>OU342745.1:405801360-407295339 GCA_910589775.1 Avena eriantha
GGCACCTCAAAAAAATGGAAATTGGCTTTTTGTGTTCGAAAGGAAAACTTCCTCTGCAACATCTAAGCCATCCCAAGATGCACATGTGTGCACAATATGGGCACATTATCACAAAACTATGCCCTGATTCTAGCCATAACATTGGTGGTTTGACCTAAATGCCATGAAACCTCGAACATGATAGGTCATTTTGTGAAGGATTTTTATGATGTTTGCAATTTTTCAAGTTCAATATTTTTCGTTGCAACTGTGACACATAATATGACACCACGCGAAGGTTTCACATTGTTTGGATCATTTTTGAATTTCTTATGCCCGTTTCAATCTATTATCAAAACGGCGGGCATGAAGCTTCTTAGCCCGGGGCTGAGCCTCACTGAACTTGAAGTGGATCTCTGATGAAATAGCATGTTTTGAACCTATAAATGAGGTTTTTTTTAAATTCACAAGCATATATACATGTACTTGTAGTTCAAATCTTGGCAACCTCCTAATGATTCGGCAAGGAATTTGTCTTTTTCATGAGGGATGGACAGAACGGTTCCAGATACATCGGTTGGGAAATTGTCTATATAAGGTGGTATGTATTTTTGAAAAATGGTTGGTACCAATGCCAACTTTAATTGGTGGTTGCTTCACAGAACACCCCGATTTCGGCACCTCAAAAATGGAAATTGGCTTTTTCGTGTGTCGAAAGGGAAAACTTCCTCCTGCAACATTGTAGAGCATCCCAAGATGCACATGTGTGCACAATATGGGCACAATTACCACAAACTATGCCCTGATTCTAGCCATAACATTGGTGGTTTTGACCTAAATGCCATGAAACCTCGAACATGATAGGTCATTTTGTGAAGGATTTTTTTATGATGTTTGCAATTTTTCAAGTTCAATATTTTTCCTTGCAACTGTGACACATAATATGACACCACGCGAAGGTTTCACATTGTTTTGGATCATTTTTGAATTTCTTATGCCCGTTTCAATCTATTATCAAAACGGTGGGCATGAAGCTTCTTAGCCCAGGGCTGAGCCTCACTGAACTTGAAGTGGATCTCTGATGAAATAGCATGTTGTGAACCTATAAATGATTTTTTTTAAAATTCACAAGCATTATATCATGTACTTGTAGTTCAAATCTTGGCAACCTCCTACCGATTCGGCAGGAATTTGTCTTTTTCATGAGGGATGGACAGAAAGGTTCCAGATACACCGGTTGGGAAATTGTCCATATAAGGTGGTATAGTATTTTTGAAAATGGTTTGGTACCAATGCCAAACTTTAATTTGGTGGTTGCTTCACAGAACACCCCGATTTCGGCACCTCAAAATGGAAATTGGCTTTTTCGTGTGGTCGAAAGGGAACACTTCCTGCTGCAACATTGTAAGCCATCCCAAGATGCACATGTGTGCACAATATGGGCACATTATCACAAACTATGGCCTGATTCTAGCCATAACGTTGGTGGTTTGACCTAAATGCCATGAAACCTCGAACATGATAGGTCATTTGTGAAGGATTTTTTATGATGTTTGCAATTTTTCAAGTTCAATATTTTTCCTTGCAACTTGTGACACATTAATATGACACCACGCGAAGGTTCACATTGTTTGGATCATTTTGAATTTCTTATGCCCGTTTCAATCTATTATCAAAACGGCGGGCATGAAGCTTTCTTAGCCCGGGGCTGAGCCTCACTGAACTTGAAGTGGATCTCTGATGAAATAGCATGTTGTGAACCTATAAATGATTTTTTTAAAAATTCACAAGCATTATATCATGTACTTGTAGTTCAAATCTTAGCAACCTCCTACCGATTCGGCAGGAATTTGTCTTTTTCATGAGGGATGGACCAGAAAGGTTCCAGATACACCGGTTGGGAAAATTGTCCATATAAGGTGGTATAGTATTTTTGAAAAATGGTTGGTACCAAATGCCAAACTTTAATTTGGTGGTTGCGTCAAAGAACACCCCCGATTCGGCACCCTCAAAAATGGAAATTGGCTTTTTCGTGTGTCGAAAGGGAAAAACTTCCTCCTGCAACATCGTAAGCCATCCCAAGATGCACATGTGTGCATAATATGGGCATATTACCACAAACTATGCCCTGATTCTAGCCATAACATTTGTGGTTTGACCTAAATGCCATGAAACCTCGAACATGATTGGTCATTTTGTGAAGGATTTTTTATGATGTTTGCAATTTTTCAAGTTCCATATTTTTCCTTGCAACTGTGACACATAATATGACACCACGCGAAGGTTTCACATTGTTTGGATCATTTTTGAATTTCTTATGCCCGTTTCAATCTATTATCAAAACGGCGGGCATGAAGCTTCTTAGCCCGGGGCTGAGCCTCACTGAACTTGAAGTGGATCTCTGATGAAATAGCATGTTTTGAACCTATAAATGATTTTTTTTAAAATTCACAAGCATTATATCATGTACTTGTAGTTCAAATCTTGGCAACCTCCTAATGATTCAGCAGGAATTTGTCTTTTTCATGAGGGATGGACAGAAAGGTTCCAGATACATCGGTTGGGAAATTGTCTATATAAGGTGGTATAGTATTTTGAAAAATGGTTTGGTACCAATGCCAAACTTTAATTTGGTGGTTGCTTCACAGAACACCCCGATTTCGGCACCTCAAAAATGGAAATTGGCTTTTTCGTGTGTCGAAAGGGAAAACTTCCTCCTGCAACATTGTAAGCCATCCCAAGATGCACATGTGTGCACAATATGGGCACATTACCACAAACTATGCCCTGATTCTAGCCATAACATTGGTGGTTTGACCTAAATGCCATGAAACCTCGAACATGATAGGTCATTTTGTGAAGGATTTTTTATGATGTTTGCAATTTTTCAAGTTCAATATTTTTCCTTGCAACTGTGACACATAATATGACACCACGCGAAGGTTTCACATTGTTTTGGATCATTTTTGAATTTTCTTATGCCCGTTTCAATCTATTATCAAAACGGTGGGCATGAAGCTTCTTAGCCCAGGGCTGAGCCTCACTGAACTTGAAGTGGATCTCTGATGAAATAGCATGTTGTGAACCTATAAATGATTTTTTTTTAAATTCACAAGCATTATATCATGTACTTGTAGTTCAAATCTTGGCAACCTCTACCGATTCGGCAGGAATTTGTCTTTTTCATGAGGGATGGACAGAAAGGTTCCAGATACACCGGTTGGGAAATTGTCCATATAAGGTGGTATAGTATTTTTGAAAAATGGTTTGGTACCAATGCCAAACTTTAATTTGGTGGTTGCTTCACAGAACACCCCGATTTCGGCACCTCAAAAATGGAAATTGGCTTTTTCGTGTGTCGAAAGGGAACACTTCCTCCTGCAACATTGTAAGCCATCCCAAGATGCACATTGTGTGCACAATATGGGCACATTATCACAAACTATGGCCTGATTCTAGCCATAACGTTGGTGGTTTGACCTAAATGCCATGAAACCTCGAACATGATAGGTCATTTTGTGAAGGATTTTTTATGATGTTTGCAATTTTTCAAGTTCAATATTTTTCCTTGCAACTGTGACACATAATATGACACCACGTGAAGGTTTCACATTGTTTGGATCATTTTTGAATTTCTTATGCCCGTTTCAATCTATTATCAAAACGGCGGCATGAAGCTTCTTAGCCCGGGGCTGAGCCTCACTGAACTTGAAGTGGATCTCTGATGAAATAGCATGTTGTGAACCTATAAATGATTTTTTTAAAAATTCACAAGCATTATATCATGTACTTGTAGTTCAAATCTTGGCAACCTCCTACCGATTCGGCAGGAATTTGTCTTTTTCATGAGGGATGGACAGAAAGGTTCCAGATACACCGGTTGGGAAATTGTCCATATAAGGTGGTATAGTATTTTTGAAAAATGGTTTGGTACCAATGCCAACTTTAATTTGGTGGTTGCGTCAAAGAACACCCCGATTTCGGCACCTCAAAAATGGAAATTGGCTTTTCGTGTGTCGAAAGGAAAACTTCCTCCTGCAACATCGTAAGCCATCCCAAGATGCACATGTGTGCACAATATGGGCACATTACCACAAACTATGCCTTGATTCTAGCCATAACATTGGTGGTTTGACCTAAATGCCATGAAACCTCGAACATGATAGGTCATTTTGTGAAGGATTTTTTATGATGTTTGCAATTTTTCAAGTTCAATATTTTCCTTGCAACTGTGACACATAATATGACACCACGCGAAGGTTTCACATTGTTTGGATCATTTTTGAATTTCTTATGCCCGTTTCAATCTATTATCAAAACGGTGGGCATGAAGCTTCTTAGCCCAGGGCTGAGCCTCACTGAACTTGAAGTGGATCTCTGATGAAATAGCATGTTGTGAACCTATAAATGATTTTTTTTTAAATTCACAAGCATTATATCATGTACTTGTAGTTCAAATCTTGGCAACCTCTTACCGATTCGGCAGGAATTTGTCTTTTTCATGAGGGATGGACAGAAAGGTTCCAGATACACCGGTTGGGAAATTGTCCATATAAGGTGGTATAGTATTTTTGAAAAAATGGTTTGGTACCAATGCCAAACTTTAATTTGGTGGTTGCTTCACAGAACACCCCGATTTCGGCACCTCAAAAATGGAAATTGGCTTTTTCGTGTGTCGAAAGGGAACACTTCCTGCTGCAACATTGTAAGCCATCCCAAGATGCACATGTGTGCACAATATGGGCACATTATCACAAACTATGGCCTGATTCTAGCCATAACGTTGGTGGTTTGACCTAAATGCCATGAAACCTCGAACATGATAGGTCATTTTGTGAAGGATTTTTTATGATGTTTGCAATTTTTCAAGTTCAATATTTTTCCTGCAACTGTGACACATAATATGACACCACGCGAAGGTTTCACATTGTTTGGATCATTTTTGAATTTCTTATGCCCGTTTCAATCTATTATCAAAACGGCGGGCATGAAGCTTCTTAGCCCGGGGCTGAGCCTCACTGAACTTGAAGTGGATCTCTGATGAAATAGCATGTTGTGAACCTATAAATGATTTTTTTAAAAATTCACAAGCATTATATCATGTACTTGTAGTTCAAATCTTAGCAACCTCCTACCGATTCGGCAGGAATTTGTCTTTTTCATGAGGGATGGACAGAAAGGTTCCAGATACACCGGTTGGGAAATTGTCCATATAAGGTGGTATAGTATTTTTGAAAAATGGTTTGGTACCAATGCCAAACTTTAATTTGGTGGTTGCGTCAAAGAACACCCCGATTTCGGCACCTCAAAAATGGAAATTGGCTTTTTCGTGTGTCGAAAGGGAAAACTTCCTCCTGCAACATCGTAAGCCATCCCAAGATGCACATGTGTGCATAATATGGGCATATTACCACAAACTATGCCCTGATTCTAGCCATAACATTTGTGGTTTGACCTAAATGCCATGAAACCTCGAACATGATTGGTCATTTTGTGAAGGATTTTTTATGATGTTTGCAATTTTTCAAGTTCCATATTTTTCCTTGCAACTGTGACACATAATATGACACCACGCGAAGGTTTCACATTGTTTGGATCATTTTTGAATTTCTTATGCCCGTTTCAATCTATTATCAAAACGGCGGGCATGAAGCTTCTTAGCCCGGGGCTGAGCCTCACTGAACTTGAAGTGGATCTCTGATGAAATAGCATGTTTTGAACCTATAAATGATTTTTTTTAAAATTCACAAGCATTATATCATGTACTTGTAGTTCAAATCTTGGCAACCTCCTAATGATTCGGCAGGAATTTGTCTTTTTCATGAGGGATGGACAGAAAGGTTCCAGATACATCGGTTGGGAAATTGTCTATATAAGGTGGTATAGTATTTTTGAAAAATGGTTTGGTACCAATGCCAAACTTTAATTTGGTGGTTGCTTCACAGAACACCCCGATTTCGGCACCTCAAAAATGGAAATTGGCTTTTTCGTGTGTCGAAAGGGAAAACTTCCTCCTGCAACATTGTAAGCCATCCCAAGATGCACATGTGTGCACAATATGGGCACATTACCACAAACTATGCCCTGATTCTAGCCATAACATTGGTGGTTTGACCTAAATGCCATGAAACCTCGAACATGATAGGTCATTTTGTGAAGGATTTTTTATGATGTTTGCAATTTTTCAAGTTCAATATTTTTCCTTGCAACTGTGACACATAATATGACACCACGCGAAGGTTTCACATTGTTTGGATCATTTTTGAATTTCTTATGCCCGTTTCAATCTATTATCAAAACGGTGGGCATGAAGCTTCTTAGCCCGGGGCTGAGCCTCACTGAACTTGAAGTGGATCTCTGATGAAATAGCATGTTGTGAACCTATAAATGATTTTTTTTAAAATTCACAAGCATTATATCATGTACTTGTAGTTCAAATCTTGGCAACCTCCTACCGATTCGGCAGGAATTTGTCTTTTTCATGAGGGATGGACAGAAAGGTTCCAGATACATCGGTTGGGAAATTGTCTATATAAGGTGGTATAGTATTTTTGAAAAATGGTTTGGTACCAATGCCAAACTTTAATTTGGTGGTTGCTTCACAGAACACCCCGATTTCGGCACCTCAAAAATGGAAATTGGCTTTTTCGTGTGTCGAAAGGGAAAACTTCCTCCTGCAACATTGTAAGCCATCCCAAGATGCACATGTGTGCACAATATGGGCACATTACCACAAACTATGCCCTGATTCTAGCCATAACATTGGTGGTTTGACCTAAATGCCATGAAACCTCGAACATGATAGGTCATTTTGTGAAGGATTTTTATGATGTTTGCAATTTTTCAAGTTCAATATTTTTCCTTGCAACTGTGACACATAATATGACACCACGCGAAGGTTTCACATTGTTTGGATCATTTTTGAATTTCTTATGCCCGTTTCAATCTATTATCAAAACGGTGGGCATGAAGCTTCTTAGCCCAGGGCTGAGCCTCACTGAACTTGAAGTGGATCTCTGATGAAATAGCATGTTGTGAACCTATAAATGATTTTTTTTAAATTCACAAGCATTATATCATGTACTTGTAGTTCAAATCTTGGCAACCTCTTACCGATTCGGCAGGAATTTGTCTTTTTCATGAGGGATGGACAGAAAGGTTCCAGATACACCGGTTGGGAAATTGTCCATATAAGGTGGTATAGTATTTTTGAAAAATGGTTTGGTACCAATGCCAAACTTTAATTTGGTGGTTGCTTCACAGAACACCCCGATTTCGGCACCTCAAAATGGAAATTGGCTTTTTCGTGTGTCGAAAGGGAAACACTTCCTCCTGCAACATTGTAAGCCATCCCAAGATGCACATGTGTGCACAATATGGGCACATTATCACAAACTATGGCCTGATTCTAGCCATAACGTTGGTGGTTTGACCTAAATGCCATGAAACCTCGAACATGATAGGTCATTTTGTGAAGGATTTTTTATGATGTTTGCAATTTTTCAAGTTCAATATTTTTCCTTGCAACTGTGACACATAATATGACACCACGTGAAGGTTTCACATTGTTTGGATCATTTTTGAATTTCTTATGCCCGTTTCAATCTATTATCAAAACGGCGGGCATGAAGCTTCTTAGCCCGGGGCTGAGCCTCACTGAACTTGAAGTGGATCTCTGATGAAATAGCATGTTGTGAACCTATAAATGATTTTTTTAAAAATTCACAAGCATTATATCATGTACTTGTAGTTCAAATCTTGGCAACCTCCTACCGATTCGGCAGGAATTTGTCTTTTTCATGAGGGATGGACAGAAAGGTTCCAGATACATCGGTTGGGAAATTGTCCATATAAGGTGGTATAGTATTTTTGAAAAATGGTTTGGTACCAATGCCAAACTTTAATTTGGTGGTTGCGTCAAAGAACACCCCGATTTCGGCACCTCAAAAATGGAAATTGGCTTTTTCGTGTGTCGAAAGGGAAAACTTCCTCCTGCAACATCGTAAGCCATCCCAAGATGCACATGTGTGCACAATATGGGCACATTACCACAAACTATGCCTTGATTCTAGCCATAACATTGGTGGTTTGACCTAAATGCCATGAAACCTCGAACATGATAGGTCATTTTGTGAAGGATTTTTTATGATGTTTGCAATTTTTCAAGTTCAATATTTTTCCTTGCAACTTTGACACATAATATGACACCACGCGAAGGTTTCACATTGTTTGGATCATTTTTGAATTTCTTATGCCCGTTTCAATCTATTATCAAAACGGCGGGCATGAAGCTTCTTAGCCCGGGGCTGAGCCTCACTGAACTTGAAGTGGATCTCTGATGAAATAGCATGTTGTGAACCTATAAATGATTTTTTTTTAAATTCACAAGCATTATATCATGTACTTGTAGTTCAAATCTTGGCAACCTCCTACCGATTCGGCAGGAATTTGTCTTTTCATGAGGGATGGACAGAAAGGTTCCAGATACATCGGTTGGGAAATTGTCTATATAAGGTGGTATAGTATTTTTGAAAAATGGTTTGGTACCAATGCCAAACTTTAATTTGGTGGTTGCTTCACAGAACACCCCGATTTCGGCACCTCAAAAATGGAAATTGGCTTTTTCGTGTGTCGAAAGGGAAAACTTCCTCCTGCAACATTGTAAGCCATCCCAAGATGCACATGTGTGCACAATATGGGCACATTACCACAAACTATGCCCTGATTCTAGCCATAACATTGGTGGTTTGACCTAAATGCCATGAAACCTCGAACATGATAGGTCATTTTGTGAAGGATTTTTTATGATGTTTGCAATTTTTCAAGTTCAATATTTTTCCTTGCAACTGTGACACATAATATGACACCACGCGAAGGTTTCACATTGTTTGGATCATTTTTGAATTTCTTATGCCCGTTTCAATCTATTATCAAAACGGTGGGCATGAAGCTTCTTAGCCCGGGGCTGAGCCTCACTGAACTTGAAGTGGATCTCTGATGAAATAGCATGTTGTGAACCTATAAATGATTTTTTTTAAAATTCACAAGCATTATATCATGTACTTGTAGTTCAAATCTTGGCAACCTCCTACCGATTCGGCAGGAATTTGTCTTTTTCATGAGGGATGGACAGAAAGGTTCCAGATACATCGGTTGGGAAATTGTCTATATAAGGTGGTATAGTATTTTTGAAAAATGGTTTGGTACCAATGCCAAACTTTAATTTGGTGGTTGCTTCACAGAACACCCCGATTTCGGCACCTCAAAAATGGAAATTGGCTTTTTCGTGTGTCGAAAGGGAAAACTTCCTCCTGCAACATTGTAAGCCATCCCAAGATGCACATGTGTGCACAATATGGGCACATTACCACAAACTATGCCCTGATTCTAGCCATAACATTGGTGGTTTGACCTAAATGCCATGAAACCTCGAACATGATAGGTCATTTTGTGAAGGATTTTTTATGATGTTTGCAATTTTTCAAGTTCAATATTTTTCCTTGCAACTGTGACACATAATATGACACCACGCGAAGGTTTCACATTGTTTGGATCATTTTTGAATTTCTTATGCCCGTTTCAATCTATTATCAAAACGGTGGGCATGAAGCTTCTTAGCCCAGGGCTGAGCCTCACTGAACTTGAAGTGGATCTCTGATGAAATAGCATGTTGTGAACCTATAAATGATTTTTTTTTAAATTCACAAGCATTATATCATGTACTTGTAGTTCAAATCTTGGCAACCTCTTACCGATTCGGCAGGAATTTGTCTTTTTCATGAGGGATGGACAGAAAGGTTCCAGATACACCGGTTGGGAAATTGTCCATATAAGGTGGTATAGTATTTTTGAAAAATGGTTTGGTACCAATGCCAAACTTTAATTTGGTGGTTGCTTCACAGAACACCCCGATTTCGGCACCTCAAAAATGGAAATTGGCTTTTTCGTGTGTCGAAAGGGAACACTTCCTCCTGCAACATTGTAAGCCATCCCAAGATGCACATGTGTGCACAATATGGGCACATTATCACAAACTATGGCCTGATTCTAGCCATAACGTTGGTGGTTTGACCTAAATGCCATGAAACCTCGAACATGATAGGTCATTTTGTGAAGGATTTTTTATGATGTTTGCAATTTTTCAAGTTCAATATTTTTCCTTGCAACTGTGACACATAATATGACACCACGTGAAGGTTTCACATTGTTTGGATCATTTTTGAATTTCTTATGCCCGTTTCAATCTATTATCAAAACGGCGGGCATGAAGCTTCTTAGCCCGGGGCTGAGCCTCACTGAACTTGAAGTGGATCTCTGATGAAATAGCATGTTGTGAACCTATAAATGATTTTTTTAAAAATTCACAAGCATTATATCATGTACTTGTAGTTCAAATCTTGGCAACCTCCTACCGATTCGGCAGGAATTTGTCTTTTTCATGAGGGATGGACAGAAAGGTTCCAGATACACCGGTTGGGAAATTGTCCATATAAGGTGGTATAGTATTTTTGAAAAATGGTTTGGTACCAATGCCAAACTTTAATTTGGTGGTTGCGTCAAAGAACACCCCGATTTCGGCACCTCAAAAATGGAAATTGGCTTTTTCGTGTGTCGAAAGGGAAAACTTCCTCCTGCAACATCGTAAGCCATCCCAAGATGCACATGTGTGCACAATATGGGCACATTACCACAAACTATGCCTTGATTCTAGCCATAACATTGGTGGTTTGACCTAAATGCCATGAAACCTCGAACATGATAGGTCATTTTGTGAAGGATTTTTTATGATGTTTGCAATTTTTCAAGTTTAATATTTTTCCTTGCAACTTTGACACATAATATGACACCACGCGAAGGTTTCACATTGTTTGGATCATTTTTGAATTTCTTATGCCCGTTTCAATCTATTATCAAAACGGCGGGCATGAAGCTTCTTAGCCCGGGGCTGAGCCTCACTGAACTTGAAGTGGATCTCTGATGAAATAGCATGTTGTGAACCTATAAATGATTTTTTTTAAAATTCACAAGCATTATATCATGTACTTGTAGTTCAAATCTTGGCAACCTCCTACTAATTCGGCAGAAATTTGTCTTTTTCATGAGGGATGGACAGAAAGGTTCCAGATACATCGGTTGGGAAATTGTCTATATAAGGTGGTATAGTATTTTTGAAAAATGGTTTGGTACCAATGCCAAACTTTAATTTGGTGGTTGCTTCACAGAATACCCCGATTTCGGCACCTCAAAAATGGAAATTGGCTTTTTCGTGGGTCGAAAGGGAAAACTTCCTCCTGTAACATCGTAAGCCATCCCAAGATGCACATGTGTGCACAATATGGGCACATTACCACAAACTATGCCTTGATTCTAGCCATAACATTGGTGGTTTGACCTAAATGCCATGAAACCTCGAACATGATAGGTCATTTTGTGAAGGATTTTTTATGATGTTTGCAATTTTTCAAGTTTAATATTTTTCCTTGCAACTGTGACACATAATATGACACCACGCGAAGGTTTCACATTGTTTGGATCATTTTTGAATTTCTTATGCCCGTTTCACACTATATTCAAAACGGCGGGCATGAAGCTTCTTAGCCCGGGGCTGAGCCTCGCTGAACTTGAAGTGGATCTCAGATGAAATAGCATGTTGTGAACCTATAAATGATTTTTAAAAAAATTCACAAGCATTATATCATGTGCTTGTAGTTCAAATCTAGGCAACCTCCTGCCGATTCGGCAGGAATTTGTCTTTTTCATGAGGGATGGACAGAAAGGTTCTAGATACACCGATTAGGAAATTGTCCATATAAGGTGGTATAGTATTTTTGAAAAATGGTTTGGTACCAATGCCAAACTTTAATTTGGTGGTTGCTTCACAGAACACCCCGATGCACATGTGTGCACAATATGGGCACATTATCACAAAATGATGAAATAGCATGTTGTGAACCTATAAATGATTTTTTTAAAATTCACAAGCATTATATCATGTACTTGTAGTTCAAATCTTGAAAAGTTTTTTAAAATTCCAAATTATGCAATAAATATTTTGTTAATGCAATTTTATTTGTAAATAATACAATTGTATAGTTTAAATAAAAATATTTGAACACAAAAAATGGTTTTTGATTAGTTATTTAAATTGAAGCACTTTTCCTGTTAAAAGATTTTAAAATTCTAAATTATGCAATAAATATTTTGTTAATGCAATTTTAATTGTAAATAGTACAATTGTATAGTTCAAATAAAAATATTTGAAAACAGAAAATGGTTTTCGATTAGTTATTTAAATTGAAGCACTTTTCTTGTTAAAAGTTTTTTAAAATTCCAAATAAATAATCATCTTAAATTGAAACATCTTATTAATTAAAGAAGAAACAAATTTGAAAATGGTTGGAAGACCAAAAGGTTTGCCAAAATCTGAAAAAACGGGTCAACGATCCCGGTTCGTCCCACGAACCGGGACTGATGATCCTGGATGCGCGCGCTGCCATCAACATGCCTTTGGTCCTGGTTGTTGGAACGAACCGGGACCGTTGATCCTTTGGTCCCGGGTGGTAGGACTAACCGGGACCAGCTGCCGTGCACGTGGGAGCACAACAACGCTCGTGCCCCAGACCTTTGATCCCGGTTGGTAGCACGAACCGGGACCATTGGTCCCTTGGTCCCGGTTATTGGGATGACCCGGGACCAATGGTCTGTTCAGTTAACAACCCCAGACTTCCTCCTCCCCAACTCCCCCAATTCAGAGAGCACATCGACGCGCGGCTAAGGAAAATTTGTGGCGGAGTAAATTCACGCCGGCAGGCTGCCCAAATCTAGAGCAGCTGCTTCACGCCGTCGACGCCTGCCACCGCCGCGCCACCACCGTTTGAGGAATCAACCGCGCGCGCTGGAAATCGACGCCACGGTCACCGTCTGCTCCGACTCCGGCCGTCGCAGTTGCCGCTGCTTCCGAGCTCCTCCGGCCTCGTCGACCCGTCCATCGTCTTCGTGGTGAGCCGCTCGTCCTCCAGGACCTCTCCTTTCTCTCTCTCTCGCTCCGTTTCCTTCTGTCGCCGAGCGCCACTGTCTGCCACCGTCGGCCGCCGTTGCAGACGATGCTCCGATGACCAATAAGGGGCGGCGCGACCACCGTTAGCTTCCTCGCGACGCGCTCGTTCGAACCCGACCTTCTGCACGTTCCAACAAGCACTCTAGTGCCGCTAACCACCGCCGGCCGACGTGCCCTCCGGCGAGCCCATGTGGCGCCAAGGTGGCGCTCATGTGGCGCCCTGACGTGGGCGTCGAGTAAGCTCTGCCAGCATGGCAACCCGACGTGGCCCTGGCCCCACTAGTCAGTCACTGTGGGTAGGAAATGCATCTGTGAGAAAAGGTTCCCGTCCTTAGGTGACGTCAGCCTTTACCTATGCTGACGCAATAAAAGTTTAATAAATGTTTAAATAATTTTAGAAAAGAGTTTAATCTTATAAATTCAATAACTAATTATTTCTAAGTCAGAAAAATATGTATAATATATCAAAATGTTCAGAAAAATGAGATCTACACAATAGACTCATAATCATGCATTGTTCAACAACTTTAATTACAAGTTTAATAAGAGAATGAAATCAACCCCTCGTAGGTGATTTCGGGGTCTCTCCTGTACTAGGGTTTGGACCCTTCGGATCTCACTTAAATTGCCAAGCATGCCTTAGGGTTAAATTTCAACTATGTTTAAATTGTCATATCATTATCGATGCCATGTGTTGATTGTTTAACTTGCAGATACTATGGATTCAACACATCAGGAAAACATCCTCCAAGGGATGATCTGCGAAAATGAAGATATCGATATCGATATCACGAGTGAGTTTCTGAATGATTCCGGTCAGGGAGATGAGTCTCTCAACCGAGGAGATGGCTCCGGTGACGTAGAAGCCGAAGCCTGGGACAGGGGAGAAGCTGATAAGGAAGAAGGAGACGGCTCCAGCGGAACCTTAAATCTCGCAAACACCGGCGAGGTGTATATATGTATTTTTGTAATTAAAATGTTGTTGTCTATATATACATGCATATATTAACACTCTTTCTTCTTTTAGCCCTCCGGATCGAGAACTTCTTCCGTAAGAACGAAACGAGGCCCAACAAAAAAGTTGGATGACACTGTGAGGTATAGGATCGACGTGGTCGGTGTAGATGGCGAATCGCAAGCTCCCGTCGATGTCGCAAGAAAAATTTTCAAGCAATGCGGAGTTCTTGTGAGGGACTACATCCCGATCACCGTTCAAGAATGGAATCGGCCAATCGGTGGTGGAGTCTCGTATGTCGGCGACAACGCCAAAGATAAGCTTTTTGACAAGCTCATGACTAATTTCCTCCTGCTGGAACTAGATGTGACTCCAGATGAGGAGGAGAGAGCAAGAAGGGAGCTTGTGCAAAGAGTCAAGAAGTTTGCTCTCAGCAAGATGGCCGATGCATTCAAGAACTGGAAGAAGAAACTGTACCATAACTTTGTCAAGGTAGAGAAGACTCCGAATTTCGATGAAGCCGGCTATGCTAAGTTAAGACACCAGTGGGAGGATTGTGTGAAGTACAAGACAACGGAGAAAGCTAAGGAAAGGTCTAGGATAAATACGGAGAACGCTGCTAAGAAAATGTACCATCATAACATGGGGACTGCTGGCTACGCCGGTTGCATGCCTAAGTGGGATGCACTTGATGTCAATTACATAGCTACCGGGATCAGACCAGAGCCCACAACATGGACACCACGGGCGAGAAACTGGTTTTACGGCCATGGGGGCACGTTGGACAAAGAAGGGAGGGCAATATATAATCAGAAACACAAAGATGATCCCCTACTACGCATCAATGATATTAGAAATGCAGTAGATGATGTTGCAGCGGGACGGTTCGTTCCCGATAGAGAGAACGACGAGCTCACACGGGCCCTTAAAAATCCTGAACACGACGGACGAGCACGAGGCACACCAGGCTCCAAGCCGTGGAAGGTTGCCTTTGAAGGAAATATGCCCTAGAGGCAATCATAGAGATGATTGTATTTCATGTGTATCTATGAGTTATTATAATGTTCCTTGAATATCCATATACCAGGCAACTTGTATTGATTGGCAATTATGTGAATTGTTTGTGAAACTCTTTACTTGTATGGTTATCTAATAATTGTCCCTAGTCGGAGTTCATGTGAGGACACACGTGAATATTAGACTAGCACATCGATTGGTTGATGACTATGCTTCGCAAGTCATAGACATGGAGATGTCAAACCAATGATGTGGACACATGTTATGAACATGGGGTTGGACTGACCCAACATGAGACTGGCAATAATACTTGCAGCTCTCTCTACACATCGTGTACGTTTTGTCCTTAGACCTGAGATTGTCGCATGTACTTGAGATGTGGATCGACCTACTTTGGGGCTATCAAACACTACTCCGTAACTGGGTAGTTATAAAGGTAGCTTTCGGGTTTGTCCTGATACATGCTGCAAGGCATCGGTCATTCAAGATGGGATTTGCCCATCTCTACTTGAGAGAGATATCTCTGGGCCCCTCGAGTGATCGGATCCAGAAATGCATGGTCGTGCTACATATGGTTAAGAGTTAACCTAGTAAAGGGATTCCGAATCACAGTATCGAGAAAGAGAGGTCAGCTTGGAGCTAGACCAAATATCGTGAGGCAAAGGGAAAGACATGTACTCAACCTTGTGATGGTTCGTCCGAATGATCTTTAATATGCGTTTAGGAGTTGGCACGTCTTGCTAGAGGCCGCTACCAACTATTGACGGAGTAAGTGTACTCGCGTCATGTCTATACGTGTATGAACCTATAGGGTCACACACTTTAGGGGCTGGAAGCCTAATGAGGATTGGATCCGAATTAGACCAGGCTTAGGCTGCTAATGTAGAAGCCCACCAGGGATGCCTATATAAGAGAGGGTGAGGCGAGCTAAATAGGGTTGACCATTCCACCCAGCCGCCACTCCTCTTCCGCCTGTGTTGCACGCGCAGACCTAGCAGTCTGGCGTGTGACGGCTTCCACTCCAGATGTGTGGATACCTCGGAGGTGCTGCATCTGTAGCACTTGGACGAGCCGCGCAAAGGGGAGCTGCTCGTGGGACGAGGACGAGGAGGAGACGTAGAACATCTACACTGCCGCAACGTGCTTCATCGAGTTCTGCACCTGCGCGTCTAGCGGTAATCCTGTGATCTATGAAAATAGTATTCCTGGTTGACGCGGTAGAAAATTTTGATTTTACGCTAGTGTAGCCTACCCGTTACCCTACAGTGGTATCAGAGCCAATGCTATTCAGTCATAGGTTCGGGAAGTTTGCATATGGTGATATGTAGTTGATATGAATGATGTGATCATTTGTATGGCGGTGTTTCTGGATTGATCTATGATCTTACTTTCTGTGATCGTGATTCTAAGGTCGTCGAACGACTTACCCCTACCGGTCGGTTTCCGCCATCGGGGTAGACAGTGACACATAAATCCTTTTGAATCACGCGAAGATCAATATGATTGATCGAATCGGGAATTAGATCTGAATCAACGTACCGTGATCAAAGGAGTTTGGTCGAATCGGAACTATGGTCGGTTTATGGTAAATTTGATTTGCCGATCAAAATCCTTAAGGTACCGCGAGGGGCGCTGCCCCTTCGAACCCCGCAGGGGGAGACCCCCTAGACCCCCCTTAGTCGTAGCCCCCTTTTGTATCTCGTTAAGGTTCATAGGTGCTACGATTTCACATGATCCGGTAGAATGCGATTCTATGCACAACTTGTTTTTGCAGGATTTATGTGATCAGTATGGCCCAAAAATGTATGTGATGCATGTATGTATTTTTCATGACCTGCGTGTCGTGAGTAGGGCAACACGGCTGGAGCCATATGTGTTGTCAATTATTGTAATGGCATGCGTGCCAACTTGTGATGATCCCAATACCATGTAATTTTGATTACTAGCTGTTAGGAGTAATAGCTTGTATTAGTTCTTGGAGAACCCATCACTTGGAGGATGGCTCGCATAGAGCATGAAGATGGAGATCATCATGGTGGACAGGTTCTATGGTGATGGATATCACCATGAGAAAATGGGCCATACTGTATCACATCTATGTGAATGCTATTCTTATACGTTTTACTACTATGCATGCTTAGATGATAGAATTAGAATGATCCCTCACAAAGTTTAAGTTAAACCATGCCCTCCCAACCAAACCTTGGACCATCCTATGCCCTGTACAATCGTTGGTGGGTCTATGAAATTAGGGTGCCACGGTTTTCCTTGGCTGGATGGGTTTGTATCGGATACCTACACGCATAAGGGTTGGTGAGCTTAACAAGGTCATCTTAACAGTTAAGGACCTTGGGGCATAAAGGTTGGGCGCCTAGTTTTGACATAGAGATGTCACCCAACAACAAGAGTCATATGTGATATGATTAGCAAAGGTTGCTTACCGATTTACCTTGTCTTCTAGCAGTGATGCTAAAGCTCACTAGTCGACTTGTTAATTGTGGATCTTGAATCACTTAGTATCAATAGAGGGATGTTGATTTAAGTGGGAGTATATGCTATTAAATTGTTCAATATGTTTTACTCTTTCATGGTTACATGGCTTAGTATTTTGCATTTTTTTTGTTGTAGGTCAATGGCACCAAACAATTCATCACCTTTTGCTTTGCGTTCGATTCTTGAAAAGGATAAACTAAATGGAACAAACTATTCGGACTGGGTCTGTAACCTGAGAATTGTTCTCAGGGTTGAGAAAAAGGAAACTGTTCTGGATACCCAAATCCCGGATGAACCTGCTGATAATGCAACTACTACCCTGAAGAATGCCTACAAGAAAGCATGTGATGAATCTCTTGAGGTTAGTTGTCTTATGCTTGCATGCATGGAACCTGATCTTGAAAAGCAGTTTGAGGATCAGGAAGTGTACGATATGATCGTTGCGCTTAAGGACATGTTCCAGACTCGGGCTAGGACGGAGAGGTACAATGTCGCTAAGTCCTTTGTGGAATGCAAGCTGGCAGAGGGAGCAGCTGTAGGCCCACATGTGATCAAAATGGTTGGTTACAGTCAGACTTTGGAAAAGCTTGGTTTTCCATTAGGCCAAGAGTTGGCCCCTGATTTTATTTTGGCATCTCTTCCATCTAGCTATGGGCATTTCATTTCGAACTACCATATGCATGGGGTGGAGAGGGGCCTTAATGAATTATGTGGGATGCTGAAAACAACAGAATGTGACATTAAGAAGTGTGCAGGGCATAGCCATGTGATGGCTGTGTAGAAGAAGCCTAGCTTCAAGACAAAGGGCACTTCTTGGCAGAAGAAGAAGGGCAAGGCTAAGGATACGATCCCTAAGCCAAACCCTGCACCCAAGCAAAAGGCTGGTCCTGCAGGAGACACTGAGTGTTTCTTTTGTCACGAATATGGCCACTGGAAGAGAAACTGCAGCAAGTACCAGGCTTCTTTGAAGAAGAGTGGAAGTAAGAGTACTTCTCACTTAGGTACGCTTGTTGTAAATAGTGTGGACATTTTTCTCGCAGATTCTTATGTTAAGTCTTGGGTATTTGATACCGGATCGGTTGCTCATATTTGCAATTCGATGCAGGGGCTAATAAGGACTAGAGAAGTGTAGAAAGGCGAAGTGGATTTTCGCGTCGGAAATAAAGCAAGGGTTGCTGCATTGTTCGTCGGCGTCATGCAACTTCACCTTCCGTCAGGATTTATCATGGAGTTGAATAATTGTTATTACATTCCTAGTATGGGTCGAAACATTTTATCACCTTCAGGTTTGATGAGGGATGGTTGTTCATTCGCGAGTACAAACAATGGTTGTGTAATCTCTAAGAATGCTATGTTTGTGGCTGATGCTCCCATTGTGAATGGGTTATTTATTTTAAATCTTGATAATGCATGTGTTTACAATGTTAGTGCTAAAAGGCTTCGTGATGGGTTCGTAGCATGGAAAACAAAAAATTTCTACCGCAAGAATGAACAAAACCCAGATCTAATCTAGATAAAAACCAAGATCTAATCTATTAGACATGTGCAACGAGATAGATCTGTACTAACCCTTGTAGACCCGAAAGCGTTACGAGATTGGATCTCGTGGTTGATGTAGTAGATCACTTGCCGATCTCAAGATCGTGTGGACGATCCTTCCGGCAGCGCTTCCGCAGTCGGTCACACATGCGGAGTCGAAGCAGACCTTCCTATCCTCGTTCTAGCGAGCAGCGGAGGTAGTAGATCTTCTCCACGGAATCCCAGCAGCACGGCGGCGTGGTGGTGGTGGTGGAGTAGAGAATTCTGCAGGGCTTCGCCTATGCCTATGCAGAAGAAAGGAGGAGGAGAGAGGCGGCGGAGATTGGGAGTTATAGAGGAGAGGCAAGGGGTGGCGCCTCCCCCTTCTATTTAAAGGAGGGAGGGCGCCTGGGGAGGGGGAGTCCTACCTCCTTGGGCCGGCGGGTTGGAGAGGGGGGAGGAGTCCTCCTCCCCCACGACTCCTTGTCTTGACCCATCAGGACTCCTTGATCCCTTCCTTGGTTTTCAAGCAAACTCCAAGAAATCTTCTAGAACCTTCCGGAACATTCCGAAACCTTCTAGAATCCTCATACAAACACTCCGGAACATTTCCTAACTCAGAAAATGATCCCCAATATATGAGTCTTATTCTCCGGACAATTCCGGATCTCCTCGTGATGTCCCGGATCCAATCCGAGACTCCGAACAACATTCGGTCTCCAATGCACATTCCATATCTACTTAAAACAACTTCGAACCTTAAGTGTGTCACCCTACGGATCATGAATATGCAGACATGACAGAGACACATCTCCTATCAATAACCATCAGTGGGATCTAGAGATGCATAACGGCTCCCACATACTCAACGATGACTTCGTGATCGATAGAACCATTAACATACGAAACCAATTCCCTTTGTCACGCGATACTATACTTATCCGAGGTTTGATCGTTGGTATCTCTAGACCTAGTTCTACCTCGTTACTGATAAGTACTCTTTACTCGTTCCGTGATATGTCATCCCTTGTGACCTAGTCACCGTCTTGCAAGCTAACTAGATGACATTCCACCGAGAGGGCCCAGAGCATATCTATCCGTCATATGGATGGAAAAATCCCAATATTGGTTCATGCGCTTCAACACATACTTTCAGAATACCCAATGACACCTTTATGACCACCCAGTTACGAAGCGGTGTTTGATGTCATCAAAGTATCCATCTGGTGATGGTGATTAACATAACCTCATGGTCGAAGGATTAGGTTACTATGCATTTGAAAGCTTATAGCAATACGAACTTAATGGCTTGATCTTTATGCTACGCTTACTATGGGTGTGTGTCCATTACATCATTCTCCTAATGATATAACCTTGTTATTAATCACATCCAATGTCCATGATCAGGAAACCATGATCATCAATTAATCAACAAGCTAGTTCAACAAGAGGCTTACTAGGGACTCTTTTATGTTTACAAAACACACATGTATTAGTGTTTCCTAATAATACAATTATAGCATGGGATGTAAACATTTATCATAAACATAAAGATATAATAATAACCACTTTATTATTGCCTTTGGGCATATCTCCAACAGTCTCCCACTTGCACTAGAGTCAATCATCTAGTTAAAAACTTGTGCATTCAACACCTATGGCTTTCTGGTGTTGTATAGACACTATTGCTAGTGGTAAACATAATCTTCGGATCTGACACTTCCAGGTCCGTGTGTATTTGCATGTCCTTGCGTCTCTACGCATTACTCATTCTCCAATGAGATGGCATTGTATAAATTTGGTCTTTGGTGAGACCTTTAGTTCCTTCGGCTCAAAATATGTTGATATTATTGTCACACAATATATCTTCATAGTAATAGCCCGTTAGGAACCACACCTAGTTTGATAACAAACTACTTGACGCAAATGCCCTTATTTACTGCTACAATAGTAGTCATGTACTTAGCCTTTTCTTGTAGTATCTGTTACAATGTTTTAACTTTGGTACTCAACCAAATCCGTTATGGAACTTCCTTTCCATTACATTGTGCCACCCATAGTTTAAATTGAGATAAATTTAATTTGTATCTTGTGAAAAAATTAGTATCAATGTAACGCTTTACAATGAACTACCTTTAACTATTTGTCACTTATACATGGTATATTCTTAGTTCTTCCAAAGCTCATAAGAATATCTTTACTATTGTCCAATGATCATCTTATGAATCATTCTGGTATATGCTCATAACATCTAGAGCATAGGATATATCTGGATGTGTACATCTCAAAGAATGATTGATCAAAATATTCTTGTGATTTCACCAAGCGTCAAAACACTTGAATCTCGTGTCAACACACTCGAATCTTGATTCAATCCTTTCCGTGCATCAAGAACCTTTCTTGTTGTTTCCATATTGAACTCATTCAACGTCTTATCTATGTACATTTGGCAAAACCATATTAGCGCCTCAATCTATCCATATAGACATTGATGCCTAATTCTTGGGTTATGCCTAAGTCTTTCATCAAAATGAAATTCTTAACCTGTGTCAATACAAGATACATCATTTCCAATCAACAATATGTCCTCTACATAATGTATTAGAAATATGTCTCAGCGCTTCCACTTAATTTCTTGCAAATGCAAGCATCTTCATCATCTCCGATGAATTTAAACTTTTTTAACAGTTTCATCATGGTGAAGATTCCAACTCCGCTATGCTTACTTCCACCATTGAAGTTTTGCATACTCTTTTAGCATCCTTTGAATTAACAAAACACTTTGGATCGTCTCATTTACACGTCCTAGGTAACCATTCTATTAGAAGAACTTGTTTTGTTTGTTCAACTACCATATACCAAAATATATGTAGTGGTTGCTACATTAATCTGTCCAGACTAAATATCGCTGTGAAATATCAAATCTTATCATAGTCAATTCCTTGAACATTGTCGTAAACTCTTTCTGACATGTCGACTATTTCATAGATTTGAAACATCCATGTCTATTTCTTTATAGATCCAAACACGACCGATAGGCTTCACGCCTTTCCGGAGGGTCTTCAAAGTTCAGAAACTTGATTTCTCGTGTATGGATGCTATCACGGATTCCATGACTTCTAGTCATTTTATGGAGTCAGGGCCCATCATCGCTTCTTTGAATGTAGTCGGTTCATCATTGTCAAAACAATAACGACTTGCTTATCAAATCTTACTATTTGATTCTTACCGACCCACATGGTTCTATAGGAACTCTAATCTCCGAGATCACACCTTTTGTAATCACGAGAGCCATGAGCATTGTGGCCGTCACCGGGACACTTTCCGGCGCTACGCTACTTAGCACATATAGCTAAGGTTCAACAACCTTATCAAAGTTCTATTGTCCTCCCACTTAACTTTTCACGAAAAAATTCCTTCTTCAAGAAACTTGACGTTCCAAGAAACAAACTCTTTTGTCCTCAGTGTTATGGAGAAATTCCCAACAAATTCTTTGGGATAACCTACAAAGACGTGCTTATCCCACTTTGGTTGTAAACATTTTACTTATGCATAACATACCAAAATTTAAGAAAAGACAATTCGGGTTTTATCCCAAACCATGACTTATATGGTGTCATTTCAACGGATCACGATGGAGCTCTTTTTAGTGTAAAAGCGGTAGTCACTAAAGCTTTAATCTTTAAAATATAATGGCAGTTTTATAAATGACACCTTTGATATTACCATGTCAAACAAGGTTTCATTACATATCTTGAACACTCCATACTCCTATGGTGTTTTGGGAAATGCAAATCCATGGAACGATTCCTCAAATCTTAGGTGTTTTGCTAAACTTGTAACTCAAACATCTTTCTTTATGATCGAATCATAAACTCTTTATTTTCTTGTTACAATGATTTTCAACTTCATCTTGAAAGTCTTTGAACAACTTTCAAATGTTTTCATACTTCCTCCTTATTAAGTAAATATACAGATATATTCACTCAAATTTTCGGAGAAAGCATATGAAGCAAAAAAAGATCCATCGCATATGGCTACACATAATGGACTATGCACATCAGCATGCACAATTTCCAATAAGCTAGTCATCCGTTCATCTCTGGCCCATGGACAGAGTTTCAATTATCTCGAGGAAAGTCTCACATGCGTCAATTGATCAAAATCAAAAGACTCCAAAATTCCATCAACATGGAGTTTCTTCATGTTTTCTTTCAAATATAATTTAAACAGCGATGTCACTTCATAAGTGATCTTTCAATCATTTGTCTTGTGACATTTTAGCAATAGTGTTTATGGATGTGATTTCTCCCACCAGACTTGTAAAAGTTCATCCATCCTTTATGGAATATGGTAATTATTTGAACAACCATTGTTCTCGTAATACCAGAACAAAATAACAATTATTAAAACAAATCTTGAAGGCTAGGTTTGATATCAACGAAAAACACAATAACATTTTATTTGTTTTCGATGAACATCATCACTCATTCTCTTGCTAGTTACTTAGGCCATTGTAGTTCATGAATTGCGTTGTCCTATATGACACTTCATACCAATCGATTGGGTATCCAATACCAGAGAACCACATTGTTTAACAAGCAAGGAATACAACCATAACATGTATATCTTCTATATGCCTAAGTTGGACATCTCCAACCTTTTATTTTCTACCAAATATTTTATAGATTCTGTTTCAGCAATTCCTTTTCTTTTAAAAGAATCTATCAACATCAATAGTGGTGTCATCAACATGACACATGGTACAAAGCGTATATAGTCAACTACTAATACCTTTGGACTTGCACTTTGAGGTGGATCACCATCATCAAATGTTTGGTGTTCTTTCAAAAAATCCATTCTTTAGTAATCTTTTAGTGTAGTAAACATTTTACTTACATCTTCTATTCATCCTTATCATGACAACTTTCATGATTAAGCTGCTATAGCTTATAAAGGTGAATTGCGAGTATAATGTTTCTTTTCCAAAACCTTTTGGAGGATTAGGACGACTAGCGTCTCCAACCTTCACAAATTCTCATCAAATATGAGGACGTATACTCTATCATGTTGTAACCAACACATTGTTTTAGATATCGCATACCTTTCACATATGATGGTTTCTGAAACATTGCTTTCAGCTCTTAGATAAACTTGATATTAAAAACAATATTTTGAGTATCAAGAATCATGGAGGCAAGACATGATACATTAGATACTAACACTGGAATTGTTACTCTTGATTTAATACTACTTATTAAACTTCATGGAGTAAATAGAGTTTGCTAAAAGTTTGCAATAGGACTTATAAACTTTAAATTGACATTTAAAACAATATGATACCAGTTCGTAAAGTAAATATCCAGAATTTCTATAGTTCCACTATCTCAACTATAACTAAGCGTAAGGTGGTGAACGGATGCCAATGACTACAACAAACTATGAAAATTCACTTTGATTGTGTTTATGATAAATTGAGTTCGACTAATCCAAATTACAAATGAACTCCCACTCAAAACAACATCCCTCAAGTTGTTTTAGTGATTACATGAACCAAATCCACTACACCAAGTCCGATCATCACGTGAGATGATGTAGCTTTAAAGGCGAACAATCAACATGTTCATCATATCATCCATATGACTCATGCTTTACCTTTCGGTATTCTGTGTGCCGAGACCATGTCTGTACATGCTAGGCTCGTCAAGGTTAACCTTAGTTTCTGCATGTGCAAATCTGGCTTGCACCCGTTGTATGCACACGTAGAGTCTATCACACCCGATCATCACGAGATGCTTCGAAACGACGAGTCTTAGCAACGGTGCCAACTAAGGATGAACACTTTATTACTTGATATTTAGTGAGAGGGATCATCTTATAATGCTACCGTCGCGATCTAATCAATACAAGATGCATAAAGGGTTAACATCACAGGCAATTCATAATAGGTGTGATATGATATGGCCCTTTCTTCTTGCGCCTTTGATCTCCATCTCCAAAGCACGAACATGATCTCCATCATCACCAGCATTGCGTCAAGGTCAGTGGCGCCGCTTCATGGTTGTCCATAATCACTAGTAACTATTACAACTACTTGGAATAAAGCTATTACAAGATGAATAGACACGCAGGTCTTAACAGAATTAAAGACAACCATTAGGCTCCTGTCGGTTGCCATATTACAACAAGGATCATTGCATACATCAAATACAATCATAATCACATGATGGCCATATCACATCACAAAACCCCTGCAAAAACAAGTTAGACGCCTCTAATTTTCTTTGCAATTTTTACGTGGTTTGGGGCTTTTGCATAAGACCGATCTTACCTACGAACAAGAACCACAACGTTGATACAAGTGTTGTCAGATGCTCATTGTAAATTGAATCTTAACTATGGTGGGAGAGACAGACACCCGCAAAGCCACTTGTGCAAAGCAAGTTGCACGTCAAGCGTGGAGCAAGTCTCATGTACGATGACATGTAATGTTAGCCCGAGCCGCTTCATCCCACCATGCCGCAAGATGCAAAGTACACTCTAAGACACCGACAACAAAAGCATCAACGCCCACAAAAACATTGTGTTCTACTCGTGCAACAAATCTACGCATAGATACGGCTCTGATACCACTGATGGGTTCGTAGCATGGAAAACAAAAAAATTCTACCGCAAGAACGAACAAAACCCAGATCTAATCTAGATAACAACCAAGATCTAATCTATTAGACATGTGCAACGAGATAGATCTGTACTAACCCTTGTAGACCCGAAAGCGTTACGAGATTTGATCTCGTGGTTGATGTAGTCGATCACTTGCCGATCTCAAGATCGTGTGGACGATCCTTCCGGCGCCGCGTTCCGGCAGCGCTTCCGCAGTCGGTCACACGTGCGGAGTCGAAGCAGACCTTCCTCTCCTCGTTCCAGCGAGCAGCGGAGGTAGTAGATCTTCTCCACGGAATCCCAGCAGCACGACGGCGTGGTGGTGGTGGTGGTGGAGTAGAGAATTCTGCAGGGCTTCGCCTATGCCTCTGCAGAAGAAACGAGGAGGAGAGAGGCGGCGGAGATTGGGAGTTATAGAGAGGCAAGGGGTGGCGCCTCCCCCTTCTATTTAAAGGAGGGAGGGCGCCTGGGGAGGGGGAGTCCTAGTAGGACTCCCCACCTCCTTGGGCCGGCGGGTTGGAGAGGGGGGAGGAGTCCTCCTCCCCCACGACTCCTTGTCTTGACCCATCAGGACTCCTTGATCCCTTCCTTGGTTTTCAAGAAAACTCCAAGAAATCTTCTAGAACCTTCCGGAACATTCCGAAACCTTATAGAATCCTCATACAAACACTCCGGAACATTTCCTAACTCAGAAAATGATCCCCAATATATGAGTCTTATTCTCCGGACAATTCCGGATCTCCTCGTGATGTCCCGGATCCAATCCGAGACTCCGAACAACATTCGGTCTCCAATGCACATTCCATATCTACTTAAAACAACTTCGAACCTTAAGTGTGTCACCCTACGGATCGTGAATATGCAGACATGACAGAGACACATCTCCTATCAATAACCATCGGCGGGATCTGGAGATGCATAACGGCTCCCACATACTCAACGATGACTTCGTGATCGATAGAACCATTAACATACGAAACCAATTCCCTTTGTCACGCGATACTATACTTATCCGAGGTTTGATCGTTGGTATCTCCAGACCTAGTTCTACCTCGTTACTGATAAGTACTCTTTACTCGTTCCATGATATGTCATCCCTTGTGACCTAGTCACATGCTTGCAAGCTAACTAGATGACATTCCACCGAGAGGGCCCAGAGCATATCTATCCGTCATATGGATGGACAAATCCCAATATTGGTTCATGCGCTTCAACACATACTTTCAGAATACCCAATGACACCTTTATGACCACCTAGTTACGAAGCGGTGTTTGATGTCATCAAAGTATCCATCTGGTGATGGTGATTAACATAACCTCATGGTCGAAGGATTAGGTTACAATGCATTTGAAAGCTTATAGCAATACGAACTTAATGGCTTGATCTTTATGCTACGCTTACTATGGGTGTGTGTCCATTACATCATTCTCCTAATGATATAACCTTGTTATTAATCACATCCAATGTCCATGATCAGGAAACCATGATCATCAATTAATCAACAAGCTAGTTCAACAAGAGGCTTACTAGGGACTCTTTTATGTTTACAAAACACACATGTATTAGTGTTTCCTAATAATACAATTATAGCATGGGATGTAAACATTTATCATAAACATAAAGATATAATAATAACCACTTTATTATTGCCTTTGGGCATATCTCCAACACTTCGGCCAAATGATTTGAGTCCTACCTATTTATGGCATTGTCGTTTGGGGCATATAAGTGAAAAGCGCATGAAGAAGCTCCATGATGATGGTCTTCTAACTTCGTTTGATTTTGAATCATACGAGACATGTCAAGCTTGTTTACTTGGAAAGACGCCAAGACGCCTTTTACGGGGTTTCCCCAGAGAGCGACAGACTTGTTGGAGCTGATACATACTGATGTATGTGGACCAATGAGCACGACAGCTAGAGGAGGATATCACTACTTCATTACTTTCACTGATGATTTCAGTAGATATGGCTATGTCTACTTGATGAAGCATAAGTCTGAAACTTTTGAAAAGTTCAAAGAGTTTCAAAATGAGGTAGAGAATCAACGTGGCAAGAAAATAAAGGCCTTGCGATCTGATCGCGGAGGTGAATATTTGAGTCACGAGTTTAGCAATCATCTTAAGAGTTGCTGAATTGTTCCACAGCTCACGCCGCCCGGAACGCCTCAACGAAACGGGGTCTCTAAACGGCATAATCGAACTTTGTTGGACATGGTTCGATCGATGATGAGCCATTCGGATTTACCATTATCATTTTGGGCTTACGCGCTAGAAACAGCAGCTTTCACACTAAACAGGGTACCATCTAAATCCATAGTTAAGACACCATATGAGATGTGGACTGGAAAGAATCCTAGTTTGTCTTTTCTAAAGATTTGGGGTTGTGATGCATTTGTCAAGCAACTTTAGTCGGACAAGCTAACACCCAAATCGGATAAGTGCATTTTTGTGGGATACCCAAGGGAAACCTTAGGGTATTACTTCTACAACCGAGAAGAGGGCAAAGTGTTTGTCGCTCGTAGCGGTGTTTTCCTAGAGAAAGAGTTTCTCACAAAGGGAACGAGTGGAAGGTTGGTGCGACTTGAAGAAGTTCAAGATGAGCTAGTCGGGGATGCTTCTACGAGTGATGCTATTGTAGCAGAACAAGTTGAGGAACCCGTGGCAATAGAAGCACCACAGCCACGAAGGTCGGCGAGGCTCCGCGAAGCGCGAGAGTTATTATTGTTAGACAATGATGAGCCTGCGACCTATGCAGAAGCGATGGTGGACCCAGACTCTGAGAAATGGCTGATTGCCATGAGATCCGAGATAGATTCCAGGGGAGACAATCAAGTTTGGAACTTGGTTGACCTGCCTGATGGTTTTAAAGCCATCGAGTGCAAGTGGATCTATAAGAAGAAGATTGATATGGATGGAAATTTTCACATCCATAAAGCTCGACTTGTTGCAAAAGGTTTTCGACAAGTTCAAGGAGTTGACTATGACGAGACTTTCTCACCCGTAGCGATGCTTAAATCTATACGGATCATTCTAGCCATTGCTGCACATTTCGATTATGAAATATGGCAGATGGATTTCAAGACGGCTTTCTTAAATGGAATCCTTTCTGAGGACGTGTATATGATGCAGCCCGAAGGTTTTGTCGATCCAAACAATGCTGGAAAGGTATGCAAACTTCAAAAGTCTATTTATGGGCTGAAGCAAGCATCTTGGAGTTGGAACATTCGATTTGATGAAGTTGTAAAGGAGTTTGGCTTCACCAAAAACGAACAAGAACCTTGTGTGTATAAGAAATAAAATGGGAAATCACTTGTGTTTCTAATCTTATCTGTGGATGACATATTACTGATTGGAAATGACATTCCTATGCTCGAGTCTGTTAAGACCTCATTGAAAAATAATTTTTCTATGAAGGACTTGGGAGAAGCGGCATATATTCTGGGTATCAAGATCTATAGAGATAGATCAAGGAGGCTAATTGGATTAAGCCAGAGTACGTACATTGACATAGTGTTGAAACGGTTCAGCATGGAAGAGGCTAAGAAGGGGTTCTTGCCCATGTCTCACGACATTAAACTCAGCAAGACTCAGTGTCCTTCGACCACTGATGAGCGAGAACGCATGAGTAGGGTTCCATATGCTTCGGCTATTGGATCCATCATGTATGCAATGAAATGTACTCGCCCAGATGTTTCCTATGCTCTAAGTGTTACGAGCATATACCAGGCTGAACCAGGTGAGATTCACTGGACAGCGGTAAAAAATATCCTTAAGTACTTGAGAAGGACCAAGGATATGTTCCTAGTTTATGGAGGTGAGATTGAACTCAGTGTAAAGGGTTACACAGATGCGAGTTACCTTAACGACTCAGATGACTCGAAATCGCAATCAGGTTATGTGTTTGTCATGAATGGTGGTGCTGTGAGCTGGAAAAGTTCCAAGCAAGATACAGTGGCCTCCTCTTCAACAGAAGCTGAATATATTGCTGCCTCGGAGGCTGCAATGGAAGCTGTTTAGATTAGGAATTTCCTAATCGCTCTTGGTGTGGTTCAGGGCTCGTCCAATCCCTTCGACGTTTATTGTGACAACAATGGTGCTATTGCACAAGCCAAGGAACCTAGACAGCACCAGAAGAACAAACATATTCGCATGCGTTACCATCTGATTCGTGAGTTCATTAATGATGGTAGTGTCATGTTATGCAAAATACATACGGACTCAAATGTTGTCGATCCCTTGACTAAGCCACTCCCGCAGCCTGCGCATGAAGCGCACACAAGAGCAATAGGTATTAGATACTGTCTAGATTGACTCTAGTGCAAGTGGGAGACTGAAGGAAATATGCCCTAGAGGCAATCATAGAGATGATTGTATTTCATGTGTATCTATGAGTTATTATAATGTTCCTTGAATATCCATATACCAGGCAACTTGTATTGATTGGCAATTATGTGAATTGTTTGTGAAACTCTTTACTTGTATGGTTATCTAATAATTGTCCCTAGTCGGAGTTCATGTGAGGACACACGTGAATATTAGACTAGCACATCGATTGGTTGATGACTATGCTTCGCAAGTCATAGACATGGAGATGTCAAACCAATGATGTGGACACATGTTATGAACATGGGGTTGGACTGACCCAACATGAGACTGGCAATAATACTTGCAGCTCTCTCTACACATCGTGTACGTTTTGTCCTTAGACCTGAGATTGTCGCATGTACTTGAGATGTGGATCGACCTACTTTGGGGCTATCAAACACTACTCCGTAACTGGGTAGTTATAAAGGTAGCTTTCGGGTTTGTCCTGATACATGCTGCAAGGCATCGGTCATTCAAGATGGGATTTGCCCATCTCTACTTGAGAGAGATATCTCTGGGCCCCTCGAGTGATCGGATCCAGAAATGCATGGTCGTGCTACATATGGTTAAGAGTTAACCTAGTAAAGGGATTCCGAATCACAGTATCGAGAAAGAGAGGTCAGCTTGGAGCTAGACCAAATATCGTGAGGCAAAGGGAAAGACATGTACTCAACCTTGTGATGGTTCATCTGAATGATCTTTAATATGCGTTTAGGAGTTGGCACGTCTTGCTAGAGGCCGCTACCAACTAAGAGAGGGTGAGGCGAGCTGAATAGGGTTGAGCATTCCACCCAGCCGCCACTCCTCTTCCGCCTGTGTTGCACGCGCAGACCTAGCAGTCTGGCGTGTGACGGCTTCCACTCCGGACGTGTGGATACCTCAGAGGTGCTGCATCTGTAGCACTTGGACGAGCCGCGCAAAGGGGAGCTGCTCGTGGGACGAGGACAAGGAGGAGACGTTGAACATCTACACTGCCGCAACGTGCTTCATCGATTTCCGCACCTACGTGTCTAGTGGTAATACCGTGATCGATGACAATAGTATTCCTGGTTGACGCGGTATAAAATTTTGATTTTACGCTAGTGTAGCCTACCCGTTACCCTATAGCCTTCCCCCCGGAAATGAAGAGATATCCCGATAAAAGCCATCAGAGGAGAAAGGAAAGGGAGGTAGCTAAGAAAGCGGCCACTGCAGACCGGCTGCGTAATGTAGAAGAAGCATTAAAGCGGCACCAGGATCAACTCGACATACTTAGCTAGCAAGGTACTAGCGGTCAATCTTAGCGGCACGTGGAAGAAGCTGCATTCGAGGGTACCGGCGCCCCATCGAATAAGAAAAGCAGCGTCGCTTCCACGCAGCTCCATGATGTTCATGATGATGCACGAACGACATCTCCTCCTAAACGCTACCCAGTGGATGATATCACGGAGACAACAGCTTGTGAGCTAAAGGTGCAGGTTATGAACTTAAGGTGATGGCGGCGGTCGGCATGGCGGTACCAATTGGGCCTAACCCAACTGGGCATTGTAGACCGGTTCCAAAAGGTACGCTGTCATCACGGTGGATGAGGTGAAGGAAGATTTTGAGGAGCTGAAGCTAAACCACCCTGCAGGGGAAGATATGGAGCTGACTCAACTAGGAGAAGCCAAAGGGGGGACTATTCTATGGCTAAAGGAGCACATCATGCTTACAAATTATGTGCCGCCAAGGCCACCCACTCCTCAGAGCAGAAATCCACCTACGCCGCCACCTCACCATTCTTCAGCGCAACCTTCGCCTTCACCGCCTCACCGCTCAGCGCAACCGTCTCCATCGCCGCCTCAGCCGTCTCCACCGCCGCGTCAGCCGTCTCCGTCCCCTGAGCCTCAGAGACAAAAGCGAAACTATACAAAGGGGGGCAGCACCACCAACAGCAGCAAGAGCACGTTCCGATAACTGAAACGTAAGCAATCGCGCCTCCCAAGCGTACCTCATCAGAATATGAAGAAGCTACCTTGCGAGAAGACAGATGAGGAAACTGATGCGGCCGCAGCTGCCCATTATAAAAAGTGGAAGATTGACATGGCTAACAAGAAAAAGCCGATAGAGGCATTTTTCCCGGTCACCGCAGAAGATAAAGCCAAAGCAGCCGCGCTTAAGATTCAGCTTCACCAACCCATAGCGCTCACATCAGACTATAATCGCTCTATTACCAAGTTGGCTGAGGCAAAAGAGCGGAGAGTCGGGAAAGAAGTTGCCCAGCTCGGACAATAGAAAAATCAATCTATCGAACCGCTCAAAGTGTACGATACCAAGAAAGTAATTAAGATAGAAACATAACCACAACTTTAAACTCTAAGACAATTACGTCCCTTCTGCAATGGTTTCCTAACGGGTGTTCAGGTTTCTGTCACTCCAGCAACCCCTACGATTAGTAGCCAAATACACAATGCATTCCCCTAGGCCCATATAGGTGAAGTGTCATGTAGTCGACGTTCACATGACACCACTAGAAGAAGTACACCACAACTTAAATATCAAACTATTGAATCTTTCTCAAAACAATTCCACTACTAACAACATGAATTCTCTCATGTCCTCAAGAAAAAAATGAACTACTCACAAGACATCATATGGATCATGATCAGAGATGGAATAATGATGTATAACAATCTGAACATAAACGATAATTCAATAGTTCACTCAATAGCATCAACTATAAAGAGTAATCAACATCGGGAAAGTTTTCCCAATGAACTATGCAAGATTCAACCCAATTGTTACAGCAATATGGAGATGGTGGTGAGGGTGCTGATGGTGATGATGGTGGTGATGATGATGATGATGATGATGATGATGATCCTGATGAAGTCCAGCTTGATGGTGGTGTTGATGGCGACGATCTCCCCTCTCCGGGAAGGAATTCCTCCGGCAGAAATCTGTGTGCCAGAGAGATCTTTCTCTCTCGGTGTTTTCCGCCCCGTAGAGGCGGCGGAATCTTTCTGTGGTCGCTCCCCAAGTCTTAGGGTTTCGGGAGGATAATATACGCCAGAGGAGAGTACTAGGGGTGGACCAGGGCGGCCTTCACCACCTGGTGGCGCGGCCTAGGCTAGCCCGCGCCAGGAGGTGGTGTGGGCCCCCTGTGGCCCATCTCCAGCCCCCCTTCTAGCTTCCTTCGTCTTCTAGAAAAATAGGATTTTTTGTATATTTTTCCGGATTTTCTGATTTTCGCGAATTTTGCCTCCAAACAGCACCTTTTTCCATCAGAATCCTGACTGCAGCGGTCCATGCTCCAAAAGTCATCAACCATGCAAAAACAGATGAAATAACATAAGTATCACCTCTCAATACGAAATATATCAATGAATAACAGTGAATTATGACATAGAATAGTGATGCAAAATGGACGTATCAGTAGCTGACTCTTAACTTACGGTTAGCTCTTCTTTTCTCTCCTCCAACTCAGTCAAAATATAGTATTTTAGTTCTTATAATCAGCTGATGTCATCTTATTGTACTTGCTCTAATTAAATTGTGATCTAGTGGAAAGCTCGGCCGCGCCTAGTATGGTCGTAATGGTGCTCATCGCAGCTATAGAAAACATGACAATCCCTATTTAACGCTTAATGCGCACCTTAGCACTTTAACGCTTACCATTCACTTCTAGCGATCTGAAATGGGTAGACTCACTAGGATCGAGCGATTTTGTTTTCTTTGGGTTTTGGGAAGGTTCTAAAACAATCTGAATATTTTCAAATTTGAGTTTTCCAAAACTTGAACTTTAAATATTTTGAATATTTTTAAAGTTTGAATATTTTTAAAGTTAAGCACTTTCAAATCTGAACCTTTTTAACATTTGAATGTTTTCAAATTTAAACATTTTATAAAATTTGAACTTTTAATATTTAATATTTTTAAATTTGAACATTTTAAAATGTGCGTTTTTTAATATCTGAACATTTTCAAAGTCAATATTTTTTTAAACTAATTTCTTTCAAACCTAAACTTTTTAGAAAACTTTGAACTTTTTTAAAATCCGTACTCTTTTTTAAATCTTAACCTTTTCTAATACGATTTTTTTGAAGCCTAAGCTTTTTCAAATCTGATATTTTTTTAGATTTTGCACATTTTTGAATCTGAAATTATTTTTCTAGATCTAGTCGATCCTAGCGATCGAACCGGTCTCGCGATGGAAGCGATCCCGTCGAAGCAACACCGAAAGAAACTAACTAGGCCGGCCCAACCGAGGTAGTTCCCCGTACCGTGAAAGTAGTTGAGGTTGGTCCCTCCCACGCGGCGGTGGTGTTGTTACCCCCCGAGTCCTGATCCGCTACTGTTCTCTGTCTCATAGGACTCATGCTGGTGTTCATAGTGATACGACGATGGTGTTGTCAAGACTATGGTAGCGCGAGTTGGTGGGCGAAGTGGATCGGTGGAAGCCTATGGAGCATTCGGGGTAGAGTTTCTTTCTGGGTCAGGAGAAATCCCTATCAGTCGACCGGCACCTACGGGTATCACATTTCCTTCTTGAGGGCATATGGTGTACCTCCTTCCTCTCTCCTCTGTGTACGGGGGAAACCATAGGACAAGTCCGAGCAGCAGCGTCGTCATCGTCGCATTCCTTCCTGAAGGTGTTGCTTGATACACGATGTTTCGAAGGTTTAGGAGTGTGGTGGGACATCATCGGAAGGCGCAACGGTGGCGAGTCATCCTCATTTAGTTGATCTGCTGTTGTTGGCATTGATTCTCTCTTTTTAATTTGGGCTTGACTGTGCTAAGGCCACAACAGCTGTCTTGTTGTATCAGATGATTGCTATATTAATATAGCGGGACAAAAGCCTGTTTCGAGGAGTAGGAACCCATGTTATGTGCAGAAGTACTATATATAGATTTAGCTTTTCCCCCGAAGATGATTGAGAACTATGCAAAGTATCATAGTGTTGTTCTACTTTCTAAAGCAAAAAATGTTCATTCCAGTAACTCAAGTCTATCCAACCTGACTGGGAGGCCTTAACATTTTAGAGAAAATTTCATCACTTCTCAGTCGAAGAGATTAGCAATTATTGGTTGCTCCTTCTCGGTTGCTCCTATAAAAACATCACTTTTTCTTAATCAATTATCACATCAGATGTGGCTCGGAGTAATATGAAAATAACAACATAGTGAGAATATTATCTGTCATTATGATCTAACAAAAGTATAGTAAACACAATATAGCGGCACTTCTGTGTAAAGTGGTGATTTCAGATAACATTGTCATCACAAAAAAATCAAAAAAAATCATGTGAATTTATCTTGAAGGATCTAGAAAGCACATGATATGTGCTTATGAGCTCTTCCCCTACTCTCGTGAAACCTACACTGTTGCCCCTTCCATCGTCTAGCAGTTCCTAGCTGACCGCCTAGTAGCCCGAAGCTCCCACGGTAGCTTGCTCCCACGGGCTTGCCGTTTTGACACCCTCCCGCTTTCCCTCTATATCATCACATAGGGCGTGTTTGGTTGCTCGTGGCTTTTAGTCGCACCTGGAGATCATGGCTCCACGGAAGTTGTGCGCAGCAATGCAACCTCTCGTACCAAAATGGTCATTTGTTTGGTTCCGTGTATTCTCATTTTCCTAGGGGTTTTAAAGCCAAGGCCCAGTTGTTTAGTTCCATGCATTCTTGGTTTTCAACAAATTGGTACTTGTTTGTCTAGTTGCATTGTCCCTGATAGCCTTACCTCCTCGCTGCTCAGGTGAGCTTACCCAACACTAGCAAGGAAGATAACAAAGTTCAGACAATTGCAATTCAGAGTACTACTAGATTATATTAGGACTAAATCGACATAATCAATCATGTCAGGTGCACTACAGCATGAGTTCACGAACAACTACCCATGATGCAGAACAAGTTCATTACAAACGAAGGGGTTATAACTGAATAGCACCTCCCAAAATATACCGACCAAAGTTCAGGGGTCACCACAACTAAAGTTCCTCAGCCTACTGATACGTCCAAAATGTATCTACTTTCCCGAACATTTTTGCTTTTGTTTCTCCTCTAAACTTGTGTGATTTGGATGCAACTAATACGGACTGACACTGTTTTCAGTAGAATTGTCTTGGTGTTTAGTTTTTGTGCAGAAAATCAACTATTAGGAAAAATCCCGGAAAATATGCCAAAAATTCTATTTTGCCAGAAGACTCCCGGAGTCGGAATACCAGACGGAGGGGAGCTAGGCTCAGGCCACACCAACTGGTCGCGCGGGCTAGGCCTGGCCGCGCCAGGGGGTGGTCTGGCCGCCCCAGACACCCCCTCAGTCTCCCTCTTCGCCTATAAGATGCCCTCTGACCTAAAAACTCAGGGAGGGGCGACGTTTTTCCAGAAGGAGTTCCACTCCGCCGCCACCACCAGATTCCATGAAACAGCACTAGAAACCTCGTTTTGGCACCCTACCGGGACGGGGAATTGGAGGAGATCATCGCCATCATCATCACCATCGCTTCTCCATCGACCATCGATGTTTCCCCCATCTATGAGTGAGTAATCACCCGCTGTAGGCTATGGGGATGGTAGGGATTTGATGAGATCGTTCATGTAATGGCATCAGATTATTAGGTCATGGTGCCTAGTATCTTTTATTACTGCTTTATGACTTTGTTGCGACTTGTTATGCTTAATTCTTGTCACTAGGGCCTGAGTGCCATGATTTCAGATCTGAACATGTTATTGATTCATTATGATAGTATTGTTTATGGTCTTACCTGCAAGTTGTATACACACGTTGTTGTCCGGAACCAATGGCCCCAAAGTGACAGAAATCGGGATAACCGGAGGGAATGGCTTTGATGTGAGGATCACATGTATTCACGGAGTGTTAATGCTTTGCTCCGGTGCTCCATTAAAAGGAGCACCTTAATTGCCAGTAGTTCCCCTGAGGCCCCGCTACAAACGGGCTAGCAGGACAAAAGATGTTGTGCAAGTTCTCATTGCGAGAACGTATGACTATATATGGGACACATGCATAGGATTATCTAGTACTTGGATGCTTTATCTTATTTATCTGCAATTAACCTATGTTCTGATTTCCATCTGAATTGTCTTGTCCATGCAACGCCCGTCCATCCATCCATATGCCTACCGCACTCGAATCCTACTATTTACTGCAATTGTTACTACTGTCTTGACTTTTACTACTGAGGTTACTTTACTATTCCTACTACAAAACTGTTGCTACTGATAAACTGCTATGAGCAAGATTGTTTCCAGGTGCAGCTGAATTGACAACTCAGTTGTTAAGGCTTATAAATATTCTTTGACTCCCCTTGTGTCGAATCAATAAATTGGGTTTCACTTCCCTCGAAAATACTGCAATACACCCCCTATACTTGTGGGTCATCACCTAGCTACTCCAAAATATACATCACAGTCATCATCATCATCAACACCGCTACCAGTACCTCCTCGAACAGCTCAGTACACTGCTCAAAGGTAGTGCTTGTTCAGAAAGGCCGTGAACCAGCTCATCCTGTGCTCAGGGGTCATGGCAAGATACCTCGTAGCCTGTCCAGTGTGCTCCATCGGGTGGCTAAGAGCACGGTGTATCGCGGTCAGAGAGATGGGCACAACGGGAATGCGAGGACCGTAGATGATCTTCGAGCATAGTTTTCAATGGGCTTGTTGATCAACTAGGTATCCTTCGGATGAGCCCACATGAGAATCACAGTTAGTACAAGACGTGTAGTTCATATGTGAGCTTTACAACTACTGTTGCAAGTTGAAATATATCGAACCTTGATGTGCACATAGTAATCATCATCATCCATGATGATAGAAGAGGTTTCCTCAATCCAGCGCACGGTCTCAAGTCTCTTGATCCTCAGCACCTGAATCCACCAAACTTTCCAATGTCTCATGTGGTTGTCCACCTGGTTCGAAGTGACTGACCGGCCACACAACTTGAAGACATCTTCAATAATCAACCGCATGTCTGCCTCTCTGAATCCCTGAACAACTGAACCTCGTTTCTCGACCAACTGGCAGACCTAATTCAGGATGAAGGTGGATAGAGATGCTTCCAATGACATGGCCAACTTCCTCCTTGTCACCGCATCAGGCATCAGCACATAACGCAGAGGCCTCATAGAGGTTACAGACAGATCAGGGGACACAATCTTCTCCTACGGCACTGGAGATACGCAATGTGTCAGTTCTAGGGAAAGAACTATACTCCTAATACTAATCCTACCTAGGAGTACAATATGAATACTAACTGTCAAAATGGACCAAGATCTACAAGAAGCGAGCACATGCGGACATATCAACATGGCAACAGATCTAAGCTATGACGGCTAGGATTGGGTGTTTTTAACCACAATCTCAATCTCGACCGAAGAGGACGATATGTCCGAGATCGCCGAGGGCGAAGGCTTGTCGGAGATGAGCTAGACCCACCGGAGTAGGAGGCGCCTCTTACGCGTCAGTGAGCAAGAGGATTTGAAGGGAGAGCTCGAAATTGGGGGAAATGGTGGCAGGGATTTTGGAGCAGGAGTAGCGGCGGTGTTTATAGCCGTCATGAATCGGCGGACGGTAACAAATTTCTCCCGCCGGATTTTCTCAACTCCCGCCATCCATCCCTTGCGCGTGCGCGTGCATCTTCTTCCCCATGAGCGAGAGAAGAACTTGGTTCCGTGAAAATGCCCGATTTGAGCGTTTCTCTAGAGCTAGGTTGATGGGCGCTTTAAAACTCGTGTGTTGCAAATATTCATTTTAAGACGCGTAACCAAACACCTTTATATTTTTCCGCGCCATGCGAGAAACGAGGATCGGGGCAACCAAACACGCCCATATCAGCTGATGGGCGCCTCCCTTCTGCCTGGCTGTGTATGGCGCCACCCACGAATTGAGTCATGACTCATGACCGAAGATTACGAACTCACATGTCATTATACATAACCAACGTTCCAATACATTCAAGGCTTATTTCATTCTACCCGCAAAAGAAGAGGATTACTTCATTAGCACTCACAAGATGCCGTTCATTATATTTGGAGCGATTAAGCCGCCGTTTTGTTTTTTAAAATAGCGGCCGTTTAAGTGAAATGGATTCGAGCTCGGAGTCCGACCCCTTGCCGGCCGAAGATCAATGAATTGGAGTTGGGGTTTCGACTCGGAGCCACTAAAGCCCATCGTTTCTGTTATCGGGCCTGCAAAACCACTCGTCCTCGCGCGACGGAGCACGCACGCGCACGACGGCGTCTAGGTCGAGACGCCAAGAAGATGGACATGGAGATAGACACGGACGCGGCCGAGGGCGGCGTCGGAGCTGCACCGTCCGGGTTAGGACCGCCGAAGGCCGTCGCGGGGCCGTCCACATCAGCGGCGACGACGCCGCCGAGGAAGAAGACTCCCAGGAGGTGGAGGAGGATCCCACGCACCAAGGAGCTACTGTGGAGCCCCCCACCGCATTCGCCGGAGGTGCAAGCGGAGATGGACAAGGGAAACTTGATTATGCGCGAAAACATCGAGTTCATCAGGAACATGCGCGAGGAGGACTGCCATCTGCAGACGGAGCAGGACAGGCTCGAATTCTACGCCTACAAGGAGAAGATTGTCCGATCCCTGAGCCTCATCGTCAACTCCAAACCTGAGAATACCTTCCTCCGCTACAAAACGTACAACGACACCACGTAGGGACCTCGATCTCACGGTGTTCAAGTTCATCTTGTGTCTGATTCCAATGTTTACTATTCTACTTACCTACCTGTAGGGAGGAACACCTGACTGCTGAGGGCATGGAAGCACAGATATCAGCACGATTCCCTGATGGCAAGCCTTGTAAGCAAGCAAATGATTTCGCCCAACTTGCTCTCGCGCACTACAACCAGAAGAAAAAAAACGGTGTGCCAAAACTCTACCAACTTCTTTTCATCCCAATTTTTTCTTGCATTGTGTTAGTATTAATTTACTAACATATCCTTTTCTCAATATTCTTTTTATTATAAAACAGACGAAGTTTAAGTTGTCGACTACCCTGCTATCGAATTGCTTCTCTGAGTCTTGTGGAACAACGTATGGCCATGTTAATTTCACCGCGGTTCCTCTGGAACAGATTGTCGCACAACCTCCATCTGAGACCAAGAGGCTGTTCTTTGCTGAGCTTATGCTTATTCCCGAGCTTCAGGCATATGCAAATATTCAGCCTATGCGTGTGGTACGGGTATGCACCATTGATGATGATTCTTGTTATGGTACGTATTTCAAATCTCTTTTTAATACTTCTTTTTGGATATGATCTTTTGAATTTGTGATATTGGAGTGAAGTGTTGCCTGCTACAAAACAAGTGTAAGGGACAACAAAAACATTTGTAGATTTACAATTCCACTAAATCGACACTTTTGCTTTGGTGTCCCCCCTCCCCAAAATTTTAGCAAACATAAACGCATGGACATCTAGAATTGCACGGTACTATTTCGGTGCGAAGCCCGTACAAACCCACTCGAAGAGCGTACGGCCTGTTTAGACGTACACAGATAGTACAACGAGTGTACGTGTACAGGTGTGCACAGGTCCGCAAGAGGTGGAAAGTCCAGGTGGATATAACAACGTCACCCGCATCGTCTGGATATGAGGATGCGGAATATACCCTAGTCTACCTCATATACTAATACACGGATATACATGGTCTAGATATCGGTTTTGCCAAGCCAAAAAAGACTGCCCAGAGCAAACTTATCCCTTACAAGTGGTGCGGGGGTGGAAGGGGGTGGGGGCACCGAAGCAAGCCTCATGAACCGATAGTTTGTAAAATTGATGGGAAAGGGGATAAGTGTGTATCTAAACTTTCGCTTATATAATCTCCTTTGCAAAGATTTGGTTGGTATTCTGGTGCACGGAAATATGGGAGTCCCATTTGACATGGACCAAATACTATGCCTCAGAGTTATATCCTGTTATACATGTATTGATGATAGCTGCATTGATCAACAAACTGTCATATTTACTCCTTATGTTGTGCCATACATGAATTGATTATTGCTGCATCAATAGACAAACTAATATGTTTCACTTCTCGAAATTGTGCATTTAAGGCTGATCTTTAACACAACGCATCACTTAGATGACATTTTGCAACATAAGTTAAATAAAAGACATATAATTAGCTTTGAACCCACAAGCATTATATTTTAATGTATTTTGTCTAAAGTCATAATCTTCTCATTTGAATTTTATATGTAATGTTAAAAATTGATGGTGTTCATTTATAGGTGGATGCCATGAGATATTTAGAAAGATTAATCACAAGATGAGGGATGACATGGATTACGAGCGTTGTCACGCATGTAGCAGCCGTATCAAGCATCCAAATGGGAAACTTTTCAATGGAGGGCATAACAGCAGCAGGATGCCATACACCTCTGCCATGTAGTTAACATAAGCGTTCAAGTGTATCATTCATGATTGTGACCAAAACCAAGTGTGTGAGAATTAGGAATTACTTACTAAACAAGAAAGTTTAATTTATGCTTCCAATTTCATGTACTCTCTGAAATAAGTGACTTGGATTTGACTAGATTCACGTGTATCTGTTTTGGTTTAGCTAGTGATTTGTGCGATGTTTTTATAACAAATGTGGCAACAATACATGTGTAACATCCCAAAAATTTCTGAATTTTTGAATGTCAAAATTGGATAAACAATATAATTTTTGCTAGATTTGGTTTGATTTTTTAAGAAACAAAATCTTTTCTACACTTTGATTATAATAATTTTATAAACCTTGTTTAAACATATTGATTTTTGGGTGAGGAATTCAACATGGAAATATTTTAGCTATATATCGACTGTATTGGATATTAACATTGTCGTATTTTATGCATCACATATTTTCATGCATGAATGAGAGTTCGGAATATTTAAATTGGGTTTATCTTTTAAACCCTAAACCATTTTGGATTAATTCCTAAAATAGCCATAATAAGCCATTAATAGAAACGATTTCCCTATGTCTAATATAACATTTTAATTTATTTTTACATGGTTTTGAGAAAAATATGAGGACACGACGACCTGACAAACCTTGGCACACACTTTTCCTTTTTTTCCTCGCAACCTCTTTCTTTTTTCCTCCCTCGTTGACAGCGTTGGCACACCCCCTCGTCCCTAGCCTCCGGTGAGAATGAGATAGCTCCGTCCCACGACCTGACAACCACGCCATCCCCCCTCGGTTCCCCATGTCCCGATTCGCACTACCGAGCCACCTTAAAAATCCCTCCACCTCCTCTCTAATTTGTCCCCCAACGTCCTACCAAATCAAAATCTAGACTAAAATTGATTACTCTATGCTTCTAGTTCTACATTTCTACTTACCCAAAAAAAACTTAAAAAATAGGCATGAGAAGCAATACTGGATATGATATCAGCGGGGTTGACATTTGTCACCACTAGGCTAAGATGGCATGACATTTCATGCGAGGGTTGGGGGTCCAACCTTTGAGCAGAGTTATGACAAAAAAGGATATCCTCCTTAGTGAAATACATAACCTGGACCAAGCGAAAAACTCTGTAGGATCATCCGTTGAGGAATGGATCCAACGGTATGCTCTGGAGGAGTCTCTCATGGAGATCTATAAGGGGGTAATTGTTCTGGCGATAGTAGAGTCACCGGAATTGGCTGCTCAAGGGAGATTCAAACACTTCCTATTTCCATGCCATTTCCATTGGCTGACATCAGAAATTCTCCATTCCCTACCTATGGGAGGGTGAATTTCTGCTAGAGGATGCCAGGGACGTATCTTCCCATATATACTCCTTTTATAAGGAGCTCCTCGGGAGGGACCCTACACAGGGTTGTGTTAGTAGCGGACTTTTGGCCAGAGGGGGCTAGGGTCTCCGACGACGAAAATGCGGAGCTCGCCCTCCCATTTCTATTAGAAGAGGTAGATCGCGCGATTATGGAGATAAAGATGAACCGTGCCTCGCGACCTTATGGCTTATATGCAATCTTTTTCTAGAAGTTCTGGGAGAAGATCCGGGGAGTCGTTATGCCCATGTTTCAAGAGTTCTACATTGGGAAATTAGTAATGTCATGCCTCAGTTTGGTGTTACAACCTTGATCCCCAAGATTTTGGGGGCCACGCATTTACGCCAATTTAGGCAGATCACTGTGAAAAATGCCATCCAGCGGACATTTTTGAAGGTGTGTGCGCTACAGTTGGCTCCAATTATGGAGAGCCTGACACACCCTTATCAGTTTTCCTACCTCAAAGGCCGGTATATGCATGATGGGATTTTCGCGTTTCATGATATTATCCATGAGTTTAAGGTTAGACGCCACTAAGACGTGTTCCTTATGCTAGACTTCTAGAAGGCATATGATCGATTGGACTGGTCCTTTCACCGACAGGTTCTTCAACGGAGTGGTCTTCATGATCGTATGATTAGTTGGGTCATGCAGATAGTGATGGTGGCAATACTGCTATAAATATAAACAGGGAAGTTGGTCCCTACTTTAGGCCCTCGTGTGGGGTGAGATGAGGGGACCTGATTTCCACTTTAATCTTCAATGCAGAAGTGGATGAAGTTAATGCCCTAGTGGAAATCTTAGAGAATACTAAGAATTCTAGCCACATCGCATGTGTGGTAGGGCACATCATCCCATGCGAGGGGTCACCCATCTCCAGTATGCAGATGATACCATGATCATGGTGGAGGGGGTTGGAACTTGACATTGGCAATCTTAAGTTCCTATTACTCTACTTTGAGGACATGTCGGTCCTCAAGATTATCTTCGATAAGAGTGAAATTATGGCCTTGGGTTATACTACTAAGGACCAATAGAGGATTGCTGGTGACCTCAATTGCTGACTAGCTGTTTCCCATCAACTACCTAGGGATACCGATTCGTGATACTAGGATCCTTTCTAAGGACCTGGAGCCCTTAATTGATAGGGTTAAGGCTAAATATCAATTGTGGCAAGGATGGTTTTACTTCAGAGGGAATCAACATGGTTCTTGTTGACTCCTGCCTGTCTAGTCTCCCATGTATATCATGGGGCCATATATACAGCAGGAGGGGTATGGCAACTTTGACAAGGAGCTTTTGCGCTTCTCCTGGAAGGCAAAGGACGGTTGCCAAAATACCATATTGTAAAATGGCCGACATTTGCGCCCCCAAGGATATGTATCTTATCATCACGCCACATGAATGTGGATTTGATGCTAAGATGGGTTTGACGTATCCTTACAGAGAGGTGGAGGCCTTTGGCTTTAGCTTGTTAAAGCTAAATATCTTTGGGGTCGTCCTCTTATGGCTTCTGAGCATCGAAAGGGATATAAATTTTGGAGATCCCTCCAGGACATCAAGCATGATAAGAGGAAGGGGGTTGATATCCTACAAGAGCATAGGTTTGTCAGAGCATGTTTTCACAAAAGTATTGTACGTTTCTAGTTTTAATATCGAATCCCAACAAGGAGTTTAGGAAAGTGTTCATTTGTGGCGTTTCTATCGCACTCAAGGTGTCACTAGTCTTGACTGAAATGATTGCAAGAGTTGATGTGGAAAAAGGGGAGTGTGAATGAAGGAGTTTGTATATTGAACATTTCTTAAATTAAATACCATAAAAGTAAACAGCACGAAGATTTCTTGGACTTCCCGCAAACAAAAGATTAGGTGCGAAGAGATTCGATTCATGGTGATAGTAAATATGCCAAATGGAGTAAGCGGAATAAGTGATTATAATACTTATTATAAATATGTGAGTAGGCAAGCAACCCGTATGATAGTCAAGACTCCTCTTGATAGATTTTGTGTAAATCCAATGATCCATCTGCTTGTTACTAAGACAATGGTTAGCGCATCAATTAAGGTCATGAGACCAGATCAAGGCTTTAAACTTGGTGGCTCCTTGTTTTCCTCGAGTTATACTAGCTCCTCTTTGATATCGTTTGTGTCACTCGGGTGTCGCTGATTCACTAGCAAACAAGTTCATGCCTATGAGTTCTCAAGATCATGTTATCTGAACCCTTAAATTAGATAACAAGCTTTAGCCATACATAGACAGTCATTCTCACATAGAATAATTACAATGATAACCACAAATAGATGAAAGTAAAATAGTCACACCACATCTCACCAATTCCCTACATCTCCCACACCTATGGGGCTTTACTCGCACATGAGAGGAGAATAACACAATGGGATTATAATAATGTAAATAGAGTTCATCTCAATATTACCATGGATAATCACAATAAAGTTGGAGATCGAATCAAATACAATCCCAAGTAGGAATAGACTTTTGAATCCCTAATCTTATAGATGCGAATCTCTCTCTTAGTAAAAATAGGAATTGTGGATGAAAATGGGGATATATAGGTTAGAGATCTTAGGAAAAGTTGATGGAATTCTTCTTCTCCTTTAGATCTGATTTCCTCTCTTTTTGGGTGTTTCGTGGAGGCTATGTATGTAATTTTCCCTCCTCTCTTTCGCGACAAGTGCTTGGTTTGATAAGTAGAAGGCGATGGCACCTGGTACGGGTGGACGGTACAGGCAGGTCCCACTAGTACGGATGGTCGTTAGGACCTTTGTACACGTCGAATCAAAAAGGCTTCAATCAAAGATTTGTTTGTTTGGATCTAATTATCTCATAAATGTCATGGGATCCTTCCATAAGTGTCCAATACCCGAAACACACATTGTAGAACAAGGTTTCGCTAAATTACGATATTAGAATTAGCAAAGAGGAAAAAATCCTACAAAACCTGATGAAATCAAATAGAAAAACCTAGGTGAAAAGTCTTAATATTTGGAGCTATTAGGGGTCACCACCTTCATAGGTGATGGCGAGGGTTTCCTCTTCTGGCTTGACTCCTAGCTTAGAGGGTGACCTCTGAGGTTAGATTTTCCAATAGTTTTTATGATTTTTTTCTGACCAAATGCTTCTGGTTGCTTAGGCAATCCTAGACATGTTGTGGAGCCTAGAGTTTCGATGAAATCTTATCCCGTAAGAAACCCTAGCTTGGGACGGCCTCCAGACCACTCTCCCGATGTGCTCTTTGATTCACATGATATCGTGCCATGGCACCATGCCCCTTTGGGCACCTTCACCGTTAGTTCCACGTATCGGGCCCTTTTTAGTGGGCCCACTCCCCCCATGGACTTTCTTGGTGTGGAAGGCCACGCTGCCCTTAAATATTAAAATATTTATGTGGCAATTGTTGTGAGGCGGGCTTCCCTCAGGTGTTGAGGTGGGTAAGCGACACGGGTCGGGCGATAGCCTATGTCCCTTATTTACGGTCCCGAAGACTAGGACCCACAGTTTGTTTACCTGTCTTGCCGCACAATTCTTATGATGCTTCGTTCACGACGCGCTGGGGCCTGCGTGGTAGTCACTAGATCTCAGCGAGTTCCTAGAAGTGAACACAAACCATACTGGTAGGAGGAGGCATCTCTTATGGTTAGTATTTGTGACGATGACCTGTACCTTATGAAATATTCATAATAAGATGGTTATCGAGCATGTCTACATATGATGTGCCTTTGACCCTATTTTCAAATTCTCTACTTTCTTGAAGTAGTGACACTCGTTGTGTAGACATCGGTATAGGGAACGGCTGGACAAGATGTTGGAGCACCTTCTAGTTGCATCCCGCCACTTATCTATGCAGTCTGATCATTGAGTTGTGCTCCCTTGGGGAGTTTTGTCGTCTTACCCTCCCCCTCTTACTTTTCTGTGGTTCCTGACTTTGGGCATGTGTGTGTTGTTGCCCAGATGTCCTTTTTCATTTTTTTGTGCTTGTCTCAAATATTGTATGAACATGGTTGCTTTATTTATAAAGAGGGGTGAAAGTCTGTTTCGAGAAGGATATGATATACATCACCAAAAAAGGAAAGTTAACATATTGGTCCAACTTCTTCTAGTTGTTTTCCTATAGAAGTTTTGGTTGTTGTCCCCGGCATTTGCGGTTTCTTGATGCGCTATTTCGTGCCAACGTGTTTGCCTAAACTGTTGCCTCTGTGATAACCAACTTGTGGTTGAGTGGTTAAGAGGACACTATTATCCTAGCCCACCACGGATCAAACCCTAGGTTTGATGCTTTGGTGTCTCAAAAAGGTGGAATATTCTTCATAGCGAGGCGACATTTCTATCGATAGCGAGGTGTCTGTGGTGAATTTGTTAATCTGAAGACCCGTCGGATCAATCGCTTAGAGTCAGCCTTTTAGAGGTGCTCATAGGAATAGGGTGTGTGTGTATTCATAGGGTGAGTGATGTACATATGCGAGCGTTTTCCATATGCGTCTGTACTGGATTTGTAAAAATTTAGCACCTCCATCTCTCCCATCACTCTACCTCCTCTACCACGTCCATATACTTGGATCAACATCATTGTCGGAGTGCATAGGTCACCGACACGTGGGTGAAGGAAATATGCCCTGAGAGGCAATAATAAAGTTGTTATTATATATTCCTTATATATGATAGATGTTTATTTTACATGCTAGAATAGTATTGATCGGAAACATCAATACATGTTTGTTTAATAAACAAAAAAGGTTCCTAGTTATGCCTCTCTTATAGACTAGCTTGTTGATTAACAAGATGATCAAGGTTTCCTGATCATGGACATTGGATGTTGTTAATAACAAGGTCACACCATTGGTGCAATGATGTGATGAACATTCATCCGAAGTATAGCATTATGATCAAGTCATTATGTTTATATTGCTATAACATCATACGAAGTAATCTTTATCCTTAGACCATGAGATCATGTTAATTGCTAACACCTTGAATGTGTAGGAGTCAGTACGGATCTCTAGGTCCCGCTGCTTATTATTGATCGGAGAAGGGTCTCGATCATGTCCGCATTATTCGCGAACCGTAGGGTGGCACACTTAAGAGTTAGTGGACACCATTTTGGAGCACATATGTTTCAGACGAAAGAATTGCAAAGCGCAGGAATTGTTTCAATAGAAACCGGAAATTGTTTCGGGTGAAATTGAAGAAAGTGGTTCTGCATGTGATATTGAAATATTGCAAGGGGCTATATGTGAATGTTTGTTAATTAATGTAATTAACAAAATTCTGAATAAATTTAATAAAAAGAGTTTTATTAAATGAGAGAGCATTAAATTTGGAGAAATATAATGCATTTAAAGTGGAGACTTTAAAAGGGAATGTGAAGAGGCTTTTTAGTGTGGAGGGGTTACCACCACATGAATGGGGGAGGTGAGGGGTCACCCCCCATGCGCCGGCCATGGAGAGAGGGGGCACTCCCCTCCTCCTATAAAAGTCCACCCATTCCCTCCTTCATCCTCACACCTCCTTGTGAAGGATCTCTCTCCCCCTCTAGAATTATTCCCCCATGGTCTCGGATTAGCGAGATACATGTTCCTGGTGGCATTTCGTCTGGAAAGGAGTTGCTGCTTCCGCTGGATCGCTGGAGCGAGGAGGTGGAGATTGTCCGGTGGCTTGAACGTGTGTGCGAGTGCGGATGTGCTGCTGAGTTGCGGCGCTCGGACTTCCTCACGATCTTGAGATCGGCAAGTGTACGACTACATCAACCACGAGTTCCTACTCGTTAACAAATCTCGTTGTCTTTGAGGGTAAGTTCTCGTTGGATGTATGTCCACCCGTTGCTTTGTACCTAGTAGATAGATCTTGGCGTGTAGTTCACACCGTAGGAAAATTTTCGTTTTCTATGTTGCGGACCCAACAGTGGTATCAGAGCCTGATCTATGCATAGGTGCTTTGCACGGGTAGTACACATATTTTTATATGTGGGCGATGATGATCATGTTATTGCATCTTCTATGTATTTTGGATATTGGTGGCATAGTGGGATGAAGCGGCCTGGACCAACCTTACATGTCATCATACATGAGACCGGTTCCACGATTGACATGCAACTTCTTTTGCATAAGTGGTTGGCGGGTGTCTGTCTCTCCTACTATAGTCGATATCTGATTTACAACGAGTTGCTAATAACTTAGTTATCCTCGTTGTGGTTCATGTTCATAGGTGAGAACGGTTCTATCTCCGAAAGCCCTAAGCCACGTAAAACTTGCAATTGATAAATTAGAAGCGTCTAGTTTAGATCGTTGCTGGGCTAGTGTATTGATACTCTTACAACACACTCAACGTGTAAGTTCCATAGACCTTGGCCTTGCACACAAAGGAATGATAGAGATTATACCACGATGCAAGTGATAGAGATCAAATGCATGGACCATATCATCTCACTTTACACATTAGATGTTAGCATCTTATACTGCTAGTTTGGCGCTTTTGGTAGCATTATAAGATGATCCCTCATTTAGATATCAAGATAAAAATGTGTTCTTCCTTAAGTATGCACCGTTCTGTGGATCGTGTTTCGAGACATCACGTGATGATCGGGTGTACTCGAATCTACGCTTTCATAGGAACGGGTGTAAGACAGTTTTACACACGTGAATACTAAGGTTCTTACTTGGCGAGCCTAGCATGTACAGACATGGCCTCGGAACACGGACCGAAATGTTAAGCATGAGTCATATAGTTGATATGATGCCCATATAGATGCTCGCTTTTGAAGCTACATCAACTCACGTGATGATCGGACTTGGTGTAGTGGATTTGGTTCATGTAATCACCAAAAAGACACGAGGGATGTCGTTTTTGAGTGGGAGTTCATTAGTAATTTGGATTAGTTGAACTCAATCTATCATAAACTTAGTCTAAATAAACTTTACAAATTCTGTTGTAGATGGCACCACCTGCTTTTAATTTCAATGTGTTCATGGAGAAAGAGAAACTTGCTGCGAATGGTAGCAACTTCACCAACTAGGCTATGAATTTGAGGATTCTCCTCACTGCTGCACAAAAGCAATATGTGCTAGATGCGCCGCTAGGCCCCCCACCAGCTCCTGATGCCCCTGACGAGGAAAAGAATGTCTATGTGACTCGTCAGGAGGACCACAACTTAGTTCATTGCGGCATACTGTATGGGCTAGAGCCAGAATTTCGAAAGCGTTTCAAAAATGGCAATGCCTTTGATACCATGGGAGAATTGAAAATGATTTTCGATACACATGCTACTGTAGAGAGTTATAATGCTATAGAAAAGTTCTTTACCTGCATGATGGAGGAAAACAGCTTCGTTAGTGAGCATGTACTCAAAATGTCTAGGTACGCCGATAAGCTTGTGTCCTTAGGAATAACAATTCCCATTGAGTTAGGCATACATCGTGTTCTCCAATCTCTACCACCTAGATACAAGAGCTTCATGATGAACTATAATATGCAGGGCATGAAGAAGTCTCTTCCCGAGCTTCTGTCAATGCTTAAGACTGCAAAAGTGGAGATTAGGAAATAACATCAAGTGTTGATGATCAATAGGACCACCAGTTTCAAGAAAGACAAGAAAGGCAAGAACAAGGGAAAGAAGGGTGGTAAGTCTGTTGCCACGCCTGAAAAGAAACCCCGAGCTGGCCCTAAGTCTGACACCGAGTGCTACTATTGTAAGGGGACTGGCCATTGGAAGCGCAACCGCCCCAAGTATTTGGCGGACAAGAAGTCCGGCAAGGCAAACAAAGGTATATGTGATATACATGTTATTGATGTGTACTTGACTAGTATTCGCAGTATCACCTGGGTATTTGATACGGGATCGGTTGCTAATATATGTAACTCGGTCCAGGGGCTACGGAACAAGCGACAACTAGCAAGGGATGAGGTCAGAATGCGGGTCGGCAATGGATCAAAAGTTGATGTGATCGTCGTCGGGACGCTACCTCTCCATTTGCCATCGAGATTAGTTATAAACCTAAATAATTGTTATTTAGTGCCTGCACTGAGCATGAACATGAAGGGAATATGCCCAAGAGGCAATAATAAAGTGGTTATTATCTTATTCCATGTTTATGATAAATGTTTATTTTGCATGCTATAATTGTATTAATTGGAAACGTTAATACATGTGTGTTTAATAAACAAAATATAAAGTTCCTAGTAATGCCTCTCATATAAACTAGCTCGTTGATTAACAAGATGATCAAGGTTTCCTGATCATGGACATTGGATGTTGTTAATAACGAGGTCACAACATTGGTGGAATGATGTGATGAACATTCATCTGAAGTATAGCATTACGATCAAAGTCATTATGTTTATATTGCTATAACATCATACAAAGTAATCTTAGTCCTTAGACCATGAGATCATGTTAATTGCTAACACCGGAAGAGTATCTTGATAACACCAAACGTCACACCGTAACAGGGTGACTATAAAGGTGGGTTCAGTGCTACAAAGGTGTTATGTTGAGGCTCATGGATCAAGAGTGGGATTTTTCCATCCCGATGACGGATAGATATACTCTGGGCCCTCTCGGTGACATCACATTAAGATAGCTTGCAAGCAAGTGATGTGATCACTAGAATGTTATATCACGGGAACGAGAAAAGAGTGCATGTCGGTAACGAGATCAAACTAGGTATTTGGATGCCAATGATCGAATCTCGGACATGTAATATATCACGAGACAAAGGGATTTAGTTACGACGTTAAAGGTTCACACGATCACAAGAGTCATCGTTGAATATGTGGGAGTCAGTACGGATCTCCAGGTCCCGCTGCTGATTATTGATCGGAGAGGGGTCTCGATCATGTCTGCATTATTCGCGAACCGTAGGGTGACACACTTAGGGTATACCGACACCATTTGGAGCAAATATGTTTCAGATAAAGATTTAAGAAAGCGCTGGAATTATTTCAATAGACACCGAAACTGTTTCGGGTGAAATTGCTGAAATTGGTTTTGCATGTAATATTGAAATGTTTCAGGGGGTTTTATGTGAATGTTTGTTAATTAAAGTAATTAACAAAATTCTGAATAAAATTAATAAAAAAGTTTTATTAAATGAGAGAGCATTAAATTTGGAGAAATTTAATGTATTTAAAGTGGAGACTTTAAAAGGGAATGTGAAGGGACATTTTAATGTGGAGGGGGTTACCACCACATGAATGGGGGAGGTGCTTCTTCCTCACACCTCTTCATGAAGGATCTCTCTCCCCCTCTAGTATTTTTCCTCCATGGTCTCGGATTAGCGAGATACATGTTCCCGGTGGCTTTATCTGGAAAGGAGTTGCTGCTTCCGCTGCTTTGCTGGAGCGAGAGACGAAGGTTGTCAGGGTACCGGACGTGTGTGCGATCACGGATGCACCGCTGCTTTGCGGTGTTGGACTTGGTGGTGCTAGACTTGCTGGAGCTGGATCTGATGGACGTGCTAGAGCCGGACCTGCTGGACTTCATCACGATCTTGAGATCGGCAAGCGTACGACTACATCATCCACGAGTTCTTACTCGTTAACAAAACTCGTTGTCTTCCAGGGTAAGTTCTCCATGGATGTATATCCACCCGTTGCTCTGTATCTAGTAGATAGATCTTGGCATATAGTTCTCATCGTAGGAATTTTTTGTTTTCTATTCTGCGAACCCCAACAGTGGTATCAGAGCCTGATCTATGTGTAGGTGGTTTGCACGGGTAGTACACATAAGTTTATATGTGGGCGATGATGATCATGTTATTGCATCTTCTATGTATTTTGGATATTGGTGGCATAGTGGGATGAAGCGGCCCGGACCAACCTTACATGTGATCGTACATGAGACCGGTTCCACGACTGACATGCAACTTGTTTTGCATAATTGGCTGGCGGGTGATTGTCTCTCCTACTATAGTCAATATCTGATTTACACCGAGTTGCTAATAACTTACTTATCCTTGTTGTGGTTCATGTTCGTAGGTAAGAACAGTTCTATCTCCGAAATCCCTAAGCCACGTAAAACTTGCAATTGATAAATTAGATGCGTCTAGTTTAGATCGTTGATGGGCTAGTGTCTTGATATGGTATTGTTGTAAGTAGATGTATGATAGATACTCTTACAACACACTCAACGTGTAAGTTCCATAGACCTTGGCCTTACACACAAAGGAATGATAGAGATCATACCACGATGCAAATGATAGAGATCAAATGCATGGACCATATCATCTCACTTTACACATTAGATGTTAGCATCTTATACTGCTAGTTTGGCGCTTTCTGTAGCATTGTAAGATGATCCCTCATTTAGATATCAAGATAAAAATGTGTTCTTCCTTAAGTATGCACCGTTTTGTGGATCGTATTTCGAGACATCACGTGATGATCGGGTGTACTCGACTCTACGCTTTCATACAAACGGGTGTAAGACAGTTTTACACATGTGAGTACTAAGGTTCTTACTTGGCGAGCCTAGCATGTACAGACATGGCCTCGGAACACGGACTGAAAGGTTAAGGATGAGTCATATAGTTGATATGATGCCCATATAGATGCTCGCCTTTGAAGCTACATCAACTCACGTGATGATCGGACTTGGTGTAGTGGATTTGGTTCATGTAATCACCAAAAAGACACGAGGGATGTCGTTTTTGAGTGGGAGTTTATTAGTAATTTGGATTAGTCGAACTAAATTTGTCATAAACTAAATCGAAGTGAATTTGCATAATTTGTTGTAGTCATTGGCGTCTGTTCACTACCTTATTCTTAGTTTTAATTGAGATAATAGAACTATAGAATTCTGGATATTTACTTTATGATCTGGTATCGTATTGTTTTGAATGTCAATTTAAAGTTTATAAGTCCTATTGCAAACTTTCAGCAAACTCTATTTACTCTTTAATAAGTAGTATTAAATCAAGAGTAAGAACTCCAATGTTAGTATCTAAAGTATCATGTTTGCCTCCATGATTCTTGATATTCAAAAGTTGTTTTAATATCGAGATTATCTAGGAGCTGAAAGAATTGTTTCAGAAACCATCATGTATGAAAGATATTGTGATATCTGAAACAAAGTTTTTCGTTGCATTATGATAGAGTGTAATTTAGCAAAATACAGGTTCTCATATTGTATGAGAATTTGTGAAGGATGGAGATGCTAGGCATCCGAATCTCCCAAAAGGTTTCGGGAACTAAAATTATACTCGTCATTCTTCCTTATAGGCTATAGTAGCTTGATCATGAAAATTGTCATGATAAGGATGAATAGAAGATGTAAGTAAAATGTTTACTACACTAATAGATTACTAAAGAATGGATTTTTGAAAGAATACCAAACATTGGATGATGGTGATTCACTTCAAAGTGCAAGTCCAAAGGTATTAGTATTTGACTATATACACTTTGTACTATGTGTCATGTGAATGACACCACAATTGATGTTGATAGATTCTTTTAAAAGGAAAAGGAATTGCTGAAAGAGAATCTATAAAATATTTGGCAGAAAATTAAAGGTTGGAGATGTCCAACTTAGGTATATAGAAGATATACATGTTATGGCTGTATTCCTTGCTTGTTAAACAATGTGGTTCTTCGATATTGGATGCCGAATTGGTTGGTATGAAGTGTCATACAGGACAACGCAATTCATGAATTGCAATGGCCTAAGTAACTAGCAAGAGAATAAGTGATGATGTTCATCGAAAACAAATAAAGTGTTATTGTGTTTTTCGTTGTCGTCAAACCTAGCCTTCAAGATTTGTTTTAATAATTGTTATTTTGTTCCGGTATACGAGAACAATGGTTATTCAAATAATTACCGTATTTCATAAAGGATGGATGAACTTTTACAAGTCTAGTGGGAGAAATCACATCCATAAACATTATTGCTAAAATGTCGCAAGACAAATGATTAAAAGATCACTTATGAAGTGACATTGCTGTTTTAAATTATATTGGAAAGAAAACATGAAGAAACTCCATGTTTATGGATTTTTGGAGTCTTTGATTTTGATCAATTGACGCATGTGAGACTTTCCTCGAGATAATTGAAACTCCGTCCATAGGCCAGAGAGGAACGGATGACTTGCTTATTGGAAATTGTGCATGTTGATGTGCATAGTCCATTATGTGTAGCCATATGCGATGGATCTTTTTGCTTCATATGCTTTCTCCGAAAATTTGAGTGAATATATCTGTATATTTACTTAATAAGGAAGAAGTATGAAACATTGGAAAATTGTTCGAAGACTTTCAAGATAAAGTGGAAAATCATTGTTACAAGAAAATAAAGAGTTTATGATTTGATCATAAAGGAAGATATTTGAGTTACATGTTTAGCAAAACACCTAAGATTTGAGGAATTGTTCCATGAATTTGGATTTCCCGGTAAACCATAGGAGTATGGCTTATTCGAAAGATGAAATCAAACCATGTTTGACATGGTAAGATCAAGGGTGTCATTTATAAAACTGCCATTATATTTTAAGGATTGAAGCTTTAGAGACTACCGCTTTTACACTAAAAAGAGCACCATCGTGATCCGTTGAAATGACACCATATGAGTTATGGTTTGGGATAAAACCCGAATTGTCTTTTCTTAAATTTTGGTATGCTATGCATAAGTAAAATGTTTACAACCAAAGTCGGATAAGCACGTCTTTGTATGTTATCCCAAAGAATTTGTTGGGAATTTCTCCATAACACCGAGGACAAAAGAGTTTGTCACTTGGAACGTCAAGTTTCTTGAGAAGGATTTTTACACAAAAAGTTAGGTGGGAGGACAATAGAACTTTGATAAGGTTGTTGAACCTTAGCTATATGTGCTAAGTAGCGCAGCGCCGGAAAGTGTCCCGGTGGCGGCCACAATGCTCATGGCTCCCGTGATTATAAAGGTTGTGATCTCGGAGATTAGAGTTCCTATTGAACCGCGTGGGTCGGTAAGAATAAAATAGTGTGATTTGATAAGCAAGTCGTTATTGTTTCGAAAATGATGAACCGACTACATGCAAACAAGAGATGATGGGCCCTGACTCCATAAAATGACTAGAAGTCATAGAATCCATGATAGTATCCATACACGAGAAATCAAGTTTCTGAACTTGGAAGACCCTCCGGAAAGGCGTGAAGCCTATCAGTTGTGTTTGGATCTATAAAGAAATAGACATGGATGTTTAACATCTATGAAATAGTCGACATGTCGGAAAGAAGTTTACAACAATGTTCAAGGAGTTGACTATGACAAGATTTGATCTTTCATAGCGATATTTAGTCTTGATGGATTAATGTAGCAACCACTACATATAATTTGATGTATGGTAGTTGAACAAACAAAACAATGTTCTTCTAATAGAATGGTTACCTAGGACATGTACAAGACACGGTCCGAAGGGTTTTGTTAATTCAAAGGGTGCTAAAAGGGCATGCAACTTCAATAGCTGAAGTAAGCATAGCGGAGTTGGAAACTTTACCATGATGAAATTGTTAAAAGCGTTTAAATTCATCGGAGATGATGAAGATGCTTGCATTTGCAAGAAATTAAGTGGGAGCGCTAAGACATATTTCTAATACATTATGTAGAGAACATATTGTTGATTGGAAATGATGTATCTTGTATTGACACAAGTTAAGAATTTTCATTAAAATAAGATTTCGATGAAAGACTTGGGCAAAACCGGAATATTAGGCATCAATATCTATATGGATAGATTGATGCGCTAATATGGTTGTTCCATACATACATATACGAGATATTGAAAGGGTTCAATATGGAAACAACAAGAAAGTTTCTTGCTGCATGGAAAGGATTGTATCAAGATTCAAGTGTTTTAACACTTGGTGAGTAAAATCACATGAAGATTTTGATCGATTATACCGTGATATGTATATATCCAAATATGTCCTATGCTCTAAATGTTATGAGCACATACCAGAATGATTCATAAGATGATCATTGGACAATAGTAAAGATATTCTTGTGAGCTTTGGAAGAACTAAGAATATATCATGTATAAGTGACAAATAGTTAAAGGTAGTTCATTGTAAAGTGTTACGTTGATACTAGTTTTGTCACAAGATACAAATTAAATTTATCTCAATTTAGACTATGGGTGGCACAATGTAATGGAAAGGATGTTCCATGATGGATTTGGATAAGTTCCAAAGTTGAAACATTGTGACGGATACTACAACAAAAGGCTAAGTATATGACTGCTATAGTAGCAGCAAAGGAGGGCATTTGTGTTAAGAAGTTTGTTATCAAACTAGGTGTGGTTCAAAGTGGGCTAATACTATGAAGATATATTGTATGACAATAATATCAACATATTTTAACCCGAACGAACTAAAGGTCTCACCAAAGGACCAAAATTTATACAATGCCATCCCATTTGAGAATGAGTGATGCGTAGAGACGCAAAGACATGCAAATACACACGGACCTGAAACTGTCAGATCCGGAGATTATGTTAACCACTAGAAATCGCGTATAAGCAACACCATAAAGACATAGGTGATCAATACGCAAAGTTTTTCAAACTAGATTATTGACTCTAGTGCAAATGGGAGACTGAAGGGAATATGCCCAAGAGGCAATAATAAAGTGGTTATTATCTTATTCCATGTTTATGATAAATGTTTATTTTGCATGCTATAATTGTATTAATTGGAAATGTTAATACATGTGTGTTTAATAAACAAAATATAAAGTTCCTAGTAATGCCTCTCATATAAACTAGCTCATTGATTAACAAGATGATCAAGGTTTCCTGATCATGGACATTGGATGTTGTTAATAACGAGGTCACAACATTGGTGGAATGATGTGATGAACATTCATCTGAAGTATAGCATTACGATAAAAGTCATTATGTTTATATTGCTATAACATCATACAAAGTAATCTTGGTCCTTAGACCATGAGATCATGTTAATTGCTAACACCGGAAGAGTATCTTGATAACACCAAACGTCACACCGTAACAGGGTGACTATAAAGGTGGGTTCAGTGCTACAAAGGTGTTATGTTGAGGCTCATGGATCAAGAGTGGGATTTGTCCATCCCGATGACGGATAGATATACTCTGGGCCCTCTCGGTGACATCACATTAAGATAGCTTGCAAGCAAGTGATGTGATCACTAGAATGTTATATCACGGGAACGAGAAAAGAGTGCATGTCGGTAACGAGATCAAACTAGGTAATTTGGATGCCAATGATCGAATCTCGGACATGTAATATATCGCGAGACAAAGGGATTTAGTTACGACGTTAAAGGTTCACACGATCACAAGAGTCATCGTTGAATATGTGGGAGTCAGTACGGATCTCCAGGTCCCGCTGCTGATTATTGATCGGAGAGGGGTCTCGATCATGTCTGCATTATTCGCGAACCGTAGAGTGACACACTTAAGGGATACAGACACCATTTGGAGCAAATATGTTTCAGATAAAGATTTAAGAAAGCGCTGGAATTATTTCAATAGACACTGAAACTGTATCGGGTGAAATTGCTGAAATTGGTTCTGCATGTAATATTGAAATGTTGTAGGGGGTTTTATGTGAATGTTTGTTAATTAAAGTAATTAACAAAATTCTGAATAAAATTAATAAAAGAGTTTTATTAAATCAGAGAGCATTAAATTTGGAGAAATTTAATGTATTTAAAGTGGAGACTTTAAAAGGGAATGTGAAGGGGCATTTTAATGTGGAGGGGGTTACCACCACATGAATGGGGGAGGTGAAGGGACACCCTCCCCTCCTCCTATAAAAGGCCCCCCTCTCACTCCTTCTTCCTCACACCTCCTCGTGAAGGATCTCTCTCCCCTCTAGTATTTTTCCCCCATGGTCTCGGATTAGCGAGATACATGTTCCCGGTGGCTTTATGTGGAAAGGAGTTGCTGATTCCGCTGCTTTGCTGGAGTGAGGGACGGAGGTTGTCAGGGTACCGGACGTGTGTGCGATCACGGATGCACCGCTGCTTTGCGGTGTTGGCCTTGGTGGTGCTGGACTTGCTGGAGCTGGATCTGATGGACGTGCTGGAGCCGGACCTGCTGGACTTCATCACTATCTTGAGATCGGCAAGCGTACGACTACATCATCCACGAGTTTCTACTCGTTAACAAAACCCGTTGTCTTCGAGGGTAAGTTCTCCATGGATGTATATCCACCCGTTGCTCTGTATCTAGTAGATAGATCTTGGCGTATAGTTCTCATCGTAGGAATTTTTTTTGTTTTCTATGTTGCGAACCCCAACAGAACATTGTATCTAGATCGTGTTTGATGCAAAGTGGTCATTCCTTTAAATCTGAAAACAATGGTTGTTCGATTTATAAGAATGATATCTTTTATGGTCATGCACCTATGTTGAATGGTTTATTTCTGTTGGATCTCGATAGTAATATTACACACATTCATAATGTTAATGCTAAAAAGATTAAACTTGATGATGATATGTCTACATATATGTGGCACTGCCGTCTAGGTCATATTGGTGTTAAACGCATGAAGAAACTCCATTCTGGTGGACTTTTGGAATCACTTGATTTTGAATCATTTGATACATGTGAGCCATGCCTTATGGGCAAGATGACTAGAACGCCGTTTTCCGGTTCAATGGAACGAGCGACATATCTATTGGAAATCATCCATACTGATGTGTGTGGACCAATGAGTGTGTCGACGCGAGGTGGATATCGTTATTTTGTTACTTTCACGGATGATTTGAGTAGATACGGGTATATCTATTTGATGAAACACAAGTCTGAAACTTTTGAAATGTTCAAGGAATTTCAAAATGAAGTGGAAAATCATCGTAATAGAAAGATCAAATTTCTACGGTCTGACCGTGGAGCAGAGTATCTAACTTAAGAGTTTAGCACACACATGAAAGAGTGTGGAATAGTTTCACAACTCACGCTTGCCGGAGCACCACAACGTAATGGTGTGTGGGAACGTCGTAATCGTACCTTATTGGATATGGTTCGATCTATGATGTCTCTAACTGACTTTCCACTGTCATTTTGGGGTTATGCACTGGAAACAACTGCATTCACTTTAAATCGGGCACCATCTAAATCCGTTGAAACGACACCGTATGAATTATGGTTTGGAAACAAACCTAAACTGTCATTTCTTAAAGTTTGGGGATGCGATGTTTATGTGAAGAAACTTCAACCGGATAAACTCGAACCCAAAGCGGAAAAATGCGTCTTCATAGGATACCCTAAGGAAACAATTGGGTATACCTTCTATCACAGATCCGAGGGCAAGGTTTTTGTTGCCAAGAATGGATCCTTTCTTGAGAAGGAGTTTCTCGCGAAAGGTGTGAGTAGTCGGAAGGTAGAACTCGAAGAGGTTATTGAACCTTCTCTTCATGGAATGGCGAGTGGCGCAGCACCGGAAGTTGTTTCCGAGTTGAGTTCACCTGATGAAGAGAGAGCTAATGATAATGATCATGAAACTCCGAAAGAGGACACTACCGAACCTCGTAGGTCAAGCAGGACACGTGCAGCTCCTGAACTATACGTCAATCCTGTTGTGAATTTCATGGTTGATGAAATGGATGACCCTACGACGTATGAAGAAGCGATGAGGAGCCCGGGTTCCAACAAATGGCTAGAAGCCATGAAATCCGAGATGGAATCCATGTACGAGAACCAAGTTTGGAACTTGGTGGACTTACCTCACGACCAAAAGGCCGTTGAGAATAAATGGATTTGCAAAAGAAAAACTAATGTTGATGGTAATGTGACCATCTATAAGGCTCGACTTGTCGCAAAGGGGTTTCGACAAATTCAAGGAGTTGACTACAATGAGACATTCTCTCCCGTAGCGATGCTTAAATCAGTTAGGATTATGTTAGCAATTGCTGCATATTTCGATTATGGAATATGGCAGATGGATGTCAAAACTGTGTTCCTCAATGGTAATATTGAAGAAGAGTTGTATATGATACAACCTAAGGGTTTTGTCGATCCTAAGGATGCTAATAAGGTATGCCAACTTCAGCGATCCATCTATGTACTGAAGCAAGCATCCCGGAGTTGGAATCTCCGCTTTGATGAGGTGATCAAAAAGTTTGGATTTGTCCAAACTTATAGATAGGCTTCTATTTACAAGAAAGTGAGGGGGAGCAATGTGGCATTTCTGATATTATATGTGGATGACATATTATTGATTGGAAATGATATAGATCTTTTAAACAGTGTTAAAAGTTATCCAAACAGCAAATTTTTGATGAAAGACCTTGGTGAAGCATCATATATATTAGGCATTAAAATCTATAGAGATAGATCAAGGCGCCTAATTGGGCCATCGTAGAGTACATACCTTGATAAGATATTAAAGAAGTTTAATATGGACGAAAGTAAGAAGGGGTTCTTACCTATGTTGCAAGGCAAGACATTGAGTAAGACTCAAAGTCCGGCTACAGCGGAAGAAAGAGAGATGATGGATAAGATCCCCTATGCCTCAGCCATAGGCTCTATTATGTATGCCATGCTATGTACAAGACCGGATGTGGCACATGATATTAGTTTGACTAGTAGGTGCCAATCTGATCCAGGTTCGGAACACTGGATAGCGATAAAGAATATCCTCAAGTACTTGAGAAGAAGTAAGGATATGTTTCTTATATACGGAGGTGAAGAAGAGCTAGTCGCTAAGTGTTATGTCGATGCTAGCTTTGACACCGATCCGGATGAGTCTAAGTCTCAATCCGGATACGTATTTCTCTTGAACGGAGCAACAGTTAGTTGGAGGAGTTCCAAACAACCTGTGGTGGCTGGACCAACGATGGAGGCGGAATATGTTGCTGCTTCAGAAGCGGCGCAGGAGGCAGTTTGGATGAAAGAGTTAATTACGGAACTAGATGTGGTTCCCAGTGCGTTGGACCCAATGGTGATCTATTGTGACAATAATGGAGCCATAGCCAATGCAAAGGAACGAAGGTCTCACAAGAATTCCAAGCATATTAAGCTCCGGTTTCACTCCATCCGCGAGCATGTCAAGGATGGAGATATAAAGATTTGTAAAGTACACACGGACCTAAATGTAGCAGATCCGTTGACTAAAGTTCTCCCTAGGGCAAAACATGATCAACACCAGAACTCCATGGGTGTTAGATTTATCACTATGTGAACTAGATTATTGTCTCTAGTGCAAGTGGGAGACTGAAGAAAATATGCCCTGAGAGGCAATAATAAAGTTGTTATTATATATTTCTTATATATGATAGATGTTTATTTTACATGCTAGAATTTTATTGATCGGAAACAACAATACATGTGTGTTTAATAAACAAAAAGGGTTCCTAGTTATGCCTCTCTTATAGACTAGCTTGTGGATTAACAAGATGATCAAGGTTTCCTGATCATGGACATTGGATGTTGTTAATAACAAGGTCACACCATTGGTGGAATGATGTGATGAACATTCATCCGAAGTGTAGCATTACGATCAAGTCATTATGTTTATATTGCTATAACATCATATGAAGTAATCAAGTCATTATGTTTATATTGCTATAACATCATATGAAGTAATCTTTATCCTTAGACCATGAGATCATGTTAATTGCTAACACCGGAAGAGTATCTTGATAACATCAAACGTCACACTGTAACAGGGTGACTATAAAGATGGGTTCAGTACTACGAAGGTGTTATGTTGAGGCTCATGGATCAAGAGTGGAATTTGTCAATCCAGATGACGGATAGATATACTCTGGGCCCTCTCGGTGATATCACATTAAGATAGCTTGCAAGCAAGTGATGTGATCACTAGAATGTTATATCACGGGAACGAGAAAAGAGTGCATGTCGATAACGAGATCAAACTAGGTATGGAGATACCGATGATCGAATCTCGGACATGTAATATATCGAGAGACAAAGGGATTTAGTTACAAGCGTTAAAGGTTCTCACGATCACAGAAGTCATCATTGAATGTGTAGGAGTCAGTACGAATCTCTAGGTCCCACTATTGATTATTGATCAGAGACGGGTCTTGATCATGTCTGCATTATTCGCGAACCGTAGGGTGGCACACTTAAGAGTTACCGGACACCATTTTGGAGCACATATGTTTCAGACGAAAGAATTGCAAAGCGTAGGAATTGTTTCAATAGAAACTGGAAATTGTTTCGGGTGAAATTGCAGAAAGTGGTTCTGCATGTGATATTGAAATATTGCAAGGGGCTATATTCGAATGTTTGTTAATTAAAGTAATTAACAAAATTCTGAATAAATTTAATAAAAAGAGTTTTATTAAATGAGAGAGCATTAAATTTGGAGAAATTTAATGCATTTAAAGTGGAGACTTTAAAAGGGAATGTGAAGAGGCATTTTAATGTGGAGGGGTTACCACCACATGAATGGGGGAGGTGAGGGGTCACCCCCCCCCCCCCCATGCGCCGGCCATGGAGGGAGGGGGCACCCCCCTCCTCCTATAAAAGGCCACCCATTCCCTCCTTCATCCTCACATCTCCTTGTGAAGGATCTCTCTCCCCCTCTAGAATTATTCCCCCATGGTCTCGGATTAGCGAGATACATGTTCCCGGTGGCATTTCATTTGGAAGGCGTTGCTGCTTCCGCTGGATCGCCGGAGCGAGGAGGTGGAGGTTGTCCGGTGGCTTGAACGTGTGTGCGAGTGCGGATGCGCTGGTGAGTTGCGGCGCTCGGACTTCCTCACGATCTTGAGATCGGCAAGTGTACGACTACATCAACCACGAGTTCCTACTCGTTAACAAAACTCGTTGTATTCGAGGGTAAGTTCTCGTTGGATGTATGTCCACCCGTTGCTTTGTACCTAGTAGATAGATCTTGGCGTGTAGTTCACACCTTTGGGAATTTTTTGTTTTCTATGCTACGGACCCAGCAATGGGGTAGTGCACAATCGTGTGTTGTTGCTGCCTGCCTGCCTCTTAAGACTCAGCATAGAAGCAGATCTTTACAAAGTGTTACGATGGTATGGCGTATGAGCTTCCCAACGCGCGGTGAGGCGCGTTGTCCCTATGGTCGCGCCACCACCGTTGTGCCCTCGAGATGCTCCCTGCTAGATTTGTAGGAAACAAAGATTGATGTGAGTGTGAGAGTATGCGCCACATAAATACGAGAACAAGGGATGGTGGATTTGGTTAGCATGACCGTCGAGAGAAAAGGCACGTCTCAAGAGCATACTCAACGGCACGGCCCATTTCAGACACCAAATATGTCCGAATTTGTCCATTTGGGCGGGTCATGGCCACGGTCCTCCCTTGTCTATACGTGTGCATTTTGCAGGAGCATTTCTCCTGCTAACTTGGGCCTCTCCCGCCAAGTCGGCCCCGAATGTGGGCGCATGGCCATAGAGGACATTTTTCACAGTTTTTGGCCTCAAACATACCACATGGGGTCATTATTTCACATTTATACATACAAACCATGTAATTTTCCATAAGATCAGCCACACAAGCAATTGTACATACAAAAATTTCCACGTATTAAAAAGTTTAACACACCAACAATACAACTACTGGAGTCTTAAATGCATCCACATGTCCTTGAAGAGATTTGCTTGGAGTGCATTGTGGGTTATTCGATCACGAGTTTCATGTTGAGTATGCACGAATTCTTGGAACGTTGTTGGTCCTGGCTGAGGTTCAACAAAATCCCCACGGAACTCTCAATCTTGATCATTGAGCATGTCATCACACCCATCCTCTACAATCATATTGTGCATGATCATGCAAGAATTCATCACCTCGTTCGTCCTCTTCCTTCTCCATGTTCTCGCAAGGAACCAAACAATGGCCCAACAAGCTTGCATCACTCCACATACTCGCTCCACGTCCTTCCTACATGCCTCTTATTCTTTAGCAAAACTACGATCAGCCTCCTCACCTGCGGATTATCTTCACATATGTGGATCACTCAATATAGATACCATTGGCTAGATAGTATAGTACACCTTGGTGTAGTGGTGGTTGTTTGCTACAAAGTTGATCTCTAGAGCATTATCTTCTTCAAGCCTAGAAAATATCAGAGAGTGCTGCAGAACATTGATATCATTGAAATAACCTGTCACGCGAAAAAAGAATGCCAAATCCAAAGGTCCTACGATGCTACTGCCTCGAGTATGACCATGCACCCGGTAGAATGGCCTTTGAATTATCCCTGCCAACCAACTAGACAATTCTTCCACCCCCAATTCATGCAATCTATGCTATCAATCATGCCAGGAAACCCTATTGTCTCTTTGATAGACAAAAGCCGGACAGTGTCCTCCATCATTGGCTCTCTAAAGTCCAAATGCCTTAACAACAAAGTGGCAATACCTATACATGGCCTCGAGGGTTTTGGAATCGCTCATGCACATGCACTCATCAACACGATCACTAGTAACTCCATAGGCAAGCATCCTTATCGCTAATGTGCATTTTTGGTAGGAAGTAAAGCCAAACTTACCGGTTGCATCTTTCTTCAATGTGAGATAATCGTCTGCATCCTTGACTCCCTGAATAATCCTCATGAAAACAAGCCTCCTCATCCGGAACCGCCTCCGGAACTGAGCTAGAGTGTACAAGGCATTAGTGCGGTGGAAATGTTCGTTGTATAGCCAGACGTGGCCGGCCTCCCTATCCTGATCCAACCCAGCTGTGCGGCCCTTCAAAGAGCCCCTATACTGTGGGTGCGCATCTTCTTCGAGCTGCTCGATGAGTGCGGCCGTGGCTTGGATGATCTTGGTATCATCATCGGAGGAGTCGTCGGATGTATCGACGAAATGCTTGTAAAAAACTCGTCCCCGCTATCCATGGTGATCTACATAACAAATAGGCCGTAGTCGAAACAAGAACTACCTACAATCTCGCAAGATTGTTGAAAAAATGAATTTGCCAAACATACCAGCCTCATGTCCGCAAATGGTGGAATAGGTCGTGGGCGCGATGCTCCGCCGGCTGGCCCTTGCGATCCCCGGGCAACCCGGCGTCCAAACAGCGGCGAGAGAAGGGATCCGGGTCGAACACCCCGCCGTGTGTGGGAAGGAGGAAGACGGGTGGCAGAATCTGGTGGCGATGCGAGGAAGGAAGGGGAAGAGGAGAGCCTCGGGGTTAGATGCGAGAAGTAGTGGGGCATTTTTGCCTGACGAGCGGGGCTGGGAGGACAAGATGAGGACGCTTTCACTATTTGTCGTGGACACGTGAGAGAAAAAATGCTGGCCCGATTCGAGCCACAAATGCGCTGGTCCGTGGCCAATGGACGGTTTGCGTCCTTCTTTAGGAGCTCGTTTTTGGGCTGTGCTGTCTACAGACAGCATTATGATTGCGCTGAGGATAACAAAAGGCCGTTTGGGATGCTGTTGGGTATGCTCTAAGTGCTTCCATGGGTGTGAAACGGCACACGTGCGCACCGAGCAGGCGTGTCCTAGGTATGTGGTTGGTCTCCAATTGCCACGCGTGAACTGTTGGATGTTGATCCGACGCGCACACCCCGAAGACGCCAGAATGCCAGGTAGGAATTAGATTTGGAAAATGATATGCATCCTCCGAGGATCGAAGGAAACGATCCCCCGGATCGACACACACGTGCGCCTTCGCCCTGCACTGGAAGGCCCGACCTCATATCCTCCCCCAACCACTCGTTTTCTCTTTTTGCTCCACCGTGAACACGCCGCCACCGCTCCTTCCGCCTCGAGTCCGGCGCTCCCCCGCCGCCATAGCCGTAGCCTGAGCTCACCCTACCGTCGCTCGATCCTCTTGCCTCGAGTCCACGCTCCCCCCACCGCCATAGCTATCGTCCTTGTACCACCTGAGATCACCCCGCCGTTGCTCCTCCTGCCTGAAGTCCGACGCTCCCTCGCCGCCATAGCCGTCGCCCGCCGCCTGAGCTCGCCCCGCCGCCGCTCCTCCTGCCTCGAGTCTGGCGCTTGAGGTTGTGCTACCATGGATGGCTTGCGGTTGTGCTGCCATGGATGGCTATGGACAAAGTGATGCTAGATTTGGTACATGTAGCTGGCAGAGCTGCTATGTACGATGTCGAGAGTTGCTACATGGGGCCGATAGCGGCGCTATGTGCGTCTTACAGCAGTGTACAAGCTAGGTTTTGGTACATGTGGTCGGTGGCGTTGCTACAAGCGGTTGCTGGGTTTGCTACATGCCGTCGGCGGTGGCCCTATGAGATCTCCAACGATGCTATGTGGAGCGTAGAATTTGCTATAAAGTTTTTGCTACAAAGACTTTGTTGATTTGGTACAATAGTATATGTGTTTTGCTACGAGATCTCCGGCGATGTAGGATTTGCTACAATAGGATATTTTATTTTCTACATATGTTTTGAGGATTTGCTACAATAGCGTAAAGTTTTTGATACACGGTCTCCGGCGAGGTCTACCGGCGAAAGTCTCTGTCGAGTCTCCTGCATGCCGGATTTTCTATACTAGCACAACTTTTTCTACAAAGTCTAAGGCGAGACAGTCTTTTTTTCTAATTTTTGAACGAGCCTAACGGATATGTTTGTAGCAAAAGCGAGACTTGAAAGTTCTAGATAACACGTGTCAGCAAGATGAAGGCGGGGATGCGAGGGAAATATCCCCTAGCACTCCCCCATTAGATTTTGCGTTACAGCCAACACCTTGTTTTTTCTTTAGAGATTACTAGCAAAAGGGCCCGTGCGTTGCATCGGGAGAAAAAATAGTATGCACTCTCCTACTAATATAAAACAACCTACAAGATGTGAGAATATGGCTCTCCTTTCTTACTAAGAGATTCATTGGCCAATGCTAATGTGTGTTTCGAGGCGTATGCACGATATTAACATAAACGAGCTTTGGTTTTTAGAGTATTAATCAATATATAAATATATCAAAAAGTAAACAGAGAGTGCAACTAATACAAATTACATAAATTTAACAATTGCATGGACCCACAAAGTAAGAATTGTTAATAAAAAATACATTCTAGTAAATTATGAATTATTTCATTTAGCGATGAACCCCTTTCTGTTCAAATGTCTTCTCAACTATCAAACCAAAAATAGGCTAAGCGGCTTACAAGCTAGTCAATTGTGGCCATGACCAATGGACCACGACTTAAGGCGATTATCCCTACCACCGCTCCAAGCTCACATGCGTTGTTGTTGATCTCTCTCGATGTCCCTCTACATGCATGCGTTGCTAGAATCGCCTGCAACCACGGTTGATGTAACCAACCATTAAAACAACAAAGCTTCAAGAAGACATCCGTTTCATTATTACCCACAAAGCCGCAGAGGACACACCATGACCAGGACAGAATCCATGCTGGCATTACCGGGAAGGTGGTCGAGAATGACGGGAGTGACCTCGCGGTGCAGCTCTTTGGCGCGCCGGGAGGGTGGTGGAGAACAACGGGAACGCCCTCGCGTTGCATGTCTCCGGCGCGAGACCACGATATCTTCGCCACAATAAGTCTCCTCCCGGCTCTCGTAGCCTATGGTGCGACGCCACGAAGCTCTATCGAAGTCGTCCACGCAACAGACATCCCTTGTGGTGTTCTAGAAGATCAGCCGCGGCGCTAGCTTCCAGAGAGGCTCCTCGCTCGACTTCTCGTCCTCAACGTCTTCTGCATGGGGTAGCATCTATTTATCCAGACCCGCTATGCACGCTAGTAGTAGCACCTTCGTGGAGGAGGACCACTTGGCAAAGATGACATCGCCCGTCGATCTGATCCCCGATATGTTCCCAAGCAGCATGGCAGTGTGGGAGGCCGGAGCCGGAGACGGTGGATATCAAGAGGAGTCAGCTTGTTTTTTTTCTGAGGTTGACCTTCCATGAAAATTAGGTTGCACCACCTCCCAATCATGCAAACTTGACAGTACATGGTTCATGTTACAGTCTCCAGACTTTTTTAACCCTCATACGCCTCGCCGTCGACATATTCCCATATGTCCATCGCCAAAGAAGCTGATGTGGATAATCCCTGCGATGCAAAGAACTTGAGCCAAACCCTAGGAAGTGGCCGATTCAATCCAGCCGTGCGATCGAGCTGCGGCAATCATACCGGCACGCGTCCAGCACTCGGTGGATGGCAGTAGACATGCGGTAGTCCGTGAGCGACGGGCGACGGCGAACAAGCCGCGACTACCTTCTAGCGCGCCGGCAGGTGGCGGTGGATAGTTAGGATTCCGCGAGCGGCGGCGGACACGCTAATTGAATTGGTAGAGGACATCTCGATGGGGGCGTGTATGTATATATAGAATCACGTGCGCATGTCTGTGTGGACTCATTTTTTGATCCAGGCCCGAAGTCCGGACCTAATACGTGCATGGATCGATCTCTCCTGCCTTCGTTTGTCCTGTTGTACAAAGCAGAATACTACGCACGAAGAGTGGAGAGGTGATTTTGCACGAAAAACAATCGATCTAAAGTTTGTTTTCCACCACGAGAGGTTAAACCAACGGGACAACATATATACCAAGGGAAACGAACGAGCGAAGACGCATCACCAGACAGACGTAAACCGATCTTGCCTCGCGGGTGGCATAGGTGGATAATTCCTATATTGGTGGGAGGGCAAAACCGTCTAAAAAAACTGAAACCGTAAGAAACACTTTGTACTTTATTATTAGGTATAGATTAAGGGGCCATTTAGTGGAGCGGAGTACAGCTCGGAGTCCGACCCTGGAACCTGGCCCACGATCAATGAATTGGAGTTGGGCTCGGACTCGGGGCCACTTAATCAGGGCCGTCCTTTCTCTTTTTGGGTCTACAAAAGCCCCCGCCCTGCGGCGACGAGGCAACGCAATCGCTCCTCTCGACGCGACGCCCCAAGTGCACGCCGTCGCAGTCTCCACGCCATCGTAGCACCCCGCGTCCGGGCTGGAGCTCATGTATCTCCAAGGAAGAGAACCGCCGGTCGTCGCTCCGCCGTCAGCATCCGCGCCGCCGACGGCACCGCCGCCGAGGAAGAGAACTCCCGGGCGGTGGAGAAGAATTCCTCGGCCCGGACGCACGGAGCACCTCTGGCAGCCACGACCGCATTCGCAGAATATGCAAGCGATGATGGACAAGTGGGACCTGTCCACGCTGGAAAACATCAAGGAGATCGAGAATATGCGCGAGGAGGACTGCGATATCTTCACGGAGCAGGACAGGCTCGACTTCTACGCCTTCAAGAAGAAGATGCTCGCGTCCCTGCGCCGCATCGTCAACTCCACGCCCGAGCACTTCCTCTCCTACACAAGATACACCGACACACCGTAAGGACCTGCTCTCACTAACACTTGATTCTTTTATTTTTAAAAGCGGTAGTGGATCAAGTTATCACCTCTCCTACCGATCTTGATTTGTGGTTTCATGTAGTACTAGTATGTTTGCAGAAGGCTGTGCGTGTAGTTTTGTTTGGTATCCATTTACAATTTGTAAACTATATATTCTCTTCGGCTGCTCTGCTACTGCTATCGATCTCAACTGCTCTTGTCGTTACTAGGGTATGAGTATGACTGATACAGTTTGTAAACTATTTACTGGAGAGTATAGATACTAGGGTATGACTGATACAATTCCTTAGATATATATCGGAATTCAGCGACACGACGTAAGGATCTCTCACTAGTACTAGTGGTTCAAATTGACATATTTCCTGCGATCAAATATATATATATATGATAGATATTTGTTAGGGTAGCTGCTAGATACCAGTAGTTGCTTATTTGCTCTGATCTGTTGCTTGGTATTATTGGACAAGTACTTGCTGCAAGGGTTTCGCAACAAAAAATCCTGATCAACGCCTACTTGTTACTAGCTATAATCCTTATCAATTATGGTTTCCCATTGTATGAACCTGTAGGGAGGAGCACCTGACCGCTGAGGGCATGGAAGCGCAGATACTGGCACGGTTTCCTGATCGACAGCCTTGCAAGCAAGCAACAGACTTCGCTCAACTTGCTCTGGCCCACTACAATGACAAAAACCAGACGGTGCGCAAAAACTTATTTAGTTCTTCTCATCTCAATTTCTCTTGCATTCTATTGTTTAGTTCACTCACAAATTGTTTCTTAAAAAATGTCACAAACAGCGCAAGTTTAAGCTGGCCATGACTCTGCTATCAAATTGTTTCTCTGAGTCGTGCGGGACCACATATGGCCATGTTAATTTCACCGCCGTTCCTCAGGAGCAGGCTGATCCACATCTTACATCTGAGACCAAGAGGTTGTTCTTTGCTGAGCTTATGCTTATTCCGAGGATTCAAGGGTATGGAAATGCTCAACCGATGCGTGTGGTGCGCATGTGCACCATTGATGATGATCCTTGCTACGGTACGTATTTTGAATCTTTTTAAAAATTTACATGGTCTTTTAACTTTGTCATATAGTAGACAAACTACATGTTTTACAACTCGAATTTATGCATGTATGGTTGATATCTGTTACTCAGTTAACAAGTTAACACAAAGCATCTCCTATATTTTGCAAGAAACTAAAATGAAGTATATTTTCAATGTATTTAATTTTTTGTGCGAAGTCATCATATTTCTGTTTAAATATATATCAAATGTTGTTTCACTTTAGGTGGATGCCATGAGATATTTCGAAAGATTGATCACAAGATGAAGGATGACATGGATTATGAGCGTTGTCACGCATGTAGTGACCGTATCAAGCATCCAAATGGCCAACTTTTTGATGGAGGGCATAACAGCACCAGAATGCCATACTACTCAGCCATATAGTTGACCTACTCAGCCATGGAGCATAGAATCAAGTTTATGTAATGTATTTATTAGTTATAGGAATAATTGAACTTTTCGTCTAACGAAAGATTAGCAGATCCTCTACTGTGTAAAAAAAGGGGTAGAGGGTATATTGTGTTCGCTACAGTGTATGGATCGGCAGGAGTAGTTTTGTATCAGAACGAACAAGAGTAGAAGGATGAGATCCCTGGCAGAATCCTATGGAGGGCAAAAAATAGAATCAATTTCTCTGCCTCGAAAAATCTGAACGATTGCACTGAGACAGAGGAAGCTGAGTTTGCTGCTACTGTTATTGGCTTCCGACACATGCCAACTCTATATATGAGTAATATGAGACCGACTGCTCCCACGTCTGCATTCTCTTAACAAAGCATGAATTAGACCGTAGTGTTGGTGCAACAACATACATGAAACAATCGAACCCTAGGCCTCCACTCCCTCCACCCCTCTCGGTTGCCCCTCAGCTCCGGGCGATCAAGGGGACAACACTAGATTGCCGCCACCACCGACCCCCATTATCCTCCGCCCCTCCTCGCCTCTCCTAGAGGCCGCCGGCCAAACACTGGCCGCCGATGAAGGGAGGGCGGGGCCCTTGTGTGGTTGCTTCAAGATCCCTCCGACGATCTTTGTTGGAGGTGGTGAGGGCGGACCGATGGAGCATGGTGGTACGTACTGAGGTTCCACTGGACTGGTTGTGACACTTTCTCGCCGTTGGGCGACTTGTTGAGCCCTTCGGTTTTTAGATGACATGTGTTGGTGTGATGTCAGGGTAGTGGCCCCATTGATGGAAACCCCTTCATCAGCTTTGTAGGATTAGGGAGTTGTCGCTAGGTTGGTAGCTTCGGTCAGATCTTTGTATTTCTCTTTTAACGTATATAAAATAATTTAATAAAAGGATGTATGCATCTTTTAGATGCAGCAGCCGAGGGTCTCAACCTCCATATCTTGTAAAGTACCCTCGAGATGCAAGTTCAACGTCCTCCTTGTCCCATTTTTCATGCTTTCTTTTGTAACCATGTCTTCCGATCTTGTGGTTACCTACGTTCTTGTCCTACGTCGTCTTCCCCCAACCCCGTAGTGCTTTGGTTGCACTGAGTTCTTCTCTTGCCAGGAAAATCTTGAAATCGTCTTCCTGAATCACCGGCCAACGCTTGTGGATGTTATCAAAACCCTCACCCTCAACAGTATTTTCCCTCAACCTTGTTCTCCAAGCGCTCAAGGCTTTGCTGAACTTACTGAGGGCTGCTTTGTTTATTATATTCTTCTCGGGATCTTGGTCATCGTATGACGTGCGGAACTTGTATTGTCCGTGCAGCTTCGCAATGAGGAGGACAGACAAATGCTTTGTCTTTGTGCCTTATGTTCTCCTTGTTGACTGATATGGTTTTTCGAAGAATGCATGACTAGGCGATTTCGTACCCCTTAGTAAGTGCTAGGGGATCTACAGGCAAACCACAAACAAGGTCCACATCTCCAAATTCTTGCCAAATGGTGCTGAGATGGTTTGGACACATATTCTTTCGTCTACGCTTTGCTTCACCACTAGTAGTGGTCTCTTGTCATCCCCGACGCCATTAGTAGTGTTGCACTTCCGTCTTCTTAGGTATCCTCTTTTTTGGATCCTCTTCCATCTCGTTGTTGCCATCGCCCTCACTGCCAGCATTAATCATCTCGTCGTCATCGCCGACATGGGCATTGATGGCCATGCACCATGCTCAGGTAGCATACAAGGTATGACGAGTAGTGATTCGCCAAGACATTTTCATATCCAGATCCACCGCACGACATTTCACACTAAGTAAAGGATAATTAAAGGGTAAGAAAATGCACCGAAGAATTGGGCATGACCTTTGCTAAAAATGTGTCTACGGAGTGCTATAAATTTGCGAAAATGGAAATGAATCAATATTCCGGCAAAACTTTAGCAACTCATTTTGATTAAAACCTGTAAACACAAGAAATTTAAGTGGGAAACACCATGTTTCCACACCATAAACACATAAGCTCATTTTCCACTATGCTTGATGGATTTACTTGCTGTTCAAACTAAACAAACAACTTGATAGCGAAACACTTGCTTCTTTCCTTCATAGAAATTCCATGTTAGCATGACAAATGGTATAAATCATAGTACATCAATATATCTAAAAGCAGAGGTCCCTTCAAAAAATGGCAACAAACAAAACTCAGCAAAATTAAAACTAAATGTACAACAAAATACTAAATGCACACTAGAACATCTAATTAAAATCACCTAAATGTAGAACTGTCGACACAAAACTGAACCTGAACTACCCGTACACTAACACCTAAACTAAACTAAACTTAAACACCAAAACATGAGGCTACACCTAAACTAGGGTTGCACAAGCGGGGCTGCTTTAACCTGGAAAACATGATTGATGGTTAAGTTGTGATACAGCTCTCCATCCCATCTCTAGCTAAATCGTACTAATCAGAATAGGAATCCGCACCTCATTTCCTACCGCTTGCAACCCTAAACTAAACTAAACTGAACCTAAACTAAACTAACCCTAGAAGAAACATAGGAGGGAGGTAGGAGAGGCTTACCGAGGTCGACGACATGGAGGAGGAAGCAGCGGCATGAGCTCGAGGTCAACTGGACGGAGGAGGAAGAAGGGGCAACAACATGGCTAAAGAAGGAACTAGGAGCGACAAGGTGTAGGAGGAAGTAGGGCGACGGCGCGGAGGAGGCAACATGGACGTGGCGGAGGAAGATGGGGCGCGCCAGTGCGGCGAAGGACGGCAACAACAAGATTTGGATCAAGGATTTGAATTGGCTCAGCGGAAGAAAGGGAAATTTTCGGATAAATAAGTGGAAACTTACTAGTGGCGTACTAGGATGTTGATATGCTACCAGTAACTGGTGGCATACCCGGTGTTGGTACGCCGATGGTAACGTACTGGTGGCGCATTACGCAGTTTCTACGACCCCTAGATATTTTTTTCAAATATTTATTCTTAGAAATTTTTAGTTGTTTATTGTTGGATATTTTCATTTTTTAATAAATTTTCAAATGTTTATTTTTGGATATTTTCAAATTTTTATTTTTATACATTTTCAAATGTTTTTTTTAGCATTTCAAATGCAAACTTCTAAACATTTTACAGATACAAACTTTTGTACATTTTTGGCATAAGGGAGAGAAATGTGCATGCATTTATTACATTGATCATTAGCTCAAATAAAAATTGGCTTACATTATACCATAGTTTTTTTTCGTGCATTGCACACATACGCGTGTTTCTCAGGGTTTGATCATATTTTTGCCTTTTTTATCACTATTGAATAATTTAGCCCAGCATCATGACTTTGTTTTTTGAAAGGAGGAACTGACTTGGATACCGTTATTCTGCTTCTTCTTGTGGTGTATGTAATATTGTCATTGTCATCGTTCTTCTTTGGATCGATATACTGATCGAAGTCGTCCTCGTGGGCGACATTATCTATTCCAATCACAGTCATTTTGCCTCTCCTCACGACAAGACGGTTAGGCTTCGAAGGGTCGGTTATGAAAAAGCATTGGGCCACGTGCTTAGCCAATACCCGTGGCTCATTTTGCGCAATGACGTTCACGCTTGAGGTCTTGAATTTGGCTGTGGGTATACTAGTGAAATATGGGTCTTCTATTTCGATACTCTTAGCCCACCTGACACGGAACATTGGCACCCGCCCTCTAGATTAGTCAAGATTCTAGATCTTCTCGATCCTTCCGTAGTATCTTTCTTGTTTGTTACTGATGTAGGATACCACTGTTACCCCTGAGTTTTGGTAGTCACAAATTTTGTCTTTTTACTCCATGTAGAATGTGTAACCATTGATATCATATGCTTTATAAATCGTGCGGTTATGCGCAGGGCCATGTGATAGGGTGAGCATGCGTTTTTTTCTTCCGTACAAGTCATTGGTGGGGGATTAGCCTTAAGGTGGTCTTTGAACCAGCGCACGAAAGTGTAGTTGTGCTCTCATATTATTTCCTTTTTCACCTTCGGCATTTCTGGGTCACTGTACTTCTTTTCAATCGTGCCTTTGTACCAAAGTTGTGCAAGCCGAAGGCGCAGCAAGGGGAGGTGGTGCCCCAATTCACTATAAGAATTCATTTGATAATAACCTATAAGTATGATCAAGCTATAATACTAAAACATATTGTGAGAATGATCGGATTTGCAGCAACCGAGCATGAGTTCTCCCTTTTTTGAAAATTTTACGTATGAGTTTTAAGAAATCAAAAAATTATCCGGTGAAGGCATACAGATGCCGTGAATACTTGTGAGAAGTTTTGGTTGAACATCCATTATGTGTTGAGCAACATGAAAAAAATGTGGCTGTATGTGGGTATGAAAAACTCTGATTTTGTCAGAAATTTGTTTCTTTGTTTGTGTAGATGAAAATGCAACATATTTTCCCCTGCGATTCGTACAAGACCTTCAGACTGTGTATATGTATGCGCATAATTGTTTTAATATTTTTTCGAGTCCTAGAAATATGGTTTTCTAAAATTTCGAAAAAAGGGAGCACTGCTTCTCGGGCGCTGCTGCCACTTTTTGTTTATAAGGGGGCTACTTCTTCAAGAGAAGGGACGCTCAGAATAGTATATTAATGAGATGGACTCTTTAAGGAAGTATTGAAGTGCATGTTTTCGTTACCACGTGGCATTAAGTTATTGGTAACAATATCCCTATTTAAAGATCGCAGCTGGAACATCCGAACATGATCAAAGAAATCATCCCGCTTCACTAGTAGAAACCAGCCATTAGCCCCGTTCGTAAGGGCCTTTAGTCCCGGATTGCGAACCGGGACTGCAAAAGCGGGACTAAAAGTCCAAACTTTAGCCCCGGTTCTGTTACAAACCGGGGCTAGAGGTCCAACCACGTGGCCTGCAAGGCACGCTGGGCGGCAGGACATTTAGCCCTGGGTCGTGTTACGAACCGGGACTAAAGGTTCCCTGCCACGGCAGCATTTTGGGCCATTTGGCTGCCGCGGGTTTTAGGGTTTTGTGGCTTTCTTTTCATTTTGTGTTTTGTGTTCAATTATTTTTCATTCTGTGTTTTTATTAAAAACAAGTTTTCGTATACATACAGAATGCTACTACACAGTACTTGTACACATTGACGCAATATATAATATAATTTCTCTTACAAGCATACATGGAGTCCCAACCGGGTCCAGAGCATGTCTATTTGATTACATGGAGATCATTACATGGATGCTTTAGGGTCTACTTATAGAGTATTCTCCGCGTGGGTCTATGACCTCGTCGACAAAAAATGCAGCAAATTCCTCTTGGATTGCTATTAGGCGGTCCTCTGATAGGAGTTTGTCCCACATCGCGTCCAACTATATAAAAAGGAGATCGTATGAATTAGACTCAACACAACTTTTTGTAATAAAAATAAAGGTTGAATATATTGTTTACTTACTCGAACATTTTCCGAGAGCTTCTCAATACTGATGCGAATGAACCCGCACAAGTAGAATCTATATAGATTAGTTCCCTGTGGCTGCCTCGCGCACTTTACAAGAATAGAATTCAATCAAATAATAACTCTAGCATGATAAATGCACATAAACTAGAATTAAATAGATGCGCGGACTTAGCTCGTACAATTTACGGAGAGTGATTTAAAAAATAGCTCCTCACGCCATTGACCGCGGACATGGTTCTTGAACTGTGTCCAAACCCTACCCGATAAAGAAAATTAATGTATGAGTTAATAATTATTTGATATCCCAGAAAATGAACGAAAGAAACCGATATAGTGCGATAATGGTTGAAATTACCTCTGGAGTGCATCGATAATGCTGCGGTAGTTTTCAATGTCTTTGTTTAGTGAGTCCATAATGTGAACTCTTCCCAAGTCAAGTGAAATGCTTAGAAGATTCTAGTGGTACCTACGCAAGGTTTACATACGTCAGTAACTCATCATTTACACTGAACATCGAGTAAGCAAAAGTTAATGTGTACAAAAACCCACTTGCCGTCGTGATAAGGAAATAGTATTTCATTACAGAAATGTTGTTTCGTGAGAAACCGCAATAAGTTGTGCTCGGTCTCCAGTGGTTTATCCTTTAGTATAGCTCCATGAACTCGATGTGGGTCAATCAACCCAAATCCATTGATAGCCTTTCTTTTACAATCGAGCATCTTCATTCTGCAACATTATATATAGCGTACAAAATAATATAGTGAGTATACTTACCGGCAATGAATTGAACAAGCTGAGATAGAGACCTAATTACATAAATAAAGTAATCACTTACAGACAATACGAACTGAGGATAGTTTTGTCGAGTTCCTTTAGATTGAATAACTGAAATAATTCTGTAAATTCAATAGGGACCTCGTCTTCAGTGAAGTAATGCGATTTTCGAACTTTCACTAAGAGCCAATTTCGCTGTTCTTTTGATGCTTTCATGTACCATTCATGGAATCGTCGCATTTGTGTTGGCATATCCTGAAGGCCTCTCAGAACTGACCAGAGGCTCCTCGTGAACAAATTTAGGTGCTACCTCAGCCTTGGGCATATCGCCGTGAAGAATTTCATGAATAGGCATACCACATTGCTCAGCCAATATCCTAGCTGTTTCCGGATCCATAGGTTCTACCTCATATAGTTGAGGTTCGGGTATGTTCACCTGAAGTGGGGGAGCGATTGGTTTGCTTATTTCCCCAGCTGGGGAACATCTCTTTTGGTTCTTCGGCTACCACTCGATTGTTTTTCTTGTTTCCCCAGCTGGGGGACATCTGTTCTGATGCTTCCGCTACCACTCGATTGTTTTGCTTGTTCCCCCTGCCGGGGAACCTCTTTTGTGATGCTTCCTCTACCGCTTGATCTCTTCTGTTTCAGTGTATTTTGGAGACATCGTGTATAGTCATCTGGCGCATTTAACTGAGCTTGGGATGGCTGCGTCAGTAATTTCTAAAGTGTTCCTTGGTTTTCAGTTTTATTTGGACCTCTAGCTCAGGTTGTTTCTTTTTAAAATGAGCATCCACTTCGGCCCGTACGACCGCATCGGTCTCCTCATCGGTTAGGTCGTAAGCCCTCTTGGGAGGAACCGGCGGTACTTTTGGAAGGGGCGACAATTGTCACTTTGGGCGTCGGTTATCGCTCGACAGAGCGGTGGTATTCTTCCGCCTTTTGCCCTTAGTGGGTGGAGGCGGCTGCGTGGATTGAGATGGACCCGTGTTGGGGTCATGGATTGGACTATTACTGGAAGGAGACGGTGCACTTGGAGGTGGACTTGGAGGAGACGGTGCACTGGGAGGAGGCGGTTTCCTTGGAGGTGATGGATTGTTTCTCGGTGGAGAAGGTGGCCTTGGTGTCGAGCCTAGAAACTTGATGTATTCTTTTTTCCAAAGAATGAAGCCACTCGTGACTTCTCCCAGTGTCGTCTCCTCTTCACCTCCAGGGATGTCAAGCTCTAGTTACTGACACATAGGTAGAATTTCATCCACACCAACACGAGCATAGCCAGCTGGAATCGGATTGCAATGGTAGGTCGCTCCCGGTGCAGAAGGTAAAGCAAAGCCGACCGCCACCTTCATGGATATATTCTTCAGTTCAACATGCAGCTCACAACTAGTCTTCTCCTTAATTGCATCAATGGGGTACACATCCATCGTTGCATCATTACCATGGCCCTCCGTGGAAGCCATGCTGCTTTTCTGTTGCGATGGGCCGACCGTACTATCTGGTGCAAGATCTTGCTGTCGGAGTCCTTTAAGTTCATTAAGCTCCTGGCGACGCTCCTGCAGCATGGCTTCAAACCTCGCGAACCGCTCTGTATCCTCCTCTTTTTGCCGCTTTGTTCTTCTCGATCGGCTTCTGTATGTGTCAAGGTGCTCAGGAAACCCAATAACCCATGGATAAATGTGGATGTGGAGAAAACATGTCGACACTATGTCCTTAGTGGGCAGCACTAAGCCAGTAAATTAAATGACTCTACTATTTTGGGTGGGTGGCAGCATAATCATAATTAATTAGTACTAATCTAAAAAACAAAATTAAAACCAGCAACTAGGACTAAAGATATGATGAACCTTTAGTCTTGGTTGGAGGCACCAACCGGGACTAAATGTGGATGTGGAGACAACATGTCGACACTATGTCCTCAGTGGGCAGCACTAAGTGATACATTGCAAATGTATCTATAATTTTTGATGTTCCATACTTGGTTTTATCTAATTTCTTATGTTTTGTCCATACTTTGGAGTACTTTTCATATGATTTCTTGGACTAACCTATTAACAAGATGCCACAGTGCCAGTTGCCTGTTTTTTGCTGTTTTTGGTTCCAGAAAGTCAGAAAATGAATATTCTCGGAATTGTACGGGACAAAAGCCAAAGTTGATATTTTACCGGAAGACTCACGGAGCCAGAAGACGAGACGGAGAGGGGCCACAGGGTGACCACACCATGTGGTGGCGCGGGTTAGCCCTAGCCGCGCCACCAGGTGGTGCAGGCCCCCTGGCCGCCCACCGACCTTGCCTCTTCGCCTATAAAAAAGCCTCCCGATACCAAAACCCTAAATAATCAAGCCTCTAGCCACGAAAAGTTTTGCAGCACCGCCGCCACCGAAGGGGAGATTCAGGGGACAGAAAGTCTCTGTTTCGGCACCCTGCCGGGACGGGGAAGTGCCCCCGGAGCCATCTCCATCGATCTCCACCACCATCTCCATCACCGTTCCTGATTCCCATGATGAGGAGGGAGTAGTTCTCTCTCGAGGCTAAGGGTTCTATTGGTAGCTATGTGTTCATCTCTCTCTCTATGCATGATCTTATTGAGATCATGAGCTTGTAATCTATAGATCTATTCTGCTACTCAAGTGCTTTAATGAATCTCTGCTCTCCCCATGTGTGTGAAAGTGACAGCATGCACACCATGGTGGCACTTAGGCTAGAGATTACAAATACTTGTTATGAGTTATATTTGGAGTTGGATGTCTTTATGAAATTGTGGTGTTTGTTTGACTCATCTAGTACTCAAGGTGACAGTGTGAGGTTTTCTAGATGGGAAAGGCTTACTTTGAGGTGTGTTGTTATAGCCCTACCATCGATTAGAGTGTCCAACCAGAGAGTAGTTAAGAGTAGTATCATAAAGAGAAGATATTTATATGAGTGTTCACTAGTGAAAGTATGATCCCTAGTCCTTGTTTCTAAGCATGGAAACATCGTTTGCAACTAGATTTTACATGTTTGCTTGCTTCCATATTTATTTCAATTTGCCTTTAGTCTCTTCCACGCCATCAAACTATTTTGTATCACTATTACCACTTATAATTATCCATACCACTTGTATTTCACTATCTCTTCGCCGAACTAGTGCACCTATACACCTGACAAGTGTATTGGGTGTGTTGGGGACACAAGAGACTTCTTGTATCTTGATTGCAGGGTTGCTTGAGAGGGAATATCTTTGACCACTTCCTCCCTGAGTTCGATAAACCTTGGGTGATCCACTTAAGGGAAAACTTGCTGCTGTTCTACAAACCTCTACACTTGGAGGCCCAACAACTGTCTACAAGAATAGAAGTGCGTAGACATCACTAAGCCAGTAAATTAAATGCCGACACTATTTTGGGTGTGTGGCAGCACTATGCCAGGGTGAGTGTGTCAACATTATGTCATTAGTACCCGACACTATGTTGTGCTGCTTAATCTATAAATAGGTATGCATTCTTGTGAAGAACTGCACGATGGTATGCGAGACCAGGGACACCACTACGGCGGAGCTTCTCGAAGATGTCTTAGGACCTCGTCCTCAGACATATTCGAGGAGCTCGCCGTAGAGGCACTCTCTAATATGTGAAATTAGTTAGCTCCACCAGCATACTGATTTAGCTAGAGAAGATATAAACTGAAAGATGGTGTGGGAGAGCAGGGACACCACTACGGCAAAGCTTCTCGAAGATGTCTTAGGATCCCGTCCTCAGACATCTTCGAGGAGCTCGCCATAGAGGCACTCCCTAATATGTGAATTGTGATGTCTTCTTATCAAGCTTTTATGAATTAACCCTATCTTTGTTACAAATTTTTCAGTTTGTTGAACGCAGGTAGACGAAGAAGGATATTTTGCCCAACTAGCTAGTTAGAATGATGAACTCACGCATGTGTGTGCTTCTAAAATCAAATTTCGAGACTATGTGCCAAAGCAAGATATATATAGATAGAATCCACATATTGTGATATTTACCTTAGAGTTCCTTACATTAATATAAGATAGATAGAATCTAAACATCGATCTCATGCTATCATTCAAAAATTACTACCAAACTAAATCCACAAATTCATCTATAAGATAGAGCATGAAATGAGCTAATATAGCAATGAGAGTTCAAAGGATGAAGTTGTTCACCTTTTAGAACCTTTGGATAGATGGGGCACCACAAAATATAGACAAATCTTGAGGAAAAAAGGGCATGAACTCGAGCTTGAAGCAAGATAGATAGAGAGAGAGAGAGAGAGAGAGAGGAGAGCCACCAGCTTGAATGGTGGCTCGGGCAGGGGAAGAAGATATAGCCAGACCTTTAGCCCCGGTTCGTGTCTACCCGGGTCGTATAACAAACCGTGACTAAAGGGTCTGGCGCCCGACCTGGCCTACCTGAAACTCTTTAGCCCCGGTTTGTTACACGACCCGGGGCTAAAGGTCCCGTTCGAACCAGGGCTAGTGCCTGCCACCCCCTGGGGCCAGTTCTAGCCGTTGGACCGGGGCATTAGTCCCGATTTGTACCAAACCGGGGCTAATACCCCTGGACCAAAGGTCTGTTTTCTACTAGTGCTTGTCTGAGCAATGAAAATATTAGAGCAGATGTTTCTTTGTTCATATCTCCATGCCATATGCATAATGTTCGCAAGTTCTGAACTTAGTTTTGCAATGCCATTAAAATCCATAAACTTCATAGGACTTGGAAGCATCGGGACTTCTTGCCGTACAAAGGTGTTGTGGTACAAAGTATCATGGTCATGATAGCCGAGTCGAGATGTTTCGTTCTAGACGCTTTCAATGTTCAGGTGGTGCATGTAATGTGAGTAGTACAGGGCTGATCTCAATATCTAAGTAGCTTACGGCTCACCGTACCGAGGCTCTTTTGCATCTCTAGGTCTTCGACATCGAATGATGATGCCCATGTGGTCAATTATTGCCTTGCCGTGAGGGGTGTGCGTGAGAGATGGCCTCCACACTTTATGTCTTTTGCATGCTTGATCGAAGTGCCATAGACGATTTCTCACAGCATCGCCGGCAGTCAATGTTGATGTGCTACCTCTGTTCCTATATATAAGATGTTTTAGCAGTTAAAATAGCCTTACCAGAATGTCTTATATTTAGGAAATGAGGTAATAACTTAGAAAAGTTGTTCCTTGAAAGCTGAAACACACAAGAGTTCCATTTCAATTGCAGAAATCATCCACGGGCTGAGCACGAAGGCGATGCATAATTAGTCCTTTCGAGCGCTTTTATGACGCATCTAGCTTGTGACCACACTTATCAACCACATAGGTATGCGTCGAACTATATCGTAGTTCATCACTACTCGTCGACGCCATGTAAGTATGCAATGTGCTTAGTGTGGTGTCCGAAGGCGATGCATAATTAGTCCTTTCGAGCGTTGTTATGACGCAGCTAGCTTGTGCCCACACTTATCAACCACATAGGTATGCGTCGAACTATATCGTAGTTCATCACTACTCGTCGACGCCATGCAAGTATGCAATGTGCTTAGTGTGGTGTCCGAAGGCGATGCATAATTAGTCCTTTCGAGCGCTGTTATGACGCAGCTAGCTTGTGCCCACACTTATCAACCACATAGGTATGCGTCGAACTATATGGTAGTTCATCACTACTCATTGACGCCATACAAGTATGCAATGGGATTAGTGTGGTGTCCATTTATTAGTTGTCACTTGTCCGCGTACAAGTGTCGAGAGACGGAAGCTGGAGTTATACCATGTAGATGTCAATCATTTCGGAATGAACAGTGTATACTTTGTCGTTTCATCTCGCTTGAGAGGTTGTTAGGCTCGTCGCTACATCGTAGTTTAATTCATTTTATGTACTAGGTGGAAGGACACGTTTGTCGTTTCTATGTGTTCACATGGAGGTGTGTGTAGTTAAGACTGAGACATGATCTTAACCTCGGGATGGCACGATGTAAGTGGAACGTAGAGCAGGATTCTGCCCAAGTTTGTTTGACTTTCCATCATTTTAATAGAAGGAAGGGACGACAACCATATGCATCGCAATACTTTGTCTCTGCTTTGTGTTCTTCGGTTAGTCACTTGTGACTAATTTCACCTCACATATGCGTGTGTAATCTAGGGCTGATCTAAAATTTGGTTTCAGATCCTTTCGGTTCTAGGTGGCAATCTTACGAGGCGGTGATGAGAGACAAATCTCCTTCGAAGGATGGCACTGGCAGTGGCCGCTGGAAAGTTTACACATACCTAGCAGGAGAGTGAACACAGTCCACTAGCGGCAGTCCAAGTGTGAGTTCCATCATGGTGCACACGTCGGTAAAGGGCATTGTCGTCTCAATTCACTACCCGCATATGACCGTCATGGATTACGGGATGTATAGATTATGGTATGTGGGGTGTGAAGATGAAGATCATTTGGCACGCGCTCAGTTGCTAGGTGGCGACCGAGGTTTTTTTGTTTGGAACAACGGAGGGATCCTGAAGGATCTCGAGCTGCATATCATGTATTAAGAGGTGGGCACATTTTACGGACAGGACACTTGGTCCTCTCACTATGATCAAGGGAAGGACATGGACGCATCCACACCCTCTCCCACTCCCTTCCGGATTCCATGATGATGGCCATCACGGAGTATCACATGCATTGTGGCAGAGGCAGGGGATGCAATCCAGTGTCATCTTGCAAAATATTATATTATAAAATCTGGTTAACAATGGTAATTTTCCATGTCTATTCGAACATTCATCCATCGATTATCATGCATTGATTATTAATGGCTGCTAAAAACAGTTTACATTTATAACCTTGCACTTCGACCCATCAATCATGTGTGTGTGCGTGCGTGTGCGTGTGCGAGCATGTCCACACGGGAGATGGGACATGATCATAATATGCAAAGAAGTCATCATCCCGAGTACCTGAGCAAAGTAAGGAGTGAAGATTAGTCGCTGCTTTGCTCATATCATCATACAATATGCATGATGCACACAATTTTCATATCACTTGGAATTAGTTTTGCAATGCCACTAAGACCACCAATAACATAGGACTTGGAAGCATTGGGATTTCTCACCGTGTGGACCTTTTGTTTGTATGGCCAACTGTAGATGGTCTATGCTTGATGCCTTGAATTTGCAAGTGGTGTATCTGACCTTAGTGGTATTGGGATAATGATTCCGTGTTGTCTCGTGATTTTCACACTATGTTTTCACTCCGTTAAGACACATTGGCGAGTAGACATTGGCCACTTGAATATTATATGCTTGACACATTAGTAGATTACAATACGCGATGTTTCATAAGATTTAGAACATTGAGGTGCAAAGATTTATTATCAATAGCTAAAATCAACATCTAGAAAGCAACAAATTTAAAAGTTAACTAGAAATTGAAGCTTCATTGACGTCATGTATTAACATGTAATTTAGTTGCTCGAAACCTCACTTCTTCACACACCACGTGTCTTCCTTTTCTCCTTAGTAAAGCTTCCTCACCGGTCCAGAAATCCTTCAAAACAATTAACTAAGCTTCCGACCTACATGCTTACTAATAATGGATTGGCCTTAACCCGCCGAACTCTAGAATTGATGGTCCCTTGTGTTATTGAAGTCTTTCGTATGCACTATACCTAAGGACGTAGTATAGTTTTGGCTATATTTTTTCCATTTCCTCCTCGGGCGACAAAGCATGGATAAATTAGTGCTACTAACAACTCTGATAAATGTCAACACCATCTCAGATCCTGACATAGCATGTGGTGTCACTTAATTAGTTGCCAAGACCTTAATTGGTCGTATCTGGCAATGACCTTGTTGAAAGCATTGTTTTGTGAGCGAGGATTTTCTCCAGGGTGAAAACCTATGATCTTTGATCGGGCGACGACGGTGGTTGTGCTTTGTTTCCTTCTTGAAGGCGTTACTATTGGACATGTTAGACTTCTGGTGTTGTTCTGGTGGTGTTAGTGTCGCTGCTACTAAGGATCTGATTGATATAGCAGGACTTCTATTTTTTGTAATTCTTCTTATTTTTTCGGCTATGTGCATTCGTAATGCCAATAGGTAATGAGTTGTTGCATATGGTGGGTTTAATTGGTATCATCGTGATATTAATATATCCTCCTTTTCCAAATTGTTTTGCCAATTTCATCTTAAAAAATATTGTAGTTTATAAGATTTTGTAACCAGGATGGAAAGGTAACAGAGCAATTCTCCCTGCATCGCTCCTGTCAATAGACTCGGGGGCACCCAAGCGCGCCACCTCCCCCAACCACCCACCCTCACCGGCCTCATCGCTCCTGGCATCGCTGTGGTGGAAGCTTCCTTGCCGCAAAAGGAGGTAGGGAGAACTTGCAGTTGATGTGGATGCTAGTGGGAGTGGATGATAGTGGAAGGCCTTCTGGATCGCACAATATGGAGGTCTTCTATAGGCAAGGTGGGAGGCGTGCAGATGAGCAGTCCCGGTAGGAGACGACGTAGCGCGGAGCGGTGCATGCGCCAACCATGGACTGGTGTGTGTTGCAGCTAGGTCGTGTTGTGTAGTGGACTCGCTGAGCCATCTAGAACTGGGCATTCTGGCTCTGGCACCATGGCCATGTCCTGCCAGCGGTGACCAGGGGTTGTTCATGGCTGGACCCATGCATATTGGGCATGGATCTGTTGCTGGTTCAGCACCCTGCGACGGACGTGTCTTCAGTCGTTGGGGCTTGCCGTTCCATGGCGACTGTGTCACGTGGTGGTGGTACAAGGAGGATGGCGGCAGAGAAGAAGCTTTATGCAACATGCAGTGCTCCAGCGCTTTGGTGTGATTGTCGAATCAGAACTTCTAGAGTCGACCGAAGGCAAAGAGGAACTCCAGATGAAATCCTTGGCCCGACTTTGGTCTGTGCCATTGACGGTGGCGCCGTGGTTCGTGTCATTGATGAGATATTTTCTCATCATCTGTGGGGGTGATGGGATCTCCGAGCGATAGCTCTAGCTTCAGGATGCCAAAGCGAGCAACAATGGTTGTTACATCGTGCCCGACTTAAGGTGTTTAATCGGAGGGCTTGCCTAGCATATGCTACATATGCTTATCCTTCTTCCATCTGGTTGGTGGATTCTAGGGCAGTGGCTCTAGGTGGTTAATTATGGTCCACTAAGGTGGCGGCCTCGGGAGCCATGCGAGAGTAAACTTATGAGGAAGGGCACCGGCTCCACATGGTACGGGTGGCAACCTAGGACTATAGGTGCAACTGGGTTTTTGCTCTCGGTCATTGCACCCTAGAGGGGGTGGCTGAATAGATGTCGGAGCAGCGACCTAGGATTTTGTGTAGCGGTCGTAGAACATGACTAGTTGTCCTACACAACAAGTGAAATGGGGTTCCAGGTCGAAAACTGGAACGGACCATTGGTTTGTGTATGTGATTGGTATGTGTGTTTTGTGGAGTTTATTGCACTGTTAGCGAGTGCAGGTTTGTCGCAGTTGTTGTCACTTTCAGGTAAGCTTGGCCTTGGTTGTATCAGTTTACACCCTATTTTTCCACAATTTACTAGGCACTCCTTATAATTAATGGACAAGGCCAAGCTTTTGCTCGCGTTTAAAACAATATTTCTAAATTACGATAGTTACATATTCATTGATTGTCTATCATTATCAATTATTCATCATGCATTTCATGATTATTTATTGTTGGTTGCTAAAAACATTTTACATTGGAAACCAAAGCCCGACAGGGCGAATGCATGTTTATCATATTGTGATCATCTCAATAAACTACATTGCAAACAACTCGTGTGATGGAATAGAAACCGAACTGTAGCCCAAGCTACACATAGCCTGCTTTTTTCAAGTTCAAAAACTGCATATTCAATATCCAAAAAAAACTTTTAAAAAACTAGATGTAGATAATGTATCTCAAGTTGAAATACCTTATATTCGGGGCTGCACAAACAGAACAAAAGTAACAAAATTTGACAGATCTGAGAGATTTGAATTTTGCGGTATTCACTACTTTAGATGTCAGATTTCGTTATTTTTGTGTAGCCTAAAATGTAAGGTATTTGAGTTGAGATTTTGCATATTGTTAAATTACAACATTACCAACATCTAGATTTTTTTTAAATATTTTTTTGAATCTTCAAATGCCATTTTGTATTTTTCAAAAAACAATTTGTGTGTAGCCCGAGCTACATTTGTCAGCACACTATAACACCTATATGATTAAAAACATTTATTAAAGGTAGAACGGATTTTCAGCACCCGAGAACGAGTGCTCTCTTTTTCTATAAATTTGAAAATTGTATTTTTACTTTCAAAAAAGATTATTCCGTGAAAGCATACAACTGCCTTGAAAATTAGTGCAAAGTTTTGGTAGAAATTGAGTTGTATTTTGAGCTAAAGGAAAAAAACAAATTTGTGGCTCTATATAGGTATAAAAAACTCTTATTTTTGTTAGAAATTTCTACCGTACTTTGGATTGTTTATATGTATTTGCGTACTTGTTTTCAGATTTTTTTGGAGTCTTAGAATTATGGTTTTCAATAATTTCGAAAAAAAAGGGGAGCAATACTGCCTCGGATACTTAGAATAATATATTAATGAGAGGATCTTCTTTTGGAAGTATTGAAGAGCATGGTTGTTTGACCCCACATTATATTGTAACACTCTCCCCATTTAAAGATGGCAGCACAAGAGAGCGAACATCCGAACACGGTCATTACTTGCCAAGTCACCACGCTTACGTCGGCAAAGAAAATAGTAGAGATCAAGTGTTTCTTCGTTCATATCTTCATACCATATGTATATCCACAAACATCATAGGATTTGGAAGCATCAGGATCTATTACTATACCAAAATCATCAGGTAGACATGGTATCATGATCAACATAGCCAACTCAAGATGGTCCCTTCTTGACACCTTCGACGCTCAACTGGTGTCTGTGATCTATGCAGTACTAGGGTGATCCTCTCCTATCTAGGGATCTTCACACCATGTTTTTAATCTGTCCAAATGCCTTGGCGCATGCCTGGTGGTCACTGTCATCAAGAGAATGAGAACATTTAGGATGAAGATTTCCTGATAATCACTCAAATCTACGTTTTCCTTTGTTGCAGATTTCAGTTTTAGTTATAAAATTTGTCCCTAAGATATTCTGTTTTGCGTATTTTGTTTCGGTGAGAGGAAATTTTGTGTATTTTGTTTACTTGAATTAGTGTTTGCGCAAGTTGTCTCTTTTTGTTGTGAAGGCTCGGCAGGGTGAGGGTCGAATTGCTTGCAAGTCCTCAAGGAGCGGCCCGGCCCGGCAGGCTGATCCACGAACTCCGCAGTTCTACTTCACCCAGGGCTGCCTACCAAGCCCGAGGCCAGCCGACCGGCTGGCCGGTCGTATGTGCAGTAGGGGAACAAGGCAAGAAGTAGCAACAGAAATATCAACAATCTCTTGTGGAAAACGGCATCTCTGCAAACCATGGATGGCACTGGCCGGTTAATTCCTGGCCAAGCTCGGTTCGCCCGGCGTAACCATTTCGTGCAGCAATAGGTAATAGTTGCATCCAATCTAGCCTTAATTTCGTGCAGCAATTGAGAATAGTTGCATCCAATCCAGCCTTAATTCGTGCAGCAATTGGTTCATGCGGTGCCGCCGCCGCACCGGGTCACCATCCTCGCCCTCGGCCAGCCACCCCCTCCCGCACACCCCCTCCTCTCCGCCGCCGTCGGATCCGTCGCCGGACAAAGCTCCAGCGGTGCGGCGGCGGCATGGCCCCAGCCCTCGCGTGCATCACTTCCATGGCAGCAGCGGCTCGAGATCCATGCAACTGCGGCGGCGCTTCAGCAGATCTCCAGCATTGATGGCAGGTGGGTGGCGGCTGGTGAGCTCTATCGACAGTGGTCCTTGGGCATCGGGGTGGCGGGTGTGGCAGGGTTCCTAGATCAGTCATCTTCGCCTCCTCAATGTCGGCCGGTGTCATCCGGAGGTCTTCTGCGGCCTACTTTGCATCATGAGGGCACTCGGGGCGGAGGCCCTGGTTTGGTGGAGGTGGACATCTTCTCCGTCGAAGGTGGCCGGCCTGCGGCTAGATTGGCAGATCTCGCGATCCGTCTTCCAGTCCCAGCAGCGAGGCGGGGAGACCTAGGTGGTGAAAATCGAGCTATGGGCAGGCGATGGCGGCGTTACCACGTCGTTACCTTGAAGGCATCGCCAGTGCACCTTGTGTTGACCTCAATCGTGCTACTCCGGGGGAAACCCTAAGATCTTCGTGTCAGGCGATGGTGGTGCCGTAGTGTCGGTATCGCGTTCTCTCTTGGGAGCATTGCTTGTGGAGCAGCGTTGGATGGAAGCGGCAGGAGGGGTGGAGCGGCTAGCGCGCGGGGGGTGTTGTTGCTTGGCACCGAGGTGGTGTCGGTGGCTGGTGTAGCGAGAGTCTGCGCATCGATCTACATGTTGACGATGGGTTGGAGGAAGATTATGAAGGCAGCGACATCCGGAGAGTGTGTGTGGGCGCCGCTTCGTGGATATGCTGTGTGGGTCTAGGGCTCCTTTTGCTTGAGTTTGAATCGCCGTGACAAGGCACTCCAGCCACTATTGGCGCGTGGTAACAATGTGGGTGACCATGGGTCGGGGTCGAAACAGGTAGATAGGTGTTTGATAGATCTCGTTGGGGAGCTGGCGATACGATTATCGTTTTTCTCAGTGTTTTGTTTTTGCGGTTCTGGTTTTTATGATCTTTGTAATGGCCTTTGCTAAAAAATGTGATTCTAATAATAAATAAATGTTGTATGTATTGATTCATGCAGAGGTCAGGGCTCCGCTCCTTATTTCGTAAAAAAAAAATTTGGTTCATGCATTCCATGTCCCCACGGCAGACGATGGCGGCATGTCTATTTTTTCAAATCTTCTTCCTGCTTTACTACTACTACTACATGGATAACATGGATGGCACGCACGTGAGTCATGCATCGATAAAACGATCACGTTTCTTACCATTTCCTCTCGCTGTCGCGTGCAAGACTGGATCACAAAGTTCTACAGTAACTAGCTAGCACTAGCAGGCTGATTCCCAACCGCTCAACCGTTCGTCTAGACCGATCTACCGGCTATTAACAAGTGTGGGATAAATAATGCGCATGTGAACAGCAAAGGTCGCAGCGATCCCCTTCGTGTTTATAAGCACGATTCATATCTGCAAGATTTGATGTGACCACAGTTATTCAGAAAATCAGAGCGCGAGGAGCACATGGCCATTTCGAAGGTTATTGTTGGCCCTACTGGCCCTGTGTAGTGGACTTGGCTTAATAGCCATGACTTAGTTTTTGATCAACTTAGGTATCTTCAATCTCAAAAAAAAAAACTTAGTTATCTTCTCTTGAAATATTGGCATAATACATACTTCCTCCTGTCCATATTAATCTATAGCATCAACTTTGTCTAGATACGGATGCACCTAGTCTAAATACTTAACTAGATACATATAAATCTAGATAAAGTTAGACCATTAATTTGGTTATCGTTTTGCTCGGTGTTTTAGTTTGGCGATTCCGATTTGTATGATCATTGTAATGGCTTTGCCACACTTTGTTCCTCTAATAATAAATAAATGATGTATGCATCGTTTGATGCAGAGAACTGGGCTTCGCTCCCCATTTCGGAAAAAAATAAAGTTAGACCATTAATATGGGTTGGATGGAGTCGCTCAATTACCTGTCATAATTGATCCATGTGCATATAATTCTACACACTTTCACCATCTAAATAGAAAGTGTACGAGCTTTTGTCAGGTTCTGCTTAATCTGAGCTTGAAATGTCTTGTTGCCTCACAACATCTTGACTCGGCCCTGTAGTGACCTTAAAATCTGAGTCCAAACAAGCACGAAGCATTTGTATTGGCGGCTGACCTTGTTCTCTGTAGTTTACTGCAGCTTCTGTTCTCAAGTCACAACATGTTTCTCGTTAACGCGCGGTGAGAGCTGGACCATCGGCGGCTTGCTTGCATTTGTCTAGGACTTGGTCGCTCTTGTTTCTTGTACTGTCCTTATTAGCAGTCTAGGTATGCAGCTCCGTCCTCGTCATGGAAGATCTTCGTGAGCTCCTTTTTGAGCTCCTCGCGGCCACGCATGCGAGAGTTGAATCTCTTCCATGCCTCCTGCCCTCCTCCCTCATTGCGTTTAGAAATAACTGACAGATTTTTCTAGATTCGAATGTATCTATACACTAAATGCGTCTAGATACATTTGAATCTAGACAAACCCAAATCAGTTATTTCAGGACGGAGGGAGTATCTTTTTCTGCAGGAGTGTTTATTTACTCCTGATAATCGATGGGTCATTTGACTTTGCTGCAATTAGGTAGCCTACCGACGCGGAAAAAAAGCAAACGAGCGCACCAAGAAGCTGAAGGATACAAGAAATGGCATGCGATGCAATTTATCAGGGTGGGGCGGTTGGCACACTGGCAACTACAAGGAGAAGCCACGGGGCCGGCCGGCCAGGGAAAAAGGGAACACTAAGAGAATCTCCCCACCGGGTCTCTAAAGCCCTGTAAATGCTTATCGAGGGTGCCGGCGCTTGGTTTCACGCCCAGCCCACCCCCAAATTTTATTTAGCGCTGGTGTGGCCTGTTTTGTTATCCCTAGGCCGACCCCAACCATGGGGAGGTTAGAGAGGGCGTCAGATGTCGCATTTCTAGGAGGAAGGAGCGGAGAAGAAGGCGCGTGAAACTATTGGTTGTCACGGGCCACCCTTGTCAGCATCAGCGGCTGCCTAAGCTCGGTCCGCCTTCCTCCTCGCGTTTCGCGCCCCCAGTAATGGCGCAGCCCCTTCGATCTGCCTTTTCCAGGCGAGCAGCCGATGCATCCCGTCTGCCACGCCTCCATCCTTGCCTACTTCGCCCCGCCTGCATTCAATGGCCGCCTGGTGTTAAAAACCCTTCTTCCTCCTTTCATTCGACGCATTCCCTCCTCCCTGCCTCCTTCCATGTTCTTTCCAACCACCGAGCGCCTGCCATGGAGAGGTTTTCTGGAGATGGCGCAGACGTGAACGGTTTCAGGCGGCGCTCGCTGCGCGCAGCCGAGGCTTGGGCGCTGTGGGAAGAGGGCTATCCAGTGCCGCCGGACTTCCGCTGCCCAAAGCAGTGGTGGATTAGCGCCGGTGGTCTGCCCGTCCTGGCGGCCCCCCAAGTCAGGCGTGTGCGGCAGAGATCTACTGGCACTAGTGGACCCTCACGCCGGAGGAGCGGAACGATGAAACTTCACTCGTCAATCCTCTGTCGATGAAGCTCCGCGGTGAATCTTCCCCCGCAAAGCTTCCTCCGACATCATAAAATTTGAGTAAACTTTCAAATTTTAACCTAAAAACTAGAGATTACTTTAAGGAGTTTTCTCTAGTAGGGGGGCCATGGCCCCCTTGGCTCTAGGGAAGCTCCACCATTCGAGAAATCTAGGTCAAGATTCTCTTTAACTTATTGAGGACCATTTAATTTCCATATTTGACCTCCTAATTAAGTATGACAACATGAAAACTTTTACCACATAATGTTTTTTAGAAACTTAAAAATTAGGGCCTAACAACTCACTGGGTAGGAACCTAGGATGTATTTTCATTAGAAGCTACCATATTATGTAAATTTCATGGCATTGAATTAAACTCGGTGAGATTATGACAAATGGAAGATGCATATTTGGCTACCTGCACACTCCTCCCGCGCCCTATCAGATAGTACATCGCTAACGAATACAAAAACCAGTTTGATTGTCCGTGCAAATAAAATAATACGGCTCCACCTTGTCTGTTTGAAAATATATATAAGAAATTGGGTTAATAATATTGTCGCAAGAGGATTGCTAATTAACGGATAAAATGTGTGAACAATTGCTAGAAGAGACAAACATTTGTCGCAGCCAAACGGAAAAGACTCTAATTTAGTTAGAAATCAATACGAAATCAGACATCTATAGTCAACCTTGTGACGATTCTTTTTGAGACGTAGGTATATTCTCAATGAATATTTCATCTACAGAGGTATTGTGCCAATGCCAAAAATTGTTGCTAATAAAACTGTATCATCTTCATATAGCTTGACGGACCATGCACCAGCCCCAAATCTCTGTTTGTGGAAATTAATTTTGCTCACACGCTGGGACAGCACGGGAACGACGTAAACATGTACTCCCTCCGTTTCAAAATATAAGATGTTTTAGCTTTGTGAAAGAAGTGTATGTAGACCCCTTTTAGTGTCTAGGTTCACTGAATCTAGTTATCTAGACACTAAAAGAGGTCTAGATATACTTTATTCACAAAGCTAAAACGTCTATATTTTAAAACGGAGGGAGTACCGGTTATGGTTCTAATCTAGATGGAAAAATAAATAGAAAAGGAAATTTAAGAAGGTGGATCATCCCTATCTATCAAGAGTAATGAATTAGGTGTGAATACAGTAACAATACAAAAGAAATAGGAAAGGAACGGGGCTGTTGTGACTGGCCAGTTAATTAAACCCTGGCAAAGCTCTTCCCCGGCTTTGCCATTCGGAAGCAATTGGCAATAGTGGCAGGACCCACCTTTCAATTACGGACCGATGTGTGTGTGGGTGCTTCATGCATTGCTTTCCAAGAAGAGTAGAACTCAATCTTTCATTTGTGCTTGTCTACATACCCAAGGCATAATGTACTTAGTTGGAATTATTTTTTCAATGCCAATGAAATCCATAACCATAGTAGGACTTGGAAGCAACAGGATTTTATGTTGTGTGGGCCTAGTTTTGTACACGAAGTAAGGCGATCTTGATGGCCAACAAGTGACGGCCTATTCTTGTTCTTGATGCCTTCAACGTACAAATGGTGTATATGATCAGACTAGTACTCGCCACTCGGGGCATCCTGGACGTGACGTCTCATGATATACACACTATATACAAAGTAATAGCTAAGCCACAAAAGAACTTGAACTGAATATAATGGTACTCCCTCCGTTTCAAAATATAAGATGTTTTAGCTTTGTTAAAGGAGTGTATCTAGACCTCTTTTAGTGTGTAGGTTCACTCCAAACCTAGATGAACCTATATACTAAAAAGGGTCTAGATACACTTCTTTTGTAAAGCTAAAACATCTTATATTTTAAAACGGAGGGAGTAGAAGGGAGTGTACTAAGTAGAAACTATATATAGGAACCTCAAAGGCAAGAGTATGAGCTTGGAGCATGGCACACACGTGAGTCATTCATTCGATCATTCAGCTTAGAAGATCGCTTCTTTTAAGTACTCTCTCATATTCAAATTAACGTTCTCATGTTTGTCTAGATTCGAATGTATCAAATCTAAAACAATTTGAGAACATTAATATGGGACGGAGAGAGTATAACATTTCCTCTCGCTTTGGCGTGCAAGACTATATCACACAGGTCCAGCTAGCTAGCTGGCCGATTGCCATGTGTGATGATAGTGCGCATGTGAACACGAAAGGTCGGAGCGATCCCTTTGGTGTTTATAGTTAATACATCATTATGTCTGCACGATTTGATGTGAGCACCTAATTTGGAAAATTCAGAGGGCGAGGAGCACATGGCCATTGTCAAGGTTATCGTTGGCCCAGTTCAGTGTACTTGCTTAATGACCATAATAACTTAGTTGGTTAACTTCTCAAAAAAAAGAAAAACTTAGTTGGTTAGAGAAGTTACACATCTCATCCCCAAAAGAAGGCAAAAAAATATCTTCATTACTCCCTTGCAACGTTCTACACAAACACTTTTCCAAAATCTGTTTTGCGAATTGAATGCTTGTTGTTGTTTGAATAACTAGCATGGTGGCCCTCACAAATGCGAGGGCATCACTTTTATTTCCTTCAAAGCGTTTGAAATAAAATTTATACTTTCTTTTAAAATCTTGTTATGATTCCCGAAGTTAATGTTCAATTTTAGAATATTTCTAAGGAAGTATATATCTTCAATTTACAGTTTAATGATTGTTATATCATTTGGGAAATTCCCATTTTAAAGATTTTGGGTATGGTCATAAGAACATATCATTACATAAAAAAAAGTAAAGCTTTTGTTATGAGATTCTCGCATGTCATAACAGTCGATGATTTGAAGTGGTAGCAAAGTCCTCACCATTGGATATCCTAACCATATTGGAAGTGGCAGTTGTTGATGTTTGGTTGTCTAAAAGCGACTCATCTACCATAGTTTCTAAAATTTCTCCCCATTGAGTGATATTCATTTTCTGGCCACTAAATAATTTCAGTCTCTAAAACTAATGTTAAGATATCTTGAAATTCTAAAATCATTAGAATAATTTACATTACTTACTCGAGCAAAAGGGACTCAATCTCGTGAATGGTTAAAGGCCCCGTGATCAGGCTCTTGTCTTTTAATACTTGTATTTTCATTGGCCAAGTAGGCTATTGTCATCTGAACAAAATGATATTATTAAGTCCAATTCGGTGATAATTATTTTTCATATATGGTTGGTATGCATACATGACCACACATTTTATAAAAAATTATCCTACTCCTAAGGTATAACTATCGGAAAATTCAAAATAATATTGAAAATTTTCAAATATTTTAACACCTACTTTTGTCATTATCATATCGAAAGGGAAAGTGATTTTGAGTTTACCTTGAATGTCCATGTATGTACATACAACACTCACACTTTCAAGTTCGTAATACATAGAACAGTGTCCTCCCTAATATTTTAGTAAAATGGACTTTGCTTTGGTTACTTCTCTCTACTCCTCTCACTTGTAATGCTTGGGATATTCTTTGCTAAGATAGATTAATTGCATAATATCTTGCATGATCTTTGAGGGTCGAATTTTAACAGGTCTTTTAAATCAACATGATCCTTTTTTAAGGGAGGGTAATAATTGATTACTTTCGCGAATGTATTGGAGAAATATCTTAGTAAGATCTAAGGATTGTAGCAGTTCACCTCCAACCAATAGTCCTTTCACGGAGAAGTTATCAGGGGAAGCTTCGCGGGGAAGGATGTGTCAGGGGAAGCTTCGCTGGAGAAAGGCTCGTATAGTCGAAGTGGACGAAGTGGTTATCAGAGAATTCGGGTAGTCATTATCTGTATAATGACATTGTTGGTTGAACAATGTGCATGCCTATCCTACTGCCCGCAAATTATTTATGTAAATTCAAGTCTAGTAATTATTAATAAATTATTTAGAGGCTGAATTAAGGCATGGGACTATACCTTCTGGCTTATGCATTGTACACGTGAATCTGGCATGAATTTTGTTAGTAATATTTAAAATCATAACCTAAAAATCAGAGATTACTTCACGGAGATTTCTGGAGTAGGGGGGCAATGCCCCCCCCCCCCCCCCCCGGTCGCAGGGGAAGCTCCGCCATTTGAGAAATCTAGGTCGAGATTTTGGTAGCTTGAAGGAAATTAAGAGTAAATACCCCTTTTACCACCAAGTTGTAACTTATTGAAAAACATTTAACTGCACGGTTAAATAATATTTCCAGATTTCACTCCTAATTAAGTATGACCACATGAAAACGTTTACAACATATTTATATTTTCAAAAACTCAAAAAATGAGTGGGTAGGCAAGTGGGATGCATTTTCATTATATGCTACCATATTATGTAAATTCATCGCATTGAATCGAACTCGGTGAGATTATGACAAAGACTAGTGAGTTGAATGTGCTAGGAAAATATTACGTCGTCCTGATAGGGCGGCTCCGGCCGCCCTGTCTGTTTGAAAAAAGATATAAGAAAATGGTAATAAGATCGTCGCAAGAGGATTGCTAATCAGAGGGTCAAATGTGTGAACATTTTTTAGAAGAGACAAACATTGTCACAGCCAAACGGAAGAAAGTTAAAAAAAATGTTGAGTGAAATGAACCTTCCAACTTAGGTAAAGAACCTCGGCACATTTTTCTATTGTAAAAAGGTAAACTCAATCTTGAAACAATACATATACTCTATTTTGAAAGTTTGGTAGAAACCATTTGTCATTGCTTTCATCGATCTGTGCCATCACTTCAGTCGGCGGACCATCAACCTGATTCTTTTTTGTGTCTCCTTCTCCTCTCCTCTACCGGTGAAAATAACATGTGGTGCAATCACCCTCAGCCGGCCCTTGATTATACCCAAGATCTCTGTGTTGACATCACTTCCTCTCTTTGATTGAGTTCAACTATGCAGCCTAACACTTGGATATCTTAATCTTATGATCCAGTTGTGGTGTTGTGGTTGGAACACCAGGAAAATCCTCAAGATTCATGTGTGAGTCTCTCGGTTCTATTTGAACATGACGAAAACTTCCCTACTCCATGACAAGAGGGAGCCAACTAAAAAGTGAGCCCAACTCACTTGGTTAGGAAAGTGGATGTACAACCTAGCCACCAGGTTCAAGTCCTCACGGATGCAGATTTAGGTTCTTATTATTTAAAAAAAACTCGTTGTAGGGGCTTCCCCTACCGCATTTCTTTTTGAAAAGAGGAAGCCAACTATGGTGGAGAGATTAGAGCTCAACTCCTTAATCGGATTCTATACTTGCGCAAGGGTTCTTGAAAACTTGTCACGGGTTTCCCATGTGACTTCACACCTCAGTGATTCTCAGTAGCTATCTGTTAGTAATTAATTTGAAGCAATCATCACAGCATTATGTACTAGCATAATCAGTGGGTCGTTCGACCGTACCGCGGTCAAGTAGCCTATTGATGCAAAAAAAAAAAGACAAGCACACCAAGAAGCTGAAGCAGAGACAAAAAATGGCATGCAACTATCAGGGTGGGCCGGTTGTCACACTGGCAACCACAAGGAGTGGCCCAGTGGCTCCAAGGAACCCGCGGTTGTACTAGTACTTCACCACACAGCGGCTCCAACTATCGATCGAGCCCCTGGCCCCGGCCGGGCAGGCAAGAAGAGAACTCTAAAAGCAGAAACTAACCATCGGCAAATCTCTCATGAAAAGAATGGCTTGCAAACGATGGCTACCAGAACCCATGGTCGAGTTTGTCGCCGCCGTCTGCATTCGGGAAGCAATTAATTAACTTGAAATAGTTGCACCCGGCTTTTAATTACCGATCGATGCAGTGCGTGTGTGGCTGGTTCATGCATTGCGTGTTGCGGCGGTCGATGGATTGTGCTCCTTTTAGAGAGGCTCATATTATTCGTCTTAAAATAGAAGTCGGAAATTTATAAAAATTTAGATGTATCTAGATACTATAAGTTTATAGACAGAGGGAGTAGTGAGTAGTGACATTATGCCTATAGTACTAGACACACTTGCATCGTAATCGATCGACAAGGTCCTTTTAGCCTATGTATAACGGCATGTCATCGATAAATTGCCTGCAAGCCAAGACAGAGGACGAAGCTAGTGGCGTTCGGCCGAGCTCTCCTACATAAAGGCCACCTAGGCGCTCAACGTCGTGCGCGCACATGCGATGCGACTGACGTGATCGGATCAACACAAAGGTTTGGCCATATACCCCGTCTATAAATAATTGAATTGGGTTTATCGAGACTCGAATGTATCTAGATGTATTTCAGTGCATAAATACATTTGAATTTATACAAACTCAAGACAGTTATTTCTGGACGGAGGGGGTACAGAAGTTCACTCATTTGCTTTGTACTTTTATACTCCCTCCGTCCCAAAATAAGTGACTTGATTCGTATGTACCTATATACTAAAACACGTCTAGATACATCAGAATCTACACAAATCCACGTCACTTATTTTGGGACGGGGGAGTACTAAAAAACGTCCAGCACCCCTTCCACCTCTCAGCCGACGAATGCCATAGAGACCACCAGGGTGGTGGAGGCACCCGTGGGGAGGGAAGAGTCGTTAACAACAAGGAGAGCGCCTCCTAGCAAAAACCTGTCTAAGCCCAAGCAGCGTAGGAAAGGTGTGACGATCAACAACCTGGTGGGACCCCGCCCGAATCTGCGTAAAACCCCCGCTTGCCAAGCACGAGCTGCCATCATACACCTCCAATGAGGTCCCAGGGGTGGAATATTCGGGGATTTCATCACCGCAGAGGCCGTCGAAATCAACTCCGCGAGTATCTCCGTAAAACCAAAATCGACATTCTCTTCTTACAAGAAACCATTTGTCAGGATTTCCTCCCCCAAGAACTAGAGAGCCTGGAATTGATGGAAAAATTCTTTTGGTCGTGGCTCGCCGCCAACGGTAGATCTGGTGGGTTGTTGTTGGGTTTCAGAGACTCAATGTTTGAGATGGGCGCATCTAATAAAGGGGAGTTCTTTCTTAGTGCATCTGTGTTGCACAGGGACACCAAGTTTATTTTTACCTTCTTTGGGGTTTATAGGCCCACGGATCACTCCAATTCCGGGAGATTCCTAGAGGAGTTAGAGAATGCGGTTAGTTCTTCCAGATATCTAGTGAATTTAACCTGATCCTAGGTCCGGCGGATAAGACAAATCGCAATATAGACCGACGGCGTGTCACTCTGTTCAATGATGCCATTTCCCGGATGCAACTCGGGGAGATTGCTTGATCGGGTGCGCGTTTCGCGTGGTCCAACCATCAACTTAATCCCATTAGGAGTGTTCTCGATAGGGTGTTAGTCTCGATAGATTAGGATAATAAGTTCCCCCTGACTACCCTCTATGCGGAACCTAGCATAGGCTCAGATCATACTCCCTTGCTCCTGGACACGGGGGAGCAAGAGCTGCGCAAACCAAGCCGCTTCTTTTGTGAGAATGGTTGGTTGAAACCCCTAGGCTTCTTTGACCTGATCGCCAACATTTGGTCACAATCTCTTGCAGTGCCTGCAAGAAGAAGGGACTCCATTGATGTTTGGCATTCCGAATCCGATGCATTGCGTAGGTTCCTGAGAGGATGTACCGATGCGTTGAGTAGGTTCCTGAGAGGTTGGGTCATGAACAACAGTATGGAGGACAAGTTAGAGAGATGTGACCTTCTCTAGCAGATCCAAGAGTTGGATAAGTTGGCCGATAGTGTGTGGCTGGACGAGGATGGCTAGGCCCACATATACCACCTTGAAAACCGTCTGGTATGGATATATCAGCGAGAGGAAGACTATTGGCGCCAGCATGGACGCGTGAGGTGGGTTTTACAAGGCGACGCTAACACGAAATATTTCCATGCTATAGCCAATGGTAGGGGGAAAATGCACGATTAAGAGCCTGATTACCCATTCGGGAGTGATTTCAGAATTCCAGGATATCCAATCACATATTTACTCCTTCTACCGCGAGCTCATGGGCTCAGAGGAACCTGCCAGGCTCTCCCTTAGACCCGACGTTTGGTCAGGAGGACAGTGCGTCTCCCGTCTCCGAATCTAACAATGACAACCTGGCCCTAACCTTTTCTCCTGAGGAGTTGGACTTGGTGTTGAAGGATACTAAAACTGCACGACCCCAGGTCCTGATGGTTTTCCCGTTGCGTTTTTAAGATTTTCTAGCGCTTTCTCAAGCCTTTGGTTCTTGGTTTGTTGAACGATTTCATGTTGGGCAGGGTTGACATTTCTCGTCTCAACTTTGGGATTCTGTCCTTGATCCCCAAAGATCCTCGAGCTGGTGATATTAAACTCTTTCATCGTATTGCCCTCATTAACGTCATTTTCAAACTTATTTCCAAGGCCTTTGAGTCGCGACTTACTGCGATAGCGCACCGCACTATCTCATTGTCGCAAACGGCGTTCATCAAAGGGCGACTTATACACGATTGCACTTTGGCTTTGCTTGAAATTATCCACGAGCTAGTCTCCAAAAAATCCAAAGTCGTTATCCTCAAGTTCGACTTCAAAAAAGCCTACAACCATGTTAGCTGGCCCTTCCTCCGAGAGGTTTTCATTCGAACTGGTTTCGAATCAGGCCTAGTGCATAGACTAATGTAGCTGGTTACGGAAGGTTAGACAACGATCAACATTAATGGGGTTATTAGCCCCTTCTTTAGAAATAAGAGGGAGTGTGTCACGGGATCCTATCTCCCCTTCCCTTTTGGACTTCATGGTCGATTCCCTCGTAGATATGTTAGACGCAGTGGTGGCCGCTGGCCACATCCGTGGGGTAGTGCACCATTTAATTCCAGTTGGTGTTTCCCACCTCCAGTATGCAGATGATACGATTTTGCTGCTAGACCTAGACAAACTTTGCTTGGCCAATGTGAAGTTCCTTCTCCTGTGTTTTGAAGTAATTTCCGGTCTAAAATTCAATTTCCTCAAGAATGAGGTTTTCATGCTAGGGGTAGATCACAGTGAACAAGCAAGAGTAGCTAGACTCCTTAATTGCAAAGAGGGGACTTTTCCGTTCACTTACCTGGGTTTCCCCATGGCAGATCGCAACCTTACTTTGGCTAACTAGGAGAGTCTCATAGCCATGGTGGGTTGTAGATTTGAACCCTGGCAATGGCGGTTCATGTCCTCGGCCGCTAGACTCACTTTAGTTAACTCCTCGCTTTCTAGCCTCCATATCTTCTGTATGAGCTTATTCCTGCTTGCTGACGGCACACATGCAGGCTTTGACAAACACATGGCTTGGTTTTTTGGAAGGGGTGAGTGACAAAACAAGATATCACTGGGTGAGATGGCCTGATGTGTGCAAACCCAAATATCTTGGGCCTGGGGGTTACCAATTCTAGAATTCTGAATGTGTCCCTGATTCTCAAATGAATCCAAGGGAAAGTCAAAATATGTGGTTTAGATTGTTGCAAGCCAAATATCATAATGCCTCGAACATTCTTAACTTACCAAGCCAGGGTGGCTCACAGTTCTAGAGGAACCTGAATCGTATAAAACATCTTTTTCGTCTTGGAGTTAAGTACTCCCTGGGAAATGGGTCTAGGATTCTTTTCTGGGTGGATTGGTGGATGGGGAGGCCCCCTTGGCGTCCGACATTTTTGTGGCCCAAGCGCTATCCCCTAATGGCTAGAACCTGGCTTTCGGACGAACTTTTGGTTAGGAAGAACTGTCTATGTGGGACCATCTTATCCTTGATATGACAGAGGTTCACCTCTCGGAACAAACGAACTCCTTCTAGTGGGATTTAGAACCCAATGGTGCCTATTTAGTATCCTCCTTGTATAGGAAATTAGTTGTGGGAGCCAACCACCCTCTAGACACTGTCATTTGGAAAACTAATATCCCCTTGAAAATAAAAATCTTTCTTTGGCAACTTTCTAGAGGGCGTCTTCAATCAGATCTTCGAGTGTCGAGGACCTACTGAGGGCAAGTGTTGCCTATGTGGGGAGACATAAATGGTGTCGCATGTTTTCTTTCAATGTGTGTTTGGCACAATTTTGTTGGAGCGGCTTGAGGATGATTCTGGAAGTGAATTGGAATCCCCCCTCGGTGATTGAGTTTATCCTATCCTTCTTTCGCTCTCTGTGAAGGCCAGACGGCTAGTTTGGGCCCTTTTTGATGCCCAAAGTTGGGCCCTTTGGCACATTCATAACAAGTTTACCATCGAGCAGAAATTCCCTAACAAACCAGTTGAATGCGTGTTCAAATCTTTTATTTTACTGTAGCTGTGGAGGCCGCTATGCAAATCTAAGGACCTGGCAGGATGGGACCTTCTTCTGGAGGGTCTCAGGTGTTAGGGATAGATCTCTAGTATTACCAGAGGGCCAAAGGCCATAATATATAGTACATGTATAGGTGCAAATATACAGAAAGCCCCCTAACATATGGGGATACTACAATATACAAATATACTCTAACACCCCCCCCCCCTCAAACTCATGGTGGATCCACAACACTGAGTTTAGAGAGTAAGAAATCATGCTGAGCGCGGGTTTGTGCCTTCGTAAAGAAATCTGCCAACTGCAAGTCTGAAGGCACATAATGGAGCGCAACAACCTGATCCTGTACCTGAGCACGTGTATAAAAAGCATCAACACCAATATGCTTGGTCAGCTCATGTTTGACCGGATCACGTGCAATACTGATAGCACCTGTACTGCCTGACAAAAGTGGAGTGGGTGTCGTAACAGAGACCCCAAAATCTGCAAGCAACCACCGTAACCAGGTCACCTCAGTAGTCACCGAAGCCATAGCCCGCGACTCAGCCTCAACACTCAAACGGGAAACCGCTACATGTTTCTTCGTCTTCCAAGCAACAAGCGAACCACCAAGAAACACACAGTAAGCAGAAAGTGAACGACGATCCGTAGGATCATTCGCCCACGTAGCATCCGAGTAGCACTGGAGCTGGAGAGAGCTAGAACGAGGGAAGAAAAGACGACGAGTCATCGTGCCACGAAGATAACGAAGGACACGGAGGAGATGACCGTTGTGAATAGTGGTAGGAGCTGAGACAAACTGGCTCAGAATATGAACAGGATAAGAGATATCAGGACGGGTGACAGCAAGATAAACAAGACTCCCAACAAGATGGCGATAACGAGTGGGATCGGGAAGAGGATCACCATCCGTAGGACGAAGCTTAACATGAAGCTCCATAGGAGTCTCAACGGTGCGCTCATCCGCAAGAGCAGCCCGAGCAAGAAGATCCTGAATATACTTTTCCTGAGAGATAGAAAACCCATCAGAAGTGGAGGAAACCTCAATCCCAAGAAAGTAGCGAAGAGGACCAAGATCAGGCATAAGAAACTGATCACGAAGACGAGCCTTGACAAAGGCAATATGCTCAGGATCATCACCAGTAATGATCATATCATCAACATAGAGAAGGAGAAGAGTGCGTCCACGAGGTGAAGTGTGAACGAAAAGCGCTGGATCATGAGAACTAGGAGAGAAACCAGCAGCAATCACCACAGAGGCAAAGCGCTCAAACCAGGCACGAGGGGCCTGTTTCAGGCCATAAAGGGAACGTCGAAGACGACAAACCATCCCATCGGGAACAGCATACCTAGGAGGAGGCTGCATATAAACCTCCTCACTCAACTTGCCATTAAGAAAAGCATTCTGAACATCAAGTTGGGACACAGACCAGCGTCGGACAGAAGCAACAACAAGAAGAGTACGCACAGTGGTCATATGGGCCACAGGAGCAAAGGTCTCATCATAGTCACGACCATGTTCCTGCTGAAAACCACGAGCCACAAGACGCGCTTTATAGCGCTCAAGAGATCCATCAGAGCGGGTCTTAATTTTATAGACCGACTTACACGTGATAGGACGAACACCAGAAGGGGGAGAGACAAGATCCCAGGTGCCAGTGCGCTCAAGCGCAGCGATCTCCTCAGCCATGGCAAGCTACCATTCAGGATGACACACGACATCCCGATAAGAAGTCGGCTCGGAGACTACAGAGAGACCATACTGACTAGGGGAGTACCGGTCTGGAGCACGACGCTGACGAACAGGTCGTGAGGAAGGAAGCTCATCCACAGAAGATGACTCATCAGAAGAGGAGGAAGAAGGAGACACGGAGGAAGGATCCGAAGCTGGAGACCGAGGAGAACTAGGTGAACTAGACGGAGGAGAGGATGGCGCCGAAGACAGAGGAGGCGCAGCAGAAGGAGGAGGTGGAGGAGAAGAGACAGCGAAATGTGTATCAGGAAAAAGAAGAAAAGAGAGATCATCCGTTGGGTAAGTACCAGAGGTGGGGCGAGGATAGAAAGGACGCATCTCATCGAACGTGACATCACGAGAGATGCGCATACGACGACCAACGGGGTCCCAACAGCGATAGCCCTTATGCTCATCACTATAGCCGAGAAAGACACACTCAACAGACTGAGCGGTTAGTTTGGTGTGTTCACAAGGAGGGAGAAGGACATAGCAAGCGCAACCAAATAAACGAAGAGTCGAGTAGTCTGGACAGGAGCCAGAGAGACGCTCGAGAGGAATGCCACCCTGAAGAGCAGCTGAAGGCTGGATATTAATGAGGTAAGTCGACGTAGCGACAGCCTCAGCCCAGAAATGCGGCGGAAGAGAGGAAGCAATCATCATAGCGCGGGTAGTCTCAAGAATATGACGATGCTTACGCTCGGCGACACCATTTTGAGCATGGGCGCCGGGACACGAGAACTGAGCAAGGGTGCCCTGCTCAGCAAGGATGCCACACAGGTGCTAGGAGATATACTCTCCTGCAGAATCAGCACGAAAAACACGAATAGGCGTGGAATACTGAGTACGAACCATGGCCACAAAGCGCTGATAAATAGCAAGCACCTCGCTGCGAGAGCGCATAAAAAATAACCATGTGTACCATGAAAAATCATCAATAAACAAAATATAGTATCGGTGGCCCCCTTTTGAAGCAAAGGGAGCTAGACCCCACACATCTGAATGAACTAAATCAAAAGGTCGCTGAGATACTGACACACTAGTAGGATAGGGAAGCTGAATCTGTTTATCTAACCTACAACCCTGACACGAATGTAACGACGACACATCTCCTGAGACAAGCCCCAGAAGATCACGACGAACTAAGGATGATAAACGGGAGCCACAAAGATGACCCAGCCGATGATGCCACTGCTGAAAAGAGCCAGTGACAGAAGCAGCAACCGCAGGAGAAGTGGTAGAAGAAGTGTCGGCGGAAGGAACGCGAAGCCAGTCTAACTCCTAGAGCCACGGAGACTCAATGCTGCGAGGGCCAGCTCCAACCAGAGCCTGTGTACGACGGTCCTGAACAGCACAAGAATCAGTATCAAGAATGACCCTACAACCAGAATCAGTAAGCTGACTAGCAGAGAAAAGGTTCATCTTAAGGCTGGAAACATGAGAAACATCAGGAACAGAGAAGGAGGAAGTAGAGAGGGTGCCTCGACTGGAAACAGGAAGAGAGGTACCATCAGCCGTAATAACACGGACAGGAGAAATAAGAGAGCGAGGAGCAGAAAGAATAGAAGATGCAGAAGCCATATGAAAAGAAGCTCCAGAATCCAGATACCACGGGGATGACGTACCTGACTGTGTAGAAGATGATGGTCGCGCAGTGTCAGAAGAACTAGTCACAGAACCAGCAGTACCCGACGAGGAGGAGCCTGTAGCAGCGAGCAGACTCCAAAGACCACGAATAATATCCTGATCAGACAGAGCACCAGCAGGAGGTCCAGAAGCACCAGTACGAGGTCCAGAGGCAACAACAGAAGATCCTGAAGAACCAGACTGGCGACAAGCAAAATACTGCTGACGTAAGCGTGGATCCCTCGTCCAGCAACAAGAGATATCGTGGCCAGGCTTGCCACAGTGGGCACAGGGAGGACGAGAACCACGAGGCTGCTAAGACTGACGCTGACCCTAGGCCGGTGGAGCAGAGAGTAGCGGCGGCGCGAGAGACTGCGACGAAGCCGGCGGCACAGGGAGACCATGAGCAGCAAGAACAGAAGGAACCTCAAGAAGACCAGCACCACGAAGACGAGTCTCCTCAGCACGAAGCTCAGCCAGTACCTCAGAGAGCGGAACACGACCACAGGCAAGCAGCTGGGCACGACGCGGCTCAAACTCCTTGCAGAGCCGCGACAAGAACTCAAAGACGCGCTGAAACTCCAAATCCGCGCGCACAATCAGACAGCAAGGACAGGTGTTACACACCGCTGTATGAAGAGAGTCAAGCTGACGCCAAATAGCAGCACTCCGAGTATAGAAATCATCAATAGTAGAATCACCCTGCTTAAGATCATGCTCCTGACGAACCACAGACAGATAAAGAGCGTCTCCAGACGGCTGATAGCGCTGACGAAGAAAAACCCACTGAGCAGCAGCAGTGGGAAGACCCATGAACTCAGCAGCATACTGAGGCAGAACACTGGAAGTGAGAACAGCAGCAGCACAAGCATCCTCATCTATCCACTGAGTGTAGTCAGCCAGATCCAGCCGGTAGGTCGTAGTAGCAGTAGAATGCTCCTGAACCTGGCGCTCATAATCAGCCCGAGCAGAAGCATCAGCACTCTGGGCTGCATCCTTGACCGCTTGAGTAGCATCGGGGGCAAGGGTAACGGGTGTCGGGGCACGAGGCACTAGAGGCACAACGGGGCGCGGTGGACAGGAGACCTCACCGGAAAGCACACCCCAAAGGCGAAGACCGCGCATATGGACGCGCATGAAGGCAGCGAAATCAGGATAATTCGCGCCATCAAAAATCACCGGGCAGCGAGGAATCGCAACATAGCCCGACGAGGAAGACATTTTTTTTCAATCCGAACGAAAACAGACCAGATCGGATCTGGCGGGATCGGATCTGGCGGCTGGCGGCTGGAGGATGGCGACCAGGGGGCGGGCCGGGGCGGCGGCCGGCGGCGGGGACGGGGGCGGGCGGCGGCGACGGCGGCGGTGGGGCCGGGCGGCGGCGAAGGGGACGGGGGCGGCGGCGGCGGCGGCGGAGGCCGGCGGCGGGAGAGAAGGCGGCGGCCGGGGGCGGTGCGACGACGGTGACGGTGACGGGGCGGCGGCCGGCGGCGGTGGGGTCGGCGGCGGCGGCCGGGCGCGGCGGCGGGGAGCCGGGGCAGGCGGCGGCGGCGGAAAAAACCTTACGGCTCTGATACCATGTTAGGGTAATAGATCTCTTGTATTACCAGAGGGCCAAAGGCCATAATATATAGCACATGTACAGGTGCAAATATATAGAAAGCCCCTAACATATGGGGATACTACAATATACAAATATACTCTAACATCAGGAAGCTTCATCGTACTACCCACTCTCCTGCCAGGACATGAGCATCTGCCGACGGTTCCTCGTCGCCCACCTCCACCTAGTTGTGTTACCTTCGGTGCCTTTCTATTGGTTTGAGGCTAGTGCAGATCTGGGCATGGGCAGCCCGGCTCGGCCCGAAAAAAGCCCGCCGGGCCAGGCTTTTCAGGCTCGCGGGCCAAGCCTGGGCTGCAGTATTGAGGCCCGACAGCCTCACGGGCCGGGCTCGGGCCAGAGGAATGGGCAAAATAGGGAAAGGCCCGGCCCGAGGCCCGACAGCCTGGAGGAATACGTGCATGGCGGGCCGGGCTCGGGCTCCAGTTTCAGGCCCGACAGTCGAGCCGGGCCAGGCTCGGGCCTAGGTTTTGCGCGGGCGGGCTTTGTTAGGCCCGACCTGAGCCCGACCCGGCCCGAAAAATGCCCAGGTATAGGCTAGTGTAGTCTCTGCTACTATGCTGATCCTAGCGACTCTTATGTATGTTGAACTACATTGTTGACAGGGCCATAGGTTTGTGGACCTTTGGTCGTGCTGTCTCGTTGTAAACTTTGGCTTTATTAATTTTGTTAGGGTAATAGATGCTTGTATTACTAGAGGGCCAAAGGCCAGAATATATAGTACATGTACAGGTGCAAATATACAGAAAGCCCCCTAACATATGGGGAAACTACAATATACAAATATACTCCAACACCCCCCCTCAAACTCATGGTAGATCCACAACACTGAGTTTGGAGAGTAAGAAATCATGCTGTGCGCGGGTTTGTGCCTTTGTAAAAAAATCTGCCAACTGCAAGTCTGAAGGCACATAATGGAGTGCAACAACCTTATCCTGCACCTGAGCACGTGTATAAAAAGCATCAACACCAATATGCTTGGTCAGCTCATGCTTGACCGGATCACGTGCAATACTGATAGCACCTGTACTGTCTGACAAAAGTGGAGTGGGTGTCGTAACAGAGACCCCAAAATCTACAAGCAACCACCGTAACCAGGTCACCTCAGCGGTCACCGAAGCCATAGCCCGCAGCTCAGCCTCAACACTCGAACGGGAAACCGCTACCTGTTTCTTCGTCTTCCAAGCAACAAGCGAACCACCAAGAAACACACAGTAAGAAGAAAGTGAACGACGATCCGTAGGATCATTCGCCCACGTAGTATCCGAGTAGCACTGGAGCTGGAGAGAGCTAGAATGAGGGAAGAAAAGGCGACGAGTAATCGTGCCACGAAGATAACGAAGGACACGGAGGAGATGACTATAGTGAACAGTGGTAGGAGCTGAGACAAACTGGCTCAGAATATGAACAGGATAAGAGATATCAGGACGAGTGACAACAAGATAAACAAGACTCCCAACAAGATGGCGATAACGAGTGGGATCGGGAAGAGGATCACCATCGGTAGGACGAAGGTTAACATTAAGCTCCATAGGAGTCTCAACGGTGCGCTCATCCGCAAGAACAACCCGAGCAAGAAGATCCTGAATATACTTTTCCTGAGAGATAGAAAAGCCATCAGAAGTGGAGGAAACCTCAACCCAAAGAAAGTAGCGAAGAGGACCAAGATCAGTCATAAGAAACTGATCACGGAGACGAGCCTTGACAAAGGCAATATACTCAGGATCATCACCAGTAATGATCATATCATCAACATAGAGAAGGAGAAGAGTGCGTCCACGAGGAGAAGTGTGAACAAAAAGCGCTGGATCATGAGAACTAGGAGAGAAACCAGCAGCAGTCACCACAGAGGCAAAGCGCTCAAACCAGGCACGAGGGGCCTGTTTCAGGCCATAAAGAGAACGTCGAAGACGACAGACCATCCCATCGGGAACAGAATACCCAGGAGGAGGCTGCATATAAACCTCCTCACTCAACTCGCCATTAAGAAAAGCATTCTGAACATCAAGCTGGGACACAGACCAGCGTCAAACAGAAGCAACAACAAGAAGAGTACGCATAGTGGTCATATGGGCCACGGGGGCAAAAGTTTCATCATAATCACGGCCGTGTTCCTGCTGAAAACCACGAGCCACAAGACGCGCTTTATAGCGCTCAAGAGATCCATCAGAGCGGGTCTTAATTTTATAGACCCACTTACACGTGATAGGACAAACACCAGAAGGGGGAGAAACAAGATCCCAGGTGCCAGTGCGCTCAAGCGCAGCGATCTCCTCAGCCATGGCAAGCTGCCATTCAGGATGACACGCGGCATCCCGATAAGAAGTCGGCTCGGAGACTACAGAGAGACCATACTGACTAGGAGAGTAACGGTCTGGAGCACGACGCTGACGAACAGGCCGTGAAGAAGGAAGCTCATCCGCGGAAGATGACTCATCCGAAGAGGAGGAAGAAGGAACAACGGAGAAAGGGTCCGAAGCCAGAGAACGGGGAGAACTAGGGGAACTAGACGGAGGTGAGGATGGCGCCGACACGGGGGCAAGGGCAACGGGCGTCGGTGCAATAGGCGCCGTAGGCGCAACGGGGCGCGGTGGACAGGAGACCTTACCGGAAAGCACACCCCAAAGGCGAAGACCGCGTATATGGACGCGCATGAAGGCAGTGAAATCAGGATAATTCGCGCCATCAAAAATCACCGGGCAGCGAGGAATCGCAACATAGCCCGACGAGGAAGACATAGCTCTGTCAATTTTTTTTCTCAGATCCGATCTAGATCGGACGAAAACTGGTCGGCTGGGCGCGGCAGCGGAGAGCTGGAGCGAGCGGAGGCCGGGGATGGGCCGGGGACGGGCGGCCGGAGTCGGTGGCGACGGCGGACGGGCGGCCGGAGGAGACGGCGGCGGCGGACGGGCGGCCGGAGGAGACGGCGGCAGAGGCGGCGGCGGACGGGCGGCCGGAGGAGACGGCGGCAGAGGCGGCGGCAGACGGGCGGCCGGAGGAGACGACGAGCCGGGGACGGAGTCAGCGGCGGACGGGCGGCCGGAGGAGGCGACGGGCCAGGGGCGGAGGGGGCGGCGGCCGAGGCGGAGGCGGCGGACGGGCGGACGGAGGAGACGGCGGCGGACGGGCGGCCGGAGGAGACGGCGGCGGAGGAGGCGACGGCAGCGACCGGGCGCGGCGGCGGCGGCCGGAGACGGAGACGGCGGCGGCGGCGGGATGCCGGGGCGAGCGGCGGCGGCGGCGGCGGCTGCGAGGGAGAAAAAAGCCTTACGGCTCTGATACCATGTTAGGGTAATAGATGCTTGTATTACCAGAGGGTCAAATGCCAGAATATATAGTACATGTACAGGTGCAAATATAGGGAAAACTACAATATACAAATATAATCTAACAAATTTAAAGTTGGGTGGCTGTCGCTACCTTCTATCTAAAAAGCATCTACTCCCCCGTTATAAAATATGAGATACATCTACTCCCTCCGTTATAAAATATGAGATACACTCCCTTCACAAAACCAAAACATCTTATATTTTAAAACGGAGAGAGTAGATACATATGTTTTGAAAAAGAGCTAAGACTTTTTATAATTTAAAACAGAGGTAGTACGTACCTCTACGAACCTCTACGAACCTATACACTAGAAGATGTCTAGATACACTCATAGTACAAAGCTAAAATGTCTTATATTTCTAAACGGAAGGAGTACATGCGAGAATTAGTACAGAATAAAAAAATCATATATATAGAATTTAATCCTACAAAAATCTTTGAATCAAACGCACCCTTAGTGGAGAAACGACGCCCAGAAGTTTCTTGTCTCAGGACTTCAGACCTGACATCGACGACTTACCCTTTCCTTCAGTCATACTAGAATTGATGTGTAAGAGAGCATACAGAACTCGTTTGCGCAACTGTGGTCCACCAATGCGCCAATCCTGGCTATTACACACGTCAATGTCCCGTTCAAAAAAAAACACACACACACGTCAATGTCTGGTGCCGCGTCCGATCACATGTGTATGCAATCCGACCGATCAGTAGGATGGACATTTTTTTCTTTTTTTGCAAAAATATCACCGATTTATTAATAATTATCATCAATAGTACTAGTACAAAATGACTGCAAAATAATAAAAATTACGAATATGTCCAGGAACCACCTAGCGACGACTACAAACAATAGGACGGAATGGAAGAATGTCACCGTCCTCGCTCCTCCATCATCAGAGCCGGATATATAAATCTTATCGTGGTAGAGGTTATCGTAGTAGACAGACTAGAAATCGTCGTGCTATGGTCCAAAAACATTTTCTCCCGCAAAATGAAATCTGCAAGTATTTATTTTCATTCGTTCCGAAGTCCAAATTAATGCGGCCTAACCTTAATAAAGCAGCATGTGGAACTGTCATGTGATGCAACAGACGGTGTGACGTGAAGAGAGCAGTTCCCGCATATGCGTGTGAGCGGTCACATACGTCACGTCGCGGCACTGTGCGAGTACCGCGTATCCGCGTGCCCGTCGTTTCATCCCCTGTTCATGTTGTTTTCCTGACAAGCATGGCACGCACCGCACGTGGGTCACGCATCGATCAGCTGAGACGATCGATCACGTTTTCTACCATTTCCTCCTCTCGCTTTCGCGTGCAAGGGTCGATCACAGAGTTCTAGCTAGCTAGCAGGCTGAACCGGCGTGCGTCTCCACCGGCTATTAACTATCGTGTGATGCATGGTAATGCCCATGTGAACACATGAAAAATCCCAGCGAACCCTTTATGTTTATATATACGGACGATGATCAATATATATATCCGCGCGATTTGATGTGAGCACATAATTTAGAAAAATCAGCGGGCGAGGAGCACATGGCCATTCAGAAGGTTATCGCTTGCCTGTCCAGTGGACTTACTTAATGGCCATAACTTAGTTGGTTAGAGAAGCTAGCTGCACACATGGTCCCTCTCCCTTGCCTAAAAAAAACTTATATTTGTACTTATACAACCGAAATTTCATATATCTAGGTTGTTTTTATGAGTTTTTATGGCTAGCTACTAGGCCGGCCGGTACCTCAGCAATCGTGGTTTCTTAATTAGTATGGTGAACATTATCGAATGTAGAACACACAGTTAGCACGGTTGATCTAGACCAATAATAATCTTAGAAGGCACTCCAACATATATATTCCCACGTTCTCCCGCTGAAATATCTGGCAATGCAAATAATGAAACTAAAAAATGTACAAAAAACACATGATAATTCGGAAGGAGCTACACAAGATGATAACTGAAATCAAGGCCATCACCGCCGGACTCAACAATCGTCACCCAACTTAGTGAATTCTTGGACCTATGGGGTTGGATCTCCCAAGTCACGCTCTTACGAGATCAGGAGGATCGGATACGATCACTTGGAACCTGATGCATGATATGCCTATATTCCCCTCCGTCAGCCTATGTTGCGGAATTTAACGGATCATTTCCAAAGTTATCCACCGAGGAATTTTGGTCCACCTACGAGGAGCCTAAACGCGAGACATTCGCATGCTGGTTCTATGTGGGAGCATCCTCACGATAGACATGCTTTTTTTCGACGACGACCTCATGAACCATATGCCAACTCTCCTTTCGAGCACCAGAAACTACAAACCACCTTTGCAGGGACTGCCCATTCGTCGTGACGGTCTGAAATCATTGTGAAACACAAGGACTTGAGCTTCCCCACCGGTGGCGGAGCCAGGACTACAAGTCTGTAATGTTATTTTAAATCTATGATGTCAGTACATGTATTTTTACTAATTTTATAATAATATTTTCTGTGATGATATATATAGGGTTGTATACAAAGGATATGTCAAAATAACGTGTGGTCAGTTGACAACATAGGTCTCAAATCTCAACGTGGCTGGCCCCAGGGAGGGCTCCATAAACTCTGGCCACAGGCCAGACCGGGCAACGCATCGATGGCCCAATCATTGAGGCGCCCCCCTGCACGCAAGGCACCCGGCGTCCAACGGGATCGCGCCACGTCCACCGGTCAACGGCTCTGGCTCGGCCCTCTCCAGCTGGCTCGGGTTGACTCGGCCCTGTGCGTTCGTATTCCTTGGTCGAGAGTGGAATCGGCTTCTGCGGCTCGTGAAGAGATCGAAGAACCACCTTTTTTGGGTTTTGATTGAAAAGGCCTAGCAGCAGATGGTGTGTAAAGTGCTTGTTTGGAGTATCTGAATTTGTATCCACCGCCTTTTCCTGCTTTTTCTTTCCTGGGAACGCCTCGCTGTTCTCAACGCGGTTTGCTTTTTCTCTAGGTGTTTTGGTTTTCTCGCTTCAATCTTCTATTATTACGCGGTGTATCTAGAAAATTCATAGATTTTGGGTTGTCAGAAACACATGTATCTAGACATATTTTAGCGTGTAAGGTCACTTACTTTGCTCTGAATCTATACTAAAAAACGTCTACACACGGCCTCTCGCCGGCGGGAAGTTTCTATTGGTTGGTTAGCAGGGGCGGATCTCAATAGCCAGACCGTGATGCACAGCCAGATCAAGTGCCAAGGATCACAGACTCTGTTGAAGGAGCCAGATCTTCTGCGACCATCGGAGAAGGAATGATCGCCGGAGTTGCAGAAGGTTGAGGAGCAGGAGTTGGAGGAGCTACGGCAGGAGAAGCTATGGTGAGCTTCGTCTGTCGCAGGGGCTTCGCAGCAATCCCTTTCCCCTTACCCTTGATGAGAGGCTTTGCTCTGAGAATGTAGTAAAGTCGGAAATATTACATCTCAGAAAGAAATTTGAGAAAGGTATAAAGGCGGAAATTATGAATGAAAGTTACCTCTTCACAACAGGCACTTCCTTTGTGCCAACAGCCACTGTCGGAGCTTTGCGCTTCTTGAGCGCAAGGTCCGGCAATGGGACCACTTCAGTCTCCTGAGAAAACTCGGGAGGATACCCTTCGAGTGGAGCAAGCTCCGACTCAGGGAGGTCAGCAAGCTGAAAACAAGAAAGCATATTAGTATTGCAGTATATAACTTAGAGATTGAAACACATAAAAGGTGTATTGATGGAAGCTTACCGGCACCACGGGGTTTTCCGCTGTGTACATATCCAGAGAAATCTCCGGAATCCTCCTCTCGATCCGCTCCTTGATCAGCCACTTGATCTGGCTGATGTAGCCTTGAGTGGTGTAGGATTTGGGGCTGATGCGGAGGGAGTCTTTTTTGGAAGGCGTGATGGAGTGCATCAGTCTATCCCCGTGGTACGGAAGTGGCTGGATCCGACGTGAGACCCATCACTGGACCAAGTCGGATCCTTTCAGACCCATGTGCTTGATCAGATATTCGATCCGCCTCTTAGCGAGGATCAGATCGTCGGTGAGAGCCGGAGCAGCCTCGTCCCAAGAAGGCTGGGCCGTGGCGGCTCCGTCGACAAAAGCCGGCAAAGCAGTAGCTTAGCGGGAGCCGGAATATCCCTATGATAGAAGAAAGTGTCTGTCCATTGTTTGACCGAGTCACTGGTAGAAATTTTGGGATATGCCCGGTCACGTCTAAGCGAAAAACTAATAGTGCCGGTGATATAACGAACACCGGCAGTGATGGAATTTCTCCGGACATGGAAATAGTACCAGAAGAGAAGCAAACTCGGCCTAATGCCGAGAAAGCCCTCGCAAAGCGATGCAAATGCACTCATCTCTAAGAGAGAGTTGGGAGGAAGATTGTGGAGTTGAACTCCGTAATGATCTATAACCTCGGAGAAGAACTCTGAGAGAGGAAAAGACAGACCTCGGTCGAGATGGGTGGCGAAGTGGACCCGCTCGCTGTCTTGCGGGTTGGGGACAGTTTCGCCGGAGCCGCTCCGCCAGTCGCCGGCGGCGAGAAGCCCCTCCTTCTCCACGTTCTTGAGGTCGTCCTCGTCAAGGGCGCAGGGGATCCAGATTCCCCGGAAGCTTTCCTTCTTCGCTGCTGCTTCCGCCGTCGCCGCCGCCGCTGCTGCCGCCAAACCGGAGGAAGAGGATGATGAAGCCATTTCTCTGGTGAGAAGATGACCTGAAAGTGGCGGCGCTGGGAGTTCTGTGGGGGGAAGGACGAGAGAGCTCTAAGCGCGCAGGAGGATTGGGAGGAAAGGAAACGGCAAAGACTGGTGGAAAGAAGAAGGAGAAATCCAAACCCCTTATATCCACCTAACTACGCCAAGATTCGTGCAAATGCTACAGTGTAACCGCCACGCGTCGTGGAAAGAACTGGGAAGGACCCACGCGATGATTGTGTCTCATCGATCTCCACGCACGCATTGAAACGGCGCCTCGGTTCCGCGAGCCGCGGACCCACCAACGGTCGTGCTGACGGCACGCCTGTCAGATGACGTGACTTGACCATGCCTGTGTCAGGTGGCGTAGAAACCAAGTTCCAGCTTAGTTTAAAATCGAGCTGGAAAATCCGAGTAACTAATTGATAGGTCCGATTTATTTTTAAGACCCGGATCGTATTTTTTGTGAAGTTTCAGGAACCTTCAAGATTCTGCAAGCCGAAGATCAAGCTAGACGATGATAAAATCCGACTTTGGATCTTGGAGGCCTCCGGGGGCTGTTGTTGGGGATATACTTTCCGGGTATCCTCACAGTTCCTCACTGACCAAGGTGGCCCACTTCGGGTTAGAGCTTTGCTTCACGGGCGGCCCAGTCAGTGAGAGAAGATGGAGTCCAATCCGGCTACAGACTTACCGACTTAGGCCCATAATGTTACTTGTAGTTCAAAATGTACTCTGTAACCAACTCTTAGTCGTAGCCGGATTGATCTCTTCTGTAAACCCTAGGCCGGATATCCAACTCGCACAGGCGATACCCTTGTAACCCATATTCCGGCTCTGCCGTATTACTGGATTGCTAGCAGGAGTAGGATCCGTCCAAAGCCGGCGGATTCGAATCTGGATAAACTTGTGTGCTCACCATCCCGGAACACCGTACGTCTCACACCCCTCTCTTCCGCACGCCTCGAGGACCCCCTCATGGCGTACTTGTCATCAATCCGACGACAGGCATCAGGATCCAAAACTTTCTTTACTGATACTTGAAATGAAAAGATGCATGTGCATCAGGGTGGGCCAGATGTCGTGCATCAGGGACAAGTCGCTAGCTGCACACGAACGCGAGGCCTACCCATCGCTAGTTGCACACGCACTGTCCACTGCCACTACACATCCACAGCCAGGCCTATCCAGAGCAGTTGCGTTGCCTCGTTTCCATCGATCGCTGCATGCTCACATAGGTACTACACGATACGCCGCCTAGACACATTGCTTTGCCTCTTCCAAATTAACGATCGATTATTAGAGTAAGTACAATAAGTCCTATTCAGCTGGCTATAAGGATTAAAATCTTATTTTCTTGCCTAGTTGGAAGAGAGAGAATATGAGAGAGAAAAAGAGTGAGCTCTCATGCAAGAGCCAGCTCTAGCACGTGCTCCTAGGGATTTTAAGAGAGTGAAAGGTGGGCCATATAGTGCTCTTAGGAAAAAAGAGGCGTCAGCCGTTAGCGTGTCGCTCGCAACCGTTGGCGCCTGGACATCGGTGATCCCCCGACTCGCAACAGTAGGCGGCTGGCCCTCAGTGATCCCCCGCACATGGACACGGGCTTGAAGCTCATCGCGTACCTCCTCCGATCAGTGATCTCCTCTCTTAATTCTCCTTTGTCAGCTAATCCTCCTAGTGCCCGGCAGCCGGTGAAATCTACACATTCAATTTTTTCCTGATAATTTCCCAATCTACGTTCTGTTCTATTGTGGCTAGTAAATGAAATACTCCCTCCGATCGAAATTAGTTGATCAGATTTATCTAGACTCGAATATTTCTAGACTTATTTTAGTGTTAGATACATCCGAATCTAGACAAACCAAGTCAACTAGTTTGGATTGAAGGGAGTATATGAATTTATGTCTAGGGTTTATACAAGGTATACATATATATGTATTACGTTCAGATGATCAGATGTTCTTAATCAATTTTTTCAGACTGACCGTGTATATTTATTTGTCGAATCGTAGGGGTACTATGCACATGTTTATTCTTAAAAGAAAAGCCATGTCACAAGATGTTCCAGAAGTCATGAATTGGAAAGAGAAAATTCAGTATGATCCAAAAAAAGGAATTGATAGAACATTATCATTCTAATTTGAGAAAAGTGGTAAGAAGAATCGATTGTACTTAAACAGAAACATGTAATGTGAAACTTTAGCTACCCGAGTGCTGTAATTTTGGTCATTCAACTATTACACTTGAAAACTAAAACTACTTTTTATTTTGCAAGTTATTGAGTCTTCGTGCTGGATGACGTATTTTGGAATTTAAAAATGCAAGACATCTTTTGCAGCAAGTAACTTTTTGTCCTTTGTTTCATTCTTATAGTAGGAATTTTGAATTTTTTAGTACATGCTTTTCCTCCGTTTGAAAATATAAGATGTTTTAGCTTCTGCGAAGCCATCAAGCCAATGCATCTAGACATCTTTGAATGTGAATATATCTAGATACATTCTTTTCACAAAAACTAAAACAACTTAAATTATGGAACAGAGGGAGTACTATAAAAAATGAGTGGCTTAACGGGAAGAAACTGACAACGCTAGGTTTTTTTATAGCGTAATTGTGCGTACACACCAAATGTGAGTGAGGAAGCTCGAACTGGACGGACGGGGGTGCATTAGCCCACTCCAACCACTGGGCTATGTCTTAGTCCACGGAAGGGAGTACTATACACTAGATGATACAACATAATAAGAGAGTGCATAGTACACTCTCTTATCATGTATTTAGAAGATATAAACCATATTTTTATATAGTAGAATGTTGCTTGAAAATTTTATGCCATTGTAAAGTGGTGCATCAGGGTTGCTCGAGCCCCAGCTCCGCCCCTGTTGGTTGGACTGTTTTTCCATATCTTTTTCGGGATGATGAGGGGATGGCTACATCCTGAAGTCAGAATAAGGCCCTCCCATATCCTGGCCCCGGTGGTGCATATAGCACCGACAGAGGGCGCGTGGAGTCGTGTCTCCTGGGATCTGTTTGGTTTCGTGTTCGTTGGTGTATTTTCAGGCCAGTCTTTTTCAATCTACAGATGTTATCATTGACAATGGTTGCTGCTCTAGTGTGTTGGTCCTTTGAGGTCTTAGCATGACTTTCCGTCTGTCTAATACAACAAACTCTACTACAACAAGCTTTGCCCGGCTCCGGTGTTGGAGGGGTGAGGACGGCGGCGCGCCTTTGGCTCAGGCTAGTGTTTGTAGTCGTCGCCAGGTGGTCCTTTGACCTATTTATAATTTTTATTACTTTTAGGCTTCTTTATGTTTATGATTATTAATAGACCGGTAGAATTTCGCAAAAAGAAGTTACTAAATTTTATATTAGAAAAAAGTTAAAACACCTCATATTGAGGTAGTCTCGGTCTGACTGAATGGATAACTGAATAAAGGATGTAAATTCATTGATTACAAGTTTTCTTCTGAAACCCAAATTTATATCTTCACCGTGCTCACTCGTGTTGTTTTACCATACATCCTAAAAATGAAAGTTTATGTCATATATCAAAAGAAAGGAAGGATATGAAAAAGGGGTAGCTAGTACGGAGGTTGTGATTTATTCGTGGGAAAAGAAAAGCTAAGTTCCTTACCATGACTTTGTCATTCTTTTTGTTTCTAAATATGTCTTTCATTCTTGAACTAATTGTCAAGATAATAATATTTATTCTCCTAACCTGAAGATAATAATAACAATCGCCAAGTTATCGAATTCTCTTGACTTGTGTGTACCTATCTAGTATGCTATATAAAAACTACCACCAATAACTTCGCAACCAATTATAAAACATCGGAACGTTTCAGAATTGATACGCCATCACCCTGGCTTTTAATCAATGGTAAACCTGGCCAATGGATATTATAAAAAACATATTAGTCATTTCCTCAAGAATGATATCAAGTTAACGACGTTAGGTGCGGAAATAAAACTTCAACATCTTTTGACGAAAATCTAGTTTTTTTTTGCATATATAGAGTTTCCTTCATCAACAAGTACTCTATTTATTTCATTGAATATTGTTTTTTTCTAGAAGTACTTTTGATGTGGTCACTTGCATCGTTTTACCGTAAATTGTGGAAACATAAAAACTTATGTCTTATAGTCTGAAAAAGACAAAGACAAAGGAGCAGCAAGGGTGTTTTCTTTTCTTTTACGCAGGAAAACAAAATTTAAGTTCGGCATTTTAACATCATCCTTTTCTTGTTTAGAATGAATACTACATGTTTACTTATTTCTCATACTGGGGATATGATTTAGCTTTTTGCTTATCTCCTTCGTTAAGTTGTCAAATTCTTTATCTCGATCTCATCTAGATGTAGTATACCACTATAAAAAAATTCATCAAACATACTTTTCTCGCAACAATCTAACGCGTAGAAACTCCCAAACTCCAAATTCCACCTACAATATTAAAAAAGTTCAAGCACGCGCAACACATAATATAGAACACATTTATCTTTTTTCTCAATAGTCAATAATGCTCTCCAAGGTAATGCTTCTAGGTGTCACCAAGAGATTATATTCCCTGAAGATCGAGTCAAGTCTAAATGCATAAACTTCTCCCTAGCCGGCACTTGATTATAGAGTTGTTGTCCCCAATTATAAATGGTCTACTATATTACGAATATTCCCTCCCAAAAATCTCCCAGCCTGTTACGTCCGGCGTTAGTTACCCTCCTCCACGGGGAAACGGGGTTAACAAATTCCCCGTTAACAACCTGTTATTCGCCACACCTTCTCCTCGGCTCCGCCAACTCACGATTTCCTTCGTCGTCCCTGCCAAATTTCTCCCCGTGCCAGTACCAGCAGCGCCCGCGCCGAATCTCCTCAAGAAGCTTCCGGGGCCGCGGCTCCAGCTCCGCGTGCTTGGCCGCGGGTCGAGGGGTTCGGCGGGCGGAGCTGCTCTGATTCGCCCGTGCGCGGCGGGGAATGCTCTACCTCAAGCTGCCGGCGGGGGATTTAGGGTTCCGGGGCGAGGAGGCCGCGCGGTGATCCCGTGGCGGGCTGAGGAGGTGGCCCAGGCGGCTCGTACGGCCAGCGTCCATGGCGACGGCCGCGGGGCCGCAGGAGCCGGAGGCGGCCTGCCTGCAGAGCTTCGAGCTCTACGAGAGCGAGTCGGTAAGGTTTCACCTCCCGCTTCCCGCTCCCGGTGCTGCTGCTGTCTGGCTAGGGACCGATTCGGTCGTTTGATTTGTGGGGGAGAGGCCTCCTTCAGGTCGTTTGCGTCGTAGCTTTGATGTCAGCCTATCGGCCGATGCTGCTGCTGTTTAGTTAGATTCAGCCTTCAGGTTTCTCCCACCGCGGATTAATTCGGCACGCAAATTCCTTGGATGAACCCAAGCTGCTGTTTATGTGGTCTGGTTCCATGATTCTGGAAATGATCTTTGGACGAATATTTGTAATGTGTGCGAAGAGGTGAATCAGGAGATACCTTCAAGGGATGGCCCTTCTGTGTTCTGTGGTAACTCGAGAGAGGAAACAGAGCTTCACTTCAGAATCAATATAATTTTGTAACTACTTGATGTTGCTGAGATGATTCGGAGGAAGTATCTTGATCTTCCCTGCCTCTTCTGCTCCACTGCCGGTGATGGTGTTGTCAACCTCCTACGATCCTGCCCCTGCCCCTGCCCCTGCCTGCTGGACATTCTCTGAGCGTGCCACCTGCGGTTGCCTCCGTGCTTTAAGACAGCTGGTGGCTGCAACTTCTATGCTCAACGGTTGGGTGTTTTTTTCCCTGGCCATATGGAACACACTCATCATCCTCTTGCTGTGGGTTATCTACTCGCTTCAGTCCTCAAGCTATAGGCATGATCGTTGACCACACAGAGCTCTGGCTTCACTGTTTCTTGTGCTACCTTTGCTGAAATTCCTTCATGTTTTGGTACACCCATCTTAAAAAGAAAGAGCTTGAGTGTCTCCTCGTCCCTTGCGTACTCCCTGACCCTCCTTCCTCACCAAGCATGGGGTTTCAATTCTGCCACCTGTACTTTTTTTTGGCTTTTTATAGCTGAAAGGCCACCCCCCACCCCAAGCGATCCAATTCCGTTACCCATCAAGATAACGGAACACATAGCATACCATCCAGGTGCAAAAGTGAAAGAAAAAGGAGTCTTGCAAGCAGAGAAAGAAAGCGCTGCCTACTGCTAGCGTTTTGTCCTATAGCTGAAAGCCCACTTTCTAGATTGTCTGACCATTAAAAGGCCCCAGGTCTGAATACATTGTTGAATACGGTATAATCAGTTTTTTTTTTTTTTTTGAATATGATCTTCTCAGTATTGTTATTTGACTGTTAGCAGGTAGCAGCTCTGTTACATGTGGTACATCTAAAATGGTGACAAAGCATTTAGTCTAATTCGCATGTAATAGTATCATAAGTTCTCGCTAGATGGTTTAACTTCTCAATTCCTCTGTGATGTTACATAATATCAGTTCCTTGTTTACTATTTCAGTAATTAACTCATTGGAGAAATTGATTGATTTTCTTGGTTCATTAATTCATTTTCCCCAGTGATTACTTTTCTTTGCAGAGGTTCTACATTTTTGGAACTAATTCTGACAAAACACTGTGGAGGTTACTCAAGATCGATAGATCAGAAACACCAGAACTTGACATAGACGAGTGTTCTACTATCTATACACAAACTGGATACCAGGAACTTTTAGAAGGTCTCGATGCAGACCACAGGTCAACTGGAGGGTTAAAATTTGTGACAAAATTTTATGGCATAATTGGTAATTGATTCTCTCTTTGTTGTTTGGAAATAAAAATTAATTAACCTTTCTAGAGGTGCATTTCACAGTGATTTTTTCTTAGGTTTCGTTAAGTTCCTTGGGCCATTCTACATGTTAATTATCACCGAACTGAGAAAAATTGGGGAGATATTTGATCATCCAGTGTACCACGTGACTAAAACTTCAATGGTCGAGCTAGCAAATTCCAAATATCGATCCAGTTTTCTATGTTCCAAGGATGAGAACAGGTTTGTGCATCCTGTTTAGTACGTTTGCTCAGAATTGTTTATTAATGTTCTTAAATTGTTAGATTGAGTAAGGAGAATTATGTTACTCCCTCCGACCCATATTAGTTGACTTAGATTCATCTAGAAACGAATGTATCTAGTCAAGTTTTAGTGCTAGATAATCTGAATCTAGACAAATCTGAGTCAACTAATATGGGTCGGAGGGAGTACTAAATTATATATATGAACACCACTACTTTTTTTTGCTTGCTATGAACTTGATTGGTTGATTGTACTCAATTTATTACTGAAAATATCAAATTAGTTTCTAGGTGTATAGTTTTAAACTTTTCTCTTAAAAAAACCATGAGTTTCTACTGTCGTGTGGCATCTTATGCCTCTCAATTGCATCACTATGTAACTACTTACTAAATTGTCAGGTTCTTTGATACTTTCTAGTGGCCAACTGCCCACCAAGTGCAATACCGGTTTTATCCCAGTCTTCCGTTTCCTAACTATTTCTGTTCCTTTTTCTTGCAACAAGCTAATTCTTACTACAATTACACAGATACAAGAAGATTTTGAACACACTTGATCTTAGGAAGGACTTCTTTTTCAGTTACTCATATCCTATCATGAGAAGTCTTCAGAAGAATTTAAGTGATCCTCAAGAAGGGTGGTCATTATACGAGACAACTTTTGTGTGGAATGAGTTCCTCACACGGCGAATACGTATTTGTCTAAGAAGTACTCTGTGGACTGTTCCATTAGTCTATGGTTTTTTTAAGCAGGTATGTGCCGAAGGAAATTTCCTTCAATTACTATTATTTCCATTGGGTATGTTTTTTTAAGAGGAAATTTATTTATTCTAAATTGAGGGCATAAATATTTTTTAGCTTTGGCTCGATTTAAGAACTTACTAGTTCACTAATATCTGGCATGAGTCTACTAGATTGGTGAAAGCATAGTTGCTTGTCAAAGGCAATCAATTAGTTCAAACCTCCAATTTTCTTTATTTATTTGTTGTCTCTTTAACATAATCACGTATAAAATAAGAATCTTGATCCAGTCTTAACATAATCTCGATCCAGTCTTTTCATCACGTATAAAATAAGTATCCAACACTGTTGTGATGTGCTTGTTTTAGATTAATAGATTTCGATCTGAACACTATTTTTTATGCCGTATTATTAGGACAAATTTGCAATATCTGGGAAGGATGTTATGTTCACGCTCATTGCTAGGCGCTCAAGGCATTATGCTGGCACCAGGTTTGTACATCTGATACATTTTGTTAAATATTCCTTATTAGTTTGTAATGCAAGTTGTATTGAAGTGGTTTAATGGATGTTGAATAGATATTTAAAGAGGGGAGTGAATAAGAAGGGCCGGGTAGCAAATGATGTTGAGACTGAGCAAATTGTTTATGAAGCTGTGCCTAGGCCTACAGAAGTAAGTTCTGTTGTGCAGAACAGGGGTTCAATCCCGCTATTCTGGTCACAGGATACATCAAAGTTACATATTAAACCTGATATCATATGTAAGTTTCTAAACTTTCCTATTATGCATGCAGTATCATTAACATAGTTGTAAATAAACATTTCCTGCTTTGTCAGTGCATGAGAAGGACAAAAATTATGAAGCTACGAAGCTTCATTTCGAAAATCTTAGAAAAAGATATGGCAACCCTATCATTATCTTAAACTTGATTAAGGTGAGTTGTGAAATCCTATTGTATAGTATCAATATTTTTGGATACGCTGTACATGATTGCTGATTTGCCATGTTATTTTATTTTGCTGTTGTTGTTCACATATAAGACACGTGAAAGACGGGAGTCTATACTTCGTCGGGCATTTGATAAGGCAATAAGGATCATTAATGAATTTGATTCAGAGGAGAACCATCTGCGGTTCTTACATTGGGATCTTCATAAAAACTCTCAAGGGTATTGATTGTTCATTTCTCGTATTTTATTCAACCTATAAGTATTCTGTAGCATGCATTATTGATGTAATTCTGTTTCAGGAAACCTACAAATGTGCTTGATGTTCTTTTGAAAGTGGCATTTCGGGCTTTGAGGTTGACAGACTTTTTCTATTGTCAAGTTGCACCACCTTCAGGGTCTGAGACTGCTCACTGGCCTGCCCTATTGTGAGTTCATTATTATCATTATTTTGCCAATATGGTTTTATTTGCTACAAAGTTGATACTTTGATTTCTGTTTCACTCTTCTATTTCAAGAATAGCCATTGCTCTTATTTATGCAGTTAATCTTTTTTTCGCTTGTTTCTTTATAGGAACAGTCACGACCCATATTGCTGTGATGAGAGCAACAGTGACATATCCCAAGAAGATATTTCGGGTAGTTCTGATTCCTCTGGCAATGGAACTGCGGAAGACAAAGCTGAAACCAGTGAATTACCCCAACTAAAACCACCAATATTCCAAAAAGGTGTCTTGCGGACAAACTGTATAGACTGCTTGGATCGTACAAATGTTGCTCAGTATGCGTATGGTTTAGCTGCCCTTGGACATCAGCTGCATGCTCTTGGTTGTGTAGAATCCCCAGAACTTGGTTTAGGTGCTCCCTTGGCTCATCAGTTGATGCACTTCTATGAGAGGATGGGTGACACACTTGCTGTACAGTACAGTGGATCGGCTGCTCATAATAAGGTATTTGACAAAAACTCACTATTTCTCTTGAAACAACGAAGTACGTAAGCAGTGAGATGAGCTATTATGAATTTGTGATTCCATCCATGTAGTGAATATGGATTGAACTAGGACCAAGTGTTCTATTGGGTTATCCATTTTAGTTTAGATGATCAAACTGTAGGTTACAAAGGAATTTTGCGGTATATTTTTTTCTGTATTCTTTGGTTATAATGGTAGGAAGGTGATTAAGTCAATTTTAGTTTCAGATTTCAAGTTAAAGCAATTCATTCTTTCAATAGCCCAAGTACCATTGGGGCATGTGAAGACACTTTCTCCCCATAGAAGTATCGACCATGCATGGATCATGTTTTGTAATCATTGTTTCTATTGAAAAAACTTGGTTCCTTTGATGTGAATAATAAGATGTGCTATAGCCCTGTCTTGTTAAGGGGCATTGTGGGATTGCATCATATGGAGTCCCCCAAAATGCCAGGGACACATAATGGCAACTCGTAGGAGAACTATAAACTAGTACTTATTTGAACTGTAACCAAAAATTGAAGGATCATCATATATTTGTTCTATGGTTTCTGGATGCATAGCTTGCCTCTGAACCTTAATGAAGACTAATTGATCATGGTACTAAACATTGTGCAGAACCCCATACAGGAAGGGGAAAACTGTGCTGATAATACTAAAGACTAATATTCTGTGAGATCTCCATAATTAAAAAATTAAAACATTCATTTAATATGGATCTTCATTCAGTTACACTAGCAAATTATCAATCTTCAAGTGGCGAATGTATTCTTTTTACTGCTTGTCAACTAATCTTTTGTTTTCTCTATCTTTATATTTTGTTTCATGTTTAACCATATGCACCCAGCACTGCTCTAATTTTTCTTTGATGTGGTATTTCTTGAAGATATTCTCTGCAAAGAGGGGCCACTTGAAGCTTTTTATACGATCACAAGAGTTCTTCAGGACACTACAACGGCACTACAGCAATGCCTGTATAGATGCTAACAAACAGGCAGCCATAAACTTGTATGTTTTACTGAGAATCCATGTCCACAATGCAGAACCCATTGTTTCAATAAATATTGATTAAAATATGAGATTGTTCTTTATATATATTTCAGATTTTTGGGGTACTTCCAACCGGAGCAGGGAAATCCTGCACTATGGGAGCTAGAATCATCTTCTGAGGAACATAACAATGAACCTTTGGATCATACAGGGTAAACATGAGTCACCTAGTTATTTACGGCCTTATCTACATGACACTACCCAAATAATAAATTTGTGTGATGGTTCACATGCATGCAATCCAAACAACTGGTGTATAATGAAAATTTCTCTGTGATGAACAATCCCTTGTGAGTCACCCCTTCACCAGTGGAGTCATTTGACAAATAGAATTTTGGTGTTCCTTTGTGCTGTTGGAAATATTGAGAGCATGTGAATAATTCTTAGCCCCATCATTTCATTGACGCTATATGGTGCATTACATATTAAGTACATCCCTTTATGGGCTAAAAATCTACCATCTCCTGGCAGTTTTATGCTATTATTAAATACACACGGTACTTAGTTGTTTAAGGTAGTGGCAAAGAATCAGTGATGGGTCATATTATGCTGTCCTGCAGCAGTGCAGATATATGCTCCCTCCGTTCACTACTGTAAGACCTAGATATTTCAAAGAAGACTAGATTCGGACTAAAATTGATGAAACTAAACAATAAAACATGTCTAGATACATGCATTTCCAAAAAAGCTAGAAGGTCTTACATTAGTGAACGGAGGGGGTATGTTTTTCCATAAAAGGAATTCTGGGATGTGCTTAATTTCTACCAGTGTTTCCACATTATTAAGCACGACGAGGGCCTTTTAGCCCATTTACTTTGAGTAGCTTTCCCAGTTGTTACATTTGAGGCCTTCTCAAGTTTTAGTCTAAACATGCATTTTGTAGACCAGCAAGGGGGGGCCTTCTTGTCATTGACCATCTATTTTGATGTCACAGTGATAGTGCAATGCCAAGAGTGCATTCAGATGGCAGCCTTCTTTGTGTAAGCAACACATTTATACCTGGCGATACTAATGAATTGTTGAACGGAGCAGAACCTGATGTCAGTAATGAGTTACAATCTCCACAAGTGGAGTTGGAAAATGAGATTTCACCAACCTTTGAAAGTGAGATGTCCAATTCAAGGTCAGTTTCTGTTTATTCAGGCTTTGTACATTCAGTTTCATTCGATACTTTACTAGAAAGCAAAACTGTAGTATTTCAAATAAGTATAGGCTCATCATTTGTATTTGACTGTTTCACTCTTCTCTAAAACCTATTGCAGGTATACCCCCACAGTGTCTCATAATCATATACATCATGTCCCAAATAGTGAAATTGATGATTGCAATGGTTCGGGCGATTCAAACTTCTTGGATCTTGAATGGCTCTCAAATTCAGGCATTTCAAGCGATGAAAGGTAAATTTTTTTTGGTTCTACTTTAGTTTTGTAATTTTCTCTCCGATGCATGCTGTATCGCACCCTTTAACTGTGTAATTTCTGCATATTAATAGTAAACTGTTCTGTGGGTACCTATGTCTCAGCCCACGGAAAACATAAAAGGAACAAAGATAATTAAATTGAAGGATAGCATTAGTTAATTTACACTATTATCAGTTTGATGTCCTTTTTCTCTGGCAATGACATAATCATCCTTGCACTATCAAACACAGTAGTTCTGCATCAGTTTGAAGTCCTTTTGCTCTGGCGATCACATACCTGTTCTTGCAATATTAAACACAAATCACCTAAATCTTACATTGTACCATTTGGTCAAATCATATTTACTGAGAATTATTTTGAACAATTTTGTTTAGCGCTCGGTGTTGTTCATCTAATATCTTCCAGCCTGCTCATTAGTACTGCTCTGACAATGTTGGAAAAACAATATTCTTTTCTCATCATACCATGGTAAACCGTGAACAGGTCAATTGCAACTAGCACGCCAGATGCTCACCTTTCAACCGAGAATGTCATCAGTGGCATAATTCCTGAGACCATGGTGAGTGTACAATCTCTGCATTCTTCTGTCTTTTAATGTTTAACAATTTGTTAGTGGAGCATGTTTTGTAAGGTATGCCTTCATGATCATTTCATGAGTGCTAACGAACAAAACTGATCACGTGATCTGGAACTTTTCAGGAAAGCCAAGTCGATGAGGTGCAGGATGAAAAGTTGCCCGACCATTTCGTGCAGTGGGTTAACGATGGTGACACTTTTTGGTTTTGAGATCACTCTGGTGCTGTTTCATGCATGCTTGGCTGCTTGGAGGATCACACAACTCTTTGTCCAAGTAGTTTTTTGACGGATTGGAGTAGCAGATTAGATGGTGAGAAGAGACGGATGGTTGAGCACTTCAGGCGGTCGTCTTCTCACAGAATTTCGCCCGCTCCACCTATAAAGGGCAGAATGCTTGCAACAAGTCAGTTGCCCGTAATTCTGCTGGAGACTTTCAGGAAGTACACAGTTTTATTTATTTGGTCACATGTTTGTACTAGGAGAGAGTAGATAGGATATCTTCTTTTAAACATGAAAGAAATAGGGATAGGTATCATAAATGTTATTCTTTTGAGATGTGTATTATTCACGCATGGGAGCATTTCATGTTCGTGTAAATATATATGTAATTGAGATGGATCACAAAAAACACATTCCTTCTCTTGTTTCTTTTTTCTTCTCCGATCTCATGCCGAGAGGTATGCAAGGTGTATCCTTGGGACGCCTGTATTCATATTTTTACTATTCCCTGTTTCCTGCGGCCAAGGCATTCCGTCACCATCACCAGCTTCCATTGTAATGTCTGTGCACGTACGTTGCTTCATTGGCGTTAATACATGGTGGGAGTTTGCACTTTAGTACACTATCATTTACGTAGCTGGGGCCTAAGGTTCCATGCTGGGACTGGGGTGTGGCGAGGCTATAAAATGGCAGGGTGCCTCGCTCCACAACTAGCATGTTTTGCAAGACATAAACTTCCCATCCGAGAACGTGGGCTCTCCCACCACTAGTGGTTCCTAACATAGCTTGACAGTCTATACTCTAGCAACAGATGTAATACAGAGTACTCCCTCCGTTCTGAAATATAAGTCGTTTTAGTTTTGTGAATCGAATGTATCTAGACATATTTTAGTGTATAGGTTCGTAGAGGTTTCGAGTGAACCTGTACATCAAAAAGTGTCTCGATACATTCATTTCACAAACCTAAAATGTCTTATATTTCTGAATGGAGGAAGTTTATGTTTAGATGGTTGGTAGTGCACATACTTAGCACTGGGATTGGGAGGTCTCCGGAATACCTTGAAAGCAGCATTTAGAGGTTCTGCATAATGCTTTCTCTTAAAAGTGAAGGGAACCAACCATGGAAGAGCACGGGTTTCTACTGAGACATCACAATGTGAAAGTCATCGTGAGGCTCAATGGCTGACGCTGCAAGAAGACACGGCTAATCAAGCATGTTACTACTACTACAACATAGAGTGGGTAATTATATTACTATTATTATTTACTAGATGATGATTTGGAACCAATCGGGTGCATGCGAGTGACTTTGAGAAGGCAAGTTAGAGAAGCTACGGTACTCTAACTTGTCTCCTTTAGAGACATATGACTGAGATTTAATTTGATTCAAATACATTTGTAGAATACAAATGTATGGTATACATATACAGACATCACTTTGTGATCAAAAGTATGACATAAAAAAAGTTCAGAAACCATATGCTACAGAGACTATATACAGTAATTGTGTAGATTAGGTGATAAACAAAGCCTGCTACAGTAGCCTGACTTTCCTTGAGGATTTTACACTAGCCTACTACTGTAGCTAGGTGACTTCCCTTCTCAAAGTTAGAGGAGCCGGTTCCATGAATTAAGTACTTCAGGCAACAAAGCAATATATTTATAAACGCGTGACTGTCTCAGGCATGAAACCGAACTCAGTTACAACATCCATGGCAACAACAATTGATGGTATTGATTCTTGCACCAAACAAAATAAACTTTCAAGGGAGGAAAGCACCACATGAGCTCAAATGGCCAGCACAACGTGCTACCCACATTTGATGTCATTTCCATTTTGGGGGTTTATAGTTTTCTTGTATGCTACATGTACAAAAAGGGACTTAAGCAATACCCCACAACTATAACCCTTTCGTTTCTATATTAATTAGTATAAGTTTGGTACATATTCATTGTCGCTTTTCTGTCTACGACCTTTGGTGTTGGGATTTCTTTTGAAAAGGCAGTTTTATCAGTGTTCTGATGCGGCATATGCACATGGCGAATGCCTCCATTGAAGCTATTTTCTAGGAAATGAACTAACTTTGGCAGGGGCTTGTGAAAATGTGTGGTCCAACATAAACATGCAATGTTCGTGTGATACATGCAACTTGGATTCCGGCTATCATAATAGCTGGGCTGGCCGGGCACATGTTCAGTTCAGTACTCAATGTGGTTCAAGGAAACCGTATGATATCATTTGGAAAACAAAAAGATGAACTCAACACAAATGATTTATCTACCTCTGTTTAAACACAATATCTGATTGGAAGACAGTAGGGCTAAAGGTGCGGCTTGACATCTTTCTCCAATTTCATTCGAGGACCACCTTGAAAACTGTGGAAAATCTAGAAAGCACTGACGGAGACTACCACATTAGTGCCATAGTTCTATTGCTACCACTTTTCGATGAGTTGATACATAAAGACGTTTTAGGGCAGGTCAGGGTCAGAAAGCATTGATTGTGTATTTTGCAGGCCTTAACTTAGTTTTTGACGTTCCTGACCCACCAGTTGAGAAAATGACACAAAACTAGCACATTTGGGACATCGTTAACACATAACTATCGACTTTGTCTTTTTTGTCTAAAAACTACCAATATTGGGGCTGGTTGTTGACACATAGCACTGATAGCTCAGTTTGTGTCATACCATTTTCTGATAGCTCGGGCCTACATGTCAGGTCTACGTGGCCTCATAAAGCATTTATGTTTTTCTTTTTCTTTTTTAATTACTTTTCTTTTCTTTTCGCTCACTTGGCGTTGACTAGGGCAGGGGCGTGACGCGGTTGGAGGCAGGGCACGATGCGGCGGCGATCTGCAGGTGCGCGTGGCGGTGGGAGGCAGCGGCACGCGCGACGGCGAGAGCACCTGTTCGCGGTTGACCTGCTCGTGGATGGTCGTTACTCGTCGCCGGTGTGATTTTGACGACCTCATCCGGAGCAGCCGGCAACCGAGCGGAGGCTGCGCGGTGGGCGAGCTCCGCCTGGGACCGGCAAAGGCGAACTTCGCAAGGGATGGCACACGCGAGCTCCGCCCGGAGCCGGCGTGGGCTAGTTCCGGCCGGGTGTGGCGCAGGCGAACTCCACCCAGGGCCAGCGCGGGTGAGCTCCATCAGGGACGGCGCAGGCGAGCGCGGGGAGTTTCCTCCAGCCGCTGGCCATGATCTGCTCAGCCTCGCGCATGGGATGGTCAACCCATGGGGATGGACTTGCTGCACCCGAGGACGCCGTCGAGCGCGTGCGAGGGCACCACTAGCAGCGGGCGAGCGCGGCAAGCAGGATGTGCGCGGCCAGCTCCCACGTAGGTGCAGCTAGCAGGGTGAGCGCGGCCTAGCTCCAGCATGGGCGAGCTGCGAGGCGCGCGCAGTGGGCAGTGCCCGAGCGAGCTCCAACATGGGCGCGGCCAGTAGCGGCATGGCCAGCTCCGGCACGAGCGCAACAGCAGGAGTTCGCGGGCGAGGGCGTGGCCAACAACGGCCCGGCCAGCTCCGGCGCGGGCTCGGCGAGCTGCCGGAAGCTGTGCGGAGGCAGCCAGCAGCGGCGTGTGCACGGGAATGGGCGAGCTCTAGCCAGCTCCAGCAGGCGCGTGCACAGGCTAGTATGGTCAACCCCTAGTCCCTAATATTTTCCACGTGGACCTGGCAGTGGGCCCAAACGGTCAGAAAACGGCTTAATATGGTTAAACTGAGCGATCAATGCTATGTGTCAACGACCAGTCTCAATGTTGGTAGTTTTTAGATAAAAAAAACAAAGTCGGTAGTTATGTGTCAACGCTGCCCCAAAATGTGGTAGTTTTGTGTCATTTTCTCCCCACCAGTTAGTCCTACATAGCGTCGTTGTGATGGACGGGGGGCGACCGTCGTTAGGTCCTCGTTAACGAGTCCACTCTCCTCACTCCCTCACTTCCCCCGCACCGGAAAAGAACATGTTGACCGGAGGTGGCGGCAGTCACGCTGCCGATCATGCAGCGACATGATGGGCAAGGTGGTGGAGGTGATGACTGATGCGTCCGCGCAAGGTTGTATGACGAGGAGGAGGGCGAATAAGGGCGCCGCGGTGGCTCAGATCCATAGTGGGATGCAGAGGAACCGCTGGCGCGACTAGCTAGACGGCGTGGCTCGGATCTATAGAAGGCGTGGATGTCAGCGGGAAGCACATCAGGCGAGGACCCCACTATGTCTCCGAAGACGGGTAAGAAATTTCTATCCTCTCTCTGAATTTGGGGATCGAAATATGTAGGGTTTCGCCAGATAGTTAGAATGTAGCTTGAAATTCTTGTTCTTTTTGTCCCCGACCGGCCCCAATAAAGTTATTTATGTGTCAAAACGTACCGAAAAGTGGTAGCAACTTGACAACTATGGCACAAATATGGTAGTTCTTCATCATTTACTCCCAGCACAAGCTATTTTGATTGGAGTTCGACCGAAAATTGTATCTTTGGCCTTCATATTTATAGTTTGCTCGGGCTTTGAAAAATCTTGGGTCCCCTACTGTAGCCACTTACCTGCAAGTGCAAGTGTCGTGGAAGAAGGTCAAGGCAGGCTGTGATTCTCTTCCTTGCACTGCGTGCATTCCACTAAAAAATACCACCCCATACCCGGTGGATTTTTGGGGCGGTATAAGCGAAAAAACTCAGCAAAATTAAGATAGCCGGCGGTTGGGCATTCGCGGCACCATTTTGTCGCGGTGCCATGGCAGAGCCCATACAGACATATAATTGTGCCGTGAAATGCGGTAATGAATAGCGGCGCATGTTACTATCGTCGTACTTCAACGGAGGCACACATTCTTGCACCTGGATTCCCACGGGGTTATTGACGTAATGCACTTTAACTATTCAAATTTGTCGCTGACTGGTGGGTCCAGTTTTGGTTCCTTCCACACGAAGTAGAAACACTGGTCAAAAAGCGGCACCCTTGCCCGCTCGTCTGCCCAGAAGTCGCGCCCGCTCCGCCTCGGCTGCCGTGCCGGACTTCATTGCGCGCCACCTTCATCTGCCACCATCGGTGTACAAAAGGTGCGTACACTCGTCTCCTCCCCATCTCCATCATCAATGTCCACAACACTTGCCTCCTCATCTCCTGATCTCGCCTTCGTTTGTCGATATCGATTATCGCCACCCTCTTCATCAAGCGATCATGGCTCGAGGAAGACCAGGCCGTCGTGCCCCCACCATGCACCATGACGCCCCGCCGTCGGAATGTCGAGGTGCCTAGCGCTCTCTCCGATGGACACACCTCCTTCCCAAGCCGCTCGACCCTCGGCTACGCCAGCGCCTTCGCCCAACCACGATGACTGGCGCCGTTGCGTTGCGCCGTAGGATCCCAACCCCTCCACCCCTAGGGCCTGCTCATCCCGCGGCGTCTCCTCCTCTGATCCCCTTCGCCCAACTGCGGAGACTGCGGAGGGCGAGGGAGATGAGGATGATCCGCGAGAAGCGCATCTCCTTGCGTCCATGGAGAAGTTATCGAAGATGGAAGTCGATGCGAAGAAAGCCCAGGAGGACGCGCAGTTAAGATGGAGATGGAGTTGGCCATTGCCCGTTCCCTGCAGCAGCATTAGTGTGTAGGTGCACGCGGCCGATCACCATGGGATGATCGATCGCTCCGGCGTTGGTAGCCGGCATGCAAGAAGAAAGGGGTCACCGCCGCCGGCTATGTGATTTTATATTAGTAATATTTTGTAATGTTTATTCTATCTTTCGTTATCAATGTGTATAAAAGGGACATTTAAGTGCAATTATGTTATGTTTTATGTGAAAAAACCGCATTATACCTTGCACAATGGTATAATGTGTTGCGGTGTAGTGTAGACAGGGCTAGATTTCAGTTCACTAAGTAGCGACACGTGTTTCGCTGACTAGTTGGCCCATCTCGGCCGGTGGTTAGAATAAGAATATACATCCCTTGTCTTCTTTATCTCTTCTTCTTCCCCAAACTATGTTCGTCCTAATAGGGGGCATGAGCACAGAGCGGTCCATGGAGGCGCGCAGGCCTCCCAGTCTTGGCCCGCCACAGGGAACCACCAACAGCCTAGACAGCCAACCGGTCAAGATATGGCAAGACCAGATTGGTTAATTTTCTTTCTCGCATTTTAGCCAAATTTCCATTTTCCCCATTTGGGCGCTCTCGTAATTTGATGATGATGTTTGATTTGTATGTATGAGATACCGGCGTGGAGGTCGGACCTGACTTGGCACGACATCTACACACATACGAAGACACGGTGCTAGTGCGGCCTGACTCTGCGCTGCCGCGTACGTTTGAGGGAACACTATATAATGGCGCTGTGGTGGGAGCATGAGCTCCTCAATGAGCTGCATGATCATGAGTACTTCGGCAGCCTGGAGAAAGCAAAGCATGAGATCGAAGGGGAAAAACAGGAGCTCTAGCGGATGCACGCCGAGGAGATGGATGCATTGAGTACCAGTTTAACTGATATCTCTGAAACATTAGGCTCGGTTATGGCTAAGCTAGATGCCCTTCAATTAACATGTTTGGTAGTTAATCTTGTATCATGTCCTATGCGAATTACCCAGTTTGTAGCAGTTGACAGTGTGCTTTGTTTTACCCATGTGTTTATATATAGTATGTAATATTTTTGAGAAAATTTTCAAAGTTTCATACCTAGCTCACCGCTCGCGCACTTAGCAAAATATCCAGACTAGTTCCCGCACTTGTTTGATTTTCTCACTCGAAAATATCCCTACCATCGCCGTACATATCCCTGCCCCTACGCTGCTTCCACCATCGCCGTGCAGATCCATGTCCCGCCGCGCTGCTTCCACCATGTCCGTGCAGCTCCCTGTCCCCCACTCTGCTTCCACCGTCTCCGTGCAGAGCCCTGTCCCGCCGCGCTGCTTTCACCGTTGCTCTGTAGATCCCTATCCCCCCGCATTGCTTCCACCGTCACCGTGCAAATCCATGTCCCGCCGCGCTGCTTCCACCGTCACCGTGCAAATCCATGTCCCACCGCGCTGCTTCCACCGTCGTCGTGCAGATCCCAATTGCCTCATCACATTCACTCGTATGTCCCCTACCTCAGGACAATGTTTTAATAGGTACTTGGATTGCTATGTACTAGATATGTAGGTCACAACATGGGGATCGCTAAAATAATGTTCTTTAGGACAACTTGTATATTGGATCAATGGATTCAGCTGTTCTCGCAAATTATGAGCTTAAGCGTCAAGAAAAAATTGTTAGGAACAATAAAATCCTCACTGATATGAGATTTGCAAATCATTTTCTCATCCGGCCGACTGTTCCTTGAAAGATGAAGAATGCAGAGGTAATTTGATGCATTTAAGTTAGCCAATTTGCTGAAACTAAAGTTGTGCTATGTGCAATAAGCTGATTTTGCTGCATTTTATTTATTATCAGGCTCAGGTCATATCTGAAAAGGCATCCAATGTGCTGAAGTCTTGCAATGATTTACATAGCTAAATTCACCTTTGTTTATGTTGTGCTAATTGCTAAGACATGCTTACTGATTTACTATGCTGCATTGCATTTGCATCCTCTATCTCAGTCAGATCCATCCACACTTACACAGTTTGGGAACACACATGAATCATCCTAATTGCTCAACACTTGCGTTGATGTATGCAGCTGGGTTTTACAATATCTAATTATATGTGTTTTTTTGTTAAACTACGCTTGCCGACTAACTTAGCTGCAACACAATTTATAGTATCCATGTCGTTTTGATCTCTCAGGAAGCAAGAGGCATCTTCCTAGCCATGTTGGCAGTTGTATGCATCTTCAAGACAAAGAGAAATCTCAGGACAAGACTATAGGGCATCTCCGGGATACACTAAAACGTCAAGAGGAAGAGATTAGGCAACTCAAACAGAGAGTTACCACATCAACTTTGCATATTAGTCAATTGACTACAATATGGAATAACACAATTTCAGTGGCTTTTGATGCTTCTAGTGAACTCCAAAAGTTTGTGTGTGGGCACTTCATCCTAGAGGTAGCTGATGTTGATGGCAGGGAGATCAACATGATGTTGTCACAGCTGGACGCACAAGCTGAAAAATTTCTGCAGTCGGCTATACAAGCAGATGAGAGCCTTATTGGAATGCAAGGTCATCACGCATGCTCATACAAGCTTGATCCTGTAGAAGATGACTCTGACCTTGAGCCATAAGATTATGAAGACAAGGACAACCCTTAAAAGCGCGACCATGCTGCTTTCTTATGGGAAGAATTTGGGATCTCTTCAGAGGATGATATTTGTGAAGTCATGTTCTATTCTGTTCAGGTTTATGTTTACCTTGGAACTAATTGCTACCTGTGTCATATTCTTATATGTTGTGAACTTGTAATGATATCTAAAGCATCATGTGTGATTGTTATTATAATTATCTGTGATTTCCATTATTTAAGCTAATGTAAACCTAAATATATAAACCACTGGCTAATTGCTACGCCTAGAAGCATCATTGGGGGAACTAAATATTATGCCGTGTACCGGTATGTAGGACGACATTGAATTGTGCCATCGTCTCACAGCTGCCACGGCATGTACGAGTGCCTCTCTACATGGTCCACGGCGTAAACACTTTGCTGTCGCGGAAGCACTAGCTCGGCGGCTCACGTTGTGCTGCGCCAAAATATTCGCCGCCATTGCAGAATCCCCAACGCAGTTATCCGTGATGGATTTTTTGCCATGCCAGTGCGAGCGCGGTGACTGAGACTATGTCTTGGCGTCTATAAGCGTCAACGCCCGAGCTCCGTGTTGTAGTGTTCTCTGCACATAATTATCCTGAATGTTAGAAAGCCAATATATATATATAAACATGCTTAAAAAAAATAAGGGAAATACGAAACTACTTCATTTCCACAATATAGTTTTTATCAGAGCTACCTGCGCTAACTTCTAAATTTAGATACTTTAACCTTTCAATGATTAAACACTGGCTCTGATACCAGACCGGCCCAAGCATAAAATTAAATTGAATTGATATTACTATCAATTATTCGGGCATGGAGGACCTATACCCGGAAAAAAAAGTAAATTAGTTAATAGCAATGAATATAATCTCCACCAGCATGCATGCAGCCCAAATGAATCAAGTCGTGAAACTCTTGGCAGACATATAAAAGAGAAGACAAAAGATCCAAAGAGAAGGCAAAATTCTCAAGACACAATCATGAAGTTCAAAAAGATTGTCAAAGTGAAGATAAGAAGATGAAGCCACATTCATGTGCAGCCAATCAACTTTCAAAAATGTGCTCATGAACCTATAAAGAAGGGCTACAAAGGCTATATGGCCTATAAAGCCTAGGAAGCCTACAAAATAGGTCCATGATGCCAAAGAAGATAGAAGAGGCAAATAATGGAGGAGAAGGCTCTTGAAGGCTGCTCTCTTGCCTATAAATTGAGACACTCGCAGCGAAGAGAGGAGACACGGACACAAACACCAACACCGGCAATCCAGCAACCAGCAGAGCAGAGAGCCAGTGCTAACAAAATCTCAGCTCACTAGTAGTATTTGTAACCCTCTCCCTGTAATAAAAGCCACTATATTGAAGGCACCTGTACCATAAGTTTGGAGAGGTTGTAAGGTAATTTCTTTATCTTCGTGTAAGCCCTTCGGGGGTTTCCCGAAAGGGAAAACCGTATGTAAGCTTTATTGTGAAAATAAAGTAGTTTCGTATTTCCCTTATTCTTTTTAAGCATGTTTATATGCGATGGGTTTCTTATGCTAGGGATCCTATAGGAGAAACCTCTGCGTGTAGTTCTCTGTTAAAGTCTTATGTGTGGCGTCTGAACGAGAACCCGTAGAGAAGTGTTCCCTCTGGGTGGAACTGTCTGGGAAGACGATAAGAGAACGACCCATATAACTTTGATTAAAAACATCTAGGGAAATAAACTTAGTTACTCACGAAGCAATATAGTGAGAAATACGGTGAGTACCGAGTAGGACTTTTACACCACTGCGCACACCTTCGCTTGTCTGTTGGCCTCGCCAGCCTGTAAAAGATCCTGCAGTATATACGTACGGTCTAATATTAATATATAAATATCAATATTAACGTTAATAAATTTATAAATTTTAAAAATTTATAATCTTATATTTTATAGCATTTAAATTTTCGTATTTTCCGTGTATTATTTTAGTATTTTTACATCCCCCATATATAACGGGAGTAAGAAGTATTTTTCATATATATATATATATATATATATATATATATACACACACACACACATACATATAGGACACTCATATGGGACACCATACCTATATTTCGTACATACCTAGGGTGTACGTACCCAAACTTTACATACCTAAGGTTTACATACCTAAAATATACCTATCCAAGTTATATATACCTAAGGTGTACACCTTAGGTATGTAATATATTAGGTATATCTAATTTAGGTATGCATATCTTAGGTATGTGATACCTAGATATGTATAATTTAGGTACGTATACCCTCAGGTATATGTGGTTCAAAGAAAAAATATGCGTATCACGTATGGTGTCTGTGCACCATGGTGCCCCAGTTATTTTACCTATACATATAGACTTACATATAATCTACACTCGAACAATTATTGATCATACCAAGAAACCTTGAGGTGAAGTACAATAAGAGAGAGGAGTACCGATAACACTATGCCGCACACCTTCCCATGCCTTCTTCATATGCAGTGTTATCAAAATAAGACCCTTATTATACAAGTATAGAATGAAACCATATAAGTAAGCACATAAAGTTGTGGCAGAAATTGATCATCCTACCCATAATCAAACACATAAAGATGGAGAGAAATAGATCATTGCACACATAAGATCTAACAAATAAATCGAGTCATATACAATAAAGTATACATCAAGCTAGCTTACAAGCCGATCCTAAGTTCCTAACACAATATTATAAGAAGAACTAACATTGCTAATTGTGCATGAGTATAAAAAACACACGATCCTGACAATATTCTAACGGACCCGTTATTACTAACTATGCTAACGACTGCAAAAACAGAAGACACGATCCTCAGACAATATTCTAATAGATCTGGTCTTGCCAACTATCTAATAAGAAAAAATGCATGTTACTGATGTATAAGGAGAGGACGACGGAGCTAGCTGGCAAGAATGATCTGGCTTCATGGCATTATCGCTGGCGAAGAATCCCCTAGTGAGGTCATCTGCATTCCGGCGCCGGATGCGGTCCCTGCTGGTCCTTATCCTAAAGAAGGGTGGCGGATGTCGAGAAATGAGACGGGATACGGTCCGTGTGCTGGTCCTTATCCCTATATGTAGGAGAAATGGTAGGGTTTGCTTTTGCCAGGCTGTAATGGGCCCAAACAAAACACACCATTTTAGATGGGAAAACCGTCAGATATTACCGTGTGCGTTGTACACAAGTCTTCCACACCATATAAACTCAATCTCGTCGTCTTCTAACCATCACACACGGTTTTTACAAAATAGAAATGTTTGCATCTGATACTTGAAGAATAGTTCATAATATTTGGCTGGAAGGGCATGAACCAATCAAACATGGTTGCCCTTCATGTATTACAAAAAGACCGCTAACATGACATTACATACATACTTATTGGCCTAATACAACATTTCTAAGTTACTAAGCTTCCTCCTCATGACCAGAGGAGATGACGATGATGTCACTACCTGATGCCCGTGCATCGTCAGAGCCTCCTCCGCTCTTTCCAGAATCTGATGCCTCTGCATCGTCGGAGCCTCCTCCGCCCTCCCTAGAGCCTCATGCCTCAACATCATTGGTGAAAGTCTTGTTGGTTCCCAATGACACGCCCAATTCCCAGGCAGCCTTGCTCTTTGCCGTGATGGCCATCCAAATCACCACAATCTCGCCGAACCTGCTGTAGAGAAACTACAGACATGTTGCTGTGTGGCCGGCCTTCTTCTTACCATTGTCCTCGGCGCATATACATGCACACACCTGGTCCTTGCGGGGTGTCTCGAAGGACTCCTCCATGAACCAATGCACCGCTTCTTCCTCACGCCGCGACGACATGATGGAGTCCTCCACCACCATGTGCTCTTGCATGTCTTCTGCTACAGCCCGTGCAACTCATCCGCCTCAGCACCTACTCCCCATCCTCCTCTAGAGCGTGCTCCTACTCCTCCGAATCAAACCTCATGAGGTCGATCCCACTTCTCCCAACATTGTGCCGTGAGGAATTCTCCTCCTCTCCATCCAATGGTGCAAGGTCGATGTACCTAAGAGTGGATTCGCAGGGAGACATGGTGTCGATAAGAGAGACTGTTGGCGGGAAGATTACACGAGGCATTTTATAGATGAGGGGAAACGACACGAGCAATTTGAGACTTCACATTTCGAATGAAAACCGTAAAGCGGAAAGAAATGGAATGACCAATTATTCACAAACGATTTTAACAAAGAAAATGATTGCGGCATTCATCACAAACCATGTGTGATCGAGAACATCCCAAACAATTTTTCCATAGATCATCGTTAGCGATAAAATGGTTTACTGACGCTAAACCGTGTGCCGGATTATATATGAAAAGTAATCTAATTCTCGTTAATGTAGCTGGAGGCAGAGGCTTTGGCTTCGCTGGAAGCGACGATATCGGCCTTCGTCACACGCTCTCTATGTGCCTCGCATTTCTTCTTGGTGAATCTTCTCAGCCTTTCGTTCGCCTTCTCCCACCATTCGAGCTGCGGAGAATCTTCTTCGGGAGTCTAAGTCGCCACATCCTCGTCGTCCTTCAAATTGACTTCACACACATCATCCGCGGAGGTCCAACCAGAATACGAGGGGAAGGAGCCTACGCCGTGGTCCGGTGGAGGGACGGGGTTGTCCTCCTCCCCAACCTCTGGAGGTTTCTCCTCCTTCATCATAACTCATAAGAGAGTTCTGCTCATCATCACGACGCTTCATCGGCGGGCCCTGCCTGACGCAAGAAAGGCGAGCGGTTTTCTTGCCGCGAGGCATATCAAACTATCTACAGTAGAGCTGGTGTATGCTAATAGGACGCGGCGGTGTGACTCTTTATGAATCACGTCCGGGAAGCTATATCGTCCTCAACGTGGAGGAAAAAGAAGAGGCTACCCATGCGTCTTATGGAAAAACATACTAGAATTTATGACTTGCCGTGTGAGAACATATAAAAAAATGCTCACGACTCGAGAAAACGTAGCAAATAAGAGGCACATGTTTCCCAGAAAACAAATAGTGGGGAAAACTTCTCATCTAAGCAAATGGTTCCGGTCTTTCACATCGTGTTCTTCACATTTGTTACTGTCCGAAAAATGTTCAGTTTGTCACACCCCCGTGGTGGAGTTTGCCTGGACCACGAGCATACGGTCGAATTTTTTTCAGCGTCACCGATCTGCCACACCACACATGAGAGGAGCTTTCCGTGTGCTACTAGGGGACTTAGTAGGCCCGATCTGTACTAGTGATTGTTGTCGATGTGATTCTTGATACACCCTAAGTAAATTGAGGAATTTTTTATCACATTATTCAGGTACCATAAGGTCTAGGATGAGAAATTAAGTGGGTTAACGACGTTGACACCTTTAATTTTTATTTGAGACCACCCTGGTGTTGTGTCATGCATGTCCAGCTATGTTACACAATCGCGCAGCGAAAATAGATCAAACGAAGAACAAGAACACAGATTTTTACGTGAAAACCTTTGTGGGAAAAAACCACGGAACACACGACGGCGTATCACTATAATTGGGAGGAGTATTACAATACACGAGAGGACAGACCCTCTACGTGCTATCAATATCGTGGAACTCTCTCAATCTAATCTATGACTACCTGACACTATATAAACGGGCAAACAACTCTCTTTCTTGGCGGACACAAAATAGAGTTGTAGATGTGCTACGTCTAGCACGGTTGGCACGCCGTAGTCCGTAAGGACTCCTTCTGTAGTACATAGGATTCGGATCATATTCAACAAGCTACTCCCTCCGTTCGAAAATATAAGATATTTAAACTTTTATAAAATAAATGTATCTAGACGATTTTTATGTAGCACCAAAATGCGTGTAGATACATTTATTTTTCAAAAGTGTAAACATCTTATATTTTGGTACAGAGGAAGTACATGGAAAACGCGATGTATCTTTTCCTAGTAGTCACTGGATGGATTATATTTGAGTAGCAGATTAGGAGGTGAGAAGAGATGGACAATTCAACAATTCAGGCGGGGTCACGTTCTCGTATATGGATGGCACCCGCCGTTGTTGGGTATAGGGATATCTTTTTTAAAGTATTGAAAAGAAAATAGCGATAGGTACCATGGCTGTTATTCTTTTGAGATGTGTATTATTTATGCATGGAAGTATTTCATGTTCATGTGTAAATTAAGAAACAGCAAAATTCATCTAGGTAGGAGCCACCACAACGATTTTGCATCCTGAGTCGTCCGATATGCTCATCTAACGGTCTGTGTCTACTCTGTAGTACCGACCCATCGGTAACCTCGTTTCTTACTTGGTTCGATCGCTAGAATTAGCCAGCCTTAGTTACTTGGTTTTTCTTTTTTGAGCATGATCATGAGTTTTATTGATTAATGTTCAAAGGAATGCAACAAATTTCAGGATGATTATGAAGCCAAATATACTGTGCAGAAGGTAAAGAAAATCAGCTTTTGCCAAGTTATATGCCTCGATAAAACTCTTCGCAAAACAAAAAATGCCTCGATAAAACGAGTCAGGCCACACCTCATATGTCAGGCCGCGAAACACGCGTATGGGCCTAGCAGCTCGGCTTTATAAGTAATAAGGAAGTTAAAAAACAAGAACGAACAGCGCTCGTTGTTCCCTTTCCTCTCCTCCCAGTTCTGGTTGCGCCGCCGTTACTCGTAGGCCAGCGCCGCCGAAGGGTACAACACAGAACGAACAAAATTCAGCAATGCCATTCGCACCACGGAAGGACGGCGAGGCTACCAGCGCGCGCGTGTTATCGATCTTCCATAGTTTCGCGTCAATTCAGACTTTGAATAGGCCCCAAATCATTCGTTTCTTCTCTGGCGATGGCGATGGCGATGGCGCCACCGAGGTTCGGATGCCGCGCGAGTTGTGGAGTGGGCTCCCTCCATGCGAGCCTAGGCTTCTTTGATTCCCCTGTGGACCCGGCCAACCACCCGAGCAACGCCTCCCCTTTCATCCGTGCAGGCGGCGTCGTAATTATGGTCTGCAGACTGAAATCGCGGGCGGCGTTGTAATCACGGCGGTAAAAAGTTCGACTCTCTTCTTCTTGTAATTATGGTGATTGATATCAACGGTATGTTAGGTTTCTTTAGGCCGTTTATATAATATATATGTGCTGTGAGGAATTTTCATTCTTTACTCCTTCAGTCTCGCCTTCGGCCTGTGCGTCAGCAAGGTTCCTTGCTTAGGATTTGCCGGCCATCCTTCTTCTCTCTAATTTCATGGACACCTAGCCACGTGACTTAGGGCATCTCCACCGGGCCGACCCACCCCGCCCGGACATGTCCGAACGCGTCCTCCTGAAAATGCGGGACGTGCGCGGTCTCGCCAGTGGCACGACCCATCCGGATCGACACGTCCGACTCGACCCATTGGCGCACCAAATTTGCGTGACCGATACGTCGGCCCGGACACACGGGTGTCGAGGCGTGTCCTCCCCGCACGCGCTACTGGCCCACCCGTCAGCGACCATAACGCGCCAGCAAGTCAGAGGCAACCGCGACACCGATTTAGACGCAACCGCGACAGCGATTCAGAGGCGCGGGCGGCAGCATGACCAGCGGCACCACGCAACCGTGGCAGCCTTCGTCATGAATGCCGATAGGACGGGACGCCGCCTGAGTTCGTACGTCGGCATTGATGGCGAAGTCACGAGAACCTGCGCGCGCTCGCACGGGGCGGGGCTACTTAAGCAAGCCCCTGCGCCAGTCGGTGCCGCACTTCCCTCCTCTCGCCATCACCATCGCCAGGGCCTCCTACACCGCTCGTCGCCACAGCCACCGCCACCGGCAGCGATGAAGAAACCAGGATGGTTCAAGAAGGGAAAGAATGACTAGCGGCCGGAGGGAGCGGCATGCCGGCCTTCCTGCGGGGCGTCGTGCTGCCGCTGCCGCATGACTTTGTCGGCCTTCCCGCCGCGCCAGAAGGAGGAGGGGCCTGGCCGCAACCGCCACTATTTCTGCGTGGCGGAGTGCAAGCGGCGGTGGAGGGACGGGAGAGGCATCGCCCACCATGATGTCTCCCTCCCCACGGGCTGGCACCTCAATCGGGAGCGGGTGCTAGTGTCGCCCGCGCCCAAGGAGGGCATGGGGCTGGAGGAGGAGATCGCTCGCCGCATCCGCAAGCTCCTGTCGGCCCTCCGGTACGATCACGCCTACTAGAACAAGGTGTTCTGGAAGCGGTTCCTGGAGTGGGAGCACACAACGCGGCGCGCGAGCTCCTACCGCGGCATGTTCGATCCGTGGGGTTCCCGTGACCTTCCTGCCTTCGAGTCTGGCGATGACGGCGCCGTCAACCACTCCGACGCAGACCTCGGTGAGGACGACCTCGACATCGTCGTCAAGGAGAAATAGGAGGAGGAGACCACGTCCGCCACCGCACACCTGCCCCCGGAGTACCAGGAGATCCTAGCGCTGGGCTATGACGAGGATGCCTTCCTCGAGCAGGCCATCACGGCTAGCGTGAAGGAGGATGACGGCTATGAGGAAGCCATCCAGCTCACCGGACTGGTGGTGCAGGTGAACGCGGGGATGCCACCACTGCCATCGCTATGGGGGTGGGTTGCTCTGCTAGCGTTGGGGTGGTTCGCTCCACCCGCATCGGGGTGATCTACTCTGCCGGCGCCGGTGGAGACAGATGTGTGGCCAGCGTGGCCTGGCCAGGTGATCGACTAGCCCGCGCCTTCCACACCCGCACCCGTGCCAGCTCTGGGCCTGCCACAGGCGCACCTCTGGACGCTGCCTGAGTACATCATCCTCGATCCATAGATGGACGGGGTGGCACCAGCGGTGGGGAGATCGATAGCTAGGGCTAGGACCAATTTAAATTTCGTTTTCTTATATTTTGAATGTAAAATTATGTATATATATGTGTGAACTTTGCCAGTTTTAGCGCGAATTGTCTCGGTTTGAAATTCGAAAAAAAGGCGTGGCCCTGTTGGCCAGGCGCGGATAGATAGGTCGCGCCGCTGGGCGCGGCTAGCCAGACAGGCCGGACCGCGACCCAAAAGCGACCGCGGCCTGATCCAAACGGACAGAAACGGATCTTTTCAGTCACCCGTTTGGGTTCAGCCCGGTGGAGATGCCCTTACCATTCTTTGTTTCAGGGATGTTCTCGTTCGTTTGTGAATTTATTCAGGACTGCAAACTGAAACTTCTTGACCTTCATTTGCAACCATGGTTGCTGGGCAGGTACACTCAATCATGTATTTTTACCACTTTTTACTGGTCCATTGTTAATATTTCTAACCTCTATTGTTTTCCTTATATTTGTTATCTACTTTCCTCATGATGTTCATCTTTTAATCCTAGACAATATATGTAAAGGGGAATAATCCGGAGGTTTGAGGTTAGAGGATGCATCCCTGGAGGGTGGAGATGCACGAGAAAGCATTGATACAGTGGGAGGCAACACTCTAACCAGGAACATGTAAGGGATCACAGATCAACATCCATTCCATTTATAAAATTTTATATGTCAATTTCTGATCGTGTTTGGGTTCTGATTGTTTTGAATAAAGGTCCTGGTCAAAGATTTTCTGTAATGTGAAATTTTGTTCATAGAAGCATCTACTTTTTTTTTCCCAGTATGTCGAACTTGTTCACAGTTTATTGACGTTTCACCTTCTACATTAATAGGTTAGATGAGTGATGAGAGGAGGATCAGCCCTTCAGGTAGATGATGAAGTTTATGGGCAATCGTAGGAGTGCCCTCATGAAAACAATTTACGGACTGTGTCAACTACAAGAGTACTCTCACAAATACTTTTTGTACTTGTTCCCATCTATTAGGAAAAAACAAAACAACATGTTTTCTTTTTGCGGGTAAACAAAACAACATGTTGGTTGTACTATTTGAGTGAATATCTTATAGAACAGTATATAAACGTTATTGTAGTTTCCTATAACTTCTCTGATATTTTCTAAAATAGTATATGCTAATGTTATGCTGTTGTGGTTGTGCTAGCACTGAAATGAAGTGTGTGTCTTCTTTACAGTAAACTGTATTTTGTATTTCCTTCATGATATGATTTGATGATACGGCTTCTTTTCAAATCACATGCCGCTGACTGAAATTGTGGCCTATGGAAAGGTAGGGGCATGTGGCATCAAGGCTGATCATTGGATACCAGTTGGCATCACCCTCGTGTGTCTTCCTTGTTGATGCTTCAGATTTAAGATAGTCTTGTATGCCAGCATGTTTTCCATTGTTCTCAGAATTATAGATCCTTATTTCCTTTTTAGAGAGGAATTGCGTCTTGCTATTACTAAGTTCATATGCTACACATCTTCCATATTGAGATTTATACAGGTTTCACAAAGTTGGTGGGATTTCGGAGCTTTCCAATGATTCTCAAGGAACCCAAAATTCCCCAGATGCAATCTTCTTACCCCAACAGATTTAGGATACAACATATACTAATATGTCAGTATAAATAGCCATCCAATGAACCAAAGTTCTTCAGTTTGCAGACAGATTGATTTTACAGTCCTTACTGATGGTCATAACAAGCTATTAATTTATCCACTAACCCTTCAGCGTGTTCTTTTAACCCTTCAGCTAACAATTCTTCAAAGCCTTATTAAGGCACAATATGTAAGACGCCTGTAGCCCATCTGCAAGACGGTTCTAGCACATCATGCCCACATCAAAAAAATTAACTATTTCAAAATAAGATGTAGTTTTAAAAGTTTCTAATCTATATAAACCATTTCTTGAAATATGGATGGGCGCGGCACGCATGCTTTTATGGTCTAGTATATATGTAATTTAGATGGATCACGAAACACATTCCGTCTCTTGTTTCTTTTATTTCTCCAATCTCAGGCCGACAGGTATACAAGGAGTATCCTGTATTCACAATTTTAATGTTCCCTGTTTCTCGCGGCCAAGGGTTGTTATTACATTCTATCACCATCACCAGCTTCCATTGTAACGTGTGTGCATGTGTAGCTTCACTGGCGTTAATACATGGTGGTAGTTTTCACCGACTTTTTAGTACTGTCATATTATGCAGGGGCCTAAGATTGGCTGCCATAATGCTGGGATATAAAATGGCAGGGTGCCTTGCTCCACAACTAGCATACTATTTTGCATGACATAACTTCTCATCCGAGAACGTGCGCTCTCCCACCACTAGTGGTTCCTAACATAGCTTGGCACTGTGTAGAGAGATAGACTAAAATCACATATGTAATACATACTATATGATTTGGATGATTTGTAGAGCACATACTTAGCACTGGGATTGGGAGGTCTCCGGAATACCTTGAAAACAGCATTGGGCGGTAGTCCTAAGACCATGGTGAGCATACATTCTCCACACTCGGATCTCCTTCTTCCGAAACTTTTAATGGTCTACTCCCTCCGTCCAAAAATAAATAATTTAGATTCATCAAGATTCACATGTATCTAGACAAGTTTTAGTGTATAGATATGCGTGAATCTAGATAAATCTAAAACACTTATTTCCGGACGACGAAGGGCATGTTTTGTAAGGTTCCCCTTCATGATCATTGCGTTTTGTGCTAACATACTAATAAACTAATCACTTAATCTGAAACTTTTCAGGAAATAATAAAGTTGCTGAGGTCCAGGATGAAAAATTGCGTGAACATTTCGTGCAGTGGGTTAATGACGGTGATACCTTCAATTTTGGATTTGACACCAGTCTGCATAAAGGCGTGGTTCATCCTCTAAGATAGAAAATACCACAATTTTCCGGGGTCAAGTGCAGGTAGAAAGACATCCTTCGTTACCGCGCTGAAACAACAACAATTCCTGCTAAAAAAATCTGCTTTCCTGGTGTGTCATGCATGTCTGGCTACTTGGAAAACCGCATGCTTCTTTTCCTAGTACTCACTGAATGGATTGGAGTAGCAGATTCGGAGGTGAGAGACGGATGATTCAACATTCTCATAACCTATCGAGGTAAAAATGAAAATTGGAGCTACTACTAAGGATCAAAGCACGAATGTTCAGGCATTGAGGTTATCCCAACAAAAATAAAATTTATATTACAAATTTGGGTTTACACCTGTTGTAAGTTTTCTAGCACAACGCTAGGAGATAAGTGAAATTAAAGTCCTATATGCATGTGCACAAGAAGATTTTACACCTGTTGTAAGTTTTCTAGCACAACCCTGCCCTGGCTCGAAGGCCACCGAACCGTCATATGAAAAATACGCTCACCCTAGACCATGAATGGGACCTCGAAACTAAACCGATGACAACGAAGAGACTCCAAACACGACCACCATAGACACCAAGACCAAACTAAGCGCTGCTTTTCCTGCATCATCATCAAAATGAACTGCTCAATGAGGACAATTGACTCCCAAACCGAGCCTCCAAGGAGTACACGATGTGATGCACTGCCTCCGCTCGGTCAGAAAGTCGGGCCAAAGGTTTTCACCTGGATTCAATAATGGAAGTTGCAAAGACACCACGACGACACCTTTAGGGAGGATAACAACGCTCGAGAGCATCATCCTCGCCAGCACTGACAACGTAGTGCATAGTTTCCACCAGGAAACCATTCACCGCAACCACCCAAGCCAAATCACGGGTCAATAGCTCCTGTGCGACATGTTTCCTCAGAATTGGATAGAACAAGACATCGTTGAAAGAAATGGCTAGCATGCGACGCTTTTTTGGTAGAAAATAGTTGTCGTGCGACACTACTGCTTAATCCAAAGACACATTGACAACTCGAATCAGGTGAGCCGAGCGGGACCCACTACGTCAGGACCTGAACGCTGGACCCACAAAGTGTCTCCCGATGGCGGGACCCACAACGTGGGACCCATTAACTTATCCAACACATCATTGGTACAAGAGAGGACCCCGAGCCGTGCAGCACCCGAGCCCTACCGCGACCTTCCCATCCTCCCTCCCTGACCGTTGTTGTTCTTCTTCTCCGGCGATGACGCACAACCAAGGCTGGCAAACAGGCCACGACCTTCCCATGTCGAGCTGCACTTCAGCCTCCCGCCGCACATGGCCGCGCTATGGCGCAGTGCCAATGACAAGTTGCCCTGTATGCGCACGTACTGCGCCCCTGAAGCGGGTGGTCACATTGACCAACAAGAATGACAACCTTGGGCGGGAATTCGTGAAATGCGAGAGTAAACCAGAGCAAGGGAAGGTGAGATTTTACTTCTCAATCTGCCAATTTTGGTTTTTGTGTCCCAATTTCATATTTTTCATTCGATTTGGGATTTAGGGTTCATCTTTCTGATTTCAGAAATTGAATCAGTGCGCCCATTTCGAGTGGCTAGATGAGTACATAGAGCGGATTAAACTGGCGGGCACATCAGGGGAGATCGACTTACCGTTGGAGGCGGAGAAGTTTGGATCGGGCCTATTTGAATCTGACAATTCCATTGGTGCTACTGTGGGGGATGCATGAGTGACGATAGTGACGGCAGAGCTGAAGAACCTGAACAAGCAGACGAAGAAAATCATCGAATTGAAGAAGCAGGACAATTTGGTGGACGGTCTTTTTTATGTTTGTGTAATTGCTCTCGCATTTGTTTATGTGATGACAATTAGTCGTTAGTGAAGGCAATCACATGTAATAGTAAAAGATGTTTGAATAAAAGTGTTGCGCTGCACGAATTCGGCATGTCTTCTCCACTCTGTTTCGTTTCTTCAGTTCTTTAGTCCGTCGTTAGTGTGGGCAGAGTGTAGAGTTCAGTGGTAGAGGAAGAAAAGGTAAAAAAAGTTGGCTGACAGTTGCCAGAAAAGGTCAGGCCCAATTATAACGTACGCAGGGACGAATAGAACATAGCCAGACCCATTGATAAAAGAAGTGTAGCTAGTGCAAAAAAACTGCACAAGGTCATTCACATAGATATATCTTTTCGTCTTACGTTATTTCACAAATTTGAAGCTTCCTGTAGTCATTTTTTTGAGATAACTCATATGAAAATTATTTGAGCTGTCCCGCGTTGTTTTGGCTCTTTTATTGTGTCTTGCTGCTAGGGTGCACCCGCGCGTTGTTTTGGCCGAAATAAAATGTTGGTTCTAGTTAGCAGTCTTTGTGAACCAAAACCTGACTAGCACATTTTTTTTTACCAAAAGGTGCACTCGAAGTAACAATTTAAATTTCTTTTGGTTTGTGCATGCTATGGCGTTTTCAAAGTTTTTACACGTGTGTTTCTACCCAAAATGGTTGTGCCCCTCTTAAAAGAAAGAAGACATAGTGTTCCAATATAGGCACAAAGTTTATGATTGGATCATGTTTGAGTGCATTTTTACTACACACAGCCACATAGTTTAACAATATAAATAAAATGTAATGAAGAAACTTTAGGCATGAATAAATATTAATATATTAGTACGTCCAACATAGATTACACGATAGAGGGGCATCGGGTACCCTAGTAGCATCCCTTACAATATATAGAGGGGCATCCTCTTACAAGATATAGTGCATAAAACATAAAATGAAAATATTTAAAACTAGACACGAGCTAGAAGACACGGGCACACATGCCCCAACAAACACAACACAAGGTAGATCGAAAGACTCGGCTAGCAGACAACGGCTACCCCTCGAACAACACCTTGGCCCCTCCTTAGCCGACCCCTCTCACTCGTCCTCCTACGACATCTGGTAGGGGAGGGTGTGCATGCCGTTGGGCTCGGCAAGTAGGTAGGACCGGTGAACTGCATGGTGGCTTGGCAAGTGGAGTGGTGGCTCGAGTGGTGGATTTGGCTCGAAAGTAAGAAGCGGGGGTGGCTTGAGAGATGAGTGTGAGAGGGATGAGGAAATGGTGCGCCTTATATAGCCGCGTTGCAGCCGTGGTCAATATACACGATGCTTCATTTTCTCTCCTCTGTTCGTGGTGGCATAAGAGCATTAAACCGGCGGGAAGAGAATCCAAAGATGCACATGCGACATAAGCGAGATGCTTCGTTTTGGCGCGTGACGGTTGATACATTGCAAATGTATCTATAAATTTTGATGTTCCATGCTTGGTTTTATCTACTTTTTTATGTTTTATACACACTTTGGAGTACTTTTCATATGATTTCTTGGACTAACCTATTAACAAGAGCCATAGTGCTAGCTGCCTGTTTTCTGCTGTTTTTGGTTCCAGGAAAGTCAGAAAATGAATATTCTCGGAATTGGACGGGACAAAAGCCAAAGTTATTATTTTACCGGGGGACACCTGGAGCCAGAATACGAGATGGAGAAGGGCCAGAGGGCGGCCACACCACCTGGCCGCGCGGCCAGGCTTGGCCCGCGCCAGGGGGTGGTGTGGCCAGCCCAGGCACCCCCTCGGCCTCTCCTTCCGCCTATATATTGCCTCTGATACGGAAACCCTAAGTACCCAATCAAAATTCCACGAAAGAGTCTGTAGCCGCCGTCGTCTCTGTCCCTAGATCGGGAGGGATCTGAAGCTCTTCCCGGCACTCTACCGGAGAGGGGAATTCACCCTGGAGGCCTTCTTCATCATCATGCAAGCCTCCGATGTGATGCGTGAGTAGTTCATCTCTGGACTACGGGTCCATGTAGTAGCTAGATGGCTAGTTCTCCTCCTTTTTGCTATCATGTTTAGATCTTGTGAGCTCCATTCATGATCAAGATCATCTATTTGTAGTTCTGCATGTTGTGTTTGCGGGGATCCGATGGATATTGAGATGCTATTTCAGATTGATTATTGATTCTTTCATGTCTTTGTTATTTGTGATCTTGCATGCTTTCCGTTGTTAGTAGCTATCTTGGCCAAGTAGATGCTAGCAACTCCAAGAGTTAGTATTTATGCTCGATAGTGGGTTCATGCCTCTGGTAATCTAGGGAAGTGATAGAAATCTAAGGTACTAGATGTGCTGTTGCTACTAGGGAGAAAACAACAATCCTTTGTTCATAGAACAATCGTATTGTTTACATTACACGCAATTCCTAATACAATTATCTATTGCTTGCAAAAACTGGAGGGGGTTCGGATGATAACCTGAAGGTGGATTATTAGTCATAGATGCAGTTGGATGGTGGTCTATGTATAATGTTGTAATGCCCAATCAAGTCTCAAAGGAGTCAAGATGATTAGTATATGCTTGTATGCTTTCTCGATGTTTGTTAATTGCCTCACTGTAATTTGTTCACCCAACATGTTATCTATCTTAAGGAGAGCCACCTCTAGTGAACTATGGACCTCGGTCCTTTCTTTTACATTCAATCTAAAATCAACCGTTTACTGCTTTGTGTTTACTTTCTGCAAACTATTACTTTCTTCCATTCGATACGTTTAATCCTTTGTTTTCAGCAAAACCGGTGAGATTGACAACCTTATCGCAAGTTGGGGACGAAGTTCTATGGTTGTGTTGTGCAGGTCTCCACGTTGCTACTAGCACCGGTAGTGCGCCCTGCCAAGGCTCAGCTAGCAACACCTTTGGGGTGTTTCCTTGCTCCTACTGGATTGATAACCTTGGTTTCGTACTGAGGGGAATCTTGCTGCTGTGCTCATTATACCTTCCTCTTGGGGTTCCCCAACGAGCTCGATATATTTTGGGCCATCAAGCATATTTTCTGGCGCCGTTGCGGGGGAGTCAAGGACATCTTCACAAGGGGAGTCCCTCATAACCAATCTCTTTACTTTGTTATTTTTATTTTGCTTAGTTTACTTTTGTTTTGTTCGCTTGTTTCTTTATCAAAAACACAAAAAAATTAGTCTTACTAGTTTTCTTTGTTTATTGAAAACACAAAAAATTAGTTCCTACTATAGTTGTTATTTTCATTGGTCTATTATTGTCTTGCTTTATCATGCTTTCTATCAATTGTTGGTTTCTTTGAAACTGAATCTTATTGGCAAGGTGAGATCACGGAAGAATAAAAATATTATTATAAGGAACACCGCTTGTCACAAAATGGGAAACACTTATAGGAACAAATTGATAAATTGTATATCATTGCTATAAACGTGTGCTCTACTTATAATGTTACTTATTGTTTTGATAAATCTTGTTGCCGTAGGAGGTATAAACACCTCCCTTTTCAATGTGAGCATAATGATAATGTTACCATATCTTCTTATGTTAAAGGGAATTATGACTTTTATGATGTGGAACAAATTGAAGAATTTATTGCTTGGAAGGGTGCATTTGAACTTGCTAGTTTGCTTGAAAATACTGATGATTCACCTTATAAATATGAGGTTTATGATATACTTAAATTTTGCTTTGATAATTACAAGGTACAAAATGGTTATGTTCTTGAATATCTTAATAGATTCTCTCCACCAATGGAAGAGACTAATGCCTTGCAGGAGCCTATGGAAGAAGAAATTGCTGAAATTGGAAGCTCATTGGATGAAAATGAGGAGGAGAGTGATGATCAAGAGGAGAAAGAATGGATCTACCCCTCCCTACCTTCTAATGAGAGTAACTCTTTACCCCTTACATTATTTGATCATCCCCCATGCTTACCAAAGGAGGACGAATGTCAAGTTCCCGAGGATTCTTTTGAAAATGTTTATAATAAAGCTCTAGTGTTTGTAGATCATGAAAAGCATGCTTTATGTGATAGTTATATTGTTGAGTTTATTCATGAGGCTACTGAAAATTATTATGAGAGAGTAAAATATGGTTGTAAAAGTTTTCATGGTACTAAAACATCTCTCTATGTGCTGAAAGTTTTGAAGTTACTCTTGTTTTATCTTCCTATGCCTGTCACTTTGTTCTTTGTAAATTTATTTGGATACAAGATTCCTATGCATAGGAAGTGGGTTAGACTTAAATGTGTTTTGAAATTGCTTCTTGATGATATCTTTTACTATGCATAGAACAATCGTATTGTTTATATTACACGCAATTCGTAATGCAATTATCTATTGCTTGCAACTTAATACTGGAGGGGGTTCGGATGATAACCTGAAGGTGGATTATTAGTCATAGATACAGTTGGATGGCGGTCTATGTATAATGTTGTAATGCCCAATCAAGTCTCAAAGGAGTCAAGATGATTAGTATATGCTTGTATGCTTTCTCGATGTTTGTCAATTGCCCCGCTGTAATTTGTTCACCCAACATGTTATCTATCTTAAGGAGAGCCACCTCTAGTGAACTATGGACCCCGGTCCTTTCTTTTACATTCAATCTAAAATCAACCATTTACTGTTTTGTGTTTACTTTCTGCACACTATTACTTCGTTCCATTCGATACGTTTAATCCTTTGTTTTCAGCAAAACTGGTGAGATTGGCAACCTCATCGCAAGTTGGGGACGAAGTTCTGTGGTTGTATTGTGTAAGTCTCCACGTTGCAATTAGCACCGGTAGTGCGCCCTGCCAAGGCTCGGCTAGCAACACCTTTAGGGTGTTTCCTTGCTCCTACTGGATTGATAACCTTGGTTTCGTACTGAGAAAAAACATGCTGCTGTGCTCATCATACCTTCCTTTTGGGGTTCCCCAACGAGCTCGATATATTTTGGGCCATCAATGGTAAGGCTACCGCGTGAGAAACCGTTTCGCCGCGCGTGACACTGCAAAAGGGAGATGCACCAACGCGTCCATCCCGTGTCTGCGTGCATGCAATTGTTAAAATGTTTAAAATAGCTTAGATGCGACGTACCTATACACTGCGCCCTGCTACTGCTTTACTATGTCACTGCGTGCATGCAAATCAGGCTGCATCATTCACGAGCAGAATAGCTAGGCTATGACGCTATTTCATGCATGCCAACTGAAGGGTAACGGGTAGGCTACACTAGCGCAAAATCAAAAAAATTTCTACCGCGTCAACCAGGAATACTATTGTCATAGATCACGGGATTACCGCTAGACGCGCAGGTGCGGAACTCGATGAAGCACGTTGCGGCAGTGTAGATGTTCTACGTCTCCTCCTCGTCCTCGTCCCACGAGCAGCTCCCCTTTGCGCGGCTCGTCCAAGTGCTACAGATGCAGCACCTCCGAGGTATCCACACGTCCGGAGTGGAAGTCGTCACACGCCAGACTGCTAGGTCTGCGCGTGCAACACAGGCGGAAGAGGAGTGGCGGCTGGGTGGAATACTCTCTCCTTTTCAGCTCGCCTCACTCCCTCTTATATAGGCATCCCTGGTGGGCTTCTACATTAGCAGCCCATTAGCAGCCTAAGCCTGGTCTAATTCGGATCCAATCCTCATTAGGCTTCCAGCCCCTAAAGTGTGTGACCCTATAGGTTCATACACGTATAGACATGACGCGAGTACACTTACTCCGTCAATAGTTGGTAGCGGCCTCTAGCAAGACGTGCCAACTCCTAAACGCATATAAAGATCATTCGGACGAACCATCACAAGGTTGAGTACATGTCTTTCCCTTTGCCTCACGATATTTGGTCTAGCTCTAAGCTGACCTCTCTTTCTCGATACTGTGATTCAGAATCCCTTTACTAGGTTAACTCTTAACCATATGTAGCACGGCCATGCATTTCTGGATCCGATCACTTGAGGGGCCCAGAGATATCTCTCTCAAGTAGAGAGGGGCAAATCCCATCTTGATTGACCGATGCCTTGCAGCATGTATCAGGACAAACCCGAAAGCTACCTTTATAACTACCCAGTTACGGAGTAGTGTTTGATAGCCCCAAAGTAGGTCGATCCACATCTCAAGTACATGCGACAATCTCAGGTCTAAGGACAAAACGTACACGATGTGTAGAGAGAGCTGCAAGTATTATTGCTAGTCTCATGTTGGGTCAGTCCAACCCCATGTTCATAACATGTGTCCACATCATTGGTTTGACATCTCCATGTCAATGACTTGCGAAACATAGTCATTAACCAATCGATGTGCTAGTCTAATATTCACGTGTGTCCTCGCATGAACTCCGACTAGGAACAATTATTAGATAACCATACAAGTAAAGAGTTTCACAAACAATTCACATAATTACCAATCAATACAAGTTGCCTGGTATATGGATATTCAAGGAACATTATAATAACTCATGGATACACATGAAATACAATCATCTCTATGATTGCCTCTAGGGCATATTTCCTTCACCAACACGTCACGGGCAGCCCACCCTCTTGCATGCATGCCAACAGAGGACGTCGTGGCAGCCCGACCGGGTCCGCTCGACCCAACGGTCACTCAGATGCTCCCCCGCTCAACGTTATCTATTCACATATTGATGCAACATATGACAACGACAATGGTGTCCGCTTTGATGCAACATATGACAATGGGCAAAAGGACACATATTGTGGGTAGATAGAGGAGATATGCAACATATGATACCGGCGCACCACACAGCTATTCGCCGGCGGTAACATGATGAAGGCCTGGAATGCCTTACCACCGACGACCCCGGACCTACTTCGCCAGCGAGAAGGAATCCGGCTATAAACTTTTCTCTAATAGTGATCTCTACATATTTTTCTCATGCAGCACCCCAATGGAAATACCAGCGTTGCCGTCTTCCTAGACGACGCGTCGGGCCTTCTGGCCACGCGCCACAACGGGGATCTTTCTCCTCCCTGGCGCGCCGCCCTACCTCGTGGTCCTACCTATCACTAGATCCCTATATTTGGCGCCAACCATCTCCATCTCTGGGTTGCGTGCTCTGTTGAGGCCATGGAGCAACACCATCCTAGCCATGTTCCGTCCACGCGCTGTCGGCCCTGCACACGTCCACGCCGCCATGGCTGCTGCTGTAGACGACGACGACCGTCCTACCACAGTGCCCGCCTGCTCTGTCGCCACCCATGGTACCCACCCATCACCTCCTCCAAGACCTGGGCCAAGAACCCCTATCGTACGATCTCTAACAGCGCCCTCGAGTGGATTGCTACCGAGGCGTACGCTCTCGTCATCACGGTCACTGTGGACGATGACGACCGTCTCTGTAGTAGACAAAACTGTGGGGGGAAGATTGCAGCACCTGCCACCGCTATTTGTAGCAGCATTGGCCTCCAGCGATGGCAATACTAACTACAGCATACGACGTTGCTGCTATAGTTTACGGCGTTTGCTACTCTAGTTAGCCGGTGCTGCTATTTTTGTTTTCTATCATCGCTACAAGCGTTTGCTATGTTAGCATATTGTCTTTGCTACGTGTTCATATTTTTGTGCTACATTCGCATGGTTTTTTTGCTACAACCCCTCTATGGTTTTGCTACGAGGTCTTCAACGAGAGACTTGGGCGATATCGCCTTTGCTACATTAGGAATTTTTTTGCTATTACCATTTTATGATTTTGCTACAATAGCACAAAGTTTTTGCCATGTGGTCTCCGGCGAGATTTCTCAGCGAATGACTCCAGCCTAGATGGGTTTGCTACGTTATCATAATTTTTTTGCTACAACCATTTTATCGTTTTGCTATAATAGTGCGGAGTTGCTACCAAGGTGGACACGTCGATGCTACCAAGGCGAACGACCATGCTCCGACGAGTGACACACGATGGTAGGAACCGTGACCCGCCGCTGCCGGTAGTAGTGCCGCCTGAGGTGAAAGTGTTTCCATCGCTGCTGCAAACGGCCAGCGCAATGTTACCAACCGTCGTCGGATTTGCTACAAGCTGCCACCGGGTTCGCTGCAAGCGGCGTCGCTGGAGCTGTAAGAAGGTCATCGACAACATCAGTGCTGCAAGCCATCTGGTGAGGGAGCTAACAGCTAGTCCTGGCCATGCCTGCGGGGGAGGGTAGATTTCTATCTTTACTTTATTTTTTTCCTGCAAGGAGTCACAGCCGGAGGTGTGTCGTGAGCAAGCAGCACCGTCGCTGCCGCGTGCAAGGCCGTTGCAGCCTTGCGGATGCATGCTCGGGGGCCTCAGGGGCTTCATGTGCAAGCGTGCCATGAGCAAGGTCGGGGGCCTTTTTCTCTCTTCTTTAGACGGGGAGACAGGCAGGAAAAGACGCGTTGACCCTGTGTGTAGTACGATTAAGCGAGAGACTTACGGGATCAGATAGTGAGGACCGATTTAATCAGACGGCCACCATTCCCCGGGGACGCTCAGCGTTCCCCATATGTACGCAGCTTGGATGACATCAATTTGTGAGGAATGTCAAATATTGGGAGTTCACGCGTACTAGTAGTGTTTAATTAGCACCACACTGTGCAGGGCCTAGGAGGCTGGTTGGTGCACGTGGCTATAAAATGCCAATCCTTCATTTTCTAGCGTAGCTTGCAAGCTATGCCATCTAGTCCTAGAACGTAGGGTCTACCCGTAACCATGGGCATTCACCCCGGAGCTTAACATAGCTTCGTCTTCGACACAAAGATCCCAGATTATATACAAAAATTACGCATGCAGTTTGTATGCTTGAAATGATTGATAGAGCACATACTATCAACAGGAGTGGGATGTCTCCATATCTTTCTACTCCCTCCATCCCAAAATAAGTGACGTGAGTTTGTCTAAATTTGTATGTATCTATACACTAAAACATGTCGAGATACATTTAAATCTAGACAAAGCCAAGTCGCTTATTTTGGGACGGAGGGAGTATTATCTATACCTAATAATAAAGGATGGATTGTTTCTTCCGGTCCAACACTTTTTTAGACCGTTTTACCCTCCCACAACATTACCGGTTCGATTCTCTTATGATTCATCCATCGCATCGTTGTTTCCTCCGTTAGCCTGATCGCTTGGACTGGGCCTTGTAGGTCGTTTGCTTTGCCCGGTCAATTGCTAGGTGTAGGCGGCCTAGTTGATTAATAGCCGGCGCTGATCCCATGACCGTAGTCCCCGACGCATTGCACACCCTCGTTTTGTCCTACCTCGATGCTTTAGACCGATCTTCAGCGGTTTATATACGTTGGATTTCAAAGGAGCATCACCAAGCCAACTCTAAGAAATTGAATTTCTCATATGTTGTATGGCTTGGCCAAGAGAGAGAGAGAGAGAGAGAGCCCTCGTGGGAGCTACAATTGAACGGGACTCAAGTAAAGAGAATTATGCGGAGAGACGCAAGGGGGAACCATGGTAGCGCGTGGCCCTCGACCTTCCCGGACGGCAAGCAGGCAGGCCTACCTTTAGTAGCGGAAGGATTGAAGTTGGAAGTGGGAGGCGCGGAGCAAGAGAGCACGCGGGAGGCGCATGAAGAAATCGGGCCTGCGGGGGGCGTGGCCGGTGTCTAGGCGCCCAACGAAGACGTCGTCTAACAGCCGGCTCGCCGTAGGACAGCACCAGCCACTCTAATTTCTTCGTTTTGGCCACGATTTCTTGCCTTTCGAGATGTGCAGGGGAGAGGAATGGGGAATCTTATCCCTTTGACACCTTTTCATGTTAGTCCTTTCACTTTCTCATACTTTTACAGACAAGCTAATGAAATTTTCTACTACGCCCCCAATTTTGTGGCAGTATGCAGTAGAGCCGTACGATAATGTGTCGCGTCTATTTCTAAAATTATTGATTTTGCACAAAATGTTGCATCCAACTGGCTGTACGCATTCATGTGAGTATGTGACTACTTTTAAAACATATGTTGGTTATTACTACTCTCCGTGATCCAAATTAATTGATTTGGTTTTGGCTAGATTTAGATGTATCCCTAAAACATGTCTAGATACATTCAAATCTACACAAATCAGAGTCAACTAATTTGGGTCGGAGAGAATACTACTAAATATATGGATTTAGTCATGCTTGCATAATAGGATATCTTCTGATGTCAATGACAGACACTTCGGACCCTCGGCTTTTACATCGGGCTATGCTTGGGTTTGCATTGTGTATGATAATTTTCTGGGCTTTGGATTGAGCTGATCTTTTGATAGCCGTGCTTTTCTGCGTCATGTAAAAACAATTGGCCGCCGACCTCCGGTAACCTTGCAAGACGGTAGTCAATATTGTAGTATACAACTTTGGTTCGTAGTTGTCGATCGGGTCACCGGTCTTCGGTAGATATTCTTGATAGACATTCAGCTAGCTGGTAAGTGAGATGGAGAATGTATTTTTACTAAATTTGAATACTGTCATTTTTTTTAAAACCGGTGCAACGCACGGACACAAGTGCTAGTATATTAAAAGTAATATAGGGATGTCTAATAGAGCCACTACGTTAAGCCACATCATGTAAATTATTTTGACGGTTAGATCTCAAATAAATGACTAGGATTTAACAAGAGATTAATAGTTACGTAACTTCTTAATATGGTTTGACACGTTTCACGTTTCATATTGTCCAAAGAGGCCACACCCAATCCAGAAGGACTCTACGTGCCTCTGTTCAAAAAAAAAAAAAAACTATAGCATGGAACTTCCATAGCTGAACTGAGACGTGACAAAACATAGTTTCTTATTTATTTACATATATGGCTCTAGGTACGTCCGTTTCAAAAAAAATCCATGATAGCTAGATAGATCGTGGTGACAGGCAAATTAAATGATGTGCTACGTAAAAATGTGGTGACAGTTTGACAGTTACGCACATGTTAGACGGGAACGTCATAATCACAAAGTCGCCTATCCTGCACTTTATAGCCGGGCAAAGTTTCATATGATTGAAAGATTTGCCTCTCAATAAGGAAAGAAAACTTCCATTGATATGAGAAGCAAAGTTTCTTGATAGTTTTTCGAAGGTCCCTAGGTGCGTCTGTTCCAACAAAATAGGAAGGACAGAACAAAGCAAGACATGCTAGCCACTTCATAGCCGGATAAAGTTTCATATGATTGAAAGATTTCCCTCTCAACATGGAAAGAAAACTTCCATAGCTGTGAGAACCAAAGTTTCTTGGTAGTTTTTCGAAGGATTCTTGGTGCGTCTGTTCCAATAAAATAGGAAAGACAGAACAAAGCAAGACATGCTAGCTAGATAGAACGAGGTGCAAGACAAATATGAAATACGAAAAAATAGGAGAAAGCCTGGAATGCTAGCAAGATAGAATGCTGTGAAAGGAAACTATGCTATGGTACGTGCAAAGTATAAAGCGACAATGTTGTAGACAATGATGCATTTTGCAAGAAAATCTGATATATATTTGCATGCACATAGTCGAGCATGTGCACATCGTTTTTGCTCACATTAACGTGTCAACACTTATCAGCATACACTAGTAGAAACCAGGCCTTTAGACCCGGTTCGTAAGGACCTTTAGTTCCGGAGTGCAAACCGGGACTTACAGATCGTAAGGACCTTTAGTCCCGGTTCTGTTACGAACCGGGACTAGAGGTCCACCATGTGGCCCCGCTAGCCGCTTTAGGTTGGAGGATATTTAGTCACGGTTCGAGACAATTGACTGCCACGGCAGGAAATGAGGTTTTAGTGTTTTTCTTATCATTTTGTGTTTTGTGTTTAATTATTTTTCATTCTGTGATATTTCATTACAAACAAGATTTCGTATACATACATAACGCTACTACATAGTACTAGTACATGTTGGTGCATATATATAATATAATTTCTCTTACAAGCATACATAGAGGTCATTACATGGAGTCTCAACCGGGTCCAGAGCCTATCTATTTTATTACATGGATGCTTTAGGGTCTATCTAGAGAATATTCTCCGCATGGGTCTATGACCTCATCGACCAAAAATCCAGCCAATTCCTCTTGGATTGCTAGTAGGCGGTCCTGTGGTAAGAGCTTTTCCCGCATCGCTTCCAACTATAAAGAAGGAGATCATATAAATTAGACTCAATAGAACTTATCGTAATAAAAATAAAGGGTGAATATATTGTTTACTTACTCGAACAGTTTCCAAGGGTTTCTCAGTCGTGATGCGAATGAACTCACAAACATAGAATCCACATAGATTAGTCCCCCGTGGCTGCCTCACGCACTTTACAAGAATAGAATTCAATCAAATAATAACCCTAGCATGATAAATGTACAAAAACTAGAACTAAAGAGATGCGCGAACCTAGCTCGTACTACTTACCGGGATCAGTTTGAAACTTAGCTGCTCACTCCATTAACCGCAGACCTTGTTCTTGAACCTTGTCCAAACACTATCCGACAAAGAAAATGAATGAATGAGTTAATAACTACTTGATATCTCAAAAAATAAACAAAAGGAACCGATATAGTGCGATAATGGTTGAAATTACTTCTGGAGCATATCTATCATGCTACGGTACTCTTCCATGTCTTTTTATAATAAGTCCATGATTTGAACTTTTCCCAAGTCAATAGAAATGCTACGCAAGGTTTACATACATCAGTAACTCATCATTTACACTGAACTCGAGTAAGCAAAAGTTAATGTATACAAGACAATAACACTCTCACTCGAAGTGGTAAGAAAATAGTATTTCATTACAGAAATGCTGCCTCGTGAAAAACCGGAGCAAGTTACGCTCGGTGTCCACTAGCTTATCCTTTAGCATAGCTCCATTAACTCGATGTGGGTCAACGAACCCAAATCCATGGATTGTCTTTTTTTATATTCGAGAATCTTCATTCTAAATTATTATAGCGTACAAAAGAATATAGTGAGTATACTTACCAGCAATGAATTGAACAAGCTGAGCTAGAGACTTAATTACATAAATAAAGTAATCACTTACAGACAATAGCAACCGAGGAAAGATTTTTGAGTTCCCTTAGATTGAATAACTAAAAGAGTTCTAGAAATTCAATAGGGACCTTGTCTTCAGTGAAGTAATGCTCTTCTCGAACTTTCGCTATGATCCAATATTGCTCTTTTTTGCTTCTTCCATGTATTATACATGCAATTGTCACATTTTTGTTGGCAATTCCTGGAGCCTCTCAGAACTGACCAGAGGCTCCCCGTAAACATATCGTTGTGCTACCTCAGTCCTGGTGATATCAGTGCTGCTAATAATGTCCTAAATAGACATATTACATTGATCGGCCAATATCTTAGCTGTTTCAACATGCAAAGGTTCTCCCCCATACAGTTGAGGTTCGGGTAACACCTGGAGCGGGGGGATCAATTGTTTTGCTTGTTTCCCCAGCTGGGGAACGTATTTTCTGATGCTTCCATTACCACTTGATAGTTTTGCTTGTTCCCCCTGCTAGGGAACAAATTTTGTGATGCTTCCTCTACCACTTGATCTCTTCTGTTTTAGTGTCTTCTGAAGACAACGTGTATAGTTATCTAGCGCATTTAACTGAGCTTGGGATGGCTGCGTTAGTAATGTCCTAAAGTGCTCCCTGATTTCGGGTTTTATTTGGACCTCTGGCTCAGGTTGTTTCTTTTTAAAATGGGCATTCACTTCGGCATGTACGACTGCATGGACCTCCTCATTAGTCAGGTTGTAAGCCCTAATGGGAGGAACCGACAGTACTCTTGGGAGGGGCAACAACTTTCACTTTCCGCGTCGGTTATCCCTTGACGGAGCGGTGCTATTCTTTCGCTTTTGGCCCTTAGTGGGTGGAGGCGGCTACGTAGATTGAGATGGACTCGCGCCGAGGTCCTTATCAAGGAGGGGTGGACTTTTACTGGGAGGAGACGGTGGCATTGGAGGTGATGGATTGTTTCTCGGTGGAGAAGGTGGCCTTGGTGTCGAGGCTGGAAACTTGATGTATTCCTTTTTCCAAAGAATGAAGGCACTCGTGACTTCTCCCAGTGTCGTCTCCCCTTCACCTCCAGGGATGTTAAGCTATAGTTACTGACACATCGGCTGAACTTCATCCACACCGACACGAGCATAGCCAGCTGGAATCGGATTGCAATGGTAGGTCGCTCCCGGTGCAGAAGGTAAAGCAAAGCCGACCGCCACCTTCATGGATATGTTCTTCAGTTCAACATGCATCTCACAACTAGTCTTCTCCTTGATTGCATCCACGGGGTACACATATATCGTTGCATCATTAGCGTGGACCTCCGTGGAAGCCATGTTGCTTTTCCGTTGAGATGGGCCGACCGTACTCTCTAGTGCAGGATCTTGCTGCCGGAGTCCTCTAAGTTCATTAAGCTCCTCCCAATGCTGCTGCAACATGGCTTCAACCCTCGTGAACTCTCTGCATCCTCCTCTTGTCGCCGCTTTGTTTTTCTCGATCGGCTTCTAGTGTCAAAGTCCTGGGGAAACCCGATAGACCATGGACAAGAAGGTCCGAAGCCTCGTGTTCGTCCAACCTTTTCAGGATTCCCGAGGGCCTTTGTCAGCTCATCGTTCTCTCCGTCGGGAACAAACTTTCCCTCTTGAACCTCTTTTATCACTTTAATAAGATCATCCTTGGGTCTAGCAACTTCTTTTTTTGCAACAATCTTGCCTGTTTCTGGGTCATACGATGCCCAATGCCCGAGTGGCACTTTTGTAGCCACATGTGCCCATGTGATGGTGATATTTCTTTTTGGCTGCATTTAGCTTATTCTTTTCTGACATTGCCTGAGATGGTTCCGAGTTCTTGTATTCCACAAATGCGGCCCAGCTATCCCGCTGCTTCTCTAGTGGGCCAGTGAATTGAGGAGTTTTTTTCTTCACATAGTTGTGGTACAATTTTTTCTTCCAGTCCTTGAATAGTGTGCCCATCTTCTTAAGAGCCCACTCCTTGACTTTCAACCTCATTTCCTGTGTGAGCTCATCAGTCTCCAAGGCTGGTAGGGTGAAATGTGTCATGAGAGAATTCCACATCGCATCTTTCGCTCTGTCATCGACAAAACTAGCACCAGCTGGATCCCTTTTTATTCTGTCTTGTTCCACTCCCACGTGGTGATCGGGACGGTGTTTCTAACAATCACTCCGCATTGATGTAGAAATGCATTTACGGACTGTATGGGCTCCAATAGTTGATCCAGCGCCAGAGACTAAGTCAATGCTGAAACGGATATCAGCGGACAACTTTTGGGCCGAGCCTCTTTTTCTTGTAGAAGATTGGCCCAATGCCGAGGTCTAAGAAAAAACATTCATCAGTATATATATACAAATCAATTAGTGCATCTATACTAGTGATCGACCGGTAGAGACTTTATATACCTCGTCGGACTTTGTTATTAAGGTGTCTCCAACATCGTCTCCACTATGGTCTCCCCCATCATCTCCACCATGGTCTCCCCCATCGTCTCCACTATCGTCTTATCCAGACAAATTAAAGATACTGAGAGCCATCATCGTAATAAGTAGCTCCAGTACCCTCATCTATCATGTTGAAAAGCACCTCTTCATTCTATCCACCGTCCATAGCTTAACTAATACATAAAAAGATAAAACAATTTTGCATTAAGTAAAAGAATAATACAATTGCGACGACTCGGATACAGAAAAAAGATTACGTACTAATAATGAAACAATTTTGCATTAAGATAAAGTACAATAATATAATATAAAGTACAATAATACATCTCGCTCATACAATAGTAACTCATAATGAAACTAGCGACGTTGACTGCTGGGTCCTGTGCCATGGGAGCTGTACACCTAGAGAACATGAACCATCACCGGAGAATATCTCGCCGGGTGAGATCCAAGAAGAACGTGCCAGTGATTGGAGAACCTGGTCTCCAAAATATACATATACCGGCGGACGTGCTCGTCCTCCTCCCTGACACGACGACATACCACCTCACCAACGTACGAGTCCCGGCAGGTAGCTCGCCATAGATGCACTTCCTAATATGTGAATTGTTTTAGTTAGCTGGCGTATTAATCTATAACTAGAGAAGTTATTAACTCCAAGATGGTGCAAGAGGGACACCACTACGACAGAGCTTCTCGATGATGTCTTAGGATCCTATCCTTAGACATCTTTGAGGAGCTCTCCATAGAGGAGCTTCTCGAAGATGTGCTGTGATGTCTTCTTATCAAGCTTTTATGAATTAACCATATTTTTGTTACAATTTTTTCAGTTTGCTGAAGGCAGGTAGAAGACGAAGAAGGGTATTTTGCCCAGCTAGTTAGAATGATTAACTCATGCATGTGTGTGCTTCTATGAATCAAATTTCGAGACTATGTGCCAAAACAAGATATAGATAGAATCCACATATTGAAAATGATATTTACCATGGAGTTCATTACATTAGTACAAGATAGATAGAATCTAAACATCGATCTCATGTTATCATTGCAAAAATTACTACCAAACTAAATCCACAAATCCATCTACAAGATAGGGCATGAAATGAGCTAATATAGCAATGAGAGTTGAAAGGATGAAGTTGCTCACCTTTTAGAACCTTTGGATAGATGGGGCACCACAGAATGTTGACAAATTTTCAGAAAAAATTGGGCATGAACTCGAGCTTGTTGAAGGAAGAAAGAGAGAGAGCCACCAGCTTGAAATGGTGTCTCGGGCAGGTGGGGAAAGAAGATATAGCCATGCCTTTTGTCCCGGTTTATTTCTAGAACTGGGACTAAAGGGTAACCTTTATTCCCGGTTCGTATAACAAATCGGGACTAAAGGGTCTAGAGCCCGACCCAGCCAGCCTGAAACCCTTTAGTCCCGGTTTGTTACAGGTCCGTTCGAACCGGGACTAGTGTCTGCTGCCCCCTACGGCCAAATAGAGCTGTTGGGACTGGGGCATTAGTCCCGGTTTGTAGCAAAACCGGGACTAATACCGCTGAACCAAAGGTTCGTTTTCTACTAGTGATAGGACGCTAGCTATGCAAGCGAGTTTTTGGTTTTTGCGTGCACAAAATAGATAAACTCAGGGTGGCAACATAAGTATGTGCTTGGACATACACAAAAGAAACTGGTGAACAGATTTAATTAGTTTGGTATATTAATCTATAAATTTGGATTATATAGTATAAACATAATAATAAAGCACTATATTTCTAATTTTACTGAAAAGGATAAAAAGAAATACAATGTTCCATAAACAGTTTGTAAAACCGCTCAAGGGTGCACTTCCTACAGTAACGATAATAAAAGTTTTGATGTTCCAGACTGAAATGAGAGATATTTGTTCGAAAAATGTTAATGCTTTCTAACTTTTCGGCCAAGCGTGTATTTCACATGGTCATAAGATGAACACATGAGGTCCTGAGTACATGCACCTATTCTAATCGTTTGCGAGATTCGTATGAGACCCTTCATAATTGAGATTCAATCCATGTTATGTCAACATCGAGACAAAGCATCTGAGTTAGCTGCATCAAGAAAGTTTTGTGGCCAGTGAAAAATGTGGTGTTGATTAAGTGGTTGTCTATGTGTTTTGTTCTCTTGGACCATTGCGTGTTTACAAATTACTTTTGGATTAACTATTTAGTCTATATGGTCACATAATAAAAAAAAATTGGTCTATATGGCCACATAATAAAAAATTTATTACTAAGTATACACCTAATAGCAATAAACCGACACTTGGTGGGTTAATATATATAATTTCAATTAGGTTATATGGTCTAGCCCACAAAGTTGTGAGATGAGTTTGATTATATGTATAGATCTAATATCACATACATGCAGCCTGTATGATAATCAATCATACCATTTCTTAAAATAACACACTAATAATTCGGTAAATTTTTTAGTATGATTAAATAACTCACATATGATATTTTACTCACTATAACATCTTTCTTCGTAATATATTTAAATTGTTCATAACGCGAACATGTATGAAAAAATAAAAGTAATTTGTTAGACACAGAAGACGGATCAAAGGTGATACCCTCGCAAATGCGAGGGCCATCTTGCTAGTTACCTTGGAAACCACAATCACAGGTCGATGCGGGCATTTGGTCCATTCGGCTAGCTAATTAGGTTCATTCATTTTTGGTTTATTACAAAATTCAGCTGTCAAAAACTTAGGCCTGAACGTATTGGATAATGGTTCAGCTGTCAAAAACTTAGGCCCAAACGTATTGGATAATAAGGAACCGCTGAACCAAATAGCATAAAAATGTGACATCGGTTCTCTCGGCTTGGAGGTATAGGGAATAACGTCTTTCAACTCTACCGTCACTTTAAATTTAGTGGGATAATTATAAGCGCATGCACCATGGTAATTATGGTTTTGCAATGTATTCCTGTCTATTGTTCTGGTATGTTCACGTTGATAGATGCATCTAATATGTTCTAGATTAACATGTTAGTAGCTTCTGTCTTCATGTTTAATTTTCTAGAATTAATCATGAAAATATTGCCTAATTAACTCACATACTTTAATCGATGTTCAACAATATCCACGTAAATATTGGATTTTATCAATCCATCTTCTCTAGTAGACCCTAGTGTCTGATGAACCCTTCTGGGTTTTTCTACTCATGAGATGTGTAGCAAGAATTACATATTTGGTCTGATGTCCTTTTCCGTATGAAGACCTAATGAAAGGCACTATCACTTTCCCATAAAATATTTATGCAAGTTAAAACTCCACTAGAAAGATTAAAAAATCATGTGGTTCCTTAATTAAAAGGTCTTGCTAACAAAGGTTAACCTACTGAAAAGACAATGGAAAAGGTGTAACATGTTTTATTTTTGTGACTTAAAGGGCACAATTGAACATTTGTTTCTCTCCACCCCATTTGCAAAGATTGTTTGGCGCATTTTATTTTTTTACCTACAATATGTCACCACCTACCAATATCAAAAAATATCTTTGCAAATTGGTTGAATGGATTCAATTATGAGCTTTCCTTCTTCGGGAGGATCAATGAGAACTTGTGGCTATTGGATGCAAACATCATGGTCAATGAGGATATTTATAGCCATGTTTAATGTCGGCATACGAGTAGATTAAGAGATACTTACCTACTATATACTATTAATTGTTAGATGATTGATCTTTGTCTTAACCTTAACTATTCCTTGAGATGTAAATTTTATGTACATATGAACTATGCAATAAAAGAGGCTACGTGCATCAATTGTGGAGAGGATGGGTTCATCCCCCATTTCGAAAAAAAGTTAAGAACTTTATTAATGGTGAATCCATCGAATTTTAGATAGGGTGTCCACAAAAACTTGGTATGATTAATTAAACACAAACAATCAATATTCGTGTGGTAAACTGAGAGCCCGACTCCAGGGGTAATAAAGGGTGAACCTGGCCAGGCATGTTTAGTATGCAAGCCTCCTGATAGTACATATAGTGTATGCTTGCAACAAAAATCTCAAAGAGGCTGGCAAATACTACTATTCACACGATAGTTTTCTATGTCAGGCCATAAAATGGATCAGTTGAATGACTGTACGCGCCGTAGGTTTAGGAAGCATCAGGAACAAAAGCGCTACGAGGAGGCTTTGTATATTTCCAGTTTTTCTTCACAAGACCACATAAATGATAGCAGTAGTTGATTTTTCTTCTTGCTAAACTCGACCGAATCCACAAAAGGCAACATGCTGGCGTCTGTATCATTCTCTGGTCATAGTTAGTCGTCCCACGCATGTCATCGTGCCAGCGTCGTGCAGCAGTCGTCTCCTCATACGAGAACCAGGGATGAGGTCGCAATTGTCCCTAATCCAGAGACCTCCTATTTCTTACTCCGAGGGGGCAATATGTGAGGTGTCACCTGAAGTGTATCCACCATGGGCAGCCTAGCTTTGTGCATTGTTAATAATCTAGGCAATTGCTCGATTATATTAATCTCGAAATAAAACATGAGCATGACGTACACATACTAATATTTGACAATGCAATCATGCAGTACTAGACAGATCGGAGAATCATCTACACAAATCAGTACTATTGTGCACGTAGAAATAGGATAGCATCTTGCTCTATAGGATATCTATAGCAAGGATGAATGGAGGAATACAAGTAGATTAAGAGATGTCTAGCTACTATATACTATTATTTGTTAGATGATTGATCTTTGTCTCAACGTTAACTAATCCTTGAGATGTAATTTTTATGTACTTAGGACTATGCAATAAAAGAGGCTATGTGCATCAATTGATGGAGAGGCTAGGTTCATCCCCCATTTCGAAAAAAGTTAAGAGTTTATTAATGGTGAATCCATCAAATCTTAGACAGGGTGTATGTCCTCAAAAACTTGGTATGATTAAATACAAACAATCAGTGTTCATATGGTACATTGAGGGACAAACTCTACGGGTAATAACGGGTGAGCCTGGCCAGGCATGTTTAGTATGAAAGCCTCCTGAGAGTACATATAGTGTATGCTTGCAACAAAAATCTCAAAGATGCTAGCAAATACTAATGTTCACACCATAGTTTTCTATGCCAGGCCATAAAATGGATCGGTTGAATGATTGAACACGACGTAGGTTTAGGAAGCATCAGGAACAAAGGCGATGTGAAGAGCCTTTGTATTTTTCCTGTTTTTCTTCGCAAGACCACGGAAATGATAGCAGCAGCTGATTTTTCTGCTCGCTAACCTCGATCGAAACGACAAAAGGTGACGTGCTGGCGTCTGTATCATTCTCTGGTCATAGTTAGTCGTCCCATGCATGTCATTGTGCCCGCATCGTGGAACAGTCGTCTCCTCATACGAGAACCAGGGATGAGGCCGCAGCTGTCCCTAATCCAACGACCTCCTATTTCTTGCTCCGAGGGGGCAATATGTGAGGTGCGGCCTAGCTTTGTGCATTAACATGGGCAGCCTAGCTTTGTGCATTAACATATGTATTTTCTTATTTTGTGTTTTAAAATTACAATAATTAGTTACCTTAATTAAATATTCATAAAAGTTGACTTATCCTGTTTCTTAATTTGTTCATACTCTCCATCCATCGTTGGATCATCAGCTAGGCGTGTAACTTGCACTTTGTAGGGATATTGGTGTTCCATGTGACAACCGAGATGATGGGCGGCATTGCTCCAATGAATTGGACGTCATATGCTGAAGAAGTTGTGTAGAGCCCGGAAGCTGTCCATTTCCAAGTGGGGAAGTTGTCACCAACAAAGAAAATGGTGAGGTACTAACATATGAATGGTATATTCTAAAAAAAATATGGTTCGACTTGAATCTATTATCAATGACCTAAAGGCTTTGGCGAAAATACGCCCGCTAGCTTCACAAAAATTGAGCTCAAAATTCAATGGAATGCGCAGATTGCATGGGTTTTGTGATAAAAAGTAACTCAGATGGTATCAGTTGTCAAAGGTCCAATTTATGCTAGAACGAGATTCAAATATAAACTATATACTGCCATAATGTTGCTAATGCATCAGAAGAAACTTATTCATTCTCATAGAGGACGAGTGCATGATCAAGGACATGAGCAACTTACATCATACATCAAAAATTATTACTCCCTCCATCTAGAAATAACTGACTTGGATTTATCTAGATTTGAATATATCTACATACTAAAACAAGTCGAGATATATTTGAATCTAGACAAATCTAAGCCAGTTATTTCTGTTGGGAGGGAGTATAAAAGTTGGTTTGGAGCCCTAGAGGAAGACACCGTCTGTATGAATGAGTCCAAATAGATGATATTCGCCAGGTTTTTGTTTAGAAAAATAAACTTCTCACGCACCCTATACCAAGGAGGAAATAAGAAATCTGGTTTTACAAATGGAACACAACATGTAGTTGTCTATCTTTCTTTGTTTCATCAAAACAAAAACTACCGTTGCTTTCATAACCCTATTGAGTACTGTGTTTCTTACCATGTTTCTCTTTGTGCCAACACTGTCTAATACTCCCACCAAATCAAAGTATTAGAGTGAAAGCTTATTTTGTTTTTTGCCAATGCTTAAATTATACTTTCTCACGGACAATTATCAGTGCCAGAAAATATCAGCCATGCAAAGATACGCCTAACAGCCGAGATGGAAGGAAAACAAGAGATATTTGCTATGTGCAGTCTGATTCGTCTATGCTTTCGTTCGATTGGACTCCTACACGCTACCATATATATACTGTCACGGGACTCTTCAAAGAAAAAATACTGTCACGGGATGTGTAGAAACATCGACTAACCTAAAAAAAGAACAGAGTTGATCGTCGACTAAATCAAGGATTGGGTGTCGGAGAAGAGATTCAACTTTGCGCAAGGTCACCGACCTAACCAGAGCTTATCATCCCACCAACATCTGCAACAACTTAGTCCTCTTCGAGTCTTGGGTCGAAGACAGGACGGTTGTCTGCAACCCAATCACGGGCGAGGAGTTGGAGATTAAGTCTATGCGGGTTCACTGATAAGCCATGGGGTTCAGCCGGTCTACATTCCAGTAGATGACAGCTACACGCACGTCTGCACCCTAGGTGATGGGGATGGCAGCATGTGGTATCGACACCCCATACCCGTGTTGCCGAAAAAGAAGCATCACGCACTCACCGATGCTAATGATATGGACGGCAAGTTGTACGTGGTTACTGGACGTCAAAGAGATTTGCCCGAAACGATACTACTGATATACTACTAGTGATGAATGTTTCAAGCAAGGCACATTGCACGTGCAAGCTTTTGACCTCAACAGACTGTGGTGCATCGCAGAGCGTGTTCATGATGAAGGGGCCTCTCTATACTTCTGGTTCATGCCGCCATTGCTCTTTCGAAACGACAAGAACGACATGAAGCTGGCATGGGAATTGATCTATAGCTTCTACATGGACAACGATGTTGTCAATGACGTCTTTGACTGCCCAGAGGCGTCTGGCTCGACGACGGTAGGATGTTGTGCTACAGGCAGGCTGGTCGTATCTACAAGTACAAAACCGCCACAGAGAACAAAAATCACCCTGATTCTTTCTCGGAATGGGACTCCCAGATTCTGCTACCAGCAACGACTCCATCATACCAAGACCACAAACATCGGTGGGACATCTATGGGGACTACCATCCCAGCCTACTCTCGCCTTGTCTTGCATTTCCTTCAATGTCTTTACCACAGCACTGCGACCACAAAGAAAACTACTAGCAGGCCTTGGTACATGCTATCCGATGCAAAAAAAATCGTCCACTAAAAGATGTTCTGCAGGCCCACCACATTGTGCTGGCGATCAGCGTGGTGCCAAGATAATTCGTGGGGCAAACAAATAATAATCAAGCAAAGACAAGAAACTGAGAAATGTGAGAGCATACAATGTTCTGACGATCAAAAACATGTCGTCGAGATCGCTCACTCCTATCCTGGCTCTTGCTAGTTAGCAATTTTCATTTCTTAGTTCCATCATATTTGGGATAGTTTTGTTTTTAGAGGAATCTAAGGATCTTTGAAGGATTCTATTGCTTACAACCTCTTCCTATATTACATGTTAGACTTGCAGGATTATATGTTGCTTTTCATGATTTAAAGGCACCACCCATCCCTAACAGCCGCCACCCACCCTTAGAGGCAATCTAGGGTTTCCTCCCGCAGTTCTTCAGAAAGTACGGAGTTATGTTTATCTGGTCACATCCATGTATTGGATAGAGATTATTTTTCATATTGAAAAGAAATAAGTGACAGGTATTATGACTGCTATTCCAATGAAAAATGTGTATTAGTCATGGGATCATCTCATTTTCATGTGTAAATATATATGTGATCGAGGTGAATAACAGAGCATATTAACTCTACGGGTGTGCAAGTACTGTTCCTTTTAAGATGCATGAATTCTGCAATTTCCACCTGTCCTTTTACTGGTCTCACTAGCTTAACAGGTGTGTACATCTTTGCTGGCATTAATGTGTGTTTGGAGTTTGCACCAACTTCTTTTGGTATACAAGTCAACATTGTGCAATTAGGGCCTAGCGAGGCTGGTTCGTGGTGAGGCTATACCTAGCATAGTTCTCTCTGCCACCAACCGGTTGTTCCTAACGTAGCTTGTTTTCCAGACACAGAGAGTAGAGATAGACTGAAATCACAAGAGGAAGATATATATATATATATATATGCTGACTGTGTGGTGGACATAAATATATACTCCCTCCGTTTGAAAATATAAGATGTTTTAGATTTGTGAAACAAATGTATCTAGACACCGTTTAGTGTGTATGTTCAAATAAATCTACACACTAAAATATGTCTAAATACATTATCTTCACAAAGCTAAAACATCTTATATTTCCAAAAAGGAGGGAGTACCTAGGATTGGGAGGTCTACGGAATGCCTTGAAAACGGACCTGCTTTGATCAGGGTAATGCTTTTTCTGGATCACAAAGGGAACTAGCCATAGAAGAGCACGAGTTACAATTGAGGCAGGACCGCCAGCAACAGAAACACAATGTGCAGCTCTGTGACTCCCAACGATGATGATACGGCTGATCAAGCATGTTACTATTCCTACGCGGAGCGGCATGCAATCCTATCTTTGGGAGCTGCGTAGAAAGTGATTACTGTTACTGTTTAGGTGTTCTTCGCAATATTGAAACCAATGGTGTGCATGCGAACGAATTAAGTTATTAAAAAATTCATTCATTGAATTTAAGAGTGGGTAGAAAACTCAGGAATGCGATTAGAACGGAAAAAAGACCCGTCCGCCCCTCTCGCCCACCCTCCCCCCCCCCCCCCCCCCCCGCCACCGGGCGACGGGGATGCCGCCACCCCCCCCGGCTGAGAACCCTCCCCCTCCTCTCCACCCGTCTGCGCCATCGGCGGGATCTGCCGGGCCCAACCCGTGTGGAGCCGGCGGCGGCGGTTGGCCACTCCCCGTTGCTCGGAGGCGGGGTCGGGGACCTGCTTCCTCCGGCGACGCGGCCCTTGGGCAGCGGCGGTCCTAGCTTCAGCGGGGGAGCTCCGGAACGGCGGGGCTACTATGGCGGTGGGGCAGCTCACATCGGTTGGTGGCAGGCGGCGAAGGGGCGACCTGCAAGCCCTGCCAGCCCAGATCAGGCCCTTAGGGACCCATCTAGGGCTGGGGCGGGTCGGCATGCCCATCGTCGGCTTGTTCTACATGCTGAAGGTACCTCGAGCAGGGACCGGCGGCGACCATGTCCAGCTGGTTGCAACGCGGTTGCGGGCTTTACGGGCCCATTTGGGTGTGGCCGGACCCTCTTGGAGTGGTGTGCCCCTGCTGGGGCTTTACGGGCCTACTGGGCCTGGCTGGATCTTGGACGGGTGTGCCTGCGGTTGCGTCCGGTCGACTACTGCCATTGGCGGTGGAGGTAGTTCCTCCCGCCGGTCGTGGTACTACTAGTCCCGATTCGAGACACCTTCTTCCTTTGCTGCAGAGACCTCGCAATGGTGTTCTCGGTGAGACGATGATGATGGCTTCGTGACCGGAGTGGCGCATGCTCGTGGGCGGCAAGTTTGGTGGTGGCGAGGCTTCGTCCTCACGGTGCTTCTACGCAAAGGATCGCCCGGGGTTGGTGGTTAGGGTTTTTTGGGAGAAATCCTTGTCGGCTCAATCGACACCGACACGGTGCCGCCCTCGGGTGGCACCATTCCTTCCCGGAGGGCGTCATGGCTACCCTACCACTTCCCTATGTATGCCGGGGGAAACCCTAGGACAAGTCTATGGTCTGGGCAGCAGCGTTGGCTTTCCTTCTTAAAGGTGTTGCTTGGTGCTTGACGAGACGTTGCTAGGAGTGTGGTGGTACTTCTCCGGCGGGTGCAACGGTTGCGGGTCGTCTTCATTTAGTTGATCCGCCTCTGTCTCTATTTTGTTTTCCTTTTTTCTTTTCCCTTTTGGGCGTGTGTTTGCTGCTACCCCAGCATGCTCTTTTGTTTCCGAACTCGTGGTTGTATGGTGGTTGCTATATTAATATAGAGGGGCGGAAGCCTATTTCGAGGTAGAAAACTCCTTCTTGTGAGATTCGGTTAAAACAAACTCGCTACGTTAAAAAATAAGTGACTCACATTGTCTAGATTCACATGTATGGGAATCTAGACAAATTCATGTCACTTATTTGTGGACGAACGGAGTATGATTATTATGAGATGTATACAGTCATAAGGTTCCAAACACATTGCTATGAATTACATAACTTTGGCGGTATAATATCATTTTATGAGTTCCATACTGGTCACAAATAATCAATTTTTTTGTGTGTGAGAACTTACAACGGCATACCAACAAACATAATTTTTCGAAAATTTTGGCAACCTAGAAAATTTGTAGATCGGGAGAAATTGTATTAGCCATCTCAGCTCCAAATATGCATTTCTGTGTTTACGATGGTAGCCAAATCTTTCCTTCGAATGGCATGATCAGGGTGGCTTCGCCTCCGGCGGGAAAAAGTTTAAACCTTTGGTGGCATGTGACTACTGTGGCCTTGTGGAAGGAGAAGAGGAGAGAAGCTGGTGAATCCTTCATTTACACCAATATGCGGAGCATAGAAGGAGAGGAGTAGAAGTGTGTTTAACAACACGGCAATCCTTCCTGCTGCCGTGGCGTCTTCAGTCCGCGAGGAGATCGCGCGGCGGGCATAGGCCCACACACATGATCCTAGAGACGGGCATGCTGCTAGGTAGACGCAGAGTTTTTTCTTGTTTGGTTATCGCGGCTATGCCTGATCTGTTGCTTTGATTCGTTTTGAACCTGCTCTGTAAACAACACTCTTTCTAATCTAACCGGATGGCAAACTACTGCCTTTAACCTCAAGGAAAATCATTTTGTCAGGTATAAACCATGTCTTTCTCTATACTTCCTTCCTAGAATATCTCATGTCATCTCCACTGTGGGCGTATCTCTTTAAGTCTTTGTCCATATTATAGCACAAATACAAAAAGGAGTGTTAACAACTAAGTACTAGCTAAATTTCTACCCTTCTGTTACTAAATTAATTGTTAGTATCAATCCAAGTTAGGAAACATCTAGTATCGTCCCTAGCAGTAGTATGCATCGTTGTGCCCTAGCTAGTATGGCTAGGTTCGGGTACATATGTGTAGCACGTGTCGAATTCTATGTAAATTAGTTGGTTTGGACAAGGCTTGCATGCTATACGTGGTTTTTTTCAGTCAGTTTAGGAAAGGTCCATAGTTGAGTCCGTGTATCTCTAGGGGTCCAAAGAGTTGGCTAACTAGGCGTGTGTCTGGTCCTATATATGCATGGCATCTGTTATGAGTTTGGCAGTAAGATTTCAACTGGTCGTGTGCTTGTGATTTTCTCTTGTGATCTGTGGGCGAAACCCAACATTAATTGCCAATTCAGTGCACGTTAATTGCCCCATCATGCATGTGTACAATATAATGTTTAATGGTCAATGCATATAACAAACAATATATGCAGATTAGTTTGGAATCTATTTCTGGTAACTCCACCGACTTTCGTCGTGGTTGAATGAAAGCAATCCATATTCGTGTGCTACTATTACTACATTGCGACCGGGACTCTAGCGGTAATAGAAGGTTAGCTCGGCCAGGCATGTGCAGTATGCAAGCATGCTAGGTGTACATATATAGTGTGCGTGCAATAAACTGTTTAAAGATACTAGCAAAATACTAGTCCTAAGGGCCAAGTTTGCTAAGACCAACACACTCCGTAGCTCTCTCTCATTAATCTATGCATGCACCAATAGTTTTACATGCATGAGAGAAGTGAGGATAAAATGAGAACATGCATTGGAAGCGATAGACTATTAAATGAGATAGACCTTATAATGTAATATAAAAAAGCTCTCGGACCTTATAATCCCATACAGAGGTAGTATTCACAAGATGATTTTACTGCTGAGCCGCACAAACAATCGCATGATATACTCAACGATGATTGAATACAACCTAATTTTAGGAAGCATCAAGAACCAAAACATGGCGATGAGCCTTCATCTTTCTCGTGTGTTTATTTCTAAGACCACATCTTGAGGGTCACTAGCTGATTTCTCTACTCGCTAACTTTGAATGGGGCCACCAAAGGCGATGTGCTTGCGTTTGTAATCTTGTCTTGTCACAATGGGCATCGGCGCCCAGCCACGCAATGCCGTTCAGGCATCCGACCCATGTCCCTATACCGCGCTCGTGAAACAGTTGTTTCCTCATAGGAGAACCATGACGGCATGACCTCCTGTTTGCCGCTCTCAGCGGGCAATAGGTGGAGGTGCTGCCATGAAGTGCACCCAACGCGACATGAGAAGCCTACCGAACACATTAACACATGTATATGTTATTATATTCTTATTTGAGTTTTATAATACAATAAAAAGTCATTTTGATCATAAAACATATTTATAAAAGTAGTATGTCTTGGTATAATAGTTGATTTGTCTCGACTTTTAGTTTGTTCATCTATTTGCCGCTTTTGTTCGCGTGTTCCACACAAAATTTTTGTACATGTTCACGCCGATAATATCTGTTGTTACTAATGTCCATGCAAACTCGTTCATGCAATGTATCTCATAATAAGTATCCGTACATGTTATATAGAGTTACATGTTGATGTAAGCGGACAAATCTGTCTGGCTTACTAGTACTAATCACCAAAAAATCGTGGGTGCAAACAATCGGTGGCGGCAAGGCCACAAACAGAGGACGGCCAAGCTCACAGGAAGGGTACGACATTAAGGAGCTGCTGCGAGCAGTGCTAGTCTTCGACCAGCCTCTGGATGGAACACTTGCGTCTCCCTGTCCTAGTCCTGAATGACTTTAGCGATGAGACGTTCACATCTGGATGTGCCTTTGACGTGCCAGGGTTGATCCTCCTTGGTCGGCCATGCCCGCAACAAGACGGGGATGCTCATGGATTTCTCTTCCCTGGTGGGTCCTTGCAATTTGATATATAGTTGGTTCATGATGTGTATTTGTCATCCAGGTTGTCGAAGGTCATGGTTCATGATCCACCAATGATTTATGTCACAGGAACTGGCTGTGGCGTCGAGGAACTGACTGTGTGATCTGTGACTCGCAGCAACGACTGTTTGTGGGGGCGACAACACAGGAGGAGTTCCCAGTCTTACCTTGCAGGCTGAAAATCCAAGGTCTAGCCTTAATTGGTTGTGCCTGGCAATGGCCTTGTTGAAGACATTGTTTTGCGAGCGAGGACTTTCTCCAGGGTGAAAACCTATGATCTTTGATCGGGCGACGACGGCGCTTGTGCACTATTTCTTTCTTGAAGGCGTTGCTATTGGAGTGGTTGGACGACTGGTGTTGTTCTGGTGGTGTTAGTGTCGTTGCTTTGAGGAATAGTTCTTTGTAGCGGGACTTTTCTTTTTTGTAATTCTTCTTCCCTTTTTCTAGGCTGTGTGCATCCATAAGACCGCTAGGACATGCGTTGTTGCAGAGGCTGGGTGTAATTGGTATCTCCGTGATATTAATATATACTCTTTTCCAAAAAAAATGATTGATGTCACGTTTTGCCCATTCATTTCAATCTGTACTTTCATTTTTTTTTCTGTACATAGCGCAACATTATGATTCAACTGTATTGCTGTTGCTAATGGGCTCATTGTTTGATAGATGTGTTGATCTAACTGGAGTCGATAATCTGCCAAGGTAAAATCTGAAATTGGAGCTACTACTAGTGAGCACTAAAACGACGAGTGCACGAATGTTCGGGCAATGATGTTTTAAGAACAAAAATAAAATTACATTAAAAATTACGATTTACACCTATTCTAAGCTTCCTTGGACAACATTAGGAGATAGGTGAAAACTCCTGCGTGCATGTGCACAACAAGATTTGGTCATTGCCAAGTAACCAAGAATCTAGAAAACTTAGAATAGGATATCTGTCAATGCATCTAAGTAATATTTTTTTGAAATGGGAAAAAAAGTCGCGTGGTTCATTATGAATAAGAACTATTGGGGTCCTCTAACAGTCATAAAGTCGTAGCCAAGTAAGGCATGGGCAAGCTAGGTGTTGCGAGGAGTTCAAGGTCAATGCCAGTTTGGATGCTATGTTTCGGTCCCAGGTTGCTTTGATGCGCTTGGAGCTTCTTCACCTAATTTTGTCCAAGTTGAGGAGGCGTCTCGCCCCCTTCGAGAAGAGTTTGCAACACTGATACATTGCAAATGTATCTATAATTTTTGATGTTCCATGCTTGGTTTTGTCCACTTTATTGTGTTTTGTCCACACTTTGGAGTACTTTTCATATGATTTTTTGGACTAACCTATTAACAAGAGCCACAGTGCCAGCTGCCTGTTTTCTGCTGTTTTTGGTTCCAGGAATGTCAGAAAATGAATATTCTCGGAATTGGACGGGACAAAAGCCAAAATGCCTATTTTTCCGGAAGTCATCAGATGCCAGAATACGAGATGGAGAGGAGCCAGGGGGCCACCACACCACCTGGCCGCGCCAGGGGGTGGTGTGGCCAACCCAGGCACCCCTCGGCCTCTCCTTCCGCCTATAAGATGCCCTCGGGACGAAAACCCTAAGTACCCGATCAAAAATCCACGAAAGAGTCTGTAACCGCCGTCATCTCCATCCCTATATCAGGAGGGATCTGAAGCTCTTCCCGGCACCTTGCCGGAGAGGGAAATTCACCCTAGAGGCCTTCTTCATCACCATGCAGCCTTCGGTATGATGCGTGAGTAGTTCATCCTTGGACTACGGATCCATGTAGTAGCTAGATGGCTGGTTCTCCTCCTTTGTGCTTTTATGTTTAGATCTTGTGAGCTCCGTTCATGATCAAGATCATCTATTTGTAATTCTGCATGTTGTGTTTGCGGGGATCCGATGGATTTTGAGATGCTATTTCAGATTGATTATTGATTCTATCATGTCTTTGTTATTTGTGATCTTGCATGCTTTCCGTTGTTAGTAGCTATCTTGGCCAAGTAGATGCTAGCAACTCCAAGAGTTAGTATTTATGCTCGATAGTGGATCCATGCCTCTGGTAATCTGGGGAAGTGACAGAAATCTCTAAGGTACTAGATGTGTTGTTGCTACTAGGGAGAAAACAACAATCCTTTGTTCATAAAACAATCGTATTGTTTACATTACACGCAATTCGTAAAGCAATAATCTGTTGCTTGTAACTTAATACTAGAGGGGGTTCAGATGATAACCTGAAGGTGGATTATTAGTCATAGATGCAGTTGGATGGCGGTCTATGTATAATGTTGTAATTCCCAATCAAGTCTCAAACGAGCCAAGATGATTAGTATATGCATGTATTGCTTTCTCGATGTTTGTCAATTGCCCCGCTGTAATTTATTCACCCAGCATGTTATCTATCTTAAGGAGAGCCACCTCTAGTGAACTATGGATCCCGGTCCTTTCTTTTAGATACAATCTATAAACTGTTTACTGTTTTGTGTTTACTTTCTACAAACTTTTACTTCCTTCCATTCGATATGTTTAATCCTTTGTTTTCAGCAAAACACGGTGAGATGGACAACCTCATCGTAAGTTGGGGACAGAGTTCTGTGGTTGTGTTGTGCAGGTCTCCACGTTGCTACTAGCACCGGTAGTGCGCCCTGCCAAGGCTCAGCTAGCAACACCTTTGGGGTGTTTCCTTGCTCCTACTGGTTCGATTAAACCTTGGTTTCATAACTGAGGGAAACTTGCTGCTATGCTCATCATACCTTCCTCTTGGGGTTCCCAATGAGCTCTACATCAACACTGAGCCATCAAGCATTTTTCTGGTGCCGTTGTCGGGGAACGAAGAACAAGAAGAAGCTCCCACGTCAACCACACGCCATCAAAGATTTTTCTGGCACCGTTGCCGGGGAGTCAAGGACATCTTCACGAGGGGAGTCCCTCATAACCAATCTCTTTACTTTGTTATTTTTGTTTTGGTTAGTTTCTTTTACTTTGTTTGCTTGTTTCTTTATCAAAAACACAAAAAAAAAGTTTTACTAGTTTGCTTTCTTTACCAAAAACACAAAAAAATTAACTCACCTTTAGTTGTCACCTCTTCCTTAGCTCACCATGTTGATCCCTAAATTCACCCTGAAAGACCTTTCAATTGGTAGTGGTTCTATAATTGGGAAAGATAATATTGAAAAATTCTTTAATCATGTTAGTAAGCATGAAGATACTGGGGATAGATCCCTTGCAGAACTTGCTCCAAACTATGAGATTGCTGCAGCTTCTTTAATTCACATGTTAGAAGCTAGGTTTGTTAACCTCAACCCCTTAATTCAAGTAATGTTTCTTAAGCTTAAATAAATTGAGGACCCTGAAAAGAGGGATTTTATTCTAGAAATTTTGTTTAAGGAGTTCTATGATGTTGCCAAGGAAGCCAGGAAAGTATTTGAACGTTTCAATATGCTAGGCTCATGTGTAGATGTTGTTGGTACACGAGAAAAGATGAACAAAACTGAACCTAATGGGGAGGAACCTAAAATACCAATACCCTTTAAACTAGCAGCAATACATGAAGCCATAGAAAAGAATCTTGATTGGATTGTTCTTGAATACCCTTTTGATGAAAATAGTGAACCTAAGAGCATTGATAGAGGATCCTCTAGAACTTATTTGGATGATATACCTTGTCTTGTTGAAAATATTTCTGGTATTGGTCTTAATGCTTCTTTATTTGAGAACACTTGATCCTTTTTTTGCTTCTTATGCCTAACTTAAAGGCGTTAACGAAAAGTACTTATTGGGAGATAATCCAAAAGTTTTAGATGAGTCTTGGAAGTTATTACTTCAGTAATAACTGCTCCTTATCCTTTTATTTGCTTTTTGTGCCAAGAGTAACCTCTAATGAGAGAGAAGTAATGATTGGAAAAGTTCCTGTCCCGAAACAGATTTCTGTGCCTCACCGTAAAAATTCGTGTAAAATCTCTGAACGTCTTTTTGAGGCGTGAATTTTTGTTATTCTGCCCCAGGTTGTTACCTAACTTTCGTTAGTTCAACACTTTTTGATTTGAGCAACAGAAGGTCTTCGAAAAAATTCTTCTTTACCTGATGGTCTGTTCTGACAGATTTCTGCCATTTTCTGCATTTGCTTCTTGTTGGTTGCTTTTTGAGTTCTTATGGGGAATTGAGATTTTTGAGGGAAGTAATACAGTAGCTAGTGTTCTAATGGAAGTTTATTTGGTGTTGGAACTAAACCTTAAGACTTATTTATCCTAATTGCACTAATGTTGCTAATAAAGATTGTGTGAAGTTTTGCATGAAGAAATATTTCAGGTGTATGGAAAGGAATGAGTAATGAGATGAAGTATGGACTAAAGCTCAAGCTTGGGGATGCCACGCGTGTCACCCCAAGAAATATCCAAGAAGTACAAGAGTAAAAGCTTGGGGATGCCCAAGGCATCCCCCTCTTCATCAATAAAAATCCCAGGTTTCTTCCAAACGCTTTATTTTTATTGTTTCATGCACAGTTGTGTTGTTCTTGGAGCGTCTTCTTTTTCGTTTGCTTTTGTTTGCTTAGTTTTCTGAATAAATTCGTTGGACCCCCTCTTTCATACATTGGTTTGCAAATAGTTTGGTTTGGATTGGAAAAGAGTAGCAAAGTTCATACTTATGTGGTAAAAAGAGCTCGTTTTTGACTGTGGCCTATGCTCTATCATGCCATGCTTGATATTGTTTTGGCTTTATGCTTAGTATTATTTGCTGTAGCATGACTTGTTATAAAAAATTGAGATTTCTTAATGTGCCTTGGATGAATCATGCGTTGTTTTAGCATATTAAAGCACAGTATAGTGGTATTCTCCTTTGATGCTTTATGTGGGTTGACTTGGCGCATGCTCACACCATGTTATGACTATCTCAAGTCACCATAGCCTTTATGATACTTTAGTTTTCAACATGTAGTATCACTTTATGCTTTGATCAATGATGTTTTGTCGCTCTGCATGATTATGGCCATTATTGCTCTCTTAGTTTGTCGCTCCCAGTCATTTGCTAGCCTCCACAACCAAGTATGAGTTCCACTCGTGCATCCAACCCCCTAAACCAAGTTATTCCAAAGAGTCCACCATACCTACCTACTAGCTTATGCTATTCCAAGTATATTCATGCTTTTTTTACCTTCCAAATTAAACTTGTTATGAGAAAACTAGTGATTAAAGCTCACACGAACTTGATGACACACTTTACTTTTCTTGCCCTTAATAAACTTGAACCATTGTGTCGTCTATGTTGTATATGCTTGCACTTATTTGTTGGGAATTAGCAGAACCATGCTGTCATGGGGAACGCTTTCAACATTGCACTTGGTACTTGTACCTAGTTGATATCATGCTCTTTTGTCTATGAATGTCGTCGGTGTGAAATGAAAGGGGAGCTTGTAAGTCCATGGAGTTAAGTATATGTGTTAGAGAAACGCCTGGGCCGCTGGTCTAATCCATGCTAACATGGTGGAAACCTCCAACGTAACCATAATGAGCTGTCTATAAAGTATTCTTCTTATAAAAAAAGAGTCCTATATTGAAAAAAAAGAGAAAAAAAGAGAGATTATGAAAAGAGGAAAGAGAGAAAAAAGCACCATATTCCCATGGTAAATAAGAAGATTGCTGAGATGCTCGTTGTCTGCTTGCATTGTCATTTTGATATGGGGATTCTTCCGTATCATCGGGCAAGGGGTACCCCGTTGGCGGTTCTCTATGTTACACATGTACTTACGATGACAAGAACTTACCGGTGACTAAACTTGAGTAGCATGTGGAGCGGCCCTCGTATACAAGGGACATGAGATTTCTAACTTATACTTCGTCAAGCATGTACACCATAGTTTGTTCACTTTAACCTTAATCACTTCAAGATGCTTATGATAGGGGCAATGAGAGTTGAAAGCTATAAGTACCATAATTTTTGGAAACTCTTTATGAGACTTGAATCCCTGCTTCCTTTTATGAAGGTCTTTCTTCAACCATTATATTGAGTCTCCACCTTCTACCTTTATGCACCTACTTTGAGAGCATAGTGGCCATTCTTAGTTCTATGTGCATTCTCCCAAGACTAGTTGATTGATGCATAACTTGATATTACTTGTTTTAAACTATTTGTATCTAGTCACTCTTATGAACTTTGAAGGTGTCCTATGCATTTATATTTGCTACTCTATGAGGGACAAGATGAATACTATTATGCTATGTTTTCTTTATGTGAAACAAACAAACGTCTTGCAAAGCATTGTTATTCATGAATATTTTGTTTGTGCCTTTTCATGTTGCATCATAGTTTCTTTGTCTTATTGCTAGAACTTTATCTTTCATGTTATGATTGAAGTACTATGATCCCGGCTCTCAATGTTTTACAAATACTTTGATCAAGTCTTTGATGGTGCATGTCACCTCAAAAATTATTCTTTCTTTTTATCACTTACCTACTCGAGGACGAGTAGGAGTTAAGCTTGGGGATGTTGATATATTGCAAATGTATCTATAATTTTTGATGTTCCATGCTTGGTTTTATATGATTTCTTGGACTAACCTATTAACAAGAGCCACAGTGCCAGCTGCCTGTTTTCTGCTATTTTTGGTTCCAGGAAAGTCAGAAAATGAATATTCTCGGAATTGACGGGACAAAAGCCAAAGTGCCTATTTTTCCGGAAGTCATCAGATGCCAGAATACTAGACGGAGAGGAGCCAGGGGGCCACCACACCACCTGGCCGTGCGGGCCAGGCCTGGCCACGCCAGGGGGTGGTGTGGCCAGCCCAGGCACCCCCTCGGCCTCTCCTTCCGCCTATAAGATGCCCTTAGGACGGAAACCCTAAGTACCCGATCAAAAATCAATGAAAGAGTTTGTAGTCGCCGTCATCTCCATCCCTAGATCGGGAGGGATTTGAAGCTCTTCCCGACACCCTGCTAGAGAGGGGAATTCACCCTGGAGGCCTTTTTCATCACCATGCAAGCCTCCGGTGTGATGCGTGAGTAGTTCATCCTTGGACTACAGATCCATGTAGTAGCTAGATGACTGGTTCTCCTCCTTTGTGCTTTCATGTTTAGATCTTGTGAGCTTCGTTCATGATCAAGATCATCTATTTGTAATTTTGCATGTTGTGTTTGCGGGGATCTGATGGATATTGAGATGCTATTTCACATTGATTATTGATTCTATCATGTTTTTGTTATTTGTGATCTTGCATGCTTTCCGTTGTTAGTAGCTATCTTGGCCAAGTAGATGCTAGCAACTCCAAGGGTTAGTATTTATGCTCGATAGTGGGTTCATGCCTCTAGTAATCTGGGGAAGTGACAGAAATCTCTAAGGTACTAGATATGCTGTTGCTACTAGGGAGAAAACAACAATCCTTTGTTCATAGAACAATTGTATTGTTTACATTACACACAATTCGTAAAGCAATAATCTGTTGCTTGCAACTTAATACTGGAGGGGGTTCGGATGATAACCTGAAGGTGGATTATTAGTCATAGATGCAGTTGGATGACGGTCTATGTATAATGTTGTAATGCCCAATCAAGTCTCAAAGGAGTCAAAATGATTAGTATATGCATGTATTGCTTTCTCGATGTTTGTCAATTGCCCCGCTGTAATTTGTTCACCCAGCATGTTATCTATCTTAAGGAGAGCCACCTCTAGTGAACTATGGATCCCGGTCCTTTCGTTTACATACAATCTATAAACTGTTTACTGTTTTGTGTTTACTTTCTGCAAACTTTTACTTCCTTCCATTCGATACGTTTAATCCTTTATTTTCAGCAAAACACGGTGAGATTGACAACCTCATCGCAAGTTAGGGACAAAGTTCTGTGGTTGTGTTGTGTAGGTCTCCACGTTGCTACTAGCACCGGTAGTGCGCCCTCCTAAGGCTCAGCTAGCAACACCTTTGGGGTGTTTCCTTGATCCTACTGGTTCGATTAAACCTTGGTTTCATAAGTGAGGGAAACTTGCTGCTGTGCTCATCATACCTTCCTCTTGGGGTTCGCAACGAGCTCTACATCAACACTGAGCCATCACACACTGAAGTTGTTATTAGCGCGCGTTGGTGATTCTTGGGAGCCGACGGAGGCATGTACTTCTAGTGGCATGGTGCTCGCCCCCCGCGCAAGCTTCGTTTCCGCTTGACTCCAACGAGCAAAAGTTGTCAGTTGTTGATGAAGAACGTCTCTTCAGTTGTTTCTCTCCTCGTAGTAGTCCTTGCCCGTCGTGGCAGCAAGATGTGTCGATTGCCTCCGAGAGCGAGGGCATAGATGATATCTTGGCTCTGGTGCTGGAGATCACACCAGAGCTTCATGAGTTGAGTGGGAAATCTTCTGGAGCTCTTCCATTGGAGCTGGGCTCATTTGTGACCTTGGCAGTGGCCTCGGCGCCCTCGACACCGCAGTCGTCCACCTTTGTGGATAGTGGAGGAGTGTTGGCGCATAGCTCTGATGCTCTTTTTGCTAAAGATCTCTGTGGCTTGCTAACCAGATTAGAGGTAGCTGGCCCTGGATATGTGAAGGACATTGCTTGCGTCCTAGCGGGGAGGGCTTCGGAGGACATAATCAGAAAGGTAGAGAAGTCTCTTAGAAAGGTATCTCACATGAGCAAAACAAGGAAGGGGGGCGTAGTTTCGGAATTTCCTTGATTGTTGACTCCTTTTCGGTCGTCTATTTAGTTGGTCTTTGCGGTGTGGTGCTCAATGGGTCGTATGTTTGCGGTTGTAGTAGGTTAGAGTGCCGGTTGGTTCGAAGGTTGCGTGGTTTAGGTGTTGTTCTCTCGTGGTTTTGTTGTAATGTTTTTCGCCCAATTTTCCGTTGATTAACTGGAAAATTCTCTTCTTAATTAATAGATTGGGCAAATCTTTTGGCCCGTTTCAAAAAAATATGCAAGCGTATGTGTACCACAAGAGTTCAAGAGATATGCTGAAACCATTCATAAACTATTTTTTGTTGGAGCAACACAATATTGATGTACGTACAGAGGATGGATAATATAGGATTAAGAATCATCCTGAACAAGAATGGTGCCATGCTTATCTATTTTGGATTTGTTCCAAGACAACATCAACGAACATCTACTAGCTTCCTCCTTTCCCTCGACTGGAGAAACGGATCCATGGACTGTTGGTCGGCTGTTCATCGTCATCGTCCATGCGCAGCTAGGCGTTGCCGCTTGACTGCGTTCAACCCTTAGCCCCGTGCCGACATCATAGCTATGTCGTCGCCATTAGTGTGTGTCCAAGCGTTGCACTATGCTTGTGTTTGTTTCAGCACGTAGCTATATCGTTGCAGTCAATGTATACTAGTATTTGCATAGTAATAAAGTCAATTGTTTACTTAATACTGTGGAAGCTAGACGAAAATCATACAATGCACATAAGTATCATGGTAAAGGCCCAATTCCAATGATAGAAGTCTCACACAACAACTTTTAAATGGGGGGCATGCGAGTAAAACAAGGGTGTTCTAAGTAAAGGCTCATTTGTAGTTGTTAATGACATGAAAATGCGATTGTTGGAGAACACTTGGTTCGGAGATTAAGGTTAGCATAACAGGACTCATGCTTGTACAAATATGTGTGACGAAAAGCCACTAAAGTTACATATGTTCTTTCAGATGTACCACTGACATACAATTCAGATGGTCATTAATCAGAGACATGTGAATAGGTGGTTACACCATGTTCTACGGCCGACGATGATGGTACCCTAACATCCATCAAGGTCTAGCCATTTAAGGTACGCATGCTAAGAGCCTACTAGACTACATATGCATGCGTGTGCACGTCGTAAAGGGTTCAAAGAGACCAGCTGATGCAATTAAGAAAATAAATTTTGGCAGAGCAACAGAAATGATGGATGTACCATGAGGATGGATAACAAAATATAGGAGTAGGAATCATCGGGAACTAGCCAGATGCAATTTTCAATCCAGGGTCCACATGACACAAGCGGAGTTGTGTGCTTCTTCGAAAAAGAAAGTGCAGTTGTGTGCTCCTCAGAGCTTGCATGGGATGGGATAGCTGGACTCCGGACATAGCACAAGCACCAAATACTGCCATGTCCCACTTCGACATCCTTAATTTGCATTTGTAAGGCATTCCTTCCATAACCGTCTCAAGAATCAGTTGTTGTCCTTGCTCCCCGTGTTCATGTGCAGTATCAACCTTGCTGGTTGGTCACCGAACGTCTACCATGAAGAGCAAGGTGTTTCCCCTTGAGTGCGTTCAACCCTTAGCCCTGTGCGCACGAAACAAAGATTTTCTAAAGTTAACTTCATGTGATGTTGTGCTGATGTCAGCGTGACGTCAGCCATGTTCTGCCTAGAAAAATGAAACATTTTAAAAACTTTTGAAACTTATGAAATATTTTTCTGTTCACGGACTGTTTCAATGTTACATTTTTGAAAGTATTTAATCTTATAATACTTTATTGATACTTATGAAACATTTTTGTACTATTCACATCATGTTTCAATATTTTAATAATATTTTTGTCTGTTTCAATTAGTGACGCCAGCATGACGTCGCATGACATCATCCATGCCCGGGCTGGAAAAAAAACTAGATAACGCACCAATCTAAAAGCATAAAGGGACGGTAGATGGGACTCCTTCACATGAAGTTAGCTTTAGAAATTACTTTCCGTGTGCGCACATCGCAGCTAGGTCGTTGCCCTGTGCCAACGATCAGCTCCCGTCAGCTTATACATTTAGATAAATTATGTTCATTAATTTCTTACCACTCAAGTCGCTAAACTAAGGGCACATGCATTAGAAACTCAGCAATTTGCAATGCGGCGATACCAGTTTTTATGGCATCAGTTATCCTCCGAATAGGCAAAAATGGGCATGTATCCTTGCGAGCAGCCATGACGGCTATGGGCAACTCAATAACGATAGGGGCATGCAAAAAGATAGTATCTTGACAAGTCAGCATTGTTAATGTGATACAGGGCTCCGACCGACTATCGTTTTCGGACATGCCACAGGGGATTGCAAAAACGGTGCATGGTCCAGCACAACCAAGTCATTTTTATGTGATACAAGATCAAGTTGAGATAAGGTTTAGTTGGTGGTATGCCTGTATAGGTTGGGCACATTTTTTTTTGAGGGATGGGCACATGTTTATTACAACAAGCACGCAATGACTTCAGTCAGGAGATCCTAAGCAAATTAACAAGCAATATTCATGTCGTAGGTCGTGACTCAGACTCACATCAATGGTCGGTCGTAATGACTTGGCAGGTCAGGCACACATGCAATCCGCCTGCCTATTCAGCTGTGATTTCTATATATGTAACTAGATCATGATGGCACGTTGCCGCGCCCGTATATTTTGAAAATAGAATGAGTTTTCACAATATACCCGTTAGTAATAGAAGATGGTAATGAAAGAGTTGAATGTGAGGCAATGAATGTAGACCTTGAATTTCCATCACAATGAACAACTACTGCCAAGTTTACTTACTGCATAAAGCAATCAGAAGGTCCAACAAAATGCATAGGGTGGAAATTCTACTCCACTTAGTGACTTAATACATAATCAAACATATATAGGTGTCTAGTTCAGGTCGGCCGTAGAGGAGCCATAGTGTTGGGTTGCTCAACGCCATCTCTTGATAGCCCTGGACAGCTCGATGATTTGCTAGACAAATTCCTTCATTTTCATTTTCTTCCCCTTCTTGTGGTGCCATATCATCGGGAAAGAAACCATGTTTGCACTGTCACTATGTTCATTCAGTTCGGTCAACACCGTCATTACTGCCACATAGGCTTCCACACCATAGTCCTCTTTCAGTTCCTCGAGCTTATTGTCATACTCCTTGATTATTTCCTTTGTAAGAATAAACAACAACATCGCCGATCCTAATGAATACTTAAATACGTAAGAGAGTAAATAAGCTTTAAATAGATAATCAAAAGTATTGACCAAGTGAGTTAACTATAAGCACAATAAAAGAGGTTTGCACAACCAAGTTTCGTGCCCCAGCGGTGAAGCATTCAACAGAACAACGGTCATAATCAGCATCAACAATCGGCAACATATTTCACAACCTAGTTTTTTATTGGTTCAAGACACAAGTTTTCTTCAAGTTAAGGACAATAGAGTTACTCAAACAATTCATTTGAGAATAACCTCTTGGATGCTTTTGTGTAGTGCTTCAAAACACTCCCTTGTTAGGCTTGAAGCAATTTGTAATGCATACAAGAACTCTGTTATAGCCAAGCAACAGTACCACACAAGAGGTGCAAAAACTACAGTAGTTCTATCCATTCAGCAGCAGCAGCTTAAACTCTAAGAACTGCTTAGCCGCAGTTGTTAGCGAAAGGCCAGATTGGTTTAGGTGCATGGGATGTCTATTAATACTTTTATCTAGTAATTTGTTGATGCCTCTATTGTACCTCTATTGTATATTCAGGCCTCAAACAATCAAAGGCATGAGTCCAGAACTCGGTGAACAGACCTGAATGTTTACCGACCCATAACAAATTTAAAGTTCAAGTGGTGTGTTTCATGCCAACCTTTTTTTGCGTGAATACCTGGTAGAGCACTTCATCTGTAATCTAGTTGTCCTGAAGCTCTGCTCAGTAAAAAACATGTCATGTATGGTGTCATCAGAAAATTGTGCTATAATAAATCAAGAAGCTAATTATCTGTATTGTAGAAAATAATAATTATAGAAGCAATAACTTCTATTGACTCCATGGGATCACCTGTTCAAGTAAAAGAGATTTTATTCCAATCTTCTTCTTGCTCAGCGAATCCACAAAGTTGTGAACAGACATAGACTCAAAGAGGGCATCTAGACCTAGCTCAGAAATTGGGGTACAGTTTCAGGCTGCGAACGATACTTAGTGAGGAAACTAACAAATAAAATGGGGTATTTAGGAACTTACCTGTCCGCCAGCCCATTGTAAAGAGTCGGATCAAGAATTCCGCAATCAAATAAAACCGAAGAAATCCAAATCCGAATGAATTGAGGGGAACCAGCATGAACACGACCTGCAAAAATATGGAATCTAGAAAGTTATGATTTTATAGTCGGTGAATATTATTGGGTAGAGGGTTTGCAGGACAGAGAAGGAACAGAGAGTTATTGATCTGGATGGGGACAGAGTTGGAGGCAACTAAAGACTATATAGCCAAGATGAGGCATTCACAGTAACATACAATCATGCACATGATATCAGACATTACTGGTTTGTACAAACTAAATAATTACTCCGGCTTGAAAGCAGCGATGCTTCGCATCCCACAGGCGCATCAATGGGGGAGAACCGGTCACTGCCGGATCAGCTGCCGTAGGTCGAATCGGCGCTGGATGAGCTCCTCCATTGAATGATCCGGTTCCAATCGGAGGTATGGGTTTGTCTGCCCGCTCTGCATCGCCGCGATCCCCTATCTGTTCATGTTTTTTCTTACTACTCGGAATCGACATCAGTGTCGCCTATGTCCATGGTGTAACAATTGAGTTCTTGCGGTCTATGTGCTTTAGGTGGTATTTCGGGCCCAATTAACCATAGTTAGCTGATTTGACGTCGAGAGAAGCTTCCCTCAGGGACAATCAACCCACTTTGGAAATGAAGATATTATCTAATGGCCGTAAACCTCCTGACAGCATGTTTCGATGACCGAAAATTGTCAGGTCGTGAGATTGCTCGGTTTTGTCTCAGTTTTAATATCCCTAATATGTTGTGTGTGTTCCCCTCAGGGAGATCAAAGATTTCATCTTGTAATATTTCTTGAGCAACACAAAGGTTTTATGTACCGCGAGGATGATTTTAGGATCAGGAAGCATGGGGAACAAACGATATTTCATTCCAAGACTAGAACCATAACCACCCGCTGTACTCTTCAATCCCGTGGATCGATGCCAAGGACAGTCCCAGGCCATTCGTCGTCTTGTTGCCTCGTTACAACCGGTGGCCATCCAGAGCAAAGTAATGGACCGCAGCTGCGTCTAGCGCGGCTATGTAGAAGCAGTGACAAAATCAAGTTTATAGGTTGGGCATCACGGCCATACGATAAGCTTTAGGCTGCATCAAGGAGATGTGGCCGACATTGTTCAATTTCGGCCGGGTCAATGGGCTTTCCTGTGAAGCGTGAGAGACTAGGACGTGCACTCCTAGGCTGGATTGCCAAAACATTTCTGGAAGCATCTTGGAATTCCAAAGGCTTTCTTGTTCAAATATCCTAGATTTGAACACACATTCGTTCTTAAGGGTCTAGCTTCCACTTGAAGGTATGAATTAATACACCGTTACTGAAAAGAATCTACTACAGTTTATGTTTCGACCGTGTTCATCTTTACTATCCTATTATAAAAAATATTAAGTTTCAGAAAGCAATCAAAGGTCTCAACTTAACATCCTTGAGCATTAGTACACACATGTGTCTACATCAGTTAACACGAACTAAAAGGTACTCCCTCCCTCCCAAAATAAGTGAGTTTGGTTTGTTCAAATTCGCATGTATCTATATTTATGAAAAGTATAAACGACCAATTTTCATCTAATGTATACATTAGAAGTTAAGTTTGAATACCAGCTTCCTAATGTTGTATAGGTCTCGGTTCCATAACCAATATTGGACTCAATAGAGCCATTTTAAATATTGTCCTATGGATTGTGACGGTGCTAAAAAATTTACTCTTCGCACTCCACTTGTCGGTTTTCTCACATAGCTCCTAGTACATGATTCAAAATAAAGGGGCGACTTCTTACGATCTACAAGTAGTTTTCCGCGCCACCCCCAACCGTCCCGGGGGGGATCATTTCGGAAAGAGCACCACTCTATTTCTTTATTTAGTGGATTATACTAGGGAAATTAAAGAAAATAGGTATGCTTATTGTTAGTCTTTAAAACATGAGGATTATTTATGAACCCTTAATTATCATGTGGTGATATTTATGTTATTGCGGTGTGCGATAGAGTGGATCGGACAACACTGTTTTCATATATCTGGTTATCTACAAACACATCTCTTTTCAAGCCCTATACTAGGATTGAATAAATAGTCTTTTTTCTTAAGAAATTTACTTTTGTAGTCTTTCTTGTAAGCAGATTCTGTTTTCACACCAGTACATATATATCATCATCTACAATAATTAATATGCATGTTGGTTTCAGAACGAAAGTGAAGTGCCACATTATATTTAGAGAGAAAGAGACAGTGGTGAGGCTATAATATGGCAGTGTGGCCTTATTGAGAGATCTAGTGTAACTATTTTTTTAGTATAGAGATTCACTTCTTTTGTAGCACATTTGCTTGCACTCTTTTGTAGGATATGAGATAACTTTTTTCAGTACAACGAGTAGTGAAGTCCTTATGTAACACATACCTAAGATAACTTGTTTTCTAACACATATGCTTGCAAATTCTAGGATTGGGTGATCTCTAGAGTGCTTTCAAAATGATCGTCGTCCCACCTTTTTTGTAATGGATACTCATATAGGAGCTATAGTTTACTTGAGAAAGTATGGGCTACCATTTCCCATATAGAGTACCATCTATGATGTGACTGACAAAGAATGGTAGAGACGCATGAAACTCATCTCGGGCGGGAATGACATCATCGATACAATGAATTGTAGTTTCGATTTCTCTCTCTTTATTATCGTGATCTTGGTGACTAAGGTTAGCTCTAGCAACCCTCTTTCCAAGACAAACACTAAGGTTAGTACTGTGTTTTCCCAAGTTAGGAAAGATCTATACATGTGTAGCAGGTGTCTAAGTCTAAGTGGTTTGGACAAGTCTTGCATGCTAGGCGTGGTTTTTTTCTTGAGTCGGTTTAGGAAAGGTGCATAATTTAGTCCGTTTAGGTCTTGGGGTCCAAGGTCGAGTCGACTAACTAGGCATACGATCTGGTCCTATATATGCATGACATTTATTGTGAGTTTGTAACCTTGAGATTGGGAAGAAAATAATGAAAAACAAAGAACATGATATGTGCCAATGGCAATAATATTTCAATTGTTGTTTGCTTGTGATTTTCTCATGTGTTCAATACGTAGGTGAAACCGAACATTAATTGCCAATTCAGTGCACCTCGATTGCCCTGTAATGCATCTATACAACATAATGATTAAGGATAAATGCATATAAGAAACAATATACGCAGATTAGTTCAAAAATATATTACTGGTAAATCCACCGACTTTGGGTGTGCTAAAAATCGTGGTGGTTGAATACAAACAATCCATATTTGTGTACTAGACTACTAGTACTATTAGTACTACGTTGCTTGTGGGACTCCTGCGGTGATAATGTGTTAGTGCGGGCATGTTCTGTATACATGCCTACTGGGTGTACATATACAACGTGTGTGCAACAAATTGTTCAAAGATACTAAAAAAGTTCTATTGACAAGATGATTTTAGAGCCGAGCCGCACAAACTAGGGTCGCCTGATATACTCGACAAATGATGGAATACAAAGTAAGTTTAGGAAGCATCAAGAACGAAAACACGGCGAGGAACCTTCATCTTCCTCCTGTATTTCTTACCAACACCACCAAGTCAGAAACAGTAGCTGACGTCGGTAATCTTGTCTTGTCACATTGGTCATCGGTGCCCAGCCATGCAATGTCGTTCACTTGTCCCACCCATGTCCTTGTGCCAGACCCGTGAAACAGGCATTTCCTCGTAGGAGAACCAGGAGCTCCCATTTGTCGCTCTGACCGAGCAGTAGTGGAGGTGGCGCCATGAAGTTTACCTGACGTGACATGGGAAGCCTAATGAACACATTATCACATGTGTGTATTACTATATTATTATTTTGAGTTTTACTAATACAATAAAAAATTATTTTGATAAAAAAATTATTTATAAAACTAGTATGTCTTGAGATAAATGTTGATTTATCTGTATTTTTAGTTTGTTCATACTATTCGATGTCCAAGCAAACTCGGTCAAGCAAGTATCTCAAAATAAGTGTTCGTACATGTTATATAGAGTTACATGTTTATTCAAACTGACAAATCTGTGTGTCTTACTAGTACTAATCACCAGAAAATCGAGGGTGCAAACAATCGGTGCCGGCAAGACCACAGACAGAGGAAGGGCAAGTCTGTGGGAAGGGTACGACACCAAGGAGCTGCTGCGAGCACTGCTGGTCTTCGACTGACATCTGGCTGGAGCACTTGCGTGTTGCGTCTCCCTGTCCTTGTCGCGAACAACTTTAGAGACAAGGACCTTCAAGTCTGTCCGTGCCGTTGAGGGACCAGGGTTGCTCCTCCCTGGTCGTCCGTGCCAGTCACGCGATGGGGATGGCCGTTGATTTCTCTTCCCTGGTCGGTTCCTTGTTGCAATATGATCTCAAGTTGGATCTTGATGTGTATCGGCCATCCAGGTAGTCAAAGGTTACGGTTCATGATCCACTAATGCTTTCTCTCACATTTTGCCCATTCGGCCATTCATCTCGATCTGTACTTTCATTTTTCTTCTGTACCTAGCGCTACATTATGACTCAACTGTATTGTTGTTGCTAATGGGCTTGTTGCTTGATAGATGTGTTGATCTAACTGGAGTTGATATGAGGTAAAAACGATAATTGGAGCTACTACTAGTGAGTATTATAAGGATCAATGCACGAATGTTTGGGCATTGAGGTTTTCGTAACAAAAATAAAATTTATATTGCAAATTTCGGTTTACACCTATTGTAAGTTTTCTAGGACAACATTAGGAAATAGGTGAAATTAAAGTCCTATATGCATGTTCACAACAAGATTTTGTCGTAGGCAGGTAAGGTAGAATCTGGAAAACTTAGTGTAGGAAATGCATATAATTAAGGAAATCTGGAGAAGCCAATCAAAGCGTTGCATGGTTCATTGCAAATAAGAGTTGTTGTAGTATACTGTGACTCAGAATCTAACAGTAATAAGGGACTAGCTAGCAACCAGGTCAGGCATGTGCAAGCTGTGACTTGTAATCCTGCTGAACCGGAGTAGTATATGTATGGGTGAGTGCGTCGCAAAGGGTTCAAACATACCAAGAGATATCATTCAGAATATAAATTTTGTTAGAACATGACAAATGATAGGAAGGAAGGATGATTAAGCACTAACATAGGATTAGGAAGCATCAGGGACAACGCTAGTCAGTGTCATTTACAGTTACATGGCATTCCTTCTAAGACCCATGGTCATGTGCAGTCTGAGTATTGCTGGCTGGTCACTGGCGTCTTCGAAGCACACGAGGGCGTTGCTACTGGATTGCGTTGAACCCTTGGCCCTGTGCCCACGTCGCAGCTATGTCTTTGCGGCTCAAATGTGTCCAATCATTTCCCTGGAGATGTGCGTCCGCGTCGCAGCTCTCTCATCACCCCTCGACTGTGTCCAACACACACACCAACCAGCACATACCTGCTGAGTAGGAGGCTTGCTTCGGTACCCCCCCCCCCCCCCACAGGAGGGAAGCTTTTGTGGGTTTGTTGGCGGAGGGGTTGTGGGCACACTAGTGGAGAATTGCTTATCAGTGGAGAATATTTTTTGCTATCAATGGAGCATATAGAATGCGCCACTAGTATCGCGCCACTGATAATTATGTATCAATGGCGCATATTCAATATGCGCCATTGATAGTGAGACAACCAGTGGCGCATCCTCAATATGCGCCATTGATGTTTTACCAGTGGAGCATATATCCAAATGCGTCACTGATGTTAGATGCGCCACTGGTTGAATAAAAGATGCTCCCCTGATGTTTCGTACATGTATAAAGAATACAGGCTCTCAAGCATTTATACTTGTACACAGCAATATAGAAACAGAGATAATAGTACAAATAGAATTATATATCATCACATCAATTAGAACCCGACAGTGACAAGTGCCCGAATATTATAAAAGTCTTGCATACAACAAGTTGATCATCATCTCATACATTATACATTACAACAAGTTGATCATCATTTCAGGCTGTAAGTGGGCGCGCTCACGGCTTCCCACCAGCTGACCATCTCTGTCCATATTGTAAGTGGGTGCAGGAAACCGTGGCTCTCACGCCAGTATCTATATTATATAACGCTAAAAAGGTGAAAAATGATAACATGTTTACAAATCCCGTAATCTCACGCTACCACCATCCTTGCAAGATGCCACACTTTCGCATTGATGAAAGTTTGGCAAGACAATTTATAGTAACCTAGGAGAAAACAAAGAGAACTTGGTAAATACAATTATTGGAACCGGCACAAAATTTCCTATGCACTCTTCCTTGCACTCACCATCCCAAGGTAGAAGCAACAGATGGCTCAACATTGCCAATTATTTTCTGCATCAGTATATATATGTACAATAAATGAACATTAAAGTATGGTAGAAGCAGCATCCAACATAAGGTGCACACGAGCATCATCGAAACGGGCTTAGTTTATATTTGCACATCAACTACAAAATGGAAGAACGCCATCTTCTAAGCCCAGATTCACAACCAGCAAGGACGGACATCCACTAACAACCAAGTATCACCAAAATTTGCCAGTCCTAGAAAGCAAAAGAAAAAGTCAGGCACCAACTAAGCTGGAGAGATAGAAGACCAATAACAATGGGAACATGCTTTATTTCTACTCGGTATCATAAAGACAAGTCTAAGATTTACTCATAATCATTAATTGAACAGTCAAAGTACATGGTACACATATGACCTACTGTTTACTCCTCGCCGAAACTTCCATGTGTATTTAAAAATTGCACTGTAGCATCCCAATTGTCTAACAATGGTAATGCTACTTGGTCTAGTAATATAATGGCTACTTCCTATATACAATTGTTGCATCATAATTATATCATGCTCATGTCATCATGCCACCTTGCATTTGAGCATCATATCAAACCCTTTTCTTTTGGTTCTTCTCTCATATGCATTATTAATTGTATTTTCCTCTTGCTATTGTATTTGGTTATTGATATATTGTTTAATGCCCAAGTTGAGTTGGGGGCATATCTTTTATTCAAATCCATCACCTTTTTTTTCACCACCTTATAATTCCACCATCCCATTATCCATGAGCTTGTATTTCTTTTTCTTTTGATATGTATTCTAGCTCATGTGGGTGGGGTGGATCTAATTCTATAAATTCTTTTGATTGGCCTTTATTCCACTTCTTGGGAATGCATACGAATAATGCCATATCATTATTATTGTTTTCACAAGGATAAAAGATGGAATTAATTATTTTGCATGGGCCATGCAAAGCACTCATCTTTTCACCTTTGAATTTCCTGGATGTTGGAGTGAACCTTTTTCTTTTGGTGAGATTCCTTTTCTCTCTCTTTCTCCACCCTATCCTAGTTACTTTGCTTTGAGCATCAAAACCTCACCTCTCCCATCTCCACCTTGTCAACCTCACATGGAAAGGTGCCATGCATGGTCATGTGAGACTTTTTCCTTAAATCCACCCCTTCTTCTTTCTTTCATCACTTAATGGTATCCATTTCCACCATCACCCTAGCTTCACCTTAACCCTTGCATGATCTTGGTAGAACATATCTAGCCCATAAGACTCCCTCTCCAACACCATCATGTCACCCTCTTAAAACCCTAAACCTAGCTTTCCCTCTATTTCTCTCTAACCCTAGTTCTACTCTAAACCCTAACCCTTAACCTCACCTCACCCCTCTCCTCTCACCATGCCGAGGTGTCCCCTCTCGCTGCCAGCTGGCCCTAGTCCCTATCTACCACACGATCTACCCCACCCCTTCTAACCGTAGCCTAAGCTTCACCCGAGCCCTCTCTGATCTCTCTCTCTCTCGCTACCAGCCGGCTCCACCGACCTCACCGGTGCCCCTGGCCCACCTGGTAGCCTCCACCCTGCCCTGCCTAGCCTCCTCATGACCTGCACGTGAGAAGGAGGAGAAAAAGTTGGCCGAGGCCACCTTTATCCCTGCCCGCTCCCACACGGCACCCTCCTCCATCTCCCTCGCTTTATCCTCCGCCCCACGTCTCCTCTGCCTCGCCAGATCCACCTCGGAGCCCTGCCCTCTCCTTTTCTTCTTCTTCTTCGACGCCACCGTCTCTCGCCGGCCGCCGCCAGTACCGCCGGCATCTCTTCGTTCCGGTCAGCACGCGCGTCGTGGAGGTGGTCGAGGAGACCAAGGAAGGTCCTCTGCTTCGCCACGTACCCGCCAGCGAGGAGGACAAGCACCAGAACCGCTGGAACCAGCACCGCCCCGACGAAACCCTAGATCTCCGGCCGCCAGCCTCGTCGTCGATCGGCTGCGCCCCACCTCGATCCGAGCCCTCCGTCGACCCCGCGGTGAGCCCCTGTACCTCCCAGAAAACCCCATCTTCGCCGTCGTCTAGCCACGCCGGACCTTACACCAAACGCCCTCGGTGCGCCATCAGTCACTGGTGTCTGCATGTTTTCCGCGTCGCATAGAGCCTCACCTAGCCGCGTTACTCCCTCCTGTCAACACCCACGTCCTACCGCACTGGTTGTCGCCGCCGAGCGCTAGTCCCAGGTCCCTGGTTCGAGTCCCCGTTCCGCGCCGCGCGCAGATCTGCCGCCAGACAGTGGAGAAGATCCATAGTACCCGCGGCCCCCGTTTTGCATTTACCCCTATTTCTTTTAGCGCTCAACCCGCGACCCTCGCGACCCCACCTGCCAGCCACTGAGTGCTATTTACAGAAAGGCACTCCAGTTTTCGTAGCCTCAACCCGCGCTCCAGCATGCTCCCCACCTGTCAGCCTCTGCGGGATCACCCACTGGCACGTGGGCCCGTAGCCGCTGGTCCCGCCTGCCATTCGCGAGGGCTAGCCAGACCTAGAGTGAGAAAAACCGCGGCTGTGCAACGTTGACCACTGGGCCCAGTTTGCGCCGGCCCCAACCGTCAGTGGCTTGGGCTAGAACATTCTGGGTGTAAAAAGTCCTGGCCATTTCTATTAAAATAAAAATGTTTTCAGTAATTGTTCAAATTCAAATTCAAATCACATTTTAAATAACTTTCAAATTATAAATCCAAATAATACAAATAATATATGTTTTTGAATCAGAAAAATGTGAGGAATTCAAATATGCCATTCAAAATAATGTTTGACCACTTTAAATTTTCGAGATGATTAAAATTACAATAAAATGCCCTTTTCTTAATAAATTAATAATTTAAATCTATAAATCCAAATTTGACAAATAATAGGTCTAAATCAATCAGCGCGAAGAGCCCGTTCTATCTATGCAGTCCTTGTTCTGAAATGAAGCATGCATCATGTCATTATTAAAAATCTGAACTGTTTATGGCAATAAAATTTGACTAAATAAATAACGAAATGCTTTATTCTTGTACCTCAAACCTAACCATGCCATGCTACTTTAATGCCATGTAAATTGTGCATCATTCATCATGGCATGCTTGTTTGCTTGTCGCATTTTAATTCATATGCTTGTGCACTTTATTTATGATTGGCCCTTGTTTGTTTGGTTCTTCTTCGAATAGACGCCCAGGAGGAGAATTACCAGGAATCACAGGAGTACTACCCAGATCCATCTCTCGCTTCAACTGAGCTGCCAGGCAAGCACTACCATATGCTTGCATACATATAGTACCTATTGCCTCGATCTTACTCTTGCATCATTGAGTCGCGATTGCATTAAGTTGAATCCCAAGTACTGCATAGCCTTTACTTTTAAACCCCACCAAGCTTGTTCCTCCATCCCATGAGCCATGCGAGTCGTAGAAAAGCATGTGTAGGGTATGTGAGTGTCTGATGAATAATGAGGTACCTAAACCACTTAACCCGTGTAGTAATGGGATAACTAATGAAAGAGGCACCGGTGAGCAATATCTGCTATTTGGTTTTTCATGCTCACTTGTGTCCCGTAGGACCCCGAGTACTTGATTCCTGTTCCTTGACTATTCGCACTATCCACATCCGGGAGGCCTTATGGACCCCCCTGAGCCAAAGCTTGATTCATTCTTATTTCTTGGGGCCACAATTAGTTTGGGGCTTTATTACTATCCTGTACTTATGCCATGTTACTGCTTTATTAAGATTGTGCGAGGAGCACCTCTATTGTTTTGGATCGCGCCACGTTTTCACGGTATCGACAAGCCCAGTCACATTTTCGGGTTCCCAGTCGTTTACAGCCGTCATCGCAAACCCTGGGTCCGTCTCGGAGCCGACCAACTTCGTTGCGGGTAGCTTATTGGGGTGGCCCCCTGAAATATTTCTGAATCCTGTGATTGCTTTGTCGTGAATGCCTCGTTGGGTTTTGAGTTGGGTTTTCAGAGGTTGATCGAGTGTGTGTTGCTATTCGTGCACCCCTGTAGGATAAATCTTTCTGAAAGCCGTGTCCACGGTTATGGACGACTTGGAGCACAGTTTCTCGATCATAGACAAGTATAACTAAAGTACCGCTTTTAATTTGACTAAGTACTTGACTAGTAAATAGTGCAATACTCATGGAATGGTTAATAAAATTGCCAACGGATGATGGGGTTGTTAGTCCGCTTCCTCGTTGGTAAGCGAGGAGGAGGATGGATCTGTTAATTATACTGTTATAACTGTTGTTCTTAATTCATGTACTTCCGCCTATCATTGGTTAGGCGGATGGTTAGCGTGTATCTATAGAATCGTTAGATATTATCTTTTGCTGCAATTGCGTCACCCCAGGTTGTGTCCCCTTTAGTGGCATAAAGACTTGCTGAGTACCCCTAGGGTCTCACACGATAAATTGTTTGATTCAGATGAACAGGTGCACTCACAAGATGGATACTGGGTGGAGGAGACAGATGATGTTGGCAACGATCATTCGGTGTAGAGATTCTGGGAACGGGGATCCGCGAGATCTGTGGGCGGGATGTGTTTATTTATGTGGCATCTTATGCCGATTTACTTCTTATCCGTACTCGGATCTTGTTTTCCGCTTCCGCCTGATACTCTGATGTTTGTTGTATGAGGAGCTATCCTAAATTATTATCTCTATCTAGGATATTTGAATCTTGCTGTATGGCATTGCAATATTTCTGTTTCTTTTAGATGGAATGGCTCTGAGGACTGTTGTATGTGGCTTGCATACATGCTCATTTGTGTATGTAGTTGATCCCTTCGCCTGCCGATTACGCCGCTCGTTCTTGTCCCGATGATCTGAAAGTGGTTAGGATGGCCGAAAGGTCTACCGTGAGTGGCCCTGGGCCCCACCGTACTATTTTAACCACTTTCGTTCATCCAGGCAAGTAACTAAGAGCGTAATTCACCGAGGTAGTTACAATTGGTATCAGAGCCATCCCGCCCTTCAGGGTCTCTGCCAAAATGGTCGTTGTCAGTCTAGCAAAGTTATGTATACTAGGGAAAAACAAACGTGAGAGTAGGACTGCTTCCATTTTCTTCTTACCCACCCACCCACCCTTTTCTGGTAAGGACGTGTAACGTTTTCAATCCTCTTCTAAAAATTCAAATTAGGATTCACGTGTTCTGGGTTCCGAGTACCATAGGTTGTGTGTGTGTGTGCGTAAATTCCTTGTCTATCTGTTGCATCCAAATGTTATCACCATCTCCTTTGGGTTATCAACTGTTGGTACATTCCATACCGACATGCCTTTGTAAACCGATGCGATCTATTCTGATTCGTTGTATACCGATGCGATGTTTCTTACTCTTTGTTATCCGACGTTATCTTGTTGGGGTGTTCTCTGTCGTAGTTACCAATCTTTAGGTTCATCTTAAGAAGAAGGTGTTGGGATATGTATTTTACTTATTCATGTGCGGAGTAATGGTTTGAGTGCGAGATGGAGTCGCGACCATACCACTACTTTTATCATTGCTCTTGTATATTGAACTAGTAGATTTACTAATCTTGATTCGTTAAGTGGTTTTGCGCATATAGTGGTATTTTAATGCCAAAATTTGCGGAAATTTTTTCTTTGTAGTTTGTGTACCACACTCCTTGTTCAGTCGTGTGCGTTATGCTTAATATCTTCTAGTTTCCTGTAACTTTGTTGATATTTTAATATCATCTAACTGAATTGCATCCTTTAATCTTGGTTAATTCCATTTCGGTACTATTTTGGATTATTATCATTCTCCATTATAGTACTAACTTGTGTTTTATATCAATCACAGGATGGCACCACCACGCCATTCTGAGGAGGACATACCAACTGAACTTGGGGCAGCTTTGGCAAGTATTGCAAATGCTTTGGGCACTATGCAGCAGAACCAATAGCGCTTCGAGGAAAGCGTGAGGAGGAATGAGTTTGTTCTGCTACCTCCACCTCCCAAGCGAGGAGACATCAAGAGTTTTCTCAAGTTCAACCCACGCCAATTTGAGGTGTCTGATTAGCCACTTGATGCAGATGATTGGCTGCGCGAAGTGTCAAGGTTGCTGATGACTGCGGATGTTCCCGAGCAAGAATGGGTCAAATGTGCCACTCACCTTCTGAAGGGAGATGCAGCTCTGTGGTGGGAAAATTATCTAAAGGCAGATCTTTCTGGTTTTCAGCCTACTTGGGAGCAATTCACTAGGGCTTTGAAAGAGCACTATCTGTCTGAAATTGTCATGAAAAGGATGAAGGAAGTGTTTCTCAACCTCAAGCAGGGCACTGACAATGTCAACACCTACATCAGAAACTTCATGAACCTTTCTCGGTATGGTGGCGATGAGATCTCTGATGACAAGAAGAAGCAAAAGAGGTTCCGGCAAGGCCTCAACGCTTCCATCAAATATGCAATCACTCATGCAAGGCCGGCGTCTTTTCTGGAATTACAGCACACAGCTCTGCAGGAAGAAGCAAGTAGGCAAGTGTTTGAGGAGTCAAAGAAACACAGCCGTGATACAACAAGTTCTTCTGCTATGACAGCTCCTTCTAAGCGTCATGTCTGGGTTCCTAACACCCCACCGTCGCTCCCGGCTCCACCAAGACCGTCAAGCTACGCACCAAGGCCACCAAACTCCTTCACTACGGCTCCCAGGGGCTACAACCACAACTACCCTGGAGCGCCTGGTGGAGTCCCTGGCTATGTTGCTCCACGTCCACCTGGAGCTTGCTATACTTGTGGAAACACTGGGCATCAGCACTGGAATTGTCCAATGAACAACAAAGCTCTTCCACCACCACCTCCAAGACCTGCGGCAAGTGCTCCTATGGTTCGTGCACCTCCACCTCGGGCTCTCAACATCAACACCAAGCCCGGGTCTACGGTTGCTCGTGCCAATTGTGTCAACGTCGCTCAAGCTGAGTATGCACCTGGAGTTGTCATGGGTATGCTTCCTGTTAACTCAGTTCCTGCACGAGTTTTATTTGATTCTGGTGCTTCACATTCTTTCGTGTCATACAAGTTTGCGGAGAGTAATGGGTTACCTTCTGACGCTTTACCAACTCGCCTCATGGTGCAATCTCCTGGTTCAAACATGAGGGCTTCTAAAATCAGCTATGGCAATCAAATTGAGATTGGTGGCTCTTCGTTTCCGGCTTCCTTAATTATTCTGGGCAATTCTGATATTGATGTTATCTTGGGCATGGATTGGTTAACAACAAATGCAGCTGTGATTGATTGTGCTGAACGTTCGGTTTCTCTGAAAATTCCTGAAGGCCATATAGTCTATTCTCCAAGTCTGACTCCTGCAATTCAGCTTTACTCTTTGGCGGCTCTGAATGATGATGCTATGGTAGGTATTCAGAGTGTTCCTGTAGTCTGTGAGTTCCCAGATGTCTTTCCTGAAGAGTTGCCAGGTATGCCTCCGGATCGTGAGGTTGAGTTTGTCATTGAACTTGAACCAGGTACCGCTCCTATTTCCAAGCGACCTTATAAAATGGGTCCTGCTGAGGTGGCTGAACTCAAACGTCAGTTGGATGAACAAGAGAAGTTGGGTTTCATTCAGCACAGTACTTCTTTTTGGGGCAACCCAACCATCTTTCTGAAGAAGCGAGACAAGACTAATAGACTTTGTGTTGACTATCGGGCTCTCAATGCTAAAACAATCAAAAATAAATATCCGCTTCCGCGGATTAATGATCTCTTCGATCAGCTAGCTGGAGCTGTGGTATTCTCTAAGCTTGATTTGAGAAGTGGTTACCATCAAATCAAGATTCGCAAGGAAGATGTTCCCAAAACAGCTTTCACCACCCGCTATGGCCTGTATGAGTACACGGTCATGTCTTTCGGTCTCACCAACGCACCTGCCACCTTCTCGAGGCTTATGAACTCGGTTTTCATGGAGTATCTTGATAAGTTCGTTGTGGTCTATCTGGATGACATTCTAGTCTATTCTAAGTCAAAGGAAGAACATGAAGAACACCTTCGGTGTGTCCTAAACAAGCTTCGTGAGAACCGCCTGTATGCAAAGTTCTCCAAGTGTGAGTTTTGGCTGCCTCAAGTCACTTACCTTGGTCACGTCATCTCTGCCAAGGGCATTGCCGTTAACCCAAAAACTATTAAGACAATTATGGACTGGCTGCCACCCATAAATGTCAAAGAAGTCCGAAGTTTCCTTGGTTTGGCCAGTTACTGTCGTCGCTTCGTTCAAAACTTCTTGAAGATTGCGAAGCCTCTTACCGATCTCCTCAAGAAAGGCAAGAAATACCTTTGGACTCCTACATGTCAAGAAAGCTTTGAAACACTCAAAGAGAAGCTCACTTCCACACCAGTCTTGGTTCCTCCAGATACATCAAAGCCTTTCCAGATATTCTGTGACGCCTCATTGCAAGGATTGGGTGCGGTCCTTATGCAAGAAAAACAAGTTGTTGCGTATGCATCTCGTCAGTTGAAGACGCATGAGATCAACTATCCTACACATGACCTCGAACTCGCAGCAGTTGTCTTTGCTTTGAAAGTATGGAGGCATTACTTGCTTGGCAACCATTGTGAGATCTTTCCTGATCACAAGAGTCTGAAGTATATATTCACACAGCCTGACCTCAACCTTCATCAGAGAAGGTGGATTGAAACAATCAATGATTTCGATTTGACCATCAACTACACTCCAGGCAAAGCTAATGTCATGGCCGATGCTCTCAGCCGAAAAGCTTATGTCAACAATCTCATGGTGGAAGAACAAAAACCTCTCTTGTGCGAGGAATTCCGCAAGCTCAACCTTGAAATTGTGGATCAAGGGTATCTTCTGAACCTTCTGGCAACACCTCTCTTGGAAGAAAAGTTCGCTCCATTCAACTTGGTGATCCTTACACTAAAAAGATCATCTCCAACATTCAGCTTCCGAAGTATGAGTGTTTCCACGTTGACGACCAAGGCACTCTTTTTTTTGAACACAGGATGTTTGTTCCGAACTACCCGGGTTTAAGAGAGCAAGTTCTCAAGGAGGCGCATGATTCTGTTCTTTCTATTCACCCTGGCAGCACTAAGATGTACATGGACTTGAAAACACAATATTGGTGGCCTGGGTTGAAACGATATTGTGCCAAGTATGTCTTGGAGTGTGATGTCTGTCGCAGAGTTAAAGCTGTCCATCAGAAACCTTCCGGTCTTCTACAGCCATTGAAGCCTCCGGAATGGAAATGGGAGAAAGTAGAGATGGACTTCATCACTGGTTTTCTAAGGTCGCAGAAGGGCAACAATGCAATCTTTGTTGTCATCGATAGGCTTTCTAAAGTAGCTCACTTCTTTCCCGTCAAGGAAACAATTTCTGCAATTCAGTTGGCTGAGCTCTATATCAACAGAATTGTCTCTCTGTATGGAGTTCCTCTTGAGATCAGTTCAGACCGTGGAAGCATCTTCACTTCCAAGTTCTGGGGAAGTTACCAAAATGCTTTGGGAACAAAATGAAACTTCAGCATAGCTTACCACCCTCAGTCGCAAGGACAAGTTGAAAGGATCAATCAGATTCTGGAAGATATGCTCCGTGCTTGCGTTATCTCTTTCAGCCTGAAGTGGGAAGAATGTCTTCCTTATGCGGAATTCTCTTACAACTACAGCTTCCAGAAAAGTCTAAAGATGGCACCATTTGAGGCTCTCTATGGTCGCAAATGCAGAACTCCGATTGGTTGGTCGGGCGCAGGTGAAAGAATATTGTTTGGCCCCGACATTGTAACTCAAGCGAAGGAGAAAGTTCACATCATTCTTGAAAACCTGAAGATTGCTCAAAGTCGCCAGAAGAGCAATTATGACAGAAAGCACACGGACATGGAGTATGTTCCTGGTGATCTCGTTTACCTTCATGCCACTCCCATGAGAGGCACGCACCGCTTTGGTATCAAAGGAAAGCTGGCTCCTAGAGACATCGGTCCTTTCAAAATTCGTGGAAGAAGAGGAGAAGTTGCTTATGCTCTTGAGCTCCCTGATCAACTCAAAGTCCATGATGTTTTCCACATCTCTCAACTCAAGAAGTGCTTCAAGGATCCCGACAGGACCGTGGACCATGAACTCATCAATCTCCAAGAAGATCTGTCTCAAGAACACCCCATAAAAATTCTAGAAGTCATAGAAAGAAGGACTCGCAACAAGTCCATCAAGTTCTGCAAGGTGTAGTGGTCGCACCATTCCGTTGATGAAGCCACTTGGGAACGTGAAGATGAGCTCCGTGCCAAGTATCCTACCCTCGTTGAGTCTTCTTATTCCTAGAATCTCGGGGCGAGATTCCTGTTTAGTGGGGGAGAGTTGTAGCATCCCAATTGTCTAACAATGGTAATGCTACTTGGTCTAGTAATATAATGGCTACTTCCTATATACAATTGTTGCATCATAATTATATCATGCTCATGTCATCATGCCACCTTGCATTTGAGCATCATATAAAACCCTTTTCTTTTGGTTCTTCTCTCATATGCATTATTAATTGTATTTGCCTCTTGGTATTGTATTTGGTTATTGATATATTGTTTAATGCCCAAGTTGAGTTGGGGGCATATCTTTTATTCAAATCCATCACCTTTCTGTTCACCACCTTATAATTCCACCATCCCATTATCCATGAGCTTGTATTTCTTTTTCTTTTGATATGTATTCTAGCTCATGTGGGTGGGGTGGATCTAATTCTATAAATTCGTTTGCTTGGCCTTTATTCCACTTCTTGGGAATGCATAAGAATAATGCCATATCATTATTATTGTTTTCACAAGGATAAAACATGGCATTAATTATTTTGCATGGGCCATGCAAAGCACTCATCTTTTCACCTTTGAATTTCTTGGATGTTGGAGTGAACCTTTTTCTTTTGGTGAGATTCCTTTTTCTCTCTTTCTCCACCCTATCCTAGTTACTTTGCTTTGAGCATCAAAACCTCACCTCTCCCATCTCCACCTTGTCAACCTCACATGGAAAGGTGCCATGCATGGTCATGTGAGACTTTTTCCTTAAATCCACCCCTTCTTCTTTCTTTCATCACTTAATGGTATCCATTTCCACCATCACCCTAGTTTCACCTTAACCCTTGCATGATCTTGGTAGAACATATCTAGCCCATAAGACTCCCTCTCCAACACCATCATGTCACCCTCTTAAAACCCTAAACCTAGCGTTCCCTCTATTTCTCTCTAACCCTAGTTCTACTCTAAACCCTAACCCTTAACCTCACCTCACCCCTCTCCTCTCACCATGCCGAGGTGTCCCCTCTCCCTGCCAGCTGGCCCTAGTCCCTCTCTACCACACGATCTACCCCACCCCTTCTAACCCTAGCCTAAGCTTCACCCGAGCCCTCTCTGATCTCTCTCTCTCTCGCTACCAGCCGGCTCCACCGACCTCACCGGCGCCCCTGGCCCACCTGGCAGCCTCCACCCTGCCCTGCCTAGCCCCCTCACGACCTGCACGTGAGAAGGAGGAGCAAAAGTTGGCCGAGGCCACCTTTATCCCTGCCCGCTCCCACACGGCACCCTCCTCCCTCTCCCTCGCTTTATCCTCCGCCCCACGTCTCCTCTGCCTTGCCAGATCCACCTCGGAGCCCTGCCCTCTCCTTTTCTTCTTCTTCTCCGACGCCACCGTCTCTCGCCGGCCGCCGCCAGTACCGCCGGCATCTCTTCGTTCCGGTCAGCACGTGGGTCGTGGAGGTGGTCGACGAGACCAAGGAAGGTCCTCTGCTTCGCCCCGTACCCGCCAGCGAGGAGGAGAAGCTCCAGAACCGCCGGAACCAGCGCCGCCCCGACGAAACCCTAGATCTCCGGCCTCCAGCCTCGTCGTCGATCGGCTGCGCCCCACCTCGATCCGAGCTCTCCGTCGAGGCCGCCGTGAGCCCCTGTACCTCCCAGACAACCCCATCTTTGCCGTCGTCGTCTAGCCGCGCCGGACCTTACACCAAACGCCCTCGGGGCGCCGTCAGTCGCTGGTGTCTGCATGTTTTCCGCGCCGCATAGAGCCTCACCTAGCCGCGTTACTCCCTCCTGTCAACACCCACGTCCTACCGCACTGGTTGTCGCCGCCGAGCGCTAGTCCAAGGTCCCTGGTTCGAGTCCCCGTTCCGCGCCGCGCGCAGATCTGCCGCCAGACAGTGGAGAAGATCCATAGTACCGCGGGCCCCGTTTTGCATTTACCCCTATTTCTTTTAGCACTCAACCCGCGCCCCTCGCGACCCCACCTGCCAGCCACTGAGTGCTATTTACAGAAAGGCACTCCAGTTTTCGTAGCCTCAACCCGCGCTCCAGCATGCTCCCCACCTGTCAGCCTCTGCGGGATCACCCACTGGCACGTGGGCCCGTAGCCGCTGGTCCCGCCTGCCATTCGCGAGGGCTAGCCAGACCTAGAGTGAGAAAAACCGCGGCTGTGCAACGTTGACCACTGGGCCCAGTTTGCGCCGGCCCCATCCGTCAGTGGCTTGGGCTGGAACATTCTGGGTGTAAAAAGTCCTGCCATTTCTATTAAAATAAAAATGTTTTCAGTAATTGTTCAAATTCAAATTCAAATCACATTTTAAATAACTTTCAAATTATAAATACAAATAATACAAATAATATATGTTTTTGAATCAGAAAAATGTGAGGAATTCAAATATGCCATTCAAAATAATGTTTGACCACTTTAAATTTTCGAGATGATTAAAATTACAATAAAATGCCCTTTTCTTAATAAATTAATAACTTTAAATCTATAAATACAAATTTGACAAATAATCGATCTAAATCGATCAGCGCGAAGAGCCCATTCTATCTATGCAATCCTTGTTCTGAAATGAAGCATGCATCATGTCATTATTAAAAATCTGAACTGTTTATGGCAATAAAATTTGACTAAATAAATAACAAAATGCTTTATTCTTGTACCTCAAACCTAACCATGCCATGCTACTTTAATGCCATGTAAATTGTGCATCATTCATCATGGCATGCTTGTTTGCTTGTAGCATTTTAATTCATATGCTTGTGCACTTTATTTATGATTGGCCCTTGTTTGTTTGGTTCTTCTTCGAATAGACGCCCAGCAGGAGAATTACCAGGAATCACAGGAGTACTACCCAGATCCATCTCTCGCTTCAACTGAGCTGCCAGGCAAGCACTACCACATGGTTGCATACATATAGTACCTATTGCCTCGATCTTACTCTTGCATCATTGAGTCGCGATTGCATTAAATTGAATCCCAAGTACTGCATAGCCTTTACTTTTAAACCCCACCAAGCTTGTTCCTCCATCCCATGAGCCATTACTATAGGAGTTGTTTGAGCCATGCGAGTCGTAGAAAAGCATGTGTAGGGTATGTGAGTGTCTAATGAATAATGAGGTACCTAAACCACTTAACCCGTGTAGTAATGGGATAACTAATGAAAGAGGCACCGGTGAGCAATATCTGCTATTTGGTTTTTCATGCTCACTTGTGTCCCGTAGGACCCCGAGTACTTGATTCCTGTTCCTTGACTATTCGCACTATCCACATCTGGGAGGCCTTATGGACCCCCCAGAGCCAGAGCTTGATTCATTCTTATTTCTTGGGGCCACAAATAGTTTGGGGCTTTATTACTATCCTGTACTTATGCCATGTTACTGCTTTATTAAGATTGTGCGAGGAGCACCTATACTGTTTTGGATCGCGCCACGTTTTCGCGGTATCGACAAGCCCAGTCACATTTTCGGGTTCCTAGTCGTTTACAGCCGTCGTCGCAAACCCTGTGTCCGTCTTGGAGCCAGCGAACTTCGTTGCGGGTAGCTTATTGGGGTGGCCCCCCCGAAATATTTCTGAATCCCGTGATTGCTTTGTCGTGAATGCCTCGTTGGGTTTTGAGTTGGTTTTTCCGAGGTTGATCGAGTGTGTGTTGCTATTCGTGCACCCCTGCAGGGTAAATCTTTCTGAAAGCCGTGTCTGCGGTTATGGACGACTTGGAGCACAGTTTCTCGATCATAGACAAGTATAACTAAAGTACCGCTTTTAATTTGACTAAGTACTTGACTAGTAAATAGTGCAATACTCATGGAATGGTTAATAAAATTGCCAACGAATGATGGGGGTTGTTAGTCCGCTTCCTCGTTGGTAAGCGAGGAGGAGGATGGATCTGTTAATTATACTGTTATAACTGTTGTTCTTAATTCACGGACTTACGCCTATCATTGGTTAGGTGGATGGTTAGCGAGTATCTATAGAATTGTTAGATATTATCTTTTGCTGCAATTGCGTCACCCTAGGTTGTGTCCCCTTTAGTGGCATAAAGACTTGCTGAGTACCCCTAGTGTCTCACACGATAAATTTTTTGATTCAGATGAACAAGTGCACTCGCAAGATGGATACTGGGTGGAGGAGACAGATGATGTTGGCAACGATCATTCGGTGTAGAGATTCCGGGAACGGGGATCCGCGAGATCTGTGGGCGGGATGTGTTTATTTATGTGGCATCTTATGCCGATTTGCTTCTTATCCGTACTCGGATCTTGTTTTCCGCTTCTGCCTGATACTCTGATGTTTGTTCTATGAGGAGCTATCCTAAATTATTATCTCTATCTAGGATATTTGAATCTTGCCGTATGGCGTTCCAATATTTCTGTTTCTTTTAGTTGGAATGGCTCTGAGGACTGTTGTATGTGGCTTGCATACATGCTCATTTGTGTATGTAGTTGATCCCTTCCCCTGCCGATTACGCAGCTCGTTCTTGTCCCCATGATCTAAAAGTGGTTAGGACGGCCGAAAGGTCTACCGTGAGCGGCCCTGGGCCCCACCGTACTATTTTAACCACTTTTGTTCATCCAGGCATGTAACTAAGAGTGTAATTCACCAAGGTAGTTACATGCACATTATGGAAAATTATGGAAAATCATCGATGGTCAACAGCCTAGGATCATCTGATCATGAATACAAAATAATGGGTCTCAAAACTACAACATCAGTCAGAGTAAGCAAACTCTATCAAACATAATCACAACAAAGAAGAGCTAATGTGTGCCCAGAGGCTGGCGACAAGGGATAAAGAATGACGTTTTTAATGTTAAAAAGTGACACATGTTGCTGTCACAGTAATTGTGCATTTCACATCATCATAGACCAAAAATCCCATTGGTTATGTCCTTTTTACAATGATAAGAATCCAACCAAGCACTGATGAAAGGTTTATAAACAGAGCACAGGTGAAAGGTCGGCAAATGAATCTTGCAGCACCAAATTTTTTTATTTCAAACATAGACAAGCACAGCTCAAATTCGGTCTCTAGACAATAAGATATATTCTCCACAAATAAATGCATGATCTTTCACAACCAAAGCTCAAACAAAGGAACACACAATTTCATGATACCATCAACTTTTACTAAGTTTCCTACGGCCAAACCCTCTAACATTACATACTGATTAGCGATTAAGCAAGCCATGTTTCTCCATAAACTAGTAAATTGTTTGTCTTTTTAGGGATAGATAAACTTGTAGTATTGATTTGTGGTTTATATAGCCTTAAATAATAAGTATATTGTGCATAAGAGGCCATGCCTGGAGAAGCCGCCGGCGATGATGAAAGATCCAGCATCGATCTCATCGCGGGGTAACCAGATTGCGTGAAATTTGCATCAGCTCGGTTTAGATTTGTTCAGATTCGCCCCTAACCTTTCCATGTGGAGCACGAGGCGCGAGAGGGCGGGGCACCGCAGGAGTAGGGCCCTGGCAAGGGCGACCCCGGTCGGGAGGAGGCGGAGCTCCTCGGCCGCCCGCCAGACCCGGGCGGCGCAGTCTCGCCAGCCGCGGTTGACCGCGGCCGCCTCCGTGGGAACCGCCCTCCCGCCCAGCTCCATCGTCACCTTGTCCTCCTCCATCTCGTAATCGCCATCCTCGTTGTTGTGGGCCCTGGGCTTCTTCTCGGGTGAGGATGGCGTGGTCATGGTCTCGTCCTAGGAGAGGGCGCGGTGGAGCCTGTTCTCCCCGCTGGCGGCCCCCGAGGAGGAGGGGATGATGGGGCCGCACCGCTCGGAGGCGAGCAGAGGTCGTGGCGGGCGGCCGGCGGCGCTTGACGGCGGGAGCCTCATGCAATAGCGGGGCCAGCAATGGTGGAGCAGAGCATCGATGCAGGCGGCGGCGCTTGCCCGCAGGGCTCGATGGCGGCGAGGGGTGAAGTCGGCTCGAGGAGGCCCCGACGGTGCGCTTGGGTGACGGAGGGCGGCGGCGGTCGGGTGTGGATGGAGGAGTGACGCGGGGTAGGAAGGGACCGAGGAGAGGGCAAGTCATCGCGATGGGATCGTTGGGATCCCGTGCGGGGTGGGTTGCGTACACGCGCGTGTGTGCGATGCGGGTGGGGCTGGGCCGTGGGGTGGGGTCACGCGCGTGGGTGGGGAGCGTGCCGTGTCGCTGTGTGCTGCACGGCTGGTGGTAGTTGACCGCGTGATCGAGAGATGGGGTGGTAGGTTTCAGCTGTGAAACAAAATATTTGCAAATAGGTTTTAGACAAACATAGATATACAGAAAAAAAATATTAGTGGCACATCTCCAATATGCGCCATTGATAATCCTACCACCTTTCTGAGTGGTGGGGTCCAAGTGGGGCCCACAACTTATCAATGGCGCATACTGAGAAAGATGCGCCATTAGTGAGGAGCATCTCCAATATGCGCCATTGATAATCCTGCCACCTTGCATATGGGCCATTGATGAGCATATATTAATGGCGCATATGTCCATATGCGCCATTGATATTTGGCACATCTTTTTAGATGTGCGCCATTGGTTAAACAAAATATTAGTGGAGCATATTTTTAAATGCGCCACCGATAATTATCAGTGGAGAATATTCAAAAAAAATGCTCCACTGATAATAAATCTATCCATAAGCCTTTCTCTACTAGTGGCAGGACGAAGTCTGATTCATTTCTCCGACCGTATTGCCCACTTTATAGTCGTATTGTACAGGAACTTAGTTTTGTCTTGGTGTCTGGTGGTGGTCATGCTTGGAGTCTCTTCGTTCTTGGCAGTTTGGTTGGAACAATCCCCAGTCAGAACAATCCCCAGTCAGAACACAACCCTGACTCACACATACTACTGACGCGACACTCTCGAAACACATGCCTAATCTCACACAGGGTCCCTACTCCGTCTTGCCGCCACCCATCCGTTCTCACCGCGATGGGGGACACCCAACATCTCACGACGACTTGTCATGTTCCTTAGAGCTTGCGCAGCACCGAGCGAGCTCGACCGCGCCAACCATACACGCAAGCGCCGCGCAGACCACGGTGGCTAGACTACGTTGCTCAAGACACTAGAGCCACCGCTAGGACATACAGTCGGATAGAACAGGAGAGAACTTTGGAGGAAGAGGAAGGAGGAGGCAAGGATGTCACAGCGGCGCCAGTGAGGGTGTAGGGCATGGATAGCCGGGCGTTTGGCGGCGGAGAAATCACCTCGTAGATAGAAATTTTATAATTTTACCATATGTTTAGTCTGATCTACTCCATTTTTCTACTCGCTATCTTGGACTGGGGACACAAAAGTTGTTGTGCTCGCGTCGGTAATATTGTCTTATCACTGTGGGCGTCGACGCCAGGCACACAATGTCGTTCAGGCGTCCTACCCATGTCCCTGCGCTAGGCTCTCGAAACAGTCGTTTCCTCATTGGAGAATCATGACGACGTCCTATTTGTCGCTCTAAGCCGACAATAGGTGGAGGTGCTGCCATGAAGTGTACCTGACATGAGATGAGAAGCCTAATGAAGAAATTAACACATGTGTATATTATTATATTCTTATTTTGACTTTTAGTAATACAATAAAATAGTTATTTTGATAAAGAATCTATTATATACTAAAAGTAATATAGGGATGTCTAATAGAGCTACCACGCTTAGTCACATCACACAAATTATTTTGATAGTTGGATCTAATATTTATGTGGCCGCCGTAAGCCACGGTAAGCCAAGTGGAGCTTTTTTGGCCTCCACACCGTAATCAACAAAAAATCGAGGTGCAAAAAATCGGTGGTGGCAAGGTCACAAACAGAGGAAGGGAGAGCATGTAGGAAGGGTATGTCCCCAAGGAGATCCTTGAATCAAGCTTTCACCGCTCTATATTAATATAGCAACTACACCGTACAATGAACATGCCGGAGTCGCAGCACAACCAAGCCCAACGGAAAAGAAAGAGAACAAAAGAGAAATAAATGCCAACATTGGTAGATCGAACAGTAAAGGAAGCGTGACTGGCCAGTTTCATTATTGTGATATACTCCCTCAGTTTCAAAATACAAGATAGTTTAGATTTTGTGAAGGCAATGTATCTAGATACCTTTTAGTGTGTAGATTCGGAGTGAACCTCTCCGAACCTGTCTAGATACATTATCTTTACAAAGCTAAAACATCTTATATTATGAAATGGAGGGGAGTACACACGAACACGTCAACCTGAAGTAGACACGAGAAATAAGAACAAGAAGCCACCGCAGCTCAAGTTCTTTTCTTTCACACGGTACAGCTTCGATTGTTACTGTTCGATTTATTTTCATCAAATATTAGACCGGGAGCTCGGGTGTCACATAAAAAGCTTGGCCCTCGATCAGTACGGTGGATACTCTCAGTAACAAGCACAAAACACACGGCACGCAGCCGGCAGCCCAACTTATTCATGGTAAAGCCCAATCAAACAGCTGGCACTAGTAACGCGAGACAGAATCAACATCCCTTCCCTCCGGACCTCCGGTCCAATTTATCAGACACCCGCGTAGTTTAAAAAAATTCTTTGATATCAATTTTGACAAAAAAAATATACAATATAATGCCCTAAAAAATTACCATTTAAAAGTATTTATAATTTTTGTGACATACTCCCTCCGATTCCTCAGCTTACGGGGTAAAAAATCGAGCGCAGTTATTAAGGAGCGTTCGGCAGGAGATATTCTATCGATCACCTTCCTAATTTGCCCCTGCATGCACGCTAGGAAACGGCCCATTAATTCTCTGCCGTACAGTTGCCCGGCTCCTCGTTTCTCTCTCACGCCTCCCCTCCATCTCCCAACGTGCCTCTTCCTCCCATACGCACGCGAGCGCAGTCAATGGAGTCCATCATCCGCGGTGTATCCTTTTGCCCAATCGGAGAGGAAAAAGGTGAACATCCATTGGGGAGCTCTGGTTGCCAAGGATCGATCCCAAATCGCACGGTGGAAATCAAGATCAGGAGTAGATGGAGGCAAAGAGATTTTGAAACTCACAAATTGAAGGTCCTATAAGATCTTCCGCGCCATGGACGCTCAGTTCGTCACCTCCTTTCTCTGGTTCTTCCTCCAACAATGGCAAACATCGACCTAAACGAGCCCATAAACTGGGATGATCTGGATGATTTCGATGGGGAGGCCCGTGAACTTGCAGGCGATTTTTTCTTCGAGGTGGAAAGCGACAGCGATGAAGGTTGATTCTATTCCCTTCATCTTCTTGTAATTTCTGTTGATAAATAGAGCAATTTTCCAAGAGATTTAACCATAGTAAAAGACAGATAAAACACAGGCAAAATAATAGAAAAGGACCAAAAGATGATATACATCATGGTAGAGGAACCGCGGTGTTCCCGTTAGCGTTGGCACCGTCGTCAGCCATGTTGTCGAGGAAAAGATTGTTGATGTCGGGGAAGAAGTCATCGTTGGGGAAGACGTCGGTGCAGTCACTATCCGTGAAGGAGTCCGTGATGAAGCCAGTAGTCGCGTGACGCTCCCCAAAAACCTTATCGCCATTCTCTCGTACAGGACTCGAAGCAGTGGGGTCTCGGAGGCCTGCAGTCCCAGCTCGCGGTGCACGCTGCAAGACGGGATGGGGAAGATCTAAGCAACGGAGTGCTCTGGAACTGGAGGCGCAAGGTGTGTGCGTTGGTGTGTCTGACGAGAGGAGCGACCTCTCGCTCTTGTAGGCACGGATAGGCAGGAGAACAGTCGGCGTCGGGAGAGGAAGCGAACAGGCATCGACCGAAGCCGAACAGCCTCCACTAGGCTCGAATTAAATCTCCACTGAGTTTGTATTAAAAATACACTCACGCAGACTGTTCAAATTATTATCATTATTATCTATTTATGTGTGGCAAAAAGAAAGAGAAGCTCTTGGCTAGAGGCATTACCTCAACCCGCGGCACGCGCGCGCGGCGAGGCGTGGCGGGCGGCGGAGGAGGAGCGCGCGTGTATATGTCTTCTCTTCTCAAGATCGTACAAGTGGTGGAAGAGCTCTCCTTATAAGCTGGTCGAACTTCCACCCAACTAGCAATGTGGGACTAAACTCTTGTCCCACCTCTTGTCTTGTATGAATGGGCCAAGTGGGCCTCTAGGATTTCAGAAATTGTTCAATAATATAAATGAGTTGGGCCTTTATATCATGTTCCGCGCCCTCTCATAAATTGTACCATGTTTCACGCAAAAAGAATCAAACTCGTTGGAAAAGTACTCTCCAGGACGATCAGACCTAAGCCTCTTAATCTTTCGATCAAGTTGGTTTTCTGCTTCAGCTTTATAGATTTTGAAGTAACTCAAAGCCTCATCTTTTGATTTCAGAAGATACACATGACAATATCTCGTAGAGTCATCGATCAATGTCATAAAATATTTCTTTCCACCTTTTGTTAACACATCATTCATCTCACAAAGATCTGAATGTATGAGCTCTAGTGGCGCCAAATCTCTCACCTCTGCAGTCGTATGTGACTTGCGAGGTTGCTTTGCTTGCACACAAGTTTGGCATTTAAATCCCTTCACAGTAGTGAATTTTGGAATTATATTTATTTTAGCTAACTGCGTCATGCAACCAAAATTAACATGACAAAGACGTGAATGCCAGACATTTGATACAAGATCAGATGAAACATGATTCACGACTTTATTACACACATCTGACAGTGACAGGCGGAACAAACCTCCACACTCATAGCCTTTACCAATAAATGTTCCAAACTTAGACATTACAAATTTATTAGACTCAAACACAATCTTGTAGCCATCACGACATAGAAGTGATCCGCTAACAAGATTCTTATTTATTGAGGAAACATGATGCACGTTCTTCAGGCGCACAGTCTTTCAGATCGACCGTACCAACACCATGAACAGAAGCATGCGAGCCGTTACCCATCAGCACGGACTAAGCCCCTCTGACCTGATATGAGGAAAATATAGAAACATCAGAACAACCATGTACATTAGCGCCCATGTCAATCCATCAATCAGGAGAATGACATAATAAAAGAACAATAGGTAATATACCATACTCAACATCTTTCATCTCAACGTTGCCCATGACAACATTAGCAGTCTTGCTGCCTTTTCCATATTGGCGCTTGTCAAAACGGTTGGAGCAAGCAGGAGCCCAATGATTAGGATCACCGCACACATGACAAGCACCTTTCTTCTTATCAGTCTTCTTCTTGAAGCTAGTAGATTGTGAGGCTTTGTTCTTTCCATCAAACTTTCCCTTGTTCTTGAACTTGTGAGAGTGGAAGTTCTTTTTCTGTACCAGGTTGGCACATGAACCTCCATCAGCACCTCGAGCACGTGTGTCTTTTGCTCTCGCCTTCTCTTCCACATCAAGAGTCCCAATGAGATCCAATACGGAAAACTCTTGTCTCTTGTGTTTCAGGGAAGTAGCAAAGTTCCTCCATGAAGGGGGAAGTTTGGCAATAATGCCCCCGACAATGAACTTGTCCGGTAAAACACAAGGGAAGTGCTCAAGCTCCTTGGCCAGTGACTGTATTTCATGAGCTTGCTCAACCACGGAGCGGTCATCAGTCATCTTGTAGTCATAGAGTTGTTCCATGACATACAGTTCACTGTCAGCGTCCGAGACCCCAAATTTGGCCTCGAGCGCAGCCCACATGTCCTTGGCATTATCAAATGACATATAGGGTTCAACAATGTTATCCCCTAGAATAGACAGCAAAGCAGCCTTAAACAGGGTATCAGTTTTCCGAAAAACTTGTTCCTGAGCAGGAGTAAGCTCTCCCTCAGACTTGCCAAGAGTGGCGTTATAGCACTTCATGTTCTGAAACCAGAGAACTGCTCTCACGCGCCACCTCTTATAATGTGTACCCTCAAAAACAGGTGGCTTCAGAGAAGCAATGAAACCACTTGGAGCAAATTGCCTATAATAAGATTTTTGGAATGTTGATAAATAGAGCAATTTTCCAAGAGATTTAACCATAGTAAAAGACAGATAAAACACAGGCAAAATAATAGAAAAGGACCAGAAGATGATATACATCACGGTAGAGGAACCGCCGGTGTTCCCGTTAGCGTTGGCACCGTCGTCAGCCATGTTGTCGAGGAAAATATTGTTGATGTCGGGGAAGAAGTCGTCGTTGGGGAAGACGTCGGTGCAGTCGCTATCCGTGAAGGAGTCCGTGATGAAGTCAGTAGTCGCGCTAGTAGCGCTCCCCAAAAACCTTATCGCCCTTCTCCCATACAGGACTCGAAGCAGCGGGGTTTCGGAGGCCTACTGTCCGCAAGACGGGATGGGGAAGACCTAAGCAGCGCAGTGCTCTGGAACTGGAGGCGCAAGGTGTGTGCGTTGGTGTGTCTGAGGAGAGGAGCGACCTCTCGCTCTTATAGGCACGGGTAGGTAGGTGAACAGTCGACGTCGGGAGAGGAAGCGAACAGGCATCGACCGAAGCCGAATAGCCTCCACTAGGCTCGAATTAAATCTCCACTGAGTTCCTATTAAAAATAAACTCACGCAGACTGTTCAAATTATTATCCATTTATGCGTGGCAAAAAGAAAGAGAAGCTCTCAGCGCGCGCGCGTCATGGCAAGGCGTGGCGAGGCGGGCGGCGGAGGAGGAGAAGCGCGCGTGTATATGTCTTCTCTTCTCAAGCTCGTACAAGTGGTGGAAGAGCTCTCTTTATAAGCTGGTCCAACTACCACTGAACTATCAATGTGGGACTAAACACTTGTCCCACTTCTTGCCTTGCATGAATGGACCAAGTGGGCCTCTAGGATTTCAGGAATTGTTGAATAATATAAATGGGCTGAGCCTTTATTAGGCAAAATTCCAACAATTGCTTTTTGATTTTTTTTAGCAGAAGAGGAGAGAGATGGAGAGGATCATCCGATGATGGTGTATGCGCCGGAGAGGAACGGTCGAGTGCGAGGCACTCTCGGCCTCACCTGCCTCCGAGCAGGCAAACGGTGATGCACGGAGACACGCGACACCGGGTTCATGTCCTCCATCTTTGAAGTAAATTTGTTTTCCAAAATTAACGATCAAAGTTGTTCTTAAACTGTGCGTGCCTAATAAACCGGACCGGAGGGAGTATATCGCTCAGTCGACTGTGATGTAGGAAGTCAGCCTCTATTATATACTAAAAACAATATAAGGTTGTTTTTAGGCACCACGTTAATCCACATAGCCTAAAATTATATTGGCTGTTAGATTTACTATTTATGGCTACGCTTTAAAGATAACAAAAGGTTATGTAAAATTGGCCGGTACAAACGGCAGTCAATAATGTCACGTATGGGAGAATGATGTCTGGTTCTCTTTTTACAAAATCTGAGGAAAAAAACATGTGGTATTTGTTTGCCAGACGCTGAAATAATTTGGTCTTGAAATACTTCAGTTTAGAAAATAAAAACCTACCAAACAGAGCCGAAGTCATCTATTGGTATCTAGATTGTCGATAGACTTACAAAAGATTTCATTCGCACATGAAATCTATGTTTATGTGAGACTCTTGGTTTGGCTTTCCATGTCCCTCGAGTCCACAAATTCATTGCGGCAGGAAAAAATCTGATGTTGAGTCCACAAATTACTTGCGCCTCATTCCGGTAGACCACTGTAGTGTAGAAGAGCGCTCGCCGACTGTCTACTCCGTCAGCTGCAGCACTGCATTGCAGTTTTCTTAGATGTCTCCTGCCACTATGATAAGTTTTTGTCTGACCTTGAGGATGAAGCATTTCAGGTATTTTTGGGATTGCTCTTTCATGGTAGTTTCCATTCCTTAGCAATATACTTATATCTTGCAAAACTGAAATCCTAAATATGCCGCCACCAACATATACTAAATATTCACGGTTCATATACTACTTGATCATGTTAAGTACTACCAGGTACGACTACCATCACAATATACATTTTTCATATTAGAAAGGCCTACCAAATTATTTTCATTTTTGACAACTAACATAAGATAGCATATGTGTTTCTTAGGTAGAAATTGTACCATTAGATTTTTCATCTTGTGAAAGTAGTTTGAGTCAAATAGGTAGTAAGCTTGGCTGAGTAAGTACTAAGAAAACCCCATCTAAAGTACAAAATTTTATAGCTCATGCACCATTTTGACTGCCAAAGACGTCGGCGTTAATGGACGGGCTATGCTACCTTTGAATCTAGATTTATTTTTATGAGATGCTGGATCACTCTATATGTTCTAGACCAAAGAATGATGAGGATCTACCAGAACAATGACGAGATGATGCATAGATACTTGAACAGAAATGGTAAATCATAAATACACAAAAGATATTTCATTTACCATTGTATCCATGATGGTCATAGAAACATACTATTATGCATAGAGCATAATGTGAATAATCATGAGAATACACTCTAAAATCTATAAAGTTGATGTCCTCGCATCTGCGAGGGTCATCTTCTTAGTTATATACTAAAATCAATATAATAGGGTTTTTTGAGGCACGAGGTCGATCCACATCCACTAAAATTATTTGAACCGTTGATCTCAATTATCATGGCCAAGATTTAAAAGATCAAAAGTTATGCAAACTGTTATCACTTACATAGACACGTTGTTCACGTACAAGAATTTAGGAAACTCAACTCCACCAACACGTCTCCCAAAAAAATCCAATAACACGTGAAACATACAGTCCCAATGCCTTCCCTTAAAAAAAGCTAATTTTTTTAAATAATACATTTTTTAAATTCAATTTCACAAATATTACGCAAATTTTTTTTACATATGTAGCGCACTGTCGTTTTTTGAGAAAACGACCAGGGTAAGGTCGTTTTTTGAAAAAACGACAGCCCAAGTCGTCTGTTGAAAAAGCGACCAGCGTCTGACATGATGGGCTGGCAGCTGGTCATTTTTTGAAAAAACGACAACCCCGAATCGTTTTTTGAAAAGACGACGCGGCTTGTCAGTTATTGAAAAGCAAACGGTTGCATGGATCATGCACACTACGTTGGGCTAATCCAGCCGTTTAAAATTTATCGCCCGCCGGTAGAATCCCGCCACTATTTTGCGCCGTTCTTTTCCCCGCTAGTATTTCTCCTGCCACTTTTTTGCGCCGTTTATCTCCCGCCACCTCTTCCCGCCAGTATTTGTTCCGCCACTTTTTTCGCGCCGTTTCTCTCCCGCCACTTCTTCCCGCTGTTTTCTCCCGCCAATTCTTCCCGCTGTTTTCTCCCGCCAATTCTTCCCGCCGTTTGTCTGCCGCCACTTCTTCCCGCTGTTTTCTCCCGCCAATTCTTCCCGCCGTTTCTCTCCTGCCACTTCTTCCCACTGTTTTCTCCCGCCAATTTCTACTAGTTGCCTCTATATATACTGGCACCGAGATGGTATCTCTCCATCCTGTTATTCCTCTATTTCTCCCATTTCCTTCCCCTCTCCATCATGAGTGTGCCATGTTCGGACCCCGAGTATAGGCCTACGAAGACGAAAGATGCCAGGTTGCCGCAAGGGGTGACACACGAGCGTTGTTGGTGCGGCCATCTCACAAAGGTCAAGGAGTCGATCGATTTCTCCACCTGTATTGGCATGAAGTTTTTCATGTGTCCCAACTACAATGCAAGCCTGCCCCGGCAAGCAAGTTCGTCGTATGAGAGGCCTCCGGTATGTTCCCAGAGCATGGTTAATATGAACCATTCATGTTATCATGAGTTCTTTTATTCATTCCATTGATTTGCTTGCAGTCTCCTCCTCCACTTTGCAAGTGGTACCATTGGATTGACACCGAGCAGCCAGCCTGGGCCAAGAAAGAGTGTCATGACAGGAACCGAGCTGCGTGGGCTGCCTTTCATGAAGAGGAACGTGTTGAAAGGATGGCCGAAGAGGAGAAGAAGGAACATGAGAGAGAAATGAAAGAATTCTGAGCAGAGCAAGCTCAAAACCGCGAGCTGAACAGGAAGAGAAGGGAGGAAGAGAAGGAAAACCGCTAGCGCCAGGAACATGTGCGCAAGGAGGCCCGTGAGGCGGAAAGGAAGAGATTAAGAGAAAGAGCTGCCGAGGCGCGAGCGGCAGAGGAACGTGGGGACAAGACCGGGAAGTACCCGCATTGGACTCAGGGAAGGTAGACGTATGTCTCAGTACCGATGTATCTTAATTCCTGTTGTAGTGTCTTGATGTAACTTCATTTCAGTTGTAGTGTCCCGATGTATCTTAATTTCAGTTGTAGTGTCTTGATGTATCTTAATTTCAGTTGCAGTGTCTTGATGTAACTTCCTTTCAGTTGTAGTGTCTTGATGTATCTTCATTTCAGTTATAGTGTTGTGATGTATCTTTAATTCAACATGTCAGACAATGTATCTAAAATGTTTCCCACCGAAATGCTTTCCATCAAAAAACATTCCCGCCAGAATGCTTCCCGCCAGAATGTTTCCCGCCATAATGCTTCCCGCCAAAATATCTCCCGCCAAAATCTTTCCCGCCAAAATGCTTCCCGCCATAATGTTTCCCGCCAGATTTTTTCCCGCCAGAATGTTACCCTATAAAAACCCCTCCCCGCGCAGTTGTTTAAGCAGCAACCACCCCGTTTTTAGCCAGTATGTTTCCCTACGATCGCAGTTTTGTGCCAGACATGTCCGTCGACCTTTTTCATTTGGCTAGGAACTTTAGGATAGACAACAATCCGGCTCCATTGGAGAAACTAATTGGTAGTGATTGTCTCCTCACTGAGCTGCGTGAGGGATTGCGTAGGAAAGGGTGGCCGAAGAGGACTCCAGAGGAGATACGGCAAGAGCTACTTCGGACCAATGCTAGGTGGAGCAAGCAAAGATTCTCTAATGAAGGGCAAGGCAGCAGAACATCACGCTCCCTTGGATTTGGATAGGAGAGAGTGAAGATGAAGATGATATATTCATGACGCCTGCCGTTGGGACTAAGTGGAGAGCTGAGTGGGACGAAAGGCAGGCCAAGAAGAAGGGTAAAGACGAGGCATCGTCGAAGGTTAAGGGCAAGCCATCATCGGTCGAGGCATCGTCGAAGGGTAAGGGCAAGAAGAGCAATGACAAGCTAGAAGAGAGTGAAGATGATATATTCATGATGCCTGCCGTTGGGACTAAGTGGAGAGCTGAGTGGGACGAAAGGCAGACCAAGAAGAAGGGTAAAGACAAGGCATCGTCAAAGGGTAAGGGCAAGGCATCATCGGTCGAGGCATCGTCGAAGGGTAAGGGCAAGAAGAGCAGGCCATGAAGAAGGCATCGTTGAAGTGTAAGGGCATAGTCGTAGGGATAGAGAGCGCTCTTATTTATTTACCGCAAGTTATGTTGAACTGTGTTGCAAGCTATGCTGAAGTGTTTGTCGAATAAAAAATGTGTCTCATACATAGACAGCTACCTAGACAGATACAAGATACAAGTCTCATACATAGACAAATAACTAGACCGATACAAGATACAAGTCTCATACATAGACACATAACTAGACCGATACAAGATACAAGTCTCATACATAGATAGATACCCCGACAGATACAAGATACATAGACATATACCCCGACAGATACAAGATACATAGACAGATACGCAGACAGATACATAGATAGATATCACTGCCACCGGTCACGAGGTTGCCCTGGCGTCGGTGTACCCCACCCGTACCTTCTAGGAGGCACCACATTGCGGGGAGGTAGAGTTGACCCGTCACCCTGCGTTTGTGTATCCTGTGTGGGGATAGGTGGTAGAGTCTACTGCGTCTCCTGAGTCTGCTACGTCTGATACAGTCCAAACTAGTCAACCTGATCCTGCTGAGTCTGCTGATCCTCCTCATTAGTCGCTCACGAACCCATTGAGGACATGCTTGGGTCTCCATATCCTCCTGCCATGTAAAAATATTAAGTACTCAACGATTATACACTACATGTAACCAAAATAGATAGGAAAATGCGTACCCTCAGGACGATAGCCCATGAATGGGACTTGCAGCTGCTGCTGGTGCCACTGGTCGAAAGTAAGCTGTGGCTGCTGCTGCCACTGGTCGAAAGTAAACTGCGGCTGCTGCTGCCACGCCGATCCTCCAGCCTTGTCTGGGGGTGGTGCTCTCGGTGTCTCCTGCTGCTGCTACCATGCTGAGCCTCCAGCTTGGTCTGGGGGTGGTGCTCTCGGTGTCTCCTGCTGTGAGATCCATGGACGAGGCCCGTGGCGGATAGTTGCAGTGGGTGTCTCCTACTGTGAGCCTCAGAGTAGTGTCTGGTCTGCATGCGAGGTGCGCTCCTGCGTGGAGTGACGTGGCGGGCGAGGCTGCATGGAGCGACGTGGCGGGCCCTCCCTGGATGATTACCGCTTGATTCTTTGCTACCTCCGGGCGGCCAATAGGGAACCTCTCCCATGACCACAGCTGCAGCAATAATGGGCATCCTAGCAAGGCAGATTTTTCTTTGGTTAGCGTACAGCCCATGCACATATCTCGGGACGTTACTGCTAAGACAGCAGAACCCCAACTCCATTGGGTGATGTCGTTCTGGCACGTCGCCTCTGTGATCTCTCTAGCATAGCGGATGTAGCGTGCACTGATGGTTGAGACTTGGTTCTCGGTGAACATCACCTTCCCAAGTAGCCACAATAAGTACGCCTCAAGGCTGCGCGTAATTTGTGGCTCAGTCATCAGAACGCCTGGGTACCCGAACCTCTGTATCTGCATTGGTTAATAGAACAAGTTTTAGCATCGTGTGATATGAAAATAGGTGTGTCAAATACGAAGATACTTAGTAGCAAACGAACCTGATAATTCTGCAACCAATCAAATTTGGGCCCATGATTTTCATACGTGAACTCCGGAACTCCTTCACGAATGCCATAGAATCGTTGGGCCATTTCTTGGGCCCAATTCGCCGGTGCATCCACCGGGCCTATTGGCACTCCAGCCAACGGCAGGCCTAGCAAGTACGCGACATCCTGCTGTGTAGGAGCCATCTCCCCCCACCGGAAGTGGAAAGTGTGAGTCTCAGGCCGCCATCGATCCACTAAGGAGGTGAGCAACGACCCGTCGTAGCCCATGCGCGTGGTCTGGAATCCATGGTGTCGTCCTTCTATCTCCTGCGTATGAGTGGCCTCAACCAGACGCACAAATGGTAATAGCCCGGCCCACTTCAACCTGCATACCGAGATAGAATTACAATTTGTTTACTTTGGCCCTCAAATATTTGAACCCCAACTAGGAATAAATGTCTCATACCTCTGCAGCCAATAAGGGTGTATCATCTAGTTAGACATGGGAGTGCGAGTGATAAGGTGCTTCAAGGTCCTTGGTTCCGCATCCAATAAAGTTGACCGGTGCTTTCTATCAATATCAGCATTAAGCAAAGATCCCGCCATCTGCATAATTTAGAACATGGTTCCATAAGAATTACAAATTTAGAACATGGTTCCATACGAATTACAAATTTAAAACATGGTTCCATACGAATTACAAATAAAACATAGTTCCATACGAATTACAATTTTAAAACATAGTTCCATACGAATTACAAATTTAAAACATAGTTCCATACGAATTACAAATTCTAGTTTCTTCCTCTGCCTCTTGTTCCTCGCCTGCCACGTCTGCCACGTCCACGAGGAGCCGCTCCTCCGGTCCCAAAGATATGGAAATTGGTGTCTCTATGACCAAAATGATTACATAGAAAACATTGTCTAGTAGGGCCTCCGGCTTCGGATTCATCCATATCGTTACGGATGCGAACACATTGTCGCCTTCCTCTGCCTGTCCGCATTAGTCCAGGATCTGGGATGTAAATCCTTTCACCGGGTTTACTTTGTTGAAATTTCCCCATGCTCTATATCCCATCATCTCGCTAGTCCATGTATTGATCACCGACTCCTTAAGAAAATAAGGAGACACAAACGATCTCGCATCCATACCTAACCACCCACACGTAGCAAGTACATGAGAGCAAGGCAAATGCATCAGCTTGGGTTTGTTGCAGGTACACTCACACGTCGGCCAAGCCTCATTGCCTATCCTCACCTCTTGTGTCTTTACCTCTTCTCCAGATCCGATCATGTTGGAAGGGAGGCGAACCTCAAATCTTCGTTCTTGATTACCGATGGCGACGACTTGCATAGACCGAGCCTTTTCCATTTTGGCATTCATGTAATCCATTATCTTTGAACAGTACCTCGTGTTTGCGTTGTTCATGATATGCATCTGAGCAAGCTGGAGTCTGTCTCTGAAGTACTTCAATGTTCCGGTGAAAATACACTCCACAATAGCTGTTAATGGCAGAGCCCTGCTTCCTCTCAAGACGAAGTTGTAAGTTTCGGCAAGATTTGTAGTCATGACGCCAAACCTAGCACCATGAGTGTCGTGCAACAGAGACCACCTCTCCCCAGGCTCGTGCTCTATCCATTCTTGAAAATTCTTAATCCGCCTGCTAGGCCTCCTCCTAGTACCGGGTTGGTCAAATCCTGGAAAATCGCAAAGAGCAATTGGTTCTTCCTCGGGTGGTGCTGCTCCAGCTACTGTCTATGTAGCTACCGCGGCCGCATGAGCTGCCACCGCTGCTGCTCTAGCTGCTTTCCTCTGCCTAACATGTTTTTTTTTGAATTCATCTAGATAGGCCCGACACTTGATATACTTCCACTCCTAGTTCTGCTTGCAAAGCTTCTTGAATAGGTTCATCAGGGCCTTGTTCCTGAACTATGAGAAAAAGTTATCCCCTAGATGCCGCATGCACCAACGACTCTACATGTCTAGCCATGGAGTTGGTTCATCTGGAGCAGGCTGAGTCAGCTTCCTTATCGCGCTGAGTATACCCGGATGCCTGTCATGTAGGACGCATACATTCGGTACATCCCTCACAACTGCTATCTTCAGCTGCCTAAAAAACCATACCCAACTCTCGGTGTTCTCGCTCTCCACGAAAGCAAATGTAAGTGGAACAACTTAATTGTTCCCGTCTTAACCTATGGCAGTCAAGATCTGGCCCCTGTACTTGCCAGTGAGAAATGTTCCATCTACACAAATGGCTGGTCGACAGTGAGTGAAAGCTTCTATGCATATAGCAAATGAGAAGAATACTCGATGCAGCACCCTCAAATTGGGTTCTTGAGGCAATGTTAAGTGTTGGATGTCGAGGTATGTGCCTGGATTCCTAGCCTGCAGTGTCTGCAGCATCCGAACAACACAGTCATATCCATCTCGAAACGAACCAAATCTTGTCTCCAGTGCCCTCTGCTTAGTCCTCCAAGCCTTTCCGTAAGATATATTGTAGCGAAATCTGACAGCAACTTTGTTGATGATAGCTTTCACCACCATGGCTTTGGTCTCCACTATCTTAGTGTATAACAGTCTAGCCAGGAGGGTTGACGTGAGATTACGATGGTCTTGCAGGACATTCTCAGGTTGACATGTGTGCTGCACAACATCGCTAACCTTCCGGTTGGTGTCATATCGAGGAACGTGGGCATGGACCCTGGCAGGACACCCAGCTACCTCGCAAACCAAAGTCAAATATTGTTGGGATGACACCTTTGTTTTGAAAACCCGTTGCGTGGACAATGCCAACTCAACGATTGCTTCCTGTAGATGCCTCTTGCTAGGAGATGATAATGCACCAATGGAGATGTTGTTGGCGTGATAGTGCCACAAGGAATCATGCCCATCGTTCACATTCATTGCTGCTTTGTGGTCTTGATTCCATGATGCCGGAATAGGTTGGTCCTCTTGGTCAGACTCAGCGGAATCATAAGAGCTATCACTATACCCTTATGAATCTTCGGCTTCCATCTGATCTTGCAACCAACCGTCATGTATCTCGTCCTCATGGACCTCACCACTGAAAATATCTTCTCCTGTCCCTTGACTACCTTCAGCTAATTCATGTCCACCATCCTCGGTGTGTGCAAAACTACTCTGACCAGGTTCATAACTACCTCCATCGGTGTGTGCATAACTACTTTGACCAGGTTCATAACCACCACCGCCATCTTGGCCTTGACTGCTCTAGTCATCATAGTAGCCACCACCACCTCCGTCTTCGGCTTGACTGCTCTGCTCATGATCATAACCACCACCAGCATGGTGTGTCTGACTACTCTGGCCCTTATCATAACCAGGCTCTTTCGCCACAGGAAGCACTAAGACACTGGGGTTAATTACCCTATGCAGACAGGCTTTCACCCATTTGACCCATTTAGCTTGCTCTTCTATCGGTCTCAAAAAAAGTCTGGTTTTATCCTTGACTTAGTCCATAATACATGCACGCCGACAGTATGGGTGGGAGGGAGCCCTAAACGAGCACACTCTATCTGAAGATGTCCTTGACTCCCCGACAACGGCGCCAGAAAAATGCTTGATGGCTCTGAGTATGGCGCCCAGAAAAGTGCTAGTGCATGGTTGATGTAGTGCTCGTTGGGAACCCCAAGAGGAAGGTATGATGAGCACAGCAGCAGGTTTCCCTCAGTTATGAAACCAAGGTTTAATCGAACCAGTAGGAGCAAGGAAACACCCCAAAGGTGTTACTAACTGAGCTTTGGCAGGGCGCACTACCGGTGCTAGTAGCAACATGGAGACCTGCACAACACAACCACAGAACTTTGTCCCCAACTTGCGATGAGGTTGTCAATCTCACCGTGTTTTTTAGAAAACAAAGGATTAAACGTATCGAATGGAAAGAAGTAAAAGTTTGTAGAAAGTAAACAAAAAATAATAAAAGTTTATAGATTGTATGTAAAAGACAAGGACCGGGATCCATAGTTCACTAGAGGTGGCTGTCCTTAGACAGATAACATGTTGGGTGAACAAATTACAGCGGGGCAATTGACAAACATCGAGAAAGCAATACATTCATATACTAATCATCTTGACTCCTTTGAGACTTGATTGGGCATTACAACATTATACATAGACCGCCATCCAACTGCATCTATGACTAATAATCCACCTTCAGGTTATCATCCGAACCCCCTCCAGTATTAAGTTGCAAGCAACAAATTATTGCTTTACGAACTGCGTGTAAACTAAACAATATGATTGTTTTATGAACATAGGATTGTTGTTTTCTCCCTAGTAGCAACAACACATCTAGTACCTTAGAGATTTCTGTCACTTCCCCAGATTACCAGAGGCATGAACCCACTATCGAGCATAAATACTAACTCTTGGAGTTGCTAGCATCTACTTGGCCAAGATAGCTACTAACAACGGAAAGCATGCAAGATCACAAATAACAAAGACATGATAGAATCAATAATCAATCTGAAATAGCATCTCAATATCCATCGGATCCCCGCAAACACAACATGCAAAATTACAAATAGATGATCTTGATCATGAACAGAGCTCACAAGATCTAGACATGAAAGCACAAAGGAGGAGAACCAGCCGTCTAGCTACTACATGGATCCGTAGTCCAAGGATGAACTACTCACGCATCACATCGGAGGCTTGCATGGTGATGAAGAAGGCCTCCAGGGTGAATTCCCCTCTCCGGCAGGGTGCCGGGAAGAGGTTCAGATCCCTCCCGATCTAGGGATGGAGATGACGGCGGCTACAGACTCTTTCGTGGATTTTTGATAGGGTACTTAGGGTTTACGTCCCGAGGGCGTCTTATAGTCGGAAGGGGAGGCCGAGGGGGTGCCTGGGCTGGCCACACCACCCCTTGGCGCAGGCTAGGCCTGGCCGTGCGGCCAGGTGGTGTGGCCGCCCTCTGGCCCCTCTCCGTCTCGTATTCTGGCACTTGATGACATCTGGAAAAATAGGCACTTTGGCTTTTGTCCCGTCCAATTCCGAGAATATTCATTTTCTGACTTTCTTGGAACCAAAAACAGCAGAAAACAGGCAGCTGGCACTGTGGCTCTTGTTAATAGGTTAGTCCAAGAAATCATAAGAAAAGTACTCCAAAGTTGGAACAAAACACAAGAAAGTGGATAAAACTAAGCATGGAACATCAAAAATTATAGATACATTTGCAATGTATCAGTAGCCGGTGGCAAGGAAGAAGCGGGCCAGCTCTAGCGGTCCCCTCCACCTCGAGATGGCCCAGATGCGGAGGCGGTTCTCCACGACCCGGCCGTGCGGCCACTCTCTCTCCCGCACGGTGGCAGGGCGGCGATACGTCGGACCGTTCAACTACATCTTGGCGGGGGAGGGGGCGGCGAGCGCTTGCTTTGAGTGGTGGCATTACACGGTGGCTAGCGGTTGCCTGAGTGGTGGCGGGGCTCGGCGGCTAGCGGTTAGATGGATTAGTACGAGCGAGTGAGAGAGGGAGATGTCAAGGGGCAGATATATAGGCGCGTCGTGGTCGCTTCGTTCTCCCCTCGTGTTTAAGGCGCACTGTTTCAAGGTGGCGCGGGCGCACGGTATTGAGGAGGCGTGGGCCCACAGTATCGAGGAGCATTGACTCTTTTCTGCGGGCATGTGACAGAAAGCTGTTCCCTGTGTGAAATTGTTTGGCGCGAGACCGACCGAGCGACATGCCCGTGTGAATTCGCAGCGAAAAAAGATGTGCAAGTAGCTAGGCTATGAGGCTGCAGCGATGTGCACTAGACAGGCTACGATGCTGCTTGGCGCATGCATGGAGAAGGCCCACCTCATTAATACACATTCTAATGGAGCGGTCGTTGGACCTTTTGGCCGTGGGATTCCTGATTAGGCCCTATCCCCACCATGGATGCATGCATGGGCGCGCAGCTGAGCGGACACATCGATCGATGTAGCATGCATCACTCGTTTCATACTTTACGACACAACGACTGCGCTCGTTTCAGACTCGTTGAATCAGCGCATCAATTAGCGACGCAGCAATTCAAAGAGCATGGAAACCGATACGATACGTGTGATGGATACGGCCACGCCTCGTTTCGCACCAATACATGCGCAGAGCATCCGACGCGTCGTGTAGTTACTCACCGATCTTGTTCAAGCGGCGCTCGAGGCTATTTAAAATTCCATATCTCCACAGCATCCTCTCCCACACTCCACCCCATCCATCTGCCAAGCCCTTCTTCTTTACTAAGGTCCACCGTTCGCCGCCTAGCAAGATCCATCGCCCGCCGCCACCATGCAGTTCAACAGTGCTACCTTCCGTCTGCCTCGCACCGTGCTGGAGAGGACCTACCCCACCAGGGTCGTTGTTGAGGGGTCCGTCCGTGTATGGGCAAACTCAAGGTTGAGGTCCCCGAGGGAGTTGGCCTACGCCTTCCTTAGCTTCGGCTATCGCTACCTCCGACCCGGCTCTCCGGCCATGTTCCGCCTCGAAGATCACTATGCCCTCGAAAGCCTTGCGGTAGGGCTCATGGTGCACTTCACCAACCAGTATGATGCATATCTTCTCCTCAGCGAGGTCTACTGGTGTGGGTGCGAGTCAATCTTTTTCACCACCTTCAACATCTTCACGAACTTCGACATACCTTCCCCACCGTCAACGGGATGCACACTCTCCCGTACAACCCTGAGGAAGAGTGAGGCCTAGGGCAGCGCCGAGGAGATGGGATCAAGGAGGGGAGCAAGAGCAAGATGGAGGAGAGAGTTTATTTTCATGTTTTTTGCTTGGGCATATATGCCCCTCTATGTATGTTTTCTATGTTGTAAGGGATGCCCCCTCCTATATTATATCTATCTCGTTGTTTTTATACTTTGTTCGCCCCCTTTTAGTTTGATTTCAACGAAATATGCAGATCAAGCTAAATATATTAAAATATGCAGAGCACGCTATGTATATTAAAAGGTGCTTGGTTGAAAGAAATGAACTAGTTTTCAACATGAACAACTAATTTGGGTCGAAACAAACTGAAGGAAATATGCCCTAAGAGGCAATAATAAAGTTTTTATTATGTATTCCTTGTATATGATAGATGTTTATTTTACATGCTATAATTGTATTGATAGGAAACGTCAATACATGTGTGTTTAATAAACAAAAAGGGTTCCTAGTTATGCCTCTCTTATAGACTAGCTTGTTGATTAACAAGATGATCAAGGTTTCCTAATCATGGACATTGGATGTTGTTAATAACAAGGTCACAACATTTGTGAAATGATGTGATGAACATTCATCCGAAGTATAGCATTATGATCAAGTCATTATGTTTATATTGCTATAACATCATACGAAGTAGTCTTAGTCCTTAGACCATGAGATCATGTTAATTGCTAACACCCGAAGAGTATCTTGATAACATCAAACGTCACACCGTAACAGGGTGACTATAAAGGTGAGTTCAGTGCTATCAAGGTGTTATGTTGAGGCTCATGGATCAAGAGTGGAATTTGTCAGTTCCGATGACGGATAGATATACTCTAGGCCCTCTCGGTGATATCACATTAAGATAGCTTGCAAGCAAGTGATGTGATCACTATAATGTTATATCACGGGAAGGAGAAAAGAGTGCATGTTGGTACGAGATCAAACTAGGTATTTGGATACCGATGATCGAATCTCGGACATGTATTATATCATGAGACAAAGGGATTAAATTACTAGCGTTAAAGGTTCTCACGATCACAGAAGTCATTGTTGAATGTGCAGGAGTCAGTATGGATCTTCAGGTCCTACTTCTGATTATTGATCTGAGAGGAGTCTCAATCATATCTGCATTATTCGCAAACCATAGGGTGACAAACTTAAGGGTTGCCGGACACCATTTAGGAGCACATATGTTCCAGACAAAAGGTTTGCAAAGTGCAGGACATGTTTCGATAGAAACAGGAATTGTTTCGGGTGAAATTGCAGAAAGTGGTTTTGCATGTGATATTGAAATGTTTCAAGGGGTTTTATGTGAATGTTTGTTAATTAAAGTAATTAACAAAATTCTGAATAAAATAAATAAAAGAGTTTTATTAAATTGAGAGTTGCATTTAATTTGGTGGAAATTAAATACATGTGAGTGGGATTTTGGGTGGAGGCCATGTTTATGTGAGTGGAGGTTCACCACATGAATGAAGGATGGGAGGAGTCCCCCCCTCATGCGCCGGCTATGGGAGGAGAGGGGTCTCCCTTCCTCCTATATAAAGCCCCCCTCTCCCCTCTCACAAACCACACCTCCTCGTGAAGGATCTCTCCCCCCTCTAGATATTCCCCCATGGTCTCGGATTAGTGAGATACATGTTCGAGGTGGCCTTGCGTCTGGAAGGAGTTGCTGCTTCCGCTGATTCACTGGAGCGAGGAGGTGGAGGTTGTCCGGTAGCTTGAACGTGTGTGCGAGGACGGATACGCTGCTGATTTGCGGCTCTCGGACTTCCACACGATCTTGAGAACGGCAAGCGTACGACTACATGAACCACGAGTTCCTACTCGTTAACAAAACTCGTTGTCTTCGAGGGTAAGTTCGCCATGGATGTATGTCCACCTGTTGCTCTGTATCTAGTAGATAGATCTTGGCGTATAGTTCTCATCGTAGGAAATTTTGTGTTTTCTATGCTGCAGACCCAATAGTGGTATCAGAGCCTGATCTATGCGTAGGTGCTTTGCACGGGTAGTACACATATGTTTATATGTGGGCGATGCTGATCATGTTATTGCATCTTCTATGTACTTTGGATATTGGTGGCATAGTGGGATGAAGCGGCCCGGACCAACCTTACATGTCATCGTACATGAGACCGGTTCCACGACTGACATGCAACTAGTTTTGCATAAGTAGCTAGTGGGTGTCTGTCTCTCCTACTATAGTCAATATCTGATTTATAATGAGGTGCTAATAACTTGGTTATCCTCGTTGTTGTTCATATTCGTTGGTAAGAACGGTTCTATCTCCAAAATCCCTAAGCCACCTAAAACTTGCAATTGATAAATTAGAGGCGTCTAGTTTAGATCGTTGCTGGGCTAGTGTCTTGATATGGTATTGTTGTAAGTAGATGTATGATAGATACTCTTACAACTCACTTAACGTGTAAGTTCCATAGACCTTGGCCTTACACACAAAGGAATGATAGAGATCATACCACGATGCAAATGATAGAGATCAAATGCATGGACCATATCATCTCACTTCACACATTAGATATTAGCATCTTATATTGCTAGTTTGGCGCTTTTGGTAGCATTATAAGATGATCCCTCATTTAGATATCAAGACAAAATGTGTTCTTCCTTAAGTATGCACAATTTTTTGGATCGTGTTTTGAGGCACACGTGATGATCGGGTGTTTTCGACTCTATGCTTTCATACAACGGGTGTAAGACAGTTTTACACACGCGAATACTAAGGTTATTACTTAGCGAGCCTAGCATGTACAGACATGGCCTCGGAACACAGACTGAAAGGTTAAGATTGAGTCATATAGTTGATATGATGCCCATATAGATGCTCGCCTTTGAAGCTACACCGACTCACGTGATGATCGGACTTGGTGTAGTGGATTTGGTTCATGTAATCACCAAAAGGACACGAGGGGTGTCGTTTTTGAGTGGGAGTTCAATCGTAATTTGGATTAGTTGAACTCAATCTATCATAAATTTCATGTTCTCCCTAGGGAAAAACATGATCAACACCAGAACTCCATGGGTGTTAGATTTATCACTATGTAAACTAGATTATTGTCTCTAGTGCCAGTGGGAGACTAGAGGAAATATGCCCTGAGAGGCAATAATAAAGTTGTTATTATGTATTCCTTGTATATGATAGATGTTTATTTTACATGCTATAATTGTATTGATAGGAAACGTCAATACATGTGTGTTTAATAAACAAAAAGGTTTCCTAGTTATGCCTCTCTTATAGACTAGCTTGTTGATTAACAAGATGATCAAGGTTTCCTAATCATGGACATTGGATGTTCTTAATAACAAGGTCACAACATTTGTGAAATGATGTGATGAACATTCATCCGAAGTATAGCATTACGATCAAGTCATTATGTTTATATTGCTATAACGTCATACGAAGTAGTCTTAGTCCTTAGACCATGAGATCATGTTAATTGCTAACACCGGAAGAGTATCTTGATAACATCAAACGTCACCCCGTAACAGGGTGACTATAAAGGTGGGTTCAGTGCTATCAAGGTGTTATGTTGAGGCTCATGGATCAAGAGTGGAATTTGTCAGTTCCAATGACGGATAGATATACTCTGGGCCCTCTCGGTGATATCACATTAAGATAGCTTGCAAGCAAGTGATGTGATCACTATAATGTTATATCACGGGAAGGAGAAAAGAGTGCATGTTGGTAACGAGATCAAACTAGGTATTTGGATACCGATGATCGAATCTCGGACATGTATTATATCATGAGACAAAGGGATTAAATTACTAGCGTTAAAGGTTCTCACGATCACATAAGTCATCGTTGAATGTGCAGGAGTCAGTATGGATCTTCAGGTCCTACTTCTGATTATTGATCTGAGAGGAGTCTCAATCATTTCTGCATTATTCGCAAACTGTAGGGTGACACACTTAAGGGTTGTCAGACACCATTTAGGAGCAAATATGTTCTAGACAAAAGGTTTGCAAAGCGCAGGAATTGTTTCGATAGAAACCGGAATTGTTTCGGCTGAAATTGCAGAAAGTGGTTCTGCATGTGATATTGAAATGTTGCAAGGTGTTTTATGTGAATGTTTGTTAATTAAAGTAATTAACAAAATTCTGAAGGGAATATGCCCGAGAGGCAATAATAAAGTGGTTATTATCTTATTCCATGTTTATGATAAATGTTTATTTTGCATGCTATAATTGTATTAATTGGAAACGTTAATACATGTGTGTTTAATAAACAAAATACAAAGTTCCTAGTACTGCCTCTCATATAAACTGGCTTGTTGATTAACAAGATGATCAAGGTTCCTGATCATGGACATTGGATGTTGTTATAAACGAGGTCACAACATTGGTGGAATGATGTGATGAACATTCATCCGAAGTATAACATTACGATCAGAGTCATTATGTTTATATTGCTATAACATCATACGAAGTAATCTTAGTCCTTAGACCATGAGATCATGTTAATTGCTAACACCGGAAGAGTATCTTGATAACATCAAATGTCACACCGTAACAGGGTGACTATAAAGGTGGGTTCAGTGCTACGAAGGTGTTATGTTGAGGCTCATGGATCAAGAGTGGGATTTGTTCATCCCGATGACGGATAGATATACTCTGGGCCCTCTCGGTGATATCACATTGAAATAGCTTGCAAGCAAGTGATGTGATCACTAGAATGTTATATCACGGGAACGAGAAAAGAGTGCATGTCAGTAACGAGATCAAACTAGGTATTTGGATTCCAATGATCGAATCTCGGACATGTAATATATCGCGAGACAAAGGGATTTAGTTACGACGTTAAAGGTTCACACGATCACAAGAGTCATCGTTGAATATGTGGGAGTGAGTACGGATCTCCAGGTCCCGCTGCTGATTATTGATCGGAGAGGGGTCTCGATCATGTCTGCATTATTTGCGAACCGTAGGGTGACACACTTAAGGGATACCGACACCATTTGGAGCAAATATGTTTCAGATAAAGATTTAAGAAAGCACTGGAATTATTTCAATAGACACCAAAACTGCTTCGGGTGAAATTGCTAAAATTGGTTCTGCATGTAATATTGAAATGTTGCAGGGGGTTTTATATGAATGTTTGTTAATTAAAGTAATTAACAAAATTCTGAATAAAATTAATAAAAGAGTTTTATTAAATGAGAGAGCATTAAATTTGGAGAAATTTAATGCATTTAAAGTGGAGACTTTAAAATAGAATGTGAAGGGGCATTTTAATGTGGAGGGGGTTACCACCACATGAATGGGGGAGGTGAAGGGACACCCTCCCCTCCTCCTATAAAAGGCCCCCCTCTCACTCCTTCTTCCTCACACCTCCTCGCGAAGGATCTCTCTCCCCCTCTAGTATTATTCCCCCATGGTATCGGATTAGCGAGATACATGTTCCCGGTGGCTTTATCTGGAAAGGAGTTACTGCTTCCGCTACTTTGCTGGAGCGAGGGACGGAGGTTGTCGGGTACCGGACGTGTGTGCGATCATGGATGCACCGCTGCTTTGCGGTGCTGGACTTGGTCGTGCTGAACATGCTGGAGTTGGATCTAATGGACATGCTGGAGCCGGACCTGCTGGACTTCATCACGATCTTGAGATCAGCAAGTGTACGACTACATCATCCACGAGTTCCAACTCATTAACAAAGCTTTGTTGTCTTCGAGGGTAAGTTCTCTATGGATGTATATCCACCCGTTGCTTGTATCTAGTAGATAGATCTTGGCGTATAGTTCCCATCGTAGGAATTTTTTGTTTTCTATGCTATAAACCCCACCAAATTCTGAATAAAATAAATAAAAGAGTTTTATTAAATTGAGAGTTGCATTTAATTTGGTGGAAATTAAATACATGTGAGTGGGATTTTGGGTGGAGGGCATGTTTATGTGAGTGCAGGTTCACCACATGAATGAAGGAGGGGAGGAGTCCCCCACCTCATGCGCCGGCTATGGGAGGGGAGGGGTCTCCCTCCCTCCTATATAAAGCCCCCCTCTCCCCTCTCACAAACCACACCTCCTCGTGAAAGATCTCTCTCCCCCTCTAGATATTCCCCCATGGTCTCGGATTAGCGAGATACATGTTCCCGGTGGCCTTGCTTCTGGAAGGAGTTGCTGCTTCCGCTGATTCGCTGGAGCGAGGAGGTGGAGGTTGTCTGGTAGCTTGAACATGTGTGCGAGGCCGGATGCGCTGCTGATTTGCGGCGCTCGGACTTCCACACGATCTTGAGATCGGCAAGCGTACGACTACATCAACCACGAGTTCCTACTCTTTAACAAAACTCCTTGTCTTCGAGGGTAAGTTCTCCATGGATGTATGTCCACCCGTTGCTCTGTATCTTGTAGATAGATCTTGGCGTATAGTTCTCATCGTAGGAAATTTTTTGTTTTCTATGTTGCGGACCCAACACAAACAAGTTAAACAACCAAACCATTTCTTAGTTTTGAGTTGACCCGACACAACAATATATTGACTGTTGTTGTAAAATGCAAACAATAAACTGTTTTACAAATCAATATGAATTTACCAGGTATGGAAACCTCCATGGACTAGTAAATTCTCAAGGTACAATGTTATTAATCACTGATCTGACTTTCCTTTTCACAGCCTCTAGTTTGTTTCTTCTAGACAGAAGAATCGTTGCAACGGTAGGTCCTCTTGATTCCTCGATTGTTGTCTATAGTACAATATAGAAGAGTTTATAAATTGAATTGTAATCATATTGATTTTTGCGACTATACAAAGGAATAGTGTACAGACCTGAGAAATGTTCTTAGTCATACGATCTCCGTCCCAGTGCTCTAGACATTGCAATACCCATAATCTGCATGAGTTGCTGCCATATAGGATGAAATAAAATTCATCTACGACAGCAGTAGTGCTAAAGTGATATGATTCAAAAGTACTTACGAATCATCCTGCTTTCCAATTTCATATTTTTTAATAGGCCAAGTATCAACGTCAGGAAATTGTTTGTTTGTAGTTTTGTTTGTCCACCATATGTCTAGTGCAATTTGTCCTTTCTGCAAAAGATTAAGAGTTAGTGAAACGCCAAAAGAAAACACGGTTTTGATGAGAAAAGTAGGTAATACCAAGTCATCCACAACTGCATGCGAATAGGTTAAATTATACTTAGGGTCACGGACTTGGAGCTCCTTCTTGTTGTTATGCATTACAACTGTCACATAATATTCTCCGCGTATATTCAGAGGGAAATATGCCTACAAAATAAGATCACTAGCATGTACTATATAGGATTCCAAATAGTTAACAATAACATTAACATTATAAAACAACACTGTTTACCTTGTCACGCGCAAAATATTCATTCATAACCCTTCCTTCAGCTCCTGGTCTTGGCACTTCTTCTACGTCAAACTTTTTTAAGTTTTTTTTCGTTTTATACATTTTAATGGCTTCATTGATAAGATAGGTTGACCACAACGGTCCACATATGTGCCGATCATAGTCAAGACAGGGAGCCAGCTCTAGAATGTAGGCATCAAGTATCTGCAAATAATAGTTGTACAATGATTGCATGTTCATACTGCTTTGTTGTAAAATAACAATATAGTAGGTTAGCGAATAACTTACAGTAGTACTAAGCCATTCTTTTATAAGGACATCGTTAAGATTTTTCGAAGACAAGATAGCCTCATATGCGTTCTGGTACGCCCTTTTTACAGCTTCTTTGGGGATATTCGCCAAAGTTGAAACATATTTCACAGCACCTTCTACTTCAGCAAGTGTTAACATAGTGTAACATTCCCCAATATCATGCTGTTCAAATAACATCGCTGCATAACATTTATGAAAACAAACAAGTTACCGTGATGAACCATTTTGTTTGTTGCATAAAAATAATTAATGAAATCTATAAAGCTTTATACCTTTCGTATTTTTTGATTTACGTTTCGGTTGTTTCTGTTGCTCATATAATGGGGAGCCATACTTACTATTACCCTTGGGTACACGTTTCCTTTTGCCTAGACCATTGTCAATTTCCTTTTTGCCGCTATCAATAAAATTACCACACTTTGTTGCATCTTCCTTCCCCGCGGTACAAGTCATATTGTTGTGTGCATCGTTCTGCATGACACCGCTCTGTGCACCATTTGGTGCATCCTTCTGAGTACCAAGAATGCATGATGGTACCTCCGATGACGACGCGGACTTGGTATTTTCATTTACATCCCACGGATTCTCCTCCGTACCATCCATCTTCCGAAGGTGGTCTGGTGTGTTGATTGACATGTCAATAGCAGTCGTCGGCATACGTTTTTCCTTCAAGGGTGTGACGTAACTGTCACCACCAAATGGATCATCCACAATGGCTGCTTCAGAATTAGCCGATGTTTTTCTCAGAATGTCATCAAGCTTGGCTTCTTTATTACCATGTTTATAGACAAATTCTTTGCCTAATTGTGATTCACTGGGAACAGATTTTACATCTTCACCATCTTCTCCTTTGTCCGACTGTGATGCTTCAGTTGGTTTGTACATGACACCATTTGTATTTAACAATTTTAGAACCTCCTGCATAACAAAATATATTAAGTACTGAGTTTTCATTCATAGTGTAGTATCGTTATCATCAACATGAAACAACACATAAAATATAGATCGTATCACCTATGCACATATCTGCGGTACAAGTGCTATCTTCATGTCCATGTGATTTTTCAAATCTATCGTCATACGTTCGAATAGGAAGTCCATGTTACGGCCCCGTTTGTTTGAACTTGACTGTTCACCATTCATTGATGGTTTTTACACACTCTTTTTCTTATATTGCTCCCCAATATTATTATGGATCTGCATGTTACAAAAATGAACAAATTATACAAATTACAAATACAAACACGAGCTACGTATGGTGGCATATCAAAAGAATGATTAAACTGACTACCATCACTTTAGCGTTGTTTCCGAAGCCTCGGCAATTCTTATAATCATAGCAACATCTCCTTTCTGATTCGTCTTCTGTCCATTTTTTCATTAGTGGCCGAATGGACACAGGGGGAATATAAGTAGGATCATCAGTGATCACCAACTTCTCCTAGTAAAGAAACTGCAAACAAATTGTACAGACAAATAAATTTAGTTTTACATCGAGAGCTGAACATAAAAATTGATGATTGTTTGACTTAACATATATACCTGTGTTAGACCTAGATTTCCTTTGGGCCATGCTCTCATAGTAGATCTTACAAAGCTATCCTTCAAACTATCTATGAGAAACTTCAGTGTGAAGTAATTCCAGTTAATCTGAAAAATACAAGAAACGTCTTTCACTAAACAGTAGAAGGTCTTAGGTACAGTTACGTTACTCGATGGGGCTATGACAAGACCAATTAGCGCAAGCACTGCTTTGCGGACGAAGTTGTCATCGGACGCCTTCTCAGTCTTTATGTCATTAATCAAATCTCTTATCACTATATTACCACTTGACTTGCTGAGAAAACATGGGGGTATGTTATGCATATTATTTTTACCATCTTCCTTTATAATTTGAAATGCAGAATAACCTTGGTTACTTAAACCATAAATATGTTCTACGTCCTCACAAGTTCCTACTATTTCTCCTGATCCTTCTTTTATGACGAAAGTGCTAGACGATGGATTGAACAACTCAATGATGAATCTAATTAAGTTTTCCCGCATCGTGATTTGTGGCACGTCCAACATCGGCCGCAAAGAAGTGCTGGTAAATCTCGCACGTTGCGCGCTTGTAAAGCCGACTACCAAATCTGACCATCTTATGTAGTTACAAAATATCTCCCCATCTAAATCTTCCATTCTGCACGAATCATTTAGAGAATGTGTTAATGTTTCTCCATCTAAATCTACACCAGATTCCCACAAACCTATATGAGCATCTTGTATACACGACAAACAATCGATGAGATATGGAATCATTACATGGACGACAGATGAGAAGAGGCGGCGAAGGGTGGCACGAATGAGAGACGGCAAAAGGGAATCCTGCGAGGATGAAGTGGTGACAGGCGGCGTCGATCCCTAGAAGACAGACGAGAGGGGTGGAGAAGGGAGGCGGCAATGTGGGACGACGAGGGCAGCTCGTAATGGAGGAAGCGGTGGCCTACCTAGGTTGAGTCGTAGGTTGATGGACGATCGACATGCTGATAACTACGCCCTCCATGATTACAGAGACGTTGGGCCAGTTGTAGATAGTTAATTGGGCCTACAGGGTTAATAATTTTTAGTGGCTTGTTTTTTATTTTTTTATGTGTTTTTTCTTACTTATAAGAGTTTTATTGTATTCTTTAATGTCTTACCATATTTAGGGTTTTTCCGAATTTGATATGCACAATACGAACTTTAATTAATAAATAGATCAACTCAACTTCATACGATGGAAGTGTTGCTCCTATCTTTAAAGTACTTTTAATACGTACATCACAAAGGATGTGTAAGGCGCATACGAGTCCTACCGAAGGATCACCGACACGTGTTCATAGCGAGAAACCCCAAATGAAAAATCAGAAATATAAAAAACGGTTTAGATAAAACCAGATGCAAAACTGTAACATGGGTTAACGACGAGAAACCCAAATGAAGCATCAACAATTGTGAACATAATATGAAATGATGATTACTTAATAATTTCATATAGACCGAACTTAGTAAGCCATAATCGTTACATAAGTGTTTCACAAACATGAGAGTACATAAGCATAGAACATGAATTTGAGGTTGATTTCACACTTGATCAACCAGTAGCTTCGTAGTACCATCATCCCCACGACGGAACCAGAACACGAATTTCTGGTTAACTCTCATACCGTTCTGCCTGACAAGGTCCATCCAGTTTGTTGTAATCATGGCACCTCCTTTAGGTACTCCATTCACTTGGGACTTGTTCATCACCAACTTAACGTGTGCAACTTTTTCATCTCTAGAATGGGCTTTTATAACTGCTGGCAATTGAATGTTTGTAATAATATGCTTCATGGTGAAGCTCCTTGAAAAGTACTGCACATAGATTTGACAAACCAGTTAGACAAATTATTTCACATTTACGCAAACAAATAAATGTGAAAAAGTTCGTATGTACGGAAGAGTTGTCATTTTAGCTTTATTTTTCACTATGTTAGATTTTTTGATGGTGCATACATAAAACAGGTCTTTTGGCATGTGAGTCTCGACTAGTCGCTCAAGTTCATCAAATTCTTCCTCAGTCATCTTCACGCGATTGCCAAACTCAAGGAAACCTTCAAAATCGTGCTCGCCTTTTATTCCAGGACCTTAGTTTAATTTTTGCACACATTAGCGACATCAAATATATCAATTGCTTACAAAATAAAATTGGCACAAAATGCTTACCCCTGACAAAAACAACCTTTTTCTTCCTTTTGATTATAGCACGGATCTTAGCAGCGGTAACACGTAATGGAACCTGGCGGAATATAGAAGAATAATTAATTTGCATTACATATTACGGCAAGAATAATGCTAAACTTTTACAGTATGAATTGAAAATCAAAAGTAGCCGAGCATCCCATCGCCCAATTGATTTTCGCTCCCTAGGGCACAATCCGCATGCGATAACACCAACCATTCGCCTACGTGGAAAAGGAGATGGAGCGGCCGGCGACTAAAATTGCGTCGATGCTAAAACGCACTTGCGTGATCAGCCTAAACTAGATCTACGATGAACATATTTAGATCTGTATTTTCGAACAATTCGGGTAATTATAAATCCGAATTTTTCACGACGAAATAAAAAAATTGCGAGGATTACTACGTCCTCTTAGATCTATCGTATGTCCATGCTGTCCGTGGACAGTAAGTTAACCTAAATATAGATCGTTGACAGGGCTTCGAATTTACGTACCTGCGCCATGGCGACCGAGGATCTCCGAAACTACCTCCTAGTGACCGTCGTTGACGAAGCTCTCTCTCGTCTAGTTTCAGATGAGACGAGGTGATGTGATGAGGTAACCGCTAGATCTAAGGGAATGTGTACGTGCGGTAGGTAAATAGTACTGGTTTAATAAGGCAGTTATCCTAATGGCCGAGTTTACCTTTGGATCCTCCTAGTGGGCCGGCTCAACCTAATATATTTAATTTTGAATTTAAATATAAATCGAATAACCATATGATCGAAAATGACGGTTGTGTTTCTAATAATACGGACACCTTAGAGTATTTTTTTATAATATTTAAAAATAATTGAAAACGTGGACTTATTAGTAATGGCCCTCTCAGGTAGGCATAAACGGTCTATTTTCTAGACATGTGATTTTTTCAACAATCTTCAAATTTCCTCCATTTTGTACTACATGCTTGTGAGGGCATGGTGGAGCAATGTACAAAAGAAGAACATATTCCTTGAACACTTGGCCTGACGATTCATCCGTACTTGTGCGAAACACCCCTAAAACCCTAGATTTGAGCCGTCTACCGAGCCGGAGGCATGCCCAAGCATGCCATCACTTCTCATTGAAGTGATATAAGTGTGTGGTGTGTCATTGTGAGCCATTATTCCAAGTTTGAGGCCATCCATCAATAGTCATGCCGCTATCCTGACGGGTAGACGTGTTACACCCTACTACCCTAGACCGAAGCTGGCTAGTGTGGGAAGTGCATGGCCAAGCAACAAGTTGTTTGTAAAACAAGAGATGTGAGTGCTTGTGAGGGCATGGTGGAGCAATGTGCAAAAGGAGAGCACATTCCTTAAACACTTGGCCTGACGATTCGTCCGTACTTGTGCGAAACACCCCTAAAACCCTAGATTTTAGCCGTCTACCGTGCCGAAGGCATGCCCAAGCATGCCATCACTGCTCATTGAAGTGATATAAGTGCGTGGTGTGTCATTGTCAGCTATTGTGCCAAGTTTGATGCCATTCATCAATAGTCATGCCGCTATCCCGACAGGTAGACGCGTTACACCCTACTACCCTAGACCGAAGCTGACCAGTGTGGGAAGTGCATGGCCAAGCAACATGTTGTTTGTAAAACAAGGGATGTGAGTTCTTGTGAGGGCGTGGTGGAGAAATGTGCAAAATGAGAGCACATTCCTTGAATACTTGGCCTGACGATTCGTCCGTACTTGTGCGAAACAACCCTAAAACCCTAGATTTTAGACGTCTACCGTGCCGAAGGCATGCCCAAGCATGCCATCACTGCTCATTGAAGTGATATAAGTGTGTGGTATGTCATTGGGAGCCATTGTGCCAAGTTTGAGGCCATTCATCAATAGTCATGCCGCTATCCCGACGGGTAGACGCGTTACACCCTAGTACCCTAGACCGAAGATGGCCAGTGTGGGAAGTGCATGGCCAAGGAACATGTTCTTTGTAAAACAAGGGATGTGAGTGCTTGTGAGGGCATGGTGGAGCAATGTGCAAAAGGAGAGCACATTCCTTGAACACTTGGCCTAACGACTCATCCGTACTTGTGCTAAACACCCCTAAAAACGTAGATTTTAGCCGTCTACCGTGCCAAAGGCAATCCCAAGCATGCCATCACTGCTCATTGAAGTGATATAAGCGTGTGGTGTGTCATTGTGAGCCATTGTGCCAAGTTTGAGGTCATTCATCAATAGTCATGCCGCTATCCCGACGGGTAGTCGCGTTACACCCTACTACCCTAGACCAAATTTGGCCAGTGTGGGAAGTGCATGGACAAGTGATACATTGCAAATCTATCTATAATTTTTGATGTTCCATGCTTGGTTTTATCCACTCTCTTGTGTTTTGTCCACACTTTGGAGTACTTTTCATATGATTTCTTGGACTAACCTATTAACAAGAGCCACAGTGCCAGCTGCCTGTTTTCTGCTATTTTTGGTTCCAGGAAAGTCAGAAAATGAATATTTTTGGAATTGGACGGGACAAAAGCCAAAGTTCCTATTTTTCCGGAAGTCATTAGATGCCAGAATACGAGACGGAGAAGGGCTGGGGGCCGGCCACACCACTTGGCCGCGCGGCCAGGCCTAGCTTGCGCCAGGGGGTGGTTTGGCCGACCCCAGCACCCCCTCGGCCTCTCCTTCTGCCTATAAGATGCCATCAGGACGAAAACCCTAAGTACCCGATCAAAAATCTACGAAAGAGTCTGTAGCCGCCGTCATCTCCATCCCTAGATCGGGAGGGATCTGAAGCTCTTCTCGGCACCCTGCCGGAGAGGGGAATTCACCCTGGAGGCCTTCTTCATCACCATGCAAGCCTCCGGTGTGATTCGTGAGTAGTTCATCCTTGGACTACGGATCCATGTAGTAGCTAGATGGCTGGTTCTCCTCCTTTGTGCTATCATGTTTAGATCTTGTGAGCTCCGTTCATGGTCAAGATCATCTATTTGTAATTCTGCATGTTGTGTTTGCGAGGATCCGATGGATATTTAGATGCTATTTCAGATTGATTATAGATTCTATCATGTCTTTGTTATTTGTGATCTTGCATGCTTTCCGTTGTTAGTAGCTATTGATGGGTTCGTAGCATGGAAAACAAAAAATTTCTACCGCAAGAACGAACAAAACCCAGATCTAATCTAGATAAAAGCCAAGATCTAATCTATTAGACATGTGCAACGAGATAGATCTGTACTAACCCTTGTAGACGCGAAAGCGTTACGAGATTAGATCTCGTGGTTTATGTAGTCGATCACTTGCCGATCTCAATATCGAGTGGACGATCCTTCCGGCGCCGCGTTCCGACAGCGCTTCCGCAGTCGGTCACACGTGCGGAGTCGAAGCAGACCTTCCTCTCCTCGTTCCAGTGAGCAGCAGAGGTAGTAGATCTCTCCACGGAATCCCAGCAGCACGACGGCGTGGTGGTGGTGGTGGAGTGGAGAATTCTGCAGGGCTTCGCCTAAGCCTGAGCAGAAAGAAGGAGGAGGAGAGAGGCGGCTTGGGGCAAGAGTGGAGGATCCAAGGGGGGGTGGCGCCTCCACCCCTCTATATATAGAGGGTGGGGTGCGGCCTAGGGTTCCCACCCCTAGGCCCACCCCTTAGGGCCGGCGCACCAAGGAGGTGGGGGGAGGAGTCCTCCCCCCCAAGTCTCCTCTTTAAATTTCCCTTATCTTATCTTATCTTATCTTGGTTTTCAAATAAACTCCAAAATATCTTCTAGAACCTTCCAGAACATTCCGAAACCTTCTAGAATCCCCATACAAACACTCCGGAACATTTCCTAACTCAGAAAAAAATCCCCATTATATGAATCTTACTCCCCGGACAATTCCGGAGCTCCTCGTGATGTCCGGAATCCAATCCGAGACTCCGAACAACATTCGGTCTCCAACGCACACTCCATATCTACTTAAAACAACTTCGAACCTTAAGTGTGTCACCCTACGGTTCGTGAATATGTAGACATGACGAAGACACCTCTCCGATCAATAACCATCAGCGGGATCTGGAGATCTATAACGGCTCCCACATACTCAACGATGACTTCATGATCGATTGAACCATTAACATACGAAACCAATTCCCTTTGTCTCGCGATACTCTACTTATCCGAGGTTTGATCATCGGTATCTCCATACCTAGTTCTACCTCGTTACCGACAAGTACTCTTTACTCGTTCCGTGATATGTCATCCCTTGTGACCTAGTCACATGCTTGCAAGCTAACTAGATGACATTCCACCGAGAGGGCCCAGAGCATATCTATCCGTCTTATGGATGGACAAATCCCAATCTTGGTCCATGCGCTTCAACACATACTTTCAGAATACCCAACGACACCTTTATGACCACCCAGTTACGAAGCGGTGTTTGATGTCATCAAAGTACCCATCCGGTGATGGTGATTAACACAACCTCATGGTCGAAGGATTAGGTCACTATGCATTTAAAAGCTTATAGCAATACGAACTTAATGACTTGATCTTATGCTACGCTTACTATGGGTGTGTGTCCATCACATCATTCTCCTAATGATACAACCTTGTTATTAATGACATCCAATGTCCATGACCAGGAAACCATGATCATCTATTAATCAACAAGCTAGTTCAACAAGAGGCTTACTAGGGACTCTTACATGTTTACAAAACACACAAGTATTAGTGTTTCCTAATAATACAATTATAGCATGGGATGTAAACATTCATCATAAACACAAAGATATAATAATAACCGCTTTTATTATTGCCTCTTGGGCATATCTCCAACAGTCTCCCACTTGCACTAGAGTCAATAATCTAGATTACATGGTAATATACCTAACATCCATGGCATTCTGGTGTTGGTCATGCTTTGCCCTAGAGAGAGGTTTAGTCAACGGATCTGCCACATTCAGATCAGTGTGTACTTTGCAAATCTTTATGTCACCATCTTGGACATACTCACGAATAGCATGAAAACGCAGCTTGATGTGCTTCAGCTTGCTATGTGACCTTGGCTCCTGTGCATTAGCTATGGCACCTGTGTTGTCACAGTAGATGGCCATCGGGTCCAACGCACTGGGAACCACGCCAAGTTCAGTAATGAACTCCTTCATCCATATGGCTTCTTGTGCAGCCTCCGAAGCAACTATGTATTCCGATTCAGTTGAAGATTTCGCCACAACGCTTTGCTTTGCACTTCTCCAGCTCACTGCAGCACCATTCAAAATAAATACGTATCCCGACTGTGACTTTGAGTCATCCGGATTTGTGTTCCAACTAGCATCGGTGTAACCGTTTACAACAAGCTGTTCATCACCTCCATAAGAAAGAACCATATCCTTAGTCCTCTTTAGGTACTTTAGGATATTCTTGACCGCTGTCCAGTGCTCCATTCCAGGATCACTTTGATATCTTCTAGTCAAACTAACAGCATGTGCTATATCCGGTCTTGTACACAGCATGGCATACATGATAGAACCTATGGCCGAGGCATAGGGAATATTATTCATCTTCTCTCTATCTTCTGCCGTAGCTGGACTTTGAGTCTTACTCAAGGTCTTACCTGACAACATGGGCACGAACCCTTTCTTGCTCTCTTCCATTCTAAACTTCTTTAGAACTTTGTCTAAGTATGTAATTTGTGAAAGCGCTATTAGGCGTCTTGATCTATCTCTATAAATCTTGATGCCTAGAATATATGCCGCTTCGTCAAGATCCTTCATTGAAAAACTATTATTCAAATAGGCTTTGACACTTTTAAGAAGTTCTATATCATTTCCAATCAACAATATGTCATCTACATATAGTACTAGGAATGCTACAGAGCTCCCACTCACTTTCTTGTAAATACAAGCTTCTCCATAAGTTTGTATAAATCCAAAGTTTTTGATTACTTTATCAAAACATTGATTCCAACTCCGGGATGCTTGCTTCAGTCCATAAATGGAGCGCTGAAGTTTGCATACCTTGTCAGCATCTTTAGGATCGACAAAACCCTTAGGTTGTACCATATACAACTCTTCCTCAATGTCACCATTAAGGAACGCCGTTTTGAATCCATCTGCCAAATCTCATAATCGAAATGTGCAGCAATTGCTAACAAAATCCTCACAGACTTTAGCTTCGCTACTGGTGAGAATGTCTCATCGTAGTCAACTCCTTGAATTTGTCGAAACCCTTTCGCGACAATTCGAGCTTTATAGACGGTAACATTACCATCAGCATCTGTTTTTCACTTGAAAATCCATTTGTTCTCGACAGCCTTATGGCCATCCGGTAAGTCCACCAAAGTCCACACTTGGTTTTCGTACATGGATCCCATTTCGGATTTCATGGCTTCTAGCCATTTGTCGGAACCTGGGCTCACCATAGCTTCTTCATACATCGCAGGGTCATCAGCATTGTCTACCAACATGACGTTCAAGGCAGAGTCATACCAATTAGGAGTGGTACGAACCCTCGTTGACCTGCGAGGTTTAGCAGTAACTTCGTTCGAAGTTTCATGATCTCCATCATTAGCTTCCTCTCCAATTAGTGCAGGCGGCACAAAAACATCTTCCGGTGCTGCGCTACTCTCAAATCTGAGAGAAGGTTCAATAACCTCGTCGAGTTCTACTTTCCTTCTAGTCACTTCCTTCGAGAGAAACTCCTTCTCAAGAAAGGATCCATTCTTGGCAACAAAAACTTTGCCTTCGGATCTATGATAGAAGGTATACCCAATTGTTTCTTTAGGGTATCCTATGAAGACGCATTTCTCCGCTTTGGGTTCAAGCTTTTCAGGTTGTAACTTCTTTACATATGCTTCGCAACCCTAGACTTTAAGGAACGACAACTTAGGTTTCTTACCAAACCACAATTCGTACGGTGTCGTTTCAACGGATTTAGATGGTGCCCTATTTAAAGTGAATGCGGCTGTCTCTACTGCATAGCCCCAAAACGATAGCGGTAAATCTGTAAGAGACATCATAGACCGAACCATATCTAAGAGAGTTCGATTACGACGTTCGAACACACCATTAGGTTGTGGTGTTCCCGGCGGTGTCAATTGCGAAAGTATTCCACATTTCTTTAAATGCATGCCAAACTCGTAACTTAGATATTCACCTCCGCGGTCAGAACACAGAAACTTAATCTTCTTGTTACGATGATTTTCCACTTCACTTTGAAATTCCTTAAACTTCTCGAAAGTTTCGGACTTATGTTTCATAAAGTAGACATACCCATATCTACTTAAGTCATCCGTGAAAGTGAGAACGTAACGATATCCACCACACGATGCTACACTCATTAGACCGCACACATCGGTATGTATTATTTCCAATAAGTCTGTAGCTCGCTCCATTGTACCAGAGAATGGAGTCTTAGTCATTTTTCCCATTACACATGCTTCGCATCTTTCAAGTGATTCAAAAACAAGTGATTCAAGAAGTCCATCAGAATGGAGTTTCTTCATACGCTTCACTCCAATGTGACCAAGACGACAGTGCCACATGTATGTGGAATTATCATTCAGTTTTGTTCGTTTAGCATCTATGTTGTGAACATGTGTATCACTACTATCGAGATTCAGTAAGAATAAACCATTCATCTCAGGTGCATTACCATAAAAGATATTACTCATATAAATTGAACAACCTTTATTCTCAGACTTAAAAGAGTAACCGTCTCGCAATAAACAAGATCCAGATATAATGTTCATGCTTAACGCAGGCACCAAATAACAATTATTTAAATTTAAAACTAATCCCGAAGGTAGATGTAGAGGGAGCGTGCCGACGGCGATCACATCAACCTTGGAGCCATTTCCAACACGCATCGTCACCTCATCTCTCGCCAGTCTTCGCTTATTCCGTAGCTCCTGTTTCGAGTTACAAATATGAGCAACCAAACCAGTATCAAATACCCAGGCACTACTACGATTACTAGTAAGATACACATCAATAACATATATATAAAATATACCTTTCTTCTTGATGTTGCCATTCTTCAGATCCGCCAGGTACTTGGGGCAGTTACGCTTCCAGTGACCAGCACCCTTGCAGTAGAAGCACTTAGTTTCAGGCTTAGGACCAGCCTTGGGCTTCTTAGCAGGTGCGGCAGCTTTCTTGCCGTCCTTCTTGAAGTTGCCCTTGTTCTTAGGCTTGCCCTGTCTCTTGAAATTGGTGGTCTTATTGACCATCAATACTTGGTGCTCCTTCTTGATCTCCACTTCAGCAGTTTTCAGCATGGACGATAGTTCAGGCAACGTCTTGTTCATGCAGTGCATATTGTAGTTCATCACAAAGTTCTTATAACTCGGTGGCAGTGATTGGAGGAGACGGTGAATCCCTAACTCATTAGGAATCGATATCCCCAACTCTTGGAGCTTGTTTGCATACCCATACATGGTGAGCACGTGCTCGCTAACGGAGCTTCCCTCTTCCATCTTACAGTTAAAGAACTTTTCGGAGGCCTCATAGCTCTCCATGGCCGCGCGAGTCTCAAAAATTAGCCTGAGCTCCTTAATGATCTCGAACGGGTCGTGGTGCTCAAAACGCTTTTGGAGCTCCGCTTCTAAACCGTACAGGATGGCACACTGAACTGTGGAGTAATGATTTTTCCGAGTGGCGTAAACATTCTTTACGTCATCGGTGGCATCTTCTGCAGGTGGGTCACCTAGCGGTGCTTCGAGCACATAGGTCAACTGACCAGCCCTGAGGACGATCTTCGGTCCACGGAACCAGTCCGTGAAATTGCTTCCATTGTTTTTAAGCTTTTATTTCTCTAGGAACGCATTAAAATTGATGGAGGGGGTCGCCATAATCTACAACAAATTTGCAAGTAGTTTAGACTAAGTTTATGATGAATTGAGTTCAAATTTAATACTTAAATTAACTAGGTGAACTCCCACTCAAAACAACATCCCTCACATTGTCTTAGTGATTACACGAACCAAATCCACTACACCAAGTCCGATCTTCACGAGAGAATATGTAGTTTCATCGGCGAACAATCTTCATGTTCATCATATCATTTATATGACTCATGCTCTACCTTTCGGTATTCCGTGTTCCGAGACCATGTCTGTACATGCTAGGCTCGTCAAGATAACCTTAGTTTCCGCATGTGCAAATCTGGCTTGCACCCGTTGTATGCACACGTAGAATCTATCACATCCGATCATCACGAGATGCTTCGAAACGACGAGTCTTAGCAACGGTGCCAACTAAGGGTGAACACTTTATTACTTGATATTTAGTGAGAGGGATCATCTTATAATGCTATCGTCGCGATCTAAGAAATACAAGATGCATAAAGGATTAACATCACAGGCAATTCATAATTAGTGTGATATGATATGGCCCTTTCTTCTTGCGCTGTTGATCTCAATCTCCAAGGCACGGACATGATCTCCATCATCACCAGCATTGCGTCAAGGTCAGTGGCGCCGCTTCATGGTTGTCCATCATCACTAGCAACTATTACAACTACTTGGAATAAAGCTATTACAAGATGAATAGACACGCAGGTCTTAACAGAATTAAAGACAATCATTAGGCTCCTGCCGGTTGCCATATTACAATAAGGATCAATGCATACATCAAATATAATCACAATCACATGATGGCCATATCACATCACAAAACCCCTACAGAAACAAGTTAGACGCCTCTAATTTTCTTTGCATGTTTTACGTGGTTTGGGGCTTTCGAATAAGAACGGATCTTACCTACGAAACTGAACCACAATGTTGATACAAGTGCTATCAAAATTTGCAAAGTGTAAATTGGATCTATACTATGGTGGGAGAGACGGACACCCGCAAAGCCACTTGTGCAAAGCAAGTTACACGTCAAGCGTGGAGCAAGTCTCATGTGCGATGACATGTAAGGTTAGCCCGAGCCGCTTCATCCCACCATGCCGCAAGATGCAAAGTACACAAAGCAAAAGACGGCACGAGCACCAACGTCCACAAAACCATTGTCTTCTACTCGTGCAACAGATCTATGCATGGACATGGCTCTAATACCACTGATGGGTTCGTAGCATGGCAAACAAAAATTTTCTACCGCAAGAACGAACAAAACCCAGATCTAATCTAGATAAAAGCCAAGATCTAATCTATTAGACATGTGCAACGAGATAGATCTGTACTAACCCTTGTAGACACGAAAGCGTTACGAGATTAAATCTCATGGTTGATGTAGTCGATCACTTGCTGATCTCAAGATCGAGTGGACGATCCTTCCGGCGCCGCGTTCCGGCAACGCTTCCGCAGTCGGTCACACGTGCGGAGTCGAAGCAGACCTTCCTCTCCTCGTTCCAGCGAGCAACGGAGGTAGTAGATCTCTCCACGGAATCCCAGCAGCACGATGGCGTGGTGGTGGTGGTGGAGTGGAGAATTCTGCAGGGCTTCGCCTAAGCCTGAGCAGAAAGAAGGAGGAGGAGAGAGGCGGCTTGGGGCAAGAGTGGAGGATCCAAGGGGGGTGGCGCCTCCACCCCTCTATATATAGAGGGTGGGGTGCGGCCTAGGGTTCCCACCCCTAGGCCCACCCCTTAGGGCCGGCGCACCAAGGAGGTGGGGGGAGGAGTCCTCCCCCCAAGTCTCCTCTTTAAATTTCCCTTATCTTATCTTATCTTATCTTGGTTTTCAAATAAACTCCAAAATATCTTCTAGAACCTTCCGGAACATTCCGAAACCTTCTAGAATCCCCATGCAAACACTCCGGAACATTTCCTAACTCAGAAAAAAATCCCCATTATATGAATCTTACTCCCCGGACAATTCCGGAGCTCCTCGTGATGTCCGGAATCCAATCCGAGACTCCGAACAACATTCGGTCTCCAACGCACATTCCATATCTACTTAAAACAACTTCGAACCTTAAGTGTGTCACCCTATGGTTTGTGAATATGTAGACATGACGGAGACACCTCTCCGATCAATAACCATCAGCGGGATCTGGAGATCCATAACGGCTCCCACATACTCAACGATGACTTCGTGATCAATTGAACCATTAACATACGAAACCAATTCCCTTTGTCTCGCGATACTCTACTTATCCGAGTTTGATCATCGGTATCTCCATACCTAGTTCTACCTCGTTACCGACAAGTACTCTTTACTCGTTCCGTGATATGTCATCCCTTGTGACCTAGTCACATGCTTGCAAGCTAACTAGATGACATTCCACCGAGAGGGCCCAGAGCATATCTATCCGTCTTATGGATGGACAAATCCCAATCTTGGTCCATGCGCTTCAACACATACTTTCAGAATACCCAACGACACCTTTATGACCACCCAGTTACGAAGCGGTGTTTGATGTCATCAAAGTACCCATCCGGTGATGGTGATTAACACAACCTCATGGTCGAAGGATTAGGTCACTATGCATTTAAAAGCTTATAGCAATACGAACTTAATGACTTGATCTTATGCTACGCTTACTATGGGTGTGTGTCCATCACATCATTCTCCTAATGATACAACCTTGTTATTAATGACATCCAATGTCCATGACCAAGAAACCATGATCATCTATTAATCAACAAGCTAGTTTAACAAGAGGCTTACTAGGGACTCTTACATGTTTACAAAACACACAAGTATTAGTGTTTCCTAATAATACAATTATAGCATGGGATGTAAACATTCATCATAAACACAAAGATATAATAATAACCGCTTTTATTACTGCCTCTTGGGCATATCTCCAATAGCTATCTTGGCCAAGTAGATGCTAGCAACTCTAAGAGTTAGTATTTATGCTCGATAGTGGGTTCATGCCTCTGGTAATCTGGGGAAGTGACAGAAATCTCTAAGGTAATAGATGTGTTGTTGCTACTAGGGAGAAAACAACAATCCTTTGTTCATAGAACAATCGTATTGTTTACATTACACGCAATTCGTAAAGCAATAATCTGTTCCTTGCAACTTAATACTGGAGGGGGTTCGGATGATAACCTGAAGGTGGATTATTAGTCATAGATACAGTTGGATGGCGGTCTATATATAATGTTGTAATGCCCAATCGAATCTCAAAGGAGTCAAGATGATTAGTATATGCATGTATTGCTTTCTCGATGTTTGTCCATTGCCCCGTTGTAATTTGTTCACCCAGCATGTTATCTATCTTAAGGAGAGCCACCTCTAGTGAACTATAGATCCCGGTCCTTTTTCTTTTACGTACAATCTACAAACTGTTTACTGCTTTGTGTTTACTTTCTGCAAACTATTACTTCATTCCATTCGATACGTTTAATCCTTTGTTTTCAGCAAAACACGGTGAGATTGACAAACTCATCGCAAGTTGGAGACAAAGTTCTGTGGTTGTGCTGTGCAGGTATCCACGTTGCTACTAGCACCGGTAGTGCGCACTGCCAAGGCTCAGCTAGCAACACCTTTGGGGTGTTTCCTTGCTCCTACTGGTTCGATTAAACCTTGGTTTCATAACTGAGGCAAACTTGCTGTTGTGCTCATCATACCTTCCTCTTGGGGTTCCCAACGAGCTCTACATCAACACTGAGCCATCACCAAGCAACATGTTGTTTGTAAAACAAGGTATGTGAGTGCTTGTGAGGGCATAGTGGAGAAATTTGCAAAAGGAGAGCACATTCCTTGAACACTTGGGCTGACGATTCGTCCGTACTTGCGCGAAACACCACTAAAACCCTAGATTTTAGCCGTCTACCGTGCCGAAGGCATGCCCAAGCATGCCATCACTTCTCATTGAAGTGATATACGTGTGTGGTGTGTCATTGTGAGCCATTGTGACAAGTTTGAGGCCATTCATCAATAGTCATGCCGCTATCCCGACGGGTAGACGCCTTACACCCTACTACCCAAGACCAAAGCTGGCTAGTGTGGGAAGTGCATGGCCAAGCAACATGTTGTTTGTAAAACAAGGGATGTGAGTTCTTGTGAGGGCATGGTGGAGAAATGTGCAAAATGAGAGCACATTCCTTTAACACTTGTCCTGACGATTCGTCCGTACTTGTGCGAAACACCCCTAAAACCATAGATTTTAGCCATCTACCGTGCCGAAGGCATGCCATCACTGCTCATTGAAGTGATATAAGTGTGTGGTGTGTCATTGTGAGCCATTGTGCCAAGTTTGAGGCCATTCATTAATAGTCATGTCGCTATCCCGAAGGGTAGACGCGTTACACCCTACTACCCTAGACCGAAGCTGGCCATTGTGGGAAGTGCATGGACAAGCAACATGTTGTTTGTAAAACAAGGGATGTGAGTGCTTGTGAGGGCATGGTGGAGCAATGTGCAAAAGGAGAGCACATTCCTTGAATACTTGGCCTGACGATTCGTCCGTACTTGTGCAAAACACCTCTAAAACCATAGATTTTAGCCGTCTACCATGTCGAAGGCATGTCCAAGCAAGCCATCACTTCTCATTGAAGTGATATAAGTGTGTGGTGTGTCATTGTGAGCCATTGCGCCAAGTTTGAGGCCATTCATCAATAGTAATGCCGATATCCCGACGGGTAGACGCGTTACACCCTACTACCCTAGACCGAAGCTGGCCAGTGTGGGAAGTGCATGGCCAAGCAACATGTTGTTTGTAAAACAAGGGATGTGAGTGCTTGGGAGGGCATGGTGGAGGAATGTGCAAAAGGAGAGCACATTCCTTGAACACTTGGCCTGACGATTCATCCGTACTTGTGTGAAACGCCCCTAAAACCCTAGATTTTAGCTGTCTACCGTTTCGAAGGCATGCCCAAGTACCATCACATCAGAAAACAGATACAACAGAGACAACACAGAGGTACGTTCACTTGCTTTAAAAATTATTCAACACACGGATACAATAGAGACACACTGAGGATATGCCATTACATCTGCAACGCACATGGATTTTCATTTCTGTTGAATAAGCAACAGAAAAAGGACAACTAACAACCCTATTACGCATTTTAGAAGAAGCACTGCTTTTGTAAGAAGATCAACCGTAGGGACCAACTTCATTAGTACCAGTTTCTCATTCCTAGGCTTTAATGCTACTCTTTCTTTTTTCCTTAGCTCCATAGTTTCCCTCCTCTCCTCTGCCCATCCATAAGCATTTATTGCTGCATCACCAGTCAGAATACCGTTCTCACACAAGTACTCCACGTACTTCAGCTCCCACCGCCAAAAATTGCATTCAGTCTGTAAAATTAGGAACACTGAATATCAAACATTTAATTTTGTATGAAAACTACTTATAGTGTAGGTACATGCGCAATCGACTGCATGAAAATCAAACCAAAATGCTTACCGCATGAGTTTTGCACTTGTAAAAGACCCAACCATCATGGTCATCGGTGCCGGAGACGTGCCTATTGACGATGACGCCGCAGTAAGAGCAGGGAACCAGGGGAATGTAGGGCGGACGGTTCTGATTATGTGACATGCGGGACGACCTTGAAATAGACATGGTGGCCACTAAGGATCCAGACCAGGGTGACAACTCCGACGGTAGATGGCTCCGGCGGCAGCGCCACAATTATTTTGGGAAGGCGGTGAGAGGAAGTTAGGGTTTATGTTTCTCTTATAAATAGCCAGGCCGCATTTGAAGGGAATATGCCCGAGAGGCAATAATAAAGTGGTTATTATCTTATTCCATGTTTATAATAAATGTTTATTTTGCATGCTTTAATTGTATTGATCGGAAATGTCAATACATGTGGGTTTAATAAACAAAAAGGGTTCCTAGTTATGCCTCTCTTATAGACTAGCTCGTTGATTAACAAGATGGTCAAGGTTTCCTGATCATGGACATTGGTGTTTGTTAATAATGAGGTCACAACATTGGTGGAATGATGTGATGAACATTCATCCAAAGTATAGCATTACGATCAAAGTCATTATGTTTATATTGCTATCACACTATACGAAGTAATCTTTATCCTTAGACCATGAGATCATGTTAATTGCTAACACTAGAAGAGTATCTTGATAACATCAAACGTCACACCGTAACAGGGTGACTATAAAGATGGGTTCAGTGCTACGAAGGTGTTATGTTGAGGCTCATGGATCAAGAGTGGAATTTTTCAATCCCGATGACGGATAGATATACTCTGGGCCCTCTCGGTGATATCACATTAAGATAGCTTGCAAGCAAGTGAGGTGATCACTAGAATGTTATATCACGAGAACGAGAAAAGAGTGCATGTCGGTAACGAGATCAAACTAGGTATGGAGATACCAATGATCGAATCTCGGACATGTAATATATTGCAAGACAAAGGGATTTAGTTACAAGCGTTAAAGGTTCTCACGATCACAGAAGTCATCGTTGAATGTGTAGGAGTCAGTACGGATCTCCAGGTCCCACTGCTGATTATTGATCGGAGAGGGGTCTCGATCATGTCTGCATTATTCGCGAACCGTAGGGTGACAAACTTAAGGGATACCGACACCATTTGGAGCAAATATGTTCCAGATAAAGATTTAAGAAAGCGCTAGAATTATTTCACTAGACACCGAAACTATTTCGGGTGAAATTGCCGAAATTGGTTCTGCATGCAATATTGAAATGTTGCAGGGGGTTTTATGTGAATGTTTGTTAATTAAAGTAATTAACAAAATTCTGAATAAAAATAATAAAAGAGTTTTATTAAATGAGAGAGCATTAAATTTGGAGAAATTTAATGCATTTAAAGTGGAGACTTTAAAAGGGAATGTGAAGAGGCATTTTAATGTGGAGGGGTTACCACCACATGAATGGAGGAGGTGAAGAGACACCTCCTCCATGCGCCGGCCATGAAGGAGGGGCACCCCCTTCCTCCTATAAAAGGCCACCCTCTCCTCACTTCTCAAACACACCTTCTTGTGAAGGATCTCTCTCCCCCTCTAGTATTATTCCCCATGGTCTCGGATTAGCGAGATACATGTTCCCGGTGGCTTTATCTGGAAAGGAGTTGCTGCTTCCGCTGCTTTGCTGGAGCGAGGGACGAAGGTTGTCAGGGTACCAGACGTGTGTGCGATCACGGATGCACCACTGCTTTGCGGTGCTGGACTTGGTGGTGCTGGAGCTGGATCTGAAGGACGTGCTGGAGCCGGACCTACTCGGACTTCCTCACGATCTTGAGATCGACAAGTGCACGACTACATCAACCACGAGTTCCTACTCGTTAAAAAAACTCGTTGTCTTCGAGGGTAAGTTCTCGTTGGATGTATGTCCACCCGTTGCTTTGTACCTAGTAGATAGATCTTGGCGTGTGGTTCACACCGTAGGAATTTTTTTGTTTTCTATGCTGCGGACCCAACAGTGGTATCAGAGCCCGATCTATGCGTAGGTGCTTTGCACGGGTAGTACACATATGTTTATATGTGGGCGATGATGATCATGTTATTGCATCTTCTATGTATTTTGGGTATTGGTGGCATAGTGGGATGAAGCGGCCCGGACCAACCTTACATGTCATCGTACATGAGACCGGTTCCACGACTGACATGCAACTAGTTTTGCATAAGTGGCTGGCGGGTGTCTGTCTCTCCTACTATAGTCAATATCTGATTTACAACAAGTTGCTAATAACTGAGTTATCCTCGTTGTGGTTCATGTTCGTAGGTGAGAACGGTTCTATCTCCGAAAGCCCTAAGCCACGTAAAACTTGCAATTGATAAATTAGAGGCGTCTAGTTTAGATCGTTGCTGGGCTAGTGTCTTGATATGGTATTGTTGTAAGTAGATGTATGATAGATACTCTTACAACACACTCAACGTGTAAGTTCCATAGACCTTGGCCTTACACACAAAGGAATGATAGAGATCATACCACGATGCAAATGATAGAGATCAAATGCATGGACCATATCATCTCACTTTACACATTAGATGTTAGCATCTTATACTGCTAGTTTGGCGCTTTCTGTAGCATTGTAAGATGATCCCTCATTTAGATATCAAGATAAAAATGTGTTCTTCCTTAAGTATGCATCGTTTTGTGGATCGTATTTCGAGACATCACGTGATGATCGGGTGTACTCGACTCTACGGTTTCATACAAACGGGTGTAAGACAGTTTTACACATGCGAGTACTAAGGTTCTTACTTGGCGAGCCTAGCATGTACAAACATGGCCTCGGAACACGGACCGAAAGGTTAAGCATGAGTCATATAGTTGATATGATGCCTATATAGATGCTCGCCTTTGAAGCTACATCAAGTCACGTGATGATCGGACTTGGTGTAGTGGATTTGGTTCATGTAATCACCAAAAAGACACGAGGGATGTCGTTTTTGAGTGGGAGTTCATTTCTAATGTGGATTAGTCGAACCAAATTTGTCATAAATTAAATCAAAGTGAATTTGCATAGTTTTTTGTAGTCATTGGCGTTCGTTTTCTACCTTTTTCTTATTTTTTATTTGAGATAATAGAACTATAGGATTCTGGATATTTACTTTACGAACTGGTATTGTATTGTTTTGAATGTCAATTTAAAGTTTATAAGTCCTATTGCAAACTTTCAGCAAACTCTATTTACTCCATGAAGTTTAATAAGTAGTATCAAATCAAGAGTAAGAATTCCAATTTTAGTATCTAAAGTATCATGCTTGCCTCCATGATTATTGATGTTCAAAAGTTGATTTAATATCAAGATTGTATTGGAGCTGAAAATTGTTTCAGAAACCATCATTTGTGAAAGATATTGTGATATCTGAAACAATGTTTTTGGTTGCATTATGATAGAGTATAATTTAGCAAAATACATGTTCTCATATTGTATGAGAATTTGTGAAGGTTGGAGATGCTAGGCATCCGAATCTACCAAAAAGGTTTCGGGAACTGATATTATACTCGTGATTCTTCCTTATACGCTATAGTAGCTTGATCATGAAAGTTGTCATGATAAGGATGAATAGAAGATGTAAGTAAAATGTTTACTACACTAATAGATTACTAAAGAATGGATTTTTGAAAGAATGCCAAACATTTGATCATGGTGATCCACTTCAAAGTGCAAGTCCAAAGGTATTAGTATTTGACTATATACAAGCTTTGTACCATGTGTCATGTTGATGACACCACTATTGATGTTGATAGATTCTTTTAAAAGAAAAGGAATTGCTGAAAGAGAATCTATAAAATATTTGGCAGAAAATAAAATGTTGGAGATGTCCAACTTGGGTATATAGAAGATATACATGTTATGGTTGTATTCCTTGCTTATTAAACAATGTGGTTCTTAGGTATTGGATACCGAATTGGTTGATATGAAGTGTCATACAGGACAACGCAATTCATGAACTGCAATGGCCTAAGTAACCAGCAAGAGAATAAGTAATGATGATCATCGAAAACACATAAATTGTCATTGTGCTTTTTCGTTGTCGTCAAACCTAGCCTTCAAGATTTGTTTTAATAATTGTTATTTTGTTCCGGTATTACGAGAACAATGGTTGTTCAAATAATTAACGTATTCCATAAAGGATGGATGAACTTTTACAAGTCTAGTAGGAGAAATCACATCCATAAACACTACTGCTAAAATGTCGCAAGACAAATGATTGAAAGATCACTTATCAAGTGACATCATTGTTTAAATTATATTGGAAAGAAAACATGAAGAAACTCCATGTTGATGGATTTTTGGAGTCTTTGATTTTGATCAATTGACGCATGTGAGACTTTCCTCGAGATAATTAAAACTCTGTCCATAGGCCAGAGAGGAACGGATGACTAGCTTATTGGAAATTGTGCATGCTGATGTGCATAGTCCATTATGTGTAGCCATATGCGATGGATCTTTTTTGCTTCATATGCTTTCTTCGAAAATTTGAGCGAATATATCTGTATATTTACTTAATAAGGAAGAAGTATGAAACATTTGAAAGTTGTTCAAAGACTTTCAAGATGAAGTGGAAAATCATTGTAACAAGAAAATAAAGAGTTTATGATTCGATCATAAAGGAAGATATTTGAGTTACATGTTTAGCAAAACACCAAAGATTTGAGGAATTGTTCCATGAATTTGGATTTCCCGATAAACCACAGGAGTATGGTATGTTCGAGAGATGAAATCAAACCATGTTTAACATGGTAAGATCAAAGGTGTCATTTATAAAACTGCCATTATGTTTTAAGGATTGAAGCTTTAAAGACTACCTCTTTTACAATGAAAAGAGCACTATCATGATCCATTGAAATGACACCATATGAGTTATGGTTTGGGATAAAACCCGAATTGTCTTTTCTTAAATTTTGGTATGCTATGCATAAGTAAAATGTTTACAACCAAAGTTGGATAAGCACGTCTTTGTAGGTTCTCCCAAAGAATTTGTTGGGCATTTCTCCATAACACCGAGGACAAAAGAATTTGTTACTTGGAACGTCAAGTTTCTCGAGAAGGAATTTTTCGTGAAAAGTTAAGTGGGAGGACAATAGAACTTTGATAAGGTTGTTGGACCTTAGCTATATGTGCTAAGTAGCGCAGCGCCGGAAAGTGTCCTGGTGGCGGCCACAATGCTCATGGCTCTCGTGATTACAAAAGGTGTGATCTCGGAGATTAGAGTTCCTATAGAACCGTGTGGGTCGGTAAGAATCAAATAGTAAGATTTAATAAGCAAGTCGTTATTGTTTTGACAATGATGAACCAACTACATGCAAAGAAGCGATGATGGGCCCTGACTCCATAAAATGACTAGAAGTCGTAGAATCCGTGATAGTATCCTTACACGAGAAATCAAGTTTCTGAACTTGGAAGACCCTCCGGAAAGGCGTGAAGCCTATCGGTCGTGCTTGGATCTATACAGAAATAAGACATGGATGTTTAACATCTATGAAATAGTCTACATGTCAGAAAGAAGTTTACGACAATGTTCAAGGAGTTGACTATCACAAGATTTGATCTTTCATAGCGATATTTAGTCTTGACGGATTAATATAGCAACCACTACATATAATTTGGTATATGGTAATTGAATAAACAAAACAATGTTCTTCTAATAGAACGGTTACCTAGGACGTGTATACGACAAGGTCCAAAGGGTTTTGTTAATTCAAAGGGTGCTAAAAGGGCATGCAAACTTCAATAGTTGAAGTAAGCATAGCGAAGTTGGAATCTTCACCATGATGAAACTGTTAAAAGAGTTTAAATTCATCGGAGATGATGAAGATGCTTGCATTTGCAAGAAATTAAGTGGGAGCGCTGAGACATATTTCTAATACATTATGTAGAGGACATATTGTTGATTGGAAATGATGTATCTTGTATTGACACAAGTTAAGAATTTCATTAAAATAAGATTTCGATGAAAGACTTGGGCAAAAGCCGGAATATTAGGCATCAATATCTATATGGATAGATTAAGGCGCTAATATGGTTGTGCCAGACATACATATATGAGATATTGAAATGGTTCAATATGGAAACAACAAGAAAGGTTCTTGCTGCATGGAAAGGATTGTATCAAATTTCAAGTGTTTCAACACTTGGTGAGTAAAATCACATGAAGATTTTGATCGTTTATACCATGATATGTATATATCCAGAATGTCCTATGCTCTAAATGTTATGAGCACATACCATAATGATTCATGAGATGATCATTGGACGATAGTAAATATATTCTTATGAGCTTTGGAAGAACTAAGAATATATAATGTATAAGTGACAAATAGTTAAAGGTAGTTCATTGTAAAGTGTTACATTGATACTAGTTTTGTCACAAGATACAAATTAAATTTATCTCAATTTAGACTATGGGTGGCACAATGTAATGGAAAGGATGTTCCACGATGGATTTGGATGAGTTCCAAAGTTGAGACATTGTGACGAATACTACAACAAAAGGCTAAGTATATGACTGCTATAGTAGCAGCATAGGAGGGCATTTGTGTTAAGTAGTTTGTTATCAAACTAGGTGTGCTTCAAAGTGGGCTAATACTATGAAGATATATTGTGTGACAATAATATCAACATATTTTAATCGGAACGAACTAAAGGTCTCACCAAATTTATACAATGCCATCTCATTTGAGAATGAGTGATGCGTAGAGACGCAAAGACATGCAAATACACACGGACCTGAAACTGTCAGATCCGGAGATTATGTTAACCACTAGCAATCGCGTATATGCAACACCAGAAAGCCATAGGTGTTCAATACGCAAAGTTTTTCAAACTAGATTATTGACTCTAGTGCAAGTGGGAGACTGAAGGGAATATGCCCGAGAGGTAATAATAAAGTGGTTATTATCTTATTCCATGTTTATGATAAATGTTTATTTTGCATGCTATAATTGTATTGATCGGAAACGTCAATACATGTGTGTTTAATAAACAAAAACGGTTCCTAGTTATGCTTCTCTTATAGACTAGCTCGTTGATTAACAAGATGATCAAGGTTTCCTGATCATGGACATTGGATGTTGTTAATAACGAGGTCACAACATTGGTGGAATGATGTGATAAACATTCATCTGAAGTATAGCATTACGATCAAAGTCATTATGTTTATATTGCTATAACACTATACGAAGTAATCTTTACCCTTAGACCATGAGATCATGTTAATTGCTAACACCGGAAGAGTATCTTGATAACATCAAACGTCACACCATAACAGGGTGACTATAAAGATGGGTTCAGTGCTACGAAGGTGTTATGTTGAGGCTCATGCATCAAGAGTGGAATTTGTCAATCCCAATGACGGATAGATATACTCTGGGCCCTCTCGGTGATATCACATTAAGATAGCTTGCAAGCAAGTGAGGTGATCACTAGAATGTTATATCACGGGAACGAGAAAAGAGTGCATGTCGGTAACGAGATCAAACTAGGTATGGAGATACCGATGATCGAATCTCGGACATGTAATATACCGTGAGACAAAGGGATTTAGTTACAAGCGTTAAAGGTTCTCACGATCACAGAAGTCATCGTTGAATGTGTAGGAGTCAGTATGGATCTCTAGGTCCCGCTACTGATTATTGATCGGAGAGGGGTCTCGATCATGTCTGCATCATTCGCGAACCGTAGGGTGACACACTTAAGGGATACCGACAGCATTTGGAGCAAATATGTTTCAGATAAAGATTTAAGAAAGCGCTGGAATTATTTCAATAGACACCGAAACTGTTTCGGGTGAAATTGCTGAAATTGGTTCTGCATGTAATATTGAAATGTTGCAGGGGGTTTTATGTGAATGTTTGTTAATTAAATTAATTAACAAAATTCTGAATAAAAATAATAAAAAAGTTTTATTAAATGAGAGAGCATTAAATTTTGAGAGAAATTTAATGCATTTAAAGTGGAGACTTTGAAAGGGAATGTGAAGAGGCATTTTAATTTGGAGGGGTTACCACCACATGAATGGAGGAGGTGAAGAGACACCTCCTCCATGTGTCGGCCATGAAGGAGGGGCACCCCCCTCCTCCTATAAAAGGCCACCCTCTCCTCACTTCTCAAACACACCTCCTTGTGAAGGATCTCTCTCCCCCTCTAGTATTATTCCCCATGGTCTCGGATTAGCGAGATACATGTTCCCGGTGGCTTTATCTGGAAAGGAGTTGCTGCTTCCGCTGCTTTGCTGGAGCGAGGGACGGAGGTTGTCGGGGTACCGGACGTGTGTGCGATCACGGATGCACCACTACTTTGCGGTGCTGGACTTGGTGGTGCTGGAGCTGGATCTGAAGGACGTGCTGGAGTCGGACCTGCTCGGACTTCCTCACGATCTTGAGATCGGCAAGTGTACGACTACATCAACCACGAGTTCCTACTCGTTAACAAAACTCGTTGTCTTTGAGGGTAAATTCTCGTTGGATGTATGTCCACCCGTTGCTTTGTACCTAGTAGATAGATCTTGGCGTGTAGTTCACACCGTAGGAATTTTTTTGTATTCTATGCTGCGGACCCAATAACATTACCTGGGTGTCTTATTGGGCCGGCCTTCATAGTTGTATTCCTCTTATAAAACCCAAATGCTATGCTTACACTGACATACATTTCTGTAAACCAGGGCTACCACCGCCGGCTAATCTTAGTCTCACATAAGACTATTACCACAAATGCACCGTTGATGCCACACTAAAAGTGAAACTTTAATCAATCTAATGCAGTTAATCATTTAATTAACCCATTATCAACTAGCTAAAGAAACCCAAATACATATACATTCCATAGATTTCCTTATTTTCCCTTTATGCCACCATTTCCCACAAATACACAACCAGAGTACATATGCACAATATTAAAAATATCAAGAACAAACCAGGTTAAACATGAAACAACCTTGTTAAGCACGAACATTAGATTGTTCAAACACAAGTTCAACCACAGTAATTAACCAACTGCATCAAGTTCAACACATCACAGATAAACATAGTCTAAACATAACAACCATATTAGCAAAGAGACAGACAAGACACAATCTAGGCCTGGGGGAGGTGCTTCAGCAGGAACACGCCATAAGCGGCATGTTTGGCCTTCAGGTGGGGCTTATGTTTCTGGCTACCAGTTTCATAGTAGGTAGCATGCTGCAGCATTCCCAGGTGGTCCTTTGGCATCTCCTTCCGAAAGCACCACAGGCACTTGTACTGCACTGGGCCTAGAAGATAGGGGATGTCCCTAGCCTTGAGCTTTTTTAGCAGAGCACGGCTCTTGCGGTCCCTGTCCTCCACGTCACTCCTGACATCATCTGACTCTTGTGAAAATTTGTGAAATGAAATAAGGTTTACAATAATTACTCTATGAAATAAGACTATATGTGCCACATATTATACAACGGTAAACTTGGACAATTGCTTTTTAATTGAACATTTAAAAATCATAACAGAATAGTTAATATGTCACACATATGAAGTTAGATCAGAGCAGCATTATATACAAATCAAATGTGTGTAGCAAAACAAAACATGATGGAAGCATTAGTGCAACAAAAAATTATGCCTTACAAGCAGATTGATCTATCACACTTATTAATCTTAAATTGTATCACTGTAGCATTAAATGCCAACTTAAGTTTGCAGCAGAACAACCCATGTGGTGAAAGCAGTAGTGCAGTAAATATTATAATCCTATGAAGCAGAATGTTGTATGACACGTAATAATCTTAAGCTAGATCACATCAGCATTAACTACCAACTTATGTGTGGAGCATAAGAAAATAGCTACTGAATGTAGTAATGCAACAAAAAGAATAAATCAATGAAGCAAGACAATAGCAACTGTTACTAGCAGTACTACAACCAGGAATTTATGCATCTATAACAAAACACATAAACTTTCAGCTCTAGAACTGCAACTACACAAATTCTTGATATGTTACAAATATTTTACAAATACAAATACAAATCAACTATCATGAATGTGCTAGAACCATATGGTCTATGTGAGACAAGCATTTCAAAAGACTAGCAAATTATCAAGCCAGCCACTCTGACTATGAGTACATAGACAGAGTATATTTAGCTCAGTATAAAGTGATCAGATGATATAATGAACTAAATTAATAAGAAAAATAAATGATACCAAATAGATTCTACACAACAGTACAACAGTATAATGACATGCACCTGGTACAGATTCCCATGTCTCTTTTACTTAACTACTACAAGCAAATTCACAAACTAGCTATCCATGGTCACATTACCTAAATTTATAATCTCGAAGTGGTCGCAAGTAGAACCCATAAATCAATTATATGTGTAGATCAATAGGCAACAGCCCCATTCCATTTTCATTGCAAACAAAATGCCAGGTTCTTACTTGTCAGATCGTTCAAGACCAAAAATTCAAGCACAAAGGCCAAGCATAAGCTACATCATCTAGGCGCATGTAAACCTAGCACATATTACATATATCATAACATTCGAAGTAAGAGGAACCACTCGACGACCTAGCCTGCCAAATCAGAAGCCTACTTGATCCTACATCCATCAGAGCATCGCCAAAGAGGTCCTCGGGAAATCAGTAGCTAATCTACATCGCATCTAACCTGGCACAAACTAGCATCGCTAGGCGCATCTAACCCTACTAGCACCACAACACTAGGAGAGAGAGCTCTGGACTTACCTCATCGGTGTCATCGCTGTTGAACTCGCGGAAGGTCTCGACGTCGGCAGGCGAGTACATCTTCTCCCCCCTCTTCTTCGTCTCCTGACGCAGCCTGTTCTTCAGGTTCTTCTTCTTCTTGCGCCTGATCTGCGCCTCCGTCTCGAATTTCCGCTTCATTGGATGCACACCGGAGTAGACGGCCGGCCCACCCAGGTCGAAGCTCCCATTGCCGCCCTCTACATCCGTGACCTGCTTCCCCTTCTTCGCGTGCTCAACGCTCGCAGCCACCTGCTTCCCCTTCTCTGCGTTGTCAGCGGTCGCCGGCACCTGCTTCCCCTTCTCTATGGACGGCCGCCGCGATCGAGGGTTTGTGGAGAGACGGCTAGCCAGGCAAGGGCAGATCTAGGCCCCGGGCAGCCTGGGCTACAGCCCGGGTCTTGGCCCAGGTAGTGCAGGGACCTCCTATATTGTTTTTTTAATTCCAAGACCACAAGCATCCCAGCCCGTGTCATATGGCCAGAATGACCAGGGCTACTCTCACGAGCCCACTAAGCAGCGAGCTGATGACCAATACTGGAGCCAACGATCCACGTCCGCCTCGCCTTGAGGCCGTAACTTGTATTTTTTTGCAAAAACAACAGAGAGTAGCTGTGTTCGTCTTCCAAATCGCACCCAGGGTTCAGGCCAGCGCCGCCATGTCGCATCGCATTGATGGCGCCGCCGCGCCGCCAGATGGAGAAGAGCTCGACCACGCCAAGACGCTGCCGCCGCGTCGTTCCTCGGAGGTATCGACCTACTGCTGCCGCTGCCCACGAATCGCCGCACCGGCTCTCAGCGTCTGCGTTTCTTCCTCCGCTAATCATCTTCCTCTCTAACTAGCCAACTTCTTGCGGACTTTCCTGTAGCCTGCTGATAGGTAAATTTCTTGTTTCTAAATTCTAATATAGTGTCTGAATTCTGAAGAACAGGAGAGACTATTTCAATCCTTGAACAAGCACAATTAGGTTTAGCTAATTCAGGATGAAGATGAACTGTTTTTATTTAATCATCAAGATCGGTTTCATCCCATTTTCCATCACCATTTCATGTCTGCAAGCATCGAGGATGATAAATTTTGGAGTGTTTCCAAATTATGATATCACGTAAGTAACAATTACCACATGGTATACTATTTTCTGTTTATTTTTTCTTGTCTTCGCCTGTTCTAGTACTTCTCCTATGAGTGAATAGAAAATGATAGGCTAGGACAGACCAAGGTTTCTTATTTAGGTACTCCTGTCTGTTTATATTAATGGATTTAACTTTGTCTAGATACGAATACACATCTAGTCTGACTAAATATATTAAGAATACATCATGGTTGTGCAATTATGCTATTGTACTTTATTTGGTGCTTTTCTTATTGTTGTTTCGTTTGAGCTTTTTTTCACATTAAAACGCAACTATTGCATTTGTAGTGTGCATCGGCTGATAAATTGTGCCGTACGAGAAGTTAATATTTTCTTATATTTTTCCGGCATTTGAAATTAGCCCCGGTCTTACCTAAATTCTGGATCCACCACTGTAGCCAGGGTTTGCTATCCGATTTCGGGAATTTCTGGAAGTGGTTGGAACGCAAACCAACTGACTATTCTACTTAAAGAAGCGAACGGTTTGGCACCCACGTGCATACGTGTATAATACGCGCCGGTGGGCTTCTACGTGGGCTTCTACGGTTCGTTTTTTTCCAGAGCAGCTCTGAAAATTTCGGAAGGACAATCGTGCCCCCCGTCATTGAACTGTCCGCGCGTATCCCAGCCATCCATGTGTTTTTCCAAACTTTTGGTTTTCAGAGGGGTGTGCACTGATTTTTTTATCGAACATGAAATTTACGTCTAAGAAACCAAATGAACCTATATTCATCCTAATTGAATATGATGCCGCCAATATCCTCCTTGTTGGAGTCGCTGATGGCCTTGTCCGTGTCACTATTGGCCTCCTCCTCTGCATCGCCGCTGCCTTGTTCCTCATCGGAGTCAATGTCGATGATCCCGACGGTGATTTCCTCCTCCGTGAGTGCTTTTGTGGCTGCCTATGGCGATGGTTTCAAAGATGCCATGGCCGGGCACAGCCTAGAAGCGCCGCCTCTCATCAGCATTGCGCAGGTGTGGTGGAAATTCCTGTCGGGGCCTACCACACATTCCTAGCTCTGTTTTCCGCTCTTTTGGCGAAGAGCTTTGGCTAGTACTCTCTGTCGGGCGAGTACCAAGCCAGGTTCCTCTTCCTTAGTGGTACTTGGCTGCGTCAACTGGCGGTCTTCTTCGCGGCGAGAGAGGAGAGAGGTGCAGTTTTAGTTGTATGGCTGTATGGGAGGGTGGGGCTTTGAATGATTCGTTGTCTTGCTGTCTGCGAGGGTGGGTCTTGGAATGCTTAGTACAACAAGCAGACAATGCAGTTCTCTTGCTGATAATGTCGTATATGTGGACTCGAATTAGATGGCCGGCCATAAATGCTAGCCAGGTAGGGCAGCTACAGTCCGCGAGGGGATTGCTTATATATCGGGTTTATATATACGCTGTGCATGTGTTCACCTCGTAGTCTAAGTGAGACCAAAGTCACATGATGGTATATTTTCTTAGAGCAACACAAAGGATTGATGCACCTCGAGAATTATTCTTGGATTAGGAAGCATCGGCAACATGGGGAAAACAAGATTTTTTACGTGCCTAACTTTACTCTTTAGAATACCTAAACAACCATCTGCTTTCCTGCGCCGGAAAGGAGAAGGGGTGACTGTGCAGGGTTCTCCTATTGCAAGTTCTACTATAGACTTGACTTCGGTTGGTACTCTATAACATATATAGGAAATATACACACAAGCAATGGAGAGCATACAGAAAATCAGTGTACGAATAAAGATAGCTATGTGCATGAATCCATACTCTTTTTTACAGCTGTATGGATCCATACTCTGCTAGATACAGTTTAACTGTTCTAAACGGATGGCTTAATAATTCTGTGAGAAATCATCATGCCATTAATTATGAAGGGGTATGAAGCGATCTCGACACCTGTTGTCTTTGAATTTGAGAAAGGGTGTACTGAAGCACACTTTTTCTTTGGTGTACCCCTCCTCCAAACCCACGAAAATGAAATCACAAGGACGGCTAGTATTGGCCGATACCCCTTGGTTCGGAGGCATGAAGGGATATCGGCCAATCCTAGTCTTCGCTGTGATTTCAGTTTCATGAGTTTGGGAAGAGGGGGACCACTGTAAGACTGTAGGGCCAATTATTGTACCTACAGTTTTGATGCAATAAAAATAAACAGATCTCTCCATTTTGGTTACAGTAAATAACATGATCGCTAAAAAAAGAGGTCATTGCTCACCGATTAATTAAGCTCTTTTCGGTTTATCTAACGTCATTTCCATTGTCCATGGCGACATTTCAGGATAGAAACCACGTATTCCGTACAACACAGTTTGGGGTGCAAGCGGAAACCCACGTAAGTCCGCGGAAGAAAATTTTAGTTCAAACTGGACTAATTGTGTTGATTTTTTTTGAACTAGACTAACAAATTTTGACTACAAAACAGGGTGGATCGGGTGCCGCTTTGCAACCCTAACCACAGTCCTTGGTAGTCAAATATCATATTTAATTAGTTAAAGTGCACTTTAATACCATAAAAAGAGAGAATGCATCATTCCCACGAGGTACCCTCAACTCTGGATGACCAGGTGGGTAGTGCAATGGCCAAAAATAGGTACAAACAATGGACACCAAAACTTCCACCCAGGTGCAATTTTGAGCTTAATGGTTATTTCACCTGTAAAGGACTGTCGTTGTGCTGCTGGACGTGATGATGGAGCACCTTATTGTGGCAGCCTGCCACTTATCTACACGGTTGCTGAGTTGCACTCCCTTTGGGAGGTGTATTGCTTTGCTTTGCATGTGCTTTTATTATATCTAGACTTGGGCCTGTTTGTGTTGTTGCCCCGGAATTTTGTTTTTTCACTTTGCTTGACTGTTGGATATGGATGTTTTGTTTATTTATAAAGCTGGGCGAAAGTTTGTTTCGAGGAGTTGTTGCACCTACCCGTGGAATAATGTATGCGAGCATATCCGCTGGGAGCAACACAATCAGATATTTAATGCCAACATCGTGCGGACAGACACACGAATTATGGATTCATGGAACATAGCGATGCTATAAGGCTAGCAAGGTGACCTCTCTCTGAAGCTCATGCTCATGCTCACATTGGAGAGTAAAATTACATCTAGCTTCTTTGTACAGTACCCAAAAATGAGATATTGGAATTGAGATTAAGGCATGCACAAGCCATGCCTTTATTAGTACCTTGTAGGACGCCATCAGGGATTAGGAGGCCTCCGGGATACTTTTAAAACTAGCACCTTCACAGATGGGTGATATTCGTCTGGAACATGAGCGAGCTTTCATGGAAACGCTACTTTCATTCGTTGTGGAAGTTGATGGTGCTAATTCTAGGCAGCGTAGTTCTGCACATCAACCCACTGTAACACTACACTCGTGACATAATGCCACCGGAAAAGGCTCAGCGACATGGGTAACTTTCGTTGGATTTTCCATCCAGTTCAAACTTGTCATGAGCAGTGTTGACCGTATAACTTTGCACCTGAGTCTTGCAAGCAAAATAATTATTCAGTAGTTGGGTTAGAGAATAATTACGGAAATAAAAGTACCATTTTTTAGTCTTTGGTGACCAGTGTCTGAACCCCTCCTTGATGAGCAAACTGAAGGTCATAGAAAACGTGCCAGTTTGATTAGTGTTATTTTTCGAGTCTTTTGAGGAGTGAGATTTGAATAATATATACATTCGAAAAAATCCCCTTTCATCTGTCTCTGCTGGGTTAGCACTTGCTACGGCATCGAAAGGTAGTTGGAGGTTCTGCAGTCTGCACATCAACCTTTTTTTTTTGACACTGTAATCCGCTCTTTATTAATAAGATAAAAACAAGTTACAAGGTACGAACGAAGCGACCTTGCAGAACTGAAAAGATAGAATAAACCTATGTAAAATACCAGCACCTATCCTCCTCCTTCGGCACCACCGAAGCGACCACCAAAGGGGTGAAAGACAGATCACCACAACTCCCGAGCTTGACGCGGCTCCATCGCTGATCAGCAACTTTTTAGACCTTTTGCTTGCCAAAGGCAAAACCATTGTCGTTGAAAGAATCAGACTGGGGCAACATGTCCCTGGACACGCGATCAAACTCCAGAACTGACACCCCCGCATGACTACAACGTCGGGAAGGGAAATCAGAACTGCCAGCTTCCATCCACAAACCCAGCACAGGATAAACCATCTTCAATCTGACACATACAATCTGACACATACGCAGACGACCGTCTTTGCGTACTCCTGGACAACACATCCTCCCTGCTCCACCATGACGTCGGAGCAAACCCCATACTAACGGGGACGTAGCAGAAGGAGGGACACACCTGATAGGATCACCGCCTCCGCCTCGACGACACCATCCAAGAACTCTAATGCCGCCAATCCGGGGAATCGGCACACACACGATGCCATCAACTCCGTGACGACGTCACGAGGGATGTCGTCGTTGTGGGAGTGAAGTTGAGGCAGATTTATTCGCCTGGGCGCCGCTCCCACCACCCCAACGACGCTCCACGACCAGCAAAACCAAACCCTAACTACAGAGCGGAGAGACCGGATCTCCCTCCCTCCCGCCGCCGGAGCAGCAGGCAGAGGGAGAGGGGACCAGCAAGAACGCCGGTGGAGATTGGGCGGTAGGAACGTTTGCCTTCGTGGAGCCTGGCAGCTACTCTGCACATGAACCTGAGAAGGGAGGAAGGTACAAGAAAGGTGGATTCTACAGTAACTTATTGACATGGTCTGTCTGGGGCGGTTCTAGAGCCTGTGGAATTCCCATGTCACTCCCGACCGATGAGCCACAAGTATACTAGACACGAGCCGGACCGAGCCAGCTCGCCGGCGAGCCGCAAAAAGCTCGAGCTTTTTCTGGCGAGCCCGAGCTGGCTCGAAGCTACCGGCGAGCCTCAAAGTGGAGCTTGGCCCGACCTTCCCAAAACTCGGTGCAGCTCGGTGCGGCTCGCAAGCCTGCCATGGATGAGTCCTTGACGGGTGGGACCCTCTTCCGTGGATGCGTCGAAGGCATCGTCGGCGGTCCATGGCGGCGCGTCGGCGTCTAGCAGCGGCAGTTCGGGGTTGCGCAGGCGTAGGGATCTCGGGCGGCGGAGAGGAGCGGTCAGCACCGGCGTGCGAAAATGGGAAGAGGAGCGGTGGGCGCCGGTGTGCGGAGCTAGGGGCGGCGGAATCTGGATGGGCGGCGGCGGTGCTGGCTGAAACCAATCCTGGCCAACGGGCCGTGCCTAGGCGTGCCGGCCCGTGGCACGCGGGCTTAAGCCCGCCAGAAGCCCGGCTCGGCACGTGTCAGACGGGCCAGTGCCGGCCCGTGGCCCGGCTAGGGCCGTGCCTGTGCCGAGGCCTCAGGCACGCGGGCCGGCCCGGCACGGCCCGTCAAACTCGCATGCATCGATTTTTATCAAATATAGTGGCAAAAAGTCCTCCCCTGGGAGTCGAACCCACAACCTCGCCTTGAGAACCAACCACCCCAACCACCAGGACAAGGAAACTTTGCTGTTATTAGTCTGACTCGGCCCTTTTTGTATATTCATTGGACGGGCCAGCAAAAAAGAAAGACAGGCCCGCGTGCCTGGCGTGCCACGGGCCGGCCCGTCTAGCTCTGGTGCGGTGCCCGGGCCTCGGAGGCAGGCCCCCGTGCCGGCCCGGCATGGCACGTGAGCTAGGCGGGCTGCGACGGGCCGTGCCGGGCTAGGCCCGTTTAGCGTGTGCCGGGCCTGGGCCGTGCCGGGCCGGCCCATTTGCCAGGATTGGCTGAAACGGAGGAGGACGATGATGCCAGCGTCTATCGATCGAACAGGCAAAGATGCAGCCCAAAAAATGAAGCCCATCTACTCTGCCAGACTAAATTCGGCCCTCTGTAATTTCTGGAAAAAAATAGCGAGCTGAACGAGCCGGATCGGGCCAGGCCTGAGCCAGCCCGAACTCGCTGCGGTCTGTCTTTGCTGACTCGGGTTGGTCTGCCCATGCTAGCGGGCCTAGACCAGCTTGCACCGAGCCCAGAAATCTCGGGCCGAGCTTTTCGGCCCGAGTTGAGCGTCCAGGTATAGCTTCTTTGACACTGCCAACTATGCTGCAAGCTACATAATTAGTTATTGATGCTACAATGTGATGAGGTGCCTCTATTCCAATAGCAAGCATGATCTTGTCTCTACCTCCCCCTCCCCCCTCCATACTGAGTTTGGTATGGCTCATTAGGTGATATGCACGACGACCTAGTGGAGGCGCCAAGTTATGCCTGAAGTCGTTAGGTCTACACAAGGTGGCTCCTATGGAGGTGTCCAATCATTCTTGTTGTTGATGGACCGAAGTTGGTGTGACAGTAACGGGGGCGAGGCGGTATAGGACGTCTATGGTTTTTCGATATCTCACGTTGTATCCGACTTTTGAGCTTCTGGGAGCCAGACAAGAGATTTTTTTGGTAATGGGTACTTTATTAGTTATAAGGTTACCAGATAATAGATGATCGTAGAGGCTGCTACATTGATGAATACGTGCGCTTCCTAGAAATACGAGATCTTCCATCAGACTATGTCAATGCAAGCATGAGTCGTTTCCTAGCTAATGGTGGTTGGTTGAAGGTCGGTTTGGGGATGAAAATCCCAAGATTGACCTATGGTTCGGACTTGTCAACATCGATGTATATGTGGTGTTTCTTTATGGAAGGCTTAACTTAAGAGTTGAATGTTTTTCGTTTGTCTTTGTCCTTTACCATATGGCTGGTGGTTGCCTTGCGGAGTATCTGTCACAAGGCGTACAGCCTCAATTTTATTTTCCGAGTTGAACATGTTCAGCTTTGTGATATATTTTCATTATGAATAATAAGATGGTGTGCATTTCTCAATGCAGAAGCCGAGCTCAGTTCTCCCTTTTGAAAAAAAAAAGGAAATACGCTTTCTAGTTTACCACGTACTCGGTGCCGAGAACAAAATGTAAATGATGAGTCTTTTCTTCCTACCATACCTATCAAGATTTTTTTTGCCTATCTAGAATATGTGATGTCAACTCCAATGTGGGCATACCATTGGTCCTTGCACCTACAAAATGGAGTGGTAACAACCGGTCATAAATTTGAACTCTTTTACAAATTACAAATTTGATGCACATCAATCTATAACAATTTTATCTGAAACCACGCTAGGTGATAGGTGAATAGCCTGTTATGCATGTGCACAAAGGGATGACTAATGAATACATACAAGGATTCTAAACATGCAAATTAGTTATGATGAAGTTGTATTACGGGTAAACACATGATGTATTCAAGAGCTCTCAAGGACGCCCCGTGGTTTCAATGTTGTACCCCGACTTTGCAGGTTATAAGGAGATAGTGTGCATGTGCAAGCCCGTAGGGACTATATATATGTGCGTGTGTGCGCCACAACGAGCTTTAAGAGTCAAGATGATACTATCCAGAAAATATGTTTTTGGAGAAACACCATGGATTGAACTCGGAGTTTGGAAGCATCTGGAACAATAGCAATACTCCCTTTTTTGGACTTGCACATGGATTTCTTCCGGAGACCTAATGCCAGAGCTTGATTACGAGGTCATCCAGTTGTGGATGGGTTGAACTGCCCAGCGACACCACTGGGAACACTGTACTGCCATCATTCTTGTCTACCGGTGCACCTAGCATCGTCCGAGCGGACAACAGAGATGCCACCTAATGTGGGGAGTGAGCCTAGCTCAACTGGTTAAGAGTGGAAGTATAAACTCAACACCTGAGTTCAAATCCCCACGGAAGCGAATTAAGGTTCCTATTTATACTTGAGGACCAGGCTCTCCTGGTACTCATGCAATTTGTCCTGAGGACCAGGCTTGGTATTTAATCAAGTTTAAAAATCCTGGTACTCAAGCTTAAGGGCTGCGTGCATCCCTAGTTGGTGCAGAGGTCGGGGAAGTGAAATCCTCCCTCCATCTCTAGCCATGGCGGGGCTCAACCCTAGAGGTTCCCACGCCGCGGCTTCGGCTCCCCATGCTCCACCTGTGGGCGTGCCCCCGCCTCGGGGCCCTTCTGCCGTGGCGCCTACTGCGTTGGCTGCACCTAGGCCAGCTCCGCCGCCTGCCGGTGCGCCGGCGGTGCCTCCGGCCTTCGCGGGCCAGTCCTCGGAGCTGGCGGTTTCCTATGCTGGACCTCCAGTTTTCCCGCCAGGGGTGTAGTTTCGCCCACCGGCCGCCTACTTCGCTGCTTCCCAAACTTTGCCATAGCAACCCCTTCAAGCACCGTACCATGGGCCGACTCCGGCGACATTTGCTGGAGGACTGCCCCATGGATTTCTTGGTGGCAGGCCAGGGGTGACCCTCACCTCTGGACATTATGGGGCTCCTCACATAATTCCCTCGGGTGGGGGACAGCAGTTCATTGCGGGTGGGAGTGCACCTGTGACAGTTGCGCCGAAGAGGAAGAAGAAGAAGAAGCCTGCTGGCGGTGCACAGCCACCGTTGCAGCCTGGGTTATTTGGTAATGTGCCTCTTGCGGCTCCTCAATCTCAGTTCATGAGACATCAGCAGGTTGGATTCACGCAGGCTTCTGGTTCTGGTGTCCAGCTGCCTTACTAGACTTTGGTCCAGCCTCAGCACTTGCAGTATGCTCCACCAGCTGGGGGTATGGAGACTCCGGCTGTTCCGATACCTACGGCGGTCCCTAAGAAGCCTAAGAAGGCTGTCAGGTGTTGGAAGTGCGCTGTTGATTCCCATGCCACAAAGGACTGCAGGGCTTCTCACTATTGCTATATTTGCGATGTCTCTTCTCATCCAACTTTGAGATGCCCTGTGCTGAAGCAACCTCGTCCTACTGCTTTACATGGTTGGGTGTGGTCACGATAAGACGTTGTTTGCGCAGATACCTGACAGTGTGGTTCATGATGATATGGGGCCCAGTCAGATTCCCATTGCTTTGATCCAGATTTCTGGTGAGGCGGTCTCTGCGGAAGTGGTCCAGCTACAGGTTGCACGAAGATGCCAGGTCAGGCCAAATTGGAAGTGGGAAGCTGTGCCGCACCGGGAAAATGCTTTTTTTGGTTAGCTTCCCGTTTTTCGAGGACTTGGATAAGGTGAATGGGAGTCAGTTCTCCATGCCGCTAGGCAAGACCTAGTTAGCCGTTTCTGCCTACAAGACCTAGGAAGTTCCACACAAATGTGAATTACATCAAGTTTGGCTGCATGTGGAGGGTGTGCCGCATTCCCTACGCACTTTTCTTGGTTTGTGGGCGGTTGGTTCTCTTTTGGGCACACCTCTGAATGTGGATTTATTGTGTTTGCGGAGGAGGGGTGTTGTTCGCATTCTAGTGGGCATGTTTGATATTACGGTCTTTAGGTGCCAGGATGCTTTGGGTTCATATCTCACTTCTGATGTTGTGGTTAAGCTGAAGGGGTATGAGCTGAGGTTTAGGTTGGAGCCTGCGGGGTTTGTCCCGGAGCCAGATTTCTCACCGTTCTTGTGGAAGAGGCCGAGTGATGACTCTGAGGGAGATGGCATGGGGAATAATGGTGATGATGTGATGGACATCTCGGATTCAGTTGCTCCACTTGTGGACGAGACGTCTTCTGGACAGCCGTCGGGTCAGGGGAATTCTTCTTCATCTTCTACTCGGCAGGTCCCTTTGACAGTTTATGCGGTTACTCCTTTTAATGCTTCTCCTTTGATCCCGCATGGAAAGGAACTCCTAGATGCCTTGACTTTGGATTCACCTCTGCGCATGCGTGGTTTGTCTACCGACTCGCCGCGTGTTATGTCTGCCTAGCCGCATGATGCTTTGTGGTCGGTCAAGGGATCTTCTACTGTGTTGGCTGCACCTGCTAGGTGTAGGCCGAACGTCTTGGGTCTATCTATCCCTAGACTGGAGCCGGTGCTGATGGAGGTTTCTGCTGATGTGGTGACCGATGGACCGGTCCAAGAGGGGCTGGCTGATCGGTTTGTGGACCTGGCGGTGCTGGCTGACTGGGACCACGGTCTCATCGCACATGAGGGGTCGGCGGACGTGGCCTCCACCGAGGAGGTCTCTGCGGTGGCGAGGCTTTCGGGGCTGGTGGGGGCGACCCAGTCGGCGGACTCGGTGGAGGTGTCGGACTCGAGGGCCCAGGCGGGGCACTTGGCTGCCAACGCTTTCATGGCCCAGGAGGGGCTGCACGTGGAGGGGGACCTGGCCCAGGAGGGGTTGGGTTTCTCTCCTATCGGGTCATCTTGTGGCCCAGGAGGGGTTGCAGGTGGCTAGCTAAGTATGCCTCTGATGGTTGACATGCCTGCACGTAGGAGTTCCTGACATGGCACCGATGCACTCGGGGTGTCGGTCATGGACGAGGACTCGTTGGCCAAGGCCATGCGAAGGAAGCCTGAGAAAAAACTAGATGCTCATGGTATAAATAATTCATCTTCGTCTTTCCTTTCTTTTTCAACCCCAGTTATTGTTGATAAGCTTGCCAATCTTGGTATTAGCATGGGTAGATCTGTAAAGGAAATAAATATTTCTAGTTCTGTTCTAAGACATATGGAGGTTGACCGTGTAGCGGTTACTCCTAAGGTCCCAGTTGTTCCTTACTCTTTATCAACAGAGGAGGAGGAGTTGCATGCCATAGTAGATGGTAAACTTCTTTCTCACTTAGTTGGTGAAGTGTCAGATGTGGGTTTTGATGAGACTGGGTTGGGCTCATTATATGAGCTTAAAGCTTCTGGTCGAAAATCAAAAAACCAAAGTCTCGCAAAAGGACTCGTGTATCCAAATCCACTACTGTTTCTCAATGAATGGCATGTTCTCAAATAGCAGAGGTCTTCCTGACTTGGCTAAACATTTTTTTTTTTGCCGATTTTGTGAGAGATCATAAGTTGGATTTTTTGGGTATTTCTAAGACCAGGAGACGTGATTTCTCACAAGCCCAGCTCAATCGCCTTTCTGGTGGAGTGGACTTTACGTGGGTATCACGTCCACCGCGAGGTAGATCCGGGGGAATCCTATTGGGCATCAGAGATGATACTATGGAGGTCTTAGCTTTTTTAAATGGAGACCTTTTTATTAAGCTCCATATTCGTAACAATTCTGATGATTTCATATGGTCTCTAGTTGCCATTTATGGGGCTGTCCAGGATGTTTATAAAGCTGATTTTTTGCATGAGTTGGTTAATCTGGCCAAGGATAATCCGTACCCTATTCTTATAGGTGGGGATTTTAACTTGCTAAGATTCGCTCATGAGAAAAGTCGATGCTGTTTTGACGAACATTGGCCTTTCATGTTTAATGCTGTCATTGACAGTTTAGACCTGAGAGAAGTTACGATGTTAGGAAGACAGTTCACATGGGCTAATAGTCTTTCGGAGCCTACATATGAAAAACTAGATAGAGTGCTTATTGATACCGAATGGGAAGATAAATTTCCTATGGTAACTGTTCGAGCTCTAGAGCGTATTGAGGCTTTGTCGGATCATGCCCCTTTATTATTATCTGTTGGAACACCACCACGAAATGCCAGACATAGTTTCAAATTTGAACTTAGATGGATGGATCGTGATGGTTTCTATGGTTTAATAAAGGCTATCTGGGAGAAGCATGTTAGTGGTCATACGGCGATACAACGATGGAACAATAAAATGCGTGCCTTGCGCAAGTTCCTTCGTGGTTGGGCTAAACATACTGCTGGAACCTTAAAAAAAAGAGAAAATACGCCTTTCATCTATTATTAACGATTTAGAAACTGATGCGGAAGTTAGGCTTTTGACTATACAAGAGATTGAGCTAAAAAAACCAATCGAATGCAGACATTGCCAAACTACTCCGTGAGAAGGAACTCAAATGGTATCAACGCTCTAAAGCGAAATTTATTCTTGAAGGAGATGCGAATACAAGATACTTTCATGCTGTTGCCAACGACAAGCATAAAAATAAACTTATTCACTCTCTAGTTCAGGATGAAGGTAATATTGAGGGTTAGGAGCAACTAAAATCTTTTTTTGACAATCAATACCACGTTATATTCAAAGTAGCAAATAGTACATGGTAGAGATACATAAGCTGACTCCATCGATTACAAGTCTAAAAGAAACTAGCAAATCTTCGAGGTCTTCAATCTCTTTCTTCTTCCAAGACATAATCTTGCACTTTTCTGAAGGCAGCCAAAAACTGACAAATATCAAATCATAACCTGTAAATACCAATGAAGGTTCTCCCATAATGTTTTGAGCCGCAGTGCCAAGGCTATGTGCACGCGCGCAACCATTAGGGTAATCAATCAACATCGGCAAGAGATCCAACACAAGTATTTCAGGGAAAATTAACCGAACAGCCTGATCAACGTCGTTGGCGAAACGAGAGTACGAATCACCATTGTCGAGGATGTAGCAGCCAGGACAAATATTACGAGGATAATCCTCCTCGCGACAGCCATGAGAAAAAGTCCAAAATCGATCCGATGAAGGAAGATCTGAAAGACTGTACCTATAGAAACTTAATCTTTCAACACCACCATTGACACCGGGAAAGAGATCTCGTCGTCGAACGATATGCCGAAGATCACTTATTGTAGACGATGCCATCTCCATTAAGAAGATGACAACCAAAACACTCATCTAATCTTGAAAATACTACTTTTACTAAAAACTCCACCCATAGATCGGGTTCCCCACCCCTCCGATGCCGGCGAGACCGGCCGGAGGAGGGGGAACCGATCTATGGAGGAGGCGAAGATGCTGTGGCTAGGTCAGGAGAGGAGGCGGTGGCTGAGAGGAACGAGCCATGTAATTTTTAATATAGGAGCAACTAAAATCTTATATTACTGCTTATTACAAATCCCTGTTTGGGGCAATGCCTGAAAATTCGTTTGAATTGGATGAGTCCCAAACAACTGATATTCCTGAAGTTTCTGTTGAGGAGAACAACTTTCTAACTGCTCCTTATACGGAGGAGGAGGTCAAGAAAGCGGTTTTCCAAACAGAACATAAAGAAGCGCCAGGCCCTGATGGCTTTCCAGCGGAATTCTACCAAAAATTATGGAAAGTTATTAAGGAGGACATGATGTATCTTTTTGATTTCTTACATGTTGGTCAGTTGGACATCTTTAGTCTTAATTTTGGCAACATAATTTTATTCCTAAGGTTACTAATGCAGAACATATACATCAGTATCGTCCAATCTTCCTTCTTAATGTTAGCTTTAAAATCTTTACAAAAGTTGTTATGATTAGATTAAATTCGGTCGCTAATCATGTTGTACGCCCATCTCAAACCGCTTTTATGGAAGGAAGAAACATCCTAGATGGTGTAGTAATCCCGCATGAAACAATTCATGAACTACACTCAAAGAAATTAAATGGTGTACTATTTAAGATTGACTTTGCGAAGGCTTATGACAAGGTTAATTGGTCTTTCCTCTAGCAGACACTCCGAATGAATGGTTTTTCAGAAGAGTGGTGTGCTCTCATACAGTCTTTTGTGTCTGGTGGTAGTGTTTCTATTAATGTCAATGATGACACTGGCAAATACTTCCAAACAAAAAAAGGACTAAGGCAAGGGGATCTATTATCGCCCATACTATTTAACATAGTGGCAGATATGTTGGCTATCCTAATCGAGAGAGCCAAGGCTGATGGCCAAGTTGAAGAATTAGTTCCCCATCTAGTTGATGGTGGTCACTCTATTCTTCAATACGCGGATGATACAACCTTATTTATGGAACACGATCTGAAGAAAGCTAGGAATCTGAAGTTAATCCTATTAGTATTTGAGCAACTCTCCGTATTAAAAATTAACTTCCATAAAAGCGATTTGTATTGTTTTGGCGATGCTATTAATGATGCCCAACTATATGCTGATCTTTTCGGCTGTGGTCTGGGGCAATTTCCTATCAACTATCTAGGAATACTGATTCATTATCGGCGTCTCACGATTGCTGAATGGAAACTCGTTGATGAAAGACTACAGAACCGTCTTAATAGTTGGAAAGGTAAGTTGCTATCCCTTGGCGTAAGACTTGTAATCATAAATTTAGTACTCACCAATATGGTATTGTATATGATCTCGTTTTTCCAATTGCCAAAAGGTGTCTTGAAGAAAGTGGATTATTTCCGTTCAAGATTCTTTTGGCAAGGGGATAGTGAAAAAAAGAAATATCGACTGGCCATATGGAATGTGGTTTGCCGACCAAAAGAGTATGGTGGACTGGGCATACATGATTTGCAAGTCAAAAACACCGCAGTTTTGAGTAAATGGTTGTTTAAACTAATTACTGACGATGGTGTCTGGCAAACCATTATATGGAGGAAGTATGTTGGCTCCAAAGCTGTGTCTCAACTGGTTTTGAAACCTAGAGATTCACATTTTTGGGCGGGTCTAATGACATCCAAAAAAGCATTTTTTTTCCGTTTTGGTACTTTTAATATTAAGGATGGTTCATGGATTCGATTCTGGGAAGATAAATGGCTTGGCCAATCTACTCTTCGGGAACAATATCCAGCTCTATATTCGATTGTTAGACACAAAAGAGATACAATTTCCACAGTATTGGAAACTAATTCACCTAATGTGGCTTTCAGAAGAAGTCTTATAGGTCCTAGACTGGTGTCATGGAACAATCTTTTATTACGATTAGCCACGATACAACTGTCGGAGGGTGTGGACGAGTTCAAATGGAATTTACTAGAGTGGTAAATTTTCTGTGGACTCAATGTATAGAGTTTTGATCCAACCTGATATTCCAGTCGATAATAATAATAAAATTTGGAAGATGAAATTATCCCTTAAAACGAAGATATTTGCATGGTATCTACGTAAAGGGGTAATTCTTATAAAGGATAATCTTGCTAAGAGGAATTGGCATGGAAGTACCTAGTGTGTTTTGTCATCACAATGAGACAATTCGACACTTATTCGTCTAGTGCAAATTTGCTCGTACTATATGGTCAATCATCCAAATGGCCTCGGGTTTATCGCCTTCTCGATCGGTTGCCAATGTTTTTGGTAACTGGTTACATGGGATACAGGATAAATATGGGACTGTGTTTAGGGTGAGAGCGCTTGCCATTATTTGGTCGCTTTGGCTGTGTAGAAATGACAAGATTTTTAATAACACTGTGTCTTCTTCTTTGCAGGTTATCTATCGAGCTACGGCTATTCTCCGATCATGAACTACCCTCCAGCGTATGGAGCTTCGCAACTTATTTGTGGAGGAATGTACGTGATTGGAGGACACGACGAGGATATTTTCTCCCGACATGGCAGCGTGATCTCCGTACTGATCAAAATTGGCTGAGGCGCTTTAATTTTATAATGTTGTGTAATTTTCATACTCTTGAGTTAGGCCTTTGGTGTGTGGTTGATCGGCTGTGTGCATACTAGTTATGCAGAGGCCGGGTGTAAACATGGCTTTTAAGTAATATATGCGCCTATTTTAAAAAAAAAACAGAGACGCCGCCCCCACGAAGACTATCTTTGATGTTGACAAGTTCTACACTGAAGTCTGGAAATGGAGCAAGGCATGCCTTTTCCGCCTCGGACTGTAGATTTTAGCGAGTAGTCCTCGTTTTTAGGTGGTTCCTGCGTCTGTCCACACCCTGTTGTAGCCTACGGGCGATGATTTGACCATTTAGACTAGGGTCCTCCCAGGTCATTTACTAGAAAATGATTTCTTTCGAAGACCTTCTCAGTAAACAGAATGTTGTTGGTTGTTCGCTCACCACGACAGAGGCACGACGTGTGTTGCAGCAGAGATCGGCAGTTCGTCCTAGTCACCGTACCACCGTTGGTGATTTTACCCGCCACTTACGGCTCTACTCCTGCTATGTCTATTTTTTCTCACCCCTTTCTGCATCTGTTCTATCCTCTCTTGTTCTTTTGGCAAAGTCTAGATTTGTCCTTGCCATCATCTTCCTCGTCTGCTTTTGCCTGCACCAAAACATTCATCATGGAATTTTATCTTCTTACTTGCAATGGATCTTTTCAGTAATAACTACATCCGCAGCTGCTTCAGTTGGCCATTTGTTTTCGTACTCTCTGCTTTGCAACCAAACCTCGACTCCCTGAGCGCATGGGTAAACCCTGTGCGCTGAACACTACACTAATATCTGGGATTCAGACATTGATCACATGTCGTTAGAGGCGAGACGAACCGCTAGTGTAGCATTTCATTTAAAAAATGTGTTAGCGCCTTATAAATATCTGCAGCATCCCATGTTTCGAAATTCAAAATTGTGTCTTGCTTTAAAATTTTCTTCCTTTCGATAACACAATGTAGACTAGGAAATGGTTATTAATGATGTTGCTGCTCAAACATTCTAGATAATGGACAAAGACTAGGAAACACTTGCACAACGCATCCAGCTGTTCGCTCTGCCCGGTCCCGCGAGCGGCAGGGCAAACCCTAAATTGCGCAGCCACCCCCTCCCCACCTTCCTCCCTCCTCCTCGCCCCCGCCGGAGGGTGCCTCCGGACGAAGCCTAGGAGGCACCGGCGGTGGCCGGGCCTCCTGTTCTCTCTCACGTGGTGGTGGCGGAGCGGGCTCGTTGCAACCGGCGGGGGCGCGGCGCTGGGCGTGGCTTCTTTGCGGCTGCGTGGAGGCTGCATGCGCGTGGAGTGCTCGTGGCAGTGGCTGCGCCCCGGTGGGGCGACGGCGGCGCGAGTTGGCATGCCCTCTGGCGTGGGGATGATGGCATGAACTCCTACGGGTCATGCGCGACTTTCTGGTGGTGTTGCGGTCAAGGGTCGGGCGCATGGTGAAGGTTGGGTAGGGAGGCCGTCCGGGCCGCCTCGAGCTCGGGACAGGGTAGGGGCTCCGGGCCCTTTCTCACGCCCAACCCTCTACCCCAGATCTAATGACGCAGGCAGCCATTGGGGGTCAATTTAGAAAGGGATCGCTCCTCCCTCATCTCGCCGGTGTCCGGGGACCTCGAGGCGGTGACCCCGGTGTTTCTTCGGTCATGGTGTACTCAGATTGGGCTCCGGGGCGGTGGCCCCGGACGGTGGGGAGAATTTTGGTTGGCGGGCATGCCAGGGGCTCTAGTGCTGGACGGTTTCCACGATCGTGAGGATGACGTGGTTTCCGCGAGGCGCGTGGGGTGGTGCATGGACAATTGAGTTCCATTGCCGGGGGAAACCCTTGTCTTTTGGGCCTTGACGGTGGTGTCCATGGACGTCGTTCCATTCCTGAAAGCGTCGTTGTGGCGGTGCTCTACGTGCCCAAGATCCTCAGATCAGGCGGTAGCGGTGCTTCTGCGTCATGATCTTCTTGAAGATGTCGCCTTGGAGTCCCACAACGAGCGGCTCTCCGGTGGTTGCGTGGTTCCACCCCACTCTCCTCGTCAAAGCTTGCTTCGTGGTCTGCTATCTCGGTGTTCCTCGTCTGGCTGGTCCTTGGTTCTGCTGCTCGGTTGTGATCCATCGGTCGATTCTGGTGGTGGCCGGCCTCCGGTGGCATTGCCTGCGACGGTGGAGCCATACCGATGGGTTGCTGTCGGTTCGCCCGGGTAGATGAGCGACGATCCGACAGCAACCCGTCGAAGGCGTTTGCTTCTCCCATGTGTAGTCTACTGTAATAGTCCTGGTGGTTTCACGTTTCCGTTTGTAACGCCTCGGATAGGCATTTGCTTTTGTGAGTGTACATTCTTACTTTGTAAGCCGGGTTCAGCATCTTGTATGTTTTTCGCCGTTGTGGGAGTTATTAATTTAACGTCGGGCCTTTTTGGCCTATTTCCTAAAAAAAACATTCCAGACAATCTCGGTAGTTTAAAAGCTCTCCAAGCTTTGTACAGAAATCAATTCCACATATCTCAACAATGAATCAAGCGGTTCATGTTTGGTTAGATTTCTAAGTTTCCAACGATTTACAATAAAACAAAAGAACACGACACTTTTGAGTGCAAACCCTTTTGTCACGTGCTTAGAGTATTGTTGCTCATGCAGGAAACTACGAGAGTCCCCCTTAAAAGAAGGAAACTACAGACGCGCAAGGTTAACTCTTGGATCAACTGGGCAAGATCCTTTCCCATCTTCGTGTCAATCGCGTTGAGGGAACTCAATGGGTGTTTTCTCCTCTAATGCCCGGCCGTATGTGATATCAATATAGTCAAGGTTGGCCCCAACTTGCTGCTGGCCAGTAATTTTAAAGTATGCATTGAAATATCAGCGTTTCACGCTAACTGGTTTAGAACGGTAAAAGCTTAGGTCCAGTTTGTCGGAACATGATGACCATGCTGAGGGTTGCCCCCTCTCCCCTTGCTGAATATCAGCCAACCCATGAGATTGTCGAAACTCTCAATCTAGCTCCAGTTTATATAGCAATTTCTTGAAATGCTTTGAATTTCGTTGTAAAAGCCTCTGTGTCAGATGGATTTTAAATACTATATCACATGGATTTTAAGAACACTTTACATCACATGGATCTTAAGAACACTTGATAATGGTAGTAATGCCACCGATATTTGTTCCCACGGAGTCCATAATTATAGTCGTGTTGGCATTCATATTCGTCCTTTTAGATCCCATGATGGATAATCTAGGACAGACAGATCCGCGTAACAAAGTAAGAGTGAAGCATATCGGCAATGTTGATAAGATACAGGCTCCGACTACCGACGTTGGACAAACATGCAAAATGGTACTTGGTTGAAAACTACAAGCCATGTTCACTCAGTAGAAGTTATACAGAAGCAAGTTGTCATAAGAGCTAGTAGTTCGTGGCCAGGCACATGTTTGATATCAACGCAGTTTGTGGGACTTGGAATGCTTGGTATTCAATGCAAATCAAGGGACATGGAATGCTTAGTAGTTGGTACTGCAAGCAAGCAATGTGGTTATATTCCTCATAAAGAAATGGGTTGTCTTCAGTCAAGGGATCTGAAATAAATTTGGTAGATTGGGAATCAGTACCGGTGGAGAAAAGGCTAGCTAGGTTGGGCACGTGCAATCGGCAACCTGCTCGCTGATAAGGTGCGAGTGTGTGTCATGGTTTTTGGCGTAGAGAGTTCAAAGATACCAACTGTTAATTCTTTTAGAGCATCACAAATGATAGAAGTACTAGGAAGAGGCTAGGATACTAGGATTAGGAAGCATCGAGAACAACTGTAGAACCATATGGATTGATCGGTCAACATTATTTTAATCTATTAGCGAGAAAAGCCTCCAAAGAGAATGACTATAGGGTACTCAGTACACCCCCGTTAGAGCATCTCCAGCTGCCCCTCCCCCATATGGCACACGACAGTGGTGTTTTATCGACAGTGGTGTCCACTGGGGGAGGCCATTACCAGCCGCACCGTCCATAATTCTCCCACATATGTTTTTTGGCGGATTTTTCCCACTTTTAAACTTTCAAAACACATAGAATTAGGAAAAAAATCATTGTCTCGGTGACCAACACTATGAAATTCAATCTCTCGGCAAACAAACACACCACCAAGTGATGCCACATATTATTACAACATTACTCAAATTGAAGGTGCGAGATCATCCTCTCCCGGCATAAACGGTGCTCTCCTCCAGTGTAGCCAATGGGTTGATAAAGAAATAACCATCAAGACGGTTGTCGCTGGTGGAACAGACCTTGTCGGTGTATATCAGGTCGTCGGCATTCGTCGCGACATCAGTGATGCAATTCTTGATCGATGATTCCAACCTCTCCGACGATGGAGCTGCATCCCTTGCTAACTTGGCCTTCTTTTTTCAAATGGAGCGCCCTTCTAAGGCTACCGGGGTTGGTGGTTTCGGGTCGAAGGGGGCTTCTTTAGCGAGAACAACCCGACTCTCGGCCCACTTATCCGCCTAACACTCGACGTTGGCTAGGCCAGTTGAGCGTTGATTTGATTAGCGAGTCTTCTTTACCTTCGGCAGCTCAGCTGTACAAGGGCCAATGAGCGGCCTTTGCGGAAGCATGGCGACATGGAGGCAGCGTGCGGATTGCGGTGAATCGAGGGTGGGAAGGAAAAGGATAGAACTGGGGATGGTGGAGCGGGGGAAGGGGGAACTGGGGACAATGGTGGGAAACTCGAAATATGGAGATGGAATAATTCTTTGTATCAATGACAACGCTGGCCCAACCCTTTGCTAGATCTATCTGGCATGCCCGCTCGCCCCCCTTTGTATCGGGTGCGACCTGGGGTGCCTGACACCCTGTTGGGACACGTCGGGATGAAAGCGTGTATATTAGGATGAGTAGGCACATTTTTCATGTCGAACGGGTGCGATGGGGGACTGCTGGAGATGCTCATATAGTTTATAGACGGGAATAACATATATATGGGCTTTAGGTTTGCTGCAAGGGCATGTGGTGGGAACTTCAAAATTTGGGTTGGGTGATTTGGCTTTAATGGGGAAGGAAAAAGTAGGAGTGAGGGAACAGGAGGTGCGCCTCTTGAATTTGTAAAACTATTTTAAAAGTATTTGATAATTCCCAAGGGCTTTCTTGTTCAAATATCGCCGACTTGAAAACACTCTAGTGCTTAAGAGTTTAGCTTTGACTTGAAAGTATGAACTATACTCATTAATAATGAAAAAGAATATATAAAGGTTTATGTTGTGATTCTATTCATACTTACTGGCCAGTTATATAAACATATGATTTCATAAATAAATCATCATCACTCATGTTCTGATATAAACGTCCTAGATCATTAATTCTCATATCTGTTTGTCACTTGAAAATAAGAATTATTAATGAAATATATGCCAGACCAAATTGTCTTCCAATGCATACTAGGGTATGTGCCGCGGCGGCACGCCACAACCTGGTACCGTCAAATAGTTGGATATCACTCAGTATGTTATCTAGTATAAATTGCTGTCTCAAGTTAATGTAGAAGATATGTGTACTATCATTTCTGATAAAAGAGTCGACGGCTGTGAAATTATTGTCGATGAATTAAAAAACTCAAAAGAATCTAAATTACTAATGGAGAAATGCGGCATAGAAATCACTCGCAGTCAAAGAATACATGTGGGTAGCTACCGCGAAATTATGGCCGAAAGAGTGTGTCAAAAAGTTATCACACAAGAATAACTGCTGGTGAATTACAATGAAAAAATCAATCACCATAGAGGAGTTACATTTGGTATAACTACAGATATGGAATTACGACCGGAAGAATGTGTCCGAAATTACTGCCAAAGAACAGAATAGAAGTCCACGAAAATAAATTACAGCAAGAGAACTAAAGTGGGGGAAATACTCATCGCCAAGGAGATACAAATAATTGTGGTTGGGAAATTGCCGACAAAAAATGGTCTCGAAAAAATATCAGTCAAAGTATGTAAAAGCAAAAAAAAATAGTAGGGAAGACTATGGAAATTATTGGCACTAAAGAATATTTACGTCTGAAAATTATAGTGAAATACCGGTTTAGGTTGGAAAATTAGTGTAGGAAATTACTGTTCATGCATGGTTGTCAAAGAGTTACCGGCGCAAAATTATTGTTGCGTATGTTGTTCAAATTTTAGTCACCGGAATTACCGTGTAACAGTACAACCCAGACATTACAGTAGTGGGACGTGTCGTGAGGCTATTGGACAAAAGTAGAAAGTTCGTTGGAATTGTCGTGTAAAATTATAGTCGGAAAAATTGAAGCAGTGCGATGTGTCGCGAGATCATTTGGCAAAACTATTAATTTACAGTACGTAACTTAGACGGTTTGATTAAAGTTTGATGGCCGGATGAGCAGCGCACACTGTTTATCCGTCCATGAACAGTGCTATGCGAGCCACAACGCTGAGAAGACGGGAATCCCACGGGGTTTAATATATTGTTATAGCCCAAAAATTACAGCAGTGGGACATGTCGTGAGGCTATTGGACAAAAGTAGAAAGTCCGTTGAAATTGTCGTGTAAAATTACATTTGGAAAAATTAAAGCAGTCCGACCTGTCACAAGATGATTGAGCAAAAGTATGAATATACAGTACATAACATAGACCTTTTGATTAAAGTTTGATGGCCAGATGAGCAGCACGCACTGTTCATCCATCCATGAACAATGCCGCATGAGCCGGCGCGCTGAGAAGCCCGGAATCCCTCGGGATTTAATATATTGTTATGTGATAGAGTTGATTTCAAACTTTCTAATGTAGTATAGTTATTTGTTCTGTAACCTCCATGGGACACAATGGAGCCATTTTGCAAATATAATTCTGATGACTTATTGGTTCTACTGTATTTCTCTTGGGACTCCGGAAGTCTATTTCTCATAGCTCCTACTACGTGATTCCACATTAAGCCCTCTGATTGATTAAAAAAATCGAAAAGCTGAGTGTAATCCCAACCTCTACACCGGTTGATGCACACAATATTTTATTAAAGATTTAACATCCAAAAGTATTACAAATCGTGAATCGTTTAAAGTTGATACATGAATCAACCTGTGGAAAATAAGAAGCATACGAAGTCGACTAAAATTCTTCCAGCCAGACTGACTGAAAATATCCTGAGCAACCATCAGGATATGGCTGCACCTAGTAGTCATAATACCCCGTTGGTCGTGCAGTTTAAGAAGAGGCCAAAGTTATACCCAATATACCACCATATGAATAACATGCAGAAGACCAGATTTTTAATTTATTAAAGATAATATCATTTCTGCATCTTTAAATAGATCAACGTAAGGTTGAAACACCAATGTAAATTCTAGCCTTTGATGTTTTGTCAACTTCGTTCAACCAATTTCCAAACATATTTATTATATTAGTCGGAGGAGGTAAATCAAAAAATTGATAATATACCTCAAGAGCCAAGCAAAAAGGCATGATATAAACAAATGCTCTATGGTTGGATGAGATCTACAGAAATAACACTTGGTACACCCTAAGTAGGTTGTCCTTTTTAAGAAACACTTTGTTATTTAGGAACCACCTAAACTTTTTATTCTTAAGTGAGAGTTTTATTTTGATTGATCCCTCAATTTCATTTGCTTGGTCTTGAGCACGTCATCTCATCTCTAGATATCTATGCATCTAATTCTAAGGTAATACGGTGCACCACACATGAGACCTGAAAACATAAACTCTTCAAGAGCTGTGTATTTCATGGCTGCTAAAGTTTGTATATTTACTAGCAGTGAATGCTACTGATTATAAGGATTTCTATGAATCCCATTTATTCATCATGAAATCACTCGGAGTACAATTATGAAAAAATTAAGATCTCAAGCTCGTGTAAAAAGTTTATCGACCACAAAAAAACATGTCTTATATAAAATTTGTACTAAATATAGTGAAGAAATCTATATGCTGTATTGAATATTAAAGTATACAAGAGAAAATTATTTATGTAATTTTTGATTACGAAGAAATTGAACATCAAATTATCGCTAATCCTTGAACGTGATTAAAAATACCTTTAATGGAGCTTGTACAACTATGGATTTTTATTAAGAACATTTTATATTCTAACTTAGTTAAGTGCTTCAAGTGATGTTTACTTATAATAGGTTCACAACCAAAGTGGTGAATTTGGAGAATTGTCGGGATAGCAAATTCTTATAGACAAATAAGGTGAGCGTGATTTTACAAAATCGATAAATTTTATAGCTTTAATGGAGGGTGTACAACTTTAGATTTTTTTAAAGATTTGAAACTATATTCCAATGTAATTAAGTCCTTCAAACGATGTTTAATTAGACATGGCTCATCCCCAAATGGCATGTTTAGAGAATTGGCGAGATCACAAATACTTAGAGAAAAATAGGGTGTTTGTATCTACTAGATAATCATCTTAATATGGTGCAACAGTAAATGTGAATGAGAACTTAGAACAAATGGATTGCACAGTGCAACATACAAGGGAGTGAAAATACATACAAAATATGACTATCTTTGTTTCATTATATACCATATTCTAGAATATTGCAGAGATTATACAAAATAGAGTCACTAAATTTGAGCACAAAAAATCATTTCTTGATTGCGTTATTAGTTTGGAACATGCCCATGCCTAAAATGTGACATATATTAGAATGAATCAAGAACATCAAGTAGTCCATAATCGCGGGAGTAAATGATGGAAAACATTGATTAGGAAGAGATACAGTTGAAATTCTTCCTACCATTCAACATGATTTATTATATTTACTTCGCTAACCCATATAAGGTATCTAATCTACAAGGGGTAAAAACGAGAACCCGATCAAATTTTCACACAACGATATGTGTTTAAACCATTTATACCATTTAAATTTAATTGGCATACGTTTTCATAACTCCATGCTATCAAATTGAAGCGCCTATGATGAACTAAAAAAGGTACAACAATCTGGCTATACAAGCTTCATGAGTACTTAGTTACCTTCATGTGTATTGGTCGTTCATGTTGTGGAAGGTCATGGTTCAAGATCTAGCAATTTACCCTATCACTTCCTGCCCATTCATCTCGATCTATCCCTGAATTTTGTTATGTACAGCTAAACTGTGACTCAATTGGATTGCTCGTGCTAATATATTTGTCGGTTGATGCACGTGCTGATCTAACTGGAGTTGAGCTGTATTATCAGGATCAATGCATGCATCGTGTTTTTCAAAAGCAAAGGTCTATATAAGTATAACAGGGTCACTGCGCAGTTTTTGGAGGGGTGAAGCAGCTGGACAATGCCAGAGCATGTGCTTTTTCTGCTAGTGGACCAAATCAATACCAAATCCTAGGAGAAAAGGAAGGAAAGGAAATCCTTAAAGAGTCACAATATCAGCTGCTTTGTTGATCAAAATGAACATGTTTTCCCCTAAGAGGATAGACCCAATCAAGACATGACATGTTTCTCGCACACATCTCAAATTAAAGTAATTCTTGCGAGAAGCTTCTTTTCCCGCAAGTCCCAACTGATTTCAGTACTAGCAACATAGCAACTACAAAATGTGACAAACATAACTCGGGCAACATGAACATCTGACCGAAGCGATAGAAACTCTATACTGAATGCAATTCGTGTGGTTCGTAATGTTTGGTCACTATAAAGAAGCATTCTTGTTTTATCGATGTTAATGGAGTAATAATGTTCGTGCGGTATATCATATCGTGAATCAGATTCTCGGATGTGGTTATAATGGGCTTGTCATGTAGACATGTGTGGTGAACCAGTAGTATTTATATATGTGTGTGTATGCATGCATCTTCAAAGAGACTAGCTGATACTCGAGTACCATTCAGAAGATACACCTTATATTAGACGTTTTAGTTTTGTAAAACGATGTATCTAGATAACTTTTATGTATAGATTCAGAGTGAAGCTATATCTGTTTCACAAAAATAAAATGTCTTACATTTCTGAACGTAGGAAGTAGATGTTATTAGAGAAATACAAAGGATTGACGTATCTGAGGGTGGTTACATACAACCTGGGATTAGGAAGCATTTGGAACAGGGTTATAACTTGATGCCATATTCGTCAAACTTTCTTTCAGTCTGAGACTAGCTCTTGAACCGTCTGGTGTCTTTCTTATCGCCCTTAGTAGAAGGCGTGGACGACCACACGCCTGAGCTTGTTCTCTTGTTGCCTCATGACTAGTGGAAACCGTGGTCACCCGTCCATTGCATCAGGGCTGCCTCCTACCATTTTCTCCGGGCAAATGTTGAAGAACACGGGGATGGCTTGTGGAATAGTAGCTGGATGGGACAGTTCGACTGGAGTGATGCGACGGACTGGATGAAGATTGTGATCGTGGAGTCGAAAAAATATTGTGATTGTGCTGGATGACATAGCGCATGGTTTCCCTTCTTTTTCACTTTGATCTCACGCAAGACAATATGCAAGCAGTGCTCATTTCCCGATAAGTGAAGGATGTGCCAGTTGGCGGGAAAAAATAGTGGTTGAGCTCGGAACTGCTGATTTGTTTCACAAAAAGAATAATTGCCAGCGTTACAAATTCTGTACGCATGTGAATTCTATGACTTGAGCTTTTCTGGTGTTACTTGTTGTGTAACCACTAACCAGCTTCTACCGTAGCATGCATGCATGCAGCTTCATTGGCGTCAATAATGTTTTTATTTGCGAGGGACGTCAAATGTTGAAAGTTCAGAAGTGTTCACTACAGGAATGAGGTGATATTCCGATGGTAAAAGCCGTCGGTACGTGACGAATTGTCGTCAGCATTATCGTTTGTGCGAATGGCCACCATTAGCAAAGCCCACATCGGCATAGCAGGCCAGCCGTCGACATAGCTTTGGCTGTCGGCATAGTGGACCTGTACCGACGGTTTGGGCCAGCCGTCGTCATACACTGGCTGCTGGCGCGGCCTCTGACGGACCTCCTTCTGTCAGTGCAACAGCTATGCTGACGACATTGCCGTTGGTAGCTTGCCACGCGGCGCCATCTGGGAGCACCACAAGAAGGAGTGGGGCCGGTGCTATGCTGACGACCTTGGCTTCTCTAGGGGAGCTATGTCCACGGCCAGGCCAAATTGACGTAAGGCCGTGTTGTTTTAATTTAGTTGCTAATTAGAAACTCATGCCGTGCATGCACATGCAATCGTGAGAATCCTGTGAGTGTGGACGTGGGACTATTGCACCACTAGCTAGTCAAATATTCTACAATGTCAGGATAGCGCATTCAGAATGTCAGGTGATAAGCTGTACGTCAGGATAGCCTGCAGGACTGCATGCAGCTAGTTGCAGGTCAAGTTGTTAGGGCGGCTTGACTTCATAGACTCTGTTCACATTGTAAAATAGTGGCGGTAGTAGTAGCTGGAGTAGTATAAGTAGCGGTCCTTGTATCAGCTCCAAGTAATGCAAAAGAAGCATTCAGCCTCTCCCTCTCTCCACTCCCGAGCTCACTTCGTTTCTCTCTCTCGTGTGTGTGCGTGCCTGAGTGTGTTCATCTTCTATCCTAGAAGCTAACAGGCCGACAGCTACATGCAAGTTTTTGAAGCATTCAAATGCTCCATTTCTTGGTATCTCTAGCGAATCCCTAGCCAGCGAGCCTCGCAGATCTATCCCTTTCACCGGGTTTCAACGACGGTTAACCAAGGGACTTTTATTTTTTATTTTGGCTAGTTTAAGTCATAGAAACTTGGAAAAACATGTTTGAGTCCAGGATTTTAAAAGATTTCCTCCAGTTGACCCGTAGTGGGAGCTTTGAGCTCTAGGTCTAGAACATTCCTAAGTTTCACCATATGTATGTGAAGACTCTCACACCTGGGGTGTGGGTTTTGGATATTTCAACATTCCACCACTATTGTATACATATGATAGGGCACATGTAAGTTTATGTAGGATTCCAATGCTCCATTCAAGCAAAAGCCTAGCCAGACATGAGTCTCTTGGTATATAAGTTTATCTGAGGCCATATGCGATTATAAGAAAAATTTTAAAAGTCAAAACCTTTATATTTTGCCCTTTATGTAATATGTTACTTCGAAGTAAAATTATCAATAAAGAAAATCAAATGCAAACACAACTAATTCATAATAGGAAATAAAAGCATTAAAATGTAAAAATTAAAAGGAGCTATTCTCATCAAGAGTCCATTAGCCGGTAGTCACCAATGCCAGGTGTATGCAACCTTTGCCGACGGCCAATCTATGTCGATGATGGGCATCAACATACCTTAGATATGCCGACAGTTGAGTTATGCCGATAGTGGCCATCGGCATAGCTGGAGCTAGGCCAACGATTTTCCAGCAGTCGTAGGCATCTAGGGCCTATGCTGATGGCCCCGATAAGCGTGTGTCGATACAACTTTTAGTTGTTGGCTTATCAACTATTTCCTGTAGTGGTTTAGTACTCCTCTGTTCCATAATAAGTGTCGTAGTTTTGAATTGTAGTTAGTTCAAAATTGCGACACTTATAAGGTAGTATCACATTTTGTAGTTATGGCCCAGGAGTCTGGCTGGTGCATCACGTGGCTATATAATGATGGTTCGCCAATGCTCCATAACTAGCATAACTTGCAATATATGCCTTTTTGCGTAAAATGCGGGCTCTAACGATGCCAGTTCACCCAGAGCTTAACATAGTTTCTTTTTTGATAGAAAATAAAATAATATTATGTGCATAATTTAAATGCCTTAAATGATTGGTATAACACATACTATCATTAGGATTGGGATATTTTGAGAATACAAGGAAAAACACAATCACATGCTATAGGTACAAATGGGCATTCGGTCTATTCAGCTATTTGTTTAGGATTCTACAAAAATCATATGTCAAAATCAAACACATATATAATGTACTAAATACTTAATAACCACCTAATCAAATCAAAAGAATGAAATTGGTTCTATTTCTGGGTTAAATCACATTCCCAAAGTTCAACAATATTTAGATTCATGTAAAGATTCTATTTTCTTTGCCCTTCTTTACTTGTACACCTATGTGTCGCATGGGACCGTTTTGTCCTTGTTAGAAACCAACAAAAGTACTGAACATCAAACAATTAGAGAACCGTTGAATAAACCAATAACTAAAACATTAACAATTTTGTGTTATTCGGTTCAGATTAGGCTCCATGGTTGGATATTTTAAAACATGAGGGGAACCCATATTCAGGCCTGACTATACGACAAAAGGACATGCAACTCAATGGCACTGACGAACAGGTTGCAGAAAATGATATGTCGTCCGACGCCAGCAAAAAAATGTCGATGTGATACACGAGATACAGCTTCCCACTACCGACGTTAGTCAGGGGTTTGCAAAAACGGTGAGTCATCCAACACAATTTTTCTTGTGATACAGACTCCGGCTGTCATAAGGGCTAGTTTCGTACTCGATGCAGTTTGTGTGTCTTGGAATGCTTTTTTACCAGGAGCTTGGAATGCTTGGCACACTACTATAAAAGGAATGTATATATGTATGGTAATTAAATGCATCGACTTCAGTAAGGTCCTCCATGAGAAATTTGTGTATTATATCTAGACTAGGACTCCGACGTCGGCTATATAGGCTAGGCAGGTCCGGCGCGTGCAATCCGCTAGCCTGCTTTGCTCAGATTACTTATATATGTCGTGTCCATTTGTGTTTCCTTATACCATGTGCGTTTAATCCCCAACGTGCATGGATTAGGTTGTATTGCGGTCCAATCCCATCTTTCCAGCCCGACATGGTAAATTTTCCAGCCCAACGATTCCAACGTCTTCGTTTACGCCCAGATAGGATCACATCCCAACCAATCCAGCTCATTTTCCTCCATCTAGGCCTGGAAAAAAAGTATACCCACATGACGTGTGCAATTTTCCCCCGAGCGCGACACGAAGACAGGCAACTGCGGCTGTGCTGTTTCCATGACAGAGTTTTTGCGTGTTGTGGAGTAAACGAACGGAAAAATGGATGCATGTAATATGATAATTAATCCTAAGCTGGATTGGGTGGAGCATGGGGATCAACCAAATCCTGGCGTGGCTCAGATCCATGCTTGGATTCACTCCCTGATAAATGAATGAGGCCTTAGAGAGTTGATAGTACATCCGTACAAAAATATAAGCCTCTTTAGAGAGCTAAATTAGTTTTCGAAAAAGGCTTACATTTCGAACGAGGTAGTAGCATGTGTTAAATTTTCCTAGAGCCACACAAAGGATTGATGTACCTGGAGGATGTTCTTGGGTTAGGAAGCATCAAGAATAACAGTATGTTCTTGGGTTAGGAAGCATCAAGAATAACATGTGTCAACTTTATTCTTTGCATTTTCTCCACAACCATTCATTTTCCTGTTCGCTTCCTTCGATCAGAGCTGAGAATGTGCCCGCTCTTGTCTTGTTGCGATGTCACAAGCGGAGCCATCCATAGTCAGTCGCCCGTTACTTGGTTGTTTATCCACCTTTGTCCTTGTGCCGGCGTTGCAACTACAAATGCCATCTCTTTATCATAAATAGAAACAAGGTTCAAAGTATTAAGCAAGTTACAAAAGGGAGTCTGCTACTTCATCATAAATAGAATCATAAAGATGGAATATTTCCATCAATATATCACCAAGGAAGATGAGAGAGAGAGGCCGGGTGTGCCAAAGGGGGTAAAAGGGGCCCACTAGGGGCCATTAGATGGGGTATGGTGTGGCCAGATACCTCTGTCATGCTAGCCTCCCTTGCGGGGGCCTTAGGTGGCTCCAAAGGCGGGCCTTGTGCCCAAGAGCTCCCCTTCAATCTCAAACTGGACCACATTTTTAGAAAAAAATATAGTCCTCACTAAAAATAAAAATCCATTTTTAGTGAAGACTTTGCTCGATCTATAAATTGAGACAAGAGTTTCTTAGTTCCTTTGATGGGAGCAGTTTGCACAACACCAAGATTACCCCTTAAATTGGAAATCTTATTTTTACTCGACCTCCACACCTCTTAGTGATGAAGAAACTTAGTGTTATGGTCATCTTTACAGAGCCAATCGATAAAGGAGAGTTGCAGCCACAACATCTCCTATCTATATAGATTTTCATTCATCAAATGAGTATGTTGTAGCTCGTATCTCATATCGTGGTGTATTATCGGCTATAAAGCTGCAAGCTTCTCCCTCAGTTTCAAGAGTTCACGGGTCACAGTGCCAAACTTCCTCCCTCTCCAACCTTGCAATATCTTCATAAATGAACGAAGTCCTCTATTCACGTCACCCAAATCATCCATGTGGCTTAGGTCCTTTCAAGCTGAGTCTATCGCTTATTTTAGCGCTTGCTCTTGTTCCTAAAAAAATACATAGCACATGCACGTACTAGTTTGGGGCACTAATTCCTCCTTTACTAGAGACTTGAGTAAAGAGCAGTAATCAGAACAGGGCACACAAGGTGCATGGATGGCGCATTGGAAAATATGTCTCTCCACTAATCATATGGAAGCGCACTATCGAGCTTGACAAAGTTCACTTGAACTAATGGATCATCGGGTATTAACCTGCACCCACACATCGATATATTGGTCACATGCATCCTTCACTTCATCATCGATACACTCTCAATAACCACGAGCCTTTTTTCCATTTCCTTCTCCCAGTCGTTGAGATAAGAGCATCGGATGATAAAACTATTTGCTCCCACAACACACATCTTAATCTCCCTGTCTGTTACATGTGGATTCAGTAGTAATGGAAGATCCTTTTTTCGAGGTACGCCAATGTCGTACCTAACTTTTATAGAAGAAAGCATTCAAGTTAGAAGAATCCAAACATCCTCAGTGAGCAGGGTTGTCGGTACAGGAGCTCATGTGTGTCTACTTCTAGCACGGCAACCAACCCACTGATATTTTTCTCGGTTGTGGTCTCAACTTCCTATACTTAATCAAATTCAAGTCCTAGCTACGGGGCCGTGCACAAGAAACCTCTGACATGGCCGCATCGAGCATACTCTAGTTCAGACAAACAACACACACCCCTTTGTTGTTGCTATCAATTGTACTCCTCCCGTCATGCTTATCAGGCCCTAAAGCCCTCTTCTCCACTTTTCAGTCTACATAAAAGAGTTTAGTCATTAGTGTTCTAACAAGAACGATGTAAATTGTCCTAAGAAAACAAAGGTTCCTATAAACAAAATAGAATGCCCATTGATCAACCTCTAGCAAAAAAGAAATATGATGACATTAGTGCTAGAGAATCAACTATATTATAGCTAAAACTCAGCAATTACATATTTTCACATCAATAATCATGCAAGATTGATCGTCTCACCAATTTAGAAAAAAAATAGATGATCAGCACAATGGTTTATTACAACTTGTAAGCATCACGTATGCTAGCTAAATTGTTTCCCACCATAGCACTTCTATACCAAGTAGGAATGAGAACTTATTGCAATTAATCAACACATTGGTATAAGAAATAGATGATCTCCAATATGAGGACCCAAAGTCACTCTAGTTGCTCATCAAATTTCTGAGAAAAAGACGACCATAAATAAAAATAGTTTACACTGAAAAAAAAATGAAAAAATGAAGATAGAAAAGAGGCAGATGACAAGCTGCTGTAACAGTAGCACCACAGTTCACCACCCGCATATCCAACTCGCCATTTGGCTGAAGAGACAGATAGTTCGGATCGGCGCTATTGAAGGAATCTAATAGAGTTTGGCAGATGCAACAACATGCATGAGTAAGAGGCTGAATGAATATAATGGAGTGTGACAGCAGCATCAATATCATCTATGAATGAATTTAAGCAAGTTCGACAACTGCAATAACCGACATGAATAAATACTCTATTTTTAAATGGTGGGAGTAACACGAGACTGAATAGACAAGCATAGCATAAAAGTAGCAAATACAGGAGAACATGCTACAACAACTTAACATCTTGCTAATGTAAAGACAAGACATCAGAAAAATAGACAGCCACTACTTACAGCTGAATGACATTGCCCTTGCTAATGAATCAGAATAAGAGTACAATGGACAGTATTGTAACTCGAAAAGTAACCTTATAATTTATCAATTAAATACAAATACTTTTTCTATGTCGTTCTTGGTTAGGTGAGAATATATGATCTCCAACAGTGCAGCAGTGTGCTCCTCGAATAATTATCACTATAATTTTGTATCACATTTGTATATAAACTCACCTGAACTTGCAAACCAAGTATTCAACAGTACTTTCATGTGATGCAGAGCTTCTATTCTACCAGCCATCAGTTGGCCTCCTATCAGATCCTTCAGAAGAAAACTCACAAATGGGAGTTCATCCAAGCAATCCCCAAAGTGAGAAAACAAAGAAGTTGCGGCGAGGTGAAGCTAATCTGTAAAAAGAGACCGCTCATCAAGACCAACATGGACGGGATACCGATTGCAAGGAAAATGACCTCGCAGCTTAAGGTAACTACCAGAGAAGTATCGAAGCGCATTCAAAACTGACAAGTAAACCTACCATAGTACCATTCATATACAACATGGATTAATTAAGAGGGGTGACATGTGCCACAATTTGAGAGAAATAATTTTAGAAATATTGCAAGACTAAAAAGTAACAAAGAGAACAAAATCCCTTTTGTTATCTAAGTTTCACGAAGTAGCTCAAGGGCAGTTTACCCAAACTGTGTTCATTCCTTCAATATGTTTACCTTATATTATATACAACCAATGTCTAATATCCTCTACTATCATATCTTCCATGAATCACACAAGTACTTACTACTCCAAGAATAGTTTATACTGTATTTAAATAACACTGGCCTGAGAAGCAAATGACACATGATTTTCCTAGAAAATATACTCAGGTTCAGTCTGAGCTATAAAATCAATAACACATAGTGCGGGGATATGCTTCCATTGTCTGAAGATATAAATAACAAACAATTGGATTACCATCACGAGCAGAAAATTTGTACAACGGCGAATGAATCAAAATATCATCAAATCAAAGCTGCAGTCCAGCGATGGATCCCAAATTTCCGTACATAAACTGAAGCATCACCAAAACGATAGATTATTTTCCTGGAAAAGATACCCAGGTTCATTAATGGGATATAAAATCAACGACATCTATCACGTGACCTGCTTCCATTGTCTAAAGTTATAAACAAAAAACTACCGGATTACCTTTGTCAGTAGCAAATTTTTATAGCAGTAAATAAATCAAAGTATCAGAAAAACCGAGGTGTTGCCCAATGACCTTGGATTGAACATACGCACAGCCTTGCCGACGCTAGGACGGCCTCGTGAATCTTCTTGTGATAGCCTACCATCAAGAGCAACACCACACGGTCTGAAAACACGAACAAAAATAATTATTTGTAAAGAAATGGACACCATCTCTACATTAGTGCAAATATTTCTTATTTCAAAAAAATACAACTACCAATACATGGTCCGGACATCTTCTGCAGCTCCACCACCACGCAGGAGCTGACCTACCATTGGGGCGAGAGAGAGCACGCACGGTGCAACCAGGCCACGCCGGAGATTAAATAAAAGAAAGAACAGGGGTAACACAGATATATTTCATGCAACTTGGTGCAGGTAGACGGCACTGCATCTATACACGGCACCGCAGCTATACAGATGACTTTATTCCAAATCTAATAAGCAATAAAGCGCACGCATACACCGTGTGCACAAATTGAGCATGAAACAACAGGGCCCTTTATCTCACAATATTGTATCAAAAAATGACCTCAATATTTTGAACACACAATATTTTGGAGGACGATTTGAGCTAAACCACAGTTCAATAACTAACAAAAACTAGAGGACTTGGTACTTTCTTCATAAACTTTTGGTACCAGAATATGGATTTTATTTAAAAAAGGAGAGAGGTTGCAGCGACACCAACTTTGACCAAATCAAACTATTCTAAAGGCCATTAAACGGCACCGAAGCCACCAAAACCACAGTTACATGTAAATATACTTAACAGCTGACAAAAGCAAAATTAGCATGGCATACTCTACCAATCCTTGACCTACCAACAAAACGATCAACTGGGAAGAAAGATCCAACCTAGCACGCAGGCAGGGCAAGACACAAGACAAGGTTCACTGGGTGAACAGCTATCCACAATGTCGGGCAGCCAGAAACTACAACCGAAGCCGCACATAGTCTAGCACAGCATGAAGCATCAGTAATCAAGGCACGAAGGAAAGCTAAGAGAGGACGCACGAACCAATCTAACATGCAAGGCACTACAATCCTGACAGTCCAGCCAAAGCACACACATGAAGCAGAGGGCTCTTACCACCAAGACAACCAGTGAACCAGACAACAGTCGAAGACAAGCAGCCACGGCCAACCGACGCGGCAATCTCCAACAAAGATGGACCTGCAAATAACAAATGACCAAAAACAGAAGAAATCAAGTTAGAGAAAAATACCCCCATCATACAAAAGGAAGGAGAAAATGGCAAAAACCAAAAGGAACCGAACTCAAAGGTCAGGGCAAGCGAGTGGCAGGCATATACAAGTACTTGTCGCATTGGTGAAATTGCATTCAGAGAAGGAATATAACTTTTCTATTGATATAACATAGATGAGAACGTATGCTAGCTAAATTGTTTCCCACCATAACACTTCTGTACCAAGAAAGAATGAGAACTTATTGAACTGATCAACACATTAGTATAAAAAATTTGTAGAATCGGATTTGCTAAGACAATATCTATTTTCTCAGCTTATTTGGTGCAAAGCATTTTTAGCCCAAGTATTCATGAGTTTATGTTTGGTTTTTATAAGAAAAACATGGAAGTTCTGTTTGGGCAACATATACAACAGTAGCTTACTAAAGATGCATGTGTAATCAAAATTATATGCTTTCCTGTCTAGCTGTTTTTCTGAACATTTGCAATTTTGATGGTAGAGGTTGTTGACTCATGTGGAAAAAAAGGAAGGGAATCATACCATCAGGAGTCTCGACGGGCCGTTTGCCAAAGACTATGCGCCTCCAAGTTTCCGTCTTCTAAAGAAGGTTACTGGAAAAGGGCGAACTTTCAATCCTAAAGTTGAGATATTAGTTGCACCTTATAAGCATAGAATGTGCCTTGTGACCTCATAGAAATAATAAGTATAATATTATTTCCTTAGCTCATATTACAACAGGAGTACACAACAGACAATAAACAACAAGAAACATCTTCAATAGACATCCCAAATGACAGCATGACGAACATCCTCAAATGACAACATGGCAAAACGTGATGCTAATGGAAATGTACTAAGGAAGCAGGAAAATTTATCCCAAGTTCTAGTAAAACTGATATGTTCTATCAGATGATGGCCCAAAATATATCGAGGTCGTTGGGGAACCCCAAGAGGAAGGTATGATGAGCACAGCAGCAAGTTTTCCCTCCGTATGAAACCAAGGTTATCAATCCAGTAGGAGAAAGGAAATACCCCAAAGGTGTTGCTAGCTGAGCCTTGGTAGGGCGCACTACCGGTGCTAGTAGCAACGTGGAGACCTGCACAACACAACCACAGAACTTTGCCCCCAACTTGCGATGAGGTTGTCAATCTCACCGGTTTTGCTGAAAACAAAGGTTTAAATGTATCGAATGGAAGAAATTAATGTTGGGAATATTCCCTAGAGGTAATCATGTATGATGTTATTCCTGTGTATTCATAAAGTTATGGTCCATGTATGAACTACAGATATGTATCATTGAATATGTGATTCGATTGTGGAACTACATATTCATGTTGTTCATACTAATTGTCCTTGGTCATCAAAGTTGTGCCGGACACACAACTTAGACCAATGTGAAAGTCGGCAGATGACTAGGTTCCACTTGTCATGGGCATCGAGATGCTATTCCGACTTACACGGATTCGGCAAAAGAGTTTAGTGAGTCGGACTGGCCCATATTGAGATGAAAAGAACAAGTCGTCATTTGCATGTATCAATCAATGTAATCCTTAGACCTGAGGTTATTGCACAATCCGAGTTGAGGATCTCCGACTTAGGTTTTGTCAAACGCTGTTCCGTCACTGGGCAGTTATAAAGGTGGAGTTCGGGTCGACTGAGAATCAAGCTGCGTGATGTGAATAACCAAGACGGGATTTTGCCCCTCCATCCGGAGAGATATTCTCTAGGCCCTCTCGGAAGATATGATTCGGAAAGCATGGCCATGCGCATCTCGGATTAAGTGTTAACCGAGGCAACCGACTAAGAGTTAGTCGGATGAATCACTTATCTCGGATCGAGAAAGAGAGTCGGACTATTTAAGGGATGACGATCATTCGCCTATAGTCCGACAAGGTATATCGTGAGGAAAAAGGGACTCAGACAAAAGTCGCATTGGAAAGGTATGTCATCATGACTTATTGGTACTTGGGAGTTGGCACGTTCTGCTAGGAGCCGCTACCAACTGATCGATCATGAGTGAGACTCGGAATCGTGTCCGGGTTACCATGAGCCTATCGGGTCACACACTTAAGAGCGGGAGCAAGTTTGGGTTAGACCCAAACAGGAAACCTATTTGGATTGGACCCAAATAGAGACATGGACTTAGTCAGCAGGTGCTTAGAGCACAAGGTTAGGTCACTCCATGTGTTGGAAACCCTAGCCCCAGTCCGTCCTGTCGCCGCCGTACCGGACCTAGCAGTCCATCGCTGGCGCCCCTCCTCGTACGTGTGGATACCGGCGGAGGTGCTGTACGTTCAGCACTTCGACGATCGTGAAGAAGGAACGGATCGTGGATCGTGGAACCGAAACGGATCACGAGGACTGCACTGCATCAAGCGACGTGCTTCATCAATTCTGCAACTGTGCGTCTAGTGGTAATCCTCGTGGCCTTCTACCTGAGCTGGATCTTGGGATCACCGAGTAGGGAAAAAGTTTTGTTTATCTCTATGTGGCCCAACAATTAATAGTTTGCAGAAAGTAAACACAAAGCAGTAAACAATTGATTGTAGATTGATGGTAAAAGAAAGGACCGGGGTCCATAGTTCACTAGAGGTGGCTCTCCTTAAGATAGATAACATGTTGGGTGAATAAATTACAGCGGGGCAATTGACAAACATCGAGAAAGCATACACGCATATACTAATAATCTCGACTCCTTTGAGATTCGATTGGGCATTACAACATTATACATAGACCGTCATCCAACTGCATCTATGGCTAATAATCCACCTTCAGGTTATCATCCGAACCGCCTCCAGTATTAAGTTGCAAGCAACAGATTATTGCATTACGAATTGCGTGTAAAGTAAACAATACGATTGGTCTATGAACAAAGGATTGTTGTTTTCTCCCTAGTAGCAACAGCATATCTAGTACCTTAGAGATTTCTGTCACTTCCCCAGATTACCAGAGGCATGAATCCACTATCGAGCATAAATACTAACTCTTGGAGTTGCTAGCATTTACTTGGCCAAGATAGCTACTAACAACGGAAAGCATGCAAGATCACAAATAACAAAGACATGATAAAATCAATAATCAATCCGAAATAGCATATCAATATCCATCGGATCCCCGCAAACACAACATGTAGGAATTACAAATAGATGATTTTGATCATGAACGGAGCTCACAAGATCTAAACATGAAATCACAAAGGAGGAGAAGAACCCATCTAGCTACTAGATGGACCCGTAGTCCAGAGATGAACTACTCACGCATCACACCCGAGGCTTGCATGATGAGGAACAAGGCCTCCAGGGTGAAATCCCCTCTCCGGCATGGTGCTGGGAAGAGCTTCAGATCCCTCCCGATCTAGGGACAGAGACGACGGCGGCTACAAACACTTTTTGTGGAATTTTGATAAGGTGCTTAGGGTTTCTGTATCGGAGGCATCTTATAGTCGGAAGGGGAGGCCGAGGGGGTGCTGGAGGCGGCCACACCACCCCCTGGCGCGGGCTAGGCCTGGCCACGCGGCCAGGTGGTGTGGCGGCCCCCTGGCCCCTCTCCGTCTTGTATTCTAGCTCCGTGTGTCCCACGGTGAAATATTGACTTTGGCTTTTGTTCCGTCCAATTTCGAGAATATTCATTTTCTGACTTCCTAGAACCAAAAACAGCAGAAAATAGGCAGCTAGCACTGTGGCTCTTGTTAATAGGTTATTCCAAGAAATCATATGAAAAGTACTCCAAAGTGTGGACAAAACATAACAAAGTAGATAAAACCAAGCATGGAACATAAAAAATTATAGATAGATTTGCAATGTATCAACATCCCTAAGCTTAACTCCTGCTCGTCCTCGAGTAGGTAAGTGATAAAAAGAAAGAATAATTTTTGAGGTGACATGCACCATCATAAACTTTGATCAAAGTATTTGCAAAACATTCAAAGCTGGGATCATAGTACTTCAATCATAGAATGAAATACAAAGTTCTAGCAATAAGACAAAGAAACTATGATGCAACATGAAAAGGCACAAACAAAAGATTCATGAATAACAATGCTTTGCAAGACGTTTGTTTGTTTCACATAAAGAAAACATAGCATAGTAGCATTCAGCTTGTCCCTCATAGAGTAGCAAAACATAAATTCATAGGACACCTTCAAAGTTTATAAGAGTGACTAGATACAAATAGTTAAAACAAGCAATATCAAGCTATGCATCAATCAACTAGTCTTGGGGCAATGTACATAGAACTAAGAATGGCCACTATGCTCTCAAAGTAGGTGCATAAAGATAGACGGTGGATACTCAACATAAAAGTAAAAGAAAGGCCTCAATAGAAGGAAGTAGGGATTCAAGTTTCATAAAGAGCTTCCAAAAATTATGGTACTAGTTAGCTTTCGGCTCTCATTGCCCCTATCATAAGCATATTTAAGGTGATTAAGGTTAAAGTGACACAACTAAGAAGATATGCTTGACAAGTTATAAACCGAAACCTCATGCCCCTTACTTACGAAGACCGAACCTCATGCTACTCAACTTTAGTCACGAGTAAGCTCTTCTCATTCTAAGTACATATGTATCATAAAGAACCGCCAACGGGGTACCCCTTGCACATGATACAGGAGCTATCCCATAGTCAAAATGACAAGGCAAGCAGACAATGAGCATCTCAGCGATCTTTTTATTTACTATTTGCATAGGTTTTTATTGAGGATGCTTCATAGAGTGCTCATTATGGTCATGCTGCAAGTTTCCACCATGATTAGGCATGGCTTAGGCTAGCGGCCCAGGCGTTTCTATAACACACATACAAACTCCAGGATCTTACAAGTTCCACTTTTATTTCACACCGTCGGGATCCATAAGCAAAAGAACATATTATCAATACGGTACAAAGTACACGTGCAATGTTGAAAGCGTTCCCCATGATACATGGTTCTGCTAATTTCAACTTATAAAGTGCAAGCATATACACAACAAAGAAGGACCCAATGGTTCAAGTTTATTAAATGCAAGAAAGTAAAGCGTGCCATCAAGTTCGTGAGAGCTTTAATCACCAATTTTCACATAACAAGTTTAATTTGGACGGTAGATAAAAACATGAATATACTTGGAACATCATATGATAGTAGGTAGGTATGGTGGACTCTTTGGAATAACTTGGTTTAAGGAGTTGGATGCATGAGTGGAACTCATACTTGGTTACAGAGGCTAGCAAAAGACTGGGAGCGACAAACTAAGAGAGCAATAATGGCCATAATCATGCAGAGCGACAAAACATCATTGATCAAAGCATAAAGTGATACTACAAGTTGAAAACTAAAGGATCATCAAGGCTATGGTTACTTTGGATAGTCATAACATGGTGTGAGCATGTGTCAAGTCAACCCAAATAAAGCATCAAAGGAGAATACCACTAAACTATGCTTTAATATGCTAAAACAACGCATGATTCATCCAAAGCACATTAAGCAATCTCAGTTGTTTATAGAAAGTCATGCTACAACAAAGAATACTAAGCATAAAGCCAAAATAATATCAAGCATGGCATGACAAAGCATAGGCCACCGTCAAAAACAAGCTCTCTTTACCACTTAAGCATGAACTTTCCTACTCTTTTCCAATCCAAACCAAACTATTTGAAAACCAATGTATGAAAGAGGGGGTCCAACCAAATTTATTCAGCAAACTAAGCAAACCAAGCAAACGAAAAACGAAAAAAAAAACGAAAAAGAAGACGCTCCAAGAACAGCACAACTGTGCATGAAACAATAAAAATGAAGCGTTTGGAAGAAACCTGAAATTTTTATTGATGAAGAAGGGGATGCCTTGGGCATCCCCAAGCTTTAACACTTGTACTTCTTGGATATTTCTTGGGGTGACACGCGTGGCATCCCCAAGCTTGAGCTTTAGTCCATCCTTCATCTCATTACTCGTTCCTTCCATACACCTGAAATTTTTGCTTCATACAAAACTTCACACAATCTTTATTAGCAACATTAGTGCACTCAAGATAATTAGTCTTTAGGTTCAGTTATAACACCGTAAAAAACATCCATAAAAACACTATATACTGTAGCACTTCCCTCAAAAAGCTCAATTCCCCAAAAGAACTCAAAAATGAACTAACAAGAAGCAAATGCAAATAATGGCAGAAATCTGTCAAAACAGACCAGCAGGTAAAGACGAATTTTTTCGAAGACCTTCTGTTGCTCAAGTCAAAAAGTGTTGAATTAACGAAAGTTAGATAACAACCTGGGGCAGAAGCACAAAAATTCATGCCTCAAAAGGACGTACAGAAATATTACGCGAATTTTTACGGTGAAGCACAAAAATCTGTTTTGGGACAACAATTTTCCCAATCATTACTTCTCTCTCATTAGAGGTTACTCTTGGCACAAAAAGCAAATAAAAAGATAAGGAGCGGTTATTACAGAAGTAATAACTTCCAAGACTCATCTAAAACTTTTGGGTTATCTCCCAATAAGTACTTTTCTTTAACCCCTTTAAGTTAGGCATGATAGTTTGAGAAGATGCTCACATAGGAAATATGAATTAAAGTGAAAGAGAGCATTAAGAAGTAAATTCAAAAGACATTTAAGTCTAACCCACTTCCTATGCATAGGAATCTTGTATGCAAATAAATTCATAAAGAACAAAGTGACAGGCATAGGAAGATAAAACGAGAGTAACTTCAAAACTTTCAGCAAATAGAGAGGTGTTTCAATACCATGAAATTTTTTACAACCATATTTTCCTCTCTCATGATAATTTTCAGTAGCCTTATGAATAAACTCATCAATATAACTATCACATAAAACATGCTTTTCATCAAAAGAATCCACAGGAACATAACATTCATCCTCCTTTGGTAAGCATGGGGGACAATCAAATAATGTAAGGGGTAAATAGTTACACTCATTAGAAGGTAGGCATGGGTAGATCCATTCTTCCTTCTTTTGTTCATCACTCTCCTCCTCTTTTTCATCTAATGAGCTTTCAACTTGAGCAATTTCTTCTTTCATAGGCTCCTGCAAGGCATTAGTCTCTTCCATTGGTGGAGAGCATCTATTAAGATAGTCAAGAATATTGCCATTTTCTTCCTTGTAATTATCAAAGCAAAATTTAAGTATATCATAAACCTCATATTTGTAAGGTGCATCATCAATATTTTCAAGCAAATAAGCAAGTTCGAATTCACCCTTCTAAGCAATAAATTCTTCAATTTGTTCCACATCATAAAAGTCATAATTTCCCTTAACATAAGAAGATATGGTAACATTATCATTATACTCATATTGAAAAAGGGAGGTTTTTATACCTCCTACAGCAACAAGATTTATCAAAGCAATAAGTAACATTATAAGTAGAGCACACGTTTCTAGCAATGGTATCCAATTTATCAATTTGTTCCCATAAGTGTTTCCCTTTTTTTGAGAGGTGGTGTTCCTTATAATAATATTTTTGTTCTTCCATGAACCCACCTTGCTAATAAGATTCAGTTTTAAAGAAACCAACCATTGATAGAAAGCATGATAAATCAAGACAATAACAGACCAACGAAAATAACAACTATAGTAGGAACTAATTTTTTTTGTATTTTTGATAAAGAAAGCAAACTTGTAAAACTAATTTTTTTGTGTTTTTGATAAAGAAATAAGAAAACAAAGCAAAAACTAAACTAAAAAAAAAGAAAATAACAAAGTAAAGAGATTGGTTATGAGGGGCTCCCCTTGTGAAGATGTCCTTGACTCCCTAGCAACGGCACCAGAAAATATGCTTGATGGCCCAAAATATATCGAGCTCGTTGGGGAACCCCAAGCGGAAGGTATGATGAGCACAGTAGCAAGTTTTCCCTCAGTACGAAACCAAGGTTATCAATCCAGTAGGAGCAAGGAAACACCCCAAAGGTGTTGCTAGTTGAGCCTTGGCAGGGCGCACTACCGGTGCTAGTAGCAACATGGAGACCTACACAACAGAACCACATAACTTTGCCCCCAACTTGCGATGAGGTTGTCAATCTCACCAGTTTTGCTGAAAACAAAGGATTAAACGTATCGAATGGAAGAAAGTAATAGTTTGCATAAAGTAAACACAAAGCAGTAAACAGTTGATTGTAGATTGATGGTAAAAGAAAGGACCGAGGTCCATAGTTCACTAGAGGTGGCTCTACTTAAGATAGATAACATGCTGGGTGAACAAATTACAGCGGGGCAATTGACAAACATCAAGAAAGCATACAAGCATATACTAATCATCTTGACTCCTTTGAGATTCGATTGGGCATTACAACATTATACATAGACCGTCATCCAACTGCATCTATGACTAATAATCCACCTTCAGGTTATCATCCGAACCCCCTCCAGTATTAAGTGGCAAGCAACAGATTATGGCATTATAAATTGCATGTAAAGTAAACAATACGATTGTTCTATGAACAAAGGATTGTTGTTTTCTCCCTAGTAGCAACAACACATCTAGTACCTTAGAGATTTATGTCACTTCCCCAGATTACCAGAGGCATGAACCCACTATCGAGCATAAATACTAACTCTTGGAGTTGCTAGCATCTACTTGGCCAAGATAGCCACTAACAACGGAAAGCATGCAAGATCACAAATAACAAAGACATGATAGAATCAATAATCAATCTAAAATAGCATCTCAATATCCATCGGATCCCCGCAGACACAACATGTAGGAATTATAAATAGATGATCTTGATCATGAACGGAGCTCACAAGATCTAAACATGAAAGCACATAGGAGGAGAACTAGCCATCTAGGTACTACATGGGCCCGTAGTCCAGAGATGAACTACTCACACATCACACCGGAGGCTTGCATGATGATGAAGAAGGCCTCCAGGATGAAATCCCCTCTCTGGCAGGGTGCCGGGAAGAGCTTCAGATCCCTCCCGTTCTAGGGACAGAGATGACAGCGGCGACAGACTCTTTCGTGGAATTTTGATCAGGTACTTAGGGTTTCTGTATCGGAGGCATCTTATAGTCGGAAGGGGAGGCTGAGGGGGTGCTGGAGGCAGCCACACCACCCCCTGGCGCGGGCCAGGCCCGGCCGTGCGGCCAAGTGGTGTGGCGGCACCCTGGCCCCTCTCCGTCTCGTATTCTGGCTCTGTGTGTCCCTCGGTGAAATATTGACTTTGGCTTTTGTCCCATCCAATTCAGAGAATATTCATTTTCTGACTTCCTGGAACCAAAAACAGCAGAAAACAGGCAGCTGGCACTATGGCTCTTGTTAATAGGTTAGTCCAAGAAATTATATGAAAAGTACTCCAAAGTGTGGACAAAACATAAGAAAGTAGATGAAACCAAGCATGGAACATGAAAAATTATAGATACATTTGCAATGTATCATCAGACAATAAACAACAAGTTCTACTAGTACTGATATAGAAATGATTTTGTTTTCAGATATAACATAGAGATTTTGCACTGTTATTGTCTGTTAGAACTATAAAATATGTTTAAATGCAAAAAGAGACAAAAGGAAGCACAATACATAACCCAAACTTAGAGAGATAGGGGGATTGGGGGAACCTCACACTGGCATCCTGAAATCAGGCATGCTCATAGTCGCTTGGCAAATACTGCCTCCCGACCTACGCCCATTGTCTTTAATGCTGCTCCTCATGCCGCTTATCAAGGCCACTACACCACATGCGTCTCGCCATCAGTCCACATCACGCAAGCAGGCGCCGACGCTCGATTTCTTCTTAAGAGCTTCCTAAACGCAAGGGAATGCAAGACTTATATTACATTTGTTTCACCATCCAAAGCGAAAGGCAAATTAGCTAAAAACTAAGAGTGAACCATTGGCCTAAAACATCTTTCTTCCACCATATTTTCAGCAAGAATTTTCAGTCAGAAAGAAGTCAAAATAGACAAGGAAATATAAATCTTTCAGAACATACCCTTTGCAAGGACACACACCTATTTGCGTTCAAAAACAAAACAACGGGTTGCTGCAAATGAATTACGGTGGCAAAAGAATAAGAAATACCTTGATACTATTGGTCTCCAGTCATTTTGTCCTTCCAAATAAATAAATGTACAACCAACTTGCAACATAATGCTTAGTATATCCTTGAATATTTGAATAGGTGAAAAATTAAAATCCATAGCTTGAAGTGATCTACACTACAACTATGAGAAGGTGAGATTTTAAGCCCAATTTTATGCTATTTTAGAGTTGACATCCAATATAAGTTCAGCCGCTATAGCAGAAAGACAGATTAGATTAGTACCTCAAAAAAAAGACAGATTAGTATATCAAGAAGAACAAAACCATGACCATCCAAGATTAATGCTATGATTGTTCTAGAATTTATAGAGATTAGCAAACACATATACTATTCGATCTAAAGCTACATACAATCGGGGTGAAAGTCACCTGTTGGCAATTTGGGAATCCCACTAACTTCAATGATCATGTTATATTTCTTCCGTCACCATCCAATCGAAAAGAAATTCTCGTTGCTGGGACAGAATTCAGTTCTGGTCTTCTCTTTGAAATCTAAAGCACATGTCTCAGTGTAATTTCCTTCTTAATACCGAACCCTAGCCCTGAAACATTCAACAAAAATACAAATATAATTTAGACTTCATGAGATGAAAGTGCATGACTAAAACAATTCGAAGTGCTGCAACCTCTTGAGAAACCTGAACCAACATTCAGACTATTACCTATAGAACATTAGGATTAGGGCCTAATCTTATGTACAACTTCATCTTCTTTCATACCACACCTTCCTTAACCATATAGACAGAAGGCAAGGGAAGTGAGGCAAGGATGTAAACCAGTGTGATCTGGTATAGCTCGCAGGTCAAGCAAATTTCTTCAGTCTACATTTTAGCACATTCCTTAACCGTATAGGCTTTAATTTATCTAGTTTCGAAAATAGCGGAAATCGTTTTAATTGATCTTTATAATAGTTTTTTCCATTTTTCTTGAACATGATGGCCAAATCCTACGAGATACCTTTCATTATATCCCAAGCATAATCATCCATTGGCGCACAGGAGGTGAGGAGATGGCACTGTAGCTCAGAAGCGTATCGGAAGATGTAGTCATCGACAAAGTTGAGGTGGTACACTCATGTTAGTTTGATGTCAAAATTCCATGGATTTTCTAGTCTCTGCATCAGCTAGCCATCGGAATTGCTATTCATACTCACCACACCACATAAGAAACAAAAAATGAGGAGAGCAGGAAGATTTGTCTACAAAAACTAACATGATAAATACAAAAAAATCCATGCTAAAACTTTGAAAAAATTGCACACCAAGATACAACTTCTGCAGTTTTAATGGATCAAATAAATTGATGACTTTTCCATATGTCACAAAGAAAAGGTAGATAAATGTATGTCCAGAAGCTCCCACGAGAAGGTTTAGCGCTATATACACACAACGAATTGTCTCTCATATAGAAAAACTAAATAAGGCTCTGCCAGCCTCATGAAAACATAAATATCACTAAATTGGTCTAGTTGAATACATACTTAAAATGTCAAAATACGTCGCTCACCTGATATATATTAGAATTCACGACCAATATACTCTACTTGCAGAGCAACACAGACATAGGCATGCAACAATCACCTACAATGTAACACAAACAATTAGATTTCAAGAGAAATGGAGCATGATCATTTTGGTCCTTAATATGTACTAGATATTGTAAATTGCAAGAATATTATTTAACTATGCCAAATAAATAAATACAGTAGCTGATCTATGACATAAAAGTATGCTCACATAAGATACAATAGCTTGATATGTATTGGATATTGTAAGTTGCTGTGTGACATAAAAATAAGCTCGAAAGAAAATTCAAAAACAAATTATGGCTCTAGGGATGAGCATCACATTCATTGTTTCATACTCATTTAATCTCTAAAATGTAAAAATAAAAGTTTTAGAAGGTGTTTGGTTCGTAAACGTAAACAGAATCGAGTTAACATGTTAATGTAAACGGAATCGAGAAAAACTAAAACTTGTTTGGTTGGAGATTGTAATGTTAACCAATTCTTTCCAGAGAACGAAAAATAAGCTAACAAATCCTCTGCGTACTCCGGTAGGTGCCGCAGCGGCGGCGCTCCTTGCCTCTGCGTACTCTGGTAGGTGGGCAGGGGAGCGGGAGACAAGGCTGGCTCAGGGTGTTGGCTAGCAGTTGTGATCTGCGCGGCCTCGGACCGGTGGCGAGCCTCACCCTGGGCGACAGCTGAGTCGCCGACGGCATGATCTGTCGAGGCGACATCAAGGTCGGGAGACACGACATTGATGGCGGCGTGGAGGTGCTGCAAGGCGTGCGTTATCTTCAGGGCAGATATGGAGCGTGGAGCCTGAAGGAAATATGCCCTGAGAGTCAATAATAAAGTTGTTATTATGTATTCCTTATATATGATAGATGTTTATTTTGCATGCTAGAATTGTATTGATCGGAAACATCAATACATGTGTGTTTAATAAATGAAAAGGGTTCCTAGTTATGCCTCTCTTATAGACTAGCTTGTTGATTAACAAGATGATGAAGGTTTCCTGATCATGGACATTGGATGTTGTTAATAACAAGGTCACACCATTGGTGGAATGATGTGATGAACATTCATCCGAAGTATAGCATTACGATCAAGTCATTATGTTTATATTGCTATAACATCATACGAAGTAATCTTTATCCTTAGATCATGAGATCATGTTAATTGCTAACACCTGAAGAGTATCTTGATAACATCAAATGCCACACCGTAACCGGGTGACTATAAAGATGGGTTCAGTACTACGAAGGTGTTATGTTGAGGCTCATGGATCAAGAGTGGAATTTTTCAATCCCGATGACGGATAGATATACTCTGGGCCCTCTCGGTGATATCACATTGAGATAGCTTGCAAGCAAGTGATGTGATCACTAGAATATTATATCACAGGAATGAGAAAAGAGTGCATGTCGGTAACGAGATCGAACTAGGTATGGAGATACCGATGATCGAATCTCGGACATGTAATATATCGCGAGAGAAAGGGATTTAGTTACAAGCGTTAAAGGTTCTCACGATCACAGAAGTCATCGTTGAATGTGTAGGAGTCAGTACGGATCTCCACGTCCCGCTGCTGATTATTGATCGGAGAAGGGTCTCGATCATGTCTGCATTATTCGCGAACCGTAGGGTGACACACTTAAGAGTTACCGGACACCATTTTGGAGCACATATGTTTCAGACGAAAGAATTGCAAAGCACGGGAATTGTTTCAATAGAAACTGGAAATTGTTTCGGGTGAAATTGCAGAAAGTGGTTCTGCATGTGATATTGAAATATTGCAAGGGGCTATATGTGAATGTTTGTTACTTAAAGTAATTAACAAAATTCTGAATAAATTTAATAAAAGAGTTTTATTAAATGACAGAGCATTAAACTTGGAGAATTTTAATGCATTTAAAGTGGAGACTTTAAAAAGGAATGTGAAGAGGCATTTTAATGTGGAGGGGTTACCACCACATGAATGGGGGAGGTGAGGTGTCACCCCCCATGCACCGGCCATGGAGATGGGGGGTACCGCCCTCCTCCTATAAAAGGCCACCCATTCCCTCCTTCATCCTCACACCTCCTTGTGAAGGATCTCTCTCCCCCTCTAGAATTATTTCCCCATGGTCTCGGATTAGCGAGATACATGTTCCCGGTGGCATTTCATCTGGAAGGAGTTGCTGCTTCCGCTGGATCGCTGGAGCAAGGAGGTGGAGGTTGTCCGGTGGCTTGAACGTGTGTGCGAGTGCGGATGCGCTGCTGTGTTGCGGCGCTCGGACTTCCTCACGATCTTGAGATCGGCAAGTGTACGACTACATCAACCATGAGTTCCTACTCGTTAACAAAACTCGTTGTCTTCGAGGGTAAGTTCTCGTTGGATGTATGTCCACCCGTTGCTTTGTACCTAGTAGATAGATCTTGGCGTGGTTCCCTGACCAAGCGACCACCGAGTACTCGGTCTATGTGCACCCTCCCCGTAACCAGCCCCAACTCATAGTTGATAACCTGCAAAATAACCCCCAATTAAACAATTGCATGTCTCATACATATATCATCAAACATGTTGCCTTCATATTTCTCTACATCAGAGCACACACAAATAAATGGAGGAAGAGGAATCTGGAAGAAGAGGCAGGAGGAGGGCAGTGTGATACAGATGTGGCAGCATGTGCACTTCCTTCTTGCCCGCAGGTGCACCGAGATCAAGTTCTGGCTGTGCTGGCCGCCAGCCATGAAGAAGATGGGCAGGGGACACACCGAGGAAGACAACGACTCATGCCTCTAGCCCTCCGACCTCGAGCTGCGCCCCCTCCTCGTCGTCGGATCCTACCAGCCCACGGTGGGCCTCACGGACGCGTGCGCTCTGCTTCGTCCTGTACGACGCATCCGTGTCCAACATCCGGGCCCTTCTGGGCGCGTCGCCCCGTCCACGAGCTCTCGTGCCCCTCAGCGGTGTGTTCCCCGATGGCGGCTTGGAGCCGGAGAAGGCGATGCCCTTCGCGGCCGGCGTCCGGTTCCCCAAGGGCGATGCCCTTCGCTGCGGGAGTCGATCCAGACATCGTGAGCGCCCTGATGCTACTGCTCGTGGGCGATGCGGGGCGGCCCGCTCGCAAGAGGCAGGCAGAGGGGAGGCGCTGGCGCGAGGGAGGGGCTGGCTGGGCAGAGACAGGGGAGGTAAGGGACAGGAGGAGAGGCGGCTAGGGTTGCACGAGGAGGAGACTAAGCAGCAGTGAGTGGGGGAGGAGACGGGAGGAGTTGGGATTGGGTGGGAGGGGCACGGGAGAGGAATGGGAATGTTTTGGCTACCCACATCCTAGGTTGGCTCGTGGCACCCCAAAAAATACACCACAAACACAAATATAACACGCTGAGAAGTGGGGCCAAGACCAGCTCGCAAAACAACTTTGTACACGCGGAAGCACTGGTGTCCAATTCGGAGTGCACACAACAGAATACTTCGTGAGGGTAAAACCGTCCAGGCGTGAATCAATGGTCTGGATCCCTCCTAGGGGCTCGATCCAACGGTCAAAATGCGCTGATCGCTGAGGATCCAGTCGGGGGTGCCCCTATTATACCTTCGGATGTGTGTCACGACATATCAAGGAAGTTGGATGCATGCATAGTATTATTTCTTACGTAAAATCTTTAGGACGATGGAAATGATAGTTTTGTCTTTAAGATTGGAGAGATGAGAATTTCTTAATTTGGGGATACGAGACATCAGGAACAAAGGCACGGCAATGATACAATTTTCTATAGCCCAACTCTCTTACAAGACCACCAAATTAACTATTGAACTCTCATATCCCTGTGAATAGCTAACCACACCTCAATGAACACCCACCAGGTCTTGCACATAGACTTTTCCATGCCTTCGCGTATGCCCGCTCTTTCTCCTAAGTGAATCCCGATCTGCAAGACCTTGTGAGCACTTTTATTTTACAGAACCATGCTTGAGGAAACCATCTCGACATGGTTACTCTTATTTCTCTTTAGAGCCATCACGAGCTGCTACAAAATTTGTTTAATGTTGCGCCTTTAAAGTACCTTCTTCTATTCTTTGATCACCCTGGAGGGTTAATGTGCTAGAAGAGTTGTCTGCGGAAGAATGAGGTTTCCTCTGTCTCGTTTCACAATGTAAATGGAGATAGAGAAGTTTTTTTCCAAGGCTGTGTGCAGAGGCCGGGGGTGATAATCTCTCATTTCATAAAAAAAGAGAAGATTTTCCCTCTTTGAGGAATGATAAAGGAAAAGTTTTTTGTGACAGAAGAACCATTCAGTATTTTCTTACATCTTCTTTCAAGATAACTGTTAGAACATGTTGGGGTTCCGAATTTTATTTCTTTTGGCACTGGAAAGGTACGCAGGCTGTGCTGATGCTGTTTTGTTTCTTCCAGGGAAAAACATAGTAGTTGTACAGCCTAAGGAACAGCAGGCGGCCCAGTGGGTTGTTCAATTAAACAAAAACAATCCCTAATTTTCTTATTTTAAAATTGGGAAATCCTATAAATTGATCTTGTGATAATTGGACAAGCACCTATTGTGAGTTTCGGAGTTTATGACAACGTTGGTAAGACATAGTAGTTACAAAAGTAATTATAGGCATGAAAGGCATGAGGAACACATCCAGTACCTCAGATCCAATTTCTTTGAAATATATCCATTTGTTCTTAATTAGGCATTCACAAAATTATAAAGGAACATCACAAGAAATCTTTTCCCACTGTCCTATTTTTTACTTGAGTCGACATAATTGTTAATCTTTTTCGGCTCATTGTTAATTTGTGCGGAATGGTAGGTGGCATGTGAATAGTGGACAGTATTAATTTTGTGTGAAGCATGTCATATTTTGTGAAACCTGTTGGACATGTGCACGTGGAGCGCGTGTACGTGCACGGCTAGCTGAGGGATTATGGCTGCAACCAATTAACACTAACTTATGTTGTGCGGAATGGTGGATGTAATTTTCTGAGAAGAATGTCATATTGCTGCACCAGAAAAGTCGCTATGCATGTGTAACTAATGTCATTAGAACTTTACCAATGACAAGTGACAATAGTCTCGCCCGAACAATCTAGAATATATCAGGTAAAACAACTGATCACCTTTATTCTTTTTAACGAGAGAGAGAATGCTAGGATAAAAAAGCATACAAAGTTCTCTACGATTGTAATAGGACAATAAAGCATTGTGAACAATGTACATGGCCCTGTTTCCTAGACACCTTTCGCCAAAGTTTGGTTTGACATGTGACCAAGGAGATGCAGCTCAGTCAGAGGCAAAGAACATATCTGCCTCAGTTTGCCAATCGCCATGTTGGGAGGAGCTGAGTACTTCGAAAGATCAATTATCATAATAAATCGGATAGTAAGTGTGACATGCATCCATGGAAATTCCCTTCACAATTACATTACACAGTTTTTTCTGAAAAATATGGACATAGGCTCATCTCAAAGACGGAATGTTCATGGAAGCCTATGCCGTTGTGTTTGATGGCATCATCGACCTTGCAACCTTTGAAGCTTTGGCGTGTCATCAAGCTTTGAGCCTTCCCATACATGGAATTTTGTTGATTTGTTATATATCTCATCAGATTGCGTAGAAGTACTGAATGCCATTCAGGAAGGAAGTAAGAGCAGATATAGCACCGGACTACGAGAGATTGCCAACAACCGGCAAAAGTTCAGTCACACTTTCATTATTCAAGAGAAAATATCATGTAAATGTCTGTGCATAATTTTATATAGTGGCCGACGTGTTTGACTCATAGATTCTCCAAGCACCAGTTATTGTACCTCATAAAAGTTTTGTGGGTTTTGTACATATCAATTTTAGTTACTAAAAATAATTGTTTGCCAATTTATTAAGGACTCATCCATTTGTCTTCAGGATAGAAACCACCACTAGTAGAAAGAGGGCCTTTGGTCCAGAGTCCAAATTCCATTGGTCCCGATTCGTTTCTGTAATCGGGACCAATGCCAGGCACCGGTCCCGGTTCATGCCGCCAGGGCATTGGTCCCTGTTCATCTGTAAGCATTGGTCCTGGTTTGTGGCACGAACCGGGACCAATGACCCCTGCGAGGCATTGGTCCCTATTCATGCCAAGAACCGGGACCAAAAACCCCGCGACGGTCAGCAGTCCAGGATTTAATGTAATTTTTTTTGCGGGTAAGGAATTAATGTAAATTAATTCGGCGCAGAAATTAATTCGAGGTAGAAATTGAATTGATCACTATTTTTGAACAAATCTTTCACGAATTAATCGAGACAAAGGTCTAAATTGAGACATTTTATTATTCGACCACAAATTTTTCCATACAATTAAAGATGCGACTTTATAAATTTCTAGTCGACAACACTTCCGCTGCCGCTGTCCTCCGAGCCGTTGTCCTCCGTGCCGCCGGCTTCCTCGTCGTCGTCGGACGAAATCTCCACGATTTCGGCGTTGGTCGGGAGACGGAGCTCGTCTGCGCGCATAGCGGCGTCGATGGCGGTGTAGATGGTCCGTCCAGGGACGGACCAGAACAACTCCCGCCCTTCTTGGTTGCGGCGATCCGGGTGCACCAGGCGCCCGTCCATGCAACGGTTGCCAAGCTTGGCCTTCCGCTCCTTCTTAAACAGCCCGGACAAATACTCGCTGCCCGCCGCGTACCGAGGCAACGCCCTAATACACGCGGTCAGTTGGCGGCGACGCTCCGCGATGACGTACTCCATATCGTATCCGCGGGGGTTGAGGAGCGGAGCCATCGGCACCCCTCCTCGCTAATGCGAAATCCGGCGGGAAGGGTCGCGCGCGGCGGCGCGAGGATGCCGTAGATCGCAAACTGCGCCGTCTCGTAGTGGTTGAGCGTGGGCACCTCCATGACGACGCGGTGGAGATTGGAGAGGGAGGGGAGGCGAAACGACGGAGCGGTGGAGAGGCAAAGTGGTGGGGTGGAGAGGGACTGCAGAGAGGTAGAGGCGATGGCGAAAGTGAGCGTTGTGGCCTCATATTTATGCGTGGGGACGACGAAGTGACGGAGGCATTGGTCCCAGTTATTGCCACATCCCGGGACCAAAGCCCCTCCCGAGCGACACGTGGCGGCCCAGCAGCGCGCCCCCCACCGAAGTCATTGGTCCCGGGTCGTACCATCAACCGGGACCAATGACCTGGGTGGGGTGCGAGCTGCTGGGCCGCCATGTGTCGTGCGGGAGGGGCTTTGGTCCTGGTTCATGCCAAGAGCCGAGACCAAAAACCCTCCCCTGGCTATATATAAGCCCAGCCCTTTGCCCACCAAATTTTGCTGGATTGTGTGTGAGGAGTGGGTGCTAGCTTTTTTTTCTTTGATTGCACACAAGGTGTTCGACGAAATGTCCGAGCCACACTTTAGTTCGCACAACACGGTATCCTCGGCTGAGGTTAGCAACCTTATCTTCTTTATCTGTAACTGATACAAAAATATTGCATCTGTCCATGTAGGGTGGTCATTTTACTATTCACGATGTTATTGTAATGGTTAATTATTATGACGCAGATCAATGCACGGATGTGATGGATGTATGGCGACCGACGCCATTCCGATTTTATTGCAGGCCTCCATAAATTTATCGATTTGGCTAAGGCAAACAAAGTGGATAATTTTATGCCTTGTCCCTACGTCGACTGTCGGAACGTGGCGGAGCACTCTGCCCCGAGAATCCTTCAAAGCCATCTGCTTCAGAGAGGTTTCATGCCCGGATATTATTGTTGGGCCATGCACGGAGAAAGAGGGGTTAGGATGGAAGAAAATGAAGAAGAGGAGGATGATGACAACTATCCTATGTCCCCTGAAGAATACGGTGATACTGCAATGGAAGGCAATGAAGAAGAGGGAGGCGGCAATGAAGAAGAACAACGGGCATCAGATGAGCCCGCTGATGGTCTTGGTCGGGTCATTTCTGATGCAAAGCAACAATGTGATACAGAAAGGGAGAAGCTTAAGTTGGAGTCCATGCAAAAGGATCACAAAAAGTTGTTGTACCCAAATTGCGAAGATGGCAGCACAAAGCTCGGTACCACACTTGAACTGCTGAAATGGAAGGCAGAGACTGGCTTATCTGACAAGGGATTTGAGAAGTTACTGAAAATAATGAAGCCGAAGCTTCCAAAGGATAACGAGTTGCCCGAGACAACATACGAAGCAAAGAAGACTATCTGCCCTCTAGGATTAGATGTGGAGAAGATACATGCATGCATTAATGACTGCATCCTGTACCGCGGTGAGAAGTACGAGAATATGGATAAATGCCCGGTATGCAATGCATGTCGATACAAGATCAGACAAGATGACCCTGGTGATGTTGAGGGCAATGACGAGCCCTCCAGGAAGAGGGTTCTTGCTAAGGTTATGTGGTATGCTCCTATAATACCATGGTTGAAACGTCTATCCAGAAATAAAGAGCATGCTAGGTTGTTGCGATGGCACAAAGAAGAGCGTAAGAAAGACGGGAAACTGAGACACCCTGCCGATGGGTCGTAGTGGAGAAACATCGAGAGAAAGTACTCGAACTTTGTAGGTGACGCGAGGAACTTATGGTTTGGTCTAAGTACTGACAGCATGAATCCTTTTGGGGAGCAGAGCTGTAGTCACAACACCTGACCAGTGACTCTATGTATCTACAACCTTCCTCCTTGGTTGTGCATGAAGCGGAAGTTCATTATGATGCCAGTGCTCATCCAAGGACCGAAGCAACCCGGCAACGACATTGATGTATACCTAAGGCCATTAGTCGATGAACTTTTGCAGTTGTGGGCAGAACTAGGTGTAAAGGTGTGGGATGAGCACAAACAGGAGCCATTTGACCTATGAGCGTTGTTGTTCGTAACCATCAATTATTGGCCTGCTCTTAGTAACATTTCAGGACAGTTAAACAAGGGATACAATGCATGCACGCACTGTTTAGATAATACTAAAGGTACATATTTGGATAAACGTAAGAAGGTTGTGTACATGGGGTGTCGTAAATTTCTTCCGACCAATCATCAAGTAAGAAAGAAAGGCAAGAATTTCAACGGTGAGGCAGATTACCGGAAGAAGCCTAAGCTCCCTAAAGGTGCTGCTGTGTCTGGTATGGTGAAGGACCTAGAAGTAATCTTTGGAAAGGGTCCTAGCGGTCAATCTGTTCCGAAAGACCCCATTACCGGACACACGGCCATGTGGAAAAAGAAATCTCTATTTTGGGAGCTTGAGTATTGGAAAGACCTAGAGGTCCGTTCTTCAATCGACGTGATGCATGTGACGAAGAATCTTTGTGTGAACCTGCTAGGCTTCCTGGGCGTGTATGGGAAGACAAAAGATACACCAGAAACACGGGAGGACCAGCAACGTATCAAAGACCCACACAATAAGCATACTGATAAAGGACGTAAATACTTAAGTAGCTACGCTCTTACCAAAGCAGAGAAGGAAATATTTTTTGAAGTCTTTTACAGTATCAAGGTCTCGGCTGGCTTCTCATCAAATATAAAGGGAATAATAAATATGGCAGAGAAAAAATTTCAGAACCTGAAGTCTCATGATTGCCACGTGATTATGACACAGTTGCTTCCGGTTGCATTGAGAGGGCTTCTACCGGAAAATGTTCGATTAACCATTGTGAAGCTATGTGCATTCCTCAATGCAATATCTCAGAGGGTAATCGATCGAGAAAGTCTGGAAAGGCTAAAGAAGGATGTGGTCCAATGTGTTGTCAGTTTTGAGTTGGTGTTCCCCCCGTCCTTCTTCAATATTATGACGCATCTCTTAGTTCACCTAGTCGATGAGATTTACATTCTCGGTCCTGTATTTCTGCACAATATGTTCCCCTTCGAGAGGTTCATAGGAGTCTTAAAGAAATATGTTCGCAGCCGTGCTAGGCCAGAAGGAAGCATCTCCAAGGGCTATGGAACAGAGGAGTCATTGGTTTCTGTGTAGACTTTTTTCCTGACCTTAAGCCGATTGGTGTTCCTGAATCACGGTATGAGGGGAGACTGAGTGGAAAAGGCACGCTAGGAAAGAAAGCAATGATATTTAGGGACGGACATTCTTTGAATCAAGCACACTACATAGTTCTCCAAAGTTCTACCTTCGTGGCTCCGTATATCGAGGAACACATGAATGTTGTACGCTCCAAGTTCCCGGGGAAGGATGCCTACTGGATTAAAAAAAATCACATGGAGACTTTCGTAACTTGGTTGCAATTACATCTCATGAATGACACCACTATTGGAGATCAGCTCTACTTGTTGGCCGCGACACCATTTGCGACTGTATTGACTTTCCAAGGGTACGAGATAAATGGGAATACATTTTACACGATTGCCCAAGATAAAAGAGCACCAACCAAAACAGTGGTGTCCGCTTTGATACAACATGCGAGAATGGGAAAAAGGACCCATACTATGGTTACATAGAGGAGATATGGGAACTTGACTATGGACCTACTTTTAAGGTCCCATTGTTTCGGTGAAGTTGGGTCAACATGAATGGAGAAGGGGTAAAGGTAGACCAGCTGTACGGAATGACAACAGTGGATCTCAAGAATCTTGGTTACAGAGACGAACCATTCGTCCTAGCCAATGATGTGGCTCAGGTTTTTTATGTGAAGGACATGTCCTCTAGACCGCAAAAAATAAAAAATAAGGAATCGAATACATCAGATGATGAGCCCCGGCATCACATAGTTCTTTCAGGGAAAAGAAACATCGCGGGAGTCGAGGACAAGACAGACATGTCAGCAGATTATGATAAGTTTGATGAAATTCCGTCCTTCACCGTGAAAACTGACCCAAGCATCCCTTTAAGCAAAGAAGATGCTCCATGGTTACGGCCTAAGAAGCGATCATAGGCAAGGGATCGACATACGCAATGAAGGATTCATATCCTAAACCCTAAACCCTATGTAAATATATGTAATGTATGGAAACTTTATGTGATGTATGGAAACTTTATGTGATGTATCAAAACTTTATGTGATGTATCGAAACTTTATGTAATGGAGTCTTTCACGGGCTTGCAGGGAAATTTTTCCGAGGCGGAGCTTCCGAAGATGTCGTAGGGCGTGTGCACCAACGACATCTTCGAGAAGCTCCGCCACGGGAGATTTCACAACCCTTTCCCCAACACTGTTAGAGGAGATGGAGTCTTTCACGGGCTTGCAGGGAAATTTTTCCGAGGCGGAGCTTCCGAAGATGCCGTAAGGCGTGTGCACCAACGACATCTTCGAGAAGCTCCGCCATGGGAGATTTCCCAACCCTTTCCCCAACACTGTTAGAGGAGATGGAGTCTTTCACGGGCTTGCAGGGAAATTTTTCCGAGGCGGAGCTTCCGAAGATGCCGTAGGGCGTGTGCACCAACGACATCTTTGAGAAGCTCCGCCACGGGAGATTTCCCAACCCTCCATCCATGGGGATGAAACTCTCTCTACCTATGTTGGCTTGTTGAGCTGCTTGCCATGGCGTATCGATGGTCCTTTTATAGGCACGACGCCGCTTCTACTTTGTCTTGTTCCTCCGACAGGGCGTCGTGCGCTACATGCTTTATCTCATCGAGTAGTGCGTCCACCCACACGTCCTTATCCCGCCGACAGCTTTAGTCTCGGTTGCAGCCACCAGCCAGGACTAAAGGTTACCCACGCGTCCTTATCCCAGCGACATCTTTAGTCTCGGTTGCACCCACCAGCCGGGACTAAAGGTTACCCATGCGTCCTTATCCCACCTACATCTTTAGTCTCGGTTGCACCCACCAGCCGGGACTAAAGGTTACATTGTTTGGATCATTTTTGAATTTCTTATGCCCGTTTCAAACTATATTCAAATTCTTAGCCCGAGGCTGAGCCTCGCTGAACTTGAAGTGGATCTCTGATGAAATAGCATGTTGTGAAAGTGGATCTCAAAAATGGAAATTGGCTTTTTCTTGTGTCGAAAGGGAAAACTTCCTCCTGCAACATCGTAAGCCATCCCAAGATGCACATGTGTGCACAGTATGGGCACATTATCACAAACTATGCCCTGATTCTAGCCATAACATTGGTGGTTTGACCTAAATGCCATGAAACCTCGAACATGATAGGTCATTTTGTGAAGGATTTTTTATGATGTTTGCAATTTTTCAAGTTCAATATTTTTTCTTGCAACTGTGACACATAATATGACACCACGCGAAGGTTTCACATTGTTTGGATCATTTTCGAATTTCTTATGCCTGTTTCAAACTATATTCAAAACGGCTGGCATGAAGCTTCTTAGCCCGGGGCTGAGCCTCGCTGAACTTGAAGTGGATCTCTGATGAAATAGCATGTTGTGAACCTATAAATGATTTTTTTTAAAATTCAAAAGCATTATATCATGTACTTGTAGTTCAAATCTTGGCAACCTCCTACCGATTCGGCAAGAATTTGTCTTTTTCATGAGGGATGGACAGAAAGGTTCCAGATACACCGGTTGGGAAATTGTCCATATAAGGTGGTATAGTATATTTGAAAAATTGTTTGGTACCAATGCCAAACTTTAATTTGGTGGTTGCTTCATAGAACACCCCGATTTCGGCACCTCAAAAATGGAAATTTTCTTTTTCGTGTATCGAAAATGAAAACTTCCTCCTGCAACATCGTAAGCCATCCCGAGATGCACATGTGTGCACAGTATGGGCACATTATCACAAACTATGTCCTGATTCTAGCCATAACATTGGTGGTTTGACTTAAATGCCATGAAACCTCGAACATGATAGGTCATTTTGTGAAGGATTTTTTATGATGTTTGCAATTTTTCAAGTTCAATATTTTTCCTTGCAACTGTGACACATAATATGACACCACGCGAAGGTTTCACATTGTTTGGATCATTTTCAAATTTCTTATGCCCGTTTCAAACTGTATTCAAAACGGCTGGCATGAAGCTTCTTAGCCCGGGGCTGAGCCTCACTGAACTTGAAGTGGATCTCTGATGAAATAGCATGTTGTTAACCTATAAATGATTTTTTTTAAAATTCACAAGCATTATATCATGTACTTGTATTTCAAATCTTGGCAACCTCCTACCGATTCGGCAGGAATTTGTCTTTTTCATGAGGGATGGACAGAAAGGTTCCAGATACACCGGTTGGGAAATTGTCCATATAAGGTGGTATAGTATTTTTTAAAAATGGTTTGGTACCAATGCCAAACTTTAATTTGGTGGTTGCTTCACAGAACACCCCGATTTCCGCACCTCAAAAATGGAAATTGGCTTTTTCGTGTGTCGAAAGGGAAAACTTCCTCCTGCAACATCGTAAGCCATCCCAAGATGCACATGTGTGCACAGTATGGGCACATTATCACAAACTATGCCCTGATTCTAGCCATAACATTGGTGGTTTGACCTAAATGCCATGGAACCTCGAACATGATAGGTCATTTTGTGAAGGATTTTTTATGATGTTTGCAATTTTTCAAGTTCAATATTTTTCCTTGCAACTGTGACACATAATATGACACCACGCGAAGGTTTCACATTGTTTGGATCATTTTCGAATTTCTTATGCCCGTTTCAAACTATATTCAAAACGGCTGGCATGAAGCTTCTTAGCCCGGGGCTGAGCCTCGCTGAACTTGAAGTGGATCTCTGATGAAATAGCATGTTGTGAACCTATAAATGATTTTTTTACAAATTCACAAGCATTATATCATGTACTTGTAGTTCAAATCTTGGCAACCTCCTACCGATTCGGCAGGAATTTGTCTTTTTCATGAGGGATGGACAGAAAGGTTCCAGATACACCGGTTGGGAAATTGTCCATATAAGGTGGTATAGTATTTTTTAAAAATGGTTTGGTACCAATGCCAAACTTTAATTTGGTGGTTTCTTCAAAGAACACCCCGATTTCGGCACCTCAAAAATGGAAATTGGCTTTTTCGTGTGTCGAAAGGGAAAACTTTCTCCTGCAACATCGTAAGCCATCCCAAGATGCACATGTGTGCATAGTATGGGCACATTATCACAAACTATGCCCTGATTCTAGCCAGAACATTGGTGGTTTGACCTAAATGCCATGAAACCTGAACATGATAGGTCATTTTGTTAAGGATTTTTTATGATGTTTGCAATTTTTCAAGTTCAATATTTTTCCTTGCAACTGTGACACATAATATGACACCACGCGAAGGTTTCACATTGGTTGGATCATTTTTAAATTTCTTATGCCCGTTTCAAACTATATTTAAAACGGTTGGCATGAAGCTTCTTAGCCCGGGGTTGAGCCTCGCTGAACTTGAAGTGGATCTCTGATGAACTAGCATGTTGTGAACCTATAAATGATTTTTTTAAAAATTCACAAGCATTATATCATGTACTTGTAGTTCAAATCTTGAAACGTTTTTTAAAATTCCAAATTATGCAATAAATATTTTGTTAATGCAATTTTCATTGTAAATAGTACAATTGTATAGTTAAAATAATAATATTTGAAAAGAGAAAATGGTTTTTGATTAGTTATTCAAATTGAAGCACTTTTCTTGTTAAAAGTTTTTTAAAATTCGAAATTATGCAATAAATATTTTGTTACTGCAATTTTAATTGTAAAGTTCAAATAAAAATATTTGCAAACAGAAAATGGTTTTTGACTAGTTATTTAAATTGAAGCACTTTTCCGGTTAAAAGTTTTTTTAAATTCCAAATAAATAATCATCTTAAATTGAAACATCTTATTAATTAAATAAGAAACAAATTTGAAAATGGCGGGAAGACCAAAAGGTTTGCAAAAATCTGAAAAAACGGGTCAACGATCTCGGTTCGTCCCACGAACCGGGACCGATGATCCCTGAATGCGCACGCTGCCATTAAAACGCCTTTGGTCCCGGTTGGTGGAACGGACCGGGACCATTGATCCTTTGGTCCCGGGTGGTAGGACTAACCGGGACCAGCGGCCGTGCACGTGCCAGCACAGCAACGCTCGTGCCCCAGACCTTTGGTCCCGGTTGCTGGCACGAACCGGGACCGTTGGTCCTTTGGTCCCGGTTATTGGGATGACCCGGGACCAATGGTCTTTACAGTTAACAGCCCCGGCCTTCCTCCTCCCCAACTTCCCCCAATTCACAAAGCATATCGATGCGCGGCTAAGCAAAATTTGCGGCGGAGGAAAATCACACCGGCAGGCTGCCCTAATCCAGAGCGGCCGCTTCACGCCGTCGACGCCCGCCGCCGCCGCGCCACCACCGTCTAAGGAATCGACCGCGCACGCTGGAAATCGACGCCATAGTCACCGTCTGCTCCGACTCCGGTCGTCGCGGTTGCCGCTGCTTCCAAGCTCCTCCGGCCTCGTTGACCCATCCATCGTCTTCGTGGTGAGCCGCTGGTCCTCCAGGACCTCTCCTTTCTCTCTCTCTCGCTCCACCCCCGTCTGTCGCCGAGCGCCACTGTCCGCCGCCGTCGGCCGCCGTCGCAGACGATGCTCCGATGGCCAATAAGGGGCGGCGCGACCATCGTTAGCTTCCTCGCGACGCGCTCGTTCGAACCCGACCTTCTGCATGTTCCAGCAAGCACTCTAGTGCTGCTAACCACCGCCGGCCGACGTGCCCTCCGGCGAGCCCATGTGGCGCCAAGGTGGCGCTCATGTGGCGCCCTGACGTGGGCGTCGAGTAAGCTCTGCCAGCGTGGCAGGCCGACATGGCCCTGGCCCCACTAGTCAGTCACTATGGGTAGGAAGTGCATCTATGAGAAAAGGTTCCCGGCCTTAGGTGACGTCAGCCTTTACCTATGCTGACGCAATAAAAGTTTAATATTTGTTTAAATAATTTCAGAAAAGAGTTTAATCTTATAAATTCAATAACTAATTATTTCTAAGTCAGAAAAATATGTATAATATATCAAAATATTTAGAAAAATGAGATCTACACAATAGACTCATAATCATGCATTGTTCAACAACTTTAATTACAAGTTTAATAAGAGATTGAAATCAACCCCTCGTAGGTGATTTCGGGGTCTCTCCTGTACTAGGGTTTGGACCATTCGGATCCCACTTAAATTGCCAAGCATGCCTTAGGGTTAAATTTCAATTATGTTTAACTTGTCATATCATTATCGATGCCATGTGTTGATTGTTTAACTTGCAGATACTATGGATCCAACACATCAGGAAAACATCCTTCGATGTCACGAGTGAGTTTCTGAACGATTCCGGTCAGGGTGATGAGTCTCTCAACCGAGGAGACGGCTCCGGTGAGGTAGAAGCCGAAGCCTGGGACAGGGGAGAAGACGATAAGGAAGAAGGCGATGGCTCCGGCGGAACCTTAAATCTCGCAAACACCAGTGAGGTGTATATATGTATTTTTGTAATTAAAGTGCTGTTGTCTATATATACATGCATATATTAACACTCTTTCTTCTTTTAGCCCTCCGGATCGAGAACTTCTTCCGTAAGAACGAAACGAGGCCCAACGAAAAAGTTGGATGACACTTTGAGGTATAGGATCGACGTGGTCGGTGTAGATGGCGAACCGTAAGCTCCCGTCGATGTCGCAAGAAAATTTGTCAAGCAATGCGGAGTTCTTGTGAGGGGCTACATCCCGATCACCGTTCAAGAATGGAATCGGCCAAGCGGCGGTGGAGTCCCGTATGTCGGCGACAACGCCAAAGATAAGCTTTTTGACAAGCTCATGACTAATTTCCTCCTGCCGGAACCAGATGTGACTCCAGATGAGGAGGAGAGAGAGCAAGAAGGGAGCTTGTGCAAAGATTCAAGAAGCCGGCTATGCTAAGTGAAGACACTAGTGGGAGGATTTTGTGAACTACAAGACATCGGAGAAAGCTAAGGAAAGGTCTAGGATAAATACGGAGAATGCTGCTAAGAAACTGTACCATCATAACATGGGGCCTGCTGGCTATGCCGGTTGCATGCCTAAGTGGGATGCACTTCAGGTCAATTACATAACTGTCAGGATCAGACCAGAGCCCGCAACATGGACACCACGGGCGAGAAACTGGTTTTATGGCCATGGGGGCACATTGGACAAAGAAGGGAGGGCAATATATAATCAGAAACACAAAGATGATCCCCTACTGCCCATCGACCATATTAGAAATGCAGTAGATGATGTTGCAGCGGGACGGTTCGTTCTCGATAGAGAGAACGACGAGCTCACACGGGCCCTTAAAAATCCTGAACACGACGGACGAGCATGAGGCACACCAGGCTCCAAGCCGTGGAAGGTTGCCTTCCCCCCGGAAATGAAGAGATATCCCGATAAAAGCCATCAGAGGAGAAAGGAAAGGGAGGCAGCTGAGAAAGCGGCCGCGGCAGACCGGCTGCGTAATGTAGAAGAAGCATTAAAGCGGCACCAGGATCAACTCGACATACTTAGCCAGCAAGGTACTAGCGGCCAATCTCAGCGGCACGTGGTAGAAGCTGCATTCGAGGGTACCGGCGCCCCATCGAATAAGAAAAGCAGTGTCGCTTCCACGCAGATCCATGATGTTGATGATGATGCACCGATGGCATCTCCTCCTAAACGCTACCCAGTGGATGATATCATGGAGACAACAGCTTGTGAGCTAAAGGTGTAGGTTATGAACTTAAGGGTGACGGCGGCGATCGGCATGGCGGTACCAATTGGGCCTAACCCAACTTGGCATTGCAGACCGGTTCCAAAAGGGTACGCTGTCGTCACGGTGGATGAGGTGAAGGAAGATTTGGAGGAGCTGAAGCTAGACCACCCTATAGGGGAAGATATGGAGTTGACTCAACTAGGAGAAGCCAAAGGGGGGACTAATCTATGGCTAAAGGAGCGCATCATGCTTCCAAATTATGTGCCGCCAAGGCCACCCACTCCTCAGAGCAGCAATCCACCTTCGTCGCCACCTCACCATTCTCCAGCGCAACCGTCGCCTTCACCGCCTCACCGCTCAGTGCAACTGTCTCCATCGCTGCCTCAGCCGTCTCCACCGCCGCGTCAGCCGTCTCCGTCCCCTGAGCCTCAGAGACAAAAGCGGAAGTATACTAAAGGGGGCAACACCACCAGCAGCAGCAAGAGCATGTTCCGATCACCGAAACGTAAGCAATCGCCCCTCCCAAGAGTACCTCAGCAGAATATGAAGAAGCTACCTTGCGAGAAGACAGATGAGGAAACTGATGCGACCGTAGCTGCCCATTATGAAAAGTGGAAGATTGACATGGTTAACAAGAAAAAGCCGATAGAGGCATTTTTCCCGGTCACCGCAGAAGATAAAGCCAAAGAAGCCGCGCTTAAGATTCAGCTTCACCAACCCATATCGCTCACATCAGACTATAATCGCTCTATTACCAAGTCGGCTGAGGCAAAAGAGCGGAGAGTCGGGAAAGAAGTTGCCCAGCTTGGACAGCAGAAAAATAAATCGATCGAACCGCTCAAAGTGTACGATACCAATGAGTGGATGATCCAGGAGCGGCATGATCCGAATATTGATCCGAAGTTTGTTCGACTGTACGGAGAAAAGGCCCAATTATATGGACTGTCTATTACTGAGTACATGAGACGTATGCATGAGTTCGAGGGGTACCAAGAAACAGCATACGTGTACCAGTACGTGGCTCCTCTCGTCAAACCCGAGTTAGTCAAAGATCTACCAAACTAAATGCGAAGATTGCATAAATGGTACATCCAAGCCTGTGCTGATTCCAAAAACTGGATCTATGCTGCATATAAACACCACCATTACGGTCATGGAGATGGCTTCATACTGATTGAATTTCCAGAATTATTTCAGTTTTACCAACAAGACGCCCTCGACAAAGCTATCGTCAGTGCCTATTGTTTGTAAGTATTATTAATTTCTGTAATTAAGTCTTTCTAGCTCTTCTCATTCGTTACTTGTATAATCTTACTAATCACTATACTAATTATATATGCAGAATGAAGATTCAAGAATGCAACAAAGGACAAATCTTTGACCTTGGGTCTGTTGACTGTAATTTCGTTCATGAAGTTACTCTAAAAACAAATTCCAAAGAGATAGAGGATAACTTGTTCAAAGCGTTGAAGTATTTCAGCAACAGAAGGGAAATACTATTTCCTTACAACGCTGCGTGAGTATTACTGTCTTGTACACATTCTATTTTCGATTACTCGATGTTAAGCGTATAATTGACTCATGTTATATTTTGTTAGTGTGTCAAGCTTCCACTATATTCATTTAATCATTTCTGTTGACACCGGAGTAGTAAAAGTCCTGGACTCAAAAAGCACATCATTAGAAAAGTGGGCAGACATGCAGGAATGCCTCCAGAGGGCTTGGAAACGGTTCACCGCCAAAACTAGGGGTGTTTGGAAGCCAGAGCTTACATTTCAACCATTGCCTGTAAGTACTACTTGCTAGATCCACGCATCTCTTTGATTCTAGTTTCAATACCACCATTATCATGCTTGATTATTATTTTGATTGAACTCCGTTCTCGTAAAGTGCTTGAGGCAGGAAGCCGGGAATAACTTATGTGGATACTATGTCTACGAGTTCATTCGCCAGACGACCAAAGAGAAGGGGGCAGACCGGAACATCAAAAAAATGAAGTACGATAAACAATAATCACAACTTTATTTTATTACCACCAATTGTGTTTAGTTTCATTCATATATATTGATCCCCTTCTTTATATTAGATCGAACGGATGCGGGGCGGTCTTCTATCACAAGAACGCGTGCAAGCAATTCAAGAGGAAATTGCCGGATTATTGTTAGAACAAGTCATAGATCCGAAAGGAGAATACTATTACCCACTTCATTTGGAAGGGTGAAGTTTATAAAAGAAGTGTAAATTAGATAAAATTCATGTGAGAGTATCGTTTGTAATTATAATATATTTCGACCAAGAAGACGGATGAGACGGTGTATATATTTGTGAACATGCATGATGTGTAATATATATATCGTGGTTTCATTATTGCTGTATATATGTAGTACCATTAAATTTATAAAAAAAATCCTGCCGTGGCAAAAAATAGCCTGAAATCCTGCCGCGGCAGAAAAATAGCCCGAAAATCTTGCTGCGGCACAGAGACCAACGATCCAGGTTCGTGCTAAGAATCGGGACCAATGATCCACCCCCGCCCGTCTCTGGTGCTGCCACGTGGGGACCCACTGGTCCCGTTTTTTCCCACGAACCGGGACCAATGATCCACCCCCCTCGTAGCTCGCCCGCCCACGTGGAGACCCATTGGTCCCGGTTCGTGCGCGAACCGGGACTAGCATTAGTCCCGAGTGATTGGTCCTAATTCTGGAACCGGGACCAATGGCCCTTATGAACCGGGACTAGATGCCATTTTTCCACCAGTGCACGTATTCCGTACACCACAATGGATACCACGTATTCCTTACACCACAATGGATAGCCTGCCATTGATAATCCATAGATGTATTGAGAATTTTTCCATCCTAAGATGATTTTTCCCACATAATTTTCCCAAATTCTCCTTGGTAGTCAGACATCATATATAATTCCTTGGTAGTCACGGGCTCACCTATCGTGTTGTCTCCTGCACCGACATGGCAATTTCTTCATCAACGACTTGGTGGCCTCTAATGGCGACTCCGTTCAATGGCGACTTGGATGGCATCTCGACTCACCTTAGCGAATGAACTACATGCGATATTTATCTATTTCAGGAGATCGTCAATGACTCACAATCGACTCCACCCAATGTCGACTCACCTGGCACGTCAACTGGTCCAGGCGAATGGACTACTTCATGTGTTATTTCTCTGTTTCAGGAGCTCGCCAACGACTCACCATCGACTCTACCCTGGAACCTCCTGCGCTAATTCAGTGTCTTGAAGTCAACGCCGAGTCCCTAATGCGTTCGGGGACTACTGATGGGGGAATACCCATCGGGATATACCCATGAAGTGGAGTCGCCAGCTGGATTGATCCGACTGAAGCCAATACCAGAGCGGGTCGACGCTGGAGTTTATACTGCTAATCATATTTTACCTGGTAGAGACGCTGGAGTTTATACTGCTAATCATTTTTTACCCGAACCTTATATTGAGAAAATACCTTTTCCAGTCAAGGTAAAGGAACATTCTATGATGGCTAGTATGGTTAATGAAAGTACAAATAAAGCTGTTGAACCTGATGAACAAATAGCTGTTAAACCTGTAATAGCAAATGTGAAAGACTTTGTCCCTAAATACGTAGAGGATGGACACACTATCCTCTGTAAGGATACTTCTAATATTGTTTCACAAAGTAGTGTTAAGAGAGCTAGTGTCCCTGTGTTTTCTGTTAGAATAAGTGATCATTGCTACAATGGTTCTTGTGATAGTTATATTGTTAAATTTATGCACGATACTAAAAGTTACTATGATAGAGGGAAAATTATTCTTATGCATCTCAATAATATTAATTTTTCTCGATTTATGCTGAAAGTCTTTACGTTGCACTTGTTTTGCCTTCCTATGCTAGCAGCCTCTGGTTTCAACAATTTATTTTCTTACAAAAGTTCCTTGCATAGGAAGTGGGTTAGACTTAAACATGTGTATATTTGCTTCTTGATGTTCTCTCTTTTACTTCAATTCATATTCTTATGTGAGCATGATTGAAATTATCATGCCCATCTTAATGGCTATAAAGATGGAACTTTTTGGGAGACAACCTAATATATTTTTGCTTTTAGTTTGCTTTTGTTTAATTGAGTTTTGGAAGTTGTTGCTTCTGAAATAACCTCTCCTTATCATTTTTATTTGGTTTTTGTGTCAAGATCAACCTCTAATGAGAGGGAAGTAAGATATGGGGAAGTTGATCTCCCGAAACAGATTTTTGTGTTTCACTGTACAAAAAACGCGAAAAATCTTAGAATGTCGTACTGATCTATAATTTTTTGTATGCAAGCCCCAGGTTATTAATTAACTTTCGTTAGTTTTGCACTTTTTGATTTGAGCAACATAAGATTTTCGAAAAAATTGTTCTTTACCTGCTGGTCTGTTTTGACAGATATTTCTTTACCTGCTGGTCTGTTTTGACAGATATTTGCCATTTCTGCATTTGCCTCTTAAAAAAATTTCCTTTTCGAATTCCTTTTAAGGCTTTCGAGAGGACTTGTTTCAGTAGATTATGTTTTGATAGATTTCAGTTGAAATTGAACTTAAAGTTTTATTATCTTGCATGCACTAAAGTAAGATATGGGGAAGTTGATCTCCCGAAACAGATTTTTGTGTTTCACTGTACAAAAAACGCGAAAAATCTTAGAATGTCGTACTGATCTATAATTTTTTTTATGCAAGCCCTAGGTTATTAATTAACTTTCGTTAGTTTTGCACTTTTTGATTTGAGCAACATAAGATTTTCGAAAAAATTGTTCTTTACCTACTGGTCTGTTTTGACAGATATTTGCCATTTCTGCATTTGCCTCTTAAAAAAATTTCCTTTTCGAATTCCTTTTAGGGCTTTCGAGAGGACTTGTTTCAGTAGATTATGTTTTGATAGATTTCAGTTGAAATTGAACATAAAGTTTTATTATCTTGCATGCACTAATGTTGCTAATGCGAATTGTGTGAAGTTCTGTGTGAAAGAAATTTTCAAGTTGTAGGAGAAAATGGTGTAATGAGATGGTGAATGGTCAAAAGAGTCAAGCGATATGTTTATGAAGATTAAGATATTGATGTTATTCAAGTGGTGACTCCGAAAAAAATTATCGAAGACCAAATTCAGAAACCTGCAGTGTCCGTTTTCGAATAGGTAACAGTTATGGTAAGAAAAGGTCCGAGAAAAATCTATCAATTTATATTTTTGAAGTTTTTATCTAACATGGAAAGCAATGAGTCGAAAGAGGGACGGAAACGGAGCCCGGTTGGCTCACACCACCCCGTCGCATGGGCTCACCTGGCCACGCCACCAGGGGGTCTGGCCACGCTGGAGCCCGTCTCCTACCTGTTTTCTCTCAGTAGTTTCCTTTTGTTGTAAAAACTTCGTAATATATAATCCCCCGGATCCTCCGAGGTTCGTATATCTTGTTCTCGTCGTGTTTACGTTTCGATCTGTTTCTGACAGGTAGAGTCTCAGTTTTGGAGCCACAATGTCTTCCTCCGGATCAACCAAGGAAGATTCCTCCACGGACATCATCAACCCGTACATGCGTGAGTTGAAGATTCATCCCAAGGAGTTGTTGTTCGAATATGGGGAGGAGCTAATAAAAGAGGTTCAGGGCCCTAAAGGTGAAGGCAGTTTGGAGGATAGGATGGAAGCACTGGAGTAGGAAGTCTTTAGGTACAAGAAGATGGCGAAACGCGAAGTGGATATCATCTATGAGATTAGTTCATATCTCATCGCCAAGCACCAGAAGGAGACTGCTGAGCTTAAGGATGAAATTATCTCACTCCACCAAACAACCAACCAACTACAAGCACAGCTCTACGACGTGCAAAATCAAAACTGTGAGTGTGAGGTTATGTTTAAACGCATACTTGCTGCTGCTAGTTTCAGGATTGTGGAGACCAGGATGTCTTTTGTCGATGGGGAGCCCTTACCTTGGAAGTCGAACAATGACGAGAGAACACCACCACCATCACCGAAGGAGTAATTCGTCATCAGGTTTTGGCATCCCCTTGGTTTGTTCCAAGCTTGGGGGAGTGCCGCGGTATCACATCACTATCTTTTATCTTTTTATCCTTTTAGTAGAGTCATATCATGAATAGAGAAGTTATCATATATGATGGTTTGCATTATGGAAGTATCTCTCCTCTCGTTAGATATCTATGTATCCCTTGGTGTGAGTTACAGTTATGGAATATTAATGAGAAGTTCTATCATTTACTTTTTTCACATCTTATATTAGTTTGCAATTTCTGTTATATGATTGATCTTGTTGTTAGTATTGGTATCACTTTGGGATCATTATGTAAATTTAGTTGGTTTTGGCAAACCTGGCTTGGTGAGTAGCAACACTATTTGAGAATTGAATGAAAAGGATAAAAGTACTTTTAAGAAATATATTGTCATCATCATTCTTTCCTTATTGTCTCATAAGCTTAGTATTCTCTAGTTAAGATCTTTTGTGCTTTCAAGGAAGATTGCATGTTTGTTTTTATCACTTGTATGTTTGTTTGTTTCCTTCAACTCTTATGCTTGCTACCCAGCCTTGCTAGCCAAAACCTGTACTGAGAGGGAATGCTGCTCGTGCATCCAATCCTTAAACCAAAACCTATGCCATTTGTGTCCACCATACCTACCTATTAGCATTATTTCTATTCCAAGTAAATTCATATTTTTATCTACCTTCTGAATTAAACTTGTTATGTGAAAACTAGTGATTAAAGCTCTCACGAACTTGATGGCACACTTTACTTTTCTTGCATTTAATAAACTTGAACCATTGTGCCCATCTATGTTGCGTATATGCTTGCGTTTTGTAAGTTGTGAATTAGCAGAACCATGTTATCATGGGTAACGCTTTCAACATTACACTTTATTTAGTTGATATCATGTTCTTTTGCTTATGAATCTCGGCGGTGTGAAATGAAAGGGGAGCTTGTAAGGCTCATGGAGTTCGTATATGTGTTAGAGAAACGCCTGGGCCACTATCCTAACCCATGCCTATTCATGGTGGAAACTTGCAGCATAACCATAGTGAGCAATCTATGAAGCACCCGCAATAAAAACCTATGCAAATAGCAAATAAAAAGATTGCTGAGATGCTCATTGTCTGCTTGCCTTGTCATTTTGATATGGGATAGCTCCTGTATCATGGGGCAAGGGGTACCCCGTTGGCGGTTCTCCATGATACACATGTATTTACAATGAAAAGATCTTACTCATGACTAAAGTTGAGTAGCATTAGGTCTAGTACTCGTAAGCACAGGGCATGAGATTTTCAACTTATAACTTGTCAAGATGCTTATGATAGGGGCAATGAGAGATGAAAGCTAGTAAGTACCATAATTTTTGGAAGCTCTTTATGAAACTTGAAATCCCTGCTTCCCTCTGCGAAGGGCCTATCTTTTACTTTTTAGTTGAGTTAGTAAACCTATTCCTTTCTATGTCAGCATGTATTTTTAGTTGTTGTGTTTCATTCATTCATATGATGATTTATTCAATCATGTTTCTTATGTTCCTTGTTTTACACATTACTGTTATCTTAGTGAATATTACTTTGAAAGCTATCATTGAAAACCCCATCATGTTTGAACTCTTGCAAATTGTCAACTATCCTTTGACCAAGAACAAAGTTTGCCATTACCAATTATGATTTACTTTGTGTATATTGTGTTTCCTTTACTTATTGCAAGTTAAGTTATATAATAGTGAGTTGTCTTCTATTATGATTTGTGAATGTGATGCTTCTTGTCCGTATTCTTTTATCGACACTTCACTCCATAAACCTGAGGTCATGTTTATTGAGCTCAGTTTTCGCTTGGGGACAAGCGAAGTCTAAGCTTGCTGGGAGTTGATACGTCCATTCTGCATCACTATTCTATATCATAATTTACCGTTATTCATTGATATATTACATATTAAGAGATGATACTTATGTTATTTCATCTATTTTTGCATGGTTGATGACTTTTGGAGGATGGACCACTGAAGTCAGGATTCTGATGGAAAAGGCACTGTTTGGAGGCGAAATTCCCGAAGATCAGAAAATCCCCGAAAATATATGGAAAATCCTATTTTTCTAGAAGACGAAGGAAGCCAGAAGGGGGAGCAGAGATGGGCCTTGGGGGCCCCCACACCACCCCCTGGCGCGGGCCAGCCCTGGCCGCGCCACTAGGTGGTGTGGCCACCCTGGACCACTTCTGGCTCTTCTCTTTGGCGTATATTATCCTCCCAAAAACCTAAGATTAGGGGGCGACCACAGAAAGGTTCCGCCTCCTCTACGGGGCGGAAAACTACAGAGAGAGAAAGAGCTCTTTGACAGGAAGAAATTTGCGGGGGAAATCCCTTCCCAGAGAGGGGAGATCGTCGCCACAAACACCGTCATCAAGCTGGACTTCATCGGGATCATCATCATCACCATCATCATCTCCACCATCACCATCATCACCACTCCATCCCGCTGTAACAATTGGGTTGAATCTTGCATAGTTCTTAGGGGAAATTTCCCCTGTGTTGATTACTTGTTGTAGTTGATTCTATTGAGTGGAACCATTGAATTATCGTTTATGTTCAGATTGCTACATACCTTTATTTCATCTCTGATCTTGATCCATATGATGTCTTGTGAGTAGTTCTTTTAGTTCTTGAGGACATGGGAGAAGTCATGTTGTTAGTAGTGGAATTGTGTGGAGAAAGATTCAATGGTTTGATAATTAAGTTGTGGTGTTATTCTTCTAGTGGTATCATGTGAACGTCGACTACATGACACTTCACCTTTATGGGCCTAGGGGAATGCATTGTGTATTTGGCTACTAATCGTAGGGGTTGCCGAAGTGACAGAAACCTGAACCCCCGTTAGGAAACCTTTGCACAAGGGAGTGTAGGATCTTAGAGTTTAAAGCTATGGTTAGCTTTCTATCTTAATTACTTTTTTGTACTTGTGGATGCTTGCAAGGGATATAATCACAAGTATGTATTAGTCCTAGGAAGGTCAGTACATTAGCATAGGTTCACCCACACAACACTTATCTAACTAAAGAAGATTAATCAACTATATGAAGCGAAAGCACTTGACGATATTCCTGTGTGTCCTCGAGAACGTTTGGTCACCTTAAGTAATACAACCAGCTTGTCCTTTGCTAAAGAAAGGATTGGGCCACTTGCTGCAATTATTATTATTGTCTTTTATTTACTCGCACTTTATTTATCTGCATTATCAAAAAACCCTAAAAAACCGTTTGCTAAGTATGTACAGAGAATTCCTGCTACAAGCCACTCGTCAACACATTCTGCTCCTCGTTGGGTTCGACACTCTTACTTATCAAAAATACTCGGTACACCACCTATACTTGTGGGTCATCACCAGTCAACTGTTTTATGCCATTAATAATACCGGGAATTTGACAGGCATTAGATGCTGCAAAAGAAAACAAATGCTTTGAGTAAGCATAACCATTTCATACTCCATTCATCAATCTAGTCTACATCAGCTTTGGCCAGAAATAGAAATGATCAATAAAATTTTGTGATCAGAACATCTGCAAATCAGCTTTGGCCAGAATGACAGATATAATCCACACTTTATTAAATCCTCTCATAGAAGAAATTCTTTCATCAATCTCGAACACATCAGCTTTGGTAGAAGTGAAACAGACGAACAAAATTTCATGGTCAAAATGTCCATCAATCAGCTTTGACCAGAATGATACACATAAGCCATGCTCAATTTGAGAATTTCAAACTTTATTTTGCAGCAAAACAATATTATCTCAATTTATTTGAAGCAAAACACAAAAGAAACAACTAAATATAATAAACACATCAGAAAGAATTAACTTATCATAATGAAACACATTCAACTTACTTAAGTGAGATACATAACTGCATGACAAAAGAATAATTTGTCACACAATTGTGTTCCATAATTAACATAATAAAATATGCCAAATATTTAGCCCCATAAACTATTTATATAAGCACAAACTCATAAAACATTAATTGTTAAATCTTTATACTCAATCTGGGCTCAAATAGAAAATTTGGCCCAAAACAATTCTTTCGGACTAGGCCAAAACTAGCCCAGCCCGTCTCCCCTCGCCCCCTTTTAGTGGCCCACTAGCCCGTTAAACAGTTAAGGCTGTGAGCCGTTGGATTGCATCAACAGAAGAGGATGCGCCGGGTCGGAACAAAACCGACCCGCGGCAACACCCGCGCGAACCCTAACCTCATTTCCCCCTCCCCTTCCCTCTGCCTCCCCACCTGCGAGCGAGAGAGAGAGCGGCGGCGGCGACGACTGCCAGCACCAGAGGAGAAGGCATGACAGTACCAGTGGGCACCTCTCGCCGAACTAGCGTGTAGTCAGCGCGCAACTCCGTCGAGCGGTGCTTACCGGTGACCTATTGCGCCATAGCCGCAAGAACTTGAGCGGCGATGACGAGCGCCAGTGCCACTAAATGCGGTGTCGGCCAGGCCCCCTCGCCAGAGCTGCGAGCGGCTTTGGCTTACGTGCACCTCCATTGAGGGGCTCTAGATGCATCCCTCTACACGGAGATGGCAGCGGCGGACATGCGTCCCTGCATAGCGTCGATGGCACCGTGCCAAGTGCGGCACCGCAGTTAGCTCTTACGGCGGCAAATGACCGAGAGAGCTCCATCACGTCCCGTTGTGGTGGATGGCAAGGCTGCACGGGCTCGAGCCTGAGCATTCCTGTCGGCTTGAGAGGGTGGCTCCGGCGCCGCCGTGGCCAGTGACAGCGACAAGGCCCGTAAGGTAAGTATCCACTACCACTTAGTCATTAGGTTAGGCTTAGGGTTCTTCAATTTAGGAATTAGGGTTAGGTTTCATCGATTCGATGAACTAGGGTTATGGTTCCTCAGTCAAAAATGAGAATTTCACATAGGAATTGCATAAGAAGTGAAATCCCTAAAACAAAGTTACATAAATGAAACCCTAGCTCCTGTTCTTGATCAGTTAGGTCCAAAAAATAGAAGATTTTAGGGCTAAATCATCAAATTTATGCTCTTCTTAAGTAAGAACTTGACCAGGAACATAACTTCTAGCAACAAAAACATGATCCAATAGGAAGAACATGCTTGCAGGAACATAAAACCAAAACATAAGTGGACTCAATCTTAGAGCTAGATGGCTCTGATACCATTGTTAGGATCCATATGAAGAGAGATCAGGGTGTGTACCATGATCTAGAGCACCAGCCATGTCCTCCACTTGTTACTTCTTCACCTGATGATCTTGATTTAGTTCTAGATGTAGATCTTCCTAGTGATGTGGGTGCTAGCTTTGATGAGATAGCGGGCGAAAGTGAGAGAGAGAGAGCACAACCGTGTGTGGAGTCACTACTCAGTTTAAACCCTAGGACCACTTTATATAGCACCTGCACTAGGGGAACCACACCTCTAAATGGATTGTACGGATGCCCCTGATCAGGGCATCCAATGGGTGTGATTAAAAGCCTCTTAAGTGACATAAACCTAAGTTATTTGATCACAGAGAACTGCAGATCACTAATATCCAACAGGTTCAACTTCCCACTGACACCATTGCCACCACTGTACTGCCATCATTCTTGTCTACCGGTTCACCTAGCATCGTCTGACAGACAACAGAGATGCCGCCTCCACGAAGACTATCTTCGATGTCGACAAGTTCTACACTGAAGTCTGGAAATGGAGTAAGGCATGCCTTTTCCGCCTCGGACTGTACATTTTAGCGAGTAGTCCTCGTTTTTAGGTGGTTCCTGTGTCTGTCCACACCCTGTTGTAGCCTACAGGCGATGATTTGACCATTCAGACTAGGGTCCTCCCAGCTCATTTACTAGAAAATGATTTCTTCCAAAGAACTTCTCAGTAAACAAAATGTTGTTGGTTGTTCGCTCACCACGACAGAGGCACGACGTGTATTGCAGCAGAGATCGGCAGTTCATCCTAGTCACTGCAGCACCGTTGCTGATTTTACACGCCACTTACGACTCTACTCTTGCATCTGTTCTATCTTTTATCACCCCTTTCTGCATCTGTTCTATCCTCTCTTGTCCTTTTGACGAAGTCTAGATTTGTCCTTGCCATCATCTTCCTCGTCTGCTTTTGCCTGCACCGAAACATTCATCATGGAATGTTATCTTCTTATTTGCAATGGATCTTTTCAGTAATAACTACATCCGCAACTGCTTCAGTTGGCCATTTCTTTTCGAACTCTCTTCTTTGCAACCAAACCTCGACCCCCTGAGCGCATGGGTAAACCCTATGCGCTGAACACACTAATATCTGGGATTCAGACATTGATCACATGTTGTTGGAGGTGAGACGAACCGCTAGTGTAGCATTTCATTTAAAAAAATGTGTTAGCGCCTTATACATATCTGCAACATCCCATGTTTCGAAATTCAATATTGTGTCTTGCTTTAAAATTTTGTTCCTTTGGATAACACAATGTAGACTAAGAAATGGTTATTAATGATGTTGCTGCTCAAACATTCCAGATAATGGACAAAGACTAGGAAACACTTGCACAACGCATCCAGCTGTTCGCTCTACCCGCTCCCGCGAGCGGCAGGGTGAACCCTAAATCGCGCAGCCGCCCCTCCCCACCTTCCTCCCTCCTCCTTGCCCCCGCTGGAGGGTGTCTCCGGACAAAGCCCCGGGGGCGCTGGAGGTGGCCGGGCCTCCTGTTCAACCTCACATGGTGGTGGAGGCGCCGGCTCACTGCGACCAGCGGGGGCGCGGCGATGGGCAGGCGCAACTTCTTTGCGGTGGTGTGGAGGCTACGTGTGCGTGGAGTGCTCGCGGTGGTGGCTGCGCCCTGGTGGGGAGACGGAGGCGCGAGCTGGCATGCCCTATGGCTTGGGGATGATGGCTCCAACTCCTACAGGTCATGAGTGACCTTCTGGTGGTGTTGCGGTCGAGGGTCGGGCGCATGGCGAAGGTTGGGCAGGGAGGCCGTCCGGGCCGCCTCGAGCTCGGGACAGGGTAGGGGCTTCGAGCCCTTTCTCACGCCCAACCCTCTGCCCCAGATCTAAAGACGCAGGTGGCCATTTTGGCCATAGGACGTCGATTTAGAAGGGGATCCTTCCTCCCTCATCTCGCCGTTCTCCGGGGACCTCGCGGCGGTAATCTCGACATTTCTTCGGTCATGGTGTACTCAGATTGGGCTCTGGGGCGGCGGCCCTGGATGGTCGGGAAACTTTTGGTTGGCGGGCATGCCAGGGGCTCTAGTGCTGGATGGTTTCCACGGTCGTGAGGATGACGTGGTTTCCGCGAGGCGCGTGGCGTAGTGCATGGACAATTGAGTGCCATTGCCGGGGGAAACCCTTGTCCTTTGGGCCTTGACGGTGGTATCATTGGACGTCGTACCGTTCCTGATAGCGTCGATGTGGCGGTGCTCTACGTGCCCAAGATCCTCAGATCAAGCGGTAGCGGCGCTTCTGCGTCATGATCTTCTTGAAGATGTTGCCTTGGAGTCCCACCACGAGCGGCTCTCCGGTGGTTGGGTGGTTCCACCCCACTCTCCTCGTCAAAGCTTGCTTCGTGGTCTGTTATCTCGGTGTTCCTCGTCTGGCTGGTCCTTGGTGCTGCTGCTCGGTTGTTATCCATCGGTTGATTTGGTGGTGGCCGGTCTTCGGTGGCGTTGCCTGCGACAGTGGAGCCGTACCGATGGGTCGCTGTCGGTTCGCCCGCGTAGGTGAGCAACGATCCGACAGCAACCCGTCCAAGGCGTTTGCTTCTCCCATGTGTAGTCTACTGTAATAGTCATGATGGTTTCGCATTTCCGTTTGTAACACCTCGAATAGGCATTTGCTTATGTGAGTGTACACTCTTACTTTGTAAGCCGGGTTCAGCATCTTGTATGTTTTTCGCCGTTGTGGGAGTTATCAATTTAACGTCGGGCTTTTTTGGCCTATTACCTAGAAAAACATTCCAGATAATCTCGGTAGTTTAAAAGCTCTCCCAGCTGTGTACAGAAATCAATTCCACGTATCTCAACAATTAATCAAGCGGTTCATGTTTGGTTAGATTTCTAACTTCTAAGTTTCCAACGATTTACAATAAAACAAAAGAACACGACACTTTTGAGTGTAAACCCTTTTGTCACGTGCTTAGAGTATTCTTGCTCATGCAGGAAACTACGAGAGTCCCCCTTAAAAGAAGGAAACTACAGACGCGCAAGGTTAACTCTTGGATCAACTGGCCAAGATCCTTTCCCATCTTCGTGTCAATCGCGTTGAGGGAACTCAATGGGTGTTTTCTCCTCTAATGCCCGGCCGTATGTGATATCAATATAGTCAAGGTTGGCCCCAACTAGCTGCTGGCCAGTAATTTTAAAGTTTGCATTGAAATATCAGTGTTTCAGGCTAACTGGTTTAGAACGGTAAAAGCTTAGGGCATCTCTAACCGATCCCCAATCGGTTAGAGGATTAAACCGATGAGTAAACTTTAGAGGAGTAAAAGTACTCCTCTAAAGGTGGTCGGCACCTAACCGAACCCCTATTTTTAGAGGAGTAAAAAATATTTTTCATCATTTGCAATACAAAAAGGTTGATACAAACACATATATTATCGTAGGTTTTGATACCGATACAACCTGATACGAACCCGATACAACTCGATACAATTGATACATAGAGAGTACATAATCCTCCCTATAGATACCGATACATCTTGATAGAATCCGGCAGAAACTCAAGTGTTCTTGTTAGCATTAGAACGCATAACAAGAATGTGCCATCTATTTAACATTGATGAAAGCGATCTACCATCCCCGGTTGTCTTTTCATTGAAATTCATATGAATTCTCCCAAAAAAGTTGAAACGGCGGACGAACACCACTAGCTTCGAATATTGCGTCGTCTACTAGAGTTTCATGGTGCCATGCAAAATACAACTCATCGTCTTCATCCTCGGTCCATGTAGAAATCCTTGTACTTCATTGTAACAAGAATCAAATAAGCCACCTGTGCTCTAGATTTTACAAGACGAAAAAGAGGGAAAAAATTCACCTTTTTCCTCTTTTGGTGGTTGCGGCCGGCGGTGCCGATGATCCATCTAGGGCAGCAGCCGGTGTTTCATTGACGGACGACGGCCCTGCATCCTCCAACTCCGGCAAGAGGTCCCTCGTGCACACGAAACCTGTTGGGGGCGGCGGGGGAGGTGAGGCCAAACGACGGTCACGCGGGATCTAGGGTAGGGTAGGAGGAGGGGGCGAGCCGCGATGCGATATCAGTGGTGGCTGGCCTCCTGGGAGGCAACTCCGGCTTCCGAAGGGTCACCGGAGGCCACGCCGGCTCTGGCTTGCGACGAATCGACGGCGACGGAGCCCGATTTGGAGCAAATCAGGGAGGAGGCTGGCGAAAATGACCTCGCCCCGTCGATTCCGGCGACGGCGAGAGGCGGCGAGCGAGGGAAAAGGTGGGCCGGAGAGCAGTAGAGGGACCAGGATGGGGGCGGCGGGGGTTGGGGGTCACCAGTGGCGACGCCGACGGAAAAGGGTGCGGCCAGTCGAGCGGCGGGGGTTTTCTCCAATTTGGTATCGGAGGAGTAAATTTAGGAGTCGGCCGCCTTTTACTCCTCCGATGAGTAAAAATATACTCCTCTAACCGTTTAGGAGTTCGGTTAGGTGCCGCCGCTGCGTAAATTTACTCCTCTAACCGATTTTAGGGGATCGGTTAGAGATGCCCTTAGGTCCAGTTTATGGAACATGATGACCATGCTGAGGGTTGCCCCCTGTCCCCTTGCTGAATATCAGCCAACCCATGAGATTGTCAAAACTCTCAATCTAGCTCCAGTTTATATAGCAATTTCTTGAAATGCTTTGAATTTCATTGTAAAAGCCTCTGTGTCAGATGGATTTTAAATACTATATCACTTGGATTTTAAGAACACCTTACATCACATGGATTTTAAGAACACTTTATAATGGTAGTAATGCCACCCATATTTGTTCCTACGGAGTCCGTAATTATATTCTTGTTGGCATTCATATTCGTCCTTTTAGATCCCATGATGGATAATGTAGGACAGACGGATCCGCGTAACAAAGTGAGAATGAAGCATATCGGAAATGCTGATAAGGTACAGGCTCCGACTACCAACGTTGGACAAACTTGCAAAATGGTACTTGGTTGAAAACTAACAAGCCATGTTCACTCAATAGAAGTTATACAGAAGCAGGTTGTCATAAGAGCTAGTAGTTCGTGCCCAGGCACATGTTTGATATCAACGCAGTTTGTGGGACTTGGAATGCTTCGTATTCAATGCAAATCAAGGGACATGGTACTGCAAGCAAGCAATGTGGTTATATTCCTCATAAACAAATGGGTTCTCTTCAGTCAAGGGATCTGAAATAAATTTGGTAGATTGGGAATCAGTACCAATGGCGAAAAGCCTCGGGTACTCAGTACACCCCCGTTAGAGCATCTCCAGCCGCATGGGGGGTTTATCAGCCGTATGGGGGGTGTCAAAGCTTGTGTGCCCACGGGGGGAGCTCATTCCTAGCCGCACCGTCCATAATTCTCCCACATATGTTTTTTGGCGGATTTTGCCCACTTTTAAACTTTCAAAATACATAGAAATAGGAAAAAAATAATGTCTCGGTGACCAACACTGTGAAATTCAATCTCTCGACAAACAAACACACCACCAAGTGATGCCACATATTATTACAACATTACTCAAATTGAAGGTGCGAGATCATCCTCTCCTGGCGTAGACGGTGCCTCGAGTGTAGCCAATGGGTTGATAAAGAAATAACCATCAAGACTGTCGTCGCTGGTGGAGCAGACCTTGCCGGTATATATCAGGTCGTCGGCATTCGCCACGATGTCAGTGATGCAATTCTTGATCGCTGATTGCAACCACTCCGACGATGGCGCTGCATCCCTTGCCAACTTGGCCTTCTTTTTTCACATGGAATGCCCCTCTGAGGCTGCCGGGGTTGGTGGTTTAGGGTCGAGGGGGGCTTCTTTAGCAAGAACAAGCCGACTCTCGGCCAACTTATCCGCCTAACACTCGACGTTGGCCAGGCCAGTCGCGCGTTGATTTGATTGGGGAGTCTTTTTTACCTTCGGCATCTCAGTTATACGAGGGCCAATGAACAGCCTTTGCGGAAGCATGGCGACATGGAGGAAGCGCGCGGATTGCGGTGAATCGAGGGTGGGGAAGGAAAATGATAGAACTGGGGACAATGGGGCGGGGGATGGGGGAACTGGGGACAATGGTGTGAAACTCGAAATATGAAGATGGAATATTTCTTTGTATCAATGACAACGCTGGCCCAACCCTTTGCTAGCTCTATCTGGCGCGCCCGCTCGTCCCCCTGTGGATCAGGTGCGACCTGGGGTGCTTGATACCATGTTGGGACGCATCGGGATGAAAGCGTGTATATTAGGATGAGTAGGCACATTTTTCATGTCGAACGGGTGCTATGGGGGACTGCTGGAGATGCTCACATAGTTTATAGACAAGAATAACATATATATTGGCTTTAGGTTTTAGCATGTGCTGGGAACTTCAAAATTTGGGTTGGGTGATTTGGCTTTCATGTGGATGGAAAAAGTAAGAGTGAGGGAAGAGGAGGTGCACCGCTTGAATTTGTAAAACTATTTTAAAAGTATTTGATAATTCCCAAGGGTTTTCTTGTTCAAATATCGCCGACTTGAAAACACTCTAGTGCTTAAGAGTTTAGCTTTCACTTGAAAGTAGGAACTATACTCATTAGTAATGAAAAAGAATAAATAAAGGTTTATGTTGTGATTCTATTCATACTTACTGGCCAGTTATATAAACATATTATTTCATAAATAAATCATCATCACTCATGGTCTGATATAAACGTCCTAGATCATTAATTCTCATATATGTTTGTCACTTGAAAAGAAGAATTATTAATGAAACATATGCCAGACCAAATTGTCTTCCAATGCATACTAGGTTATGTGCCGCGGCGGCACACCACGATATGGTACCGTCAAATAGTTGGATATCACTCGGTATTTTATCTAGTATAAATTGCTGTCTCAAGTTAATGTAGAAGATATGTGTACTATCTTTTCTGATAAAAGAGGCGAATGGCTGTGAAATTATTGTCGATGAATTAAAAAACTCAAAAGAATCTAAATTTCCAATGGAGAATTGCGGCATAGAAATCACTCGTAGTCAAAGAATACCTATGGGTAGCTACCGTGAATTTATGACCAGAAGAGTGTGTCGAAAAGTTATCGCAGAAGCATAACTGCTGGTGAATTACAATGAAAAGATCAATCACGGTCGAGGAGTTACGTTTGGAATAACTACAGATGTGGAATTACGACCGGAAGAATGTATCCGAAACTACTGCCAAAGAAGATAATAGAAGTCCACGAAGATAAATTACTGTGAGAGAACTAGAGTGGGGGAAATACTCATCGCTAAGGAGATACAAATAATTGTGGTTGGGAAATTGCCGACAAAAAATAGTCTCGAGAAAATATCAGTCAAAGTATGTAAAAGCAAAATAAATAGTAGGGAAGGCTGTGGAAATTATTGGCGGTAAATAATATTTACGCTGAAAATTACGGTGAAATACCGGTTTAGGTCAGAAAATTAGTTTAGGAAATTACTGTTCGTGCATGGTTGAGAAAAGGCCGTCAAAGAGTTACGGCGATAAATTATTCATCGAAAAATATTGTTGCGTATGTTGTTCAAATTTTAGCCGTCGGAATTATCGTGTAACATTGCAACCCAAACATTACAGCAGTGGGACATGTCGTGAGGCTATTGGACAAAAGTAGAAAGTCCGTTGGAATTGTCGTGTAAAATGATAGTCGGTAAAATTGAAGCAGTGCGACGTGTCACGAGATCATTGGGCAAAAATATTAATTTATAGTACGTAACGTAGACCGTTTGATTAAAGTTTGATAGCCGGATGAACAACACGCACTATTTATCCGTCCATTAACAGTGCTGCACGAGCCGGCACGCTGAGAATACGGGAATCCCACGGGGTTTAATATATTGTTATAGCCCAAAAATTATAGCAGTAGGACATTTCGTGAGGCTATTGGACAAAGGTAGAAAGTCCGTTGGAATTGTCCTGTAAAATTACATTCGGAAAAATTAAAGCAGTCCGACCTGTCACGAGATGATTGAGCAAAAGTATGAATATATAGTACATAACATTGACCGTTTGATTAAAGTTTGATGGCCGGATGAGCAGCACGCAGTGTTCATCCATCCATGAACATGCCGCGCGAGCTGGCGCGGTGAGAAGCCAGAAATCCCTCGGGCTTTAATATATTGTTATATATGATAGAGTTGAGTTCAAACTTTCTAATGTAGTATAGTTATTTGTTCTGTAGCCTCCATGGGACACAATGGAGCCATTTTGCAAATATAATTCTGATGACTTATTGGTTCTACAACATTTCTCTTGGGACTCTGGAAGTCTATTTCTCATAGTTCATATTACGTGATTCCACATGAAGCCCTCTGGTTGATTAAAAAAAAATCGGAAAGCGGAGTGTAACCCCAACCTCTACACCGGTTGATGCACACAATATTTTATTAAAGATTTAACATCCAAAAGTATTACAAATCGTGAATCGTTTAAAGTTGATACATGAATACCAGTGGAAAATAAGAAGCATACGAAATTCGACTAAAAATCTTCCAGCCAGACTGACTGAAAATATCCGGAGCAACCATCAGGAGATGGCTGCGCCTAGTAGTCATAATACCCCGTTGGTCGTGCGGTTTAAGAAGAGGCCAAAGTTATACTCAATATACCACCATACGAATAACATGGAGAAGACCAGATTTATTTGTTTTGTGAAAGATAATAACATTTATGGATCTTCAAATAGACCAACTTAAGGCTGAAACACCAATGTAAATTCTAGCGTTTGATGTTTTGTCAAATCCATTCAACCAATTTCCAAACTTATTAATTGTATTAGTCGGAGGGGGTGAATCAAAAAATTGATAATGCACCTCAAGAGCCAAGCAAAAAGGCATGATATAAACAAATGCTCTATGGTTGCATGAGATCTACAGAAATAACATTTGGTACACCCTAACATTCCTTTTAAGTAGGTTGTCCTTTGTAAGAAGCACTTTGTTATGTAGGAACCACATAAAAAAATTATCCTTAAGTGGGATTTTTCTTTTGATTGATCCCTCAATTTCATTTTCTTGGTCTTGAGCACATCATCTCATCTCTAGATATCTATGCATTTAATTCTAAGGTAATACGCTGCACCACACATGAGACATGTGATGTTTACGGACGCTTCTATCCTTGTAGACAGTGTTGGACCTCCAAGTGCAGAGGTTTGTAGAACAGCTGCAAGTTTCCCTTAAGTGGATCACCCAAAGTTTATCGAACTTAGGGAGGAAGTGGTCAAAGGTATCCCTCTCAAGCAACCCTGCAATCAAGATATAAGAAGTCTCTTGTGTCCCTAACACACTCAATACACTTGTCAGGTGTATAGGTGCACTAGTTCGGCGAAGAGATAGTGAAATACAAGTAATATGGATGATTATAAGTGGTAATTGCAATCTGCAATAAGAGTGCAGAAAGAAAACATGTAACATGACTGATTGTAAACGGTGTTTCAATGCTTAGAAACAAGGCATAGGGATCATACTTTCACTAGTGGACACTCTCATATAAATATTTTATCTTCATTATGCTACCCTGAACTACTCTCCGATTGGACGATGTAGGGCTATAACAGTACACCTTAAAGTTTGCATTCCCCATCTAGATAACCCCTCACAGTCACCTTGAACGCTAGATGGTTCCAACAAACACCACAATCTCATAGAGACATCCTACTCAAATTATACCGATGATAAGTATTTATGTAACCTTAGACAAAGTGCCACACGGTGTGCACACTGTCAACCTCACACACGTGGGGATAAGCAAAGATTAATGTAAGTACCTGAGTAGCAGAATAGATCTATAGATTACAAAGCCCATGATCACATAAGATCGCGCATAGAGAGAGATGAACACATAGCTACTGGTAGATCTCTTAGCCCCGAGAGAGAACTACTCCCTCCTCATCATGGGAGTCAGCAACGGTGATGGAGATGGAGTCGACGGAGATGGCTCCAGGGGGAACTTCCTCGTCCCGGCAGGGTGCCGGAACAGAGACTTCTGTCCCTCGAATCTCCTCTTCGGTGGCGGCGGCCCTGCATAACCTTTCGTGGAGTTATGATCTCGTTCCTAGGGTTTTCGTCCCGGGAGGCTTTTATAGGCGAAGAGGCAAGGTCGGTGGGCGCCCGAGGCGGCCACACCAACCTCTGGCGCGTCCTGAACTGGCCCGCGCCACCAGATGGTGTGGGCGCCTCATGGCCCCTCTCCGTCTCGTCTTCTGGCTCCGTGGGTCTTCTGGTAAAATAAGAACTTTGGCTTTTGTCCCGTCCAATTCCGAGAATATTTCTTTACTAGCTTTTCTGAAACCAAAAACAGCTGAAAACAGGCAACTGGAACTGTGGCATCTTGTTAATAGGTTAGTTCCAGAAAATATATAAAAATACCTCAAAGTATGAACAAAACATAAGAAAATAGATACTAAACAAGCATGGAACATCAAAAATTATAGATACGTTTACGACATCAACCTGAAAACATAAACTCTTCAAAAGCTGTGTATTTCATTGCTGCTAAAGTTGGTATATTTACCAGCAGTGAATGCTACTGATTATAAGGATTTCTACGAATCCCATATATTCATCATGAAATCTCTCAGAGTACAATTATGAAAAAATTAAGATCTCAAGCTCAAGTAAATAGTTTATCGACCACAGAAAAAACATGTATTATATAAAATTTGTAGTAAATATAGTGAAGAAATCTATCTGCTTTATTGAATATTAAAATATACAAGAGAAAATTATTTATGTAATTTGTGATTACGAACAGAAATTGAACATCAAATTATGGCTAATCCTTGAACATGATTAACAATACCTTTAATGGAGCTTGTACAACTATAGATTTTTATTAAGAACATTGTATATTCTAACTTAGTTAAGTGCTTCAAGTGATGTTTACTTATAATAGGTTCACAACCAAAGTGGTGAATTTGGAGAATTGTCGGGATAGATAATTCTTATAGAAAAATAAGGTGAGCATGATTTTACAAAATCGACAAATTTTCTAGCTTTAATGGAGGGTGTACAACTTTAGAATTTTTTAAAGATCTGAAACTATATTCCAATGTAATTAAGTCCTCCAAATGATGTTTAATTAGACATGGTTCATCCCCAAATGGCATGTTTAGAGAATTTTCCAGATCACAAATTCTGAGAGAAAAATAGGATGTTTGTATCTACTAGAGAATCATCTTAATATGGTGCAACAGTAAATGTGAATAAGAACTTCGAACAAATGGATTGAACAGTGGAACATACAAGGGAGCAAAAATACATAAAAAATATGACTACCTTTGTTTCATTATATACCATATTCTTGAATATTGCAGAGATTATACAAAATAGAGTCACTAAATATGAGCAAAAAAATTCATTTCTTGATTGCATTATTAGTTTGGAACATGCCCATGCCACAAATGTGACATATATTAGAATGAATGAAGAACATCAAGTAGTCCATAATCGCGGGAGTAAATGATGGAAAACATTTATCAGGGAGAGATACAGTTGAAATTCTTCCTACCATTCAACATGATTTATTTTATTCACTTCGCTAACAAACCTTTTTGTTAACCCATATAAGTATGTAATCTACGAAGCGTAAAAACAAGCATCCGATCAAATTGTCACACAATGATATGAGTTTAAACCATTTAACTTTTAATCGGCATATGTTTTCCTGCTATCAAATTGAAGCGCCTATGAATTTTTTTTATTTTTTTGGAAAAGAGTATATATTAATATCACATGAATACCAATTAAACCCAGCCTCTGCAACAACACATGCCCTAGCGGCCCTACGGATGCACACAGCCCAGAAAAAAGAAAGAAGAATTACAAAAAAGAAAAGTCCTGCTACAGAGAACTAATCCTCAAAGCAATAACACTGACACCATCCGAACAACACCGGTAGTCCTCCACTCCAAGAACAATGCCTTCAAAAAGGAAACAGTACCCAAGCGCCGTCGTTGCCCGATCAAAGATCATAGGTTTTCACCCTGGAGAAAGTCCTCGCTCACAAAACAATGCCTTCAACAAGGTCATTGCCAGGCACAACCAGTTAAGGCCAGACCTTGGATTTTCACCCTGTAAGGTAAGACTGGGAACTCCCCATGTGTTGTCTTCCCACACCAGCAGTCACTGCAACGAGTTCCAGATCATGCATCCATTTCGCCGTCGCCACAAGAACTAAAATCACCATCGCTACCCTCATATTTCCGCTTTCCAGACATTCTCCGCATCTAACTTCACCATGGCTCAAAGAATGGCACTTGGTGGGAACAAACAACAAAGCTTCGCAACGCTCCCGCTGAAACCAAACGGCCAGAAAAACAAGGTGTGCACGACCGAATACCTTCCGATCCAACAATCTCTAGGCATGATACGCCCATGGGAGTTCGCCGGCGGAGCCTTGGAACCCGCCTCTCTAGACCAGATCAACGAGGGCAGACATCAAGCAGATTTTCGTCTTCGTGCGAAAAAAACCAAAGGACCACCTCCTTTATTAGATCCGACACAGCGATCCCCACATCGCTGGCCGGTTCCCGAATAACCTCATGAAGCACCTATGATGAACTAAAAGAATAGAAGATTCGTCAAAAAATATCATGGTAAAATGGTTCAACAATCTGGCTATACAAGGTTGTAACACCCTCGAATCGGCCCTATGCAAGTTTTAGCCCTTTCCGCCAAACCTGCATAGAAACGATTCAAGGACGCCCACTAGGCACTTTCGTGCGGGTGGAAAATGAAGTAATACCATTACACAACAGTCCTCGATGGGACCCATAGAACAGATATATATACAACAGCGACTCAACGAGTCAAGGATACAGATATACAATAAAAAGATCCAAAACACCTTGAAAACGATAGAGCGTCCGACTACGGACAGGATGCAAATGGGGCTAAGAGCCCTGAAGAATAACCAATGGTGTCCTTAACCCTGCCCAGGCCAAGCCGGAAGGGTAACCCTGCTAACGACGTCGATCTCAAACCTACTAAAACAAAAGGGGTGCCGACAAAGGGCAAAGGAAAAAGAGGAGCACCAGTACTGAGGCCAGTTCACGGCGAAGCTAGAATTCGGCGTATGGTGGACTTGAAGCGGCAGCGTAGCGTGCACTAATCAACCTATAGAGACTCAGTACAAATGTCGGCTATTAGAGAGAGATAAGAAAGACCTATTCGGAACCACCTGATACTAACACCAATCATACCCATCCTGGTATTCCCCCTCGAGACCAAACGAGGAAGTAAAACCGAGGAACTCACACAGTTGGCAGTTTTATTCATTCCATTATAGTTGAAGCACTTACTAGTCAGATATAGATAGCATGAGTCATCCTGAAGCATAAATAGTGGGCAGTTTTAATCACCAGTCCGTTATATTGGAACATTTACTAGTCAGATATAATTGTCCTAAGGAATCCCAAAACCCAGCAATTGTTGGCACTTTTATCACATTCCATTAGAGTTGCAATACTTACTAGGCAGGTGCAGCATGTCACAAAACAACCCTAGATCCACCAGTTGTTGGCATTTTAATATCCATTCCGTGATAGTTGAATCTGATTACTAGTCATACATTAAGTCAAGTTTATAGCACTACTTTAGTTATGCTTGTCTATGATCGAGATAATGTGCTCCAAGTCATCCATAAAGATTTACCCTGCAGGGGTGCACAAATAGCAACACACACACGATCAACCTTGGAAAAACCAAATCAAAACCCAACGAGGCTTTCACGACAAATCAATCATAGGATTCATAAAATATTACAGAGGACCACCCCATTAAGCTACCCGCAACGAAGTTGGCCGACTCCGAGACAGACCCAAGGTTTGCGCCAATGGCTGTAAACGACTAGGACCCGAAAGTTTGACTGGGCTTGTCGATACCGCGAAAACACTCCGCAATCCTAAACAGTACAGGTGCTCCACGCACAATCTTAAATCAAGCAGTAAAGCATGGCATAAGTACAGGATAGTAATAAAACCCCAAACTAGTTTGTGGCCCCAAGAAATAAGGAATGAATCAAGCTCTGGCTAAGGAGGATTCATAGAGTCTCCCGTATGTGGATAGTGCGAATAGTCAAGGAACAGGTATCAAGTACTCGGGGTCCTACGGGACACAAGTGAGCGTGGAAGAACCAAATAACATCTATTGCCCACCGATGCCTCTGTATTAGTTATATCTAGCAATTTAATAGTTGTATTTAAAGTCATGATCATCTCCACCATTAAACATCTGCCAGCATTCCAGCAACTGTGGTACTTGACAACACGAGATCGCACCTGAGCAAGCAACTTCGACTCACAAGGCCATCTATCTACCAAACAACAGGTATTAGGAGGTGTCCATGGCAATACAGAAGCTAGACGGGATATAACTGGTGCACAGAAACTAAAGCGTCGCGACACGGATAGCAATAGATCAACAGGAGGAAATAAAGACTATAAATGCAAAATAGGTAGAAGGAGAGAGATGCTCGCCTGGGAAACACTGTCGAAGGATCATATCCGGAGAACTTGTCGACACTCGCATCCACTCATCAGACTAATCCATGAAGAAGCAAACACTAGAAGAAATGCCGGATGCAACATTTAATACTTCGGCAGAAGATCCGGCATGCTTATGATATGATGCATGGCATGGCACAGATACGGTACAATTTAGGCAATATTAAGCGGAACCGGGGTCCCCACAATTAATTAAACGGTTCAAATTATTTAACAACCCTGCAAATTAAATGTTGAATTAACAAGGCGAACAGGACACCGGTTCGCTACACAAATTTAAATGGAGTCCGGAATAAGACACAAGTATCCCGCATATGTACTCCATATTTAATTATGAGGTGAATCGGCATAATGCCCCCAAAACCAGACAGGTATGCATGCATGAACAGTTTAATATGCGACAGTTGATAATGTCATATTATAAAAAATGGGGCTTAGGGTCACACATCTGGATTCAGAAGATCTTGAGTTCCGGGGGTCCGGGGTCCGGTCTCAGGGTTGACGGGGACGGCGAGGTTCGGACACAAGATGGAGAACTTGTCGTGTTGTGACGGAGAACTTGGGTTCCAAGCGATCGATCTTGCCGTCGATGGCGAACTTGAGTGGATCGGGTACCGATGGTCTTCGGGTCCGTGTAGACGGTCATGGCGTCCGGGATGAAGAATTTGGCGTTTCGTGTCGGCGACCTTAGCGTCCGGGTCCTCGGCGAACTTGGCATCCGGTCCTCGGGCATCGGTGCGGAAGAAGGTCTAGTCATACCGGTGTCAACACTTCCGGGAAGGAGAACTTTTCGTCCAGGGTCTCGGCGTTCTTGGATTCCGATTGGAGATCTTGGTGGTCTTCAGGTCATCGACTCTAGGAAGGAGATCTCGTCGATCCAGGGCATCGGATCTAGGATGGAGAACTTGGCATCCTTGTCGACGTTCTTGGGTGACGGAGTCGGTCTTGGTTCGGCGTCGTGGTCTTGCATAGCTCCTCGGGTCTCGACTCGTGACGATCTTGTCGTCGGCCGAACTTGGCATCTTGGCGGTTACTTCTCGTGGCATCGGTCTTGTGGTTCCAGGTCAAAGCTCTTGGAATGAGGCGCAGGTGGTTGGGGTCGGACTTGGTGCGATCCACGGCATCCGACGATATCTCAAGAGGATCTTGCAAACTTGTCGACGGTCCTCCTTGTCTCATCTGTTGGACTTGTTCACTAGGAGACCTTGGCCGGCAACTTCTTATCTTTAACGGAACAGGAGATCCTATGATTGCATCATGATAGGTGGCCAGTGGCAGAAGCTCACAGAACACAAAGAACACAGCCGGGAAGGAGTCGTGCGGAACCGTGCCTGCCAGCAGTAGAGCCTGAAAGAGGATGGCAACCTGCAACTTGAGGAGACCGTGCAGGCTCTACATCGCGTACTTGGAGCGATACCCGCACGAGCAGAGGCATCCACGCGAGGTGATCGTCGGCACCGAAACTCGGCGAGGCAAAGAGCCCGAGAAGCTGCCTGCAGCAACGTGACGTGGTGCCCCTGACGGCGGCGGTTTGCAGCAAGGCGGGACCCAGCGGTGGCGGGGAGGAGAGGTCGGTGGCGCTCCGCTGAAGGGAGGCCTGGGGCGGAGATGAGGCCGACGAGGGGCGGCGAGCTTGCAGCGGCGACGCGCTTGGATGGCTCGCTGACGGGAGGAGGGCGACATGGCGGAGGCGGTAGGTTCTCTAGCGGCGAGGTGGGGGACGGAGGCCAAGGGGAAGGCGGCTCGAGGTCGAGGCTGGCGCGTCGCGGTTCCTGCTGTGGTGGCGGGGGATATGGCGGCGGAGGCGGGCTCCGACGGGCCACGCCTGTGGCAAGCCGCGGTGGCTCGGGGAGGAGCAGACGGTGGCCGGGGAAAATGAGGACGTGGACCAGCGAGCTTGGTTGCGGAGGAGGGGAGGTCCCTGGCGTGGCCGGGCTCACAGCCGGCGGCAGGGGCTCGCTACAGAGAGGGAGAGAGGCGGCGGAGGCGGTGCGAGGCAAGCGATGGCAGGGTTCGAGGCGGGATGGTGGCGGAAGGAGACGATGGGGAACGAGGAGGAGTGGGGTGGGTTGCGAGCGTGAGGGAGACGGGCGCAGGGGTGGGGCCGGGTCCGCGTGATGGTAGGGGGGTAGGTCGAGGCCAGGTGGGCACGGGGCATGGGAGTGGGTGGCCGGCTGGGGCGTGTTGGGTCTAGGGGCGGGCTAGGCGCGTGGGCCAGGCGGGAGGGGATAAGGTGGCGTGCGGGCGGAAGGTTGGGTGGGACCAGGCGCGTGGTGGCTATCGGGTAGGTGCGCGAGCAGGAGTTGCTGGCGAGCGGGAAAATGGCAGGGCGGGTGGGGTTGCGCGCCCAGGTGGTGGCGGCAGGGAGGGAAAAGGAGGGAGGAGGGGGTAGGTGGCTGCGGTGTTAGGGTAGGAGATAGGGTTTGGGGTTGGGTTTGACTGGGTATTTTAGACTAGGGTTTGGAGGTGGCCGATCGGGCTTTCTGGCCTGGCGGGCTGCCTCCTAAAAATATGTGAAAATTTTATTTATTAACAAGAAGGCTTTTAGAATCCGTTTTTAGAAGAAACAAAATAATCCGGAGATCTAGGTTTTAGTTTGAAATAAAGACAGGGCGTTTAGAAAATAAAACCAGACTTTTCGAAAATAGTTTTAGACAAAACCATGCATGATGACATGATGATGCTCAAATGCAAAGTGGCATGATGACATGAGCATGCAGTCACGATGATGCGCAACACAAAAACACAGCGATTTTCTAGTAGGAGTTTTAGCGGGATGCCACAATTCGACACCACTAACAAGGGATCTCGCCCTCGAGATCCCCCTCATGGTTCCGGGAACAAGGTCGGCGATCTGAATCTTCTCGCTTCGTGTAGATCCTCGCGACACCACTAACAAGAGGTCGTTGTCCGTGATGGTCGAGAGAACACTCCGGAAACAAAGGGCGAAGGTAGAGGTATCAACAATTAAAGCCACCTCTAGCTTCCGTGGATGGAGTAAAATTGCTGGATCCACCGATTCAATATACAAAAGTGAATGATAAGAGTAGTCGGATGGTGATCAGTCCATCGTGCACCCAAACCATTACTCTGCAAATGAATAGGAGAATTATGCAACCAACTATTGGAATTAGACTGAAGATCTCGACAATCGAGGTTCGGAAACAGAAGAGTGATGTAGACTCTGCATCGGATCTGGCGTAGATGATGTCGTCGCATCGGAAAACACCGGAAGGCACAAACAAGGAACAAAGAATGGTACCACAGATAAAGGATTACTCAGATAGCACGAAGACCGGATGTAGAAGCACCGTTACCAAAAGAGGAAGCGAAACCCTGAAGGTACGACGGAAACCCAACCACGAGAAACCCTGGACTTGAATAAAAGAGGGTAGAATCAAAACACGCAGAGGTAAGAGGAGAACAACAGAGGGGTAAGGAGTAAAAGCAGACCTAGTCAGATCTATCCAAGCGATTTTTCGAAAATAGTTTTGACACTCTACTTCGGCCGTTAGCTAGGTTATCCTATAGGCTGGACTTGTGGGGTATCGTAACTGCTGGGCTCTAATACCACTCTGTAACACCCTCGAATCGGCCCTATGCAAGTTTTAGCCCTTTTCGCCAAACCTGCATAGAAACGATTCAAGGACGCCCACTAGGCACTTTCGTGCGGGTGGAAAACGAAGTAATACCATTACACAACAGTCCTCGATGGGACCCATAGAACAGATATATATACAACAGCGACTCAACGAGTCAAGAATACAGATATACAATACAAAGATCCAAAACACCTTGAAAACGATAGAGCGTCCGACTACGGAGAAGATGCAAATGGGGCTAAGAGCCCTGAAGAATAACCAATGGCGTCCATAACCCTGCCCAGGCCAAGCCGGAAGGGTAACCCTGCTAACGATGTCGATCTCAAACCTGCTAAAACAAAAGGGGTGCCGACAAAGGGCAAAGGAAAAATAGGAGCGTCAGTACTGAGGCCAGTACACGACGAGGCTAGAATTCGGCGGCTCTCACCTACATAGGTATGGTGGACTTGAAGCGGCAACATAGCGTGCACTAAACAACCTATAGAGACTCAGTACAACTGTCGGCTATTAGAGAGAGATAAGAAAGACCTATTCGGAACCACCTGATAGTAACACAAATCATACCCATCCTGGTATTCCCCCTCGAGACCAAACGAGGAAGTCAAACCGAGGAACTCACACAGTTGGCAATTTTATTCATTCCATTATAGTTGAAGCACTTACTAGTCAGATATAGATAGCATGAGTCATCCGGAAGCATAAGTAGTGGGCAGTTTTAATCACCATTCCGTTATTGTTGGAACATTTACTAGTCAGATATAATTGTCCTGAGGAATCCCAAAACCCAGCAATTATTGGTACTTTTATCACATTCCATTGGAGTTGCAATACTTACTAGGCAGGTGCAGCATGTCACAAAACAACCCCAGATCCACCAGTTGTTGGCATTTTAATATCCATTCCGTGATAGTTGAATCTGATTACTAGTCATACATTATGTCAAGTTTATAGCACTACTTTAGTTATGCTTGTCTATGATCGAGATACTGTGCTCCAAGTCGTCCATAACCGCGGACACGGCTTTCAGAAAGATTTACCCTGCAGGGGTGCATAAATAGCAACACACACACGATCAACCTCAGAAAAACCAAATTAAAACCCAACGAGGCTTTCACGACAAAGCAATCACAGGATTCATAAAATATTTCACGGGGCCACCCCATTAAGCTACCCGCAACGAAGTTGGCCGACTCCGAGACGGACCCAAGGTTTGCGCCAATGGCTATAAACAACTGGGAACCCGAAAGTGTGACTGGGCTTGTCGATACCGCGAAAACACTCCGCAATCCTAAACAGTACAAGTGCTCCACGCACAATCTTAAATCAAGAAGTAAAGCATGACATAAGTACAGGATAGTAATAAAACCCCAAACTTGTTTGTGGCCCCAAGAAATAAGGAATGAATCAAGCTCTGGCTAAGGGGGATTCATAGAGTCTCCAGTATGTGGATAGTGCGAATAGTCAAGGAACAGGTATCAAGTACTCGGGGTCCTACGGGACACAAGTGAGTGTGGAAGAACCAAATAACATCTACCGATGCCTCTGTATTAGTTATATCTAGCAATTTAATAGTTGTATTTAAAGTCATGATCATCTCCACCATTAAACATCTGCCAGCATTCCAACAACTGTGGTACCTGACAACACGAGATCGCACCTGAGCAAGCAACTACGACTCACAAGGCCAACTATCTACCAAACAACAGGTATTAGGAGGTGTCCATGGCAATATAGAAGCTGCACGGGATATAACTGGTGCACGGAAACTAAAGCATCACGACACGGATAGCAATAGATCAACAGGAGGAAATAAAGACTATAAATGCAAAATAGGTAGAAGGGGAGAGATGCTCGCCTGGGAAACACTGCCGAAGGATCATATCCGTAGAACTTGTCGACACTCGCATCCACTCATCAGACTAATCCGTAAAGAAGCAAACACTAGATGAAATACCGGATGCAATATTTAATACTTCGGCAGAAGATCCGGCATGCTTATGATATGATGCATGGCATGGCACAGATACGGTACAATTTAGGCAATATTAAGAAGAACCGGGGTCCCGACAATTAATTAAACTGTTCAAGTTATTTAACAACCCCGCAAATTAAATGTTGAATTAACAAGGCGAACAGGACACCGGTTCGCTACACAAATTTAAATGGAGTCCGAATAAGACACAAGTATCCCGCAAATGTACCCAATATTTAATTATGAGGTGAATCGGCATAATGCCCCAAACCCAGACAGGTATGCATGCATGAACAGTTTAATATGCGACAGTTGATAATGTCATATTACAAAAAATAGGGCTTAGGGTCACACATCTGCATTCGGAAGATCTTGGGTTCCGGGGGTCCGAGGTCCGGTCTCAGGGTTGACGGGGACGGCGAGGTTCGGACACATGATGGAGAACTTGTCGTGTCGTGACAGAGAACTTGGGTTCCAAGCGATCGATCTTGCCATCGATGGCGAACTTGAGTGGATCGGGTACCGGTGGTCTTCGGGTCCGTGTAGACGGTCATGGCGTCCAGGATGAAGAACTTGGCGTCCAGTCCTCGGGCATCGGTGCGGAAGAAGGTCTTGTCGTACCGGTGTCAACACTTCCGGGAAGGAGAACTTGTCGTCCAGGGTCTCGGCATTCTTGGATTCCGATTGGAGATCTTGGTGGTCTTCGGGTCATCGACTCTGGGAAGGAGATCTGATCGATCCGGCGCATCGGATCTAGGATGGAGAACTTGGCGTCCTTGTCGACGTTCTTGGGTGACGGAGTCGGTCTTGGTTCGGCGCCGTGGTCTTGCATAGCTCCTCGGGTCTAGACTCGTGTCGGTCTTGTCGTCGGCCGAACTTGGCATCTTGGCGGTTACTTCTCGTGGCGTCGGTCTTGTGGTTCCAAGGTGAAGCTCTTGGAATGAGGCGCAGGTGGTTGGGGTTGGACTTGGTGTGATCCTCGGCATCCGACGGCATCTCGAGAGGATCTTGCAAACTTGTCGACGGTCCTCCTTGTCTCATCTGTTGGACTTGTTCACTAGGAGACCTTGGTCGGCAACTGCTTATCTTTAACGGAACAAGAGATCCTGTGATTGCATCACGATAGGTGGCCAGCGGCAGGAGCTCACAGAACACAAAGAACACGGCCGAGGAGGAGTCGTGCGGAACCATGCCTGCCAGCAGCAGAGCCTGAAAGAGGACGGCAACCTGCAACTTGAGGAGACCGTGCAGGCTCTACGTCGTGTCCCTAGAGCGATACCCGCACGAGCAGAGGCATCCACGCGAGGTGATCGTCGGCACCGGAACTCGGCGAGGCAAAGAGCCCGAGAAGCTGCCTGCAGCCAGGTGACGTGGTGCCCCTGACGGCGGCGGTTTGCAGCAAGGCGGGACCCAGCGGTGGCGGGGAGGAGAGGTCGGTGGCGCTCCGGTGAAGGGAGGCCTGGGGCGGAGACGAGGCCGACGAGGGGCGGCGAGCTTGCAGCGGCAACGCGCTTGGACGGCTCGCTAACGGGAGGAGGGCGGTGTGGCGGAGGCGGTAGGTTCTCTGGCGGCGAGGTGGGGGACGGAGGCCAAGGGGAAGGCGGCTCGAGGTTGAGGCTGGCGCGTAGCGGTTCCTGCTGTGGTGGCGGGGGATATGGCGGCGGATGCAGGCTCCGACGGGCCACGCCTGTGGCAAGCCGCGGCGGCTCGGGGAGGAGCAGACGGTGGCCGAGGAAAACGAGGACGTGGACCAGCGAGCTTGGTCGCGGAGGAGGGGAGGTCCCTGGCGTGGCCGGGGTCACAGCCGGCGGCATGGGGCTCGCTACAGAGAGGGAGAGAGGCGGCGGAGGCGGTGCGAGGCACGCGGCGGCGGGGTTCGAGGCGGGATGGCGGCGGAAGGAGACGATGGGGAACGAGGAGGAGCAGGGTGGGTTGCGAGCGTGAGGGAGACGGGCGCAGGGGTGGGGCCGGGTCCGCGTGATGGTGGGGGTAGGTCGAGGCCAGGTAGGCGCAGGGCACGGGAGTGGGTGGCCGGCTGGGGCGTGTTGGGTCCAAGGGCGGGGTAGGCGCGTGGGCCAGGCGGGAGGGGATAAGGTGGCGTGCGAGCGGAAGGTTGGGTGGGACCGGGCGCGCGGCGGCTGTCGGGCAGGTGCGCGAGCGGGAGTTGCTGGCGGGCGGGAAAATGGCAGGGCGGGTGGGGTTGCGCGCCCAGGTCGCGGCGGCGGGAAGGGAAAAAAGGAGGGGGGAGGGGGTAGGTGGCTGGGTGTTAGGGTAGGAGATAAGGTTTGGGGTTGGGTTGGGTTTGAGTGGGTATTTTAGATTAGGGTTTGGAGGTGGCCGACCAGGCTTTCGGGCCTGGCGGGCTGCCTCCTAAAAATATCAGAAAATTTTATTTATTAACAACAAGGCTTTTAGAATCCGTTTTTAGACGAAACAAAATAATCCGAAGATCCAGGTTTTAATTTGAAATAAAGACGGGGCGTTTAGAAAATAAAACCAGACTTTTCGAAAATATTTTTAGACAAAACCATGCATGATGACATGACGATCCTCAAATGCAAAGTGGCATGATGACATGAGCATGTAGTCATGATGATGCGCAACACAAAAACACATCGATTTCCTAGTAGTGGTTTTAGCGGGATGCCACAAAGGTTCATGAGTACTTAGTTATCTTCATGAGTATTGATCGTTCAAGTTGTCGAAGGTCATGGTTCAAGATCTAGCAATGTACCCTATCACTTTCTGCCCATTATTCATCTCGATCTGTCCTTGAATTTTGTTATGCACGGCTAGACTATGACTCAATTGTATTGCTCGTCCTAATGGGTTTGTCGGTTGATGCACGTGCTGATCTAACTGGAGTTGAGCTGTATTATCAGGATCAATGCACGCATCGTGTTTTTCAAAAGCAAATCTCTATAAGTATAACAGGGTCACTGCGGCAGGTTTTGGAGGGATGAAGCAGTTGGACAATGGCGGAGCATGTACTATTTTCTGCTAGTGGACCAAATTAATGCCAAATCCTAGGAGAAAAGGGAGGAAAGAAAATCCTTGAAGAGTCACAATATCAGCTGCTTTGTTGACCAAAACGAACATGTTTTCTCCTAAAAAGATAGACCCAATCAAGACATGACATATTTCTCGCACACATCTCAAATTAAAGTAATTCTTGCGCGAAGCTTCTTTTCCCGCAAGTCCCGACTGATTTCAGTACTAGCAACATAACAACTACAAAATGTGACAAACATAACTCGGGCAACATGAACATGTGATCGAAGCGATACAAACTCTATACTGAATGCAGTTCATGTTTTTTTTAATGTTTGGTCACTATAAAGAAACATTCCAATTTTACTGATGTTAATGGAGTAATAATGTTCGTGCAGTATATCATATCATGAATCGGATTCTCGCATGTGGTTATAATGGGCTTGTCAGGTATACACGTGTAGTCAACCAGTAGTATCCAAAGGTATAATAGGGGCACCCCCTGACCAGCTCCACAGCGATTAGCGCTTCCAAAGGTATAATAGGGGCACCCCCTGGCCAGCTCCACAGCGATTAGCGCTTTTCAGCCGTTCGATCGAGCTCCTAGGGTGGATCTGGGCCGCAGATTCATGACTTGCCTTTTTTTACCCTCGTGACATGATCTGCTGCACGCACTCACGTTTGGTACCTGCACATGCGAGTCTCTCCGGCCAACTGCGTTTCGTCCCATCCGAAAATTGCCCGAGCCCACATGTCGGTCTCCTAAGTAATGTTTTCCGCAGGACTTTGACGGGTACAGGTGAACTGGGCAGAGGCAACGATCTCCCCGCGCGAGGTGAAAACTGTAGACAAAAAGCCACGCCCACTTGAAACCCTAGGCCAATCCCCACCATCCTCCTCCCCAATCCCGTCTCCCCTCCCGGACAAGCCGCCGCCGCTTCCTGCGCTTCTCTCCCTCTCGGCGTCCTCTTGCTCTCTCCTCTTGCTCCGGCTCCTCCTCACTGGGAGGGAGCGGCGACTACTCTCTCCTAAAAAAGGCAAACCGGCAGTAGGGAGAAGGGAGCCGACGACAGGCTAGTAGGTGGCACAGCAAGCAGTGGCCATGGTGGAGAGGAGCAGCGCCTTCATCCTCGGCAGCCTTCGACCCTTGCACCTCCCCTCCCGTTCTCCTCCTCCCCTCCACAGTGCTCCTCTCTCAGTAGCACCGACGAGGCCGCTGCCTCACTCCCCCATCCCGTCACAAAGGATGAAGGAGGCCCCGCAACTTTCTGTAAGGGAGGGCGTTGTATCTCTATCCCCTTCTCTCTAATCCCCACATATCCTCATGTTGTTTGTGCAGATTTCGTTTTTCTATGTCTACAACTTGTTTTATAGAAATCCTACAGGAAAAGGTATGTCTTATCTTTGCTCAATTTTCCTGAAATTTAGCCTAAAAACAACGATAGTGACTTGAGTTGTCACTCTCGCTATTTCGAATAGGTTAAAAATTATCGGTAGTGCTTGTGTGATGCACATGGTAGATTAGACAATATTTGTTCTAACTATGTTTGTCTTAGGTTCCTGCCATAGTCACTGAAGCGCACATTCCTCGGGACATGACAGGAGGAGGGCTGGCAGTAGAGATGGAATTTTTTTTGGATATTTTCAAGCAGTCCATTGAGGGTTGGAAAAAGTTGAGCATGAATTTAAAGCTTCAGAAAGTGATGGTCCAGTGTCATCAATTTTCCATGAGGTAATCCACTATATCATTTGAATTTCAGGTTTTAAAGTTGTGTGCATATAATATGGACAATCTTACATATTTATTTACTGGTTACTTCTATTTCTTTCCCATTTAATGGGAAATTGAGATTTAGTGGGTCTATTCAGGTTGTAGGGTAAGGTCCCTTTTAGACCATTTCACTTTGAAACTAGAAACGTTGAATATATGGTTACTATATGGTTTCTATTCTGTGCAGAATTTAAATATCAAATATTTTGCCTTGCTCATTATCATGGTATGTAATCGGACATCCCCTTGTCGCCTCGGTTAGCTCCTCGGCTGTCCATGGTTGCTTCCCTTAGTCTGTTGTCCGGTCCTGTTCATGGTGAGTGTCCTCTGTGTCTAGGCTGCCAAAAAATATATGTGCTTTCACTGCACCGTTAGAGTGGTTTATCAGATGCAGCTATGCTGTGCCTTGTTTCCTGATGGTTCGTGTCGTGCTAGATCGTGCATGTGTTCGACTACGGGTATCGTTTGTCTGCTATTGTAGATAGCTGATCAGCTGGTGGATCTTGCTCGGTCTGCTATGAGATAGAGAGCTTCATATGTCATGTCTAGTGCTATGTAGCCGGGAGTAGTCAAATACGTCTGTGTCATACAGACTAAAAGTTGTTCTGATTGATATTGAAGGTTGCTTGAGTTTGTTTCGGTTTTTACCTTGCAATATGGTCCTTCTAGACTGATATTGAAGACTACATCAATTACCTGATAGATAGATTTAGTGAAACAGAAAATCAGCAACTGACATGCATGCGCACACAAATCTAGCGATGTATTCTAGAAGAAAGAAACATAATTCAGTTTATAAGCTATTCATTTTTAATTCCATATTTAGATGAGTTTTCCTAACCAAAGCTTGTGTTGATTCAAAATGTTCGCCTCCATTTCTGCAGGTAATTTTTTCCTATTACTCCATGAGTAAAACATGTCTTATCAGTGCTTTGTAGATAAATCATTGCCTTGTTCATATATATATGTCATCATTCAACAAATTGTTCAATAAAAGTAGTTCATTTTTACTTTAATGCGCAATTTTTTCCTTGTGCTATGACATGCTTTTCTTGTGGCATGGTATTTTTGTTTACTTATATGTCTATCTTTTCTGACGTGGTTAATTGTTGTTTTAGTACCAGGTGCAGATAATGTGGAGCAGTCTGACGGGAAGGTCTTTAGGAAGATCAACATTATGGTTCGGCTCTGGATCTATGATTTTCTTCTACTCTTCCTTCTCAAGAGACATTGAATTTAGGCATGTGCAACTTCTGATGTATTTCAGCAATACATTGTTCACCTTATTGCATACCGGAAAAAAGGCAGACGATACTCGTGTTGATACCTCCCTTTATCAATCTTTCTTTAAAAATAACTCTGAAGATTTGGACTAAAATGCTTGCATAATGATTTTTTTTGAAGATTGTTGAGAAGTACTCCAACTCCAACATCAGCATTCATACTTTCAACCAGCTATAAAGTTGGGACTCCATTTGTTTGTTCAGTTATGTCATGTTTTACATCACTACTGGTTTCACCTAATGGAAATTGGTTCTCAGAGTCAATATCCCCAGATTGTTACTGAAGACTTCTTGTCACTTCCGAGCAAAGGGCAGATAGGAAAGGATGGCTGGTTAGTTGTCTCTAACCATTCTAGAATTGTCATAACTTGAAATGTTGTTGAATAATCTTTTTTTATGAGATTTCAAATACTAACTTTGCCTCATATATAAAATCTGAACTAACTGAAGTTAAAGATTTGACCATTTAGATTCTGTGTTTTTAGGCTAACACTGTTTCTTTATTATGAAGGTATCCACCAGGCCATGGTGATGTTTTCCCCTCTTTGAATAACAGTGACAAACTTGATACCTTATTGTCGCAGGTGAGCACAAGTTCCTTAATTTTCTACGTGGGCAGAAGGAATTTCTTTACCGCTGTAGGCAGAAGGATTAGTATGACTGGGTTATTTGTTGCATGCAACATTTGGTTTCCATAATGTTTTGACACAGGGTTTAGATCCTACTTAGATGATATTCTGGTATATGCTTTTCATATGCACTTCTTATTCTTTTTGGATCTCCACAACATGAATACATACTCTTGTCCATAAGAATTAATAGTCTTCATTACATAATCTATAGTGAAATGGTATTTGTACCTATAAAATCATGTGTAATCTTATTTACCAGCTGCCATTCCTCGAGATCTTCCATATTGAGGTTGGATTAATGTTTGTTTTCTGTGGGATTTGTTGACTTCTGTGCCTATGCTTTCTCTTCTTTTCTCTGTATTTGCTTCGTCTCCTCCCTTATAATATAAATCTTATCTGCTATCCTTGGTGTGCAGGTTTTGGACAAATTCATGGCTATGTCGGTCATGTTGGTTGTGTTGCGTTGCCTCTGGAGCCATACCTAGCAGTACTTAAGGTTCCACACAGAGCTATACCTAGAAGTACCTAAGGTCTCACACAGAGCTAACAAATTATGAAGCTCAACAAAAAAACACAATCAGAAGAACCACGAGGAGTATTAGCCTTTCTACTATCATCTATAAAGAACAAAGTTTTCTTAGTTTGCTAATCAAGCACTAACTCTGCGAACGAAAACTAGAAAAGGCAAAGGAGCATGGAGAGGAGGATGGTGATGTACCTGGAGATGTTCTTCACAGGGAAGATGTGTTTCTGCTGCTTCACATGCGTGTGTTATTCACTGCCAAGGGGCTTCTCCTGTCTCCCACTGCTCGCTGGCTGTTTTTCTTCTTTATTGGTACTGGCGGTAGGGCATCTATTCTTACGCTTTGTATTGGGTGTTCCCTCTGGCCACCGCCGCACAAGTGCTCGGGTAGTTCGCCCAACACATCAGCTGCCTGGAAGCTGGAACAAGAGTCAATAGTTCAACTAAAATTCTATGCTTGCCTTGGCAAAAAGAAAAGTAAAAAGTGTGAAAACTGGTTGACAATATTTTACAAAATCAAAATAAATACAAAGTTTTGCAGAATTGGTTATACCCAATATTTTTTCCGTATTTTCCTTAAGTTTGATGTCTAATCAATAAACATTTCTTCTAATAATCTGTTTGACGGAAATTACTTTTGGTAATAGTTAAAATTCAGGCTAGAAAGACAAGAAATCATCTTCGCATGGATGAATGTTCATTACATGCACTGCTTAGAGACACTCTTTTCGATTCTGTTGTTGCCATCGTTGAACCTTGAAACCAGTATTTATGTTTTCTTACATTTTCTTTCAATAGTGCTTTGTTATATATATTTTCATGAAATTCAGCTATTTAGTTCAAAAAAACTGATTCACGTGCATAATCTGATTAAAAGAGTAGAACTTTACAACTGCTTTTAATTAATGCTACATATGAATGCCATGTTCAACTTCTCAGTGGGTTAACATCTTGGAAGAGAAATTATAAACAAATAAAAAAGAGCTGATGCACGTACATGTGATTCTTTTAATTGAAATTTTTGCACTGCTAGCTTCTTGATCATGTTGCCATAATTTTTTCTCAGGTCTCAGCAACTCAGTCATCTCTAGACAAAGAGAATGAACAAACCAGACAAGGAAAGAGAAGCAAACTCGGCCAAAATTCGAGTAAATATGCAAATTAAAGAATGAGATTGGTACAAGTGAAGATAAAACCTTTTCGTGTCTCTTTCTCACTCCACACAATGGGTGGACCTCTGGGCGGACATGGAGTAGAGGTCCCAACGGCTCCATTGACCCCGTGGTCGCCTTCGCCAAGCAGCCATAGGACGGGCAGGCTCGTGGCTACCGTCCCCAAGGATGGCGCGGTGGCGCATCCAGCTCCGATTTCAGAGCTTCACTACCACCGGCGGGTGTTCACCCCCTCTTCGTCCGAGCGATAGTGGCAGGACGGACCTCTTAGCTACTACTGCTTCCCAACTCCGCTAGAAAAGGCAAAGGAGCAAGGGCGGAAAGACCTGTTGGTGGTGATGAACCGGGGGTGTAAGCCATGAGGAGCACTGTAGTGTGCTCACCTGCGTAGATTGATACACCAGTCAGAGAAGTTTGATTTGAGGGGCAAACAATCAGACCTAGCAAACAGTACGCGATACATATCTTTTACATTGTTTGGATCAAAATCTGTTTATATCATTTTCACGAGCTCTTCCTTGCTGATTTGCAGATCTAGCTCCTACGTAATCTTCACCGCTAGAGAAGTTTGATTAGAGCGGCGAACAATCCAGCCAGCAAACAATCCAAGGTGCGTATCTTTTGCATTGTTTGTATTAAATATTTTTTATATCATCTGCTTCATGAGATCTTCCTTGCTGATTTGTAAATTCGTCTTAGTCACATGTAATCTACACCAATTCGAACATTTTTATTAGAGGGGCAAACAATCAGATGAATTTTAATCTCGCTGATCTGTTCATATTTAGTTTATAGGCTCACATAACAAAATCTTGGTTTTATTGTTGGCACTATTAGGTAAGTGATGGAGCCCAATTTAACTTCAGATGAAGTGGCAGAACAGAACATGGTATATCACGAACAGGATAAAGATGTTTTCAATGTGGAGTAAATTGGGGATCCTTTGGATGGTCAACATTACTGCATATACAAGCATCCGTGAAGTTCAGCAAATCTTCACTCACCTCTGCCAGGTTGTTGCATCGAGCTCCAGCCAGGCAGCTAGCAGACCGTCTCCACGACTCTCTCCCCGCTAGGTAGCTAGCGACGCCACACCTCTAGCCTCCGGCAGGAGCGACACCACACCCAGCATCTCGCGAGATCCCAACTGCAGAGCAGCCTTGCCATGGTCGTGACGCATGCGCAGATGCCGCCCTCACTAGCATAAAATCGCGACTACCATGGATCTCACCTTGGAGAAATGTTTCTACACATGTGTAGCGATAGCAGCTAGAACAGTCCGTCCAAGCTGGGTGAAAGGGATAAGGCAGAGTTGCTTTGTAAAAACAAATACTAGGAGTACTATTATTTGACAGGTGGGAACAGAACATGGTGGGGCCAGAACATTGTCTGTGCCAGGACAACCGAGGATGCTCGTGACTCTTGACGCACGCGTGTTGTCTCGTCGGTGGTTCATATGAGGATAGGATCGGGGCTATGTTCTGTGTACCGTGCAGGGTGTGTACATTGAATGTATAAATAATTAAAATTATAAATCAAACAAAAATCAGATCCTACAAATTGATAAGACGAGCATAAATTATGATCTCAACCCCATATTATTTAATTCATTGTTTCCATTGGCAGCTACTGGGAGGCTGGTTGTCTGATCGATGCAATATTCAGACAAAGAGCATACTTGAGCTATAAATAGGAGTTAAATAGGCAACTTTTATATGTTTTAGTATTTCTTATTATCTTTAATGGTAGGGGTTTGAGATAATCTGCCACTCATTTCTTTGTTGTGGTTATGTTTTCCATGTTCTAATGTTTGATTAAATTGCCAGTGTGATTTTCTCCGTGCCCTTTTAATTTTGTCTGGTTCTATTGTGAGAATAAGAATTAAATTTTCTCTTATGCTGGCATTCAGGTCTATTAGATAATATTTTTTCTTTATGATCGAACATTTTTATCGCCGTCATACAAAATTTAAATTGTCACGGATTAAACAGGGTTGTGCGCCAAGGCGCACCTCTAAATCTAGTTTATATAGGTGTTTCTATGTGTGCCTTTTCAAAGAGACTAGCTGATACTGAGTAGTACCGTTCAGAAGATAGATGATATTAGAGAATGCAAAGGATTCATGTACAGGAGGGTGGTTACATACAACCTAGGACTAGGAAGCATCCGGAAAAGTGTTATAACTTGACGCCATATTCGTCAAACTGTCTTTCATTCTGAGACTAGCTCTTCAACCTTCTCGTGTCTTTCTTATTGCCTTTAGTCGAAGGCGTGGACGGCGACACGCCTGAGCTTGTTGTCTTGTTGCCTCGTGACTAGTGTAAACTGTGCTCACCCATCCGTTGTGTCAGGGCTGCCTCCTACCATTTTCTCCTGGCCAATGTTGAAGAACACGAGCATGGCTTGTGGAACGGTAAATGGATGGGACAATTCGACTGAAGTGATGCGACGGACTGGATGAAGATTGTGATCGTGGAGTCAAAAAAAGATTGTGATTGGGCTGTATTTTTTTGTGTGAAAATGGACGCTTTATTACTTAATAGTAATGTTTACATCCGGCATCTGCATAGCTAGGATGCACACAACCGATCAACCACACACCAAGTGATCAACACAAAAGTACGAATATTACAAAACATGCTATAAAATGAAACGCCTCAAGCTAATGCTGATCTATTCGCAGATCACGCTACCATCTATGTCGGGAGAAAATATCCGTCACCGTGTCCTCCAATCGCGTACACCCCTCTACAAATAAGTCACGAAACACCATACGATGGAGGGTAGTATATGATCGGAGGATAGTCGTGGCTCGATAGATAACCATATAGCACGAGCAGATTTACACTGGAAGAATAAATATCGGTTTGTCTCATTATGATAATAAAAGACACATTGTGTACTTACATGCCAATTTCTCTTAGCAAGAATATCTTTTGTAAGAATTGCCCCTTTACCGAGATACCATGCAAGTATCTTCGTTTTAAGGGGTTTTTTCATCTCCCAAATTTTACTGTTATCATCGACTAGAATATCAGGTTAGATCAAAACTCTATGCATTGAGTCCACAGAAAATTTAACACTATCTAACAGTTTCCATTTGAACTTGTCAACAACCTCCGACAGCTGTATCGTGGATAATTATAGTAAAAGATTGTTTCACGATACCAGTCTAGGACCTATGAGACTTGTTCTGAAAGACACATTAGGAGGATAAGTGTATCCCCTTTGTGTCTAACAAACGAATATAGAGCTGAATATTGTTTAGGAAGAGTAGTTTGGCCGAGCCATTTATCTTCTCAGAACCTAATCTACGAACCAACCTTAATATTAAAAATACCAAAGAGGAATAAATGCTTTTTGGACGCCATTAGTCTAGTCCAAAAGTGTGAATCACCGGGTTTTTAAACCACTTGAGACATAGCTTTGGAGCCAACATACTTTCTCCATTGAATGGTTTGCCAGATACCATCTTCTATAACTAGTTTGAATAATCATTTATCCAAAAGCGCGGTGATTGTGCTGGATGACATAGCGCATCGTTTCCATTCTTTTTCACTTTGATCTCACGCAAGACAATATGCAAGCAGTGCCCATTTCCTGATAAGTGAAGGACGCCCCACGCGCACGGACGTGCCAGTTGGCAGGAAAAATTACTGGTGGAGCTGGGAACTCCACGTGGCTGATTTGCTCCACAAAAAGAAAACTTGCCATCCCCTGGGTGTACTTCTGGACGTGCACGCGTTACAAATTTTGTACGCATGTGAATTCTGTGACTTCAACTTTTCTGGTGTTACACCCACTAACCAGCTTCTACCATAGTATGCATGCAAGCAGCTTCATTGGCGTCAATAATGTTTTAATTTGCGAGGGGCGTCAAATGTTGGAAGTTCACAAGTGTTCACTACAGGACTCAAGTGATATGCCGATGATAAAACCCGTCGGTACATGCCGAATTGTCGTCGGCATTACGTTTCTGCCAGAGGCCACCATTAGCAAAGCCCACACCAGCATAGCAGGCCAGCCGTCGTTTCTGCCAGAGGCCACCATTAGCAAAGCCCACACCAGCATAGCAGGCCAGCCGTCGTTTCTGCCAGAGGCCACCATTAGCAAAGCCCACACCAGCATAGCAGGCCAGCCGTCGTTTCTGCCAGAGGCCACCATTAGCAAAGCCCACACCAGCATAGCAGGCCAGCCGTCGACATAGCTTTGGTCGTCAACATGGTGGACCTGTACCGATGGTTTGGGCCAGCTGTCGGTATACACTCGTCATTGGCGCGCGACCTCTGATGGACCTCCTTCTTACGGTGCAACAGCTATGTCGAGGACATTGCCGTCGGCTTAGCTTGCCACGCGGCGCCATCTGGGAGCACGCCAAGCAAGGGTGGGGCCGGTGCTATGCCGACGACCTTGGCTTCTCTTGGGGAGCTATGTCCACGGCCAATATGAATTGACGTAACGCCGACAGCTGCATGCAAGTTTTTGAAGCATTCGAACGCTCCATTTGTTGGTATCTAGCGAATCCCTAGCTAGCGAGCCTCGCAGATCTACCCCTTTCACCGGATTTCAACGACGGTTAACCAATGGACTTTTATTTTTTATTTTGGCTAGTTTAAGTCATAGAAACTTGGAAAAACATGTTTGAGTCCAGGATTTTAAAAGACTTCCTCCAGTTGACCCGTAGTGGGAGTTTTTAGCTCTAAGGTCCAGAACATTCCTAAGTTTTACCATATGTATGTGAAGACTCTCACACCTGGGGTGTGGGTTTTGGATATTTCAACATTCCACCACTATTGTATACATATGATAGGGCACATGTAAGTTTCTGTAGGATTCCGATGCTCCATTCAAGCAAAAGCCTAGCCAGACAGGAGTCTCTTGGTATATAAGTTTATGTGAGGCCAGATGCGATTATAAGAATTTTTTTAAAAGTCAAAACCTTTATATTTTTCCCTTTATGTAATATGTTACTTCGAAGTAAAATTATTAATAAAGAAAATCAAATGCAAACACAACTAATTCATAATAGGAAATAAAAGCATTAAAATGTAAAAAGGAAAAGGAGCTATTCTCATCAAGAGTCCATTAGCCGGTAGTCACCAACGCCATGTGTATGCAACCTTTGCCGACGGCCAATCTATCTCGATGATGGGCATCAACATACCTTAGATATGCCGACAGCTGAGTTATGCCGACAGTGGCCATCGGCATATCTGGAGCTAGGCCAACGGTTTTCCAGCAGTCGTAGGCATCTAGGGCCTATGCTGATGGCCCCGATAAGCGGGTGTTGATACAGCTTTTAGTTGTTGGCGTATCAACTATTTCCTATAGTGGTTTAGTACTCCTCTGTTCCATAATAAGTGTCGTTGTTTTGAATTGTAGTTAGTTCAAAATTGTGACACTTATAAGGTAGTATCACATTTTGTAGTTATGGCCTAGGAGTCTGGCTGGTGCATCACGTGGCTATAAAATGATGGTGTGCCAATGCTCCATAACTAGCATAACTTGCAATATATGCCTTTTTGCGTAAAATGCGGGCTCTAACGATGCCAGTTCACCTGAAGCTTAACATAGTTTATTTTTTGATAGAAAATAAAATAATATTATGTGGATAATTTAAATGCCTTAAATGATTGGTATAGCACATACTATCATTAGGATTGGGATATTTTGAGAATACACGGAAAAACACAATCACATGCTATAGGTACAAATGGGCATTCGGTCTATTCAGCTATTTGTTTAGGATTCTACAAAAATCATATGTCAAAATCAAACACATATATAATGTACTAAATACTTAATAACTACCTAATCAAATCAAAAAAATGAAATTGGTTCTATTTCTCGGTTAAATCATATTCCCGAAGTTCAGCAAGATTTACATTCATGTAAAGATTCTATTTTCTCTGCCCTTCTTTACTTGTACACCTATGTGTCGCATGGGACATCCACTTTGATTTTGTGTGCCTGAGGTTTAATGTGGGTCTTTGTTCCTTTTCCGCAGGAGTAGTGTCCCGTATCCTGATGAGTACTGTTCCATGTTCGGGGTTTCTAATGGGACCGTTTTGTCCTTGTTAGAAACCAACAAAAGTACTGAACATCAAACAGTTAGAGAACCGTTGAATGAACCAATAACTAAAACATTAACAATTTTGTGTTATTCGGTTCAGATTAGGCTCCATGGTTGGATATTTTAAAACATGAGGGGAACCCATATTCAGGCCTGACTATACGACAAAAGGACGTGCAACTCAATGGCAATGACAACCGGGTTGCAGAAAATGATATGTCGTTCGACGCTAGGAAAAAAATTGTCGATGTGATACACGAGATACAGCTTCCCACTACTGACGTTAGTCAGGGGTTTGCAAAAACTGTGAGTCATCCAACACAATTTTTCTTGTGATACAGACTCCGGCTGTCATAAGGGCTAGTTTCGTACTCGATGCAGTTTGTGTGTCTTGGAATGCTTTTGTACCAGGAGCTTGGAATGCTTGGCACACTACTGTAAAAGAAATGTACGTATTTCTATTGCTGGTAATTAAATGCCACTAATAGAAAACAGACCTTTGGTCCAGGGGTATTAGCCCCGGTTTTGCTACAAACCGGGACTAATGCCCCGGTCCAACGGCTAGAACTGGCCCTAGGGGGGTGGCAGACACTAGCTCCGGTTTGAACGGGACTTTTAGCCCCGGGTCGTGTAATAAACCGGGGCTAAAGGGTTTCAGGCAGGCCGGGTCAGGCGTCAGACCCTTTAGCCCCGGTTTGTTACACGACCCGGGGCTAAAGGTGGACCTTTAGCCCCGGTTCTAGACACGAACCGGGGCTAAAGGTCTGGCTATATCTTCTTCTTCCCCTGCCTGAGCCACCATTCAAGCTGGTGGCTCTCCTATCTCTCTCTCTCTTTCTTGCTTCAAGCTCGAGTTCATGCCCTTTTTTTCCTCAAGATTTTTCTAGATTTTGTGGTACCCCATCTATCCAAAGGTTCTAAAAGGTGAGCAACTTCATCCTTTGAACTCTCATTGCATGTTCTATCTTATAGATGGATTTGTGGATTTGTGAATGGCTATATTAGCTCATTTCATGTTCTATCTTATAGATGGATTTGTGGATTTGTGGATTTGTGAATGGCTATATTAGCTCATTTCATGTTCTATCTTATAGATGGATTTGTGGATTTAGTTTGGTAGTAATTTTTGCAGTGATAGCATGATATCAATGTTTAGATTCTATCTATCTTGTATTAATGTAAGGAACTCTAAGGTAAATATCACAATATGTGGATTATTCTATCAATATATATATCTTGTTTTGGCACATAGAGTCTCGAAAATTGATTTTAGAAGTACACACATGCGTGAGTTCATCATTCTAACTAACTAGCTAGCTAGGAAAAATATCCTTCTTCGTCTACCTGTGTTCAACAAACTGAAAAATTTGTAACAAAGATAGGGTTAATTCATAAAAGCTTGATAAGAGGACATCACAATTCACATATTAGGGAGTGCCTCTATGGCGAGCTCCTCGAAGATGTCTGAGGACGGGATCCTAAGACATCTTCGAGAAGCTTTGCCGTAGTGGTGTCCCTGCTCTCCCACATCATCTTTCGGTTTATATCTTCTCTAGCTAAATCAGTATGCTGGTGGAGCTAACTAATTTCACATATTAGGGAGTGCCTCTACGGCGAGCTCCTCGAAGATGTCTGAGGACGAGGTCCTAAGACATCTTCGAGAAGCTCTGCCGTAGTGGTGTCCCTGCTCTCCCACACCATCTTTCGGTTTATATCTTCTCTAGCTAAATCGGTATGCTGGTGGAGCTAACTAATTTCACATATTAGAGAGTGCCTCTACGGCGAGCTCCTCGAAGATGTCTGAGGACGAGGTCCTAAGACATCTTCGAGAAGCTCCGCCGTAGTGGTGTCCCTGGTCCCACACACCATCTTGCAGTTCTTCACAAGAGTGCATACCTATTTATAGATTAAGCAGCACAACATATTGTCGGGCACTGATGACATAATATCGACACACTCACGCTGGCATAGTGCTGCCACCCACCCAAAATAGTGTCGGCATTTAATTTACTGGCTTAATGCTGCCCACTGAGGACATAGTGTCGACATGTTGTCTCCACATCCACATTTAGTCCCGGTTGGTGCCTCCAACCGGGACTAAAGGTTCATCATATCTTTAGTCCCGGTTGCTGGTTTTAGATTAGTACTAATTAATTATGATTATGTTTGATGTACTTAATTAATTATATATTGCAGATGAGCCGGCAATGGATGTACGCTGACCGACTCTCTAAGGAGTTCATTAAAGGCGTGCATTCTTTTCTTCTTGTGGCCGAGGCAAACAAGCGGAGTGGTTTTATGTCTTGTCCATGTGGTGTCTGTCGGAATCATAAAGAATACTCTTCCTCAAGAGTCCTTCACAGCCACATGTTTCGGTCCGGTTTCATGACCGGCTATAATTGTTGGACCAAGCATGGAGAAAGAGGGGTTATGATGGAAGACAACGAAGAAGAAGAGAATGACAACGACTACCCTGAATACGATGGTACTACAATGGAACACATTGATGAAGAAAAAGATGAAGAACGGGCATCAGATCTGCCCGATGATGATCTTAGTCGGGCCATTGCTGATGCCCAGGAAGAATGCGTAACTGAAAGGATGAGGTTGAAGTTCAAGAAGATGTTAGAGGATCACAAAAAATTGTTGTACCCAAATTGTGAAGATGGGCACAAAAAACTGGGTAGCACACTGGAATTGTTGCAATGGAAGGTAGAGAACGGTGTGACTGACAAAGGATTTGAAAAGTTGCTGAGAATAATGAAGAAGTTGCTTCCAAAGGATAACGAACTGCCCGCCAGTACCTACGAAGCAAAGAAGGTTGTCTGCCCTTTAGGATTAGAGGTGCAGAAGATACATGCATGCATTAATGACTGCATCCTCTACCGCGGCGAGTACGAGAATTTGGATGCATGCCCAGTATGCACTGCATTGTGGTATAAGATAAGACGAGATGACCCTGGTGATGTTGAGGGCGAGTGCCGCATGAAGAGGATTCCTGGCAAGGTGATGTGGTATGCTCCTATAATACCACGGTTGAAACGTTTATTCAGGAACAAAGAGCATGCCAATTTGTTGCGATGGCACATGGAAAACCGTAAGAAAGACGAGATGTTGAGACACCCCGCTGATGGGTCGCAGTGGAGAAAAATCGAGAGAGGGTCTCCGGACTTTGCAGGTGATGCGAGGAACTTATGGTTTTGTCTAAGTACAGATGGCATGAATCCTTTTGGGGAGCAGAGCTGCAGTCATAGCACCTGGCCTGTGACTCAGTGTATTTATAACCTTCCTCTTGGTTGTGCATGAAGCGGAAGTTTATTATGATGCCAGTGCTCATCCAAGGCCCGAAGCAACCCGGCAACGACATTGATGTGTACCTAAGGCCATTAGTTGAAGAACTCTTACAGTTGTGGCACGGACAAGGTGTACGTGTGTGGGATGAGAACAAGCAGGAGGAATTTGACCTACGAGCGTTGTTGTTCATAACAATCAATGATTGGCCTGCTCTTAGTAACATTTTAGGACAGACAAACAAGGGATACAATGCATGCACACACTGTTTAAACGATACAGAAAGTATATATTTGGATAAATGTAAGAAGAATGTGTACCCGGGGATTCGTCGTTGTCTTCCACCCTCGCACATCCTAAGAAAAAAGGTAAGCATTTCAATGGTGAGGCAGACAGCCGTGTAAGCCTATCCGCCGTACTGGTGATGATGTATTTGACATGGTGAAGGATTTAAAAGTAATCTTTGGAAAGGATCCTGGTAGACAATCTATTCCGAAGGACGATGCCGGACATGCACCCACGTGGAAAAAGAAATCTATATTTTGGGAGCTACCCTATTGGAAAGTCCTAGAGGTCCGCTCTGCAATTGACGTGATGCACCTGACGAAGAATCTTTGCGTGACGCTGCTAGGCTTCTTGGGCGTGTATGAGAAGAGCAAAGATACACCTGAAGCACGGCAGGACCAACAACGTATAAAAGACCGAGACGACATGCATCTAGAGCTGTTTGAAGGTACTGCTAGCTACGCTCTTACCAAAGAAGAGAAGGAAATCTTTTTTGAAGTCCTTTACAGTATCAAGGTCCCGTCTGGTTTCTCGTCGAACATAACGGGAATAATAAATATGACAGAGAAAAAATTTCAAAACCTAAAGTCTCATGACTGCCACGTGCTTATGACCCAGCTGCTTCCGATTGCATTGAGGGGACTCCTCCCGGAAAATGTTCGAGTATCCATTGTGAAGCTATGTGCGTTTCTCAATGCAATTTCTCAGAAGGTAATCAGTCTAGATAGTCTACTAAGGTTACAGAAAGATGTGGTCCAATGTCTTGTCAGCTTCGAGTTGGTGTTCCCACCATCCTTCTTCAATATTATGACTCACCTCCTAGTTCACCTAGTCGATGAGATTAACATTCTTGGTCCTGTATTTCTACACAATATGTTCCCCTTTGAGAGGTTCATGGGAGTGTTAAAGAAATATGTTCATAACCGTGCTAGGCCAGAAGGAAGCATCTCAAAGGGATATGGAACAGAGGAGGTCATTGAGTTTTGTGTTGACTTTATTCCTGACCTTAAGCCCATCTGTGTTCCTGAATCACGGCATGAGGGTAGAATTAGTGGAAAAGGCACGTTAGGAAAGAAAGCAAGGATATGTATGGATGGAAATTCTCTCACTAAAGCACACTACACAGTTCTACAAAGTTCCACCTTGGTGGCTCCGTATATCGAGGAACACAAGAATATTGTACACTCCAACAACCCGGGGAAGCCTGGCTCCTGGATTAGAGATGAACATATGAGGACTTTCGGCGGTTGGTTGCAGTCACATCTCATGAATGACATAAATGTTGGAGAGCAGTTGTACTTGTTGGCCAGGTCACCATCTTCGACTATATTGACTTTTCAAGGGTACGAGATAAATGGGAATACATTTTACACGATCGCCCAAGATAAAAAGAGCACCAATCAAAACAGTGGTGTCCGATTTGATGCAACAGACGAGAATGGGAAAAATGATACATATTATGGTTACATAGAGGAGATATGGGAACTTGACTATGGACCTTTTTTTAAGGTTCTTTGTTTTGGTGCAAATGGGTCAAGCTGACAGGAGGCGGGGCTGAGGTAGACAAGAAATACGGAATGACAACAGTGGATCTCAACAACCTTGCGTATAGAGATAAACCATTTGTCCTATCCAATGATGTGGCTCAGGTTTTTTATGTGAAGGACATGTCTAACAAACCGAGAAAAAGGAAAGATAAGCAAAAGAATACAGCATCCGATGAGCCAAAGCGCATCCGATAAGCAAAAAGAAACATCGTGGGGGTGGAGGATAAGGCAGACATGTCAGAGGATTATGATAAGTTTCATGAAATTCCGCCCTTCGCTGTGAAGGATGACCCAAGCATCTCGTTAAATAAGGAAGATGCTCTATGGTTACGGATTAGAAGAAAACCCTAACATGTGTGGATGTTGGTGATGTACAATATTATTAAACCTTTATTTTTAATGATCTTCTTATATGTATATGGATATGAACTTTCTCGATCTCAATAGGTAGTATTGCAACTTGTTGTGGCCAGACATTTATTAATATTAAAACGTAAAAATTAGTCATAATCATATCTAGCCCTGTAGTACACAGCTTCTGGGTCGTCTTCGGAATCGTCATCGTCGTCGTCGTCACTTGTAGCACGCGGATGGATCCTCAGCCCTTCCTCGTAGCATGCGGATGGATCCTTCGGCCTCGGATCCACGACGCACGGGGGAGGGGGCTCCCAGATGACGACCCCAATACGTCCTAGGCCTTCACCACCACCACCATTCTTGTGGCTATGCTGCTGGTGAAAGTGCGGGTACCTCAGGCAAGGATGGTCTCCCATGGCGATGTAGCGCATCACACCGGTGATAGTCCGGTTCGCCCACCACAGGCAGCGACCAGCCTCGTTGTGGTTCATTGGGGTCGGGCCATCACCCTCATACCTGGTGAGCTCCCTTTCCCTCCGGTTTGCGAAGAAGGCATTCCAGGTGTCGAGGTTGTCGGGATCCCAATGGGGATCCATCTGCTGCTCCGGCGTGAGCTCGAGGTAGAAGTGGTTCGTGATGGCCGCCTGGCGGGCTGAACCTTGAGACATAGGAGGAACAGGAACCCCTCCAGTGCTCAGCATCCATCTTGCGAGCAGCCGGTACCCCGGCGGGCATGGGTAGCTAGAGGCGCACAGCGCCTCGGTCTCCTCGAGCATCAGAAAAGCCCAGTAAGTAGTGTCCATTGTTGTGAGAGAGAAGGTGTGGATGTGTCGATGGAAATGGCGGTCGGCCTAGATATAGAGGGACATGGCGGGAGAACATGGCGGGAAGCAGGGGAAATGGCGGGAGAAACATGGCGGGAAGCGGGGGAAATGGCGGGAGAACATGGCGGGAAGCGGGGGAAATGGCGGAAGAACATGGCGGGAAGCGGGGGAAAAGGCGGGAGATAGTTTTGTAGGTGACAGAGCGAAAGATACAATGTGGAATTCTCTCATGACACATTTCACCCTACCTGTCTTGGAGACTGATGAGCTCACACAGCAAATGACGAGGAAAGTCAAGCACTTTGCTCTTAAGAAGATGGCCGAACTATTCAAGGAATGGAAAAAAAGATTGTACCACAAGTATGTCTTGAAGGAAACAACTCCTCAATTCGTTGGCCCACTAGAGTTGCAGCAGGATAACTAGGCCGCATTTGTGGAATACAAGACCTCAGCACCAGCTAAGGCAATATCAGCAAAAAATAAGGAAAATGCAGCCAAAAAGAAATATCACCATCATATGGGCACAGGTGGCTACAAGAGTGCCATGCCTAAATGGGATAAAGCTGAGGCTGACCTAGAGGCTAAAGGGGTCACTCCAGCTACGTCTAGTTGGCCCTTGAGGTCAAGAAATTGGGTATTCGGGCATGGGGCATCATTAGACCCAGAAACAGGCGAGATTGTTGCAGCCGAAGAAATTTCTACACCAAAGAAAGAACTTGTTAAAGTGATGAAAGAGGTTGAAGAGGGAACGTTTGTTCCCGACAGAGAGAATGATGAGCTAACAAAGGCTCTCGGGAATCCTGAAAAGGCTGGACGAACAAGAGGGTTCGGACCTTCTTATCCATGGGTTATCGGGTTTCCCGAGCACCGTGACACGTACAGAAGCCGATCAAGAAGAACAAACCGGCAAAAAGAGGAGGATACGGAGCGGTTCGCGAGGTTTGAAGCCACGCTACAGGAGAATTGCCAAGAGCTTAATGAACTTAAAGGACTCCGACAGCAAGATCCTACACCGGACAGTACGGTCGGCCCATCGCAACGGAAAAGCGGCGTGGCTTCCACGGAGGGCCATGGTAATGATGCAACGATGGATGTGTACCCCGTGGATGCAATTAAGGAGAAGACTAGTTGTGAGCTGCATGTTGAACTGAAGAATATATATCCATGAAGGTGGCGGTCGGCTTTGCTTTACCTTCTGCACCGGGAGCGACATACCATTGCAATCCGATTCCAGCTGGCTATGCTCGTGTCGGTATGGATGAAATTCTACCTATGTGTCAGTCACTACAGCTTGAAATCCCTAGAGGTGAAGGGGAGACGACACTGGGAGAAGTCACGAGTGGCTTCATTCTTTGGAAAAAAGAATACATCAAGTTTCTAGGCTCGACACCAAGACCACCTTCTCCACCAAGGCAACCGTCTCCTCCCAGTGCACCGTCTCCTCCATGTCCACCTCCAAGTGCGCCATCTCCTCCCAGTAATAGTCCAATCCATGACCCCAACACAAGTCCATCTCAATCTACGCAGCGGCCTCCACCCACTAAGGGGAAAAAGCGGAAGAATACCACCGCTCTGTCGAGCGATAACCAACGCCTGAAGCGATAGTTGTCGCCCCTCCCAAGAGTACCGCCGGTTCCTCCCAAGAGGGCTTACGACATGACCGATGAGGAGACCAATGCGGTCGTACATGCCGAAGTGGATGCTCATTTTAAAAAGAAACAACCTGAGCCAGAGGTCCAAATAAACCGGAAACCAAGGAGCACTTTAGGAAATTACTGACGCAGCCATCCCAAGCTCAGTTAAATGCGCCAGATGACAATACACGATGTCTTCAGAAGACATTGAAACAAAAGAGATCAAGCGGTAGAGGAAGCATCAAAAAAGAGGTTCCCCAGCAGGGGGAACAAGTAAAACAATCGAGTGGTAGCGGAAGCATCAGAACAGACGTCCCTCAGCTGGGGAAACAAGCAAAACAATCGAGTGGTAGCCGAAGAACCAAAAGAGATGTTCCCCAGCTGGGGAAACAAGCAAACCAATCGCTCCCCCCACTCCAGGTGAACATACCCAAACCTCAACTATATGAGGAAGAACCTATGGATCCGGAAACGGCTAGGATATTGGCCGAGCAATGTGGTATGCCTATTCATGAAATTATTCACGGCGATATGCCCAAGGCTGAGGTAGCACCCAAATTTGTTAACGGGGAGCCTCTGGTCAGTTCTGAGAGGCTTCGGGATATGCCAACACAAATGCGACGATTCCATGAATGGTACATGAAAGCATCAAAAGAACAGTGAAATTGGCTCATACTGAAAGTTCGAAAATCGCATTACTTCATTGAAGACGAGGTCCCTATTGAATTTACAGAATTATTTCAGTTATTCAATCTAAAGGAACTCGACAAAACTATCCTCAGTTCGTATTGTTTGTAAGGGATTACTTTATTTATGTAATTAGGTCTCTATCTCAGCTTTTTCAATTCATTGCCGGTAAGTATACTCACTATATTCTTTTGTACGCTATATATAATGATGCAGAATGAAGATGCTCAATTGTAAAAGAAAGGCTATCAACGGATTTGGGTACATTGACCCACATCAAGTTCATGGAGCTATACTAAAGGATAAACCACTGGAGACCGGGCACAACTTGTTGCGGTTTCTCACGAAACAGCATTTCTGTAACGAAATACTATTTCCTTACCACGACGGCAAGTGAGTTTTTGTACACATTAACTTTTTCTTACTCGATGTTCAGTGTAAATGATGAGTTACCGACGTATGTAAACCTTGCGTAGGTACCACTGGATTCTTCTAAGCATTTCACTTGACATGGGAAGAGTTCACATCATGGACTCACTAAACAAAGACATTGAAAACTACCGCATCATTATCGATGCGCTCCAGAGGTAATTTCAACCATTATCACACTATATTAGTGTCTTTCGTTCATTTTCTGGGATATCAAGTAGTTATTATCTCATACATTAATTTTTTTTGTCGGGTAGGGTTTGGACACAGTTCAAGAAACATGTCCGCGGTCAATGGCGTGAGGACCTATTTTTTAAATCACTCTCGGTAAGTAGTACGAGCTAAGTCCGCGCATCTATTTATTTCTAGTTTATGTGCATTTATCATGCTAGCGTTATTATTTGATTGAATTCTATTCTTGTAAAGTGCGCGAGGCAGCCACAATGAATTAATCTATGTGGATTCTACGTGTGCGAGTTCATTCGCATCGGTACTGAGAAGCCCTCGGAAAATGTTCGAGTAAGTAAACAATATATTCACCCTTTATTTTTATTACAAAAAATTGTGTTGAGTCTAATCCATACGATCTCCCTTTTACATAGTTGGACGCGATGCGGGGCAAGCTCCTACCAGAGGACCGCCTAATAGAAATCCAAGAGGAATTTGCTGCATTTTTTCTCGACGAGGTCATAGACCCACGCGGAGAATACTGTATAAGTAGACCCTAAAGCATCCATGTAATGATCTCCATGTAATCAAATAGACATGCTCTGGACCTTGTTGGGACTCCATATATGCTTGTAAGAGTAATTATATTATATATTGCGTCAATGTGGCCAAGTACTGTGTACGTAGTACTCCCGCCGTTTAGAAATATAAGATGTTTTAGCTTTGTGAAAGAAGTGTATCTAGACCCTTTTAGTGTGTAGGTTCACTCCAAACCTCTATGAACCTATACACTAAAAGACATCTAGATACATTCTATTCACAAAGCTAAAACGTCTTATATTTCCGAACAGAGGGAGTAGCGTTCTGTATGTATACGAAAACTTGTTTCTAATGAAAAAACATAACGAAAAATAATTGAACACAAAACACAAAATGAAAAGAAAAACACAAAACCCTAAAACCCCATCCCCTGCCGCGGTAGCCAAATGGCACAAAATGCTGCCGCGGTAGAGAACCTTTAGTCCCGGTTCATAACACGACCCGAGGCTAAATGTCCTGCCGCCCAGCGCGCCTAGCAGGCCACGTGGTTGGACCTCTAGCCCCGGTTCGTAACTGGACCGGGCTAAAGCTTGGACCTTTAGTCCCGCTTTCGCAGCCCCGGTTCGAAATCCGGGGCTAAAGGCCCTTAGGAACCGGGCCAAATTGCCCGGTTTCTACCAGTGTGCATCGACTTCAGTGAGGGCCTCCATGAGAAATTTGTGTATTATATCTAGACTAGGACTCCTACGTCGGCCATATAGGCTAGGCAGGTCGGGCACGTGCAATCCGCTAGCCTGCTTTGCTCAGATTAATTATATATGTCGTGTCCATTTGTGTTTCTTATACCATGTTCGTTTAATCCCCAACGTGCATGAATTAGGTTGGATTGCGGTCCAATCCCATCTTTCCATCCCGACATGGTAAATTTTCCAGCCCAACGATTCCAACGTCTTCGTTTACGCCCAGATAGGATCACATCCCAACCAATCCAGCTCATTTTCCTCCATCTAGGCCTGGAAAAAAAGTCTACCCACATGACGTGTGCAATTTTTCCACGAGCGCGACACGAAGACAGGCAACTGCGGCTGTGCTGTTTCCATGGCAGAGTTTTTGCGTGTCGTGGAGTAAACGAATGGAAAAATGGATGCATGTATTATGATAATTAATCCTCAGCTGGATTGGGTGGAGCATGGGGATACACCAAATCCTGGCGTGGCTCAGATCCATGCTTGGATTCACTCCCTGATAAATGAACGAGGCCTTAGAGAGTTGATAGTACCTCCGTTCAAAAATATAAGCCTCTTTAGAGAGCTAAATTAGTTTTCCAAAAAGGCTTACATTTTGGAACAAGGTAGTAGCATGTACTAAATTTTCCTAGAGCCACACAAAGGATTGATGTACCTGGAGGATGGTCTTGGGTTAGGAAGCATCAAGAATAACAGTATGACAAGGTGTCCCATAGAGTCAACTTTATTCTTTGCATTTTCTCCACAACCAATCATTTTCCTATTCGCTTCCTTTGATCAGAGCTGAGAATGTGCCCGCTCTTGTCTTGTTGCGATGTCACAAGCGGAGCCATCCGTAGTCAGTCGCCCGTTACTTGGTGGTTTATCCACCTTTGGCCTTGTGCCGACGTTGCAACTACAAATGCCATCTCTTTATCATAAATAGAAACAAGGTTCAAAGTATTAAGCAAGTTACAAAAGGTAGTCTGCTACTTCATCATAAATAGAATTATAAAGATGGAATATTTGCATCAATATATCACCAAGGAAGATGAGAGAGAGGGGTCGGGTGTGCCAAAGGGGGTCAAAAGGGGCCCACTAGGGGCCATTATATAGGGTATGGCATGGCCAGATACCTCTGTCATGCTAGCCTCCCTTGCGGGGGCCTTAGGTGGCTCCAAAGGCGGGCCTTGTGCACAAGAGCTCCCCTTCAATCTCAAACTAGACCACATTTTTAGAAAAAATATAGTCCTCACTAAAAATAAAAATCTATTTTTGTTGAAGACTTTGCTCGATCTATAAATTGAGACAAGAGTTTCTTAGTTCCTTTGATGGGAGCAGTTTGCACAACACCAAGATTACCCCTTAAATTGGAAATCTTATTTTTACTCGACCTCCACACCTCTTAGTGATGAAGAAACTTAGTGTTATGGTCATCTTCACAGAGCCTCGATACGTGAGAGTTGCAGCCACAACATCTCCTATCTATATAGATTTTCTTTCATCAGATGAGTATGTAGTAGCTCGTATCTCATATCGTGGCGTATTATCGGCTATAAAGCTGCAAGCTTCTCCCTCAGTTTCAAGAGTTCACGGGTCACAGTGCCAAACTTCCTCCCTCTCCAACCTTGCAATATCTTCATAAATGAACCAAGTCCTCTATTCACGTCACCCAAATCATCCATGTGGCCTAGGTCCTTTCAAGCCGAGTCTATCGCTTATTTTAGCGCTTGGTCTTATTCCTAAAAAAAATACATAGCGCATGCACGGACTAGTTTGGGGCACTAATTCCTCCTTTACTAGAGACATGAGTAAAGAGCAGTAATCAGAACAAGGGGTCACAAGGTGCATGGATGGCGCATTGGAAAATATGTCTCTCCACTAATCATATGCAAGCGCACTGTCGAGCTTGGCCCACAGGTTTTCGCGTCTTGCATGTTGGTTAACATATGTATAGGGGAGACCCTTAAACATCCGATACCGACTCTTGGTTCTGGGTTCACCATAGACAGAGTTCACTTGAAGTAATGGATCATTGGGTATTAACCTGCATCCACACATCGATATATTGGTCACATGCATCCTTCACTTCATCATGGATACACTCTCAATAACCACGAGCCTTTTTCCATTTCCTTCTCCTAGTCGTTGAGATAAGAGCATTGGATGATAAAACTATTTACTCCCACAGCACACATCTTAATCTCCCTGTCTGTTACATGTGGATTTAGTAGTAATAGAAGATCCTTTTTTCGAGGTACGCCAATGTCGTACCTAAATTTTATAGAAGAAAGCATTCAAGTTCCAAAAATACGAACATCCTCAGTGAGCAGGGTTGTCGGTATAGGAGCTCAAGTGTGTCTAGTTCTAGCACGGCAACCAACCCACTGATATTTTTCTCGGTTGTGGTCTCAACTTCCTATACTTAATCAAATTCACGTCCTAGCTACGGGGCCATGCACAAGAAACCTCTGCCATGGCCGCATCGAGCATACTCTAGTTCAGACAAACAACACACACCCCTTTGTTGTTGCTATCAATTGTACTCCTCCCGTCATGCTTATCAGGCCCTAAAGCCCTCTTCTCCACTTTTCAGTCTACATAAAAGAGTTTAGTCATTAGTGTTCTAACAAGAACGATGTAAATTGTCCTAAGAAAACAAAGGTTCCTATAAACGAAATAGAATGCCCATTGATGAACCTCTAGCAAAAAAGAAATATGATGACATTAGTGCTAGAGAATCAATAAGATTATAGCTAAAACTCAGCAATTACATGTTTTCACATCAATAATCATGCAAGATTGATCGTCTCACCAATTTAGAAAAAAATAGATTATCAGCACAATGGTTTATTACAACTTGTAAGCATCACGTATGCTAGCTAAATTGTTTCCCACCATAGCACTTCTGTACCAAGTAAGAATGAGAACTTATTGCAATTGATCAACACATTGGTATAAGAAATAGATGATCTCCAATATGAGGACCCAAAGTCACTCTAGTTGCTCATCCAATTTCTGAGAAAAAGACGAGCATAAATAAAAATAGTTTACACCGCAGAAAAATGAAAAAATGAAGATAGAAAATAGGCAGATGACAAGCAGTTGTAGCAGTAGCACCACAATGTTCACCACCCGCATATCCAACTCACCATTTGGCTGAAGAGACAGATAGTTCGGATCGGCGCTATTGAAGGAATCTAATAGAGTTTGGCAGATGCAGCGACATGCATGAGTAAGAGGCTGAATGAATATAATGGAGTGTGACAGTTGCATCAATATCATCTATGAATGAATTTAAGCGAGTTCAACAACTGCTATAACCGACATGAATAAATACTCTATTTTTAAATGGTGGGAGTAACAAGAGACTGAATAGACAAGCATAGCATAAAAGTAGCAAATATAGGAGAACATGCTACAACAACTTAACATCTTGCTAATGTAAAGACAAGACTTTAGAAAAATAGACAACAACTACTTACACCTGAATGGCATTGCCCTTGCTAATGAATCAGAATGAGAGTACAATGGACAATATTGCAATTCGAATAGTAACCTTATAATTTATCAATTAAATACAAATACTTTTTCTATGTCTTTCTTGGTTAGGTGAGAATATATGATCTCCAACAGTGCAACAGTGTGCTCCTCGAATAATTATCACTATAATTTTGTGTCACATTTGTATATAAACTCACCTGAACTTGCAAACCATTCATGTAAAGTAAACCTACCATAGTACCATTCATGTACAACATGGATTAATTAAGAGGGGTGACATGTACCAAAATTTGAGAGAAATAATTTTAGAAATGTTGCAAGCCTAAAAAGTAACAAAGTGAACAAAATCCCTTTTGTTATCTAAGTTTCACGAAGTAGCTCAAGGGCAGTTTACCCAAACTGTGTTCATTCCTTCAATATGTTTACCTTATATTATATACAACCAATGTCTAATATCCACTACTAGCCTATCTTCCATTAATCACACAAGTACTTACTACTCCAAGAATAGTTTATACTGTATTTAAATAACACTGGCCTGAGAAGCAAACGACACATGATTTTCCTAGAAACTATACTCAGGTTCAGTCTGAGCTATAAAATCAATAACATATAATGCGGGGATATGCTTCCATTGTCTGAAGATATAAATAACAAACAATTGGATTACCATCACGAGCAGAAAATTTGTACAACGGCGAATGAATCAAAATATCATCAAATCAAAGCTGTTGTCCAGCGATGGATCCCAAATTTCCGTGCATAAACTGAAGCATCACCAAAACGATAGATGATTTTCCTGGAAAAGATACCCAGGTTCATTAATGGGATATAAAATCAACGTCATATATCGGATTACCTTCGTCAGTAGCAAATTTGTATAGCAGTAATTAAATCAAAGTATTAGAAAAACAGAGGTGTTGCCCAACGACCTTGGATTGAACACACGCACAGCCTGGCCGACGCTAAGACGGCCTCATGACTTCTTGTGATAGCCTACCATCAAGACTAACACACTAGTAGAAAACGGTCCTTTGGTCCTGAGGTATTAGTCTCGGGTTTGCTACAAACCGGGACTAATGCCCCGGTCCCAACAGCTAGATCTGGCCCCAGGGGGTGGCAGACACTAGTCCCGGTTCGAACGGAACCTTTAGTCCCGGTTCGTGTAACAAAGCGGGACTAAAGGGTTTCAGGCAGGCTGGTTCGTGTGCACCACACGGTTTGAAAACACGAACAAAAATAATTATATGTCAAGAAATGGACACCATCTCTACATTAGTGCAAATATTTCTTATTTCGAAAAAATACAACTACAAATACACGGTCCGGACATCTGCTGCAGCTCCACCACCACGCAGGAGCTGACCTACTATTGGGGCGAGAGAGAGCACGCACGGTGCAACCAGGCCTCGCGGGAGATTAAATAAAAGAAATAACAGGGGTAACACAAATATATTTCATGCAACTTGGTGCAGGTAGACGGCACTGCATCTATACACGGCACCGCAGCTATACAGATGACTTTATTCCAAATCTAATAAGCAATAAAGCGCACGCATACACCGTGTGCACAAATTGAGCATGAAACAACATGGCCCTTGTATCTCACAATATTGTATCAAATAATGACCTCAATATTTTGAACACACGATATTTTGGAGGACGATTTGAGCTAAACCACAATTCAATAACTAACAAAAACAAGAGGACTTGGTACTTTCTTCATAAACTTTTGGTACCAGCATATGGATTTTATTTTAAAAAGGAGAGAGGTTGCAGTGACACCAATTTTGTCCAAATCAAACTATTCTAAATGCCATTAAACGGCACTGAAGCAACCAAAACCCTAGTTACATGTAAATATACTTAACAGCTGACCAAAGCAAAATTAGCATGGCATACTCTACCAATCGTTGACCTACCAACAAAACGATCACCTGGGGGAAGAAAGATCCAACCTAGCACGCAGGCAGGGCAAGACACAAGACAAGGTTCACTGGGTGAACTGCTATCCACAATGTTAGGCAGCCAGAAACTACAACCGAAGCTGCACATAGTCTAGCACAGCATGAAGCGTCAGTAATCAAGGCACGAAGGAAAGCTAAGAGACGACGCACGAACCAATCTAACATGCAAGGCACTACAATCCTGACAGTCCAACCAAAGCACACAGACATGAAGCAGAGGGCTCTTACCACGAAGACAACCGGACAACAGTCGAAGACAAGCAGCCACGGCCAACCGACGCGGCGATCTCCAGCAAAGATGGACCTGCAAATAACAAATGACCAAAAACAGAAGAAATCAAGTCAGAGAAAAATACCCCCATCATACAAAAGGAAGGAGAAAAGGGCAAAAACCAAAAGGAACCGAACTCAAAGGTCAGGGCAAGCGAGTGGCAGGCATTTACAAGTACCTGTCGAATTGGTGAAATTGCATTTAGAGAAGGAATATAACTTTTCTATTGATATAACATAGATGAGAACGTGTGCTAGCTAAATTGTTTCCCACCATAGCACTTCTGTACCAAGAAAGAATGAGAACCTATTGAACTGATCAACACATTGGTATAAATTTTTTGTAGAATCGGATTTGCTAAGACAATATCTATTTTCTCAGCTTATTTGGTGGAAAGCATTTTTAGCCCAAGTATTCATGAGTTTATGTTTGGTTTTTATAAGAAAAACATGAAAGTTCTGTTTGGGCAACATATACAACAGTAGCTTACTAAAGATGCATGTGTAATCAAAATTATATGCTTTCCTGTCTAGCTGTTTTTCTGAACATTTGCAATTTTGATAACGGAGGTTGTTGACTCATGTAGAAAAAAGGAAGGGAATCATACCATCAGGAGTCATGACGGGCCTTTTGCCAAAGACTATGCGCCTCCAAGTTTCCGGCTTCTATAGAAGGTAACTGGAAAAGGGCGAACTTTCAATCCTAAAGTTGAGATTTTATTTGCACCTTATAAGCATAGAATGTGCCTTGTGACCTCATAGAAAGAATAAGCATAATATTATTTCCTTAGCTCATATTACAACAGGAGTACACAACGGACAATAAACAACAAGAAACATCTTCAACAGACATCCCAAATGACAACATGACGAACATCCTCAAATGAAAACATGGCAAAACGTGATGCTAATGGAAATGTACTAAGGAAGCATGAAAATTTATCCCAAGTTCTAGTAGAACTGATATGTTCTATCAGACAATAAACAACATGTTCTAGTAGTACTGATATAGAAATAATTTCGTTTTCAGCTATAGCATGAAGTGATCTACAACATAGCATGAAGTGATCTACACTACAACTATGAGAAGGTGAGATTTTAAGCCCAATTTTATGCTATTTTAGGGTTGACGTCCAATATAAGTTCAGCCGCTATAGCAGAAAGACAGATTAGATTAGTACCTCCAAAAAAAGACAGATTAGTATATCAAGAAGACCAAAACCATGACCATCCAGGATTTATGCTATGATTGTTCTAGAATTTATAGATATTAGCAAATACATATACTATTCGTGCTGAAGCTACATACAATCGGGGTCAAAGGCACCTGCCGGCAATTTGGGAATCCCACTAACTTCAATGATCATGTTATATTTCTTCCGTCACCATCCAATCGAAAAGAAATTCTCGTTGCTGGGACAGAATTCAGTTCTGATCTTCTCAGTTTGAAATCTAAAAAATATGTACTGGATATTGTAAATTGCAAGAAAATTATTTAACTATGCCAAATAAATAAATACAGTAGCTGATCTATGACATAAAAGTATGCTCACATAAGATACAGTAGCTTGATAAGTATTGGATATTGTAAGTTGTTGTGTGACATAAAAATAAGCTCAAAAGAAAATTCAAAAACATATTATGGCTCTAGGGATGAGCATCACATTCGTTGTTTCATACTCATTTAATCTCTAAAAGGTAAAAATAAAAGTTTTAGAAGGTGTTTGGTTCGTGAGGGGAACGTAAAGTAAACGGAATCGAGTTAACCTGTTAATGTAAATGGAATCGAGAAAAACTAAAACTTGTTTGGTTGGAGATTGTAATGTTAACCAATTCTTTCTAGCGAACGAAAGATAAGCTAACAAATCCTCTACGTACTCCAGTAGGTGCGGCAGCGGCGACGCTCCTTGCCTCTGCGTACTCCGGTAGGTGGGCGGGGGAGGGGGACACAAGGTTAGCTCAGGGTGCTGGCTAGCAGTTGTGATCTGTGCGGCCTCGGACCGGCGGCGAGGCTCACCCTAGGCGACAGCCACTACTAGAAAACAGCTAATCTGTGGCGCACCTGTTTTGATCATCCGTGGCGCACTAGGGGTGCGCCACGAGGCGCACGCTACGGGTAAAAGTTAGCCGTGGCGCACTAGGTGGTGCGCCACGAGTATGAAAAGTTAGCCGTAGCGCACTAGGTGTTGTGCGCCACGAGTACGATTTCAAATTTCAAAAAAAATGCGGGATTTGATCTAGATCAACCCGCCGGCCGCCGTCGTCGTCGGAGGGTGCAGTCGGAGGAGGGCCCGGTCGGAGTATGGTGGAGGAGATTGCATCCGGAGGTGCACGGGGCAGGGCGTCGTCAGAGGATGGTCGGGGAGGGTGTAGCCGGAGGTGGTCAGAGGAGGGCGCCGTTGGAGGATGGTCGGAGGGTGGAGGAGTAAGGAGAAGAAGAAGGTAGGAGAGGTGGAGGAGTGAGGAGAAGAAGAAGGTAGGAGAGGTGGAGGAGTGAGGAGAAGAAGAAGGTAGGAGAGGTGGAGGAGAAGGAGAAGGGAGGAGAAGTGGAGAAGGAGAAGTGGAAGTGGAGGAGATAAGGGGTGGGTGGGGAAGATATATACGGAGGGTTAGGTGGTCAGGTGGTGATTCGAATTTCGAATCCCGCCCAACTTACTCGTGGCGCACTAGGGGTGGTGCGCTACAAGTAAGTGACCTCCATTTTTTCTACAGGAAAAAACGATCTTTTGATCATAACTTTTTACTCTTTTCGAATTTTGAAAAATCTAAAAAATCGCCAAACGACTAGAGGTTGTTGCGAGCGGATGCGAAATCTCGTTCTCGTCATTTTGGTATATTAAACGTTTTTTCGAATTCGTATGCAAAAGTTACGGCTATTTTACCGTGGCATTATCTTTTTTGCATAAAAAGTCGAAATTCATGTTTGTTAATTTTTCTACACACTAGACCACATTACCTACATACATGTGAAAGGAATTTATTTTTTGAATTGTTTACCATTTTCTTTTATTTTTTGCAAGGCTAAAAAGGCGATCCACGGGTGCAGGAAACTTACCTGTGGCGCACTAGGCTAGGGTGCCCTACGGGTAAGTTCACCCAGCTACACAGCAGGCCGCAACCCACATACCCGTAGCGCACTATGTCAGAGTGAGCTATAACTAAGTTTCACACCCGTAGCGCACCGCCCGCAGGTGCGCTACGGCTAGGTTGTCTGCGGCCACCTGTGCCCTGGCCCATAAGTAGCCGTGACGCACCACCCCCATGTGCGCCATGATTACGGCAGTTAGCCGTAGGGCATCTGTAGGCAGTGCGCCATGCCTATTTTACCCGTAGGGCACCACTAGCACGTGCGCCACGGATGTGTGGATTACATATACCCGTTTTCCTAGTAGTGAGCTGAGTCGTCGACGACATGATCTGTCGAGGCGACATCAAGGTCGGGAGACACGACATTGATGGTGGCGTGGAGGTGCTACAAGGCGTGCGTTATCTTCAGGGCATATAAGGAGCGTGGAGCCGGCGGCGCCTAGGCGGGTTAAGCGGAGGAGACATCGGAGAAGAGTACGCGTGGTAGATTCCTTGTGTGTGAAGAGGTAACCGATTACACAACCTTTTGGGTGGAATCAGATTAATACATGGCTGGGATTTGTTACCGTGGTATCCAAGGAAGAGGCTTGCCTGTGCCCACCCCGTGCGTCCATCCATCCGGCGACGGTACGTGGCATCCATCCGGCACTTCCGCAAATTCCGCCTCAATTTCGCTTCTTTCGGTTGGAAAACAAAATTCAGATACTACATAAAATCCCAGCCCCGCAATACTCGCACCTAATAACATCTTAAGAAAAACAGACTGGTATGAATGCCATAGGAATTCTTTGTTCCTGCTCTCCCGCAGGCCGCGGACGAGGCTTGCCTGTGCCCACCCCGTGCGCCCATCCGTGCGGCGACGACACGTGGCATCCATCCGGCACTTCCGCAAATTCCGCCTCGCGTTCGCTTCTTTCGGCTGGAAAACAAAATTCAGATACTACATAGAATCCCAGCCCCGCAATACTCGCAGCTGATAACATCTTAAAAAAAACAGACTGGTATGAACGCCATAGGAATTCTTTGTTCCTTCTCTCCCGCAGGCCGCAACATTCCTTGTTGTTCTCCGGCGACGCGGCTACGCCGTCTACCAACAGTCACCACACTCTTCGGCTTGCACGGGAAAATGTAGAACCTGACGAGTTGATCAGCATCTCCGTGACGAGGCTTGCATGTGCCCACCCCGTGCACCGATCCGTGCGGTGACGGTACGTGGCATCCATCCGGCACTTCCGCAAATTCCGCCTCGCGTTCGCTACTTTCGGCTGGAAAACAAAATTCAGATACTACATAGAATCCCAGCCCCGCAATACTCACACCTGATAACATCTTAAGAAAAACAGACTGGTATGAATGCCATAGGAATTCTTTGTTCCTGCTCTCCCGCAGACCGCGGACGAGGCTTGCCTGTGCCCACCCCGTGCGCCCATCCGTGTGGCGACGGCACATGGCATCCATCCGGCACTTCCGCAAATTCCGCCTCGCGTTCGCTTCTTTCGGCCGGAAAACAAAATTCAGTTACTACATAGAATCCCAGCCCTGCAATACTCGCACCTAATAACATCTTAAGAAAAACAGGCTGGTATGAACGCCATAGGAATTCTTTGTTCCTGCTCTCCCGCAGGCCGCAACATTCCTTGTTGTTCTCCGGCGACGCGGCTACGCCGTCTACCAACAGTCACCACACTGTTTGGCTTGCACAGGAAAATGTAGAACCGGACGAGTTGATAAGCATTTCCGTGACGAGGCTTGCCTGTGACCACCCCGTGCGCCCATCCATGCGGCGACAGTACGTGGCATCCATCCGACACTTCCGCAAATTCCGCCTCGCGTTCGCTTCTTTCGGCTGGAAAACAAAATTTAGATACTACATAGAATACCAGCCCCGCAATACTCGCACCTGATAACATCTTAAGAAAAACAGACTGGTATGAACGCCATAGGAATTCTTTGTTCCTACTCTCCCGCAGACCGCGGACGAGGCTTGCCTGTGCCCACCCCGTGCGCCCATCCATGGGCGACGGCACGTGGCATCCATCCGGCACTTCCGCAAATTCCGCCTCGTGTTCGCTTCTTTCGGCTGGAAAACAAAATTCAGATACTACATAGAATCCCAGCCCCGCAATACTCACACCTGATAACATCTTAAGAAAAACAGACTGGTATGAACGCCATAGGAATTCTTTGTTCCTGCTCCCCCGCAGGCCACAACATGCCTTGTTGTTCTCCGGCGACGCTGGTACGCTGTCTACCAACAGTCACGACACTCTTCGGCTTGCACGGGAAAATGTAGAACCTGACGAGTTGATCAGCATCTCCGTGCCGACCGCCTGTAGCCTCCTATCGTCCTGTTACTCCACTGATGGAGGCACGGCTGCCATGAACGCCGCCGCCGGAGAAGAAGGCCACAGCCCATAGGTATGAGGAGCTTGACGGCGACATGCAGGGTCAATCCCAAATCGACGTAGAAGAGACATTGATGAATTGGTGGCGGCCCTAGCAAGAATCGTACTGTAGTTATCATCTGCACCCGGCGCGGCGGTGCCACACAGCGACGTCTTCGTCCCCGACAACAATACCCTTTGCATGGACGGAGGTTCATGGCCTTATTTTTTCCCGAGGAGTCGTTTCCGTCGAGGACCAGCGGGTTGCTCCGCCGGGTCGTCCGCTTCCTTTACTCGGGGTGTGTTCGGTTCTAGAACCAGAGGGGACGGAACGGAATGGTTCCATTCCAACGTCACGGGACGATTCCGACCCTGTGTTCGGTTTAGAAGAAATCGAGAAATGAAATGGTTCTATTTTTTTGTTTGGTTGATGGAACCGAGGAACCGGAGGGAGTATAAACACTGTTAAATATTCTACTGATTGGAGTCTAAATTTAATATTTTCTCTAAATCATATATAACAATTAAAATTAGGGGCAAAATCGAGCCCAGATCAGATGAACTAGGCACCGCCGCTCGTCGGCGTGCGTGCTGGTCGCCCGCTGCCGCGTGCTGGCCGCTGCTCGTGCTGGCCGTGCGTGCTGGCTGCCGCCGCGCGTGCTGGCCGCCGCTCGCCACCACGCGTGCTGGCCGTGTTGCTCGCTGCCGCGCGTGCTGGCTCGCCGTCGGGCATAGCTGGATTAGCGATGGGCTTTTTTTGTTCGGTCCGGTGAGGATTAGCGAGCCGTTCTCCCAGATCCGGCCGATTCGGTCGGACGAGGCGGTTCCGCATATTAGAGGTATATTCCGTTTCTAGGAACTAGTCGATTTCGTTCCTTAAACCAACCGAACACAGGAATGGATGCCAGGTGCGAAACCGTCCCGTTCCGTTCCTCCTAATTCCAGAACCGAACACACCCTCGGAGAATGGAGAAGACGCTGAGGACGAAGACATGCAGACGAGCCCATGACTCTGCTCTGAGGTAGAATTTTGTACGGGAAAGATACCAGTACTATTACCACAGATACTGTATTCCCAGTTTTTTGGCAACGGAAAAAAAATGCTCGCGGAATGGAAATCGGGGGGAAAGCGTCGGATGGAAGCCACGTATAGTCGCCGCATAGATGGGCGCACGGGTTGGGAATAGGCAAGCCCCATCCAGTATCCAATTACAGTCCATCGTAACCAAACCGAATTTAACATTATCTATTTCTACTGTAAACGGGCTACGTTACAAAATAACAAACCATACACGTCATTGTAAATGGATATTTACACTACCATGTATTGCAGATGAGAAACAAAATATTGCGAGAAGCGGGCTGCGCTGCTCCCAGCAGCCACCAGCCGTACGCCCATACCTCCCGCAGATGTCACGGCGGCATCCGCAAACGGCGGCCTGCACTGCCCCCTCTCTTCCCCAAATCCACCTCTACCTCGGCCATGAAACAAAATATTCACTGTGAGTAGAAAATCAACACCAAAGGATTCTAGCAAACAACAAGGTCAATTTAGCGGGACCTGCTTTGGTTACTACCATTTCAGTAAGAATATCTACTGGCATAGAGAACCACTACCGCATCCCAGCTATGTATAGAACAGAGAGTCAGTGACTTAGCATGGTTCCTTGACCAAGTGACCACTGAGTACTCGGTCTATGTGCACCCTCCCCATAACCAGCCCTAACTCATTGTTGATAACCTGCAAAATAACCCCCAATTAAACAATTGCATGTCTCATACATATATCATCAAACATGTTGCCTTCATATTTCTCTACATCAGAGCACACACAGATAAATGGAGGAAGAGGAATCTGGAAGAAGAGGCAGGAGGAGGGCAGTGTGGTGCGAATGTGGCAGCATGTGCACTTCCTTCTTGCCCGCAGGTGCACCGAGATCAAGTTCTGGCTGTGCTGGCCACCGTCCATGAAGAAGATGGGCAGGGGACACACCGAGGAAGACAGTGACTCGTGCATCTACCCTACGACCTCGAGTTGCGCCCCCTCCTCGTCGTCGGCTCCTACCAGCCCACGGTGGGCCTCACGGCCGCGTGCGCTCCGCTTCGTCCCGTACGACGCGTCCATGTCCAACATCCGGGCCCTCCTGGGCGCGTCGCCCCGTCCATGAGCTCTCGCGCCCCCTCAGCGGTGTGTTCCCCGATAGCGGCTTGGAGCCGGAGAAGGCGCTGCCCTTCGCGGCCGGCATCCGGTTCCCCAAGGGCGCCCTATTCGTTTGCGTCGACTGCTGCGGGAGTCGATCCGGACGTCGTGAGCGCCCTGATGCTACTGCTCGTGGGCGATGCGGTGCGGCCCGCTTGCAAGAGGCAGGCAGAGGGGAGGCGCCGGCGCGGGAGGGGCTGGCTGGGCAGACACATGGGAGGTAAGGGACATGAGGAGAGGCGGCTAGGGTTGCACGAGGAGGAGGAGACTGAGCAACAGTGAGTGGTGGGAGGAGTTGGGATTGGGTGGGAGGGGCACGGGAGAGGAATGGGAATGTTTTGGGTACCCACATCCTAGGTCGGCCCGTGACACCCCAAAAATACACCACAAACACAAATATAACACGCTGAGAAGCGGGGCCAAGACTAGCTGGCAAAACAACTTTGTACACGCGGAAGCACTGGTGTCCAATTCGGAGTGCACACAGCAGAATACCGCGTGAGGGTAAAACCGTCCAGGCGTGAATCAATGGTCTGGATCCCTCCTAGGGGCTCGATCCAACGGTCAAAATGCGCTGATCGCTGAGGATCCAGCCGGGGGTGCCCCTATTATACCTTCGGATGGGTGTCACAACATATCAAGGAAATTGGATGCATGCATAGTATTATTTCTTACATAAAATATTTAGGACGATGGAAATGATAGTTTTGTCTTTAAGATCGGAGAGCTGAGAATTTCTTAATTTGGGGATATGAGACCTCAGGAACAAAGGCATGGCAATGATACAATTTTCTATAGCCCAACTCTCTTACAAGACCACCAAATTAACTATTGAACTCTCATATCCCGGTGAATAGCTAACCACACCTCAATGAACACCCACCAGGTCTTGCACATAGACTTTTCCATGGCTTCGTGTATGCCCGCTCTTTCTCCTAAGTGAATCGCGATCTGCAAGGCCTTGTGAACACTTTTATTTTACAGAACCATGCTTGAGGAAACCATCTTGACATGGTTACTCTTATTTCTCTTTAGAGCCATCACGAGCTGCTACAAAATCTGTTTAATGTTGCACCTTTAAAGTACCTTCTTCTATTCTTTGATCACCCTGGAGGGTTAATGTGCTAGAAGAGTTGTCTGCGGAAGAATGAGGTTTTCTCTGTCTCGTTTCACAATGTAAATGGAGATAGAGATGTTTTTTTCCTAGGCTGTGTGCATCGATTGATGTAGAGGCCGGGGGTGATAATCTCCCATTTCATAAAAAAAGAGAAGATTTTCCCTCTTCGAGAAATGACAAAGGAAAAGTTTTTGTGACAGAAGAACCATTCAGTATTTTCTTACATCTTCTTTCAAGATAACTGTTAGAACATGTTGGGGTTCCGAATTTTATTTCTTTTGGCACTGGAAAGGTACGCAGGCTGTGCTGATGCTGTTTTGTTTCTTCCAGGGAAAAACATAGTAGTTGTACAGCCTAAGGAACAGCAGGCGGCCCAGTGGGTTGTTCAATTAAACAAAAACAATTCCTCATTTTCTTCTTTTAAAATTGGGAAATCCTATAAATTGATCTTGTGATGATTGGACAAGCACCTATTGTGAGTTTCCAAGTTTATGACAACGTTGGTAAGACATAGTAGTGACAAAAGTAATTATAGGCATGAAAGGCATGAGGAACACATCCAGTACCTCAGATCGAATTTCTTTGAAATATATCCATTTGTTCTTAATTAGGCATTCATAGAATTATAAAGGAACATCACAAGATATCTTTTCCCACTGTCCTATTTTTTACTTGAGTTGACATAATTGTTAATCTTTTTCAGCTCATTGTTAATTTGTGCGGAATGGTAGGTGGCATGTGAATAGTGGACAGTATTAATTTTGTGTGAAGCATGTCATATTTTGTGAAACCTGTTGGACATATACGCGTGGAGCGCGTGTACGTGCACGGCTAGCTGAGCGATTATGGCTACAACCAATTAACACTAACTTATGTTGTGCGGAATGGTGGATGTAATTTTGTGAGAAGAATGTCATATTGCTGCACCAGAAAAGTCGCTCTGCATGTGCAACTAATGTCATTAGAACTTTACCAATGATAAGTGACAATAGTCTCGCCCGAACAATCTAAAACATACGAGGTCAAACAACTGATCACCTTTATTCTTTTTAACGAGAGAGAGAATGCTAGGATAAAAAGCATACAGAGTTCTCTACGACTGTAATAGGACAATAAAGCATTGTGAACAATGTACATGGCCCTGTTTCCTGGATACCTTTCGCCAAAGTTTGGGTTGACATGTGACCAAGGAGATGCATCTCAGTCAGAGGCAAAGAACATATACGCCTCAGTTTGCCAAACTCCTTGTTGGGAGGAGCTGAGTACTTCGAAAGATCAATTATCATAATAAATCGCATAGTAAGTGTTACATGCATCCACGGAAACTCCCTTCACAAGTACATTACACAGTTTGTTTCTTAAAAACATGGACATAGGCTCATCTCAAAGACGATGTAGATAAGTTGTTGAATTCCGAACATTTGTCCCTGACAGGGATTGAACTCTGGTCGCTGGGATGCGCCAACTGTGACCCAACAAGTAGGCTACTGCCCCGTTCTCATTTGATCTATAAAAGGGGGGAAATTTTCCATAATGAACAGCCCACTAGGAGCTAGCCGAGGGGCCCAATAGGCTCGCCTGCAGGTTCAGTTTTAACATGGTGGTACACAAGAAGTCAAATAAGGGATCAACAACGCATATACTGTGACGCAACAGCAAGGGAATGTTCATGGAAGCCTATGCCGTTGTGTTTGATGGCATCATCGACCTTGCGACCTTTGAAGCTTTGGCGTGTCATGAAGCTTTGAGCCTTCCCATGCATGTAATTTTGTCGATTTGTTATATATCTCATCAGATTGCGTAGAAGTACTGAATGCCATTCAGGAAGGAAGTAAGAGTAGATATAGCACCGTACTACGAGAGATTGCCAACAACCGGCAAAAGTTCATTCACACTTTCATTATTCAAGAGAAAATATCATGCAAATGTCTGTGCATAATTTTATATAGTGGCCGACGTGTTTGACTCATAGATTCTCCAAGCACCAGTTATTGTACCTCATAAAAGTTTTGTGGGTTTTGTACATATCAATTTTAGTTACTAAAAATAATTGTTTGCCAATTTATTAAGGTCTGATCCATTTTTCTTCAGGATAGAAACCACGTATTCCGTACACCACAATGGATACCACGTATTCCTTACACCACAATGGATTTGCTGCATTGATAATCCATAGATGTATTGAGAATTTTTCCATCCTGAGATGTTTTTTCCCATGTCATTTGCCCAAATTCTCCTTGGTAGTCGGGCTCACCTATCGTGGAGTCTCCTGCGCCGACTTGGCAATTTCTTCATCAACGACTTGGTGGCCTCTAATGGCGACTCCGTTCAATGGCGACTTGGATGGCATCTCGACTCACCTTAGCGAATGAACTACATGAGATATTTCTCTATTTCAGGAGCTCGTCAACGACTCACCATCGCCTCCACCCAATGATGACTCACCTGGCACGTCAACTGGTCCAGGCAAATGGACTATTTCATGTGCTATTTCTCTGTTTTAGGAGCTCGCCAATGACTCACCATCGACTCTACCCTAGAACCGCCTGCGCCGATTAAGTGTCTTGAAGTCAACGCCAAGTCCCTGATGCGCTCAGGGACTACTGATGGGGGAATACCAATCGGGATATACCCATGAAGTGGAGTCGCTAGCTGGATTGATCCGACTGAAGCCAATACCAGAGCGGGTCAACGCTGGAGTTTATACTTCTAATCATATTTTACCTGCTAGAGACGCTGGAGTTTATACTGCTAATCATTTTTTACCTGAATCTTATATTGAGAAAATACCTTTTTCAGTCAAGCTAAAGGAACATTCTATGATGGCTAGTATAGTTAATGAAAGTACAAATAAAGCTGTTGAACCTGATGAACAAATAGGTGTTGAACCTGTAATAGCAAATGTGAAAGGCTTTGTCACTAAATACGTAGAGGATGGACACACTATCCTCTATAAGGATACTTCTAATATTGTTTCACAAAGTAGTGTTAAGAGAGCTAGCGTCCCTGTGTTTTCTGTTAGAATAAGTGATCATTGCTACAATGGTTCTTGTGATAGTTATATCGTTAAATCTATGCATGATACTAAAAGTTACTATGAGAGAGGGAAAATTTTTCTTATGCATCTCAATAATATTAAGTTTTTTCAATTTATGCTCAAAGTCTTTATGTTTCACTTGTTTTGCCTTCCTATGCTAGCAACCTCTGGTTTCAACAATTTATTTTCTTACAAAATTCCCTTGCATAGGAAGTGGATTAGACTTAAACATGTGTATATTTGCTTCTTGATGCTCTCTCTTTTACTTTAATTCATATTCTTATGTGAGCATCATTGAAATTATCATGCCCATCTTAATGGCTATAAATATGGAGCTTTTTGGGAGACATCCTAATATATTTTTGCTTTCAGTTTGCTTTTGTTTAATTGAGTCTTGGAAGTTGTTGCTTCTACAATAACCTCTCCTTATCATTTTTGTTTGGTTTTTGTGTCAAGATCAACCTCTAATGAGAGAGAAGTAAGATTTGGGGAAGTTGCTCTCCCGAAACAGATTTTTTTGTTTCACCGTAAAAAAATCGTGAAAAATCCAAGAATGTCGTACTGATCTGTAATTTTTTGTATGCAAGCCCCAGGTTATTATTTAACTTTTGTTAGGTTTGCACTTTTTGAGTTGAGCAACAGAAGATTTTCGAAAAAATTGATCTTTACCTATTGTTCTGTTTTGATAGATTTTTGCCATCTCTGCAGTTGCCTCTTAAAAAAATTCCTTTTCGAATTCCTTTTAGGGCTTTCGAGAGGAGTTGTTTCAGTAGCTTATGTTTTGATGGATTTCAGTTGAAATTGAACTTAAAGGTTTATTATCTCTCATGCACTAATGTTGCTAATGAGAATTGTGTGAAGTTTTGTGTGAAAGAAATTTTCAAGTTATCGGAGAAAATGGTGTAATGAGATGGTGAATGGTCAAAAGACTCAAGCGATATGTTTATGAAGATTAAGATATTGATGTTATTCAAGTGGTGACTCCGAATTTTTTTATCGAAGACCAAATTCAGAAACCTGCAGTGTCCATTTTCGAATAGGTAACAGTTTTGGTCAGAAAAGGTCTGCGAAAAATCTGTCAATTTATATTTTTGCAGTTTTTATGTAACATGGAAAGCAAAGAGTCGAAAGAGGGACGGAAACGGAGCTCGGGTGGCTCACACCACCCCGTGGTGTGGGCCCACCTGGCCGCACCACCAGGGGGTGTGGCCACCCTAGAGCCCGTCTCCGACCCGTTTTCTCTCAGTACTTTCCTTTTGTTGTAAAAACTTCGTAATATATAACCCCCTAGATCCCCCGAGGTTCGTATATCTTGTTCTCGTTGTGTTTACGTTTCGATCTGTTTCTGACAGGTAGACTCTCAGTTTTGGATCCACAGTGTCTTCCTCCGGATCAGCCAAGGAAGATTCCTCCACAGACATCATCAACCCGTACATGCGTGAGTTGAAGATTCATCCCAGGGAGTTGTTGTTCGAATATGGGAAGGTGCAGATAAAAGAGGTTCAGGGCCCGAAAGGTGAAGGCAGTTTGGAAGATAGGATGGAAGCACTGGAGTAGGAAGTCTTTAGGTACAAGAAGATGGCGAAACGCGAAGTGGATATCATCTATAAGATTAGTTCATAACTCATCACCAAGCACCAGAAGGAGACTACTGAGCTTAAGAATGAAATTCTCTCACTCCACCGAACAACCAACCAACTACAAGCACAGCTCTACGACGTGCAAAATCAAAACTGTGAGTGTGAGGTTAGGTTTAAACGCATAAGTGTTGCTGCTAGTTTCAGGATGTTGGAGACCAGGATGTCTTTTGTCGATGGGGAGCCCTTACCTTGGAAGTCGGGCGATGATGAGAGAACACCACCACCACCACCGAAGGAGTAATTCGTCATCAGGTTTTGGCATCCCCTTGGTTTGTTCCGAGCTTGGGGGAGTGCCACGGTATCACATCCCTATCTTTTATCTTTTTACCCTTTTAGTAGAGTCATATCATGAATAGAGAAGTTATCATATAGGATGGTTTGCATTATGGAAGTATCTCTCCTCTCGTTAGATATCTATGTATCCCTTGGTGTGAGTTACAGTTATGGAATATTAATGAGAAGTTCTATCATTTACTTTTTTCACATCTTATATTAGTTTGCAATTTCTGTTATATTATTGATCTTGTTGTTAGTATTGGTATCACTTTGGGATCATTAAGTAAATTTAGTTGGTTTTGGCAAACCTGGCTTGGTCAGTAGCAACACTATTTGAGAATTGAATGAAAAGGTTAAAAGTACTTTTAAGAAATATATTTTCATCATCATTCTTTCTTGATTGGATCATAAGCTTAGTATTCTCTAGTTAAGATCTTTTGTGCTTTCAAGGAAGATTGCATGTTTGTTTTTATCACTTGTATGTTTGTTTGTTTCCTTCAACTCTTATGCTTGCTACCCAGCCTTGCTAGCCAAAAATATGTACTGAGAGGGAATGCTTCTCGTGCATCCAATCCTTAAACCAAAACCTATGCCATTTGTGTCCACCATACCTACCTATTGGCATTATTTCTATTCCAAGTAAATTCATGTTTTTATCTACCTTCCGAATTAAACTTGTTATGTGAAAACTAGTGATTAAAGCTCTCACGATCTTGATGGCACACTTTACTTTTCTTGCACTTAATAAACTTGAACCATTGTGCCCATCTATGTTGCGTATATGATTGTGTTTTGTAAGTTGTGAATTAGCAGAACCATGTTATCATGGGGAACGCTTTCAACATTGCACTTTATTTAGTTGATATCATGTTATTTTGCTTATGGATCCCGGCGGTGTGAAATGAAAGGGGAGCTTGGTTAGAGAAAAGCCTGGGCCGCTAGCCTAAGCCATGCCTAATCATGGTGGAAACTTGCAGCATAACCATAGTGAGCAATCTATGAAGCATCTGCAATGAAAACCTATGAAAATAGCAAATAAAAAGATTACTGAGATGCTCATTGTCTGCTTGCCTTGTCATTTTGATATGGGATAACTCCTGTATCATGGGGCAAGGGGTATCCCTTTGGCGGTTCTCCATGATACACATGTATTTACAATCACAAGAACTTACTCATGAGTAAAGTTGAGTAGCATTAGGTCTGGTACTCGTAAGCACGGGGCATGAGATTTTCAAGTTATAACTTGTCAAGCATATCCTCATATTTGTTCACTTTAACCTTAATCACCTCAAGATGCTTATCATAGAGGCAATGAGAGATGAAAGCTAGTAGGTACCATAATTTTTGGAAGCTCTTTATGAAACTTGAAATCCCTGCTTCCCTCTGCGAAGGGCCTATCTTTTACTTTTTAGTTGAGTCAGTAAACCTATTCCTTTCTATGTCAGCAAGTATTTTGAGTTGTTGTGTTTCATTCATTCATATAATGATTTATTCAATCATGTTTCTTATGTTGCTTGTTTTACACATTACTCTTATCTTAGTGAATATAACTTTGAAAGCTATCATTGAAAACCCTGTCATGTTTGAAATCTTGCAAACTGTCAACTATCCTTTGACCAAGAACAAAGTTTTCAATTACCAATTATGATTTACTTTGTGTATCTTTATTGTGTTTCATTTACTTATTGCAAGTTAAGTTATATAATAGTGAGTTGTTTTCTATTATGATTTGTGAATGTGTGCTTCTTGTCCGTATTCTTTTATCGACACTTCACTCCATAAACCTGAGGTCATGTTTATTGAGCTTAGTTTTCGCTTGGGGACAAGCGAAGTCTAAGCTTGCTGGGAGTTGATACATCCATTGTGCATCACTATTCTATATCATAATTTACCGTTATTCATTGATATATTTCATATTAAGAGATGATACTTATGTTATTTCATCTATTTTTGCATGGTTGATGACTTTTGGAGGATGGACCGCTGAAGTCAGGATTATGATGGAGAAGGCACTATTTGGAGGCGAAATTCACGAAGATCAGAAAATCCCGGAAAATATATGGAAAATCCTATTTTTCCAGAAGACGAAGGAAGCCAGAAGGGGGAGCAGAGATGGGCCACAGGGGCCCCACACCACCCCCTAGCGCGGGCCAGCCCTAGCCGTGCCACCAGGGGGTGTGGCCACCCTGGCCCACCTCCGGCTCTTCTCTTTGGCGTATATTATACTCTCGAAACCCTAATACTAGGGGGGACCACAGAAAGGTTCCGCCGCCTCTGCGGGGCGGGAAACTACAAAGAGAGAAAGAGCTCTCCGGCAGGCAGAAATCTGCCGGGGAAATTCCTTCCCGGAGACGGGAGATCATCGCCATCAACACCATCATCAAGCTGGACTTCATCGGGATCATCATTATCATCATCACCACCATCATCATCTCCACCAGCACCATCATCACCACTCCATCCCGCTGTAACAATTGGGTTGAATCTTTCATAGTTCTTAGGGGAAACTTTCCCGGTGTTGATTACTTGTTGTAGTTGATGCTATTGAGTGGAACCATTGAATTATCGTTTATGTTCAGATTGTTACATATCATTATTTCATCTATGATCTTGATCCATATGATGTCTTCTGAGTAGTTCGTTTAGTTCTTGAGGACATGGGAGAAGTCATGTTGTTAGTAGTGGAATTGTGTTGAGAAAGATTCAATGGTTTGATAATTAAGTTGTGGTGTTATTCTTCTATTGGTATCATGTGAATGTCGACTACATGACACTTCACCTTTATGGGCCTAGGGGAATGCATTGTGTATTTGGCTACTAATCGTAGGGGTTGCCGGAGTGACAGAAACCTGAACCCCCGTTAGGAAACCTTTGCACAAGGGAGTGTAGGATCTTGTACTTGCGGATGCTTGCAAGGGGTATAATCACAAGTATGTATTAGTCCTAGGAAGGTCAGTACATTAGCACAGGTTCACCCACACAACACTTATCTAACTAAAGAAGATTAATCAACTATATGAAGCGAAAGCACTTGACGATATTCCCTTGTGTCCTCGAGAACTTTTGGCCATCTTAAGTAATACAACCGGCTAGTCCTTTGCTAAAGAAAGGATTGGGCCACTTGCTGTAATTATTATTATTGTCTTTTATTTACTCGCACTTTATTTATCTGCATTATCAAAAACCCCTAAAAACCCGTTTGCTAAGTATTTACAGAGAATTCCTGCTACAAGCCACTCGTCAACACCTTCTGCTCCTCGTTGGGTTCGACACTCTTACTTATTGAAAATACCGCGATACACCCCATATACTTGTGGGTCATCACTAGTCAACTGTTCTATGCCATTAATAATACTGGGAATTTGACAGGCATTAGATGTTGCAAAAGAAAACAAATTCTTTGAGTAAGCATAACCATTTCATACTCCTTTCATCAATCTAGTCTACATCATCTTTGGCCGGAAATAGAAATGATCAATAAAATTTTGTGATCAGAACATCTGCCAATTAGCTGTGGCCAGAATGATAGATATAAGCCACACTTAATTAAATCCTCTCATAGAAGGAATTCTTTCATCAATGTGGAACACATCAGCTTTGGCTAGAAGTGAAACAGACCAACAAAATTTCATGGTCAAAATCAGCTTTGACCAGAATGATAGACATAAGCCATGCTTAATTTGAGGATTTCAAACTTTATTTTGCAGCAAAACATTATTATCTCAATTTATTTGAAGAACAACACAAAAGAAACAACTAAATATAATAAACACATAATAAAGAATTAACTTATCATAATGAAACACATTCAACTTACTTAAGTGAGATACATAATTGCATGACAAAAGAATAATTTGTCACACAATTGTGTTCCATAATTAACATAATAAAATATGCCAAATATTTAGCCCCAAAAATTATTTATATAAGCACTAACTCATAAAACATTAATTGTTAAATCTTTATACTCAATCTGGGCTCAAATAGAAAATTTGGCCCTAAACAATACTTCTGGACTAGGCCAAAACTAGCCCAGCCTGTCTCCCCTCACCCCCTTTTAGTGGCCCACTAGCCCGTTAAACAGCTGAGGCTGTGAGCCGTTGGATTGCATCAACGACAGAGGAAGCGCCGGGCCGGAACAAAACCGACCCGCGACGACACCCGCGTGAACCCTAATCTCATTTCCCCCTCCCCTTCCCTCTGCCTCCCCACCTGCGAGCGAGAGAGAGCGAGCGGCGGTGGCGACGAGTGCCAGCACTAGAGGAGAAGGCGTGATAGTGCCAGTGGGCACCTCTCTCCGGACTCGCGTGCAGTCAGCGCGCGACTCCGTCGAGCAGTGCTTGCTGGTGACCTATTGCGCCATAGCCGCAAGCGCGCGAGCGGCGATGATGGCGACGGAGAGGGTGGCCTCGAGCCTGAGCATTCCTACCGGCTTGAGAGGGTGGCTCCGGCGCCACTGTTGCCAGCGACGGCAACAAGGCCCGTAAGGTAAGTATCCACTACCACTTAGTCATTAGGTTAGGCTTAGGGTTCTTCAATTTAGGAATTAGGGCTAGGGTTCATCGATTCGATGAACTAGGGTTATGGTTCCTCAATCAAAAATGAAAATTTCACATAGGAATTGCATAAGAAGTGAAATCCCTAAACAAAGTTACATAAATGAAACCCTAGCTCCTGTTCTTGATCAGTTAGGTCCAAAAAATAGAAGATTTTACGGCTAAATCATCAACTTTATGCTCTTCTTAAGTAAGAACTTGATCAGGAACATAACTTCCAGCAACAAAAACATGATCCAACAGGAAGAACATGCTTGCAGGAACATAAAACCAAAACATAAGTGGACTCAATATTAGAGCTAGGTGGCTCTGATACCATTGTTAGGATCCATATGAAGAGAGATCAGGGTGTGTACCTTGATCTGGAGCACCAGCCATGTCCTCCACTTGTTACTTCTTCACCTGATGATCTTGATTTAGTTCTAGATTAAGATCTTCCTAGTGCTGTGGGTGCTAGATTTGATGAGATAGCGGGCGAAAGTGAGAGAGAGAGAGTACATCCGTGTGTGGACTGACTACTCAGCTCAAACCCTAGGACCCCATTATATAGAACATGCACTAGGGGAACCACACCTCTAAATGGATGGTCAGGATGCCCCTAATTAGGGCATCCAATGGGTGTAATTAAAAGCCTCTTATGTGACATAAACCTAAGTTATTTAATTACAGAAAACTGCAGATCACTAATATCCAACAGGTTGAACTTCCCAGCGACACCACTGCCAACACTGTATTGCCATCATTGTTGTCCACCGGTGCACCTAGCATCGTCTGAGCGACAACGGAGCTGCCGCCTCCATGAAGACTATCTTCGATGTCGACAAGTTCTACACTGAAGTCTGGAAATGGAGTAAGGCATGCCTTTTCCGCCTCGGACTGTACATTTTAGCGAGTAGTCCTCGTTTTTAGGTGGTTCCTGTGTCTGTCCACACCCTGTTGTAGCCTACAGGCGATGATTTGACCATTCAGACTAGGGTCCTCCCAGCTCATTTACTAGAAAATGATTTCTTCCAAAGAACTTCTCAGTAAACAAAATGTTGTTGGTTGTTCGCTCACCACGACAGAGGCACGACGTGTATTGCAGCAGAGATCGGCAGTTCATCCTAGTCACTGCAGCACCGTTGCTGATTTTACACGCCACTTACGACTCTACTCTTGCATCTGTTCTATCTTTTATCACCCCTTTCTGCATCTGTTCTATCCTCTCTTGTTCTTTTGACAAATTCTAGATTTGTCCTTGCCATCATTTTCCTCGTCTGCTTTTGCCTGCACCGAAACATTCATCATGGAATGTTATCTTCTTACTTGCAATGGATCTTTTCAGTAATAACTACATCCGCAGCTGCTTCAGTTGTCCATTTCTTTTCGTACTCTCTGCTTTGCAACCAAACCTCGACTCCCTGAGCGCATGGGTAAACCCTGTGCGTTGAACACACTAATATCTGGGATTCAGACACTGATCACATGTTGTTGGAGGTGAGACGAACCGCTAGTGTAGCATTTCATTTAAAAAAATGTGTTAGCGCCTTATACATATCTGCAGCATCCCATGTTTCAAAATTCAAAATAGTGTCTTCCTTTAAAATTTTGTTCCTTTGGATAACACAATGTAGACTCATAAATGGTTATTAATGATGTTGTTGCTCAAACATTCCAGATAATGGACAAAGACTAGGAAACACTTGCACAACGCATGGAGCTGTTCGCTCTGCGCGCTCCCGCGAGCAGCAGAGCGAACCCTAAATCGCGCAGCCACCCCCTCCCCACCTTTCTCCCTCCTCCTTGTGGAGTGCTCGCGGTGGTGGCTGCGCCCTGGTGGGGAGACGGAGCCGCGAGCTGGCATGCCCTATGGCGTGGGGATGATGGCGCGAACTCCTACAGGTCATGCATGACCTTCTGGTGGTGTTGCGGTCGAGGGTCGGGCACATGGCGAAGGTTGGGCAGGGAGGCCATCCGGGCCGCCTCGAGCTGGGGACAGGGTAGGGGCTTCGGGCCCTTTCTCACGCCCAACCCTCTGCCCCAGATCTAAAGACGCAGGTGGCCATTGGGGCCATATGACGTCGATTTAGAAGGGGATCCCTCCTCCCTCATCTCGCCGGTCTCCGGGGACCTCGCGGCGGTGATCCCACATTTCTTTGGTCATGGTGTACTCAGATTGGGCTCTGGGGCGGCGGCCCCGGACCGTCAGGAGACTTTTGGTTGGCGGGCATGCCAGGGGCTCTAGTGCTGGATGGTTTCCACGGTCGTGAGGATGACGTGGTTTCCGCGAGGCGTGTGGCGTGGTGCATGGACAATTGATTGCCTATGCCGGGGGAAACCCTTGTCCTTTGGGCCTTGCCGGTGGTATCGATGGACGTCGTACCGTTCCTGAAAGCGTCAATGTGGCGCTGCTCTACGTGCCCAAGATCCTCAGATCAGGCGGTAGCGGCGCTTATGCGTCATGATCTTCTTGAATATGTCGCCTTGGAGTCCCACGGCCAGCGGCTCACCGGTGGTTGGGTGGTTCCACCCCACTCTCCTCGTCAAAGCTTGCTTTGTGGTATGCTATCTCGGTGTTCCTCATCTGGCTGGTCCTTGGTGTTGCTGCTCGGTTGTGATCCATCTCGGTCGATTCTGGTGGTGGCCGGCCTCCGGCGGCGTTGCCTGCGATAGTGGAGCCGTACCGATGGGTCGCTATCGGTTCGCCCGCGTAGGTGAGCAACGATCCGACAGGAACCCGTCCAAGGCGTTTGCTTCTCCCATGTGTAGTCTATTGTAATAGTCCTAATGGTTTCGCATTTCTGTCTGTAACGCCTCGAATAGGCATTTGCTTGTGTGAGTGTACATTCTTACTTTGTAAACCGGGTTCAGCATCTTGTATGTTTTTCGCCGTTGTGGGAGTAATTAATTTAACGTCGGGCCTTTCTGGCCTATTACCTAAAAAAACATTCCAGATAATCTCGGTAGTTTAAAAGCTCTCCCAGCTGTGTACAGAAATCAATTCCACATATCTCAACAATGAATCAAGCGGTTCATGTTTGGTTAGATTTCTAACTTCTATGTTTCCAACGATTTACAATAAAACAAAAGAACACGACACTTTTGAGTGCAAACCCTTTTGTCACGTGCTTAGAGTATTCTTGCTCATGCAGGAAACTACGAGAGTCCCCCTTAAAAGAAGGAAACTACAGACGCGCAAGGTTAACTCTTGGATTAACTGGCCAAGATCCTTTCCGATCTTCGTGTCAATCACGTTGAGGGAACTCAATGGGTGTTTTCTCCTCCGATGCCCGGCCGTATGTGATATCAATAGTCAAGGTTGGCCCCAACTTACTGCTGGCCAGTAATTTTAAAGTTGGATTGAAATATCAGCGTTTCAGGCTAACTGGTTTAGAACGGTAAAAGCTTAGGGCATCTCTAACCGATCCCCAATCGGTTAGAGGAGTAAACCGATGAGTAAACTTTAGAGGAGTAAAAGTACTCCTCTAAAGGTGGTCGGCACCTAACCGAACCCCTATTTTTAGAGGAGTAAAAATATTTTTCATCATTTACAATACAAAAAGGTTGATACAAACACATATATTATCATAGGTGTTGATACCGATACAACCCGATACGAATCCGATACAACTCGATACAATTGATACATAGAGAGTACATAATCCTCCCCATAGATACCGATACATCTTGATAGAATCCGGCAGAAACTCAAGTGTTCTTGTTAGCATTAGAATGCATAACAAGAAAGTGCCATCTATTTAACATCGATGAAAGCGATCTACCATCCCCGGTTGTCTTTTCATTGAAATTCATATGAATTTTCTCCCAAAAAAGTTGAAACGGCAGACGAACACCACTCGCTTCGAATATTGCCTCGTCTACTAGAGTTTCATGGTGCCATGCAAAATACAACTCATCGTCTTCATCCTCGGGCCATGTAGAAGTCCTTGTATTTCATTGTAACAAGAATCAAATAAGCCACCTGTGCTCTAGATTTTACAAGACGAAAAAGAGGGGGGAAATTCACCTTTTCTGTCTTTTGGTGGTTGCTGACGGCGGTGCCGACAATCCATCGACGGACGACGGCCCTGCATCCTCCAACTCCGGCAAGAGGTCCCTCGTGCACACGAAACCCGTTGCGGCGTCGAGGGAGGCGAGGCTGAACGACGGTCGCGCGGGATCTGGGGTAGGGTAGGAGGAGGGGGCGAGCCGCGATGCGACATCGGTGGTGGCCGGCCTCCTGGGAGGCAACTCCGACTTTCGACGGGTCACCGGAGGCCACGCCGACTCCAGCTTGCGACGAATCGACGGCGATGGAGCCCGATTTGGAGCAAATCGGGGAGGAGGCTGGCGAAAACGACCTCGCCCCGTCGATTCCGGCGACGGCGTGAGGCGGCGAGCGAGCGAAAAGGTGGGCCGGAGAGCAGTAGAGGGACCGGGATGGGGGCGGCGGGGGTTGGGGGTCACCGGCGGCGACGCCGATGGAAATGGTGCGGCCGGTCGAGCTGCGGGGGTTTTCTCGGATTTGGTTTCAGAGGTGTAAATTTAGGAGTCGGCCGCCTTTTACTCCTCGGATGAGTAAAAATATACTCCTCTAACCGTTTAGGAGTTCGGTTAGGTGCCGCCGCTGCGTAAATTTACTACTCTAACCGATTTTAGGGGATCGGTTAGAGATGCCCTTAGGTCCAGTTTATGGAACATGATGACCATGCTGAGGGTTGCCCCCTCTCCCCTTGCTGAATATCAGCCAACCCATGAGATTTTCGAAACTCTCAATCTAGCTCCAGTTTATATAGCAATTTCTTGAAATGCTTTGAATTTCATTGTAAAAGCCTCTGTGTCAGATGGATTTTAAATACTATATCACATGGATTTTAAGAACACTTTACATCACATGGATTTTATGAACACTTTATAATGGTAGTAATGCCACCCATATTTGTTCCCACGGAGTCCTTAATTATATTCTTGTTGGCATTCATATTCGTCCTTTTAGATCCCATGATGGATAATCTAGGACAGACGGACTCGCGTAACAAAGTGAGAATGAAGCATATCGGAAATGTTGATAAGATACAAGCTCTGACTACCGACGTTGGACAAACTTGCGAAATGGTACTTGGTTGAAAACTAGCAAGCCATGTTCGCATAATAGAAGTTATACAGAAGCAGGTCGTCATAAGAGCTAGTAGTTCGTGGCCAGGCACATGCTTGATATCAACGCAGTTTGTGGGACTTGTAATGCTTGGTATTCAATGCAAATCAAGGGACATGGAATGCTTAGTAGTTGGTACTGCAAGCAAGCAATGTGGTTATATTCCTCATAAACAAATGGGTTGTCTTTAGTCAAGGGATCTGAAATAAATTTGCTAGATTGGGAATCAGTACCGATGGCGAAAAGGCTAGCTAGGTTGGGCACGTGCAATCGGCCAAACTGCTCGCTGATAAGGTGCGAGTTTGTGTCATGGTTTTTTGCGTAGAGAGTTCAAAGATAACAACTGTTAATTCTTTTAGAGCATCAGAAATGATAGAAGTTCCAGGAAGAGGCTAGGATTAGGAAGCATCAAGAACAACTGTACAACCATATGGATTGATCGGTCAACATTATTTTATCCCTTAACTATATCCACAAAATTCCTCCGTCATGTTCCCTTCCTTCAATCAAGGCCGATGAAAGTCATGCACCCACCTTCCTGTTGTCAACCTATTACAATCTAGGTAGGCACTGCACAACAGATCCTTCAAACCCTTGACCATGTGCAAGTGTAGCAGCGGCATAACATCCACCAGGAGAAATGATGTTTAGGGGGAGGGGCGCAGTGATAGTGTACAAACTGCATGGTAGTGGAACCAGAACAGGAGATTTGATGGTTTGTAGTGCGCTTACTGCTTTCCCATGTGTCCTCCTTCCTGGCACATGGCAAAGGATAATGTCGTGCGCATTTTGGAAAAAACAGGGCAAAACAAAAAGACACGGCAATAAACTCACAACAACGAAATAAACATGGCAAATTTGCATAAATAACACACGGCAAAGAAAAACGCACATCAAATATCCAAGAAAACGCACGGCAAAGTCTACCGCACGGCAAAAACGTGCGACACATGAACATCCTGGCTTCGCTTCAAGGAGCTGTTATGACGGAAAGCCATTGTCGTGTGCCGCAACGAGACACATGGAAAAATGTAAGATCTAGTACGTTTGCTGGTGATACGTCCCTCCTTTTCACTTCCTTCGGTAAGATAAGGGCTGACAACTGGCTCGTGCCCCCCCCCCCCCCCCCCAATGGCATGTTGCCTGGTGACAAACGGTGGCCATTCGTAGCCTGGCACCGCGACACAACTACATCCTCTTCACTCCCACCCTTGTCTCTATGTCGGCATAGAAGTAGCGAGAAAAGCCTCCAAAGAGAATGACTACAGGGTACTCAGTACACCCCTGTTAGAGCATCTCCAGCCGCCCCTCCCCCATAAGGCACACGACAGTGGTGTTTTATCGGCCGTATGGGGGGTGTCAAAGCTTGTGTGCCCACTGGGGGAGTCCATTCCCAGCCGCACCGTCCATAATTCTCCCACATATGTTCTTTGGCGGATTTTGCCCACTTTTAAACTTTCAAAATACATAGAAATAGGAAAAAAATTAATGTCTCGGTGACTAACACTGTGAAATTCATTCTCTCGGCAAACAAACACACCACCAAGTGATGCCACATATTATTATAACATTACTCAAATTGAAGGTGCGAGATCATCCTCTCCCGGCGTAGACGGTGCCTCGAGTGTAGCCAATGGGTTGATAAAGAAATAACCATCAAGACGGTCGTCGCTGGTGGCGCAGACCTTGCCGGTATATATCAGGTCGCCGACTTTCGTCACGATGTCAGTGATGCAATTCTTGATCGATGATTGCAACCACTCCGACGATGGCGCTGCATCCCTTGCCAACTTGGCCTTCTTTTTTCACATGGAATGCCCCTCCGAGGCTGCCGGGGTTGGTGGTTTAGGGTCGAGGGGGGCTTCTTTAGCAACAACAAGCCGACTCTCGGCCAACTTATCCGCCTAACACTCGACGTTGGCCAGGCCAGTCACGCGTTGATTTGATTGGCGAGTCTTTTTTACCTTCGGCATCTCAGCTGTACGAGGGCCAATGAACAGCCTTTGCGGAAGCATGGTGACATGGAGGCAGCGTGCGGATTGCGGTGAATCGAGGGTGGGGAAGGAAAATGATAGAACTGGGGACAATGGGGCGGGGGATGGGGGAACTGGGGACAATGGTGTGAAACTCAAAATATGGAGATGGAATATTTCTTTGTATCAATGACAACGCTGGCCCAACCCTTTTCTAGCTCTATTTGGCGCGCCCGCTCGTCCCCCTATGGATCAGGTGCGACCGGGGGTGCTTGATACCCTGTTGGGACGTGTCGGGATGAAAGCATGTATATTAGGATGAGTAGGCACATTTTTCATGTCGAATGGGTGCTATGGGGACTGCTGGAGATGCTCATATAGTTTATAGACGGGAATAACGTATATATATGGGCTTTAGGTTTTCGCATGTGGTGGGAACTTCAAAATTTGGGTTGGGTGATTTGGGTTTCATGCGGATGGAAAAAGTAGGAGTGAGGGAACAGGAGGTGCACCTCTTGAATTTGTAAAACTATTTTAAAAGTATTTGATAATTCCCAAGGGTTTTCTTGTTCAAATATCGCCGACTTGAAAACACTCTAGTGCTTAAGAGTTTAGCTTTCACTTGAAAGTAGGAACTATACTCATTAGTAATGAAAAAGAATAAATAAAGGTTTATGTTGTGATTCTATTCATACTTACTGGCCAGTTATATAAACATATGATTTCATAAATAAATCATCATCACTCATGGTCTGATATAAACGTCCTAGATCATTAATTCTCATATCTGTTTGTCACTTGAAAAGAAGAATTATTAATGAAACATATGCCAGACCAAATTGTCTTCCAATGAATACTAGGTTATGTGCCGCGGCGGCACACCACTATATGGTACCGTCAAATAGTTGGATATCACTCAGTATGTTATCTAGTATAAATTGCTGTCTCAAGTTAATGTAGAAGATATGTGTACTATCTTTTCTGATAAAAGAGGCGAATGGCTGTGAAATTATTGTCGATGAATTAAAAAACTCAAAAGAATCTAAATTACCAATGGAGAATTGCGGCATAGAAATCACTCGTAGTCAAATAATACCTATGGGTAGCTACCACGAAATTATGACCGGAAGAGTGTGTCAAAAAGTTACCGCAGAAGCATAACTGCTGGTGAATTACAATGAAAAGATCAATCACCATCGAGGAGTTACGTTTGGAATAACTACAGATGTGGAATTACGACCGGAAGAATGTGTCCGAAACTACTGCCAAAGAGGATAATAGAAGTCCATGAAAATAAATTACTGCGAGAGAACTAGAGTGGGGGAAATACTCATCGCCAAGGAGATACATATAACTATGGTCGGGAAATTGCCGACAAAAAATAGTCTCGAGAAAATAACAGTCAAAGTATGTAAAAGCAAAAAAATAGTACGGAAGACTGTGGAAATTATTGGCGGTAAAGAATATTTACGTCTAAAAATTACGGTGAAATGCCGGTTTAGGTCAGAAAATTAGTTTAGGAAATTACTGTTCGTGCACGGTTGAGAAAAGGCCGTCAAAGAGTTACCGGCGAAAAATTATTCATCCAAAAATATTGTTGCGTATGTTGTTCAAATTTTAGTCGCCGGAATTACCGTGTAACATTACAACCCAAACATTATTGCAGTGGGACATGTGGTGAGGCTATTGGACAAAAGTAGAAAGTCCGTTGGAATTGTCGTGTAAAATTATAGTCGAAAAAATTGAAGCGGTGCGACATGTCATGAGATCATTGGGCAAAAATATTAATTTATAGTACGTAACGTAGACCGTTTGATTAAAGTTTGATGGCCGGATGAGTAGCGCGCACTATTTATCCGTCCATTAACAGTCTGCACGAGCCGGCGCGCTGAGAAGCCGTGAATCCCACGGGGTTTAATATATTGTTATAGCCCAAAAATTATAGCAATGGGACATTTCGTGAGGCTATTGGACAAAGATAGAAAGTCCTTTGGAATCTATTATATACTAAAAGCAATATAAGAGTGTTTTTCGAGGCACTAGGTTGATCCACATCACTTAAATTATATTAACCATTAGATCTATTATTTAAGGCTACGATTTAATTAGTTGATTAGTATAACACATATTCAAAAACATATCTCCAACACGTCACCTGTCCCTCCTATATAGGAAAATAGCTCACGGTTAAGATGGCCCACCTGTCCAATGTTCCAAATAGTACAACACGTACACAAATCTAATTCTGATCGGTTTGTTTAAAAAAAAAACTCTGATCGGGCAATGAATTATTTTTATTAACTGATCGATACGCACCAAGCCAACTACATAATGTGGGCCCATTCAAAAAAAAAATACATAATGTGGGCTATGGAAGAAACTCCAAAACAGATCTGTAGCATGGATTGAAACAGAAATAAGGAAGCATGCAATACATACCGATTGATTCGGAAATATGAAGGCGCCTCCAAAACTGACGGTAAAAAACTCCCAATCATATAGGATTGATCCTATTTTAGCTTACGCGTGCATGCCTAACATGGCACAAGAGTATTTATGTACGACATGGTGGTAGCTCACGGGGAAAAAGTATGTAAGATTCTATAAAATTGGACTGTTTTGTACGTAATTATATACAGATGCCACCAAATATATTCTTCCGAAAAATAAATTATTTGAATAATACAAACTTTTTTCTGAAACCAGGAATAATTCAAAACTTAAAACCTAATTTACAAATATTAAATTAATCATACATGTTTTAAAAATGTATTTCGATCAAAGTCGTAGTGATGCTAGAGACACACTCTTTGCCACAAGTCATTGGAATTTACAATCATTTAGAAAATATGCCGGCCGACAAGATGCCAAAACTAAGTCATCCACCAAAATATAGTTAAAATATATTTAAACATAGTATTAAATTTATTATAAATAAATGGTATGCTATTGTTATTGATATGGAATATATATTACTAAATCATGACAAAAGGAAATAAATTTGATAAATATGTGAATAAATTATTACCGAATTTATTTAATAATATAAATAATGGTAAATGTTGTATATTGTAGATTGTCCATGTCTAAAACGTTACATATTTAAAAATATGAGAGTGCCCATATATTTACAAAACATGAAGGAAACACGAGATAGAAAGATCTTATAAAAGTAGAAAAATTATTACCCTTTCACCGACCTATATATTACATCCATTATGACATATTCTTTCTGTTTTACCTTATATGAGGGAAAACTATTTTTTGTTCCATCAAAATGACCTAAATCCTCTAAGATCATTGCTCAAGAACATTGTATTATTTAATAATATAAAGTTTACCCTTGCATACTTATTGAACATCCAGCTAGCTTATGGTCTAAGCATTAATTCTATATACCAATTTAATCTCATGCACAAACTTCAGATATTTATTAATACCCTTAAAATTGTTCAACACTAAATTCAAGATGATCAAATCTGTTTTCTACGTATGTGATATATATTATCATAAACTGATTGTGGCTATACAATTTATTATTTTATACAACATTTGGAATTTATTAATATGTCTGGTGAATTTGACAGACTGAAGAAACCAACTATAGGTGATGCCCTCGCATTTGCGAGGGCCTCCATGCTAGTTGTCCTGTAAAATTACATTTGGAAAAAAGTCCGACCTGTCACGAGATGATTGAGCAAAAGTATGAATATACAGTACATAACATTGACCGTTTGATTAAAGTTTGATGGCCGGATGAGCAACACGCAATGTTCATCCATCCATGAACAGTGCCGCATGAGCCGGCGCGCTGAGAAGCCCGAAATCCCTCGGGCTTTAATATATTGTTATATATGATAGAGTTGAGTTCAAACTTTCTAATGTAGTATAGTTATTTGTTCTGTAACCTCCATGGGACACAATGGAGCCATTTTGCAAATATAATTCTGATGACTTATTGGTTCTACAACATTTCTCTTGGGTCTCTGGAAGAATATTTCTCATAGCTCCTATTACGTGATTCCACATTAAGCCCTCTGGTTGATTAAAAAAAAATCGGAAAGCGGAGTGTAACCCCAACCTCTACACCGGTTGATGCACACAATATTTTATTAAAGATTTAACATCCAAAAGTATTACAAATCATGAATCGTTTAAAGTTAATACATGAATCAACCAGTGGAAAATAAGAAGCATACGAATTCGACTAAAAATCTTCCAGCCAGACTGACTGAAAATATCCGGAGCAACCATCAGGAGATGGCTGCACCTAGTAGTCGTAATACCCCGTTGGTCATGCAGTTTAAGAAGAGGCCAAAGTTATACCCAATATACCACCATATGATAACATGGAGAAGACCAGATTTATTTGTTTTGTTAAAGATAATATCATTTCTGCATCTTAAAACAGACCAACGTAAGGCTGAAACACCAATGTAAATTCTAGCGTTTGATGTTTTGTCAACTCCATTCAACCAATTTCCAAACTTATTTATTATATTAATCGGAGGGGGTAAATCAAAAAATTGATAATGCACCTCAAGAGCCAAGCAAAAAGTCATTATATAAACAAGTGCTCTATGGTTGCATGAGATCTACAGAAATAACACTTGGTACACCCTAACATTCCTTTTAAGTAGGTTGTCCTTTGTAAGAAGCACTTTGTTATTTAGGAACCACACAAAATTTTTATTCTTAAGTGGGATTTTTGTTTTGATTGATCCCTCAATTTCATTTGCTTGGTCTTGAGCACATCATCTCATCTCTAGATATCTATGCATTTAATTCTAAGGTAATACGGTGCACCACACATGAGACATGTGATGTCTACGGACGCTTCTATTCTTATAGACAGTGTTGGACCTCCAAGTGCAGAGGTTTGTAGAACAGCAGCAAGTTTCTCTTAAGTGGATCACTGAAGGTTTATCGAACTTAGGGATAAAAATCCCTCTCAAGCAACCCTATAATCAAGATACAAGAAGTCTCTTGTGTCCCCAACACATCCAATACACTTGTCAGATGTATAGGTGCACTAGTTTGGCGAAGAGATAGTGAAATACAAGTAATATGGATGATTATACGTGGTAATTGCAATCTGCAATAAGAGTGGCAGCAAGCAAACATGTAACAGGACTAATTGTAAATGGTGTTTCAATGCTTAGAAACAAGGCCTAGGGATCATACTTTCACTAGTAGACACTCTCATATAAATATTTTTTTCTTCATTATGCTACCCTGAACTACTCTCCAATTGGACGGTGTAGGGCTATAACAGCACACCTTAAAGTTCGTATTCCCCATCTAGATAACCCCTCACTGTCACCTTAAATGCTAGATGGTTCCAACAAACACCACAATCTCATAGAGACATCCAACTCAAATTATACCCATGGTAAGTATTTATGTAACCTTAGACAAAGTGCCACATGGTGTGCACACTGTCAACCTCACGCACATGGGGATAAGCAGAGATTAATTAAAGCACTCGAGTAGCAGAATAGATCTATAGATTACAAAGCTCATGATCTCATAAGATAACGCATAGAGAGAGAGATGAACATATAGCTACTGGTAGACCTCTTATCCTCGAGAGAGAACTACTCCCTCCTCATCATGGAGTCAGTAATGGCGATGGAGATGGCGGTGGAGTCGACGGAGATGGCTCCGGGGGCACTTCCCCGTCCTGGCAGGGTGCCGAAACAGAGACTTTTGTCTCCCGAATCTCCTCTTTGGTGGTGGCGGCGCTGTAGAACCTTTCGTGGAATTCTGATCTCACTCCTAGGGTTTTCGTCCCGGGAGGCTTTTATAGGCGAAGAGACAAGGTCGGTGGGCGCCCGAGGCGGCTACACCACCCTCTAGCGCGGCCTGGCCTGGCCCGCGCCACTAGGTGGTGTGGGCCCCTTGTGGCCCCTCTCCGTCTCGTCTTCTGGCTCCGTGAGTCTTCTGATAAAATAGGAACTTTGGCTTTTGTCCCGTCTAATTCCGAGAATATTTCTTGACGAGCTTTTCTGAAACCAAAAAACAGCTGAAAACAGGCAACTAGAACTGTGGCATCTTGTTAATAGGTTAGTTCCAGAAAATGTAAAAAAATACCTCAAAGTATGAACAAAACATAAGTAAATACTAAACAAGCATGGAACATCAAAAATTATAGATACGTTTACGACGTATCAACCTAAAAACATAAACTCTTCAAAAGCTGTGTATTTCTTTACTGCTAAAGTTGGTATATTTACCAGCAGTGAATGCTACTGATTATAAGGATTTCTACAAATCCCATATATTCATCATGAAATCTCTCAGAGTACAATTATGAAAAAATTAAGATCTCAAGCATGAGTAAATAGTTTATCGACCACAGAAAAAGCATGTCTTATATAAAATTTGTACTAAATATAGTGAAGAAATCTATATGCTTTATTGAATATTAAAATATACAAGAGAAAATTATTTATGTAATTTTTGATTACGAACAGAACTTGAACATCAAATTATGGCTAATCCTTGAACATGATTAAAAATACCTTTAATGGAGCTGGTACAACTATAGATTTTTATTAAGAACATTGTATATTCTAACTTAGTTAAGTGCTTCAAGTGATGTTTACTTATAATAGGTTCACAACCAAAGTGGTGAATTTGGAGAATTGTCGGGATAGCAAATTCTTATAGAAAATTAAGGTGAGCATGATTTTACAAAATCGACAAATTTTATAGCTTTAATGGAGGGTGTACAACTTTAGAATTTTTTAAAGATTTGAAACTATATTCCAATGTAATTAAGTCCTCCAAATGATGTTTAATTAGACATGGTTCATCCCCAAATGGAATGTTTAGAGAATTTGCGAGATCACAAATTCTTAGAGAAAAATAGGATGCTTGTATCTACTAGAGAATCATCTTAATATGGTGCAACAGTAAATGTGAATAAGAACGTAGAACAAATGGATTGAATAGTGGAACATACAAGGGAGCGAAAATACATAAAAAATATGACTACCTTTGTTGATTTCATTCTAGAATATTGCAGAGATTATACAAAATAGAGTCACTAAATTTGAGCACAAAAATCATTTCTTGATTTCATTATTAGTTTGGAACATGCCCATGCCTAAAATGTGACATATATTAGAATGAATGAAGAACATCAAGTAGTCCATAATCGAGGGAGTAAATGATGGAAACCATTGATCAGGAAGAGATGCAGTTAAAATTCTTCCTACCATTCAACATGATTTATTTTATTCACTTCGCTAACAATTTTTTTTATTAACCCATATAAGTATGTAATCTACAAAGCATAAAAACAAGCATCCGATCAAATTTTCACACAATGATATGTCTTTAAACCATTTATACCATTTAAATTTAATCGGCATACGTTTTCATAACTTAATGCTATCAAATTGAAGTGCCTATGGATTTTTTTTTGGAAAAGAGTATATATTAATATCACAGGGATACCAATTACACCCAGCCTCTGCAACAACGCATGCCCTAGCGGCCCTACGGATGCACAAAGCCCTGAAAAAAAAAGAATAATTACAAAAAAGAAAAGTCCCGCTACAGATAACTAATGCTCAAAGCAATGACACTGACACCATCCGAACAACCGGTAGTCCTCCACTCCAATAACAACACCTTCAAGAAGGAAACAGTGCCCAAGCGCCATCGTTGCCCGATCAAAAATTATAGGTTTTCACCCTGGAGAAAGTCCTCGCTCACAAAACAATGCCTTCAACAAGGTCTTTGCCAGGCACAACCAGTTAAGGCCAGACCTTGAATTTTCACCCTGCAAGGTAAGACTGGGATCTCCCCCTGTGTTGTCTTCCCACACCAGCAGTCACTGCAATGAGTCCTAGATCACACAGCCAGTTCTCCGTCACCACAAGAACTAAAATCAGCATAGCTACGCTCATATTTCCGCTTTCCTGACATTCTCCGCATTTGACTTCACCATGGCTCAAAGAATGGCACATGGTGGGAACAAACAACAGAGCTTCGCAACGCTCCCGCTGAAACCAAACGGCCAGAAAAACAAGGTGCGCACGACCGAATACCTTCCGATCCAGCAATCTCCAGGCATGATACGCCCATGGGAGTGCGCCGTCGGAGCCTTCCGGAACCTGCCTCTCCAGACCAGATCAACGAGGACAGACATCAAGCAGATCTTCGTCTTCGTGCGAAAGAAACCAAAGGACCACCTCCTTTATTAGATCCGACACAGCGATCCCCACACCGCCGGCCGGTTCCTGGAGAACCTCATGAAGCGCCTATGATGAACTAAAAGAATAGAAGATTCGTCAAAAAATCTCATGGTAAAATGGTTCAACAATCTGGCTATACAAGGTTCATGAGTACTTAGTTACCTTCATGTGTATTGATCGTTCAAGTTGTCGAAGGTCATGGTTCAAGATCTAGCAATGTACCCTATCACTTTCTGCCCATTATGCATCTCGATCTGTCCCTGAATTTTGTTATGCACGGCTAGAAAATGACTCAATTGTATTCCTCGTCCTAATTGGTTTGTCGGTTGATGCACGTGCTGATCTAACTGGAGTTGACCTGTATTATCAGGATCAATGCATGCATCGTGTTTTTCAAAAGAAAATCTCTATAAGTATAACAGGGTCACTACGGCAGGTTTTGGAGGGGTGAAGCAGTTGGACAATGGCGGAGCATGTACTATTTTCTGCTAGTGGACCCAATTAATACCAAATTCTAGGAGAAAAGGGAGGAAAGAAAATCCTTGAAGTGTCACAATATCAGCTGCTTTGTTGACCAAAACGAAGATGTTTTCTCCTAAGAGGATAGACCCAATCAAGACATGACATATTTCTCGCACACATCTCAAATTAAAGTAATTCTTGCGAGAAGGTTCTTTTCCCGCAAGTCCCAACTGATTTCAGTACTAGCAACATAACAACTACAAAATGTGACAAACATAACTCGAAGCGATACAAACTCTATACTTAATGCAATTTATGTGGTTTGTAATGTTTGGTCACTATAAAGAAACATTCCAATTTTACTGATGTTAATGGAGTAATAATGTTCGTGCAGTATATCATATCATGAATCGGATTCTCGCATGTGGTTATAATGGGCTTGTCAGGTAGACATGCGTAGTCAACCAGTAGTATTTATATAGGTGTTTGTATGCGTGCCTCTTCAAAGAGACTAGCTGATACTCGAGTAGTACCGTTCAGAAGATAGATGATATTAGAGAATGCAAAGGATTCATGTACCGAAGGGTGGTTACATACAACCTAGGACTAGGAAGCATCCGGAATAGTGTTATAACTTGACGCCATATTCGTCAAAGTGTCTTTCATTTTGAGACTAGCTCTTCAACCTTCTGGTGTCTTTCTTATCGCCTTTAGTCGAAGTCGTGGACGGCGACACGCCTGAGCTTGTTGTCTTGTTGCCTCGTGACTATTGCAAACTGTGCTCACCCATACATTGTGTCAGGGCTGCCTCCTACCATTTTCTCTGGGCCAATGTTGAAGAACAGGAGCATGGCTTGTCGAACGGTTACTGGATGGGACAATTCAACTGAAGTGATGCGACGGACTGGATGAAGATTGTGATCGTGGTGTCAAAAAAAGATTGTGATTGGGCTGTATTTTTTGTGTGAAAATGGAAGCTTTATTACTTAATAGTAATGTTTACATCCGGCCTCTGCATAGCTAGGATGCACATAGCCGATGAACCACACACCAAGTGATCAACACAAAAGTACCAATATTACAAAACATGCTAATGAAACGCCTCGAGCTAATGCTGATCTATTCGCAGATCACGCTGCCATCCATGTCGGGAGAAAATATCCCTCACCATATCCTCCAATCGCGTACACCCCTGTACAAATAAGTCACGAAACACCATACGCTAGAGGGTAGTCTATGATCGGAGGATATTCGTGGCTCGATAGATAACAATATAGCATGAGCAGATTTACACTGGAAGAATAAATGTCGGATTGTGTCATTATGATGACAAAAGACACATTAATTGTGTACTTACATGCCAATTTCTCTAAGCAAGAATATCTTTTGTAAGAATTACCCCTTTACGGAGATACCATGCAAGTATCTTCCTTTTAAGGGGTATTTTCATCTCCCAAATTTTACCGTTATCATCGACTAGAATATCAGGTTAGATCAAAACTCTATGCATTGAGTCCAAAGAAAATTTATCACTATCTAATAGATTCCATTTGAACTTGTCCATAACCTCCGACAGCTGTATCGTGGATAATTATAGTAAAAGATTGTTCCATGGTACCAGTCTAGGACCTATGAGACTTCTTCTGAAAGACACATTAAGAGGATTAGATCCGAACACTGTGAAAAGTGTATCCCCTTTGTGTCTAACAATCGAATATAGAGCTGAATATTGTTCGGAAGAGTAGTTTGGCCGAGGCATTTATCTTCTCAGAACCTAATCTATGAACCATCCTTACTATTAAAAATACCAAAGAGAAAGAAATGCTTTTTGGACACCATTAGTCCAACCCAAAAGTGTGAATCACCGGGTTTTTAAACCACCTAAGACATAGCTTTGGAGCCAACATACTTTTTCCATTGAATGGTTTGCCAGATACCATCTTCTATAAGTAGTTTGAATAATCATTTATCCAAAAGCGCGATGATTGTGCTGGATGACAGAGCGCATCGTTTCCATTCTTTTTCACTTTGATCTCACGGAAGACAATATGCTAGCAGTGCCCATTTTCACTTTGATCTCATGCAAGACGTGCCAGTTGGCAGGAAAAATTAGCCGGTAGTCCATTAGCCGGTAGTCACCAACGCCATGTGTATAAAACCTTTGCCGACGGCCAATCTATCTCGATGATGGGCATCAACATACCTTAGATATGCCGACAGCTGAGTTATGCCGACAGTGGCCATCGGCATATCTGGAGCTAGGCCAACGGTTTTCCAGCAGTCGTAGGCATCTAGGGCCTATGCTGATGGCCCCGATAAGCGGGTGTTGGTACAGCTTTTAGTTGTTGGCGTATCAACTATTTCCTATAGTGGTTTAGTACTCCTTTGTTCCATAATAAGTGTCGTTGTTTTGAATTATAGTTAGTTCAAAATTGTGACACTTATAAGGTAGTATCACATTTTGTAGTTATGGCCTAGGAGTCTGGCTGGTGCATCACGTGGCTATAAAATGATGGTGTGCCAATGCTCCATAACTAGCATAACTTGCAATATATGCCTTTTTGCGTAAAATGCGGGCTCTAACGATGCCAGTTCACCTGGAGCTTAACATAGTTTCTTTTTTGATAGGAACTAAAATAATATTATGTGCATAATTTAAATGCCTTAAATGATTGGTATAGCACATACTATCATTAGGATTGGGATATTTTGAGAATACACGGAAAAACACAATCACATGCTATAGGTACAAATGGGCATTTGGTCTATTCAGCTATTTGTTTAGGATTCTACAAAAATCATATGTCAAAATCAAACACATATATAATGTACTAAATACTTAATAACCACCTAATCAAATCAAAAAAATGAAATTGGTTCTATTTCTCGGTTAAATCACATTCCCGAAGTTCAACAAGATTTACATTCATGTAAAGATTCTATTTTCTCTGCCCTTCTTTACTTGTACACCTATGTGTCGCATGGAACATCCACTTTGATTTTGTGTGCCTGAGGTTTAATGTGGGTCTTTGTTCCTTTTCCGCAGGAGTAGTGTCCCGTATCCTGATGAGTACTGTTCCATGTTCGGGTTTCTAATGGGACCGTTTTGTCCTTGTTAGAAACCAACAAAAGTACTGAACATCAAACAATTAGAGAACCGTTGAATAAACCAATAACTAAAACATTAACAATTTTGTGTTATTCGGTTCAGATTAGGCTCCATGGTTGGATATTTTAAAACATGAGGGGAACCCATATTCAGGCCTGACTATACGACAAAAGGACGTGCAACTCAATGGCAATGACGACCGGGTTGCACAAAATGATATGTCGTCCGCCGCTAGGAAAAAAATTGTCGATGTGATACACGAGATACAGCTTCCCACTACCGACGTTAGTTAGGGGTTTGCAAAAACTGTGAGTCATCCAAGACAATTTTTCTTGTGATACAGACTCCGGCTGTCATAAGGGCTAGTTTCGTACTCGATGCAGTTTGTGTGTCTTGGAATGCTTTTTTACCAGGAGCTTGGAATGCTTGGCACACTACTGTAAAAGAAATGTACGTATTTCTATTGTTGGTAATTAAATGCATCGACTTCGGTGAGGGCCTCCATGAGAAATTTGTGTATTATATCTAGACTAGGACTCCGACGTCGGCCATATAGGCTAGGCAGGTCGGGCACGTGCAATCCGCTAGCCTGCTTTGCTCAGATTACTTATATATGTCGTGTCCATTTGTGTTTCCTTATACCATGTTCGTTTAATCCCCAACGTGCATGGATTAGGTTGGATTGTGGTCCAATCCCATCTTTCCATCCCGACATGGTAAATTTTCCAGCCCAATGATTCAAACGTCTTCGTTTACGCCCAGAAAGGATCACATCCCAACCAATCCAGCTCATTTTCCTCCATCTAGGCCTGGAAAAAAAGTCTACTCACATGACGTGTGCAATTTTTCCACGAGCGCGACACGAAGACAAGCAACTGCGGCTGTGCTGTTTCCATGGCAGAGTTTTTGCGTGTCGTGGAGTAAACGAATGGAAAAATGGATGCATGTATTATGATAATTAATCCTCAGCTGGATTGGGTGGAGCATGGGGATACACCAAATCCTGGCGTGGCTCAGATCCATGCTTGGATTCACTCCCTGATAAATGAACGAGGCCTTAGAGAGTTGATAGTACCTCCGTTCAAAAATATAAGCCTCTTTAGAGAGCTAAATTAGTTTTCCAAAAAGGCTTACATTTTGGAACAAGGTAGTAGCATGTACTAAATTTTCCTAGAGCCACACAAAGGATTGATGTACCTGGAGGATGGTCTTGGGTTAGGAAGCATCAAGAATAACAGTATGACAAGGTGTCCCATAGAGTCAACTTTATTCTTTGCATTTTCTCCACAACCAATCATTTTCCTATTCGCTTCCTTTGATCAGAGCTGAGAATGTGCCCGCTCTTGTCTCGTTGCGATGTCACAAGCGGAGCCATCCGTAGTCAGTCGCCCGTTACTTGGTGGTTTATCCACCTTTGGCCTTGTGCCGACGTTGCAACTACAAATGCCATCTCTTTATCATAAATAGAAACAAGGTTCAAAGTATTAAGCAAGTTACAAAAGGTAGTCTGCTACTTCATCATAAATAGAATTATAAAGATGGAATATTTGCATCAATATATCACCAAGGAAGATGAGAGAGAGGGGTCGGGTGTGCCAAAGGGGGTCAAAAGGGGCCCACTAGGGGCCATTATATAGGGTATGGCATGGCCAGATACCTCTGTCATGCTAGCCTCCCTTGCGGGGGCCTTAGGTGGCTCCAAAGGCGGGCCTTGTGCACAAGAGCTCCCCTTCAATCTCAAACTAGACCACATTTTTAGAAAAAATATAGTCCTCACTAAAAATAAAAATCTATTTTTGTTGAAGACTTTGCTCGATCTATAAATTGAGACAAGAGTTTCTTAGTTCCTTTGATGGGAGCAGTTTGCACAACACCAAGATTACCCCTTAAATTGGAAATCTTATTTTTACTCGACCTCCACACCTCTTAGTGATGAAGAAACTTAGTGTTATGGTCATCTTCACAGAGCCTCGATACGTGAGAGTTGCAGCCACAACATCTCCTATCTATATAGATTTTCTTTCATCAGATGAGTATGTAGTAGCTCGTATCTCATATCGTGGCGTATTATCGGCTATAAAGCTGCAAGCTTCTCCCTCAGTTTCAAGAGTTCACGGGTCACAGTGCCAAACTTCCTCCCTCTCCAACCTTGCAATATCTTCATAAATGAACCAAGTCCTCTATTCACGTCACCCAAATCATCCATGTGGCCTAGGTCCTTTCAAGCCGAGTCTATCGCTTATTTTAGCGCTTGGTCTTATTCCTAAAAAAAATACATAGCGCATGCACGGACTAGTTTGGGGCACTAATTCCTCCTTTACTAGAGACATGAGTAAAGAGCAGTAATCAGAACAAGGGGTCACAAGGTGCATGGATGGCGCATTGGAAAATATGTCTCTCCACTAATCATATGCAAGCGCACTGTCGAGCTTGGCCCACAGGTTTTCGCGTCTTGCATGTTGGTTAACATATGTATAGGGGAGACCCTTAAACATCCGATACCGACTCTTGGTTCTGGGTTCACCATAGACAGAGTTCACTTGAAGTAATGGATCATTGGGTATTAACCTGCATCCACACATCGATATATTGGTCACATGCATCCTTCACTTCATCATGGATACACTCTCAATAACCACGAGCCTTTTTCCATTTCCTTCTCCTAGTCGTTGAGATAAGAGCATTGGATGATAAAACTATTTACTCCCACAGCACACATCTTAATCTCCCTGTCTGTTACATGTGGATTTAGTAGTAATAGAAGATCCTTTTTTCGAGGTACGCCAATGTCGTACCTAAATTTTATAGAAGAAAGCATTCAAGTTCCAAAAATACGAACATCCTCAGTGAGCAGGGTTGTCGGTATAGGAGCTCAAGTGTGTCTAGTTCTAGCACGGCAACCAACCCACTGATATTTTTCTCGGTTGTGGTCTCAACTTCCTATACTTAATCAAATTCAAGTCCTAGCTACGGGGCCATGCACAAGAAACCTCTGCCATGGCCGCATCGAGCATACTCTAGTTCAGACAAACAACACACACCCCTTTGTTGTTGCTATCAATTGTACTCCTCCCGTCATGCTTATCAGGCCCTAAAGCCCTCTTCTCCACTTTTCAGTCTACATAAAAGAGTTTAGTCATTAGTGTTCTAACAAGAACGATGTAAATTGTCCTAAGAAAACAAAGGTTCCTATAAACGAAATAGAATGCCCATTGATGAACCTCTAGCAAAAAAGAAATATGATGACATTAGTGCTAGAGAATCAATAAGATTATAGCTAAAACTCAGCAATTACATGTTTTCACATCAATAATCATGCAAGATTGATCGTCTCACCAATTTAGAAAAAAATAGATTATCAGCACAATGGTTTATTACAACTTGTAAGCATCACGTATGCTAGCTAAATTGTTTCCCACCATAGCACTTCTGTACCAAGTAAGAATGAGAACTTATTGCAATTGATCAACACATTGGTATAAGAAATAGATGATCTCCAATATGAGGACCCAAAGTCACTCTAGTTGCTCATCCAATTTCTGAGAAAAAGACGAGCATAAATAAAAATAGTTTACACCGCAGAAAAATGAAAAAATGAAGATAGAAAATAGGCAGATGACAAGCAGTTGTAGCAGTAGCACCACAATGTTCACCACCCGCATATCCAACTCACCATTTGGCTGAAGAGACAGATAGTTCGGATCGGCGCTATTGAAGGAATCTAATAGAGTTTGGCAGATGCAGCGACATGCATGAGTAAGAGGCTGAATGAATATAATGGAGTGTGACAGTTGCATCAATATCATCTATGAATGAATTTAAGCGAGTTCAACAACTAACCGACATGAATAAATACTCTATTTTTAAATGGTGGGAGTAACAAGAGACTGAATAGACAAGCATAGCATAAAAGTAGCAAATATAGGAGAACATGCTACAACAACTTAACATCTTGCTAATGTAAAGACAAGACTTTAGAAAAATAGACAACAACTACTTACACCTGAATGGCATTGCCCTTGCTAATGAATCAGAATGAGAGTACAATGGACAATATTGCAATTCGAATAGTAACCTTATAATTTATCAATTAAATACAAATACTTTTTCTATGTCTTTCTTGGTTAGGTGAGAATATATGATCTCCAACAGTGCAACAGTGTGCTCCTCGAATAATTATCACTATAATTTTGTGTCACATTTGTATATAAACTCACCTGAACTTGCAAACCATTCATGTAAAGTAAACCTACCATAGTACCATTCATGTACAACATGGATTAATTAAGAGGGGTGACATGTACCAAAATTTGAGAGAAATAATTTTAGAAATGTTGCAAGCCTAAAAAGTAACAAAGTGAACAAAATCCCTTTTGTTATCTAAGTTTCACGAAGTAGCTCAAGGGCAGTTTACCCAAACTGTGTTCATTCCTTCAATATGTTTACCTTATATTATATACAACCAATGTCTAATATCCACTACTAGCCTATCTTCCATTAATCACACAAGTACTTACTACTCCAAGAATAGTTTATACTGTATTTAAATAACACTGGCCTGAGAAGCAAACGACACATGATTTTCCTAGAAACTATACTCAGGTTCAGTCTGAGCTATAAAATCAATAACATATAATGCGGGGATATGCTTCCATTGTCTGAAGATATAAATAACAAACAATTGGATTACCATCACGAGCAGAAAATTTGTACAACGGCGAATGAATCAAAATATCATCAAATCAAAGCTGTTGTCCAGCGATGGATCCCAAATTTCCGTGCATAAACTGAAGCATCACCAAAACGATAGATGATTTTCCTGGAAAAGATACCCAGGTTCATTAATGGGATATAAAATCAACGTCATATATCGGATTACCTTCGTCAGTAGCAAATTTGTATAGCAGTAATTAAATCAAAGTATTAGAAAAACAGAGGTGTTGCCCAACGACCTTGGATTGAACACACGCACAGCCTGGCCGACGCTAAGACGGCCTCATGACTTCTTGTGATAGCCTACCATCAAGACTAACACACTAGTAGAAAACGGTCCTTTGGTCCTGAGGTATTAGTCTCGGGTTTGCTACAAACCGGGACTAATGCCCCGGTCCCAACAGCTAGATCTGGCCCCAGGGGGTGGCAGACACTAGTCCCGGTTCGAACGGAACCTTTAGTCCCGGTTCGTGTAACAAAGCGGGACTAAAGGGTTTCAGGCAAGCTGGTTCGTGTGCACCACACGGTTTGAAAACACGAACAAAAATAATTATATGTCAAGAAATGGACACCATCTCTACATTAGTGCAAATATTTCTTATTTCGAAAAAATACAACTACAAATACACGGTCCGGACATCTGCTGCAGCTCCACCACCACGCAGGAGCTGACCTACTATTGGGGCGAGAGAGAGCACGCACGGTGCAACCAGGCCTCGCGGGAGATTAAATAAAAGAAATAACAGGGGTAACACAAATATATTTCATGCAACTTGGTGCAGGTAGACGGCACTGCATCTATACACGGCACCGCAGCTATACAGATGACTTTATTCCAAATCTAATAAGCAATAAAGCGCACGCATACACCGTGTGCACAAATTGAGCATGAAACAACATGGCCCTTGTATCTCACAATATTGTATCAAATAATGACCTCAATATTTTGAACACACGATATTTTGGAGGACGATTTGAGCTAAACCACAATTCAATAACTAACAAAAACAAGAGGACTTGGTACTTTCTTCATAAACTTTTGGTACCAGCATATGGATTTTATTTTAAAAAGGAGAGAGGTTGCAGTGACACCAATTTTGTCCAAATCAAACTATTCTAAATGCCATTAAACGGCACTGAAGCAACCAAAACCCTAGTTACATGTAAATATACTTAACAGCTGACCAAAGCAAAATTAGCATGGCATACTCTACCAATCGTTGACCTACCAACAAAACGATCACCTGGGGGAAGAAAGATCCAACCTAGCACGCAGGCAGGGCAAGACACAAGACAAGGTTCACTGGGTGAACTGCTATCCACAATGTTAGGCAGCCAGAAACTACAACCGAAGCTGCACATAGTCTAGCACAGCATGAAGCGTCAGTAATCAAGGCACGAAGGAAAGCTAAGAGACGACGCACGAACCAATCTAACATGCAAGGCACTACAATCCTGACAGTCCAACCAAAGCACACAGACATGAAGCAGAGGGCTCTTACCACGAAGACAACCGGACAACAGTCGAAGACAAGCAGCCACGGCCAACCGACGCGGCGATCTCCAGCAAAGATGGACCTGCAAATAACAAATGACCAAAAACAGAAGAAATCAAGTCAGAGAAAAATACCCCCATCATACAAAAGGAAGGAGAAAAGGGCAAAAACCAAAAGGAACCGAACTCAAAGGTCAGGGCAAGCGAGTGGCAGGCATTTACAAGTACCTGTCGAATTGGTGAAATTGCATTTAGAGAAGGAATATAACTTTTCTATTGATATAACATAGATGAGAACGTGTGCTAGCTAAATTGTTTCCCACCATAGCACTTCTGTACCAAGAAAGAATGAGAACCTATTGAACTGATCAACACATTGGTATAAATTTTTTGTAGAATCGGATTTGCTAAGACAATATCTATTTTCTCAGCTTATTTGGTGGAAAGCATTTTTAGCCCAAGTATTCATGAGTTTATGTTTGGTTTTTATAAGAAAAACATGAAAGTTCTGTTTGGGCAACATATACAACAGTAGCTTACTAAAGATGCATGTGTAATCAAAATTATATGCTTTCCTGTCTAGCTGTTTTTCTGAACATTTGCAATTTTGATAATGGAGGTTGTTGACTCATGTAGAAAAAAGGAAGGGAATCATACCATCAGGAGTCACAACGGGCCTTTTGCCAAAGACTATGCGCCTCCAAGTTTCCGGCTTCTATAGAAGGTAACTGGAAAAGGGCGAACTTTCAATCCTAAAGTTGAGATTTTATTTGCACCTTATAAGCATAGAATGTGCCTTGTGACCTCATAGAAAGAATAAGCATAATATTATTTCCTTAGCTCATATTACAACAGGAGTACACAACGGACAATAAACAACAAGAAACATCTTCAACAGACATCCCAAATGACAGCATGACGAACATCCTCAAATGAAAACATGGAAAAACGTGATGCTAATGGAAATGTACTAAGGAAGCAGGAAAATTTATCCCAAGTTCTAGTAGAACTGATATGTTCTATCAGACAATAAACAACAAGTTCTAGTAGTACTCATATAGAAATGATTTCGTTTTCAGCTATAACATAGAGATTTTGCACTGTTATTTTTTGTTAGACTATAAAATACGTTTAAATGCAAAAAGAGCCAAAAGGAAGCACAATACATCACCCAAACTTAGAGAGATAGAGGGATTGGGAGAACCTCACACTGGCATCCTGAAATCAGGCATGCTCATAGTCGCTTGGCAAATACTGCCTCCCGAGCTATAACAAATGTCTTTAATGATGCTCCTCATGCCGATTATCATGGCCACTGCACCACATGCTTCCCTCATGGCGGCTCGCCATCAGTCCACATCACTCAAGCAGGCGCCGACGCTCGATTTCTTCTTAAGAGCTTCCTAAACGCAAGGGAATGCAACACTTATATTACATTTCTTTCACCATCCAAAGCGAAAGGCAAATTAGCTAAAAACTGAGAGTGAAGCATTGGCCTAAAACATCTTTATTCCACCATATTGTCAGCAAGAATTTTCTGTCAGAAAGAAGTCAAAATAGACAAGGAAATATAAATCTTTCGGAACATACCCTTTGCAAGGACACATAACTATTTGCCTTCAAAAACAAAACAACGTGTTGCTGCAAATGAATTACAGTGGAAAAAGAATAAGAAATACCTAGATACTATTGGTCTCCAATCATTTTGTCCTTCAAAATAAATAAATGTAAAACCAACTTGCAACATAATTCTTAGTATATCCTGGAAAATTTGAACAGGTGAAAAATTAAAATCCATAGCATGAAGTGATCTACACTACAACTATGAGAAGGTGAGATTTTAAGCCCAATTTTATGCTATTTTAGAGTTGACGTCCAATATAAGTTCAGCCGCTATAGCAGAAAGACAGATTAGATTAGTACCTCAAAAAAAAGACAGATTAGTATATCAAGATGAACAAAACCATGACCATCCAAGATTTATGCTATGATTGTTCTAGAATTTATAGAGATTAGCAAATACATATACTATTCGAGCTGAAGCTACATACAATCGGGGTGAAAGGCACCTACTAGCAATTTGGGAATCCCACTAACTTCAATGATCATGTTATATTTCTTCTGTCACCATCCAATCGAAAATAAATTCTCGTTGCTGGGACAGAATTAAGTTCTGATCTTCTCTTTGAAATCTAAAACACATGTCTCAGTTTAATTTCCTTCTTGATACAGAACCCTAACCCTGAAACATTCAACAAAAATACTAATATAATTCAGCCTTCATGAGATAAAAGTGCATGACTAAAACAATTCGAAGTGCTGCAACCTCTTGAGAAACCTGAACCAACATTCAGACTATTACTTGTAGAACATCAGGATTAGGGCCTAATCTTATGTACAACTTCATCTTCTTCCATACCACACCTTCCTTAAACATATAGACCGAAGGCAAGGGAAGTGAGGCAAGGATGTAAACCAGCGTGATCTGGTATACCTAGCAGGTCAAGCAAAATTCTTCAGTCTACATTTTAGCACATTCCTTAACCGTATAGGCTTTAATTTATCTAGTTTCCAAAATAGCGGAAATCGTTTCAATTGATCTTTATAATAGTTTTTTTTCTATTTTTCTTGGACATGATGGCCAAATCCTACTGAGATACCTTTCATTATATCCCAAGCACAATCATCCATTGGCGCACAGGAGGTGAGGAGATGGCACTGTAGCTCAAAAGCATATCGGAAGATGTAGTCATCGACAAAGTTGAGGTGGTACACTCATGTTAGTTTGATGTCAAAATTCCATGGATTTTCTAGTCCCTGCATCAGCTAGCCATGGGAATTGCTATTCATACTCACCACACCACATAAGAAAAAAAATGAGGAGAGCAGGAAGAGTTGTCTACAAAAACTAATATGATAAATACAAAAAAATCCATGCTAAAACTTTGAAAAAATTGCACACCAAGATACAACTTCTGCAGTTTGAATGGATCAAATAAATTCATGACTTTTCCATATGTCACAAAGAAAAGGTAGATAAATGTATGTCCAGAAGCTCCCACGAGAAGGTTTAGCGCTATATACACACAACGAATTGTCTCTCATATAGAAAAACTAAATAAGGCTCTGCCAGCCTCATGAAAACATAAATATCACTAAATTGGTCTAGCTGAATACATATTTAAAATGTCAAAATACGTCGCTCACCTGATATGTATTAGAATTCACGACCAATATACTCTACTTGCAGAGCAATACAGACATAGCCATGCAACACTCGCCTACAATGTAACACAAATAATTAGATTTCAAGAGAAATGGAGAACGGTCATATTGGTCCTTAATATGTACTGGATATTGTAAATTGCAAGAAAATTATTTAACTATGCCAAATAAATAAATACAGTAGATGATCTATGACATAAAAGTATGCTCACATAAGATACAATAGCCTGATATGTATTGGATATTGTAAGTTGCTGTGTGACATAAAAATAAGCTCGAAAGAAAATTCAAAAACATATTATGGCTCTAGGGATGAGCATCACATTCGTTGTTTCATACTCATTTAATCTCTAAAAGGTAAAAATAAAAGTTTTAGAAGGTGTTTAGTACGTGAGGGGGAACGTAAAGTAAACGGAATCGAGTTAACCTGTTAATGTAAACGGAATCGAGAAAAACTAAAACTTGTTTGGTTGGAGATTGTAATGTTAACCAATTCTTTCTGGCGAACGAAAAATAAGCTAACAAATCCTTTGCGTACTACGGTAAGTGCGGTAGCGGTGGCGCTCCTTGCCTCTGCGTACTCCGGTAGGTGGGCAGGGGAGGGGGAGACAAGGCTGGCTCAGGGTGCTGGCTAGCAGTTGTGATCTGTGCGGCCTTGGACCGGCGGAGAGGCTCACCCTAGGCGATAGCTGAGTCGTCGACGACATGATCTGTCGAGGCGACATCAAGGTCGGGAGACACGACATTGATGGTGGCGTGGAGGTGCTGCAAGGCGTGCGTTATCTTCAGGGCATATATGGAGCGTGGAGCCGGCGGCGCCGCGGCGGGTTAAGCGGAGGAGACATCGGAGAAGAGTACGGGTGGTAGATTCCTTGTGTGTGAAGAGGTAACCGATTACACAACCTTTTGGGCGGAATCAGATTAATACATGGCTGGGATTTGTTACCGTGGTATCCAAGGACGAGGCTTCCCTGTGCCCACCCTGTGCGCCCATCCGTGCGGCGACGGTACGTGGCATCCATCCGGCACTTCCGCAAATTCCGCCTCGCGTTCGCTTCTTTCGGCTGGAAAACAAAATTCAGATACTACATAGAATCCCAGACCCGCAATACTCGCACCAGATAACATCTTAAGAAAAACTGGTATGAATTCCATAGGAATTCTTTGTTCCTGCTCTCGTGCAGGCTGAGGACGAGGCTTGCCTGTGCCCACCCGTGCGCCCATCCATGCGGCGACGACACGTGGCATCCATCCGGCACTTCCGCAAATTCCGCCTCGTGTTCGCTTCTTTCGGCTGGAAAACAAAATTCAGATACAACATAGAATCCCATCCCCGCAATACTCGCACCTGATAACATCTTAAGAAAAACAGACTGGTATGAACGCCATAGGAATTCTTTGTTCCTTCTCACCCGCAGGCCGCAACATGCCTTGTTGTTCTCCGGCAACGCGGCTACGCCGTCTACCAACAGTCACCACACTCTTCGGCTTGCACGGGAAAATGTAGAACCTGACGAGTTGATCAGCATCTCCGTGACAAGGCTTGCCTGTGCCCACCCCGTGCGCCGATCCGTGCGGCGACGGTATGTGGCATCCATCCGGCACTTCCGCAAATTCCGCCTCGCGTTCGCTTCTTTCGGCTGGAAAACAAAATTCAGATACTACATAGAATCCTAGCCCCGCAATACTCGCACCTGATAACATCTTAAGAAAACCGACTGGTATGAACGCCATAGGAATTCTTTGTTCCTGCTCTCCCGCAGACCGTGGACGAGGCTTGCCTGTGCCCACCACGTGCGCCCATCCGTGCGGCGACGGCACGTGGCATCCATCCGGCACTTCCGCAAATTCTGCCTCGCATTCGCTTCTTTCGCTTCTTTCGGCTGGAAAACAAAATTCAGATACTACATAGAATCCCAGCCCCGCAATACTCGAACCTGATAACATCTTAAGAAAAACAGGATGGTATGAACGCCATAGGAATTCTTTGTTCCTGCTCTCCCGCAGCCCGCAACATGCCTTGTTGTTCTCCGGCGACGCGGCTACGCCATCTACCAACAGTCACCACACTATTCGGCTTGCACGGGAAAATGTAGAACCTGATGAGTTGATCAGCATTTCCGTGATGAGGCTTGCTTGTGCCCACCCCGTGCGCCCATCCGTGCGGCGACGGTACGTGGCATCCATCCGACACTTCCGCAAATTCCGCCTCGCGTTCGCTTCTTTCGGCTGGAAATAAAAATTCAGATACTATATAGAATACCAGCCCCCCAATACTCGCACCTGATAACATCTTAAGAAAAACAAACTGGTATGAAGGCCATAGGAATTCTTTGTTCCTGCTCTCCCGCAGACCGCGGACGAGGCTTGCCTGTGCCCACCACGTGCGCCCATCCGTGCGGCGACGGCACGTGGCATCCATCCGGCACTTCCGCAAATTCCGTCTCGCGTTCGCTTCTTTCGGCTGGAAAACAAAATTCAGATACTACACAGAATCCTAGCCTCGCGGTACTCGCACCTGATAACATCTTAAGAAAAACAGGCTGGTATGAACACCATAGAAATACTTTGTTCCTGCTCTCCCGCAGCCCGCAACATGCGTTGTTGTTCTCCGGCGACGCGGCTACGCCATCTACCAACAGTCACCACACTATTCGGCTTGCACGGGAAAATGTAGAACCTGACGAGTTGATCAGCATTTCCGTGACGAGGCTTGCCTGTGCCCACCCCGTGTGCCCATCCGTGCGGCGACGGTACGTGGCATCCATCCGGCAGTTCTGCAAATTCCGCCTCACGTTCGCTTCTTTCGGCTGGAAAACAAAATCTGATACTACATAGAATACCAGCCCCGCAATACTCGCACCTGATAACAACTTAAGAAAAATAGTCTGGTATGAACGCCATAGGAATTCTTTGTTCCTGCTCTCCCGTAGACCGCGGAAGAGGCTTGCCTGTGCCCACCCCGTGTGCCCATCCGTGCGGCGGCGGCACGTGGCATCCATCCGGCACTTCCGCAAATTCCGCCTCTCTCGCTTCTTTCGGCTGGAAAACAAAATTCAGATACAACATAGAATCCCAGCCCCGCAATACTCGCACCTGATAACATCTTAAGAAAAACAGATTGGTATGAACGGCATAGGAATTCTTTGTTCCTGCTCTCCCGCAGGCCGCAACATGCCTTGTTGTTCTCCGGCGACGCTGCTAGGCCATCTACCAACAGTCACGACACTCTTCGACTTGCACGGGAAAATGTAGAACCTGACGAGTTGATCAGCATCTCTGTGCCGACCGCCTGTAGCCTCCTATCGTCCTGTTACTCCACTGTTGGAGGCACGACTGCCATGAACGACGCCGACGGAGAAGAAGGCCACAACCGATAGGTATGAGGAGCTTGATGGCGACATGCAGGGTCAATCCCAAATCGACAAGGAGCTCAACGTGGAAGAGACATTGATGAATTGGTGGCGGCCCTAGCAAGAATCGTACTGTAGTTATCTTCTGCACCCCGGCGCGGCGGTGCCACACAGCGACGTCTTCATCCCCGACAACGATACCCTTTGCGTGGACGAACGTTCATGGCCTTATTTTTTCCCGAGGAGTCGTTTCCGTCGAGGACCAGCGGGATGCTCGACCGGGCCGTCCGCTTCCTTTACTCGGGGTGTGTTCGGTACTAGAACCGGAGGGGACGGAACGGAATGGTTCCATTCCAACGTCACGAGACGATTCCGACCCTGTGTTCAGTTTAGAAAAAATCAAGAAATGAAATGGTTCTATTTTTTGTTTGGTTAATGGAACCGAGGAACCGGAGGGAGTATAAACACTGTTAAATATTCTACTGATTGGAGTCTAAATTTAATATTTTCTCTAAATCATATATAACAATTAAAATTAGGGGCAAAATCGAGCCCAAATCAGATGAACTGGGCACCGCCGCTTGCCGGCGCGCGTGCTGGTCGCCCGCTGCCGCATGCTGGCCGTCCGTGCTGGCCGCCGCTCGCCACCACGCGTGCTGGTTGGCCGTCGGGCATAGCTGGATTAGCGATGGGCTTTTTTTTTGTTCGGTCCGGTGAGGATTAGCGAGCCGTTCTCCTAGATCCGGCCGATTCGGTCGGACGAGGCGGTTCCGCATAATAGAGGTATATTCTGTTTCTAGGAACTAGTCGATTCCGTTCCTTAAACCAACCAAAGACAGGAATGGATGCTAGGTGCAGTACCGTCCCGTTCCGTTCCTCCTAATTCCAGAACCGAACACACCCTCGGAGAACGGAGAACACGCTGAGGACGAAGACATGCGGACGAGCCCACGACTTTGCTCTGAGGTAGAATTTTGTACGGGAAAGATACCAGTACTATTACCACAGATACTGTATCCCCATGTATTCCTAGTTTTTTGGCAACGGAAAAAATGCTCGCGGAATGGAAATTGGGAGGAACGTGTCGGATGGAAGCCACGTACAGTCGCCGCACAGATGGGCGCACGGCTTGGGCACAGGCAAGCCCCGTCCGGTATCCAATCATAGTCCATCGTAACCAAACAGAATTTAACGTTATCTATTTCCGCTGTAAACGGGTTACGTTACAAAATAACAAACCATACACGTCATTGTAAATGGATATTTACACTACCATGTATTGCGGCTGAGAAACAAAATATTGCGAGAAGCGGGCTGCGCTGCTCCCAGCAGCCACCAGCCATACGCCCATACCTCCCGTAGATGTCACGGCGGCATCTGCAAACGGCGGCCTGCACTGCCCCCTCTCTTCTTCCCCAAATCCATCTCTACCTTGTCCATGAAACAAAATATTCACTGTGAGTAGAAAATCAACACCAAAGTATTCTAGCAAACAACAGACCTTTAGCCCCGGGTCGTGTAATAAACCGGGGCTAAAGGGTTTCAGGAAGGCCGGGTCTGGTGTCAGACCCTTTAGCCCCGGTTTGTTACACGACCCGGGGCTAAAGGTGGACCTTTAGCCCCGGTTCTAGACACGAACTGGGACTAATGCCCCGGTCCAACGGCTAGAACTGGCCCAGGGGGATGGCAGACACTAGCCCTGGTTCGAACGGGACCTTTAGCCCCGGGTCGTGTAATAAACCGGGGCTAAAGGGTTTCAGGCAGGCCGGGTCGGGCGTCAGACCCTTTAGCCCCGGTTTGTTACACGACCCGGGGCTAAAGGTGGACCTTTAGCCCCGGTTCTAGACACGAACCGGGGCTAAAGGTCTGGCTATATCTTCTTCTTCCCCTGCCCGAGCCACCATTCAAGCTGGTGGCTCTCCTCTCTCTCTCTTTCTTGCTTCAAGCTCGAGTTCATGCCCTTTTTTTCCTCAAGATTTGTCTAGATTTTGTGGTGCCCCATCTATCCAAAGGTTCTAAAAGGTGATCAACTTCATCCTTTGAACTCTCATTGCTATATTAGCTCATTTCATGCTCTATCTTATAGATGGATTTGTGGATTTAGTTTGGTAGTAATTTTTGCAATGATAGCACGATATCAATGTTTAGATTCTATCTATCTTGTATTAATGTAAGAAACTCTAAGGTAAATATCACAATATGTGGATTATTCTATCAATATATATCTTGTTTTGGTACATAGAGTCTCGAAAATTGATTTTACAAGCACACACATGCGTGAGTTCATCATTCTAACTAACTAGCTAGCTGGGCAAAATATCCTTCTTCGTCTACCTGCGTTCAACAAACTGAAAAATTTGTAACAAAGATAGGGTTAATTCATAAAAGTTTGATAAGAAGACATCACAATTCACATAATAGGGAGTGCCTCTATGGCGAGCTCCTCGAAGATGTCTGAGGACGGGATCCTAAGACATCTTCGAGAAGCTCTGCCGTAGTGGTGTCCCTGCTCTCCCACACTATCTTTCGGTTTATATCTTCTCTAGCTAAATCAGTATGCTGGTGGAGCTAACTAATTTCACATATTAGAGAGTGCCTCTACGGTGAGCTCCTCGAAGATGTCTGAGGACGAGGTCCTAAGACATCTTCGAGAAGCTCCGCCGTAGTGGTGTCCCTGGTCTCACACACCAACTTGCAGTTCTTCACAAGAATGCATACCTATTTATAGATTAAGCAGCACAATATAGTGTCGGGCACTGATGACATAATGTGGACACACTCACGCTGGCATAGTGCTGCCACCCACCCAAAATAATGTCGGCATTTAATTTACTGGCTTAGTGCTGCCCACTGAGGATATAGTGTCGACATGTTGTCTCCACATCCACATTTAGTCCCGGTTGGTGCCTCCAACCGGGACTACAGGTTCATCATATCTTTAGTCCCGGTTGCTGGTTTTAGATTAGTACTAATTAATTATGATTATGTTTGATGTACTTAATTAATTATATATTGCAGATGAGCCGGCAATGGATGTACGCTGATCGACTCTCTAACGAGTTCATTAAAGGTGTGCATTATTTTCTTATAGTGGCCGAGGCAAACAAGCGGAGTGGTTTTATGTCTTGTCCATGTGGTGTCTGTCGGAATCATAAAGAATACTCTTCCTCAAGAGTCCTTCACAGCCACCTGTTTTGGTCTGGTTTCATGACCGGCTATAATTGTTGGACCAAGCACGGAGAAAGAGGGGTTATGATGGAAGACAACGAAGAAGAAGAGAATGACAATGACTACCCTGAATACGATGGTACTACAATGGAAGACATTGATGAAGAAAAAGATGAAGAATGGGCATCAGATCTGCCCGATGATGATCTTAGTCGGGCCATTGCTGATGCCCAGGAAGAATGCGTAACTGAAAGGGAGAGGTTGAATTTCAAGAAGATGTTAGAGGATCACAAAAAATTGTTGTACCCAAATTGTGAAGATGGGCACAAAAAACTAGGTAGCACACTGGAATTGCTGCAATGGAAGGCAGAGAACGGTGTGACTGACAAAGGATTTGAAAAGTTGCTAAGAATAATGAAGAAGTTGCTTCCAAAGGATAACGAACTGCCCGCTAGTACATACGAAGCAAAGAAGGTTGTCTGCCCTCTAGGATTAGAGGTGCAGAAGATACATGCATGCATTAATGACTGCATCCTCTACCGCAGCGAGTACAAGAATTTGGATGCATGCCCAGTATGCACTGCACTGCGGTATAAGATAAGACGAGATGACCCTGGTGATGTTGAGGGCGAGCGCCGCATGAAGAGGGTTCCTACCAAGGTGATGTGGTATGCTCCTATAATACCACGGTTGAAACGTTTATTCAGGAACAAAGAGCATGCCAAGTTGTTGCGACGGCACATGGAAGACCGTGAGAAAGACGAGATGTTGAGACACCCCGCTGATGGGTCGCAGTGGAGAAAAATCGAGAGAGAGTTTCCGGACTTTGCGGGTGATGCCAGGAACTTATGGTTTGGTCTAAGTACAGATGGCATGAATCCTTTTGGGGAGCAGAGCTGCAGTCATAGCACCTGGCCTATGACTCTGTGTATTTATAACCTTCCTCCTTGGTTGTGCATGAAGCGGAAGTTTATTATGATGCCAGTGCTCATCCAAGGCCCGAAGCAACCCGGCAATGACATTGATGTGCACCTAAGGCCATTAGTTGAAGAACTCTTACAATTGTGGCACGGACAAGGTGTACGTGTGTGGGATGAGAACAAACAGGAGGAATTTGACCTACGAGCGTTGTTGTTTATAACAATCAATGATTGGCCTGCTCTTAGTAACATTTCAGGATAGACAAACAAGAGATACAATGCATGCACACACTGTTTAAACGATACTGAAAGTATATATTTGGATAAATGTAAGAAGAAGGTGTACCCGGGGAATCGTCGTTTTCTTCCACCCTCGCACATCCTAAGAAAGAAAGGTAAGCATTTCATTGGTGAGGCAGACAGCCGGTGTAAGCCTATCCGCCGTACTGGTGATGATGTATTTGACATGGCGAAGGATTTAAAAGTAATCTTTGGAAAGGGTCCTGGTAGACAATCTGTTCCGAAGGACGATGTCGGACATGCACCCATGTGGAAAAAGAAATCTATATTTTTGGAGCTACCCTATTGGAAAGTCCTAGAGGTCCGCTCTGCAATTAACGTGATGCACCTAACGAAGAATCTTTGCGTGACGCTGCTAGGCTTCTTGGGCGTGTATGGGAAGAGCAAAGATACACCTGAAGCACGGCAGGACCAACAACGTATAAAAGACCGAGATGGCATGCATCCAGAGCTGTTTGAAGGTACTGCTAGCTACGCTCTTACCAAAGAAGAGAAGGAAATATTTTTTAAAGTCCTTTACAGTATCAAGATCTCGTCTGGTTTCTCGTCGAACATAAAGGGAATAATAAATATGGCAGAGAAAAAATTTCAAAACCTAAAGTCTCATGACTGCCACGTGCTTATGACCCAGCTGCTTCCGATTGTATTAGGGGACTCCTGCCGGAAAATGTTCGAGTACCCATTGTGAAGCTATGTGCGTTTCTCAATGCAATTTCTCAGAAGGTAATTAGTCTAGATAGTCAACTAATGTTACAGAAAGATGTGATCCAATGTCTTGTCAGCTTCGAGTTGGTGTTCCCACCATGCTTCTTCAATATTATGACTCACCTCCTAGTTCACCTAGTCGATGAGATTAACATTCTTGGTCCTGTATTTCTACACAATATGTTCCCCTTTGAGATGTTCATGGGAGTGTTAAAGAAATATGTTCATAACCGTGCTAGGCCAGAAGGAAGCATCTCAAAGGGATATGGAACAGAGGAGGTCATTGAGTTTCGTGTTAACTTTATTCCTGACCTTAAGCCCATCGGTGTTCCTGAATGACGGCATGAGGGTAGAATTAGTGGAAAAGGCACGCTAAGAAAGAAAGCAAGGATATGTATGGACGGACATTCTCTCACTAAAGCACACTAAACAGTTCTGCAAAGTTCCACCTTGGTGGCTCCGTATATCGAGGAACACAAGAATATTGTACACTCCAACAACCCGGGGAAGCCTGGCTCCTGGATTAGAGATGAACATATGAGGACTTTCGGCGGTTGGTTGCAGTCACATCTCATGAATGACATAAATGTTGGAGAGCAATTGTACTTGTTGGCCAGGTCACCATCTTCGACTATATTGACTTTCCAAGGGTACGAGATAAATGGGAATACATTTTACACGATCGCCCAAGATAAAAAGAGCACCAATCAAAACAGTGGTGTCCGATTTGATGCAACAGACGAGAATGGGCAAAAGGATACATATTATGGTTACATAGAGGAGATATGGGAACTTGACTATGGACCTTTTTTTAAGCTTCCTTTGTTTCGGTGCAAATGGGTCAAGCCGACAGGAGGCGGGGTTGAGGTAGACAAGAAATACGGAATGACAACAGTGGATCTCAACAACCTTGCATATAGAGATGAACCATTTGTCCTAGCCAATGATGTGGCTCAGGTTTTTTATGTGAAGGACATGTCTACCAAACCGAGAAAAAGGAAAGATAAGCAAAATAATACAGCATCCGATGAGCCAAAGCGCCACATAGTTCTTTCAGGAAAAAGAAACATCGTGGGGGTGGAGGATAAGACAGACATGTCAGACGATTATGATAAGTTTCATGAAATTCCGCCCTTCGTTGTGAAGGATGACCCAAGCGTCCCGTTAAATAAGGAAGATGCTCCATGGTTACAGATTAGAAGAAAACCCTAAAATGTGTGGATGTTGGTGATGTACAATATTATTAAACCTTTATTTTTAATGATCTTCTTATATGTATATGGATATGAACTTTCTCGATCTCAATAGGTAGTATTGCAACTTGTTGTGGCCAGACATTTATTAATATTAAAACGTAAAAATTAGTCATAATCATATCTAGCCCTGTAGTACACAGCTTCTACATCGTCTTCGGAATCGTCATCGTCGTCGCTCGTAGCACGCGGATGGATCGTCAGCCCATCCTCGTAGCACGTGGATGCATCCTCCGGCCTCGGATTCACGACGCGTGGGGGAGGGGGCTCCCGGATGACGACCCAAGTACGTCCTAGGCCTTCACCACCACCACCATTCTTGTGGCTATGTTGCTGGTGAAAGTGCGGGTACCACAGGCGAGGATGGTCTCCCATGGCGATGTAGCGCATCACACCGGCGATAGTCCGGTTCGCCCACCACAGGCGGCGACCAGCCTCGTTGTGGTTCACTGGGGGCGGGCCGTCACCCTCGTACCTGGCGAGCTCCCTTTCCCGCCGGTTTGCGAAGAAGGCATTCCAGGTGTCGAGGTTATCGGGATCCCAATGGGGATCCATCCGCTGCTACGGCGTGAGATCGAGGTAGAAGTGGTTCGTGATGGCCGCCTGGCGGGCCGAACCTTGAGACATAGGAGGAACAGGAACCCCTCCAGCGCTCAGCATCCAGCCAGCGGGCAGCCGGTATCCCGGCGGGCATGGGTAGCTGGAGGTGCACAGCGCCTCGGTCTCCTCGTGCATCAGAAAAGCCCAGTAAGCGGTGTCCATTGTTGTGAGAGAGAAGGTGTGGATGTGTCGATGGAAATGGCGGACGGCCTAGATATAGAGGGACATGGCGGGAGAACATGGCGGGAAGCGGGGGAAATGGCGGGAGAAACATGGCGGGAAGCGGGGGAAATGGCGGGAGAATATGGCGGGAAGCGGGGGAAATGGTGGGAGAACATGGCGGGAAGCAGGGGAAATGGCGGGAGAACATTTTTACTATATTTTTGTGAATATTTTGCTATATTATATGTATTTTTCCATTTTTAAATAATAAACAATATTTTTATTATTTTTGTGAACATTTCTACTAAATATAATACTTTTAGATAATAGATAATTTCATTTAAGTTGTATAATAAATTATGACAATAGATATAAATTATAGATCTTTTTTTTCTGAAAATTTTGATATATAATACATAATTTTCTGAAAACTATAAACCATTTTTGGTTTTGGCGCCAAAAATAACCTTTAGCCCTGGTTTGTATTACACCTGGTTTGTATTACAAACCGGGGCTAAAGGAACCGGGGCTAAAGGGTGACCTTTAGCCCCGGTTTGTATTACCAACCGGGGCTAAAGGGTTTTGGTGCGCGGGAATTGCGGCGGGCCGAAAACACCTTTAGCCCTGGGTGGTAATACGAACCGCCCCGGGTCGAGCCACCCCCGCCCCGGGTCGAGCCACGACCCGGAGATCCTTGCCAGTTTCTTCTTCTCCGCGCCCACGCCGTCCGCCGCACCGCCGTCCGCGCCCGTGAGAAGCCCTGTGCCGCGCCGCCCCGCCGCGTCTACGCGCTGCCCCGCCCCGCCCGCGCCATCCCTCCGCGCCGCCTGCGCCGTCGTACGTCTCCGCGCCGCACGCCTCCGCGCCGCCTGCCGTCGTCCGTGTCCCGTCTCCGCCCGCGCCGCCTGCACCGCCTTGCCATCAGGTACGGTGATCGCCACCTCGCCGTCAGTTTTAGTATTAGTATTAGGTTTAATTATGTTTTAATTTTGGTTAGTAGTAATTAGGTTAGTATTAATTAGGTTAGTATTAGTATTAGTATTACTATTAGTATTTGGTATTAGTATTTTTGTATTAGTATTAGTATTAATTAGTACTAGTATTAGTATTAATTAGTATTGGTATTAGTATTAGTATTAATTAGTATTAGTATTAGTATTAGTATTAGTATTAGTATTAGTATTAGCTTAGTATTAGTATTAAGTTAATTGTATATGTTAGTATTATATAGGGTTAGTTAGGGTTACTTAGTTAATTATGTTTTATGATTGTAAGTTATTGCTATTATTTAGTTATGCCGCGTCCATCACGTCCGAGCCTACTGGACTCCGTCGGGGATGTCCGGGTCTGGGCTCCGCCAGGTTGGCACTGGGAGGTGCTACCTGTCAGGACTCGTACCTTGGTGAGGAATCTAGGTATCATCGTTAACCCGGAGCTTCTTTGGTGGCGTCCATGAGGTCCAGGAGCGGTGCAGAGGGAGCCAGCCCCCGAGAAGGTGGTACGTCGTCGTATCAGGAGGAGGACGAGCATGTACGGCGATAGATGTATCTTTTGGAGACTAGGTTCTCCAATATCTGGCAGGTTCACGGATCTCACCCGAGCTATTCTCCGGTGATGGTTCCTCTTCTGTGGCTGCAGAGCTCCCGTAGCACAGAACGCGGTAGCCGCGTTCGCTAGTTTATCTTAATAATGTACTTTATCTTATACTTTATCCTATAATGCACCCGAGCTATTCTCCGGTGATGTATTAATAATGTACTTTATCTTATACTTTATCCTATAATGCACCCGAGCTATTCTCCGGTGATGTATTAATAATGTACTTTATCTTATACTTTATCCTATAATGCACCCGAGCTATTCTCCGATGATGTATTAATAATGTAATTTATCTTATATTATTGTAATTTATCTTAATCACTAAGTACTGTATCCGAGTTGTCGCAGTTGTAATATTCTTTTACTTAATGCAATATTCTTTTTCTGTATTAGTTAAGCTATGGACGGTAGACAGAATGAAGAGGAGCTTCTCAACATGATAGATGAGGGTACTGGGGGGTCTTATTATGATGGCTCTGAATATCTTAATTTGTCTGAAGGAGACGATGGTGGACCAAATAGTGGAGACGATGGTGCTGACCATCGTGGAGACCATGGTGAAGACACCATAATAATGGCAAACTCCGTCAAGGTATATATAGCCTCTATCGATGGTTCACTAGTATAGATGCACTAATTGATTCGTATATATGTACTGACGAATGTTTCTTCTCTTAGACCTCCGCTTCCGGCCAATCTTCTACAAATACAAGAGGCCCGACACACAAGTTGCCCGCTGATGTCCGTTTCAGCATTGACTTAGTCTCTCCGCAGGGTCAACCGCTGGAGCCAAAAGAAGCTGTGAATGCATTTACAAGTCAATGCGGAGTGATTGTTAGAGACAAAGTCCCGATCACCACGCGAAACTGGAACAAGCCAGGAAAGAAAAAGGATCCAGCTGGGGCTAGTTTTGTAGATGATAGAGCAAAAGATACAATGTGGAATTCTCTCATAACACATTTCACCCTACCTGTCTTGGAGACTGATAAGCTCACACAGCAAATGACGAGGAAAGTCAAGCACTTTGCTCTTAAGAAGATGGCCGAACTATTCAAGGAATGGAAAAAAAAGATTGTACCACAAGTATGTCTTAAAGAAAACAACTCCTCCATTCGTTGGCCCACTAGAGTTGCAGCAGGATAACTAGGCCGTATTTGTGGAATACAAGACCTCAGCACCAGCTAAGGAAATAGCAGCAAAAAATAAGGAAAATGCAGCCAAAAAGAAATATCACCATCATATGGGCACGGGTGGCTACAGGAGTGGCATGCCTAAGTGGGATAAAGCTGAGGCTGACCTAGAGGCTAAAGGGGTCACTCCAACTATGTCTAGTTGGCCCTTGAGGTCAAGAAATTGGGTATTCGGGCATGGTCTCGGACCCCGCTTCGCCTCCGCCGCCAGGGTCATCTCCATGACCGACCCGCTGCCCACCTTCCTCCACACTCGGGCGATGCTCCTGGTGGAGGAGATGCAGCAGGCCAACACGGAGGCCAACTCCGCCTCAACCGCCATGGTCGCTCAGGCCCGCGCTCCAGCCCCGGCCCTGGTTGTCGTGGCGATGGCGCCGCCCCTGGCGTGGCTCCCGAGAAGGGAAAGGCACCAACCAAGCCGAAGGGCGCAACGGCGGCCGCCAAGGTGGGGGCATCACCCAGACCGCCCGCGCGCCCGCCCCCGCTGGTCCGTGGGTCTGCTTCTCCCCGGAGGCTGGCCAGTGGCGCGCCCCCTCCTCTAGACAACGAATCCTTTGTCCTCGGCCCCAGGCGTACACCGTCACCGCGTCATCATCCTCAACGCCAACATGGAATAACTTGTCCCTCATTGCCGCCCTCAACAACCACACGCTTCAGCAAGGTAGCTGGGTCATGTACTTCGGCGCCTCCTCGCACATGACCAACGAAGACAGTAACTTGACTCGTTCATACCCTCTTCATACTCCACACTTCATAACTGTCGGTGACGTCACCACCATCCCTATTTCTTCTTATGGTTTCATCTCGTTTCACACACCTTTCGGTCACGTCTTTAGACTCAACAATGTTCTTCTAGTACCGAACATTATTCACCATTTGTTTTTTGTTCCCAAGTTTACCCATGATAACATGTGTTCCATTGAGTTTGACGCCTTTGGTTTCTCTATGAAGGACCTGAAGACCCATCGTGTGATTCTTCGTTGCAATAGTGACGGAGATCTCTATGAAGGAGTTATGACCGTGTGGTATGTAAACAAATGGTGTTAATACGGAACGTTAATACACGTGTGGTATGTAAACAAACCGTGTCTCTAGTTACCTCTAACTAGTTCATTAGTCATGAGGATGATCTGGGTTTCAAGATCATGGCATTTATGCCGATTGACAATGAGGTCATGTCATTAGTTGAATGACATGATAGACATACATCCAACCGTTATATCTTAATGATATCTATTTTCAAAGTTCACCATTGATGATAAAACACAGAGAACCTCGCAACCTGATTCGTTGACTGTGAGGTAATGCAAATCACCGTTCTGGAGGAAGCTTAGATGGTTATCAAGTATCATCCTGTAAAAGGGTGATCAAAAAGGTGCCACTCAGGTTTTCCAAAGGGACGCATAGAGGAGTACATATCAAGACCAGGATTTGTCTAATCCATGTAACGGATAGATACATGTGGCCATCTCGGTGACATTGCATTTATGAAGCTTGTAAGCATGTGACTTGATCACGGAATGCAACGACATGGGAATGAGTAAAAAATTTCATCGGTAATGAGACCGAACTAAGGTATGGGGATACCGAAGATCAAGTATCGGATGAATTAGGTATCGAACTACAAAGGGAACGGGAAACAACTATCTCACGGTTCGAGCGTTTATATTTGTGAAACACACTAGGGTCACATGGCCATCCTGGTCAATCTATTGATCATTGATGTGTGAGTAATCTCAATCATGTCCAGAGTGTTTTCGAACCGAAGGATGTCACGCTTAATGGTGGGGACGCTTAGGGTAGATGAGGTATCGTAGGAGAAATAGAGAGAGACAAACCGGAATAGTTTCGGGTAACATCTGATGGAGATTGGAAGGGGTCAGGAAGGTGTTCCGGAGTAAAGGAATAAGATAACATGTGTATTTGCATATTAATTGTAGAATAAATGTGAAATATATATTTTGTTTTATTATTAAAGGCAGCCGAATGCTAATGGGCCTCACCCAAAGGGGAGTCCCAAGAGGCAAGACGCCTACAGAGAAGGGGCCAGCCGGCCTGGTCTTAGTGGGCCGCCCCAGTGGGGCCCACCTAGGGCCGGCGGCTGCCCCTAGGTGGCCGGTGGGTGTGGGGATTAGTCCCACACCGCATGGCCCCTGGGCAGTGCGCCCCCTCCCACTATATATAGGGGTCTCCCCTCCCCTTTTCGGATCATCCCATTCCTTCGCATTCTCTCTCTCATCCATTAAGGACTTCTCCGGAATATTGGGGAGGACCTCGTGGGTGAGTTCTCCACCTTCACACTACCGTCGTGTGATCAGTGATCCGACGTCTACTTCTTCCGCTGCTCAGCTGGATCGGAGTCCGGTTGACGTCACCTACACCGGACGTGTGACGAACTTCAGAGGCACCACACTTGAGGTGTTGCTCGTCTTCATCAATATACGCCTTCCTGCGTAAGGCGTGCCTTGGTCTTCAAAGGTATGAATACTGTCTTTCTCTTATGTTGCTTATGTCTACATAGTATAGATCCTGGTATTAGTGTTCGAGTAGATAGAATTTTTTTGTTTTTTGCTATGGAACCCTTCACTCTACACCTTTCCCGAGAGGAGTAGCTTTCGATGTTCTTCCTCCACTGCCTTGGTCGTCACCGCCACCGCCGATTTATGGCACCAGCGTCTTGGTCACCCTAGTCATGATGCCATGTCGGCTCTTCAACGTTTAGATTTTATCAAGTGTAATAAAATTATTCGTGCTTGGGTGTGTCATGCCTGTCAACTTGGCAAGCACGTCCGATTACCGTTCAGTCAGTCTACTACAGCATCTAGTGCCATCTTCGATTTGATACATTGTGATTTGTGGACATCTCCAATTATTAGTACCTCTGGTTTTCAATATTATATTGTTATTGTCGATGACTTGTCGCACTTTTATTGGTCTTTTCCGTTATGTCAAAAGTCATGTGTTGCACGTACTCTCGAAATGTTTTCGCTTACACACGCACGCAGTTTGGTGTTACTATTCGCTCTCTCTAAGCAGACAACGATACCGAGTTCCTCAACAAAATTGTTAATACTCTCCCCAACACCCATGGAACTGCGTTGCGGTTGTCATGCCCATACACTTCTCAGCAAAACGGCAAGCCTAAGCGTGTCATACGTACCATTAATGACACTATGCGCACTCTTATGTTCCAGGCTCACATCCCAGATCATCTCTGGGCCGAGGCGCTAGCTACTGCCACTTATCTCCTAAACCGCTGTCCTAGTACAGCCATACAATCCCAAGTTCCATACACATGTCTCCATGGTCGTCCTCCCTCTTACACTGATCTTCGTGTCTTCGGTTGTCCTTCTTATCCTAACATCGCATCCACCGCTCCCCACAAGCTCAGTGCACGATCCATGGCATGTGTCTTTCTTGGGTACCCCTCAAACCATCGCGGTTATCGCTTCTATAATCCTGTCACCGGAAAAATTCTCGTCTCGCGCCATGTTGTCTTCGATGAGACTAGTTTTCCCTTTCAGTATGCATCATCGTCGTCCACGCCTGATCCACTTGCGCCACGCCGCCTGGACAACCTCTTCGGCACACCGATCGTGCCCCCACCAAGTGCCCCTGCACCAGCCCCGAGCGCCCATGCATCGCCCGCCTCGTTGCCGACTCGCCCTGCCGGGTCTGCTGCCATGGCAGAAAATGCGACGTTTTCTCTGCCGTGGCAGGATGCCACGGCAGGAATTCCGGCCGTTTCTCTGCCACGACAGGAAATCCTGTCGCTTCTCTACCATGGCAAACCTCTGCCGCGCCACGTGCGCGACCTCGGTAGGCTACTACTGCTGCTGCCTCGACGCCTACCTCCAGTGGGGCACCCGTCCTTCTGTAGACGCGCTCTGGACACCAAGCGCGTCCCGTGGATAGGCTGAATCTCTCAGCCGTGGACTCCGTCATCGACACCGTCCCCACCACTTTCCACCAGGTGATGCAGGATCCTCAGTGGCGGGCTACCATGTCCGCTGAGTACCAGGCTCTCGTCGACAACAACACTTGGTCTCTTCTTCCTCGTCATTCGCGCGCCAACGTGGTCACCCACAAGTGGATCTATCATCAGAAGTTCCACACCAATGGTACTCTTGCCCGCAACAAGGCGCGATGGGTCGTTCGTGGGTACTCTCATCGCCCCGGTATCGACTATGAGGAGACTTGCAGCCCTGTTGTCAAGCCCGCTATGATCCGGCTCGTTCTTCATATTGTTGTCTCTATCTCTTGGCCCATCCGGCAACTTGATGTCAAGAATGCGTTCCTTAATGGCTCTCTGGATGAAGTGGTCTACTGTGAGCAGCCTCTTGGATTTGTTGATGAGTCTCGCCCGGATCATGTATGTCGCCTCCACAAGTCCTTATATGGCCTGAAGCAGGCTCCTCGTGCGTGGTACCACCAGTTTTCCTCATATATCGCAACCCTGGGATTGGTTGCTTCAGCCACGGACACCTCCCTGTTTATCCTCCGTTCTGGGGCCGACACGGCGTACTTGCTGCTCTACATGGATGACATCATTTTCACTGCTTCGTCGACGAGATTTCTTCAGGAGCTTCCCACGCGACTGCACAGCGAGTTTGCTATGACTAATCTCGGGGATCTCCACTACTTCCTAAGCATTGTGGTCAGCCGCTCCTCTGCTGGTTTGTTTCTGTTGCAGCGACAGTATGCCTTGGATGTTCTTCAGCGTGCTGGTATGACATATTATCACCCCTCGCCTACACCGGTCGACACATCCTCGAAGCTCCCCGCCTCCAACAGCGAGCTCCTCTCTGATGCCACCGACTATCGGAGTCTTGCGGGTGCGCTTCCGTATCTTACACTAACACGCCCCGACATCTCCTATGCGGTTCAGTAGATCTGCCTCTAGATGCATGCTCCGCGCACGTCTCACTTGGCTCTCGTGAAACGTGTTCTTCGGTACGTCCGTAGTACACCGGAGTTCGGTCTACAGCTCTATGCCTCATCGTCAACCGCGCTCGTGGCCTACTCTGACACCGACTGGGCCGGCTGCCCGGACTCGCGCCGCTCCACCTCCGGTTCCTGCGTCTACTATGGTGATTGTCTCTTCTCTTGGTCCTCCAAGCGACAGACCACCATGTCCCATTCCTCTGCAGAAGCTGAGTACCGCACCGTCGCTCACACCGTCGCCGAGTGCTGTTGGCTCCGCCAGCTTCTCCAGAAACTCCATCATCCCATGAGCTCCGCCAGTGTTGTCTACTGTGACAATGTGTCCGCCATCTACATGTCCTCGAATCCGGTGCAACACAAACATACCAAGAACATCGAGATCGACATACACTTTATCCGCGAGAAGGTGTCCTTGGGAGAGGTTCGTGTTCTACATGTTCCTTCATCCTACCAGTTCACGGATGTCATGACGAAGGGATTGCCAAGTCAACTCTTCCTCGACTTTCGGTCCAGTCTCTCAATGTTCGAGAACCTCCCGCTGGGACTGCGTGGGGGTGTTAGATTGTATATACTGTATTTACAGTAAGACTGTATTGTAATTGTACCGACCTCTGGCCTCCTATAAATATACATGGAACCCCACGGTTTTAGTGGCTTCCCCCCAAACCCTTCTACACAAACCATGTGCGGCTGGGCAGTGGGTAGATGAGATCGTACGCCACAGGGAAACCGAGTAGGTGCATCAATCGATCGATTCTTTTTTTCCACTAGGCTTCAGTACGTACGTGCTATTTTGGTCTTTGGCCCTTTGCTAACTGCTTTGGGCATGGCCTGTTCGAGTCAGCACGCTGGTCTAATCGCTGGGTAGGCTCAGGAATAGGCCATTGATTGCTAATTGATGGAGTATCAAGAGTAATAGAACTACTGGCCCCTGCTGCATACCGTTAAAGGGGGCCGAACGATAGGAGGGGCTGGCCACTGCTTGCCCCCGCCCCCCTTGGATCCGCCACTGAGTTCAAGCTACCTCTCCACGGAACCTTCCATGAGGCTACCTCTCCTACTGCGGGGATGTCAGCCCACTACTTCTACTTCGGGGTTTCTCCAGTCCGATCGTCCGCGATATTCCAATTGTTCATGACGCTATCACTACGAGTGTGGGGATGTTAGAGTATATGTGTATATGATTGTTACGGTTGTTTAGGATAGAGTTCAGATCCCAATCCTAACTTGAATTGTACTCAAAGATGGTTTTGTATGGTTATCTATACTTGCTTACAAGACTCAATACATCAAACATATTCCACCAACCCCTCTCTATCCTTCTACAGTTCCTTGTATGGCTCATCGGGTGCTATGTAAGACGACTCAATGGAGGTGCCGAGTCATGCCTGAAGTCGGTATGTAGTACGGACGCTATATTCTTTGGAGGTATCAAATCATGCTTTTTGTTGATGAATTCAAGGTGGGGCAATAGTGACAAGATGCGATGCAGTGTAGGACGTCTCTATTTTTTCGATATGATATCTCATTTTGTATCCGACTTTCAAGCTGTGGGGAGCCAAACAAGAGATCATTTTCGATAATGAGGGCTTTATTACTTATAAGATTACTGGACAATAGATGATTGTAGAGGCCGCTACATCGACGAATACTGCAAAAACACCTCCATACCAAGCACTTTTTGGGGGCGGCAAAAGCAAAAAGTACCTGCAAAAGTTGGTTACCCGGCGGATGAGAAATCTTGACACCATTTCTTCACGGCGACCAGTTGTACGTCATGGTAGATAAGATACTAGCGGAGTTTTTTTGATGAGGTAGGTGGTACGCAACAGTGGCGTTTTGAAATGTCGTGCTTGGGCGAAGGAGGAATTTCCCCATTGTGTCGTCTATCGCAAGGACCGTTAAATTTAGGAAAATGGTCAAACACATCCCATTGAATGGTGCCAGTGCATTATAGGGCTCGATCGGACTAGTTGGACCCACCGAGTATACTCAGAGTAGTGGGTCCCTGTGACTTATTGTCCTTGAAGCAAGTGAGGCTTACTTGCTAAAGGGCCCATAGAGAAAATCCTGTCCCTCTCAGCATTTTCCTATATAATATAGGGAACTCTTTGCTCTCTTAGGAGTCCCCGCCGCACTCCCTATCTCCACTCTGAAAATAAGATCCCATCCTAATCTCTGTCCAGTCTGCACAAGTATTCAGAACTAACTCAAGATCCCATCTCTCCCCGCTAGTGTGCAATCTAAGCCCAAAGGTCTCATCATTTTTTCCGCAAGTAGTGACCAAGTAGAAGCGTTGTAGGTTTTCCTTGGGTCAGAAGGTATATTCTTCATTCTAAAAATCAGGTTTCTTTTGTTTTTCTATCTCTTTGTTATTCGATTTTATTTCTCTTCCAGATCCGCTATGAGGAGGTTGGTCGCTAGATCCGTTGCGAGAAGGCCGACCGCTAGATCCGCCTCAAGGAGCCCAACAGCCAGATCTGCCTAGAGGAGAACGGCCACCAGATCCTCCTCGAGGAGACCGGCTGCTAGATTTGTAGCACAAAAATATTTTAACCCTTATGTATGCAATATGCTCAGGAACTACAAAAAAAATTGGAGACTTTTTCTTAATAATATCTTTTTTGTATTGTTTCTATATTTAGAGATAGGAAACCAAGATCATCTCTCTTTTGGAAATGGAATTTATATATTAAATGTGGTATGTAAAAATGAATTTTATATCTTGAATATTATGGAATTTATTATTTATTTATGTTTGAGAAAAATTAACGATGATTGTCATTAACTTTTGTGCCGCCCTTATACGAATCATGGCAGTAAAATACACCGCACCTCAATGTTACATGGCACTAAAGTTCCACTATCTTCAGTCATGTACCAAGGCGCATCCTCTATTTCGCTGCCGAAGCACTAGGTCGGCAGATTACGTTTCGCCGAGCCAAAACAAATGATGTCGTTGCACTTTCTGCGACACAGTTATCCCTCACGAATTTTTTACCGTGCCAGCGCGAGTGCAACGATTAGGCTTATGCGTCAGCGTCAATAAGACTTAGGGCCCGACGTCCATGTTGTAGTGTAATATGCACACTTCCATGGAAACACGAGATCTTCCATCAGACTATGTCAACGCAAACCTGCGTCATTCTTCAATAATGGTGGTGGATTGAAGCTCGGTTTCGGGATGAAAATCCCGAGATCAACCATTGACTTACGTGCCATGTTTCCTTCTTGAAGGTTTCAATTAGGAGTTGAATATATTTTTCGTTTGTCTTTGCCAGTCACCAAATGACAGTTGGTTGCCTTGTCATCGCTTCACAAGCCATATGGCCTCAATTTTATTTTCCGAGTCGAACATGCTCGGATTATGGATATATTTTTATTCGGAATAAGAAGGTTGTGCAGGTTGTGCGCATCTCCAAATGCAGAAGCCAAGCTCCGTTCTCCCTTTGGAAAAAAAGAATACGCTCTCTAGTTTACCACGTACGCGTATCGAGAACAAAATGTAAATGGTGAATCATGTCTTCCTACCATGCCTATCTAGAATGTTTTTGCCTATATAAAGAATATTTGATATCAACTCCAATGTGGGCATACCATTGGTCCTTTTCCCTACAAAATGGAGCGGTAATAACCGGTCATAAATTTCAACTTATTTATGGATGCGTTAAAACAAATTTGACGGACGTCAATCTTTAACAAGTTTATCTGAAACCACCCTAGATCGTAGGTGAAAATCCCGTCATGCATGTGCACAAAGGGATGACTAATGAATGCATAGAATGATTTTAAACATGCAGCTTATTTACGAAATTGTATTACGGGTAACCACATCAAGTTTTCGAGAGAAGCTCTCGAGAACGTTTGTTGTTTAAATGTTGTACCCCGACTCTGCAAGATTTAAAAAGCTAGCGTGCATGCCCTTTGGGACTATATATATGCGTGTGTTTGCGACAACGAACATTAAGAGCTGAGCTGATACTATTCACAAAATATTTTTTGGGAGCAACACAATGGATAGAACTCAGGATTGGGAAGCATTTGGAACTAGCGCACAACTTGAAATTTTCATCTTGCTCCTGCATTTCTTCAGTAGGCCACATCGAAAACCAGAATGCCTTCTTCCATCACCAAAATATTCATCACTACATTTTTTCTTTTCATCTTCCACGCATATGTTTAGTGCCTGCAGCTCCAGCTTCTGCGTCTGGCAATTTCTTTTCCAACTATCTGGTGTGCAATCGAACCTCCACTCATTGAGCGCCCGACTAGACCCTGTGTGCTGCACACAGATTCACAGGCAGTGACAGAGGACTGAAAAATCTAAGATAGGGCGAACTCTTAAAAAAAGATGTAAATACCAACTCCTTCTTGATGATCTTTGCCACCGGAAACCCCTTTCAACTCTTGTCATAGCAACTAGTAAAAGGAATGCCAGCTCAACACGGTTTAACCGTATGAAAATTTTCAGTTATTCTTATGATTTATCGTAAGATTTTCATAACTCGTAAATATGTTTTGGGTAGGTCTCATTGGGACCAGCCGTCAACTTGTTCCACATATTCGTCCTCTGTTTTAAGAGCGGTAGTGAGCAAAACATGTGGAATCTGAATCATGTATTCTTACCATGCGTGCCAATAATACCTGATATCAACTCAAATGTGGGCCTACTTTGTCCTCGTACATATAAAAGGTTGTCACAACTGTTCAATTTTTTTAACTATTTGGGTTAGTTACAAATTTGGTGCACAGGAATGTGTAACAAGTTTACCAAAAACTACGTTCGAATGGATTGAACCTGGGGTTGGGAAGCATCTGGGAAAAAAACACCACTCGCTAGTTTATTTGATCGTGCACCGTCCGGAGACCACGCAGGCCCCTAGAATCATATGCACATCCCTTCGAATTACTAGACCGCCCTAAAAACGTATTATTTCTGTCATCTCTTTTTCTTTTGGTAATAAAGTATGAAATTGTCCTCGGCGTACTTCCTCATGGCTTTTACCTTAATCAAATTAGGGCGTCACTAGGTCTCAGGCGACTGAGAATTAACATTTCTCAGTTGTCTGACGTAAGCATGTTGGTTTTAAGCGATTTAGTCAAAAGTCCAGAACGACTAGCTGATACGTGGTGTGCCTTCAAAGAAAAAAACTGATACATGGTGTTTGTTGGGCCTTTCGATTCATGCCCTTTTTTCCGACCGTACTATTCTACTACGCTATACCACACACCAGGCCGGAATGAATTTTTTTTCTAAGCTCATTTGCTTAGCACACGAAACAAACAAGGGAGTAAGAGACAAATGGATTTGCAAAAAAAATAAAGAGTAAGAGACAAATGGTTAATTTCTCTTACTCTAATAAAATGAAATAACATTTATATTGCGACGTATGTGCATTTAGGAAAATTGTCAGATATAGCGCATGTGTAAATTGAGAAATAATAATTATAATCCATGTACGATCAGGAAAAATTAGTTGAAACCTACATCCAACTATGGAGGGACGAGGATGGCGGCGCGTCTTCGGCTCGTGTTAGTGTATGTAGTTGTCGCTAGGTGGCCCAATAACCTAATTGTAATTTTTATTACTTTTGATACAATTTGTACTGATGTTGATGATTATAAATAGATAGGTGGAATTTCGTAAAAAAAACTAAGAAAGACTCGGTTACAACACATGTGCAACCGAGAAAATCACTAAAAAACTCACTTGCAACTCATGTGTGACTCATAAAATATCAATTACAACTTGTATGCGACGAAAACAAGTTGCAACTGGCTTGGGATAATGTGTCAGTTGTAACCATGTTGCAACTTGCTTAAAGTTATAACTTGACTGGCTTCGATGGGAAAAAGGCTCATCATGTTTAGAAAGGGCTCGGTTGCAAGAAAGTTGCAACTGGCCTTCGACGGGAAAAATGCTCATAAAGTTTAGAATATACACAGTTACAAGCAAGTTGCAATTGACCTTTGAAGGGCTCAATTGCAAGCAAGTTGCAACTATTCTTCGGAGGTGCTCATGTACAAGCAAGTTGCATAATTGGCCTTTGACGAGGCTCAGTTACAAGCAACTGGCTTCGACGGGAAAGGCTCAGTTACAATGAAGTTGTAAACTGACCTTCGACGGGGTTCAGTTGCAAACAAGTTGCAAACTAGCTTTCGACGGGGTTCAGTTGCGACTGGCTTTGGATAATGCGTCGGTTGCAACCTTCTTAAAGTTACAACTTGGTTGTAACTGGCTTCGATGGGAAAAAAGCTCATCACGTTTAGAACGGGCTCGGTTGCAAGCAAGTTGCAACTGGCCTTTGACGAGACTCACTTGCAAGAAAATTGCAACTGGCATTCACCATGAAAAAGGCTCATAAAGTTTAGAAAAGGCACAGCTACATCCAAGGTTCAACTAGCCTTCAAAGGGCTCAGTTGCAAGCAAGTTGCAACTATCCTTCGATGGTGCTCAGTTGCAAGCAAGTTGCAAAATTAGCTTTTGAAGGGGCTCAGTTGCAAGCAACTTGTAACTGGCTTCGATGGTAAAAAGGCTCATTAAGTTTAGAAAAGGTGTTGTTACAATGAAGTTGCAAATTGGTCTTCGACGGGGTTCAGTTGCAAACAAGTTGCAATTGGCTTGGGATGATGTGTCGGTTGCAACTATGTTGCAACTTGCTTAAAGTTGTAATTCGCTTCGATGGGGAAAAGGTTCATCATGTTTAGAAAGGGCTGGGTTGCAAGCAAGATGCAATTGGCCTTCGACGGGACTCAGTTGCAAGCAAGTTCCAACTGGCTTTCGACAGGCTCATAAAGTTTAGAAATGGCATGGTTACAAGCAAGTTGTAACTGCCTTCAAAGGGCTCAGTTGCAAAGAAGTTGCAACTAGCCTTCTATGGTTCTCAGTTGCAAGCAAGTTACAAAATTAGCCTTCACGGGGCTCAGTTGCAAGCAACTTGTAACTGGCTTCGACAATAAAAAGGCTCATTAAGTTTAGAAAATGCTTAGTTACAATGAAGTTGCAAACTAGCCTTTGACGGGGTTCAGTTACAACACTGTCTTGGGATAATGCGGCGGTTGCAACCATGTTGCAACTTGCTTAAAGTTAAAATCAAGTTGTAACTGGCTTCGATAGGAAAAAGGCTCATCAAGTTTAGAAAGGGATTGGTTGCAAGCAAGTTGTAACTGGCCTTCGACGGGACTCAGTTACAAGCAAGTTGCAACTAGCCTTTGATAGGAAAAATGCTCATAAATTTAAAAAGGGCACAATTACAAGCAAGTTGTAACTACCTTTTGAAGGATTCAGTTGCAAGCAAGTTGCAACTCGCCTTCGATAGGAAAAATTCTCATAAAGTTTAGAAATGGCACAATTACAAGCAAGTTGCAACTGCCCTTCGAAGGACTCAGTTGCAATCAAGTTGCAACTGTCCTTCGAAGGGCTCAGTTGCAAGAAAGTTACAACTGGTCTTTGATGGTGCTCAGTTGCAAGTAAGTTGCAAAATTATCCTTTGACGGGACTATGTTGCAAGCAACTTGTAACTGGCTTCGACGGGAAAAAGGCTCATTAAGTTTAGAAAAGGCTCAGTTAGAATGAAGTTCCAAACTGGCCTTCGACAGGGTTCAGTTGCAAACAAGTGGCAACTGACTTGGGATAATGCGTCAGTTGTAACCATGTTGCAGCTTGCTTAAAGTTACCAACCAAGTTGTAACTGACTTCGATGGGTAAAAGGCTCATCAAGTTTAGAAAGGGCCCAGTTGCAAGCAAGTTGTAACTAGCCTTCAGATCAAGTTGCAACTGGCTTTCGGCTAGGATCAACTATGATCAGGTTGCAAAACTCGGTCTCAATTGCAAGTAAGTTGCAACTGGATTTAAAAGTTACAAATCAAGTTGCGACCGCCTCTCAAAAAGCCGCAAAAACCATTCCGAGAGGGGGTCCAGTTGTGGACAGGTTGCAACTAGGTTCAATTGCACAAGTTAGCAAAAAATGGCTTTAAAGTTACGACCAAGTTGTGATTGTCTTATGTCGTAGAAGACGTAGGGATGTGGAGAGCTTCAGATTGTTCAGATTATTGGAGAAAAAGAACATCAATATATCGGGTAGAAGAAAACGGAGGAATTCATGTCACCGCCTACCAATACCTTACACATTCACCTCTTTTCTTCGTAGGTCCTAACAAATGAACATCAACAACATACATGACTCTACTTCGTCACTTTGTACCACTCGGGACTAACAAAGAAAAAATGGAATAAAATCATGATAAGTGCCGCCGCCGACAAACAACAAAACAAAAAATTCAATACGCAAAACAATATAATGCCGCCAAAGACAGAAAAATGATAATTTATGGTCATCCTAATCTCTATATTTAACTCAGCATACAAAAACAAAACAAAAAAACAGGCTATAAGGCTGAATAACATAAGTAGTAACATAGATGCCACCTAGTCTAAAAAAAGATAACGCGTCGAGCAATGAACGAAGGGAGATGCAAATGGAGTAACATAATATATTACCATCACATTATGACCAGCCTAGTAAAAAATTACTGTCTTATATCGCCTAGCAATAAACCGTGACAATTGTAAAAAATCAAGAGAGGAACAGTCAAAAAAAAAAAAGAGATACAATCGGCAAAAAAAAATAGAAGATTGAAAATTACAAACCTGAAGCTAATCTCAATTTCACCTGAAGAAAAGCCATTAGCTGCCGAAAAAAGACCACAAAAGAAACAGGTACAAAGAAAAGGAATGGCTGCCGGCGATAAAGTAGGTAAAAAGGCCAGGCGTGTTCACCTCTCGGTCTTCCCCGCGCGTGTTGGTTTAAATTGTAAATCAGCCCGCGCACACAGGATCCTACTAGCAGATATGCGAGGCCCAGATCTCACAAAGCCCAACACGCAGAAAACAGCCTAGACAGACGCTGGTTTGCACATATCGATAAAGCAAAATAATCCGACGGTATATTAGGTGGCTGAGACTTAACTAATTCTCAGGCGCTTGAGAATTAGCAAAACCGATCAATTCGTAACTGCATTAATTCTTCTGCCTTGCAACAGATATATATTCAGCAACTGCAGCAGCTGCTGCTTCATCTGGTCATTTCTGTTCTTACTCTCTTCTACAACCAATCCTCGACACCTTGAGTCCCCGACTAAATCATGTGTGCTGCATACACGCATATATAGATTCAGACATTGCTCACATGTTATTGGAGACGAGACAAGCACTAGCGTAGCTTATCTTTTTCTTAATCCTTTTATTTACTGCGGATCGAACCTAGCATTTGGTGACATCGTCTTGGGTAGATGAAATATACCCAAAATCATTTATTTCTTTTCTTTTAAACGGCCGGTCTTTTCTTCCCAGGCCGCTCGCGTGAGTGTGGATCTGGAGGCTCCTCTCCCAAACCCTAATAAAACCACTTTGGTCGATCTCACCGGCCGCTGCCACCGAGAAGCTCGTGGTTGTGGCCTTGCCTTGTTGTCAAAGGCGGTGGGCAGGATTAGCACGCCTCGTCAGGCTCCCTTCGCGAAGGGGAATTGACTTCGGGTGGCGCGGGTGGTGGTCGGGCGGCGGGGTAATGGCTTTGTCGGTGTGCGGCGCTCGTCAGTGCGCGGCTGGGAGATCAAGAGGAGGCAGAGGCAGGTGTAGCAATGCAGGCCATAGGTGGCAGCACGACCATGCCCTGGTGGCGACGGCGCAGCACTTGCGAGCCTTGCGGCGCTAGGGCCCGATCTGAGTTCAACCTTCGGCTCGTATGGGCTGGAGGTCGGGCTGCTCGATCCGATCGCTGGGAATCAGACGGCGGTGTGGGTACTGCTAGATCGATGAGAGTAATTGTGTTTTTGTCCCTTCTGATCTTCAAGTGCCAAGTCGTCGATTCGTTAAACCTTCCTCCTTATTAGGACCGACGTCGAGTTCCGGTCTTCCTCTCGAAGATTTCCACACCTTGGCACTGGATGCTACTAGATATCTAGAGCAAAATCGATATGGCCAAAGCTTCATCTACTGGCTGGTACCATGGGACATGTCTTGATACAAATTTCCATAAAACTAATAGAGATGGAGAATTTATGGTGACTGCAATCGGAGGTTGGTATTCGAAGAAAAGTATTGGTTTCCATGAAGACAATTCGGAATAGGTTCTCCATGTGAATCGGGTGTTCGGTGATTTGTAGTAGAAGCCATGGCAAGCGGGAGTGACAACACAGGTGGATTGCATTTTGGGTGGTGCTCCTTGGGTACCGAGCCATGATTTTTGGGGTGAAAACCCAAGGTCTTATCTTCATTGGTTGTACCTAGCAATGTGTGACTCACCGGGGATCAGGGTAGAGAAATCCGGGACCTCAGTCCGACATAAGCCTAACCTATTTCTCGAGAAAATTTAGTGAGAGAATTAGTAACACAATTGTGACCCTACGATACGAAAATTATTACAGCAAGCTCATAACTGAGCAGAGAACCAAAATATTACAAGCAGAGGTCACTGACCATAAGCATCAAACAGCGGAAGGCAAACTATACTATTAAGTATAGCAAACTTAACAAATGGCCTAAGAGGCCTGGAGCATAACGATGACGTGTCAGCCCATAGATTCCAGGCTGCCGGCCGGGAACCCCAAACTACTCGTCAATGTCGATGTTCTACCAAAGTCATCTTTGGGGAACAGTTACTCTGCAACAAAAGTATCAATGAGGCAAGGGGTGAGTACAAGATGTACTATACAAGACTTTTGGCTGGTGGAGCTATTTTGCATAAAGCTATCTTTGTTTGTAAAACAAGAGGGAGTAGAATCTCGTCTAATCAGAATATTTAAAAGGGTATAAGAGAGCGACATCTCCAACAATAACGAAAATCATCTTTTGATATCCACCAAATAATCATCATCCTCGTCTCTCAACTAGGATCACCCCCTCGTACCCACGGGGAAGTATCCTTAAGGACATATTGATCCGCCAAGTTTTAACGATTAGGTTAAAGTTCTCTATGATCTTAGAATCTGGTCACCAAGCGTTCATAACCATAAACATGAGTTTTCAAAAAGATTTAATCCTGTAGGGGTGTACAACTTTACACACACATACCAACCGACTCTTAGCACAACTTGAGACACTACCTTGGTGTGCTTGCTGAGGATGGTTGACCACGACCATTACCTTTCTTTTGCCGAGACCATGAGTCACACCCTAAGGATGGTTCCGCTGTAACAGGTCAAATCCCGAAGCCATTCCCTAGAGATCTGTAGCATCCCAATTGTCTAACAATTGTAATGCTACTTGGTCTAGTAATATAATGGCTACTTCCTATATATAATTGTTGCATCACAATTATATCATGCTCATGTCATCATGCCACCTTGCATTTGAGCATCATATAAAACCCTTTTGATTTGGTTCTTCTCTCATATGCATTATTAATTGTATTTGGCTCTTGATATATTGTATTTGAATCTTGATAAATGCTTGATGCCCAAGTTGAGTAGGGGGCATATCTTTTATTCCCCTCCACCACCTTTCTTTGTCACCACCTTATAATTCCACCATTCTACTTACCCATGGGCTTTTATTTTCTTTTGGTATTTAATCTAGCTCATGGGAGATGGGATGGATCCAATTCTATTTTCTTTTGCTTGGCCTTTATTCCATATTTTGGAATGCATAAGAATAATGCTATGTTATTATTATTGTCTTCACAAGCATAAGAACATGGCATTTCATTATTATGCATGGGCCATGTAATGGCATCACCATCTTTAGCTCTTTTATTTTTCTCTTTGTTTTAGTGGATCTGTCTTTTGTGAGAATCTCTCCATCTCTCTCCACCACCCCCATGTTTCTAACAAAACCTTTTCCCCATCATGTATGATCATGTGGGATTTTCTCTTTGATTTTTAAAACCCTCTTCCTCTCCCCCCCTCTCTCTCTCTTGTATTTCTCCTCACCATCAACTTGTGCTCAACCACCAAGCCTCACCTCACTCCATAGCCATCTCTTTTCCCTTTTAATTAAATTTGCAAAAACTTCCAAAAAGGGTTATTTTTGGGCTTGTTTAAATCTGCAACAAAGCAAAAACAAAAAAGTTAATTAAATAAAAATAAAAAACGAGTTAAAAGAGAGAGAGCCCAGCAGCAGCAGCCCCTACCTGGACGCAGCCCAGCAGCAGCTCCGGCCCACCTCTGCTTCCTCCTGGGCCGCCCTCCTTTTCCCCTGGCCCGTACCGCTTCGCCGTTTGCCACCGTCATCCTCTGTTCCTCTTCTCTGTCGCCCCCTCTCCGCTCAGCGACAGACGGCAGCGGCAGGTGGCCGTCCCCGCCGTCATCCGCGTCAGCAGGCACGCCGCACGCACGTTCCTCCCCGCCCTTATCCTCTCGCGCCGAGCCGCGCCTGTTCTCAAACCCTAGCTTCCTCCTCCGTTTCCCTCTCCCTCTTCTCCGCCGTACCATGCCCGCCGCCAGTCAGAGCTCCACGACGCCGATTCCGGCCAAGTTGTCGACCGAGGACTCACCGGGGAGCATCGCCGCGGGCCGTGGCATCGTTTCCGCCTGCTAGGAGGTGCCGGCCCCACTCGGAGCTACACCCTCGCCAGTGAGCCGTGCACCACCGCCGCGACCTCGCCGTCCCCCTCCGCTCCGGCCGTCCCGTCTTCTGATTTCCGTAGGAATCAGACGAGGTGAGCGTCCCCTCATTCTCTCCGTTTCCTCCCCTCCGCGTGTCGAGCGCCGTCCGTATTTGACCCCCGCCGGTGAGGCACCCCGCCGACGAGCAGACCTAAGGCCGTGCGTTTCCCCCCTTTTCCTCGAGGCCCTCCGTCCAGTACAGCCCGCCGCCGACGATCCTTCCTGAACAAGATCCGTAGTTGGAGATCCCCTCTGTCTTTTTCATTTTTGCGGCGAAGACTATCTCGCCGTGGTTGCGCCGTCGTCCTCGTCCGAAGCCGCCGCCGCCGTTAGGTTGTCGCCGCGATTCAGAAGACAGACGACAGGTTCAATCAGAGCACAGGCGCCGTTTCGCGAAAAACCCCCCCGCAACTTTTGTCGATCACGCCTAGGTCCTTCGCAGCCCGAGCGACCCCACGAGTCAGCCCCGGTGTAGTTTTGCAAGAAAGCCCCCGTGTTTTGGAGTTTCTCAACCCGCGCTCCCCCGGATCCCACACGTGGCAGGCCCCTGCTGGCGCACCCGTGTGTGGCCCCGCGGATTAATCGGCCCCACCCGTCAGTCACTTCAGCTAGCCTCCCCCGCGGTGTAAAAAGATTTCGCCGCGCCAGCTCATCCAGTTAGCACCTGGCCCACCTGTCCGTGACTGTGGCTAGGTGTGGCTGAGTGCAAAAAGGTTTTCATTTATCTGTTTAATAAAAACAATTTCTAGAAATGTTTTAATATGATTTAACTTCTGTATTTAATGACTTTTAATTGCTAATTCCAAATAATACAAATGATATATGTTTTTGAATCAGAAAAATGTGAGGAATTCAAATATGCCATTCGAAATATTGTTTGAGCACTTTAAAATTTCGAGATAATTAAAATTACTTTAAAATGCCCTTTTTCTTAATAAATTCATAACTTTTATTCTATAACTCCAAATTCAACAAATAATATGTCTAAATCGATCAGCGCGATGAGCCCGTTCTATCTATGCATTCCTCGTTCCGAATTGAAGCATGCATCATGTCATTATTAAAAATCAGAACTGTTTATGACAATAAAACTTGACTAAATAATTAATAAAATGCTTTATTCTTGTACCCCACACCTCACCATGCCATGCTACTTAAAAACCACGTAAATTGTGCATCATTCATCATGGCATGCTTGTTTGCTTGTTGCATTATAATGCATATGCTTGTGCACTTTATTTATGTTGACCCTTGTTTGTTTGTTCTTCTTCGATTAGACGCCCAGCAAGAGAATTATCAGGAATCACATGAGTACTACCCAGATCCATCTCTCGCTTCAACTGAGCTGCCAGGCAAGCACTACCACATGCTTGCATACATATAGTACCTATTTTCTCTATCTTATTCTTGCATCATTGAGTCGCGATTGCATTAAATTGAATCCCATGTACTTCATAGCCCTTACTTTTAAACCCCACCGAAGCTTGTTCCTCCATCCCATGAGCCATTACTACAGGAGTTGTTTGAGCCATGCGAGTCGTAGAAAAGCATGTGTAGGGTATGTGAGTGTCTGATGGATAACAAGGTACCTAAACAACTTAACCTGAGTAGTAATGGGATAACTAATGAAAGAGGCACCGGTGAGCAATATCCGCTATTTGGTTTTTCATGCTCACTTGTGTCCTGTAGGACCCCGAGTACTTGATTCCCGTTCCTTGACTATTCGCACTATCCACATCCGGGAGGCCTTATGGACCCCCCCTGAGCCAGAGCTTGATTCATTCTTATTTCTTGGGGCCACAAAGTAGTTTGGGGGCTTTATTACTATCCTGTACTTATGCCATGTTACTGCTTTGTTTAAGATTGTGCGTGGAGCACCTGTACTGTTTTGGATCGTGGAATGTTTTCGCGGTATCGACAAGCCCAGTCACACTTTCGGGTTCCCAGTCGTTTACAGCCATTGACACAAACCTTGGGTCCGTCTCGGAGCCGGCCAACTTCGTTGCGGGTAGCTTAATGGGGTGGCCCCCTGAAATATTTCTGAATCCTGTGATCGCTTTGTCATGAATGCCTCGTTGGGTTTTGAGTTGGTTTTTCCGAGGTTGATCGAGTGTGTGTTGCTATTCGTGCACCCCTGTAGGGTAAATCTTTCTGAAAGCCATGTCCGCGGTTATGGACGACTTGGAGCACAGTTTCTCGATCATAGAAAAGTCTAACTAAAGTACCGCTTTTAAATTGACTAAGTACCTGACTAGTAAATAGTGAAATACTCATGGAATGGTTACTAAAACTGCCAACAGATGGGGGTTGTTCGTCCGCTTCCTCGTTGGTAAGCGAGGGGGAGGATGGATCTGTTAATTATACTGTTATAACTGTTGTTCTTAATTAACGGACATCCGTCTATCATTGGTTAGGCGGATGGTTAGCGAGTATCTATAGATTATTAGTTATTATCTTTTGCTGCAATTGCGTCACCCCAGGTTGTGTCCCCTTTAGTGGCATAAAGACTTGCTGAGTACCCCTAGGGCTCACACGATAAATTGTTTGATTCAGATGAACAGGTGTACCCGCAAGATGGATACTGGGTGGAGGAGACAGATGATGTTGGCAACGATCACTCGGTGTAGAGATTCCGGGAACGGGGATCCGTGAGATCTGTGGGCGGGATGTGTTTATTTATGTGGCATCTGATGCCGATTTGCTTCTTATCCGTACTCGGATCTTGTTTTCTGCTTCCGCGTGATACTCTGATGTTTGATGTATGAGGAGCTATCCTAAAATATTATCTCTATCTAGGATATTTGAATCTTGCCGTATGGCGTTGCAATATTTCTATTTCTTTTAGATGGAATGGCTCTGAGAACTGTTGTATGTGGCTTGCATACATACTCGTGTATATAGTTGATCCAATCGCCTGCCGATTACGCCGCTCGTTCTTGTCCCGATGTTCTGAAAGTAGTTAGGACGGCCGAAAGGTCTACCGTTAGTGGCCCCGGGCCCCACCGTACTATTTTAACCACTTTCGCTCGTCCAGGCATGTAACTAAGAGCGTAATTCACCGAGGTAGTTACAATTGGTATCAGAGCCATCCCGCCCTTCAGGGTCTCAGCCAAAATGGTCGTTGTTAGTCTAGCAAATATTTTGGTAGTTATGTATACTAGGGAAAAACAAAACCTGAGAGTAGGACTGCTTCCATTTTTTTTCTTACCCACCCACCCACCCTTTTTCTGGTAAGGAAGTGTAACGTTTTCAATCCTTTTCTAAAATTCAAACTAGGATTCACGTGTTCTGGGTTCCGTAGTACCATAGGTTGTGTGTGTGTGTGAATTCCTTGTCTATCTATTGCATCCAAATGTTATCACTATCTGCCTTTTGGTTATCAACTGTTGGTACATTCCATACCGACAGGCCTTTGTAAACCAACGCGATCTATCTGATTCATTGTATACCGATGCGATCTATCTTACTCTTTGTTATCAGACGTTATCTTGTTGGGGTGTTCTTTTTCGTAGTTACCAATCTTTACGTTCATCTTAAGAAGAAGGTGTTGAGATATGTGTTTTACTGATTCATGTGCGGAGTAATGATTTGAGTGCGGGATGGAGTCGCGACCATACCACTAGTTTTATCATTCGCTCTTGTATATTGAATTGGTAGAGTTACTAATCTTGATTCTTTAAGTGGTTTTGCGCATATAGTGGTATTTTAATGCCAAAATTTGCGGAAATTTTTTCTTTGTTAGCTTGTGTACCACACTCCTTGTTCAGTCATGTGCGTTATGCTTAATATCTTCTAGGTGCCTTGAACTTTGTTGATATTTTAATATCATCTCAGTGAATTGTATCCTTTAATCTTGGTTAATTCCATTTTGGTACTATTTGGATTATTATTATTCTCCATCATAGTACTAACTTGTGTTTTATATCAATCACAGGATGGCACCACCACGCTGTTCTGAGGAGGACATACCACCTGAACTAGGGGCTGCTTTGGCAAGTATTGCAAATGCCTTGGGCACTATGCAGCAGAACAAGCAGCGCTTCGAAAAAAGCGTGAGGAGGAATGAGTTTGTTTCGCTACCTCCACCTCCCAAGCGAGGAGACATCAAGAGTTTTCTCAAGTTCAACCCACGCCAATTTGAGGTGTCTAATCAGCCACTTGATGCGGATGATTGGCTGCGTGAAGTGTCAAGGTTGCTGATGACTGCGGATGTTCCTGAGCAAGAGTGGGTCAAATGTGCCACTCACCTTCTGAAGGCAGATGCAGCTCTCTGGTGGGAAAATTACCTCAAGGCAGACCTCTCTGGTTTTCAGCCTACTTGGGAGCAATTCACTAGGGCGTTCAAAGAGCAATATCTGTCAGAAATTGTCATGGAAAGGATGAAGGAAGTGTTTCTCAACCTCAAGCAGGGCACTGACAATGTCAATACCTACATCAGAAACTTCATGAATCTTTCTCGGTATGGTGGCGACGAGATCTCTGATGACAAGAAAAAGCAAAAGAGGTTCCGGCAAGGCCTCAATGCATCCATCAAATATGTTATCACTCATGGAAGGCCGGCGTCTTTTCTGGAACTCCAACACATAGCTCTGCAGGAAGAAGCAAGTAGGCAAGTGTTTGAGGAGTCAAAGAAACACAGTCGCGATGCAGCAAGCTCTTCAGCTATGACAGCTCCTTCTAAGCGTCGTGTCTGGGTTCCTAACACCCCACCGTCGCTCCCGGCTCCACCAAGGCCGTCAAGCTACGCGGAAAGGCCACCAAACTCCTTCACTGCGGCTCCCAGGGGCTACAACCACAACTACCCTGGAGCGCCTGGCGGAGTCCCTGGCTACGTTGCTCCACGTCCACCTGGTGCTTGTTACACTTGTGGAAACACTGGGCATCAGCACTGGAATTGTCCAATGAACAACAAAGCTCTTCCACCACCACCTCCAAGACCTGCGGCAAGTTCTCCTATGGTTCGTGCACCTCCACCTCGGGCTCTCAACATCAACACCAAGCCCGGGTCTACGGTTGCTCATGCCAACTGTGTCAACGCCGCTCAAGCTGAACATGCACCTGGAGTTGTGATGGGTATGCTTCCTGTTAACTCAGTCCCTGCGAGTTTTGTTTGATTCTGGTGCTTCGCATTCTTTTGTTTCTCACAAGTTTGCGCATGAGCATGATCTAGCTATGGTTCCTTTATTGCATCGTCTTGTGGTACAATCTCCTGGGTCAAACATGAGGGCTGCTCATATCAGCCATGACAATCAAATTGAGATTGGTGGCTCTTCGTTTCCGGCTTCCTTAATTATTCTGGGCAATTCTGACATTGATGTTATCTTGGGCATGGATTGGTTAACAGCAAATGCAGCTGTGATTTATTATGCTGAACGCTCGGTTTCTCTGAAAATTCCTGAAGGCCATATAGTCTATTCTCCAAGTCTGACTCCTACAATTCAGCTTTACTCTTTGGCGCTCCAAATGATGATGCTATGGAAGGTATTCAGAGTGTTCCGGTAGTCTGTGAGTTTCTAGATGTTTTTCCTGAAGAGTTACCGGGGATGCCTCCTGATCATGAGGTCGAGTTTGTCATTGAACTTGCACTTGGTACTGCTCCTATCTCCAAGCGGCCTTATAAAATGGGTCCTGCCGAGTTGGCTGAACTCAAACGCCAGCTGGATGAACAAGAGAAGTTGGGTTTCATTCAGCACAGTACTTCTTCTTGGGGTAGCCCAACCATCTTTGTGAAGAAGCGAGACAAGACTGATAGTCTTTGTGTTGACTATCGGGCACTCAATGCTAAAACCATCAAGAATAAATATCCCCTTCCGCGGATTAATGATCTTTTCGATCAGCTAGCTGGAGCTGTGGTATTCTCTAAGCTTGATTTGAGAAGTGGTTATCATCAAATCAAGATCCGCAAGGAAGATGTTCCTAAAACAGCTTTCACCACCCGGTATGGCCTGTATGAGTACACGGTCATGTCTTTCGGTCTCACCAATGCACCTGCCACCTTCTCGAGGCTTATGAACTCGGTTTTCATGGAGTATCTTGATAAGTTCGTTGTGGTCTATCTGGATGACATTCTAGTCTATTCTAAGTCGAAGGAAGAACATGAAGAACACCTTCGGTGTGTCCTAAACAAGCTTCGTGAGAACCGCATGTATGCAAAGTTCTCCAAGTGTGAGTTTTGGCTGCCACAAGTCACCTACCTTGGTCACGTCATCTCTGCCAAGGGCATTGCCATCAACCCAGAAACTATTAAGACAATTATGGACTGGCTTCCACCCATAAATGTCAAAGAAGTCCGGAGTTTCCTTGGTTTGGCCAGTTACTGTCGTCGCTTCGTTCAAAACTTCTCGAAGATTGCGAAGCCTCTTACCGATCTCCTCAAGAAAGGCAAGAAATACCTTTGGACTCCTGCATGTCAAGCAAGCTTTGAAACACTCAAAGAGAATCTCACTTCCACACCAGTCTTAGTTCCTCCAGATACATCAAAGCCTTTCTAGATATTCTGTGACGCCTCATTGCAAGGATTGGGTGCGGTCCTTATGCAAGAAAAACAAGTTGTTGCTTATGCCTCTCGGCAGTTGAAGACGCATGAGATCAACTATCCTACACATGACCTCGAACTCGCAGCAGTTATCTTTGCTTTGAAAGTATGGAGGCATTACTTGCTTGGCAACCGTTGTGAGATCTTTTCTGATCACAAGAGTTTAAAGTATATCTTCACACAGCCTGATCTCAACATTCGTCAGAGGAGGTGGATTGAAGCAATCAATGATTTCAATTTGACCATCAACTACACTCCGGGCAAAGCTAATGTCATGACCGATGCTCTCAGCCGAAAAGCTTATGTCAACAACTCCATGGTGGAAGAACAACAGCCTCTCTTGTGCGAGGAATTCCGCAAGATCAACCTTGAAATTGTGGATCAAGGGTATCTTCTGAACCTTCTGGCAACACCTCTCTTGGAAGAAAAAGTTCGCTCCATTCAACTGGGTGATCCTTACACTAAAAAGATCATCTCCAACATTCAGCTTCCGAAGTATGAGTCTTTCCACGTCGACGACCAAGGCACTCTTTTCTTGGAACACCGGATGTTTGTTCCGAACTACCTGGGTTTAAGAGAGCAAGTTCTCAAGGAGGCGCATGATTCTGTTCTTTCTATCCACCCTGGCAGCACTAAGATGTTCATGGACTTGAAAACACAATATTGGTGGCCGGGGTTGAAACGATATTGTACCAAGTATGTCTCGGAGTGTGATGTCTACCGCAGAGTTAAAGCTGTCCATCAGAAACCTTCCGGTCTTCTACAGCCATGGAAGCCTCCGGAATGGAAATGGGAGAAAGTAGAGATGGACTTCATCACTGGTTTTTCAAGGTCGCAGAAGGGCAACAATGCAATCTTTGTTGTCATTGACAGGCTTTCTAAAGTAGCTCACTTCTTCCCGTCAAAGAAACAATTTCTGCAATTCAGTTGGCTGAGCTCTATATCAACAGAATTGTCTCTCTGTATGGAGTTCCTCTTGAGATCAGTTCAGACCGTGGAAGCATCTTCACTTCCAAGTTTTGGGAAAGTTTCCAAAATGCTTTGGGAACAAAATTGAACTTCAGCACAGCTTACCACCCTCAGTCGCAAGGACAAGTTGAAAGGATCAATCAGATTCTGGAAGATATGCTCCGTGCTTGCGTTATCTCTTTCGGCATGAAGTGGGAAGAATGTCTTCCTTATGCTGAATTCTCTTACAACAACAGCTTCCAGAAAAGTCTAAAGATGGCACCATTTGAGGCCCTCTAGGGTCGCAAATACAGAACTCCGATAGGTTGGTCGGGCGCAGGTGAAAGAATATTGTTTGGCCCCAACATTGTAACTCAAGCGGAGGAGAAAGTTCACATCATTCTTGAAAACCTAAAGATTGCTCAAAGTCGCCAGAAGAGCAATTATGACAGAAAGCACACGGACATAGAGTATGTCCCTGGTGATCTCGTTTACCTTCGTGTCACTCCCATGAGAGGCACGCACCGCTTTGGTATCAAAGGAAAGCTGGCTCCTAGATACATTGGTCCTTTCAAAATTCGTGAAAGAAGAGGAGAAGTTTCTTATGCTCTTGAGGTGCCGGCTCCGCTCGGAGATACCCCTCGCCAGTGAGCCGTGCACCACCGCCGTGACCTCGCCGTCCCCCTCCGCTCCGGCCGTCCCGTCCTCTGATTTCCGTGGGAATCGGACGAGGTGAGCGCCCCCTCATTCCTCTCCCGTTTCCTCCCCTCCGCATGCCGAGCGCCGCCCGTATTTGACCCCCGCCGGTGAGGCGCCCCGCCGACGAGCAGACCTAAGGCCGTGCGTTTCCCCCCTTTTCCTCGAGGCCCTCCGTCCAGTACAGCCTGCCGCCGACGATCCTTCCTGAACAAGATCCGTAGCTGGAGATCCCCTCTGTCTTTTTCGTTTTTGCGGCGAAGACTATCTCGCCGTGGTTGCGCCGTCGTCCTCGTCCGAAGCCGCCGCCGCCGTTAGGCTGTCGCCACGATTCAGAAGACAGACGACAGGTTCAGTCAGAGAACGGGCGCCGTTTCGCGAAAACCCCCCCACAACTTTTGTCGATCACGCCTAGGTCCTTCGCAGCCCTAGCGACCCCATGAGCCAGCCCCGGTGTAGTTTTGCAAGAAAGCCCTCGTGTTTTGGAGTTTCTCAACCTGCGCTCCCCCGGATCCCACACGTGGCAGGCCCCTGCTGGCGCACCCGTGTGTGGCCCCGCGGATTAATCGGCCCCACCCGTCAGTCACTTCAGCTAGCCTCCCCCGCGGTTTAAAAAAGATTTCGCCGCGCCAGCTCGTCCAGTCAGCACCTGGCCCACCTGTCCGTGACTGTGGCTAGGTGTGACTGAGTGCAAAAAGGTTTTCATTTATCTGTTTAATAAAAACAATTTCCAGAAATGTTTTAATATGATCTAACTTCTGTTTTTAATGACTTTTAATTGCTAATTCCAAATAATACAAATGATATATGTTTTTGAATCAGAAAAATGTGAGGAATTCAAATATGCCATTTGAAATATTGTTTGAGCACTTTAAAATTTCGAGATAATTAAAATTACTTTAAAATGCCCTTTTTCTTAATAAATTCACAACTTTAATTCTATAACTCCAAATTCAACAAATAATATGTCTAAATCGATCAGCGCGACAAGGCCGTTCTATCTATGCATTTCTCGTTCTGAATTGATGCATGCATCATGTCATTATTAAAAATCAGAACTGTTTATGACAATAAAACTTGACTAAATAATTAATATAATGCTTTATTCTTGTACCCCACACCTCACCATGCCATGCTACTTTAAAACCACATAAATTGTGCATCATTCATAATGGCATGCTGGTTTGCTTGTCGCATTATAATGCATATGCTTGTGCACTTTATTTATGTTGGCCCTTATTTGTTTGGTTCTTCTTCGAATAGACGCCCAGCAGGAGAATTATCAGGAATCACAGGAGTACTACCCAGATCCATCTCTCGCTTCAACTGAGCTGCCAGACAAGCACTACCACATGCTTGCATACATATAGTACCTATTGCCTCTATCTTATTCTTACATCATTGAGTCGCGATTGCATTAAATTGAATCCCAAGTACTGCATAGCCTTTACTTTTAAACCCCACCGAAGCTTGTTCCTCCATCCCATGAGCCATTACTACAGGAGTTGTTTGAGCCATGCAAGTGGTAGAAAAGCATTTGTAGGGTATGTGAGTGTCTGATGGATAACAAGGTACCTAAACAACTTAACCTGAGTAGTAATGGGATAACTAATGAAAGAGGCACCGGTGAGCAATATCTGCTATTTGGTTTTTCATGCTCACTTGTGTCTCGTAGGACCCCGAGTACTTGATTCCTGTTCCTTGACTATTCGCACTATCCACATCCGGGAGGCCTTATGGACCCCCCTGAGCCAGAGCTTGATTCATTCTTATTTCTTGGGGCCACAAAGTAGTTTGGGGGCTTTATACTATCCTGTACTTATGCCATGTTACTGCTTTGTTTAAGATTGTGCGTGGAGCACCTGTACTGTTTTGGATCGTGGAATGTTTTCGCGGTATCGACAAGTCCAGTCACACTTTCGGGTTCCCAGTCGTTTACAGCCATTGACACAAACCTTGGGTCCGTCTCGGAGCCGGCCAACTTCGTTGCGGGTAGCTTAATGGGGTGGCCCCCTGAAATATTTCTGAATCCTGTGATCGCTTTGTCATGAATGCCTCGTTGAGTTTTGAGTTTGTTTTTCCGAGGTTGATCGAGTGTGTGTTGCTATTCGTGCACCCCTGTAGGGTAAATCTTTCTGAAAGCCGTGTCCGCGGTTATGGACGACTTGGAGCACAGTTTCTCGATCATAGACAAGTCTAACTAAAGTACCGCTTTTAAATTGACTAAGTACCTGACTAGTAAATAGTGAAATACTCATGAAATGGTTACTAAAACTGCCAACAGATGGGGGTTGTTCGTCCGCTTCCTCGTTGGTAAGCGAGGGGGAGGATGGATCTGTTAATTATACTGTTATAACTGTTGTTCTTAATTAACGGACATCCGTCTATCATTGCTTAGGCGGATGGTTAGCGAGTATCTATAGATTATTAGTTATTATCTTTTGCTGCAATTGCGTCACCCCAGGTTGTGTCCCCTTTAGTGGCATAAAGACTTGCTGAGTACCCCTAGGGCTCACACGATAAATTGTTTGATTCAGATGAACAGGTGTACCCGCAAGATGGATACTGGGTGGAGGAGACAGATGATGTTGGCAACGATCACTCGGTGTAGAGATTCTGGGAACGGAGATCCGTGAGATCTGTGGGCGGGATGTGTTTATTTATGTGGCATCTGATGCCAATTTGCTTCTTATCCGTACTCGGATCTTGTTTTCCGCTTCCGCCTGATACTCTGATGTTTGATGTATGAGGAGCTATCCTAAAATATTATCTCTATCTAGGATATTTGAATCTTGCCGTATGGCGTTGCAATATTTCTATTTCTTTTAGATGGAATGGCTATGAGAACTTTTGTATGTGGCTTGCATACATACTCACTTGTGTATGTAGTTGATCCCTTCGCCTGCCGATTACGCCGCTCGTTCTTGTCCCGATGTTTTGAAAGTGGTTAGGACGGCCGAAAGGTATACCGTGAGTGGCCCCGGGCCCCACCGTACTATTTTAACCACTTTCGCTCATCCAGGCATGTAACTAAGAGCGTAATTCACCGAGGTAGTTACAAGATGTGAGGAGAGTTTGGTTTATCAAGGCTCTATTCACCCCAAGCAACCGGGTCCATGCTTCCCTACCTGTTATGATGCACCTCCTTCACCTCTTCGAGAACAACAAGAATGTATATGTCGAATGGAACACCCGAACTATGTGACTCATGGAATCTACTTGGCAAGTTAGTGAGTCGAGGGGGTTCCCAAGCCCCGTGTGGTTGTATGCTCGTCTCGGTTGCAAAGGCAAGAAATCGGTTACTAGTGGTGGTGAGCATGGGACTACAAAAACCACATCCCACCATGGCCTCCCGTACAAGCCTTAACATGTTTAACCTCATATCACCTTCATATATCCTTCTCTTGTCATCCTATATTCTTTGAATATGATATATCAATAGGATGAACTAGCACCAACAGCTAAGCATGGCTAATCATGACATAGATATAAGCTCTATCAGTGCACACAAGCCAAACCTAGATATGCTAGGAGTAGTGGACCACGTAATATAAGCTCAAACAGGATAATGCAACAAATAGGATACTCTATCTATCGATAGAAGACCACGATTGAATCGTATGCATCACGACAAGAATTGAACATTTTGAAATCATAGGATTATATCATGGTGGGGCTATGTTTTCCTTTACCCGTTCATAACCAATAAGCAGATCTTCGGTACCCTTATACTTGACTTATTGATAGTCGGTCAAGTATTGATCTTTGATCTTCGAAGGTGTTGATCTCGATCTCGGTATCTTATTCTACGAGGAAGAACCAAATACCAGAAAGAAATAGAAACAATCAATGCATGGCATCGATGCAATGCTCAAGCAAGGGTAATGATATCACCAGTTAAATAGTGTTGAGATGAAACACTAAGGCATGCTTGACAAGTTACCTAAGGGGTATAAACCCTAAAATAGGAAAGCCTCGGAATCACCTGCGGGGGTTCATCTTGTTCTTCTAATTAAACTTGACATTAAAGTTGCTTAATAATGCATGATTTTGATGTTAAGAGATAGATCTCATTTTTTTTGAACATTTTAATATATTATTCATATTTTCTAATTTAAAATGAATTAGTTATGAATTTTCAAAATTTAAAACCATTTAAAATCATTTTTAAAGAAATTAAACAATTTTGGAATTTATTAAATATTTATCCACTTGGGCCCACCTGTCATAGTTTTAATAATTACAAAAAATTTAGAAATTATTAAATTCCTGAAAGACATTGCCCACATGGGTTATTTATTTTCAAGAAATTATTTGAAACAAAAAGAAAAGGTTTATTGCCTCATGCCGACGTCAGCCATGGATCTCCTGCCAGGTGGTGCTCGAGTCGGGCGGTAGGAGGCGATCTAGGCTACGCGCAGGGGCGCGTTGGACTCGCGTGAGTGCCTTGAGGCAAATAGTGCTGGTGCCGCCTTGGATTAGTCACCGGAGTGACCTCTCCGACGGCGAGCGGTGACGGGGCATGTAGGTGCTTGTGGAGGCGGCGCTACAACGTGCAAAAGATGAATCCAAGCTTACTACTCGATCTAGGATCTCACCAAGAGTGCATATCACTTGACGATGAGGCCAGGTAAGCTCGGAGTCGACAACGAGCGGCGACTACTAGAGGCAGAAGGGAGGGTTCAAATAGCAAGATTCCTGCGACGACGGCTTCCATGGCCTAGCTAGCAAGGACCAGGAGGACGAGAGGATCTCGACAGTGGCCCCAGTTGGCCCTGGGGCGGTCGGAGACGGCGGGAATGGCATCTACCTGAGAGCTAGGGTTAGGCGCCCATGGCGGGGAGAGGAAGTAGAGGGGGAAGAAGGAGGCTAGCGTTCTCCACTGGCGTCGAGGGGGTACTTGTAGGCGCTTGAGAGCGGCAGCGCGCATCTTGGCGCAGTAACGGCAGCGCTGTCGAGCTGCTTCTCCGCATCAGGAGGTCAACGGCGAAGCGGGGAAGACGACGACCTACGAAGCGTACGAGGCCCCGGTTGGGCTGTGTATGGGCCAAGGCTGGGCTGGGTTGGGATGAGCAAAGGCTTACAGGAAGGAGGAGAGGAAGTCGGTTGCGGCCCGTTTCTCTTGTCTATTTATATTCTACTGAAACCTTTTTCTTTTTCTGGTTTGTTTTCTCTCTTTTGTATTTTGTTTTCTCTCTTTTGTATTTCATTTTCAAATTTGCTTTTGGCATTTCAAAAATACCATAGGGCTCTGTAAAATATTTGAAAACATTGCAGGGACATTTATACTGTTTGGGCTCCACATATTTTGTATTTTTAAAATTCAAAACCATTAGAAGGGATTTCAAAGAGAGAGGGAAAAACTAGAGTTTTGTTACACTTCTTGTTTGCATTTTTGTCAGCAAAATTAATTATGTCCGTGAATGCACAAACAAACCCTACTTAGAGGCTAATAAAACTAGGGGTGTTACACAATGGCCTTGTTGAATACATTGTTTTGAAAACTCGGTTTTTCTCTAGGGTGAAAACTCAAGTTCTTCGATCGGGCGAGGACAATGTTGTCTCATTGTTTTCTTCTTAGAAGCATTGTTTTTGGAGAGCCTAGTTTGTAGTACGGATTTGTGTTCGTTGATGGTTAGAGTGATTCTGTTGCGAGTGGTTCTACACTATGACGTGTGTTTGTTTTTTCTCTCTTTTTATTTTTGTTCTTGGCTATATGCATCCCTAATGTCTTTGGATATCTTGTTGGTACAAAGGCTGGGTGTAATATGTATCTTCGCCTCTAAGGTTGAGTATTGCCTCGGATTCGATATAGGCCGGAGCAATTGTGTCTAGAAGGGTAAATCATGCCGGATTGCTTCCGTGACGCCAGTTACGGGCTGAAGCGTTGCACAACAGCTAAATGGGGTAAAAGAATTAAGCCTTGTTCGAGTGATTCTTCTGATCTTATTCTCGTGCAGATTCACTCACCATCACTTAACGCCGTCGTCCATGTAGTGCTGGTGTCATTCTTCCTAAAAAATATCTTCAGAGTTTGGTCCAAAGCTGGGGGGCGGTAGCCCCTTCTGAAGTACATATAGCTCTATCTCCCGTTGTTGAGTGCGGATTTATCTGTTAATAGTGATGTAAGTGTAACTCATATATTTATGATTTTTGAATGATGGTGCTAATTCCTTTTTGATGTTTCGGTTTGCCTTGGTGGTGCAAACAGGGACAATTTTTAAATAAATGTAGTGTGACACCTAGGGGAGAAGACCCATCGAAACTTCAAATGGATTATGCGAAATAAGCCAGTAAGGAGCTGAGACAAGATGATCTGGCCTACAATTTCAGTGAAACTGAATAAATCTGAGACATTACAGTTCAATAAGGTTCTTGACAAGAACCTGATTGTAGGACAACATTGTGGGGTTTCGGTTGGGGGTTCAAATCCATGTTGTTTCATTTTAAGTCTGGGTGAAATTTTTGAATTTGCTTCTACGAAGTAGCCACTTGGAGATAGGTGAAAGGCGTCTTATGCATGTGCTGAAAGGGGTGATTAATGACGAATACAAGGATTCTAAACATGCAAATTAGTTAAGTGAGGTGCGGCCTGGTTCACCTGGTATCACAGCCATCATTGTAATGGACTGGTTCACCTGGTATCACAGGAACAACGTCGTGTTAAGTGAGGTGCGGCCTGCGCGAGGACTATCAACGAAAGGAACCACCCTGAGGAGCAGCATCGTAGCAGGGCATGCCTTTTCCTTGGTGAGCAGTTCGGCAGCAGAATTTACCCATTCTTGGGCCTTCTTCTATGAAAATGAATCGCAAGACGTATTCTAGAAAAAGGACTTGTCCCAAAGACCATTCTGAAAATGCAAACAGAACTCGCGATGACCAGAAGGACAATGTGGGTTGCAGAAGATATCTGCAGCCCATTCTTGTTGTTGTATGCATGGAAAAAAAATAATGCGCTATTTCTTCGCTATAGCGTCACTATAGCATATTTGAGAGGTGAACGCTACGCTATGCATAATCTACTCGCTATGACGCTAATCATGCTTTAGTGGCGCTAAATACGCTATAACGTCACAACGCAATAGCGACGTTAAAAAATCTATGAATATAGCACCACCCGATAAGCCCATTCAGCCCACGAATCCACCATGCCAAACACTATGCATCTAAACCTAACTCAACTCAACCCTATTCCCCAGTTCTCCCTCCCCACATGACGGTGGCGGTTGCTAACAGACTGCAACGCCCGTCTCCTCCAGGTCCAGCCAGATAGCTGTCTCCGCTCGACACGTCCACCAGACACACCGAAGCACTAGAAGGATGCACATCTCAAGTTCTCGACCAGTGAGCTAACTTGGCGCAAGTCTTTTCCTCCAACTTGTCCTACACCGGATGTCAATCTAACGTTGCCGTTTGGCCACTATTAGTTAATTGGTTATGCATGTATTACTCAAAAAAAAATAGCCGCTGAAATCCCTAGTAATACATGCTATACCTTAATTTTATAATTTTTAACACACGATATTTAGAAAAATAGTGCGCTATTAACATGCTATAGCTTCCATAGCGTCTGAAGAAGGGCCACGCTATAACTTCCGTAGCGTCTGGATAAGGGCCACTATTTCCTTGGTTGTATGTACATCCACGCACAACCGTCACTTCAATTTCACCCGCCCTAGAAAACTAGTGTTAATTTGTCCCGCACAACGGTTGCTATGTCAATTTTATCGCCCGTCTATCTGCATCTGTCCTCTCTTTTATCTTTTGGCATAATCCTGATTTGTCCTCCCCGTCTGCTTTTTCCTTCACCAAATTTTCATCACTCCATTTCTTCCTCTCGTCTGCCACATATCTGTTAAGTAACTACACCTGCAGCTTCTTCATCTGGCCTTTTATTTTCCTACTACCTGATCTGCAACAATTGTCGATGGCTAGACCCTGTGTGCTCCACACACAAGTACTTCCTCCGTTTCAAAATATAAGAAGGTTTAGCTTTGTAAAATGAGTGTATCTAGACTTTTTTTAGTGTGTAAGTTCACTCCAAACGTAGATAAACCTACACACTAGAAGTGCTCTAGATACACTTCTTTCACAAAGCTAAAACATCTTATATTTTAGAACGGAGGGAGTATATAGGGATGCAGACATTGCTCACACCACATTGGAGACGAGGCGAATGCTAGCGTAGCTTTTGGTTTTCTTAATTCTGGCATTGCCTACAGAAGGAACATAGCATTGGGGCCAGAGACTCTCGGGCAAATGCAACAACCTTAATTATTTATGTATTTTCATTAAGCATCCCCCTAATCGGCTGTGTGAAGTATTGCGTCAAATTAAATTGGAGAACCCTCCATCCTCAACAGTTGTAGCTAGACCAGTAAATCGTGCCGGATTGCCATCCTGCCGTAGCAAGCTGAAGCACTACACCATGGCCCGATTGGGGATGGATGAAAGGATCGATAATCCCACTAAATCCCCCCATCCCATTCTCACGCATATTCACTCGCCATTTCTTAATGCTCGTCTCTCCCTATCTTATGTCTATCTCTCTGCTTTAACTGTTAATCGCGATGTAAGTCATATATTTCTGGATTTTCTGTCATGTGGGCAGGGACAATTTCCACACCTATTCAACTTGAATCTCCGTTATACTCACTAATACACAGAGTGTGAATATATATTCGGATACACGGATGATTAACATCTTTGGACGGAGGAATTAAGTCACTGAAAAAGACAACTACCTATGAGGGTAGATGTTTTTCCTCTCCTGATTACGGAATACCACTTTAGGACGAGGTCAACAGTGTTCAGTTACCAATAGAGGACTTCATTTGAATCTTATTGAGGAGATCACGTAATCTCCTATGTGTGACATACGGGTATCTATAGGTGCATACCTTCTAAAGATCCATGGGTTGTGTGATGTAGTGTCGGCTGTTATTATTATCTATTCAGTTAGTCACGTGAGAAACCGTGAGGTGGCAATCCCATGTCGCTCCAAAAAACCATTGAGCGGTAAAACTTATGGAACTTCGACTAAATGGAGTAACTGGGGTGAAAAGCTGCTAAATGTGGTAATTTGTGTAAAAAGTGTGAAAGTAAGGGTAAAATTTGCGGTTCATTATTAATTTAAAGCCGGATGTAAGGACTTCTGTTTCTTGTGGTTCCAATTTATCTGTTTGACTACGCCAACTATCCTGGAGGGATTTGGTTAAGTGTCTATACACTAACTTCCAAAAGAGTTTCACGGTTATGATTAGATGGGTGAAAAATCAACCTTGATGATATTCTTGAAGGCGTTCCAGGAACTTAGTCTCCTTCCCACTGAATTACCTTGGCCACGCGTTGTAAGTGTGGCACCTTAGGGACGTCGTGTTCCAACATATTTAGAGAAAACGCGCCAGACAGCTTCCCGCATGGAATGGAAAATTCATCACCACGTCCGACCGCGTCAGAATAGTGAAAGACCAAAGACCATGCCTCTCGATCGTAACCTACTAATTTCACATGTTACATATTGATAAATCGATATACACTAAACCCTATGCTATGATATACAATACAAATTAGCAAACTCTTTAATTTATGCTTGGATTTTAATTTTCATATGTATTTGCTTCCCTTTGCAATTATATTTTGGGATAAGTATACCGATGATGGTCATGATATTACATGTCCAATAGTGAGACATAGTAAGAAATGACTAATGAGTATGCTTGTTTTGATGCATTTTTTAGAGTGCTTTAAGCACAATAGTGGACTAAGCAAGTCATGATGACACCGTGTTAATAGAGAATAATTGAGTCCATGAACCCACCATCTTTACCACTCACTTGTGGAATTTAATATTACCACCCACCAAAGAAATTTTCTTCTATGTACCTTCAGGTTTTTACCATAAAATATTGAAGATCAAGTGAACTATACAATGGAAAAACAGGTGCCACGGTGTTCTTGTTGGATATACCAAACCCATTTCCATTTCTTCCTCTTGCAACTAAGTTTATATGATTATAAGTATAAATCAATCGTATGTGGATAAATCCCGTGTAATGCTCATGGCTCATTACAATGTTGGTATTACCATATAAAATGAGGTATGTGGAACATATAGTTAGTACAAAATATGAAACCATTAGTTGTTTGTAAAATACCTCAGAAGTAGCTGGAAGACATGCTGGAAATTCAAAAGTTGCAACATAAAATGATGGTCATTTTAACCTATTATGGTATATGCTACAAGGTTTCCTTTCACAAAGTACTTAAGCAAGTGATTTTTTTTGCTCGTAGTGAGTTATAGCAGGTTATATCATTACGTGATGATTTTCTCTACCTACATTGGGACTTATGACAAACATAGATGTAACCTTGAAAATGGTACTAGGATAAGTCGAGCATGTGTAGGAGCAAATTATGTACTTATCACAACAGAGAAATGTGTTTCGGATTACTAATTTTGTTAGGTCCACCTTCGAATAGAATAGAGAACCACTCGAGAGATGACTAAAATATGATTTATTGTAAACAAAATGATACCAAATCATCGTTTACTAGAACACTCATATTCTCCATCCACACTTCAAGGCTACTGCAAGCCATCGTTTGATAGTCAGAAACTATTCGGAAGTGGGTAATGTATGGTAATATTTTCTCAAACATGGGGGGAAATTAGAATTCAAGTTTTGAAATATTACACAAATATCTTGCAAGCTAAGATGGGTAGAAACTAAAGAAACTAGTCCTTATAAGCTACAATTAAAATTTATCATTACTAAAGAGTTCTTCAAAATCACAAATTAAGGTACATAACACAAGTGCAAGCTACATAACTTTGGCACCATAGTACATATCGTGATTTGCATGTTATCAATTGTTCTTGTGATTTTTTATGTTTATTCCATCACTTAGATATGTAGTCTTTAGGAGGTAAAAATAGGACCACCCGGTCTCCGGGTTCCAAAGATCCGCTCTTGAGTTTACTACCGGTGCCAAAAATAAAATGTAATAGATGAATCATGCCATCCACAATGCCTAACCAATGTATGAGATATCAACTCCAATGTGGACATACCATTGGTCCTTGTACCTACAACGAAGAGTACCTACAACTGGTCATAAATTTTCAACTCGTTTATGTCCATGTTAGTTACAAATTTGTTGCACATCAACCTATAACCAGTTTATGTAAAAGCAACCTAAGAGGTAGGTGAAAGGCCCGCCATGCATGTCACAAAGTAATAACTAATGAATGAACACAATGATTCTAGTTAACGGGTAAATACATGAAATTTCGTACAGGGTTCTCAAGAACATCTTGCGGTTCAACACCAGCAAGCAATTTTCATGTGGTACTCCGACTCTGGAGGTCATAAAGAGCTAGCTTGTATGTGCAGTATGCAAAGCTATTGAGACTATAAGGTGTGCTTCGCTGTCCCCCCCCCCCCCCCCCCCCCGCCCCCCTCAAACTCAAGTTTGTAAGGGCAAGTTTTCTTTTGACCCATCGAAACCCATATCCAGGCTATGTATACCTCCGTATAAGTGTACTCGGTCAAGATGGGTATACTCCACGTTCTCACCTTCTGATCCCACCTCCCGTTATCGCGATCTACGTTTTTGCATGCCATGTTTTAAAATTTTGTTGTTGCTGCTATATAGCTCCAGATTTCTACCCCCGTAGGCACGTGAGTATATGAGTGCGGTGAATATACGTTTAAGAGGATCATACGGGATTCGTGTGGGTTCGTACGGTCTTCAAAACGAATCGGTGTCGAGTTTTTATTATCAAAGTTTGAAAAGGAGGGGGGGGGGACACCGAAGCAAAAGTGTGAGACTATACATGTGCATGTGTGGCACACTGAGTTTAAAGAGTAAAGGTGGTATTATTGGGGAAAAATAGAGCAACAAAATGGAGTAAACCATGGAAAGATTCAAGGTGTAAGGCACGCACATTTAGGATATATATAAGCAGAGCGGTGAAACAAGGCGGAAGAAATTAATACGAGTCTGCTCGAGGACTCAAACCTAGGAGGGATGTGTGCATGTGGGAAGAAACCCTTGTGAGCGAAGAGCTAAGGATCTTTTTTACTAATGGAGTAAACTTAGTATTGGGAAGCATCATGAACAATAGCACAACTATCAGATTTCATCATCCACCAGAACTTCTTTGGGAGAACACGAGATGGACTAGAACAGCTTCGGTCGTTCGCTTGCCACGACCAGAGGCACACCGTTGGCTGCAGAAGAGATAGGAAGCATGGCCTTGTCACCGTACATAGGTCTGTGCAAAGATGTCGCTATGATCTCGCCCTCCCTAGAAACATACTACTCCCCCATTACTACGATAGATTTCGTCACTCAGTTGTATCCCCATTTCCACATATGATCTCTCTTTTTCTTTTGGCAAAATCCATATCTTTCCTCATCGTCAGCTTCCTCGACTGGCTTTTCCTTCACCAAAATATTCATTGCTGCAATTATTCTTCTCATATGCCACAGTTCTAGCTATTCAATAACTATAGCTGCATCTTCTTCATCTGGCCATTTCTTCTCCTACTCTCTACTTTACAACCAAACCTTGACTCATTGTGCGCCTAACTAGATCATGTGCAATGCATATATGGTTATTTGGATTGAGATATTGCTCACACACATTGGAGATAAACTTTAGTGTAGCTTTTCATTTCCTTAATTAAAGTATTGACTGCAGATGGAACCTAGCATTGGAGATAGAGAGTACATGGTACCATTTCCTAGATGGAGCAGCATCTACAGTGGAACCTATGAAGAATGTAGAGATGCCTGACACTCGTCTCAAGTGGGAATGACATCATGGGCAAACTAGATTATTGTTTGGCCTTTTTTCATTATTAGTCTATGTTGGCGACTGATGTTAGATCTAGCTACCCCTTTCCCTGGCATACACTTTTAGTGAAGTTGTTGTGAGGTTAGAGAATGTAACAAATTATTTCAAGAACAATGGCCATGCCTCTCGATTCTCAACTACTAATTTTACTTAATACGGACTGATCATTTGATAGACTCTAGCATGTTTAAAATCTAAGCAGTCATATAAATAATACAATTAGGAAACTATTTGATTTACATTTGATTTTCAATTATATCTTGGATAAGTAAACTAGTGATTGGTGATGGTCTTCATATGTTGCGCTTAATAGTAACAGAGTAAGAAATGACTTACAAGTATGCTTGTTTTGAAGAATGTTTATCAAGATTGTTGCATGTTGACACCGTTTGTCTACACCGTGTGAATAGTGCATAATCGTGTCCAAGTATACAACCGAATATTATTTACCACACACTTGTGGAATTTAATACTACCAACCATCCTACAAATTTCTTCTATGTATCTCCCGGATTTATAGCAAAAAACATTAAAGAGCAATTGATAACAAACTCATCTATCCTTTCTTCCTCTTGCAATGAAGGATATGTGATTATAATGCTAGTGTAATGATCATGTTTCGTTCCAACGTCGGGATTAGCTCAGTCGAGTGTGTGTAGGGGTAAATTATGTATTTACCACAAAAGAGAAATATATTTTGGATTACTGATTTGGTTATGTCCATATTCGAATAGAATAGAGAACCACTCAAGCGAGGACTAGGGTAGGAGTTAGTGGCAACAAAATGGTAACAAATCATAGTTTGTTGGTAATCTTCAGTGTTCCAGTACACTTCAAGGCTATTTCAAGGCCATCGTTTACTTGCCAGATACTATTGGAAAGTGGGTTATGTATTTTTCTGAAACTTGGCAACATAATCATAGTTTTGTTTTGAAACTATGATTTTTCTGCAATTCGCCACATAGTATTCGAAAGTGGGTTCAATTTATCTTTCATCTACTAGTTTAAGGTTCTTTTGGACTTTTTTCCTTTATGTATTGAACCATTATTAAAAATCATTCTAGTTTTAAATGGGTAGAAACTAATTCTTGCATGCTACAGTTAAAAGTATGATTATTAAAGAGTTATTCAAAATAAAAAAATTAAGGCTCAAAAAATAAGTACAAGATACATAACTTTGGCACGATATCATATTATGTGATTCACAAGTTATTCAATTATTCTTGTGACTTTTTGTGTTATGTCATAACTTTGATATGTTGTTTTTAGTTGGTAAAATGGATCACCTGATCTCCTAATTCAATATAGGCTCTCTAGTTTTTCACTTGTGCCGAGAACAAAATGTAAAAGATCAATCATGTCTTTGTACCATGCCTACCGAGGATATAAATATAAAATGTAATGCAGGCATACCATTGGTGAGTGTACCTACAAAAGGCAGTTGCTACAACCAGTCATAATTTTGCACTATTCTATGTTTGCGTTAATTACAAATTTGGTGCATGTCAATCTGTAAGTTCATCCAAAACCACAATAGGAGGTAGGTGAAAAGCCCGTCATGCATGTCACAAAGGGATGACTAATGCATACATACACGGATTCTAAATATTCAAGTTAGTTATAAATTTTTATTACAGGTAAATAAATCAAATTTTTGAAAGGGCTAGCTCTCACGAACGTCTTGTGGTATAGACAAGCATTCAATCAAGAAATTTTCATCTGGTAAATTGCGACTCTGACTATGAAGTTCAAAAAACCCAGCTTACATGTGCAGTCTGCACGCCCGTTGGGACTATATATATGCGAGTGTGTGGTGCCACAACGAGTTTGAAGAGTGGAGCTGGTATTATGCGGAAAATATGTTTTCAGGACAACACAATGGAGTGAACATAGGGTTGGGAAGCATCTGGAACAAAAGCGCAATTCAATGTTTTCATGTTATACCTCGATTTCCTTCGAAGACCTCACGCTAGAGCTTGATTCCGAGCTAAGCAAGTGGTGGAAGGGCTGAACAGCCATGTCACCCCAGGGCGGCTTCTGGACAACCACCATTCATGCGTTCTGCTGCACCTGGCGTTCCAGAACGATGTCGTGTTCAATGGATCTGGCCTCTGCTAGAACAATCGTGGACAAGATCCATTGCATGGAGCGGCAATGGAGTGAGGCAGGCCTTCTCCGCAGGGAGGAGTTCCGCAGGGACTGAGGCAGGCCTTTTCCGCAGACAGTAGAATTTAACGAGTAATCATTTTTTTGCTTTGTGGTGGGAGCTGCGTCCGTGAACGCCGCTGTTGTAGTGTACGTGCGTTGGCTTGATCATTCATGGTTTTTCACCTTAAATGTTGTATTCTGGAAAAAATAATCTTCCGATGACCATCTCAGCAGACAGAACTCGCCACGACCAGAGGCACGGCGTAAGTTGCAGCTCATGACGGTTGAGCTAAGATTTTAACTGTCCTCTTTTTCTTTTCTTTTCTTTTTTGCAAAATCCGGATTTTTCCTCGCCGTCACCTTCTTCGTTGTCCTTTTCCTTCACCGAAATATTCATTACTGCATTTCTTGTTCTCACGTGCAACAGATCTGTGCAGTAACTACAGATGTAGCCTCTCCAACCAAACCTCGACTCGTTGAGCGCGCCTGGCTAGACTCTGTGCGTTGCACACAAGCATATCTGCATTCACACGTTGCTCACACGCGTTGGAGACAAGACATGCTAGTGTAGCTTTTCGTTTTCTTAATTCGGGTATTACCTGCAGATCGAACCTGGCATTGGGGCCAGAGACTCCTAGGAAGATGCAACACCCTAAATCATTTACTCACTTCGACCTAAATTAATTGACTTGGATTTGTCTAGATTCAGATGTATCTAAACATGTTTTATTGCTAGATACATCCGAATATAGGCAAATCCAAGTCAATTAATTTGGGTTGGAGGGAGTACTGTATTTATTTTCTTTAAGCATTCCCCTTATCACCTCTATGGTATAGTGCGTCGGATTAAATTGGAGAACGGGGTTAGAGAATAAAGTGTTAGAGAATAAAACGCTTATAGTTCTTCGAACACGTTTTCTCGGAGATTGTTCGTCAGGGCCCATAAGGCTGGGAAACGAGGTGTCGACACTGAGCTAGGGGCCCCGGCCCAAGTAGTAGTTCAGTATACTAGAGCATGTATTTCAGTATTAGGTCTAGGAAAACAAAGGGAAAAAATGGCCCAAGCTCACCACGATATCTAGCACTGACGGACCAACACCATCGGATCGGCACTGTTTAAAAATAGGAGTTTTGCTTGGTGTCCTCCTCCTTCCAAAATTGGAAAACTGAAAACACATGAACGGCTCTCCTTGTTTGGTCAATCCTGGCCCTTTGAATCGAAGGGGTACTTGGTCAATCCTGGCCCTCCTTGTTTTCAATTTTAGGAGAATGCAAGGAGGAGAAGGGGAGGACACTGAAACACACTTCTGAAAATAATTGATCAATTTCCTACTGCGACGACCGGTAATCCATTATATGCTTATGCAGCGACTCGTCTCCTCCCCCAAATTCTCCAATCCCGGTGAACAGCGTTGCCCAGTGCCTTTCCAATGCCAAGGTCACCGCATCCATTAATAGAGACCACCAACGACACTATTTTGCTCCCGAATCATCTCTCTTTCCATCCTCAATTTTCTAGTCATTCCCCATCAAGTCATCAACTAAACGTTGGAGGCATGAGGCATCAGAGATGGTACGTCTCCCCCCTCCGCTAATCTCGCTACTCATTTAGTTCATCGTCAAATATCCCGACTCTGTTGTTCTGACTGCTCCACATTATTAATTCTGCACTTCTTGGGTTTGTTCTTCAAGCTTAATTGGATTTGATATCCGATAGAGTGCTAGGAAAATTAGGCGTAGGAGAAGAAGAAAAGAGGACGGGGAATGAACGAGTGATCTTGTCGTTCATCTTCATGTTGAACAGATCAAGGAACCAACACCGACACCACTTCAACATCGAGCCACATGCCCGTATTCAGGTGCTTATGTTCCCTGTATTGACTATTTTTTTGTAAATTGTATTGACTATTCATCCACATCGAGCCACATAAACCCGATCATGATGAATAAGTTCTATTCACTGAGAAGGCCTTTGAAGTCAATTACTTCTTAGGTATGGTTGACGTTGCAAAAGCATCTCTATAAAAAGATTTGAAGAACTTAAAGTGTTCAAAAACACATTTGGCTTCTTACTTAGCCCAAAAGACTTTAGTTATGGAATGATATTTAATTACGCAAATGTTATGCTAAATTTGTAAAAACATTTTCTCGAAGTGATGTTGAATTAGATGATCTCTTTTTTGAATTAAGACTGCTGCAAATGACTTTACCAGAATCTATCGTGCAATTGCGTGCTATGACGATTTCTGAGTTTGTTAGAGACATAGACTGTTTTCCAAATACGTTAATAGCTTATCGAATTTTATTTATTGTGCCAGTCGTTGTAGCATCAGATGAACGTAGTTAACGTTGAAGTTATTGGAAAACTATTTGAGATCATCTATGTCACATGAAAGACTAAATGGTCTTGCTACTTTATGCATGGAGAAAGATAATTTGGATGAAATAAATATTGATGTGATTATTGATAACTTTACATTTGAAGTGTTACCAGACGTAATAAGATCATGAATTGGTATGGTTGCTTTGTTGGTCCTTATGCGTAAAACTTTGGAGTGGTTTTACTTGGGTGGAAACATGAGGTGAAGAACATTTCAGATTGAGGAGGGTATAAACTAATGTAAGTTCTCCAAGATCTGATTATCATATTACAAACAAGAAGTGCTAAGTTTGCTTTACTAATGTGCTTCGTGCATGAATATTTGGAGAAGTTTAATTCGGGTGAATGAAATGGTAAAATGGTGTGGATAGAAGCTGATGTAATTTATGGTGCGTTAACAGTATATCTCACGCTAGCACAAAGGGTTTAAGTAGCAATCAGTTTGGACAAGCTTTGGATGATGAAGGCCCTCGCCCGAATCGTCATGCGGAGCGTTTCTTTTGAAGGGAAACAATGGGAGCTTGCAAACTTTCCAGTAGCAATTGTCATCTACCAACTCTTTCCAGTAGCAATTGTCATCTACCGCCGTCCAACTGCATCTATGACTAATAATCCACCTTCAGGTTACCATCCGAATCCCCTCCAGTATTAAGTTGCAAGCAACAGATTATTGCTTTACAAACTACGTATAAAGTAAACAATACAATTGTTCTATGAACAAAGGATCGTTGTTTTCTCCCTAGTAGCAACAGCACATCTAGTACCTTAGAGATTTCTGTCACTTCCCCAGATTATCAGAGGCATGAACCCACTATCGAGCATAAATCCTAACTCTTGGAGTTGCTAGCATCTACTTGGCCAAGATAGCTACTAACAACGGAAAGCATGCAAGATCTCAAATAACAAAGACATGATAGAATCAATAATCAATCTGAAATAGCATCTCAATATCCATCGGATCCCCGCAAACACAACATGTATGGATTACAAATAGATGATCTTGATCATGAACGGAGCTCACAAGATCTAAACATGAAAGCACAAAGGAGGAGAAACCAGCCATCTAGCTACTACGTGGATCCGTAGTCCAAGGATGAACTACTCACGCATCACACCGGAGGCTTGCATGGTGATGAAGAAGGCCTCTAGGGTGAATTCCCCTCTCCGGCAGGGTGCCGGTGAGAGCTTCAGATCCCCCCCGATCTAGGGACAGAGACGACGACGGCTACAGACTCTTTCGTGGATTTTTGATCGGGTACTTAGGGTTTTCGTCCCGAGGGTAACTTATAGGTGGAAGGAGAGGCCGAGGGGGTGCTGGGGGGCGGCCAGACCACCCCCTGGCGAGGGCCAGACCTAGCCGCGCGGCCAGGTGGTGTGGCCGGCCCCCAACCCTTCTCTGTCTCGTATTCTGGCACTTGATCCCTTCCGGAAAAATAGGCACTTTGACTTTTGTCCCGTCCAATTCCGAGAATATTCATTTTCTGACTTTTCTCTAACCAAAAACAACAGAAAACAGGCAGCTGGCACTGTGGCTCTTGTTAATATGTTAGGCCAAGAAATCATATAAAATTACTCCAAAGTTGGAACAAAACACAATAAAGTGGATCAAACCAAGCATGGAACATCAAAAATTATAGATACATTTGCAATGTATCAACATCCCCAAGCTTAACTCATGCTCGTCCTCGAGTAGGTAAGTGATAAAAAGAAATAATTTTTGAGGTGACATGCACCATCAAAACTTGATCAAAGTATTTGCAAAACTCAAAGCTGGGATCATAGTACTTCAATCATAACATGAAAGACAAAGTTCTAGCAATAAGCAAAGAAACTATGATACAACATGAAAAGGCACAAACAAAAGATTCATCATGCTTTGCAAGACGTTTGTTTGTTTCACATAAAGAAAACATAGCATAAAAGTATTCAGCTTGTCCCTCAATAGAGTAGCAAATATAAATGCATAGGACACCTTCAAAGTTCATAAGAGTGACTAGATACAATAGTTTCAAACAAGCAATAACAAGTTATGCATCAATCAACTAGTCTTGGGACAATGCACATAGAAATAAGAATGGCCACTATGCTCTCAAAGTAGTGCATAAAGATAGAAGGTGGAGACTCAATATAATGGTGGAAGAAAAACCTTTGTAAAAGGATGTAGGGATTCAAGTCTCATAAAGAGCTTCCAAAAATTATGTTACTTATAGCTTTCAGATCTCATTGCCCCTATCATAAGCATCTTGAAGGTGATTAAGGTTCAAGTGACACAACTAAGAGGATATGCTTGACAAGTTATAAACCGAAATCTCATGCCCCTTACTTACGAAGACCGATCCTCATGCTACTCAACTTCAGTCACGAGTAAGCTCTTGTCATTGTAAGTATATGTGTATCATTAAGAACCACCAACGGGGTACCCCTTGCACATGATACGGGAGCTTTCCCATAATCAAAATGACAAGGCAAGCAGACAATGAGCATCTCAGCGATCTTTTTATTTGCTATTTGCATAGGTTTTTATTGAGGATGCTTCATAGAGTGCTCACTATGGTGATGCTGCAAGTTTCCACCATGATTAGGCATGGCTTAGGCTAGCGGCCCAGACGTTTCTCTAACACATATACAAACTCCATGATCTTACAAGTTCCACTTTTATTTCACACCGCCGGGATCCGTAAGCAAAAGAACATAATATCAACGGGGTACAAAGTACAGGTGCAATGTTGAAAGCGTTCCCCATGGTACATGGTTTTGCTAATTTCAAATTATAAAGCGCAAGCATATACGCAACAAAGAAGGACACAATGGTTCAAGTTTATTAGAGGTAATAAAGTAAAGTGTGCCATCAAGTTCGTGAGAGCTTTAATCACTAGTTTTCTCATAACAAGTGGAAGGTAAACAAAAGCATGAATATACTTGGAATAGCATAAGCTAGTAGGTAGGTATGGTGGACTCTTTGGAAAAACTTGGTTTAGGGAGTTGGATGCATGAGTAGATCTCATACTTGGTGGTGGAGGCTAGCAAAAGATTGGGAGCGACAAACTAAGAGAGCAATAATGGCCATAATCATGTAGAGCGACAAAACATCATTGATCAAAGCATAAAATGATACTACAAGTTGAAAAATAAAGGATCGTAAAGGCTATGGTGACTTGAGATAGTCATAACATGGTGTGAGCATGCGCCAGGTCAACCCAAATAAAGCATCAAAGGAGAATACCACTATACTATGCTTTAATATGCTAAAACAACGCATGATTCATCCAAGGCACATTAAGCAATCTCAATTGTTTATAACAAGTCATGCTATAGTAAATAATACTAAGCATAAATCCAAAACAATATCAAACATGGCATGACAAAGCATAGGCCACAGTCAAAAACGAGCTCTTTTTACGACATAAGCATAAACTTTCCTACTCTTTTCCAAACCAAACCAAACCAAACTATTTGTAAACCAAAGTGTGAAAGAGGGGGTCCAACCAACTTATTCAGAAAACCAAGCAAACCAAGCAAACTAAATACCAAAAATAAATCGAAAAAGAAGACGCTCCAAGAGAAACACAACTGTGCACGAAACAATAAAAATGAAGCGTTTGGAAGAAACCTGGAATTTTTATCGATGAAGAAGGGGATGCCTTGGGCATCCCCAAGCTTTGACGCTTGTACTTCTTTGATATTTATTAGGGTGACACGCATGGCATCCCCAAGCTTGAGCTTTAGTCCATCCTTCATCTCATTACTCATTCCCTCCATACACCTGAAATTTTCCTTCATACAAAACTTCACACAATCTCATTAGCAACATTAGTGCACTTAAGATAAATAAGTCTCAAGGTTCAGTTCTAACACCAAATAAACTTCCATTAGAACACTAGCTACTGTAGCACTTCCATAAAAAAGCTCAATTCCCCAAAGGAACTCAAGAAGGAACTAACAAGAAGCAAATGCAGAAAATGGCAGAAATCTGTCAAAACAGACCAGCAGGTAAATTCGAATTTTTTCGAAGACCTTCTGTTGCTCAAATAAAAAAGTGTTGAACTAACGAAAGTTATATAACAATCTGGTGCAGAAGCACAAAAAATTACAGCTCAGTCCGACGTACAGGGCTCTCTCAGGAAGTTTTACGGTGAAGCACAGAAATCTGTTCCGGGACAACAACTTTCCCAATCATTACTTTACACTTATTAGAGGTTACTCTTGGCACAAAAAGCAAATAAAAAGGATAAAGAGAGGTTATTACAGAGGTAATAACTTCCAAGACTCAACTAAAACTCTTGGGTTATCTCCCAACAAGTACTTTTCTTTAACGCCTTTAAGTTAGGCATAAGAACCAAGAAAAAGAATGAAGTATTCTCAAATGAAGAAGCATTAAGACCAAATTTCTTGCCTTTACCTCTCTTATTTTTATTCTTAACCTTTGGGAAAATGTTATTGTTTGGTGGAGAAAAAAGGTGCATGGTCCCTTTCCCACATCTATTATTGCTTCAAGGGGTCCTAATAGGGATCTTCCAAGTGTAATTTGTCCTTTTTCTGCACATTCAATAACAAGGTAATCAGTAGAAATCATTTTCCCAAGGATCTTTTTAAACACTCCTTTATCTATTCCAATAGGAAATAAGGTAGCATTATTGGTGAGAGATATTTCTTTTCCTCCTTCAACGAGCCCCCAAAGATTCAGAGATTCATAAATAGCTTTGGGCATAAGACAAAATTCAGACATGATATCACAGCGAGCTTGAAAAGTTTCAGTGTTTATCTCAATCTTTACTGTAGGGAACCACTTTGATGGTTCAGAGTTTATTGGAACATAATCATGTTGCTCCCTAAGCGTATTATAGCACCCTTATAATCTAGCAGTGCTAGCCTCAAGAGTGTCGAACCTAACAAATATTTTTACGAAAGAAGTATCAGTTTGGCTAGGCAAGTTGTAAGTGAGGATTAATTTCTTTATAGCATTAATGGCATCATCCTCATTACTTTGGAGGAAATCTCCTCCCGCAATAGCATCTAAAGCATATCTATAGCAAAGAGCAATCCCAAGGTAAAAACTGCTAAGGAACAATCCTTGAATCATTTTAGGCTCAGTCTTTTGATGTAGATCAGAGATTCTAGACCAAGCTTCCTTAAAACTTTCCTCAATTCCTTGTTTAAAAGTGAGAATCATTTCCTCGGGTGACATAGTGATTGGAGCAAGGCTAGACATAGTGTCAACTCAAGATAGGAACTAATTTTTTTGTGTTTTCAAATAAGAAAGGAAAACAAGTAAAACTAATTTTTTTGTGTTTTTTTAAGAACAAAACAAGCAAACAAGGCAAAAAGAAAACTAAGCAAAACAAAAACAAAAAAGTAAAGAGATTGGTTATGAGGGACTCCGCTTGTGAAGATGTCCTTAACTCCCCGGCAACGGCACCAGAAAAATGCTTGATGGCTCAATGCACGGCGCCCAGAAAAATGCTTCATGGCGGTGTTGATGTAGAGCTCGTTGGGAACCCCAAGAGGAAGGTATGATGAGCACAACAGCAAGTTTCCCTCAGTTCTGAAACTAAGGTTTAATCGAACCAGTAAGAGCAAGGAGACACCTCAAAGGTGTTACTAGCTGAGCTTTGGCAGGGCGCACTACCGGTGCTAGTAGCAACGTGGAGACCTACACAACACAACCACAGAACTTTGTCCCCAACTTGCGATGAGGTTGTCAATCTCACCGTTGTTTTGCAGAAAACAAAGGATTAAACGTATCGAATAGAAAGAAGTAAAAGTTTGCAGAAAGTAACCACAAAGTAGAAATAGTTTATAGATTGTCTGTAAAGTAAAGGACCGGGATCCATAGTTCACTAGAGGTGGCTCTCCTTAGATAGATAACATGCTGGGTGAACAAATTACAGCGGGGCAATTGACAAACACCGAGAAAGCAATACATGCATATACTAATCATCTTGACTCCTTTGAGACTTGATTGGGCATTACAACATAATACATAGACCGCCATCCAACTACATCTATGACTAATAATCCACCTTCAGGTTATCATCCGAACCCCCTCCAGTATTAAGTTGCAAGCAACATATTATTGCTTTATGAACTGCGTGTAAAGTAAACAATACAATTGTTCTATGAACAAAGGATCGTTGTTTTCTCCCTAGTAGCAACAACACATCTAGTACCTTAGAGATTTCTGTCACTTCCCCAGATTACCAGAGGCATGACCCCACTATCGAGCATAAATACTAACTCTTGGAGTTGCTAGCATCTACTTGGCCAAGATAGCTACTAACAACAGAAAGCATGCAAGATCTCAAATAACAAAGACATGATAGAATCAATAATCAATTTGAAATAGCATCTCAATATCCATCGGATCCCCACAAACACAACATGTAAGAATTACAAATAGATGATCTTGATCATGAACGGAGCTCACAAGATCTAAACATGAAAGCACAAAGGAGGAGAAACTAGCCATCTAGCTACTACATGGATCCGTAGTCCAAGGATGAACTACTCACGCATCACACCGGAGGCTTGCATGGTGATGAAGAAGGCCTCTAGGGTGAATTCCCCTCTCCGGCAGGGTGCCGGTAAGAGCTTCAGATCCCCCCCGATCTAGGGACGGAGACAACGGCAGCTACAGACTCTTTCGTGGATTTTTGATCGGGTACTTAGGGTTTTCGTCCCGAGGGTAACTTATAGGCGGAAGGAGAGGCTGAGGGGGTGCTGGGGACGGCCAGACCACCCCCTGGCACGGGCCAGGCCTGGCCGCGCGACCAGGTGGTGTGGCCGGCCCCCAACCCTTCTCCATCTCGTATTCTGGAACTTGATCCCTTCCGGAAAAATATGCACTTTGGCTTTTGTCCCGTCCAATTCTGAGAATATTCATTTTCTGACTTTTCTGGAACCAAAAACAACAGAAAACAGGCAGCTGGCACCGTGGCTCGTATTAATAGGTTAGTCCAAGAAATCATAATAAAAGTACTCCAAAGTTGGAACAAAACACAAGAAAGTGGATAAAACCAAGCATGGAACATCAAAAATTATAGATACATTTGCAATGTATCAACATCCTCAAGATTAACTCCTGCTCGTCCTCGAGTAGGTAAGTGATAAACAGAAATAATTTTTGAGGTGACATGCACCATCAAAACTTGATCAAAGTATTTGCAAAACTCAAAGCTGGGATCATAGTACTTCAATCATAACATGAAAGACAAAGTTCTAGCAATAGGCAAAGAAACTATGATGCAGCATAAAAAGATACAAACAAAAGATTCATGAATAACATGCTTTGCAAGACGTTTGTTTGTTTCACATAAAGAAAACATGGCATAAAAGTATTAAGCTTGTCCCTCAATAGAGTAGCAAATATAAATGCATAGGACACCTTCAAAGTTCATAAGAGTGACTAGATACAATAGTTTCAAACAAGCAATAACACCCGGATTTTTAATCCCAGATGCCCGTTATGCCGTACCTCGCAATCCCAGGATTACCATTTTTGCGAGACATAACGGATTGGATATCACAGTACATCATCCATTACAAACCATACATAAGGTTCTTACACAGATAAGGATCTCATGATCCAGTCTTAATACAACAAACAACGGAAATAAAGATAGCGTATTGGTGGGGTCCATCTTCAGGGGCACATGCAATGCGGACGAAGGCAGATAGTCCTAGTTATCATATCCGTCCTGCTGACCCTCATCTTGATAATCTCCTTCATAGTCTGGCCATGATAATAGCCAGGGACAAAAGCCATGAGTACTCTTTAAGTACTCGCAAACTACCACTAACAAGTATTATGAATCCAAGTTAAAGTGCTAACTCTATGTTTAACTATAAAGTTAAGTTTGAAACCTAAGCAGAGTTCTGAAGCAAAGAAAGATAAAGTAAAACTCTACAATCACTTAAGTTGGGAAAACTATTGTCATAAACACAACCCTGTTGTGGTCAAGTCAAGATGCATCATTCTTTTCAAAATCTTTAGAAAACATCTAACAACGAAACAATATGGCCATTCCAACTGTCCATAACTGCGGACGCGGCTATTCGAATAGTTTGACACTCTGCAGAGGTGGTACACTTTCACCACAAGATTCGATACATCTGTCAGGGATAACCCTGGATCATCATACTTAGTATGCAGATAATCAAACATAACTTTCCCTTTACACACCCTAGTATAAGCACCTCTCCTATGAGCATGGCCTCCCAACCATGACATCAGTCATCTTGGGCACTGCATAGGTGCACAACATCGAGAGGTAGCCTCAGCTCAAACCTCTCCCGTGAGGGAACTAATACTAATGCATATAAATTTCCAGCTAAGCCTTACCCAATTCAAGTAATGTGGCTGTACGGTAAATTTGGAATGGTATCACATCCGAATCCAACCATCAGTTTTATAAAAGGGTTAAGGCTCATGCCTCAACATTCTCATCAACATCAATCCTTTGTGTTTCTTAACACATGTCAAAACATCTCAATAGAATGACTCATCATTCCAAGGTTTTCATAATTCATTTTCACCAAGTGTTCCCATCTAAAGTGACTTAAGTTTTTGATCTACTCTAACTACTAAGTTAAGTGTGTTCACTAAGGTGAAAAAGATGGGTTCAATCTCATGCCATAGAATGACATCTAAAGGGTTCTAAATAGGTCAAGTTTTATACTTTTTATGCTACCTTCTAAACAAGTAAAAGACTTTGTACAAACTAAGAGGGTAAAACTTGTAACTAAGACTTGGGGTACCAATAGTCAAAGGGGTGTGATCAAGGCATGCTTAAGGCATCTTTGCTAAACCATCTAGTTTGATTCTAGTTTGCTGAGTACTACACTTGCAAGTGCTAACTTGCAAGGGTTAATCTTGGATAGTGCTAGCTTGCTAATAGTAGCTGACATTGTTAATGGTGGCTTGCCTTGGTTTGTGCAGTGGTTGAAGTTTTCTTCTTCTTCTTCTTCTTGGTAGAACTCCTCCTCCTCGAAAGCTTGCTCGGTACTATTGTCTATAAATACATAGGGAGTGCACAATCACCAAACAATACTTAACTAGGCTAGATAGCATTCTAAGACACACACTTGATGATCTATTATCATCACAAGCATCTCAAGTTTAAATCAAAAGTTCCCTTCTTTTTATTTTAGAAAAGTAATTTCTACTCATTGAAAAATTAACTAAAATTTAATATTCACCACCAAAATATGGGATCATGTGGACACATGTCCTCACCACATAATCTAACATGTGGGAATGAGATTTAAGGGTTGGATCAATATTACTTTGGTTTAAGTTCATTATTTAATGATTTAAAGTGACTACAAATGCCTATATAGCATTATTTTGGTACTAGTCCAAAGTCACTGCATGTAAACCTTAATATTATTACATATTTGGATAGATATGGTGAAATGTTATGTTTGACAGTTGGAATCAACTCAAAATCTAACTTGGTTGATTTTATAAAAATGTTGCAAGTTGCAAAAGCTTCTGTCTTCTTATTTTTATTAGGAGAGATCTATAACTCTAATTGAATTAAATCTAACGGGCTTGGGTAGATTACTTCCATACCTTTCAGGCAAAATTAGTTTCATGCAATTTGGATATGTAAAACTCACAGAAATGATTTTTGAAATACTGGTCAGAAACTAGATTTAACAAAAAAAGAAAAAAAAACCCAGATTTGAATCAGTGGGCTAGCGCGGGAAAAGGAATGGGCCGGCCTAGTGGCGCTCAGCGACACTTAAAACGCGAAGCGGTACGCGCGCTGTCGGCCGTCCGATTAGAAGCTAGATCAACGGCTGAGGGTCGTCGTCGACGACGAACAGGTCGCCGGCGAGCTCGAACCCTAGCGGCTCGGTGGGGGTCTGCTGGGGGCGTACCAGGGCTCCAGCGGGGTCGGCGAGGTGGGCAAACGACGTGGAAGACGACGGCAAGGCGAGGCATGGTCGCGGCAGAGCTTGGGGCGGTTGAAATCAACGACGCCCTTCTCCTCCTGCCGTGGCTGCTCCGGTTCCAATTCCGGCGAGGCAGAGCTCGCCTTGCTTCGGCTAGAGGTGGGTGAGGTTTAGAGAGGTGAGGGGAGTGGAATGGTGTGGAGAAGAACGGCTGGGAAGGGCTCCTTTTATAGGCTCGACGGTGAGACCGAGCGGGATGGGCGGTCGACGGTGGCGACATGGCTACGGCGAGGTAGAGGCATGGCTCGGGGTGGAGATCGATGGGCGGTTCCCTGGCGGTGCTCTGGAGCTTAAATACGGCCGTAGGGGCGGTGGCACGCAGTCGGGGCGAGGTGGCGCTCTGCGCGGCAGAAGAAGCGGTGCCCATGGCGAGCGGTGGCTGTGGTGCGTTGGGCGGCGAACGGGCGTGTCCGTCGTGTTCCCTGTGTCGTGGCGGAGCGGTAGGCGCGGGCTGCGGTCGAGTGGCGGCTTGTGCACGCGTGCCGGGTGCGGCGCTCTGGCGTGCGCTCGGCATGGTGCGGTGGCATTGGGCGTGGTTTGTTCTCGGTGGTCCACTGCACTCCTGGGCCCGGGCAAGGGACAGGGGGTGGCGGTGAGCTCCTGGCTACCTCCTAGACATGGCGAGAGAAGAGGGAATGGTCTGCTGCAGCGGGGCAAGGGTTGGCCGACGAGGCATGGTTCGACATGGCTTGGCCTTGCCACTAGGGTGTAGCGGATGGGGTGGTAATGGCATGGTTTGATCAAGTGGAGACAGAGGGAGTGTTTTGTGGTCAATTGGGTGGCAAAACCCTGTAGAAAGAGTGAGCTAGCTAGTTATGTTTGATTCTGCCTGCCATGTGTTTGATGAAATGGCCGGATGAAAATTCTTTTTGAATTTTGAGTTCCAAATTTTTTTGGTGATCTCCACTAGTGATAGATAGTCTCTGGTTGCAAGGGTTTTGAAAGTGGAGCTGAAAAAGGTGGGTTTTGAAATAGGGGTGATCTATGCATATGCAATAGATTCAATTTTAAACTATCATTTAAAATAGTTTACATAATGTTTTTAGCAGATCAAAAGGTGGGCCTTGGTACCTCATTTTGTGTAGTAGCAAGGGGTACAAAGATCCAGAATTGTTTCTGTTAAAATGTGAGTACTAGGAATAGCCAAAGTAGGTATGGGAGTTAAATTTGCCAAAATGACCATTCCTCCTTTTTAATTCTTTTTGATTTGATTTTCTTTAGGAAAAGTTTGGGAATGATGTAGATGATGTTTAAATCACCTAAGAAACATTTTACAAGGATTGGATCACTCAATCATGGCAATTCAAACAACTCCTAAATTAAATGCACATATATATGAATGCTTTCATTTTAACTTTGAAAAAGTTTTTGTTAACCCCAAATTTGATTGGTTTGAGCTTGATAAGCTTGGATTGAAGTTTTGGGATGTTACAAACCTTCCCCCCTTAAACAAAATCTCGTCCCGAGATTTACAAAGAAAACTAGGAACTAAAGAGATCTGGGAACTCCATCCTAATGTAATCTTCTCGCTCCTAAGTAGCTTCCTCCTCGGTATGGTTGCTCCACTGAATCTTGAGAAACTTGATACTTCTGGTCCTGGTGGTTCTGTAGGCTTCTTCTAAGATACGAATGGGTACTTCTCGATAGGTCAAGTCCTTGTTGATTTCCACAGCTCTGTGATCGATGTTCTTGAAAACTTCAGTCTGCTCAGGCACTTCCAAGCATTTGCGAAGTAACGAGATATGGAACACACTGTGGATGGCTGACATCTCTTTAGGCAGTTCCAACTGATACGATACTTCTCCTCGGCGGTTCAGAATCTTGAAAGGTCCGATATATCTGGGGGCTAACTTTCCTTTCAGACTAAAGCGTTGAGTTCCTTTCAAGGGTGAAACCTTGAGATATACAAAATCTCTGACATTGAAAGTCAGGTCTCTTCTTCTTTTGTCGGCATAGCTCTTTTGTCTGGATTGGGCTGTCTTGAGCTGCTCACGGACTTTGTGAACTTTCTCTTCTGCTTCTCGGAGAATGTCGGGTCCGAAGATCTAACTCTCTCCTACTTGCAACCAATTCAAAGGGGTACGACACTTTCTTCCGTATAGGAATTCAAATGGTGCCATTTGCAAACTAGCTTGATAACTGTTGTTATATGAGAATTCTACGAATGGCAGGCAGTCTTCCATTTTGATCCATATTCAAATACACAAGCTCTAAGCATATCCTCTAGGATCTAGTTAACTCTCTCAGTCTGTCCATATGTTTGCGGATGATATGCTGTGCTGAAGTTCAACTTGGTTCCTAGTCCTTCTTGGACTTTCTGCCAAAATCTTGAGGTAAACTGGATTCCTCGATCTGATACTATGGTCTTGGGGGTTCCATGTAGACTAACAATCCTAGCAATGTATAGCTCTGCTAACTTTGCACTATGGTAAGTTGTCTTGAGAGGTATAAAGTGGGCGACCTTGGATAGTCTATCAACTATGACCCAGATTGAGTCATTTCCCCTACTAGAAGTAGGTAAACCGGTGATAAAGTCCATTCCGACGGAATCCCATTTCCATTCCGGAATCTGCAATGGTTGCATTAGTCCTGCAGGTCTCTGATGCTCTGCTTTGACTCTTTGGCAGATGTCACATTTGGCGATGTAGCTTCCGATCTCTCTCTTCATCTTGTGCCACCAAAATTGTTCTTTCAAATCCTGATACATCTTTGTTCCTCCTGGGTGGATAGAATAAAGAGTATCATGAGCCTCCTTCATGATAACTTCCTTCAGCTCCGAATCTGCTAGAACACATATACGTCCTTTGTACCACAGTACTCCTTTTTCATCTTCGGTGAATCTAGGTACTTCTCCTGTACCAATACGACGTTTGATTTTGTCGATACTTTCATTCCCCTTCTGGGCTTCCTTGATTTGGCTAATCACAGTGGGTTGAAGTTCAATGCTAGCTAGGAATCCTTTGCTAACTAATTCAGTCCTGAAATGCTCCAACTCTTCATACAAACTTGGTTGCTTCTCCTTGATCATGGTGTTAAGCCTACACAACAATCTGCTAAGAGCATCCGCTACCACATTGGCTTTGCCGGGGTGATAGTGAATGTCAAGGTCATACTCCTTGATTAACTCTATCCATCTTCTCTGCCTCATATTCAGCTCCTTCTGAGTGTAGATATACTTCAAGCTCTTATGATCTGAGTAAATCTCACAGCGATTACCCATCAAATAATGACGCCAGGTCTTCAGTGCTAGGACTACAGCTGCTAGTTCAAGATCATGGGTCGGATAGTTCTGCTCATGTTGCTTCAATTGTCGAGACAGATAAGCGATGACTTTGCGTTCTTGCATCAATACGCATCCTAGAACAATCTTGGATGCGTCATAATACACATCAAATGGCTTCTTGATGTCTGGCATGACCAAAATTGGGGCTGATATCAATCTCCTCTTCAGCTCCTGGAAACTGGCTTCACATTTGTCTGTCCATTCAAACTTTTTGTCCTTCTTCAACAATTGGGTCATTGGTCGGGCTATTCTCGAGAATCCTTCTATGAACTTGCGGTAATATCCCGCTAATCCGAGAAAGGCACGGACTTGGGTTTGAGTGGTTGGGGCTTTCCATTCTTCAACATCTTTGATCTTTGCAGGATCAACAGAGACTCCTCCGGCAGACACAATATGTCCTAGGAATCCTACTTCTTTCAGCCAAAACTCACACTTGCTGAACTTGGTATATAGCTGATGCTCTCTCAGGGTTTCTAGGATGATTCTTAGATGTTGCTCATGCTCTTCTTCTGACTTGGAGTAGATAAGGATGTCGTCGATAAACACAACTACAAACTTATCTAGGAAATTCATAAAGATCTTATTCATGAGATTCATGAAATAAGTAGGGGCATTGGTTAATCCAAAAGACACAACCGTATACTCGTATAAACCATAGCGAGTAGTAAAGGCGGTCTTTGGAATATCCGTTGCACGAATCTTAAGTTGGTGATAACCAGTCCTAAGATCAATCTTTGAGAATACCTGAGCTCTAGTCAACTGATCAAATAGATCCTCTATCTTTGGCAAAGGGTACTTGTTCTTGATGGTGACATCAGTCAATTTTCTATAATCTGTGCACAGACGGTTGCCTCCATCTTTCTTGTCGACGAATAACACTAGTGATCTCCAAGGCGATGCGCTTGGTTGAATTAAACCTTTGGCTAGCATAGCATCCAACTGCTTCTTCAGTTCCACTAACTCTGATGGGTTCATGCTATAGGGTCTCTGGGTTATAGGTCCGGTTCCGGGGATTAGTTCGATAATGAACTCAATATCCCTATCCGGGGGCATACCTGGCAATTCATCTGGGAATACGTCGGGGTATTCACAGACTACTCTGACTTGGTCAATGGTGGGCAAGGCTACACTCTGGTTGCACTTGAATTGACGGGGTAAGGTTTCAGAGATATGCTCTACCGTGACTCCAGAACTACTGGTCATGGTGATGGCTTTCTTAGCACAGTTTATCAATCCTTTATGCCTTGACATCCAGTCCATACCTAGTACTACTTCCAAACCTTTGGTCCCAAGTACAATTAGGTTGGCATAAAAATCTATCCCATGTATTCTGGTAGGTATAGCTTTGCAAATTTTTCTAGCTTTGGTTGTTGAACTGGGGATTTGAACTATCATGACATGCTTCAGGTTGGTTGGACGAATCTTACTAGTGCATGCAAATTCTTCGGTGACAAATGAATGCGATGCTCCCGAATCAAACAATACTCTTGCTAAAACTGAGTTGACAGAAAACATACCCAGCACTACATCTGGCGCTTCCTGGGCTTCTTCTGCATTCATGTGGAAGAGACGGCCATTGCAGTTGTGAGGGTTCCCTGGGGCAAATCTCCTTCCTGGCTGAACACGATGCTGCTGCTGAGCTGGGGCATTCATATTGGGATTGGCGGCAGTCTTCTTGGGACACTCATTGGAGTAGTGACCCTTCACTCCACACTCGAAACAAGTGATCTGGGACTTGTCCTTGACTGCGACAGGCACAACATTGCTGCCAGTTCTGGGTGCAGTGTTGCTGTTGTTGTTGTTGTTGTGGTTCTTGGGAGGTGCATGGTTGAAATTGTTGGCATTACCGGAGTTGTGATTGTTTCGTCCGGACTTCACATTGCTTCCGCTACGGTTGGGGTAGCTTGGGCGAGAATTTGGGGGTCGGTTGTTCCTTGGTGCATATCCTGGTGAAGGGTTGGGACGGTACTTCGGGTGACTGTTGGATCCAGACTGCTGCATCATACGACGCTTGCGGTTGTCGTTTGCTTGGTTAATCTTCCCTTCCATCTGGATGGCAGAGTCGACTAGCTCTTCGAGGTCCTGGAAACGGATATTGACTAGGACAGTCTACATCTCATCATGCAGTCCGTTCAAGAATCTTTCCTTCTTTTTGGCCTCCGTGTTGATCTCATCAGGTGCATATCTGGAAAGTGACAGGAATCGGTCACGGTATTCCACCACAGTCATTCTTCCTTGCTTCAATTCGTGGAACTCATCTCTCATCCAGTTGACTAGACCCTGCGGCACGTGGGTGCGGCTGAACTTGACTTTGAATGCTTCCCATGTCATTACTTGACCATGGTTCATATTGTGGATACTATTCCACCAAGCTCTTGCATCTCCTACCAGATAGTGGGTGGCGAAGAGAACTTTCTCATTTTCATCAACTCCTGCAAGTTCTAGGTTGTTCTCCATGATCTGTAACCAGTCCTCAGCATCTAATGGGTTCTCAGATTGGTTGAAGATTGGGGGATTGGTGTTCTAAAAGTTTTTGAGTTTGGATCCCTGGTGATCCTGATTTCCATGCCCTTGGTTGTTGAGAGCCATCTGGGCGATCTGTTGAAGTGTTGCTAAGTTGGCTTGGCGTTCTGCCCTGCTTGCTTCACGGTCTGTGATGAGATTCTGCAAGATCTTTAGCATTGGGTCGTGAGATGAGCTGCTCCCTCCTTGGTTTCCACGAGTCATCTGAAGATTGAGATATAGGGTTAAGAGGGAAATTGCTAAGGTTCATGGTTTTGGGTTTTCAAAGCTAAAACTTTGAGTTAGACTCAGGTTTTTCAACTAACTTCATTTTCATTCATGCAAGCAAGCACACGATACAACACACACCACAACAATCAAAGGGGAAAACAGATGGTTTGAAGAACCATTCTGCAGGCTAAGATACATTGAGATCGATACATCTCAGGCTATGATAGTGCTCTTGTGCATCTACTCATCGTCGATGAAGTCGAAGTCCTCATCCTCAGTGTAGAAGTCCACTGCATCCTCCTCCAGAAAATCATCATCGTTGCTGAGGTAAGAATCCATGTCTCCCTGGATGTCTTCACCCTCATCTTCTTCTTCATTGGCAGCAAGCTGAGCTTCCTGCTCCTTGACAGTCTTCTCGAGGTCGGCCACCTTCTTGCGAAGATGGGCGATGGTGCGATCCTTCTTGGCACGCTGGCGGCGAAGAGACTGACGGTCTTGGACAAGCAGTGCGAAAGTCTAGGCCTTCTGGTCGGCAATGGCACGGTTCTGGTTGGCTAACTCTCTGGCATTGTCCAGTTCTTGCTGTCTGTCGTGAAGCAAGAAGTCAAGGTTCTCCACTTGACGCCTCAACTCGGGGTGGCCTCGCATTTCCATTGGTAGTCCCATGAAGTCACGTCTTGCATAGTGGGCAAAACGAGTTCCTTGAGTCTTGTTGACGCTGAGGGCACATAGACGGGCGAGAGCTTCATGCATTGCCCTTGCTAATCCATCTAGCCAGCTGTTCTCTCTCACGGAGAACTGAATTCTTCCAGAAGTTGGTGCTTCAATGGTTCCTCTAAGATCTGCGGTGACTAGCCACTGTAGGTCTCCTCCTGGGGGTCCTGGAAGTTGAGCTCCAAGAAACTCCGGGTGCGGGCGTCCCAGTAACTCCGATAGTGAATCCAGATCCCTCTCGAAGATCAGCTGACCTCCGTTGCCCAACTGGTAAAACTTGCTGAACTAGGTCTCCATCTACAAGAATTAAGGATGAGGAAGTTAGTGAGGTGATCAAGTGTGTCAAATTTTAAGTAGTAGTGTAAGAATTTTTGAGGATCATGAAGTTTTTGATAAAGAATCCACAAAGGTAAGAGAGGAGATAGTTTTTCATAAATACTCACTTTGGTTTGGAAACTAAGTTTTTGTTTGACGTCCATTCTAACTAGGGTCTCCTATGGTCAGGATGGCTCTGATATCAACTTGTCCACACCCGGATTTTTAACCCCAGATGCCCGTTATGCCGTACGTCGCAATCCCAGGATTACCATTTTTGCGAGACATAACGGATTGGATATCATAGTACATCATCCGTTACAAACCATACATAAGGTTCTTACATAGATAAGGATCTCATGATCCAGTCTTAATACAACAAACAGCGGAAATAAAGATAGCGTAACGGTGGGGTCCATCTTCAGGGGCACAGGCAATGCTGACGAAGGCAGATGGTCCTAGTTATCATATCCGTCCTGCTGACCCTCGTCTTGATAATCTCCTTCATAGTCTGGCCATGATAATAGCCAGGGACAAAAGCCACGAGTACTCTTTAAGTACTCGCAAACTACCACTAACAAGTATTATGAATCTAAGTTAAAGTGCTAACTCTATGTTTAACTATAAAGTTAAGTTTGAAACCTAAGCTGAGTTCTGAAGAAAAGAAAGATAAAGTAAAACTCTAGAATCACTTAAGTTGGGGAAACTATTGTCATAAACACAACCCTGTTGTGGTCAAGTCAAGATGCATCATTCTTTTCAAAATCTTTAGAAAACATCTGACAACGAAACAGTATGGCCATTCCAACTATCCATAACCGTGGACGCAGCTATTCGAATAGTTTGACACTCTGCAGAGGTGGTACACTTTCACCACAAGATTCAATACATCTGTCAGGGATAACCCTGAATCATCATACTTAGTATGCAGATAATCAAACATAACTTTCCCTTTACACACCCTAGTATAAGCACCTCTCCTATGAGCATGGCCTCCCAACCATGACATCAGTCATCTTGGGCACTGCATAGGTGCACAACATTGAGAGGTAGCCTCAGCTCAAACCTCTCCCGTGAGGGAACTAATACTAATGCATATAAATTTCCAGCTAAGCCTTACCCAATTCAAGTAATGTGGTTGTACGGTAAATTTGGAATGGTATCACATCCGAATCCAACCATCAGTTTTATAAAAGGGTTAAGGCTCATGCCTCAACATTTTCATCAACATCAATCCTTTGTGTTTCTCAACACATGTCAAAACATCTCAATAGAATGACTCATCATTCCAAGGTTTTCATAATTGATTTTCACCAAGTGTTCCCATCTAAAGTGACTTAAGTTTTTGATCTACTCTAACTACTAAGTTAAGAGTGTTCACTAAGGTGAAAAAGATGGGTTAAATCTCATGCCATAGAATGACATCTAAAGGGTTCTAAATAGGTCAAGTTTTATACTTTTTATGCTACCTTCTAAACAAGTAAAAGACTTTGTACAAACTAAGAGGGTAAAACTTGTAACTAAGACTTGGGGTACCAATAGTCAAAGGGGTGTGATCAAGGCATGCTTAAGGCATCTTTGCTAAACCATCTAGTTTGATTCTAGTTTGCTGAGTACTACACTTGCAAGTGCTAACTTGCAAGGGTTAATCTTGGATAGTGCTAGCTTGCTAATAGTAGCTGACATTGTTAATGGTGGCTTGCCTTGGTTTGTGCAGTGGTTGAAGTTTTCTTCTTCTTCTTCTTCTTGGTAGAACTCCTCCTCCTCGAAAGCTTGGTCGGTACTATTGTCTATAAATACATAGGGAGTGCACAATCACCAAACAATACTTAACTAGGCTAGATAGCATTCTAAGACACACACTTGATGATCTATTATCATCACAAGCATCTCAAGTTTAAATCAAAAGTTCCCTTCTTTTTATTTTAGAAAAGTAATTTCTACTCATTGAAAAATTAACTAAAATTTAATATTCACCACCAAAATATGGGATCATGTGGACACATGTCCTCACCACATATTCTAACATGTGGGAATGAGATTTAAGGGTTGGATCAATATTACTTTGGTTTAAGTTCATTATTTAATGATTTAAAGTGACTAGAAATGCCTATATAGCATTATTTTGGTGCTAGTCCAAAGTCTCTGCATGTAAACCTTAATATTATTACATATTTGGATACATATGGTGAAATGTGATTTTTGAGAGTTGGAATCAACTCAAAAGCTAACTTGGTTGATTTTATAAAAATGTTGCAAGTTGCAAAAGCTTCTGTCTTCTTATTTTTATTAGGAGAGATCTATAACGCTAATTGAATTAAATCCAATGGGCTTGGGTAGATTACTTCTATACCTTTCAGGAAAAATTAGTTTCATGCAATTTGGATTTGTAAAACTCACAGAAATGATTTTTGAAATACTGGACAGAAACTAGATTTAACAAAAATGAAAAAAACCAGATTTGAATCGGTGGGCTAGGGCGGGAAAAGGAATGGGCCGGCCCAGTGGCGCTCTGCGGCGCGGGGCTCATCTGACAAGGGGTCCTGCGTGTCAGCGGCACTTAAAACGCGAAGCGGTACACGCGCTGTGGGTCGTGCGATTAGAAGCTAGATCAACGGCTGAGGGTCGTCGTCGGCGACGAACAGGTCGCCGGCGAGCTCGAACCCTAGCGGCTCGGTGGGGGTCTGCTGGGGGCGTACCAGGGCTCCAGCAGGGTCGACGAGGCGGGAAAACGACGTGGAAGACGACGGCGAGGCGAGGCGTGGTCGCGGCGGAGCTTGGGGCGGTCGAAATCAACGGCGCCCTTCTCCTCCTGCCGTGGCTGCTCCGGCTCCAATTCCGGCAAGCAGAGATCGCCTTGCTCCGGCTAGAGGTGGGTGAGGTTTAGAGAGGTGAGGGGAGTGGAATGGTGTGGAGAAGAACGGCTGGGGAGGGCTCCTTTTATAGGCTCGACGGTGAGACCGAGCGGGATGGGCGGTCGATGGTGGCGACATGGCTACGGCGAGGTAGAGGCATGGCTGGGGGTGGCGATTGATGGGAGGTTCCCTGGCGGTGCTCTAGAGCTTAAATGCGGCCATAGGGGCGGTGGCACACGGTCATGGCGAGGTGGCGCTCTACGCGGCAGAAGCGCCGGTGCCCATGGTGGGCGGTGGCTGTGGTGCGTTGGGCGGCGAACGGGCGTTCCGTCGTGTTCCCTGTGTCGTGGCGGAGCGGTAGGCGCGGGCTGCGGTCGAGCGGCAGCTTGTGCACGCGTGCCGGGTGCGGCGCTCTGGCGTGCGCTCGGCATGGTGCGGTTGCACTGGGCGCGGTTTGTGCTCGGTGGTCCACTGCACTCCTGGGCTCGGGCAAGGGATAGGGGGTGGCGGTGAGCTCCTGGCTACCTCCTAGACATGGCGAGAGAAGAGGCAATGGTCTGCTGCAGCGGGGCAAGGGTTGGCCGGCGAGGCATGGCTCGTCATGGCTTGGCCTTGCCACTAGGGTGTAGGGAATGGGGTGGTAATGGCATGGTTTGATCAAGTGGAGACAGAAGGAGTGTTTTGTGGTCAATTGGGTGGCAAAACCCTGTAGAAATAGTGAGCTAGCTAGTTGTGTTTGATTCTGCCTGCCATGTGTTTGATGAAATGGCCGCATGAAAATTCTTTTTGAATTTTGAGTTCCAAATTTTTTGGGTGATCTCCACAAGTGATAGGTAGTCTCTGGTTGCAAGGGTTTTGAAAGTGGAGCTCAAAAAGATGGGTTTTGAAATAGGGGTGATCTATGCATATGCAATAGATTCAATTTTAAACTGTCATTTAAAATAGTTTATAGAATGTTTTTAGCAGATCAAAAGGTGGGCCTTGGTACCTCATTTTGTGTACTAGGAAGGGGTACAAAGATCCAGAATTGTTTCTGTTAAAATTTGAGTACTAGGAATATCCAAAGTAGGCATGGGAGTTAAATTTGCCAAAATGACCATTCCTCCTTTTTAATTCTTTTTGATTTGATTTTCTTTAGGAAAAGTTTGGGAATGATGTAGATGATGTTTAAATCACCTAAGAAACATTTTACAAGCATTGGATCACTCAATCATGGCAATTCAAACAACTCCTAAATTAAATGCACATATATATGAATGCTTTGATTTTAACTTTGAAAAAGTTTTTGTTAACCCCAAATTTGATTGATTTGAGCTTTATAAGCTTGGATTGAAGTTTTGGGATGTTACAGCCACTATGCTCTCAAAGTAGTGCATAAAGATAGAAGGTGGAGACTCAATATAATGGTGGAAGAAAAGCCTTTGTAAAAGGAAGTAGGGATTCAAGTCTCATAAAGAGCTTCCAAAAATTATGGTACTTATAGCTTTCAACTCTCATTGCCCCTATCATAAGCATCTTTAAGGTGATTAAGGTTGAAGTGACACAACTAAGAGGATATGCTTGACAAGTGATAAACCGAAATCTCATGCCCCTTACTTACGAAGACCGATCCTCATGCTACTCAACTTTAGGCACGAGTAAGATCTTGTCATTGTAAGTATATGTGTATCATTAAGAACCGCCAATGGGGTACCCCTTGCACATGATACAGGAGCTTTCGCATAACCAAAATGATAAGGCAAGCAGACAATGAGCATCTCAGCGATCTTTTTATTTTCTATTTGCATAGGTTTTTATTGAGGATGCTTCATAGAGTGCGCATTATGGTGATATTGCAAGTTTCCACCATGATTAGGCATGGCTTAGGCTAGCGGCCTAGGCGTTTCTCTAACACATATACAAACTCCATGATCTTACAAGTTCCACTTTTATTTCACATCGCCGGGATCCGTAAGCAAAAGAACATAATATCAACGGGGTACAAAGTACAAGTGTAATGTTGAAAGCGTTCCCCATGGTACATGGTTCTGCTAATTTCAACTTATAAAGCGCAAGCCTATACGCAACAAAGAAGGACCCAGTGGTTCAAGTTTATTAGAGGCAATAAAGTAAAGTGTGCCATCAAGTTCGTGAGAGCTTTAATCACTAGTTTTCTCATAACAAGTGGAAGTTAAAAAAAGCATGAATATACTTGGAATAGCATAAGCTAATAGGTAGGTATGGTGGACTCTTTGGAAAAACTTGGTTTAGGGAGTTGGATGCATGAGTGGAACTCATACTTGGTTGTGGAGGCTAGCAAAAGACTGGGAGCGACAAACTAAGAGAGCAATAATGGCCATAATCATTCAGAGCGACAAAACATCATTGATCAAAGCATAAAGTGATACTATAAGTTGAAAACTAAAGGATCATAAAGTCTATGGTGACTTGAGATAGTCATTAGATGGTGTGAGCATGTGCCAAGTCAACGCAAATAAAGCATCAAAGGAGAATACCACTATACTATGCTTAAATATGCTAAAACAATATTGAGCATGGCATAACAAAGCATAGGCCATGGTCAAAAATGAGCTCTTTTTACCACATAAGCATAAACTTTCCTACTCTTTTCCAAACCAAACCAAACTATTTGTAAACCAAAGTGTGAAAGAGGGTGTCCAACCAACTTATTCAGAAAACCAAGCAAACCAAGCAAACTAAAAACCAAAACTAAATCGAAAAAGAAGACGCTCCAAGAGAAACACAACTGTGCACGAAACAATAAAAATGAAGCGTTTGGAAGAAACCTAGAATTTTTTATCGATGAAGAAGGGGATGCCTTGGGCATCCCCAAGCTTTGACGCTTGTACTTCTTGGATATTTCTTGGGGTGACACGCGTGGCATCCCCAAGCTTGAGCTTTAGTCCATCCTTCATCTCATTACTCATTCCTTCCATACACCTGAAAATTTTCCTTCATACAAAACTTCACACAATCTCATTAGCAACATTAGTTCACTTAAGATAAATAAGTCTCAAGGTTCAGTTCTAACATCAAATAAACTTCCATTAGAACACTAGATACCGTAGCACTTCCCTCAAAAAGCTCAATTCCCCAAAGGAACTCAAGAAGGAACTAACAAGAAGCAAATGCAGAAAAATGGCAGAAATCTGTCAAAACAGACCTGCAGGTAAAGACGAATTTTTTCGAAGACCTTCTATTGCTCAAATCAAAAAGTGTTGAACTCACGGAAGTTAGATAACAAACTGGGGCAGAAGTACACAAAATTACAGCTCAATCCGACGTACAGAGCTCTCTCAGGAATTTTTACGGTGAAGCACAAAAATCTGTTTCGGGATAGCAACTTTCCCAATCATTACTTCACTCTCATTAGGGGTTACTCTTGGCACAAAAAGCAAATAAAAAGGATAAGGAGAGGTTATTACAGAGGTAATAACTTCCAAGACACAACTAAAACTCTTGGGTTATCTCCCAACAAGTACTTTTCTTTAACGCCTTAAAGTTAGGCATAAGAAAGCTTGAAAAGATGCTCACATAAGAAATATGAATTGAAGTAAAAGTGAGCATCAAGAAGCAAATTCAAAACACATTTAAGTCTAACCCAATTCCTATGCATAGGAATCTTGTATGCAAATAAATTCACAAAGAACAAAGTGACAGGAATAGGAAGATAAAACAAAAGTAACTTCAAAACTTTCAGCACATAGAGAGGTGTTTCATTACCATAAAAATTTCTACAACCATATTTTCCTCTCTCATAATAATTTTCAGTAGCCTAATGAATAAACTCAACAATATAGCTATCACATAAGGCATGCTTTTCATGATCTACAAGCACTAGAGTTTTATTATAAACATTTTCAAAAGAATCCTCGGGAACATAACATTCACCCTCCTTTGATAAGCATGGGGACAATCAAATAATGTAAGGGATAAAGAGTTACTCTCATTAGAAGGTAGGCATGGGTAGATCCATTCTTCCTCCTTTTGTCCATCACTCTCCTCCTATTTTTCATCTAATGAGCTTTCAGGTTCAGCAATTTCTTCTTCCATGGAGGTCCTAGCAGGCGGTGGTTCATCTATTACCTTAGCAGTCATAAAACTGTTCCCAAATAGGAAATTGAGTGAGCTATCCATAATGAAATAGTGATTGGAGCAGAGCTAGTCATAAAGGCAACTTAAGAAAGGAACTAGTTTTTTTTGTTTTATTGAAATAAGAAAGCAAATAAGTAAAACTAATTTTTTTGTGTTTTTTGAAGAACAAAACAAGCAAACAAAGCAAAAAGAAACTAAGCAAAACAAAAACAACAAAGTAAAGAGATTGGTTATGAGGGACTCCCCTTGTGAAGATGTCCTTGACTCCCCGGCAACGGCGCCAGAAAAATGCTTGATGGCTCAATGCACGGCGCCAAAAAAATGCTTGATGGCGGTGTTGATGTAGAGCTCGTTGGGAACTCCAAGAGGAAGGTATGATGAGCACAGCAGCAAGTTTCCCTCAGTTATGAAACCAAGGTTTAATCAAACCAATAGGAGCAAGGAAACACCTCAAAGGTGTTACTAGCTGAGCTTTGGCAGGGTGCACTACCGGTGCTAGTAGCAACGTGGAGACCTGCACAACACAACCACAGAACTTTGTCCCCAACTTGCGATGAGGTTGTCAATCTCACCGTGTTTTGCGGAAAACAAACGATTAAACGTATTGAATGGAAAGAAGTAAAAGTTTGCAGAAAGTAAACACAAAGCAAAAACAGTTTATAGATTGTATGTAAAGTAAAGGACCGGGATCCATAGTTCACTAGAGGTGGCTCTCCTTAGATAGATAACATGATGGGTGAACAAATTACAGCGGGGCAATTGACAAACACCGAGAAAGCAATACATGCATATACTAATCATCTTGACTCCTTTGAGACTTGATTGGGCATTACAACATAATACATAGACCGCCATCCAACTGCATCTATGACTAATAATCCACCTTCAGGTTATTATATGAACCCCCTCCAGTATTAAGTTGCAAGCAACAGATTATTGCTTTACGAACTGCGTGTAAAGTAAACAATACAATTATTCTATGAACAAAAGATCGTTGTTTTCTCCCTAGTAGCAACAGCACATCTAGTACCTTAGAGATTTCTGTCACTTCCCCAGATTACCAGAGGCATGAACCCACTATCGAGCATAAATACTAACTCTTGGTGTTGCTAGCATCTACTTGGCCAAGATAGCTACTAACAACGGAAAGCATGCAAGATCTCAAATAACAAAGACATGATAGAATAAATAATCAATCTGAAATAGCATCTCAATATCCATCGGATCCCCGCAAACACAACATGTAAGAATTACAAATAGATGATCTTGATCATGAACGGAGCTCACAAGATCTAAACGTGAAAGCACAAAGGAGGAGAAACCAGCCATCTAGCTACTACATGGATCCGTAGTCCAAGGATGAACTACTCACGCATCACACCGGAGGCTTGCATGGTGATGAAGAAGGCCTCCAGTGTGAATTCCCCTCTCTGGCAGGGTGCCAGGAAGAGCTTCAAATCCCTCCCGATCTAGGGATGGAGATGACGGCGGCTACAGACTCTTTCGTGGATTTTTGATCGGGTACCTAGGGTTTTCATCCCGAGGGCAACTTATAGGCGGAAGGAGAGGCCGAGGGGGTGCTGGGGCGGCCAGACCACCCCCTGGCGCGGGCCAAGCCTGGCCGCACGGCCAGGTGGTGTGGCCGGCCACCATCCCTTCTCCGTCTCCTATTCTGGCACTTGATCCCTTCCGGAAAAATAGGCACTTTGGCTTTTGTCCCGTCCAATTCCGATAATATTCATTTTTTCTGACTTTTCTGGAACCAAAAACAACAGAAAACAGGCAGCTGGCACTATGGCTCTTGTTAATAGGTTAGTCCAAGAAATCATAATAAAAGTACTCCAAAGTAGGAACAAAACACAAGAAAGTGGATAAAACCAAACATGGAACATCAAAAATTATAGATACATTTGCAATGTATCACGCGTCTTCATGGACGGCGGAAGCGGCATCAACCTTATATTCGCAAGTACCTTGCAAGCAATGAGGATCCCTCTGACTTGCTTAGAGGCCTCAAACACAACATTCAACGGCATCGTCACAGGCAAGGGCATGTATCCCCTTGGCAAAATCAACCTCGACGTCATCTTCGGCACGCCGAAAAACTTTCAGCGCGAGCGCATCGACTTCAAGGTCGTCGACTGGCCCTCACAGTACCACTGCATTCTCGGACGTGTCGCGTTCGCTAGGTTCATGGCAGTACCACACTACGCCTATTTGCAGATGAACATGCCAGGACCTAATGGTGACATCACAGTCAACGGGAGCTTCCAGAGGTTTGACAGGGAATTCAATAGAATCTCCCAGTCCTTCGGCATGCAGGAAGAACTCGCAAGACCAAAGGAGTCGATAGACAAAAATCTGCCTCCCCTGAGCCGGCCAAGTGCACCTGACCTATCTTTCGACTCATCGGTGCACACAAAGAAAGTCTAGGTCCACCCATCGGATCCCGCCAAGACAGCCCTCATCGCCAACAACTTGAGTCCCGCATAGGAACTCGCGCTCGTCGAATTCCTCCATGAGCACTGGGAAATCTTCGCCTGGTGTCCAGCGGACATGCCAGGTGTTCCTAGGGAATTCGCCGAGCATGCACTCGACGTCAACCTAGACGCAAGGCCAGTCAAGCAAACAATCCGGCGATTATCTGAGCCAAGAGCAAAGGTAGTCGGAATGGAGATCAACAGACTCCTCGATGCCAAATTCATACACGAGATCAAGGAAAGCACTTGGCTCGCAAACATGGTGCTAGTACCAAAAAAGGACACGGATATCCTGCGGATGTGCGTGGACTTCACAAAGGACCACTTCCTGTTACCGCGAATCGATCAGATCATCGACTCCACCACGGGATGCTAGCGCCTCTGCTTCCTCGACGCCTACTCAGGCTATAACTAGATTCGAATGAAGTAGGAAGACCAAGAAAAAACAGCGTTTACAACGCCTTTTGGTGTGCTCTGCTACAACACAATGCCCTTCGGGCTAAAGAACGCAGGAGCCACCTATCAGCGGTGCATGCAAGCTTGCCTCAAGAACCAACTCGGTCGCAACATTCAAGTCTATGTCGACGACATAGTAATCAAGACCAAAGAGGAAGTCCCACTAATCGACGATTTGTGCGAAACCTTCGCTAACCTCGATCGCTACCGGATCACGCTCAATCCGGACAAGTGCGCCTTCGGCGTACCATCTGGGAAACTACTCGGATATCTTATCTCCACGAGAGGGATCGAGGCGAACCCGAAGAAAATAAAAGCCATACTGGCCATGGAGAAGCCGAAAAACATAAGGGGCGTCCAACAATTGGTCGAGCGAATCGCGGCTCTCAGTCGATTTATCAGTCAGATGGGTGAAAAGGCACTGCCCTTCTACCAACTCCGCCGCAAAGCTCAAGTGGACCAATGATGCGTAGGAAGCATTCGAAGACCTCAAGCGCCTATTATCCACCTCGCCAGTACTAGTGACCCCACGAGAAAGGGAACCGTTGTTGTTGTTATATATCTTCGCCACCAACCAAGTGGTCAACACAGTGCTCGTAGTCGAACGAGCCGAGGAAAACAAGGTCCACGGGGTACAGCGCCCAGTCTACTACCTCAGCGAGGTACTTATGCCAACAAAACAGTGGTACCCGCACTACCAGAAACTGGCGTACGACGTCTTCATGATGACCTGGTGACTGCGCCACTACTTACAAGAACACCCAATCGTGGTAGTCAATGACGCCTCGCTTGGGCACATCCTGAACAATCCCGACGCCACCGGACGAGTCGCACTTTGGGGAATCGAACTGTCTCCACGAGACATCACATATGAAAAACGCGACGCAATCAAGTCACAAGTTCTCCCTGACTTCCTGGTGCACTAGATGGAGAACCAGCTCCCCGAAAAACCAGATATATCCTACCTCTAGACAATTCACTTCAACGGATCCAAGCGGAAGGACGGAGCTGGCGCAGGTGTCATACTGACATTGCCCCAGGGAGACAAGCTGAAATATATCCTGCGAATGCAGCTCACTGCCTCCAACAACGAAGCTGAATATGAGGCCCTGCTACATGGGATGAGGATGGCAAAAGCCTGCGGCGCCAAAAGGCTCATAATATATGGCGACTCCAAGCTGGTCGTCAACCAGACAATGCACGAGTGCGACGCACTGAACAACAACATGATCGCCTACCGCAACCTCTACGACACACTCGAAGGGGATTTCGACGGCTGCGAGCTACGACACATAGGTCACGAAAGCAATGAAAAGGCGGACGCACTCGCCAACATAGGCTCTACCTGCGCCCCCATACCACCTAGGGTATTTCTCGAGCACATCTGCGAATGCTCCATCAAGCCAAAGGCCGTAGAGAAGAAAACAAGCGCATCAACGGACTCGGGGCTACGCCACCAAATGAGCCAATGGCACTCGACGACTTGGAGCTGGATATAGGACTCGAAGGACCAATGATCGTCATGATGATCGAGCCATCCTGGCCTCAACCGTACATCACGTACCTTCTCAGCAAGAGGCTACCGGACGATCCGACTGATGCACGGCACATCGCGCGACATTCCAAGGCATTCGCTGTTATCAACAGCGAACTATACAAGCGTAGCATCACATGAGTACTCCAACGATGCGTCTCCACGGTCGATGGAAGAGCTGTTCTCGATCGACATCCATGAGGGGACCTGCGGACACCATGTTGGTAGTCAAGCCCTCGTTGCCAAAGCTCTACGAGCTGGATTCTACTGGCCTACGGCCATGCGCGACGCCAAGGACATCGTCCAGAAATGCAACACGTGCCAGCAATTCGCGGACAAGCCGCACGCACCTGGCGCAGAGCTCCGGCCAATTCCATTGGCCTGGCCCTTCGTGCAATGGGGACTCGACATGGTTGGCAAGCTCCCCAAGTCCTCACGAGGAGGCTACGTCTACCTCCTGGTCGCAGTCGACAAATTCACCAAGTGGATAGAGGCCATGCCAGTGACCAATCAATCAGGGCACAACGCAGTCAAGTTCTTCGAGTTCATCGTCTACCGCTTCGGAAGTGCCACACAGCATCATCACAGACAATGGGACGAACTTCACATCCAAGGAGTTCCAAGAATTCTGCGAGAATCTGGGAATCAACATGAGTTACGCCTCGGTAGCACATCCACAGACCAACGGTCAGGTCGAAAAAGCGAACAGGCTCGTCTGCGGCGGCATCAAGAAGCGACTCCTCCAGCCACTCAAACAAGCCGTGGGTTGCTGGCCAGAAGAACTACAATTAGTACTCTGGAGCCTACGCACAACTCCAAACAGTGCTACAGGGTACACCCTGTTCTTCATGGTGCACGGGGTTGAAGCGGTGCTACCCGCCGAAGTACGATACAAAGCACCGCGCGTGGTCGCTTACAGCGAGCAGCAGTCAACCCTGGCAGTCAAAGATTCCGTTGAACTCCTAGATGAGGAAAGGGAAATCGCCGTGGAAAGATCAATGATCTACCAGCAGAACCTGCGCAACTACCATAGTAGGAGGCTACGCCCCAGATCCTTCGTCGAAGGCGACCTGGTCCTGCGACTGAAGCAGCAAGGGCATCTCAAGCTCGAGTCTCCCTGGGAGGGACCATACGTGATTACAGAAGTAATCCCAGGTGGCACCTATCGCCTTCAAGATTTAGAGACAGGAGTCGCATACTCCAACCCCTCGAACGTCGCGCAGCTGCGACGCTTCTACCCTTAGTCGCTTTTTACTTTTACATTGCAAATAAGGCTACTTAGCCACACATTGTACTTCGTACTATCCCGCGAATAAAATAAAGCTAAGTGCCCCAAAACTCTGTGTTTTTCCTTTATTTTTCGCAAAATTATCCACCCGAGGGCTGCTCTACCCTATACACATCTGTTCTACGAACTAAAACGCGATATCCTGAGTAGCTGGCACACCAATCGAAACCCTTGGCAAACATCGACCCAGTTGCAACGCACCTGGTAGGTTGACAAGGGACTGAGATAAATGCATAGCCAGGCTAACGAAAAGGAATTGCATAGTGCAACGCACTCACAAAACATACACGCTAACAAGCTCTTTTATACATCATCGACAATCAATTATACACCGCATATATACGAACTTTAAAACATTGGTACAATTATGTGCAGGATACAAACTAAACTACTATTGCAACAAGAGAACATTGGTTTGCTCCTCGAAGAAGTCGACGATCTCCTCTGCTGGGCGATCCACCGCCTGATAGTACGGCACCATGTTCCAAGCAGAACCCGCTGGCGGCGCAGGTGGTCCAGCTGCAATTTCTACAATGTCTACATCAGGCCTATGCATTCGCACCAGTGACAGAGCAGCCTTGGCACCAGCCACTAACTGTTGCCGTACACACTCGCGGACCGCACTCAAGTCATGAAATTTAGCGAGAAGGGCCAGCAGGCTCGATGGAACGACGTCCAACAGGAACATCGTCCGGTAAATATTCTTCAAGCATGACTACGACTTCTTAAAAAAATGAAGCACTCGCAGCACATGATCCTACAGGGTCGCCAACTTCTTCAAATCATGATCTACCCAGAAGTACCCACTCGCCTGAAGCTGCTCTTGGGTCAGGTCATTCATGTGAATGGCAATTCGATCCTTCTCATCCTGCGGATGGCGCGCGCTGACAACTATACAAAGCAAAAGTGAAAGTATGAGGACAGCAAACCATCACGAGTGACCACAAGGAAAAGATAAGAGTAAGAAAGCTAACATTTAAATTGGTCGCCCAGCTGCGTCACCTCCCCCAACAGATATTGTTCTTGGGAGGTGGCCTTCTCTGCCTTCGATTTCCATACATCCGCATTACCACAGAGTATGGGCAATTCACGCTCCAACTGCTTCACGCGATTACGGAGTCGCGAGAGAAGAAACAGCTCATCCACCCTTGAGCACGGTGGTGCCAAAGTGACATCAAGGGGTGGCGAATCCGGAGGTTTCCTCAATGGTTCACTCGATGTGCCCTATCACAAGCCAAGCAATAAGCAATAAGAAGACTAAAGAGATGCACATACAAAAGATTCGAGTGCATTCAAGATTAGCAAACGTATCAGCAGCTACACTCACCAAAAGGCATGTTTTCGACAAGAGACATAAGCTATCTAACTATTACAAAGCTACTGAGGAGCAACTGGTTTCTTAGACTTGGACTTTGGATTTAGGGGCCTCATCGAGTCCGTGGCGGTATCAGATGCCACTGACTTTCCGCTGGCCACTGACGCCGCAGCCTTCGCCGCCTTCTTGGCTCGCTGCAGCTCCTCAGAGTACTTTGCAACTGTGTTGATCAGCTGTGGCCCATACTTGCCACAAGTATTCACGAAAGGAGTAAAGGCTACCTGCTGGCCGTCCGCGCTGACGGGCATCGCCCTTGAGATTGCTGCAGGATCAACTTCGACTCCGTGGGCTTGCACCATCGTGAGTGACATTGACACACCAGCCGCACGGAGCGAGTTCTTGAAGCTCGCAGGAACGCCTCCGGCAAGTGATTCCACCAGCTCATCCAGATTTTCGATCAACTCAGCCTTGGGTGTCATCTCCTCCCAAAGACGGCTGACCACGCCTTTAGTCTTGGCGAGCGTACCCTGCACAGCAGCGCTGCGGTCTTTGACTGCCGAGACGGCACCGCCAATGCGTCATCACAGCGGAGCGCCTGTGCGTCAAATCTCAGCCCACTAGCATCTACACAAAAATCAAGCATTGGCACAACATCAGCAGCAAATAACCACATCAAAGGCAATTAAAAAAGAGGCATTTGATGAAATTGCAGACCAGCAAATACCTGAGAGAGCCGTGGCAATCGAAAAAAGCTGTTCTTCGAACAACTTCTCCCTAGCCATGATGGAAGCACGCAGATCCTCTTCGCGCATTTGCGACTCGTCACGCGCCGCGGCGAGCGTCTTTTCTCGGGTGGCGGCGTCGCTAAGAAGGGCATTATGTTCAGTTGAAAAACACACACAAATGATAGACTATCAGTTGAATACATAGCAACGATGCAGAAAAAGAAGTAAAAAGAACCTACCTTCCACCACGCGATGGCGCGTATCCAGCATTGCATGCTGGCGACCCATCGCAAGGACCTGCTCCGCCAAGTGAGCGACTTCCTTCACAAGGAGCTGTCGTAAAAGGAAAACAAAAAAGGATCAGCAGATGACATAGATAAAATCGACTGCAACATCAGAAGAAGAGATACTACACTTACATGATCCTCAAGTGACTCCGAAGTCGATTGGTGTGCAGTCATCCGGGCAACCATCCGATGCTCCCCATCGTGTGGAGAGCTTGATGAATTATGCCCGGAGTGGGCCGCCAATGGAGGGGAAGGAGCACGTCCAACCTCTTTCTTGGCCCTGGAGGTCGCGACTCCAGATTCTTTCAAAAATTGTACGTCGTCAGAAGATGACGACACTTGTTGGCTGCAAAACAAACCAATGTCAAGAAAAGGCAACTCCAAAGAAGAACCAAAAAGGAAGACTCGAATACTTACCAATCAAACTTATCAAAGTCGAAGTTTTGATCCCCCGACTCTGACGACGATTCCTTAGGCAGCCGCATCTTCTTGCGAGAGGATGGCGCCACGGCACTCACAGGAATGGCAGGGATCGACGACTCTGCACCAACACCTACACCTTCCGGAGTCGAAGGGGCCGACGCATCCGAATCCTTGCTGCGCGAACGCTTGCGAGTATCCGGACTACTCGACTTGGGGGCTTCCTCCTCCACATCAGATGGGACGGCCGACTCCAACTCGTCCTCTTCCAAGGCTTCACGAGGGATAAACCCCTCAGGAAGAGGGGGCATACAGGGTGATACCGCCCAATCCTGCATACAGACAATAATTTAGCACAAAGTCAAGAAACAGCAAAGAAGCAACCGACAAACAAAGCTACTACGTAGCACAACTATACCTCAGGAGGAGGGTTAGCAACATCGAACGGAGGAAAGACTGGTTCACTGGGGATCACATCCTTGACGGTGTACTTGGTGACCAGTCGCACCCTTTTGTCTACCTCACTCGCGGACATGCCATCGGTAGACACGCGAGTGACATCGTCCGCGCCAGCCCACTGAAACATGGGGTGGACTCTGGCCTGTAGGGGCTGGAAGCGTTAGCGCAGCCATGTGTGAATGAGGGCGCAGGCTCCCTCCTCTTTGCCCATGCGACTCTCGAGGTCGCAGACGTGCTCGTACAATACATATGTCTCCGTGGACTCATCGGGCATAATCACGTTCTTCCAGGAATGCCTCCTCTTGCACGGTGTCACGGGGTCAAAGGGCGCGAGTCCGTAGTGGTCTCCGTCTGCCTTCTGGTCGCGGACATAGAACCACTTGTCCCTCCACCCTTGGACGGACATCATCAGCTTGATGTCAAAGTACGTGGCGGAGGGATCGACATGGATACCGCAGCCGCCTACATTGTAGACTACGAAGCCAGATGCCGATTGGCGCTTCAACTTGAAGAGGCGCTTGAAGAGGACGAAGTGCGGCTTGATTCCAAGCCAGCACTCGCAATGGCTAATGTAGCAAGCTACGTGGAGGATGGAATTGGGGGACAACTGATGGAGCTAGAGCCCGTAAACACAGAGAAGGCCCCTGAAGAAAGGATGCAGGGGCAACGAGAGGCCGCAGATGATGAACGCTAGGCACATCACCCGAAAGCCGGCAGGAGGAGAGGGGATTACCTCGCTGCCAGGGACGTGCGCATCAGTGACTGCGGACGACAAAACTCCGTCTTGGTGAAGAAGACGAAGCTCTGAGGACTAGATCACAGATGCACGCCACGCACCATTTGTGACGCGAGTGCCCTTGCCCTTCTTCTTTCCGCCGGCGGCGGTGCTGGTGCCCGTAGCGGCGGAGCCGCCCTTCTTCTTCATAGCAGCAGCGGAATCGGCCACAGCACCTCCCTTTTTCTTCCCCATTCCGCGGCGGCGATGTGACCGGAGGAAGTAGCTGGGAAATACACGGAGCTGGTCCAGTGTCGCGAAGGAAAGGAGCGCAAAGAAGGAGAGGAGCAGTGGCAATGGCGATGGAGGCAAAGGCAGAAGAGAAGTAGATGTGAAATTTACCGTTGCCGCATCGCTACTTAACCCCTTGGAAGATGCAATCCAACGGCTAATAAAAACCCTATTAGACGCGTGGCGTTCATCGCGCTCGACATGTGGAGGACCTGAAGCACGAACCGTCCCCCACTACTCCCATTACGCACAGAAATCGAGGAGGCGCAGTTAAAATAAAGATTACGCACGCCCGGTCAAACTCGCTCACGCGGACAACTGAGGTCATGGAATCGTCAGCACTGACGTCATCCAAAATTTTGCAGTAGAAGACTTCGACTACTTTAGTCCTTTCTTGAGTCTTCGACTCCACGAAGCACTCGGGGCCTACTCCCAAAGGGAGCACTGGTCGCGCACCCTACGCTTTTTTTCTTTTTGCAGGAATATGGACAATCAAAGCAAACCCAACCACTCGAAACACGGTTCGACTATAGACATGGGTTACTCCCATATGGAGCGCCGGAAGCGAATTCGACTGAAACAAGCAAACAAAACACGACAGCAGTCGCAAAAGTTCTTTAGTCCCTGCCTGAGTCTTCGACTCAACCAGGCACTCGGGGGCTACTCCCATAGGGAGCGCTGGTCGCGCACCCTATGATTATTTGTACAAAGTACTATGTGTTGATAACATCCACACTCGAAGCTTATGGTTACACCGCCTCATGATTTTTCCCTACAAAGAGATTGCGTCTCCTGGGTCACCCGAATCATCTCCGCGATGACAAAAATTCGGATGTCGCGCTTACAGCGTGAAGATAAGACCTGAATAAGGCCTGGCAACACATTTGCTGCGCACTACCAGAAATATAACCGTGCCTACAGGCACGATGAACATGCCTTGACGGACGCGTCGAGTGCTCACACCTATACACTGGAATTCGACTCCTGTAAGACCTCCGTGGCTTGAGTCGAATTACACCAGCACTTTTCCGGATTCTAGTCCGGCGACTCGAGTTCGAGTAGATGGCGTTGTTTTACCCTAAGGTAGTTAACTGATACCGATACATCGGTTAAATCAGGCACGCACATCAAAAATCCCTATGACACAAATAGAACAGTCGAAAAACATACTCAGTCATGTATTCGAAAGGATTCATAAAGTCTCCAGTCGAATCTGCGATTCCACTGGACACTCGGGGGCTACTGACATGGGTATACCCTACAGGTACTCGAGCTTGGTATATACGGCCTGAATATGTAGAGGCCCACGGTGTCGCCAAGGCCCAAATGAAGAATTCGAGTAGCCTACGGACTCTCGAAACTAAAGATAGAAAGTTCAAAGGGGAAACCCCTAACTTGTAACCGACTCGACCTGCTACCCGAGACCTAGCCTATCTATATAAAGGATAGGAGGGGGTGGCGAGGAAGACACACGCAACCCTAGTTTCCACAACCCTCGCCAGATTGCATCTGCGCACCATTGCAATCCTCGATTCCTTTGATAATTCCACGAGCAGACAAGCAGGAGTAGGGACCTCTATGAGGCCTGAACCTAGGTAAATCTTCGAGTCCCATGTGTGCTTGTTTGCTAGCCGATAGATGTCTCCAGCGCTCCCTCCTTCTCCGAAACCCAAGTCCATAACAATGGGCATTGATGAGTTAAACCATCGTCAATTAGGATTATCCGTTTGGGGAATGCCAGAGATGATTTTTTTAACAGATCCGGTAATACCAACTTTATGCGGGTTATCCGCAGAGTTACACATTGGATCCATATATGGTCATATTTTCTCCCAGAGGGCCAACAGGGGTCCATGGATTTTGGATGTAGTCGATTGGACACGGTCGCATAGATTTTCTAGGCTGGGTCACATCATATTAGAAGGCTAGATGTTTCTTAAGTGAACTTTAGTCATTTGGTTTAGGTGGATTATTTTTGTAGCCATGTTGAGCGACCCATGATTGTAATACATAACTATATTTTACGAGAGACTTTCAAACTTTGCAATAAAAAGGTCGTGTGCATAGCTTGATGCGGAGGCCCCCATTTCCAAAAAACAAACAATATACACTACGGGGAAAAATGCTTTGCCATGCAGACAGGGCTTTGCCGTCTGCCAAATGGCCAGGAACACGGCAAGGAAATACATTGCCGTGTGTGTCCCCGAAAGCACACGGCAAAGTTTAGCATCACGGCAGAGTTGTGGGAAGGAACACATCAAAGAGCAATGGGTGGAACACGACAAAGAATACCTACTAGGCAAACAACACAAGGCACACAGAGAAGTTTGTCATCACGAAAAAAAGGTGGGATCGTTTCCCTCCCGTCACACTTAACGGATCAGCCCTAACGGGACCTTCTTTGCCGTGTCTAGTGTTAGAGGGTACACGCCAGCTTTGCCGTGTATATTTCTAGAGACACATGGCAAAGACTGGATTTCTTCTCAGCTCAAAAGGTGTGGCGTCCTATGGTTATAAATAAACGAACACTCATCCCAATGGCAAGATTTGCATGCTTTCTCTACCCCGCTCCCAGGTTTGTATCCCGAACTGTCCAGTTTGAAACTTTTTTTAGATAAAACATGTCTTTGGCACAAGGAAAGACACCGCCACGACAAAACCCACATACCGCCATCTCCACCCCAATATGTCAAGTCATTTTTCTTTAGTGTAGCCAAAAAACCACACAGCAAAGCCTTTGCCGTTTCTATTGCACAAGTCACACGGAAAAGACTGGCGAATGCTGCCGTGTGGTTTTTGCCGTGTGTATACACACGGCAAAGCCTTTGCCATGTTCCAGGAACTCTTTGCCGTGTGCGGATGCCCACACAGAAAAGAACTAGTCTGCAGTACTGATAGGGGGCCTTCATTGTTACATTTCAGACAAAAATGCTCACGAGTACAGTCAGCTTGCATGTGTCCTTGTTGGCAATAGTTGTAGCAGGTAATGTGTGCCACCTGCGTGCTTGCAAGGTCCTCCCAAAGGCAGATCAACACCACGCTGCCGCTTTTGGAGCATGACTTTCTTTATGCCCACCCCCATCCCTGGTCGCGTCCCTACTGAATTGGGTAAGGAGGAGCGCGGTAATGATCTTCCTGACACCCGTCGTTGCATCGGCCATGAGAAGTGCGCCCCTTCTTGCGCTGCTGCCTGAATTGGATTAGGAATCACCGGGAACAACCCAGGTGCCATTTTCATCTGCAACGTATTCCTTTGAAAACCACCATGGAGCCGCTGCGAGTACTGGTACTGCGGTATTAGGAATCACTCACGTCTCGCTTGTCCCTGGCGTAGACGAATTCAGCGACGAAAACTCCATTCACGTCTGGCGTGCCGCCGACGCCCTCGAGAATGCGATGTAGATGGCCGTGGATTTCTGCCGTGCCTTCCAGGCGCCAGTGTGCTCTGTCAAAATCCTGCCCATTGAGATCGATCTGTCCTTGCATTTTGTACTGTAGGAGATATAACTGAAGGTGCGACTGAGGTAAAAGGAAAACTAGGAACTACTACTAGTACCCCGAAAACTGCTAGTTGCACATGAATCACTAGTTCTCTCGTTTAAAAGAATGAAAAATATTCTTCTGGATATCAATAGATATATTAAGAAAAATATACAACTACATCTACACATGCAAGACGTACGTGAGAAGTTTCATTAAAGACGACGGTTGTATTTTAAGCTACACAAAAGAGACAAATTTCAGAAAACATGTAAGAGTTTTTATTACTTTGTACAACCACAAATTTATGTTTTTTCTGCAACCCAGAATGTATATTTTTGTCCTGAACTTTGCACAAATATACATGACATGTGTACGTATTTATGGATTTATATTCAGATGTTTTGAAACTTTATATAACAAATAAAAAATCAAATAAAAAACCCGGATCACTATAGCCTGGAAGACACCAATCCTCTCTCATCAAGACCCATACATTAATGTTTACGGAGTGAGATTTAAAGAGGAATCAGGAGGAGAGGAGGTCCACCAAGAAACTAATGAAAGGGAAAAAAATCATTGAACAGTAACCATGTCAGCTGCTTAATTGGACAAAACCACATTTTTGGAAAATAAATCTGGCCTAAATTTTCTTGAAACACCAGAAGGCATGACTCTGATTGGCACTTTACTTTTTATTCGTGTTGTTGGGAAGTATGCACGGATAGTCTGCTTGGAAAAACCGCACTTCTTCCCTTGTGAGGAGACATTTGATTTTTTTTGGCGTTACTTCAATTTTATATCTCTAACTCACACGTTTCATGCTTGTGAGGAGGCAGCAAAAGCAGCTAGCGAGGGAATGCTGAAGGTCCAATTTGAGACAGATTCTCGGAAGCTAGCGAGGGCCATGCAGTGTTTTGAGTTCTTGTTTGTTCCACGTACTTGTAATAATGTAGGGCACAACCATGCTATCTATGGGGCGAGTCAAACAGAAACAGAAACAGAAGCTTCACGGACGGTGCAAAAAAGAAGAAAGAAGGTCCCATCTAAAGAAAAGTTTGTTCATGTGTTGGACGTAAGACCAGACTATTCAAATTGTGTTATATATGCGCCAGGCCTGAACTTTGTTATGGAAACCTGATTCACAACTTTGTCATTTATTTGTTCCTTATTAGTTGTTCCTTTTCGTTTCACTTTTTGTGCTTCCATTTTCATTTCCTCATGTATATTTTTATTCGCTTTCTAGGCCGCAAGGTTGTATGGTGTCATTCGGATAGTTTCTTTAATGCAAAAGGACACACATTTTGGTAGCAAGTAATCGATAAAAGAAAATACTAAAGACTCTGGCGGTCATAAGAGAAAACCAGGACGGGCACATGCCCAGTACTTGAGTTGTGTATATCAAAGAAGTCACAGTATGTTAAAGAAACCAGATGCATGCATGAATTCAATTAGAAATAGAAATATCTTAAAGATAGTTGTATCTTAAAGATGGTAGAACTCAGGATTACTTATTTTAGGAACGCAAGACATCGGGAACAAAGGCGCGGCTGCAATAGAATTTTGCATGGTCTAACTTTCTGATGAGGCCACCAACATGAGAAAGCAGATCCCAGATCCTGGTGAGTATTTCACCCAATCTCAATAATGACCCACTGGGCACCTTGGTTGATCTTTAGCATGGCATGATGTATGTTGGCTCTTGGTGCATACCTGTGAGTGAATTACAACAAACCAAGCTTGGAAGACTCGGTGAAGCAGCATGTGGAAATCATTATGTTAATATGATTGAAAATTTTCTCTCTAAGGCAATGATGCTGCTAGCAAATCATGTTAGTTCTGTACTCTGACGAGCTTCTTCCTTGCTGCTTTGTACGTAGGTGCTAGAAGAGGGTGTTGGAAAGACTGCTGTTTTTTTTCGATTCACAATGCAAATGGAGATTGTGAGGTGTCCACTCTCCTTGAAACGAATTATTTTGTTGTGCAGTGATCAGTGTACCAAGTGGAATCGACGATCTAGTCCACGGCTGCCGGCACTTCGACTAAGGAATCCAGCTGCGATGCGACAGTAATTGGGAGTGGATTTGGTGGAGAGACAAAGTGAATTGTGTTGGAATTTGGTGAGTTTTGGGATATTGGCCCATTAGACAAATTTTGAAATTCTCTTCGATCCATTTGTGCTTGGCAGCATATGACTGTGTTAGTGATGTCAAAGTTTAGTCCCACATTGCTAGTTGAGTGAGAGTTACACCTCTTTATATACTAGACTGTTCCACCACTCTTTATATACGACCGGGACTAGTGGCCCGAACCAAAGGCCCATTTTCTACTAGTGAGAGCAGCTCTCGCGCACTCCTCCTCCGACGCAGCCCGCCGCGCCTCGTCTCGACGCGCACGCGCCCCGCGGCAATCTCGCCGAGCCGAGCTTTATTACGAGTCATTAACGGACGCGTTAATTAGTCAGCCGTTTATAGTCTTTATAGGACGTGGGCTGTTACCGACTCGGACGTGGGCCGAGTCCCACGATCTCCCTGACCTGCGCTAAATATGAGCGTCTGCACTAAACCTAATCGGCACCAATTTTCACACGCGTCTCCTTTCAGTCTATTGTGCCGCTGCCTTCGTCTTCCCCATCCTGGCTTGCGGCGTGCACCGCAGATCGGAACTGTAGGCCTCCGGAACCCCGCCTTCTTGTGAACCTGTACAGGTGAGGGGCGATCAGGTTTTTGGGGAGCGCTTCGGCACGACTACTGACGCCATCACAAACGACTCCTTCCCCGACGAGGACTTTTTCCCGGATATCAACGGCCTCTACATCGACGACATGGCTAACGACGTTGTTGCTGCCGCTACTGTACCGTACGAAATCCTGAACTTTCTATTTCAGATTCTGCTAGAGTTCTTTATTCCAGTGTTTGGTGTAGATGTGATAGGTTTATCTTATTTAGATGTAATATGTTCATCTACTTTGTTGATCTGCATGATTAGTTTGGGTACTATCTGTATGATCATGCTTTATCAGTTTATTATTCGGATTAAATCATATGGATTATTGCTTATATTTTCAACAATCCAAAAACCTGATTATAGGCAACTGAATTCCACCGGTGTAGGCGCGGCTACTAGACCGCCTTCATTTTATGGTATGCATTATAAGAGATGGCATGCGAGAGCAATTCTATGGTTTATAAAAACCTAAACTGCTATAGCGCCACTCTTGACAAACCTGAAGGTGATCTTTCTGCTGAGCAGAAAGCGACCTTTAAGAAAGCCGATACCATGTTTATCGCGGCTCTATTCAGTATTCTTGGGGACAACATTATTGACGCATACATGTCATTTGATAATGGCAAAGACGCGTGGGATGCGCTCGAGACCAAGTTTGGTGTCTCAGATGCTGACACTGAGTTATATGTCATGGAGCAATTCTATGACTACAAGATGGTTGATGAGCGCTCCATCATTGAGAAAACTCATGAGATACAATCACTTGCCAAAGAACTCGAGCAGTTCAAGTGTACCTTACCGGACAAGTTTGTGGCCGGAGGCATTATTGCCAATCTTTCTCCCATGTGGAGGAATTTTGCTACTTCTCTAAAACATAAGAGACAAGAGTTTTTCGTTACGGATCCCATTGGGTCTCTTCATGTGGAAGAGAAGGCGGGAGAAAAGGACACACGTGCTCGAGGATTTGAGGGAGCTTCTAGTGCTAATTTGGTACAGAACAAAAACTCCCAATCCCACAAGTTCAAGAATAAGAACAAATCTGATGGCAAAGGGAAGTTTGATAGCAAGAACAAGGCCACTCAGTCTACCAACTTTTAGAGGAAAAATGATAAGAAGAAAGGCTCTTGCTACGTCTGTGGTGATCCTGATCATTGGGCTCCTAGCTGCCCTAATCGCTTTGACAAGCAGCAACATGGGAACAACGGCAAGACCGCTAATATTGTTATTAGCGATATTGAGATGAAGGACGCTGGGTATAGTATTTTACCTACTATCCTTTCAATATGTCGTTCTCTTGAATGGTGGATTGATACGGGTTCTAATACACATGTATGTTTTGATATTTCCATGTTCTCTTCTTATCAGGTCGGAAGGACTTCCTCCGTGCTGATGGGAAATGGCTCACATGCTTCTTTTCATGGTGTTGGTATGGTAGATCTGAAGTTTATTTCGGGGAAGACCGTACAGCTGAAGAATGTGTAGCATGTTCCCTCCATCAATAAGAATCTCGTCAGCGAATCGTTTCTATGTTGAGATGGTTTTAAGTTGGTGTTTGAGTCCAATAAAGTTGTAATTTCTAAGTATATACAATTTGTTGGAAAGGGTTATGAGTACGGAGGTATGCTCTGCTTATCTTTGTCAGACTCATGTACTAAAGTTATTAATCATGTTTACAATGATAATGAGTCCAATATTTGGCACTCACGACTTTGTCATATTAATTTTGGTTGCATGACACGGCTAGCCAATATGAGTTTAATTCCGAAATTTACCACTGTCAAAGGTTCTAAGTGCCAAGTTTGTGTGCAAGCAAAGCAACCCCGCAAGTCTCATACGGCTGCGGAACCGAGAAACTTAGCACCACTAGAACTTATACATTCAGATCTTTGTGAGATGAATGGCGTGTTGACAAGAGGTGGAAAAAGATACTTTATGATGTTGACTGATGACTCCACTAGATACTGCTACGTTTATCTTCTGAAATCTAAAAATGAAGCTTTGAATTACTTTAAAAACTATAAAGCTGAAGCAGAGAACCAACTTGATCTTAAAATCCAGCGGCTAAGGTCGGATTGTGGTGGAGAGTATTTTTCAAATGAATTTGATCTATTCTGTACGGAACATGGTATTATCCATGAGAGGACGCCTTCCTACTCACCCCAGTCAGATTGGGTGGCCAAAAGAAAGAACCGTACTCTAACTGGTTTGGTTAACGCCATGTTAGATACATTGGGTCTTTCCAAGGAATAGTGGGGGAGGCGCTAATGACTGCATGTCATGTCCTAAACCGTGTTCCCGTAAAGGATAAAACCATGACTCCATTTGAGGAATGGAAGAAGAAAAGGATTAAACTCTCTTACTTACGAATTTGGGGATGTTTGGCAAAAGTCAATATTCCTATAGGCAAGAAGCGAAAGCTCGGACCAAAAACCGTGGATTGTGTTTTTCTGGGATATGCTTTTCATAGCATTGGCTATAGATTTTTTATAGTAAAATCTGAGGTATCTTACATGCATGTTGGTACGATTATGGAGTCGAATGATGCAACTTTCTTTGAGGACATGTTTCCCATGAAATGTATGTCTAGATCATTGATGGCTCAAAATATATCGAGCTCGTCGGGGAACCCCAAGAGGAAGGTATGATGAGCACAACATCAAGTTTTTCCTTATTTATGAAACCAAGGTTATCGAACCAGTAGGAGCAAGGAAACACCTCCAAGGTGTTGTTTCCAACATGGAATCCTGCACAACACAACCATAGAACTTTGCCCCCAACTTACAGTAAGGTTGTCAACACTTTCATGCTTATTTTATATCTACTTTCTTATGTTTTGTCCACACTTAGGAGTATTTTTACATATTTTCTGGAACTAACTTATTAACAAGATGCCACAGTGCCAGTTGCCTGTTTTCTGCTGTTTTTGGTTTCAGAAAAAGCTAGTAAGGAAATATTCTCGGAATTGGACCGGACAAAAGACCAAGTCAATATTTACCAGAAGGAATACGGAGTCCGGAGGGGAGACGAAGAGGGGAGCCAGAGCGGCAACACACTAGGGTGGTGCGGCCAGCCCTAGCTGCGCTGCCACCAGGTGTGGGCCCCTGGTACTCCACCGACCTTGCCCTTTGCCTATATATTGCCTCCGAGACGAAAACCCTAAGTACCCGATCAAAATTCCACGAAAGAGTCTGTAGCGGCCGCCATCTCCATCCCTAGATCGGGAGGGATCTGAAGCTCTTCCCGCACCCTGCTGGAGGGGAGAGATCACCCTGGAGGCCTTCTTCATCACCATGACTGCCTCCGGTGTGATGCGTGAGTAGTTCATCCCTGGACTACAGGTCCATGTAGTAGCTAGATGGTTGGTTCTTCTCCTTTGCGCTACCATGTTTAGATCTTGTGAGCTCCGTTCATGATCAAGATCATCTATTTGTAATCCTACATGTTGTGTTTGTGGGGATCCGATGGATATTGAGATCCTATTTCATATTGATTATTGATCCTATCATGTCTATGTTATTTGTGAGCTTGCATGCTTTCCGTTCTTAGTAGCTATCTTGGCCGAGTAGATGCTAGCAACTCCAAGAGGGAGTATTTATGCTCGATAGTGGGTTCATGCCTCTAGGAATCTGGGGAAGTGAAAGAAATCTCCAAGGTACTAGATGTGCTATTGCTACTAGGGAGAAAACAGCAATCCTTTGTTCATAGAACAATCGTATTATTTACTTTACACACTTTGCTTAATGCAATTATCTGTTGCTTGCAACTTAATACTGGATGGAGTTCGGATAATAACCTAAAGGTGGATTATTAGTCATAGATGCAGTTGGATTATGGTCTATGTATAATGTTGAAATGCCCAATCAAATCTTGTAGGAGTCAAGATGATTAGTATATGCATGTATGCTTTCTCTGTGTCTGTCAATTGCCCCACTGTAATTTGTTCACCCAACATGTCATCTATCTTAAGGAGAATCACCTCTAGTGAACTATGGACGCCGCTCCATTCTTTTACCATCAATCTACAATCTATTTATTGTTTTCTGTTTACTTTATGCAAGCAATTACTATCTTCCACACAATACGTTTAATCCTTTGTTTTCAGCAAAACCGGTGAGATTGACAACCTCACTGTAAGTTGGGGGCAAAGTTGTGTGGTTGTGTTGTGCATGATTCCAAGTTGGAAACAACACCTTGGTGGTGTTTCCTTGCTCCTACTGGTTCGATAACCTTGGTTTCTTAAGTGAGGGAAAACTTGTTGTTGTGCTCATTATACCTTCCTCTTGGGGTTCCCAACGAGCTCGATATATTTTGAGCAATCAAATAGCAATAATGCTAATAGATAGGTATGGTGGACTCTTTGGAATAACTTGGTTTTATTTGGATTTGGATGCATGAGGGGAACTTATACTTGGTTGTGGTGGCTAGCAAAACACTGGGAGCGACCAACTAAGAGAGCAATAATGGCCATAATCATGCAAAGCAACAAAACATTATTAATTAAAGCATAAAGAGATATTACAAGTCAAAAGCTAAATGATCATAGAGGCTATGACGACTTGGTATAGTCTTAATATGGTGTGAGAATGCGCCAAGTCAACCCAAATAAAGCATCAAAGGAGAATACCACAATATTATGCTTTTATATGCTTAAACAACGCATGATTCTTCAAGGCACATTAAGCAATATCAATTGTCTGTAACAAGTCATGCTACGGCAATAATCCCTAAGCTTAAAGTCAAAGAAATATCAATCATGACATGATAAAGTCTAAGTCACAATCAAAAACAAGCTCCTTTTATACCACTTATAAGCATGAACTTTCCTACTCTTTTCCAATCCAAATCAACCTATTTGAAACTATGTATGAATGCGGGGGTCCAACCAATTTATTCAAGCAAACTGAGCAAAAGAAAACTAAAAAGAAAAACGAAGACGCTCCAAGAATAACACAATTGTGCATGAAACAATAAAAATGAAGTGTTTGGAAGAAAACCTGAGATATTTATTGATGAAGAAGGGGATGCCTTCGGCATCCCCAAGCTTTGACGCTTGTACCTCTTGAATATTTCTTGGGCTGACATGGGTGGCATCCCCAAACTTGAGATTTTTTCCATACTTCATCTTATCACATTGTTCTTCCCTACACTTTAAAATTTCCTTCATACAAAACTTCACACAATCTTCATTAGCAACATTAGTGTACTCAAGATAATAAGTATTTAGGTTCAGTTTCAACACTAAAAAAACTTCCATTAAAACACAGGCTATTGTAGCAATTCCTTTTAAAAGTTCAAATGATCAAAGAGTACTCAAAGAGAAAGAGATTAAGAGGAAAATGCAAATAATGGCAGAAATCTATCAAATCAGATCAGCAGGTAAAAACAATTTTTTCGAAGACCTTCTGTTGCTCAAATCGAAAAGTGTTGAACTAACGAAAGTTAGATAACAACCTATGCAGAAGAAAAGAAAATTACAGCTCAATCCGTTATACAGAGATTTTTCACGAATTTTTACAGCGAAGCACAAAAATCTGTTTCGGGACAACAACTTTCCCAAGTCTTATTTCTCTCTCATTAGATGTTACTCTTGGCACAAAAACCACACAAAAATGTTAAGGACAGGTTATTACTGAAGCAATAACTTCCAAGACTCAACAAAAAGAAAAAATTATCGACTAAAAATTTGGGTTATCTCCCAATAAGTGGTTTTCTTTAACGCCTTTGAGCTAGGCATAAGAAGCAAGATTCAAGTATTCTCAAATGAAGAAGCATTCAAACCAAATTTCTTGCCCTACCTTTCTTATCTTTATTCTTATCCTTGGGGAACATATGATTGTTTGGTAGAGAAGCAAAATGCATGATACCCTTTTCCACATCTATTATTGCTCCAAGGAGTTTTAGTAGGGATCTTCCAGGTGTAATTTGTCCTTTTCCTACAAATTCAATAACAAGATAACCAGTAGACACCACTTTCCCTAGGATCTTTGTAAACACTCATTCAACTATTCCAATGGGTAATATTGTGGCATTATTAGTAAGAGATATTTCTTCTCCCCCTTCATAAAGTCCCCAAATATTTAAAGATTCATATACATCTTTAGGCATAAGACAGAATTCATACATGATATCACAACGAGCGTAAAAAAATTCATTATTTATAATAACTTTACTGTAGGAAGCCATTTTGAAGATTCAGAATTTATTGGAACATATTCATGATGCTCTCTAAGCATGTTATAGCATTCTTTTAAACTACACGTGTTGGTGTCAAGAGTGTTCAATCTAGCAATAATGTTTGTAATGGAGGAATTAGATTTGCTAGGCAAGTCATATGTTGCAACCAACTTTTTTTATGGTATTAAAAGCTTCACCCTCATTGCATTGGAGGAAATCTCCTCCTACTACAGCATCCAAAGCATATATATAGCAAATGGCAGTTCCAAAGTAGAAACTGTTAAGAAACAAGCTTAGAGTCATTTTAGGTTCAATTTTTTCATGTAAATTAGAGATTATAGACCAAGCTTCATTGAAACTCTCTTCAATTCCTTGTTTGAAAGTGAAAATCATTTCCTCAGGTGACATAGTGATTGGAGAAATGCTAGACGTAATAGCAACTGGAGATAGTAACTAATTTTTTTTGTGTTTTTGATATAAAGAAGCAAACTAGTACAACTATTTTTTGTGTGTTTTTGATAAAATAAACAAGCAAACAAAGAAGAAATAAACTAAGCAAAACAAAAAAAAGTAAAGAGATTGGTTGTGAGGGACTCCCCTTGTGAAGATGTCCTTGAATCCCCAGCAACAGCGCCAGAAAAAAGGCTTGATGGCTCAAAATATATCGAGCTCGTTGGGGAACCCCAAGAGGAAGGTATGATGAGCACAAAAGCAAGTTTTCCCTCAGTTATGAAACCAAGGTTATCGAACCAATAGAAGCAAGGAAATACCTCCAAGGTGTTGTTTCCAACTTGGAATCCTGCGCAACACAACCACAAAACTTTGCCCCCAACTTACAGTGAGGTTGTCAATCCCACTAGTTTTGCTCAAAACAAAGGATTAAACATATTCTGTGGAAAATAGTAATTTCTTGCAGAAAGTAAACATTAAACGAAAAATAGTAGATGGTAGATTGATGGAAAAAGAATGGACCGGGGTCCATACTTCACTAGTGGTCATTCTCCTTAAGATAGATGACATGTTGGGTGAACAAATTACAACGAGGAAATTGACAGACACTGAGAAAGCATACACACATATACTAATCATCTTGACTCCCATGAGATTTGATTGGGCATTACAACATTATACATATACCGGAATCCAACTGCATTGATGGCTCTGTGTATGGCGCCAAGAAAATGCTGGAGCGATGATGATGTAGAACTTGCTGGGAACCCCAAGAGGAAGGTATAATGAGCACAACAGCAAGATTCCCTCAGTATGAAACCAAGGTTTAATGGAACCAGTAGGAGCAAGGAAACACCCCAAAGGTGTTGCTAGCTGAGCCTTGGCGGGGCGCACTACCGGTGCTAGTAGCAACGTGGGGACCTGCACAACACAACCACAGAACTTTGTCCCCAACTTGCGATGAGGTTGTCAATCTCACCATTTTTTGTGGAAAACAAAGGATTAAACGTATCGAATGGAAGGAAGTAAAAGTTTGCAGAAAGTAAACACAAAGAAGTAACAGTTTATAGATTGTATGTAAAGAAAAGGACCGGGATCCATAGTTCACTAGAGGTGGCTCTCCTTAAGATAGAAAACATGCTGGGTGAACAAATTATAGCGGGGCAATTGACAAACATCGAGAAAGCAATACATGCATATACTAATCATCTTGACTCCTTTTAGACTTGATTGGGCATTACAACATTATACATAGACCGCCATCCAACTGCATCTATGACTAATAATCCACCTTCAGGTTATCATCCGAACCCCCTCCAGTATTAAGTTGCAGGCAACATATTATTACTTTACGAATTGCATGTAAAGTAAACAATACGATTGTTCTATGAACAAAGGATTGTTGGTTTCTCCCTATCGAGCATAAATACTAACTCTTGGAGTTGCTAGCATCTACTTTGCCAAGATAGCTACTAACAACGGAAAGCATGCAAGATCACAAATAACAAAGACATGATAGAATCAATAATCAATCTGAAATAACATCTCAATATCCATCGGATGCCCGCAAACACAACATGCAGAATTACAAATAGATGATCTTGATCATGAACGGAGCTCACAAGATCTAGACATGAAAGCACAAAGGAGGAGAACCAGCCATCTAGCTATTACCTGGATCCGTAGTCCAAGGATGAACTACTCACGCATCACACCGGAGGCTTGCATGGTGATGAAGAAGGCCTCCAGGGTGAATTCCCCTCTCTGGCAGGGTGCCAGGAAGAGCTTCAGATCCCTCCCGATCTAGGGATGGAGATAACGGTGGCTACAGACACTTTCGTGGATTTTTTATCGGGTACTTAGGGTTTTCGTCCCGAGGGCATCTTATAGGCGGAAGGGGAGAACGAGGGGGTGCCAGGGGCCACCACACCACCCCCTGGCACAGGCCCAGCCTGGCCACGCGGCCAGGTGGTGTGGCCGGCCTCTGGCCCTTCTCCGTCTCGTATTCTAGCACTTGATGACTTCCGGAATAATAGGCATTTGGCTTTTGTCCCGTCGAATTCCGAGAATATTCATTTTCTGACTTTCTTGGAACCAAAAACAGCAGAAAACAGGTAGCTGGCACTGTGGCTCTTGTTAATAGGTTAGTCCAAGAAATCATATGAAAAGTACTCCAAAGTTTGGACAAAACACAAGAAAGTGGATAAAACCAAGCATGGAACATCAAAAATTATAGATACATTTGCAATGTATCAACATCCCCAAGCTTAACTCCTGCTCGTCCTCGAGTAGGTAAGTGATAAAAAGAAAGAATAAGTTTTGAGGTGACATGCACCATCAAAGACTTGATCAGAGTATTTGTAAAACATTCAAAGCTGGGATCATAATACTTTAATCATAACATGAAAGACAAAGTTCTAGCAATAAGCAAAGAAACTATGATGCAACATGAAAAGGCAGAAACAAAAGATTCATAAATAACAATGCTTTGCAAGACGTTTGTTTGTTTCACATAAAGAAAACATAGAATAATAGTATTCAGCTTGTCCCTCATAGAGTAGCAAATATAAATGCATAGGACACATTCAAAGTTCATAAGAGTGACTAGATACAATAGTTTAAAACAAGCTGACATGGGTATACCCTATAGGTACTCGAGCTTGGTATATATGGTCTAAATACGTACAGACCCACGGTGTCGCCAAGGCCCAGATGAAAGAACTCGAGTAACCTATGCACTCTCGATTGCTTGAAGGACAAGAAGAAGCTAAAGATAGAAAGTTTGAAGGGGAAAACCCTAACTTGTAACCGACTCGACCTGCTACCCGAGACCCAGCCTATCTATATAAAGGCTAGGAGGGGGCGGCGAGGAGGACACACGCAACCCTAGTTTCCACAACCCTCGCCAGATTGCATCTGCGCACCATTGTAACTTTCGACTCCTTCGATAATTCCACGAGAAGACAAGCAGGAGTGGGGACCTCTATGAGGCCTGAACCTGGGTAAATCCTTTGTCCCGTGTGTGCTTGTTTTCTAGCCGATAGATGTCTCCAGCGCTCCCTCCTTCTCCAAAACCCAAGTCCATAACAATGGACATTGATGAGTTAAACCCTCGTCAATTGGCGCCGTCTGTGGGAACTGGGAGTGCTGATGTGGCGGCTTCTTCGGCCCCATCAACTGCGATCTACAACTCCGCAACAGCGGAGATTCGCCAGCTCTTCGGCGCCTTCGACTTCACCGTCCACACGCCGGCCACCCGCCCGGCCTTCGAATTCGTGGGCGACGGAATTAGCTTGGTGATTGGGAGCTTCCGCTTCCAAGTTGGTCAGATGGGCACGCTTTGCATGCCCGATCAACCGATAGCACCGGCGATTGCCCCGGCATCATGGTTCCCTCCATCGATCGGCACCCTCAGCGAGCTCAATGCTTCGGTGGCAGTCGGGAACACGATCAGCGACAGCAGTCGCGACTCCGATCTGAGCGATCTGGCCACAGAAGATGGAACCTACGGTTTCGAATCTGAAAGTTGTGGAAGCAACAGCTTCCCCAATCACTTCATGTGCGCCGTCATTAACGCAGGCGACACCTCTGCCAATCGCGGCAACGGTGGTAACACCAGCAATGGCACCGATCCACCTAACAGTGGCAATGGTGGAAATGGCGGTAACGGTGCCAACGGGGGAGCAGTCGAACCTCCCAGCATAATCAATGAGCAAACCGGCGAACGCGTCGTAATCAGGCTCAACGAGCAAGAGTGGGAGCGCTGCCGCGAAGCCCTACGAGGTGCACCTCTACCCCTTGGGTCCCCGCAAGAACTGCTGATGGGCTACCACTGGCTCCTAAAAGAAGAATTCACGCGCCAAAAACAAGCAATCGCGCAACTTGAGGCGCGCAAAAGGCGGCGGACGAGTCGAGCCTTCGTCGCGCTGGGCTCTCCTCCTACGGAGGATCCTCCTCACGAGGCAACGAGTACCTCGCCAAGAAGAGGCAGTCGCGAATGGCTCACCTCACCGAACAAGAGCGCATAGACGCCGCGAAAGTCCTCGACTTCGGCTCTATGACAGTCGACACGAGAGGCAATGTCGTCCCCAGGACGCCGCAGGCTACGGTAACAGCAGCCACCATGTACCTCCTCAACAACCAGCCACCGGCTGGAGATCCCCGAACTGCCATGCACCGATCTACGATCGCGGGTTTGGGGCTAATCGAGGCCGCCCTCGACAAGGAGCCGGTACCATACCCAAAAAATGGCAAAGCGCTACTCCTCGCCCTCATCCAGCGATGACAGTCACGACCTGTCTCGACGCCGTCGCTCACGGCGACACGATCGCGACTACGATGCGCGCAACACCTCACGCAACGCAAGATCGACAAATCAAGGGCACGACGTGCTCGGTCGACTAACTCGGAAGAGGAAGATGGGGAGCTCTGCGGCGCCAGATGCTTCAGCAGATCCATTAGGTAGAAGCGAATGCCTAAAGGGTTTAAACTTCCGTCAGAAAATCCGAAATTCGACGGTCTACAAGACCCTCAAATCTGACTAGAGGATCACATCTCCTCCGTCAGGCTCCACGGAGGCAGTCGAAGTACTGCCATGCAATGTTTGCAACTACAGCTGCAGGGTGCCGCCCGAGCATGGCTCAATAACCTCCCACGCGGATAAATTCGCAGTTGGGATGAGCTGGTTTACAACTTCGTGCGCAACTTTAAGGGCACGCACAAACGGCCTGCATCAATCGAAGAACTAAGATGCTGCCAGCAAAGATCTGGCGAATCGCTGCGCTCATACATACAAAGGTGGTCCATCATCAAGAACTCCGCGGAAAACATCTCGGAGGACCGCGCGCTTCATGCATTCAACGGTGGTGTCCGCCATCTAGAGCTCAGGGAGGAGCTGGGCCGCTCGAAGGCCCAGACCATCAACCACCTGATGGAGATCGCGAATCGGTGGGCCGATGGAGAAGATTCGGTGAAGAACCGCGCTCACTCCGATGAGGAGGCAGAACTCGAACGTAGATGCGATTGCCGAGGAAAACGCCGCATGCGCATCTACGATGACCGTGACGACATCAACATTGTCGCAGCCGGCAACACTGATAGACGCGACAACAACCGCAACAGCGGATATCACAGCGGCGGATACCGTGACTCCGGGAAAACCACGCAAGTATGGCAACGCCGCACTCGCGACGAGGCACCCGCGACCTCCATCGAGGAAAAACTTTCCGGGCCATGCACGGTACACTTCTACATCGACAAGCATGATGACAAGAGAAAGTCCAGCCACCTCCTCAAGGACTACCGCGAGTTCCTCAAGCTACACGAGGGATTGGTTCGGATGAACCGCAACACAGTCGAAAGAGGCTACGGAGCCGCTCTAGGCGCCGTGGCACATGGCGCACCGCCACCACCAATGCGGCCACCCCCGAACGGAGCTGCACCGGACCAGCACCACGGAGGAGAACCGTACCCACGGTCCATGGGTACCATGATGATCCAAAAGGGGCGCCCCTCCAACAGGGTGCAAAAAGCCATCACTCGCCACCATCCACCACTGAGTACCTCAGTGGCAGTGAGTCGTGCATTACCTTCGATAAACGCGACCACCCGCCTCAAGTACCTCGCCCAGGTCATTGCCCCCTCGTACTCGAGGCGCAAATTGGAGGCTTCGACATGAGTCGCGTCTTCATGGATGGCGGAAGCGGCATCAACCTCATATTCGCGAGTACCTTGCGAGCAATGAGGATCCCTCTAACCTGCTTGGAGGCATCGGACACAATGTTCCACGACATCGTCCAAGGGAAAGGCGTATACCCCCTTGGCAAAATCAACCTCGACGTCATATTCGGCATGCCAAAAAACTTCCGGCGCGAGCGCATCGACTTTGAGGTTGTCGACTGGCCCTCATAATACCACTGCATCCTCGAACGCGTCGCGTTCGCTAGGTTCATGGCGGTACCCCACTACGCCTACCTGTAGATGAAAATGCCAAGTCCCAACGGCGTCATCACGATCAACGAGAGCTTTGAGCGATCTAACAGTTGTGACAGGGAATTCAACAGAATCTCCCAGTCCTTCGGCATGCAGGAAGAGCTCGCGCGATTGAAGGAAACGACAGACAACAGTCTGCCTCCCCTGAGTAGGCCAAGCTCACCTGATCTCTCCTTCGACTCATCTGTGCACACAAAGAAGGTGCAGGTCCATCCGACAGACCCCGCAAAAATGGCCCTCATCGCCAACAACTTGAGTCCCGCATAGGAACTCACGCTTGTCGAATTCCTCCGTGAGCACTAGGAAATTTTTGCCTGGTGTACTGTGGACATGCCAGGAGTTCCCAGGGAATTCGCCGAGCACGCACTCAACGTCAACCCCGACGCAAGGCCAGTCAAGCAAACAATCAGGCGACTGTCTGAGCCACGAGCGCAGGCAGTCGGAATGGAGATCAACAAACTCCTCGAGGCCAAATTCATACGTGAGATCAAGGAAAGCACTTGGCTCGCCAATACGGTGCTGGTGCCAAAAAAGGACACGGATATCCTACGGATGTGCGTGGACTTCACTTCTTTAAACAAGCACTGCCCAAAAGATCACTTCCCGCTACCACGAATCGATCAAATCATCGACTCCACCGCTGGATGCGAGCACCTCTGCTTCCTCGATGCCTACTCAGGCTATAACCAAATTTGAATGAAGGAGGAAGACCAGGAGAAGACCGTGTTTACAACGCCCTTCGGTGTGTTCTGCTACAACACAATGCCCTTCGGGCTAAAAAACGCGGGAGCCACCTACCAGCGGTGCATGCAAGCTTGCCTCAAGGAGCAATTGGGTCGCAACATCCAAGTCTATGTCGACGACATAGTAATCAAAACCAAGGAGGAAGCCTCTCTAATCGACGACTTGCGCGAAACATTCGCCAATCTCGATCGTTACCGGATTAAGCTCAATCCGGACAAATGCGCCTTTGGCGTACCATCTAGTCAGCTGCTCAGGTATCTCATATCCGCGAGAGGGATTGAAGCAAACCCGAAAAAGATAAAGGCCATACTGGCCATGGAGAAGCCAAAGAACATAAGAGGCGTCCAGCAACTAGCCGGACGAATCGCGGCCCTCAGTCGATTTATCAGTCGAATGGGAGAAAAGGCACTGCCCTTCTATCAACCTCGCCAGTACTGGTGACTCCACGAGAAAGGGAGCCACTACTACTGTACATCTCCGCTACCAACCAAGTGGTTAGTACAGCGCTCGTCGTCGAGCGGACCGAGGAAAACAAGGTCCATGGCGTACAACGCCCGGTATACTACCTCAGCGAGGTCCTCACGCCAACAAAACAGCGGTACCCGCACTACCAGAAGCTGGCGTACGGCGTCTTCATGACCGTCTGGCGACTGCGCCATTACTTCCAGGAACACCCAATCGTGGTATTTAGCGACGCCGCATTGGGACATATCCTCAATAACCCCGATGCCACGGGACGAGTCGCGCTTTGGGGAATCGAACTGTCTCCACGAGACATCACATACGAAAAGCGCGACGCAATCAAGTCCCAAGTTCTCCCTGACTTCCTCGTGCATTGGATGGAAAACCAACTCCCAGACAAGCCAGATATGTCCTACCTCTGGACAATGCACTTCGATGGATCCAAGCGGAAAGACGGAGCAGGAGCAGGTGTCATACTGACATCACCTCAAGGGGACAAGCTGAAATACATCCTGCGAATGCAGTTCACAGCCTCAAACAACGAGGCTGAATACGAGGCCCTGTTGCACGGGATGAGGATGGCAAAATCCTGCGGCGCAAAGGGGCTCATCATATATGGCGACTACAAGCTGGTCGTCAACCAAACAATGCACGAGTGCGACGCACTAAATGACAACATGATCGCATACCGCGACCTATACGATACACTCGAGGGAGACTTTGATGGTTGCGAGTTGCGACATGTAGGTCGCGAAAGCAACGAGGAGGCGGACGCACTCGCCAACATAGGCTCTACCTGCGCCCCCATACCACCTGGGGTATTTCTCGAGCGCATCTGCGAACGCTCCATCAAGCCAAAGGCCGCAGAGAAGAAAACAAGTGCAGCAACGGACTCGGGGGCTACGCCACCCAATGAGCCAATGGCACTCGATGACTTGGAGCTAGACACAGGACTCGAGGGCCCAATGAGCATCATGATGATCGAACAATCCTGGACGCAGCCGTACATTACGTACCTCCTTTGTAAGCGCCTACCGGACGACCCGACAGAAGCACGACACATCACGCGATGCTCCAAGGCATTCACCATTATCAACGGCGAATTGTATAAACGCAACATCACAGGCGTGTTACAACGATGCGTCTCCTTGGCCGATGGAAGAGCTGTCCTCCTTGACATCCATGAAGGGACCTGTGGGCACCACGCCGGCAGTCGCGCCCTCGTCGCCAAAGCTCTACGAGCTGGATTTTACTGGCCCACGGCCATGCGCGACGCCAAGGACATAGTCCAAAAGTGCAATGCTGGTCAGCGATTCGCGGACAAACCACACGCACCAGGCGCTAAACTACGGCCTATTCCATTGGCCTGGCACTTCGCACAATGGGGGCTTGACATGGTGGGCAAGCTCCCAAGGTCCTCGCAAGGAGGCTACGTCTACCTCTTGGTCGCAGTCGACAAATTCACCAAGTGGATTGAGGCCATGCCAGTGACCAAGCAATCAAGTCACAGCGCGGTCAAGTTCTTCGAGTCCATCGTCTACCGCTTCAGTGTGCCGCATAGCATCATCACTGACAACGGGACGAACTTCACATCCAAAGAGTTCCAAGAATTCTGCGGAAACCTGGGGATCAACATCAGTTACGCCTCAGTCGCGCATCCACAGACCAACGGTCAGGTGGAAAAAGCAAACGGGCTCATCTGCAGCGGTATCAAGAAGCGACTCCTTCGACCACTCGAACAAGCCGCGGGTTGCTGGCCAGATGAGATCCAATCCGTACTCTGGAGCCTACGTACAACTCCAAACAGCGCCACGGGCTACACGCCATTCTTTATGGTGCATGGAGCAGAAGCGGTACTACCTGCCGAAGTGAGGTACAAGGCGTCGCGCATAGTCGCTTACAGTGAACAAGAGTCATCTCTTGCACTCGAAGACTCTGTATACCTCCTCGACGAGGCAAGAGAAATCGCCGCAGAAAGATCCACGATCTACCAGCAGAACCTACGCAACTACCACAGTAGAAGGCTTCGCCCCAGATCCTTCGTCGAAGGTGACCTGGTCCTGCGACTGAAGCAGCAGGGGCATCTCAAGCTCGAGTCCCCCTGGGAAGGACCGTACGTGATTACAGAAGTAATCCCAGGTGGCGCCTATCGCCTTCAAGACTTAGAGACAGGAGTCGCATACTCCAACCCTTGGAATGTAGCACAGCTACGACGCTTCTATCTCTAGCTATTTTTACTTTAACATCGCAAATAAGGCTACTCAGCCACACATTGTACCTTGTACTGTTCTTCAAGTAAATAAGCGCTAAGTGCCCCAAAACTCTGTGTTTTCTTTTCACTTCTGTCCATTTTATACTCGGGGGCTGCGCCACCCTACATACATCTGTTCTTCGAACCAATAAATGCGATATCCTGAGTAGCTGGCACATCAATCAAACCCCTTAACACAAACTCAACCCAGCTGCAACGCACCTGGCAGGTTGACAAAGGGATGGCCAGGCTAACGAAAAGGATTCGCATAGTGCAACGCACCTCACGCCAACAAAGCTGTTTATACACATTCAGCAATAAAATATCTACAACCCATACATGAACTTTACAACACAAATACACTTATGTGCAGGATACAAATCTGGCTACTACTGAAACAGAAGAACATTGGTTTGTTCCTCGAATAAGTCGACAATCTCCTCTGCTGGACGGTCCACCGCCTGATAGTGCGGCACCATATTCCAAGCAGATCCGGCTGGCGGCGCTGGCAGACCATAAGCTACGGCGGCGACATCCACGTCAGGCCTGTGCAATCGCACCATCGAGAGGCCAGCCTTGGCACCAGCCACCAAATGCTGCCTCACGCACTCACGAACCGCGGACATATCTTGAAATTTGGCCAGGAGAGCCAACAGGCTTGATGGAGTGTCATCCAACGGGAACATCGCCCGATAGATATTCTTCAAACATGACTGTGACTTCTTCAGGAAGAGCAGCACTCGTGAAGCGCGATCCTGCAGGGTCGCCAGTGCAGTCGCACGATCATGATCCACCTAGAAGTATCCACTCTCTTGAAGTTGCTCCTAGGTGAGACCATGAAGGCAGATGGAAATCCTATCCCTCTCCTCCTGCTGATGGCGTGCGCTAACAACTATACGAAGCAGCACCAACAGCATGAGTACAACGTACCATTGCGACTAACTACAAAGGAGAAGATGAGGACGAGCAAACTAACACTTAAACTGGTCGCCCAGCTACGTCATCTCACTAAGCAGATATTGCTCGCGGGCGGCGGCTTTTTCCGCCTTTGACTTCCACACGTCCGTGTTACCGCGGATCAGGGGAAACTCACGCTACAGCTGCTTCACGCGGTCACGAAGTCGCGACAGCAAGGACAGCTCCTCTACCCTGGAGCGCGGTGGTGCCAATATCTCATCAAGAGATGGTGAGTCCTGGGTTCCCCCCACGGGATCACTCGATGTGCCCTACCACAAGTCAAGACACAAACAAATAAGGCGACCAAATTAACGCAAAGGCAAGGGGAACAGGTGCATTCAAGATAAGCATAAATATTCACAAACACACTCGCCAGTAGGCATGTTCTTCGACCAAAAGGACAATTCATCATCTATTACAAAAGCTAACTACAGAGCAGCTGGCTTCTTCGACTTCGACGCCTTCGGGGGTTTCATCAAGTCCGTGGCAGTATCAGACGCCACCGACTTTCCGCCTGCCCCTGAGGCCGAAGCTTTCGCCGCCTTCTTAGCGCGTTGGAGCTCCTCCGAATACTTGGCAACGGTATTTATCAAGGAATTGCCATATTTGGCACAGGCAGTCGCAAAGGGAGCAAAGACTAACTGCTGACCATCCGCGCCAACAGGCATCGCCTTCGACACCGCAGAGGGATCTATCTCAACTCCGTGGGCTTGCACCATGGCGAGTGACATGGTCGCGCCAGCCGCGCGGAGGGAGTTCTTGTAGGTGGCAGGCACACGCCCGGCGAGTGAATCCACCAGCTTCTCCATATTATCGACCAGCTCCGCCTTCGGCATCAACTCCTCCCGGAGGCGACTGAGGGTGACCTTGGCCTTGGACAATGTATCCTGGATGGCGGCGCTTCGCTCCCGACTGTAGACACCGCGCCCGCTAGAGCATCATCGCGACGCAGGGCCTGCGGGTCAAAACTCAAGTCACCAGCATCTACACAGAAAACACACACATGGATCAAACTTCTAGCGCCACCGACAAAACTCTAGATGCAGAAAGGAACAGCAATAAAAACATCCACCAGCAAAGGTACCTGAGAGGGCCTTGGCGACTGAGAACAGTTGCTCTTCGAACAACTTTTCCCTGGCCGCAAAGGAGGCACACAGATCCTCTTCGCGTTTCTGGGCATCATCACGAGCAGCGATTGCCTCGTCGCGCCCCTTCACAGCTGCGGCTAATGTCTTCTCCAAGGTGGCGACGTTGCGCAGTAAGGCGTTATGCTTAGCTACATGGCAGTCAAAAACTGACTATCAGTCGATTATACCAAAAAGAGAGAAGACGAAAAGAATAAGTGTAGAACACTCACTTTCGACAACGCGATGACGCGTCTCCAACATTGCATGCTGATGACCCATCGCCATCACCTGCTCCGCCACTTGCGCGCCTTCCTTTACAAGGAGCTGTTGCACAAAACAAGGAATCAGAGAGGGCAACAGAAGACGTTGACTGCCATGCTAAAAAAGAAAGAAAGATGTACTTACATGGTCCTCTAGCGACTCCAAAGAAGTTTGCTGAACCGTCATCCAAGCAACTATTCGATGCTCCCCTATGTGAGGAGAGCTCGAAGAATTGTGCCCGGAGTGGGCCACCGTCGGAGGAGAAGGAGCGCGCTCCACCTCTACGTTGGCCCTTGAGGTTGTGACTCCAGATTCCTTCACAAACTCGACGTCGCCAGAAGATGACGACGCCTCTTGGCTACAAGACCAAATTCACAATGAGAAAAAGAAAACTCCAGGGCAAAGCCAACAAGAAGAAAACATAAAAGAACTAGTGAACTCGCAAATTTACCAGTCAAAATTGTCAAGATTAAACGTGGCCTCCGCCGATTCTGACGAAGACTCCTTCGGCAATCGCATCTTCTTGCGATAAGATGGTGCCACAACCCTCACAGGAACGATGGGAATTGGTGACTCCGCACCAGCAGCTGTGCCTTCTGGAGTTGAAGGAGTCGACGCATCGGAGTCCTCGCTGCGCGAACGCTTGCGAGTATCCGGGCTCTCGGACGCGGGGGCTTCCTCTTCCACATCAGAAGGGACAGTCGACTCAGACTCGTCCTGTTCCAAAGCTTCGTGAGGAATAATACCCTCAGGGAGAGGAGGCATACAAGGCGACACCGCCCAATCCTGCATACAGATAGTGAAGATCAGCAAACAGAACAGGTAAGCAACAGAAAAAGCAATCGTGAAAGTAAGCTACTGCGTAGCACAACTGTACCTCAGGAGGAGGATTCGAAGCATCGAAAGGAGGAACGACCGGATCATTCGGAAGAACATCCTTGAAGGTGTACTTTGTGACCAGTCGCACCCTCTTATCTACCTCACTCGCGGACATGCCATCGGCAGACACGCGAGTGGCATCATCAGTGCCACCCCATTGAAACATGGGATGGACTCTGGCCTAGAGAGGCTGGATGCGACGACGCAGCCACGTCCTGACAAGGGTGCAACCTCCCTCTTCCGCACATATGCGGCTCTCGAGGTCGCAGACACGTTGATATAGCACGTCTGTCTCCGCGAGTTCATAGGGCATGATCACGTTCTTCCAAGAACACATCTTCTTACAGGGAGTCGCGGGATCGAAAGGCGCGAGTCCAAAGTGCTCGTCCTTGGCCTTCTGGTCGCGAACATAGAACCATTTGTCCCTCCATCCCTGGAGGGACTTGGCGAGCTTGATGTCGAAGTAGGTGGCGGACGGGTCGACATGGATTCCACAACCACCTACGTCGTAAACTAGAGAGCCGGATGTGGACTGACGCTTCAGCTTAAATAAGCATTTGAAAAGACCAAAGTGCGGCTCGATTCCGAGCCAGCACTCGCAACGGGTGATAAAACAAGAGGTGTGAAGAATAGAGTTTGGGGACAGTTGATGGAGCTAGAGCCCGTACAAACAAAGGAGACCCCTAAGAAACGGGTGGAGAGGCAAAGAAAGGCCACGAATGATGAATGCAAAAAACATCACTTGAAAACCAGCAGGAGGCACAGGAATGGTCTCACCGCTGGGGACGCGTGCATCGGCGACTGCTGCAGAAATAACTCCGTCTTGGCGATGAAGACGGAGATCCGACGCCTTGATGAAAGAGGGGCGCCACGCGCCATTGGTCACGTGGGTGCCCGCGACCTTCTTTTTCCCACCGGCGGCGGCACTGGTGCCCGCAGCAGCGGGACCACCCTTCTTCTTCGTCGCGGCAACGGTGGCCGCGGATTCAGCGGCAGCGCCTCCCTTCTTCTTTCCCATTGCGCGACGGCGATGAGAGCGCAGGAAATAACATGGAAACGAGCGGAGGTGGTCCAGAGCTGAGGAGGAGATGAGCACAAGGAAAAGCAGATGAGCAACAGCAATGGCGATGGCAACGAGGAAGAAAAGAGCGCAGATGAAAAATTACCGCTGTAGCACCACTACTTTACCCCTAGGAGATGCAATCCAACGGCTCACAAAAACCCTACTGGACGCGTGGCACGCATCGCGCTCGACACGTGGAGAAGAGGAAGCACGAACCGTCCCTCCACTGCTCCCATTATGTGCGGAAATCGAGGAGGCACAGTTAATAATAAAATTACGCACGCCCAGTCAAAATCAAAGTCAAAAAGTGGGACCCACCGCTCGTCACGTCCCGTCAAAATCGCTCACGCGGGCAACTGAGGTCATGCAAGCATAAGCACTGACGTCATCAAAAGCTACGCAGCGGAAAACTTCGACTACTTTAGTCCTTGCTAGAGTCTTCGACTCCACCAAGCACTCGGGGGCTACTCCTATAGGGAGCGCTGGCCGCGCACCCTATGATTTTTCTTTTCTTATTACAGGGATACAGGCAATCACAATTAAACCCAACCACTCGAAACATGATTCGACTATGGACGTGGGGTACTCCCATAGGGAGCGCCGGAAACAATTTCGACTGAAACAAGCAAGCAAAGACGGCAGCAGTCGCAAAATTTCTTTAGTCCCTGCCTGAGTCTTCGACTCAACCAGGCATTCGGGGGCTACTCCCATAGGGAGCGCTGGTCGCGCACCCTATGATTATTTGCACAAAAGCTGTGTGTTGATTAAATCCGCACTCGCAGATCATGGCGACACCGCCTCATAATTTTCCCTACAAAGAGACTACGTCTCCTGGGTGGCCCGAATCATCTCCGCGATGATAAAATTCGGATGCCACACTTACAGCGTAAAGGTAAGACCTGAATAAGGCCTGGCAACGCATTTAACTGCGCACTACCAGAAATATACCCGTGCCTACAGGCACGATGAACATGCCTTGACGGACGCGTCAAGTGCTCACACCCATATAACTGGAATTCGACTCCTGTAAGACCTCCGTGGCATGAGTCGAATTACGCCAACACTTTTCCAGATTCGAGTCCGGGGACTCGAGTTCGAGTAGATTACGTAGTTTCACCCTAAGGTGGTTAACTGATACCGATACTTCGGCTATATCAGGCACGTATATCAACAATCCCTATGACATAAATGAAAGCAGTCGAAAATATACTCATTCAGGCACTCGAAGACTTCAAAAAGTACCCAGTCGAATCTGCGATTCCACTGGATACTCGGGGGCTACTGACATGGGTATACCCTACAGGTACTCGAGCTTGGTATATACGGTCTAAATACGTACAGACCCACGGTGTCGCCAAGGCCCAGATGAAAGAACTAGAGTAACCTACGGACTCTCGATTGCTTGAAGGACAAGAAGAAGCTAAAGATAGATAGTTTGAAGGGGAAAACCCTAACTTGTAACCGACTCGACCTGCTACCCGAGACCCAGCCTATCTATATAAAGACTAGGAGGGGGCGGCGAGGAGGACACACGCAACCCTAGTTTCCACAACCCTCGCCAGATTGCATCTGCGCACCATTGTAACTTTCGACTCCTTCGATAATTCCAAGAGCAGACAAGCAGGAGTAGGGACCTCTACGAGGCCTGAACCTGGGTAAATCCTTTGTCCCCTGTGTGCTTGTTTGCTAGCCGATAGATGTCTCCAGCGCTCCCTCCTTCTCCAAAACCCAAGTCCATAACAATGGGCATTGATGAGCTAAACCCTCGTCACAAGCAATAACAAGTAATGCATCAATCAACTAGTCTTGGGACAATGCACATAGAACTAAGAATGGCCACTATGCTGTCAAAGTAGGTGCATAAATCTATAAGGTGGAGACTCAATGTAATGGTGGAAGAAAGGCCTTTGTAAACGGAAGTAGGGATTCAAGTCTCATAAAGGTCTTCCAAAAATTATGGTACTTATAGCTTTCAGCTCTCATTGCCCCTATCATAAGCATCTTTAAGGTGATTAAGGTTAAAGTGACACAACTAAGAGGATATGCTTTAAAAGTTATAAACCGAAATCTGATGCCCCTTACTTACGAAGACCGATCCTCATGCTACTCAACTTCAGTCACGAGTAAGCTCTTGTCATTGTAAGTACATGTGTATCATTAAGAACCGCCAACGCGGTACCCCTTGCACATGATACAGGAGCTATCCCATAGTCAAAATGACAAGGCAAGCAGACAATGAGCATCTCAGCGATATTTTTATTTGCTATTTGCATAGGTTTTTATTGAGGATGCTTCATAGAGTCCTCATTATGGTGATGCTGCAAGTTTCCACCATGATTAGGCATGGCTTAGGCTAGTGGCCCAGGCGTTTCTCTAACACACATACAAACTCCATGATCTTACAAGTTCCACTTTTATTTCACACCGCCGGGATCCGTAAGCAAAAGAACATGATATGAACAGGGTACAAAGTACAAGTGCAATGTTGAAAGCGTTCCCCATGAAACATGGTTCTGCTAATTTCAACTTATAAATCGCAAGCATATACGCAACAAAGAAGGACCCAATGGTTCAAGTTTATTAGGTGCAAAAAAGTAAAGTGTGCCATCAAGTTCGTGAGAGCTTTAATCACTATTTTTCTCATAACAAGTTTAATTTGGAAGGTAAACAAAAGCATGACTATACTTGGAATAGCATAATCTAGTAGGTAGGTATGGTGGACTCTTTGGAATAACTTGGTTTAGGGAGTTGGATGCATGAGTGGAACTCATACTTGGTTGTGGAGGCTAGCAAAAGACTAGGAGCGACAAACTAAGAGAGCAGTAATGACCATAATCATGCAGAGCGACAAAACATCATTGATCAAAGCATAAAGTGATACTACAAGTTGAAAACTAAAGGATCATCAAGGCTATGGTGACTTGGGATACTCATAACATGGTGTGAGCATTCGCCAAGTCCACCCAAATAAAGCATCAAATGAGAATACCACTATACTACGCTAGAACAACGCATGATTCATCCAAGGCATATTAAGCAATCTCAATTGTTTATAACAAGTCATGCTACAACAAAGAATACTAAGCACAAAGCCAAAACAATATCAAGCATGGCATGACAAAGCATAGGCCACAGTCAAAAACAAGCTCACTTTACCACTTAAGCATGAGCTTTCCTACTCTTTTCCAAACCAAACCAAATTATTTGAAAACCAATGTATGAAAGAGGGGGTCCAAAAAAATTATTCAGCAAACAAAGAAAACAAAAAACCAAAACAAAAACAAAAAAGAAGACGCTCCAAGAACAACACAACTGTGCATGAAACAATAAAAATGAAGCGTTTGGCAGAAACCTGGGATTTTAATTGATGAAGGAGGGGATGCCTTGGGCATCCCCAAGCTTTGATGCTTGTACTTCTTGGATATTTCTTGGGGTGACACGTGTGGCATCCCCAAGCTTGAGCTTTAGTCCATCCTTCATCTCTTTACTCATTCCTTCCATACACCTGAATATTTTCCTTCGTACAAAACTTCAGACAATCTTTATTAGCAATATTAGTGCACTCAAGATAAAAGGTCTTAAGGTTCGGTTCTAACACCGAATAAACTTCCATTAGAACACTAGCTACTGTAGCACTTCCCTCAAAAATCTCAATTCCCCAAAAGAACTCAAGAAGGAACCAACAAGAAGCAAATGCAGAAAATGGCAGAAATCTGTCAAAACAGACCAGCAGGTAAAGAAGAATTTTTTCTAAGACCTTCTGTTGCTCAAATCAAAAAGTGTTGAACTAACGAAAGTTAGATAACAACCTGGGGCAGAATCACAAACATTCACGCCTCAAAAAGACGTTCAGACATTTTACACAAATTTTTACGGTGAAGCACAAAAATCTGTTTCGGGACAGCAACTTTCCCAATCATTACGTCTCTCCCATTACAGGTTACTCTTGGCATAAAAAGTTAATAAAAACGATAAGGAGCGGTTATTACAGAGGTAATAACTTCCAAGACTCATCTAAAACTTTTGGGTTATCTCCCAATAAGTACTTTTCTTTAACGCCTTTAAGTTAGGCATAAGAAGCAAGAAAGAATCAAGTGTTCTCAAATGATGAAGCATTAAGACCAAATTTTGTTTTCATAGGAGAAGCAAAAGAAATCTTTTCTCTCTTTTTAGGGAAGTGTTCTATACCTTTCTTGAGTGGGAGTTGATATTTAATGGTGCCTTCTTTCATATCAATGATGGCACCAACAGTTCTAAGAAAAGGTCTTCCCAAAGTAATAGGACAAGAAGCATTGTATTCAACATCCAAAACATAGAAATCAACGGGGACATAGGCATTGTTAACCATAATAAGAACATCATTAAGACTCCCCATGAGTTTCTTTTTAGCATTATCATCAAGTGGGACATTCAAATAACAATCTTCAAGTGGAGGCAAATCAAGCATATCATAAATCCTTCTAGGCATAATAGAAACAATACTATCAAGATCACATAAAAGCTTTGAAATCATAGTCATTCACTTTCATATTAATGATGGGTTCCCAACCATCTTTTTGTTTTATAGGGATAGAAGCTTTATGTTTCATCTTTTCTTCTTTAATCTTTATGAGAGCATTAGTAATGTGTTTTGTAAAAGCCATGTTCATAGCACTAGCATTAGGACTTTTAGCAAGCTTTTGTAGGAACTTAATAACTTCAGAGATATTGCAACCATCAAGATCAAAATCAAATTTATCATCTAAAGTAGTAGAACTATTACTAGCCTCAACACTAGTGGTGGTGATAGTAGAAACACTAATGTTTCTAGTAATTTCATCTTCTCTTTCCCACTTAGCATGTAATTTAGCTAATAGTCTAACATTTTCATCAATTCTTACTTGTATAGCATTAGTGGCTGCAAAGGGATTATCATTAGTTTCAGGTTTAGCAGCCATTTTATTCAAAGAAGATTGAGCTTCAGCCAAAGATGTTATATTTCTTTCAGCATTACAGAGTTTTTCCTCAATAGTTTTATTGAAAGGAGTTTGTTTACTAATAAACTCCTTAAGCATAACTTCAAGTTTAGAGGGAGCACTCTTATTATTGTTGTAAGAATTTCCATAAGCATTGCCATTGTTGGGAGGATATGGCTTATAATTGTTGTTACCAAAATTGTTCCTATAATCATTATTACCATAAGCATTGTTTCCAAAATTGTTATTTCTTATGAAGTTCACATCAACTTTCTCTTCTTGAGCAACCAAAGAGGCTAAAGGGACATTATTTGGATCAATATGGGCTTTCCCATTAACAAGCATCGACATAATAATATCAATCTTATCATTCAAGGAAGAGGTTTCCTCGACATAATTTACCTTCTTACCTCGTGGAGCTCTCTCAGTATGCCATTCAGAATAATTAACCATCATATTGTCCAGAAGTTTTGTTGCATCACCCAAAGTGATGGTCATAAAGGTACCTCCACCAGCAGAATCCAATAGGTTCCTTGAAGAATAGTTCAATCTTGCATTAAAAGGCTGGATGATCATCCAAGCAGTCAATCCATGAGTGGGACAATTCTTTACAAAAGATTTCATTCTTTCCCAAGCTTGAGCAACATGTTCATTATCAAGTTGGTTAAACTTCATTGTTTCACTTCTCATAGATATAATCTTAGCAGGAGGATAGTATTTTCCAATGAAAGCATCTTTGCATTTAGTCTAAGAATCAATACTATCCCTAGTTAAGGAATTCAACCATTCTTTAGCTTTTCCTCTCAAAGAGAAAGGAAACAATTTCAGTTTAATAATATCACCATCTATATCCCTATGCTTTTGCATCTCACAAAGTTCAACAAAGTTATTTAGATGGGAAGCAGCATCTTCATTACCAATACCAGAAAATTGCTCTCTCATAACAAGATTGAGCAAATCAGGTTTTATCTCAAAGAAAGTATCTTCAGGCACATGTGGAGCAATAGGTCACACAACTTAGTGTTTTCAAGAGTAGTCATTTTTTTGGGTTTTCAAATAAGAAAGCAAACTAGTAAAACTATTTTTTTGTGTTTTTGATAAAGAAACAAGCAAACAAAGCACAAAGAAACTAAGCAAAACAAAAATAACAAAGTAAAGAGATTGGTTATTAGGGACTCCCCTTGTGAAGTTGTCCTTGACTCCTCCGCAACGGCGCCAGAAAAATGCTTGATGGCTCTGTGTATGGCGCCAGGAAAATGTTGGAGCGATGATGATGTAGAGCTCGTTGGGAACCCCAAGAGGAAGGTATGATGAGCACAGCAACAAGTTTCCCTTAGTATGAAACCAAGGTTTAATCGCTCCAGTAGGAGCAAGGGAAACCCCAAAGGTGTTGCTAGCTGAGCCTTGGCAGGGCGCACTACCGGTGCTAGTAGCAACGTGGAGACCTGCACAACACAACCACAGAACTTTGTCCCCAACTTGCGATGAGGTTGTCAATCTCACCGTGTTTTGCGGAAAACAAAGGATTAAACGTATCGAATGGAAGGAAGTAAAAGTTTACAGAAAGTAAACACAAAGTAGTAATAGTTTATAGATTGTATGTAAAGAAAAGGACCGGGATCCATAGTTCACTAGAGGTGGCTCTCCTTAAGATAGAAAACATGCTGGGTGAACAAATTACATCGGGGCAATTGACAAACATCGAGAAAGCAATACATGCATATACTAATCATCTTGACTCCTTTGAGACTTGATTGGGCATTACAACATTATACATAGACCGCCATCCAACTGCATCTATGACTAATAATCCACCTTCAGGTTATCATCCGAACCCCCTCCAGTATTAAGTTGGAAGCAACAGATTATTGCTTTACGAATTGCATGTAAAGTAAACAATACGATTGTTCTAAGAACAAAGGATTGTTGGTTTCTCCCTAGTGGCAACAACACATCTAGTACCTTAGAGATTTCTGTCACTTCCCTAGATTACCAGAGGCATGAACCCACTATCGAGCATAAATACTAACTCTTGGAGTTGCTAGCATCTACTTGGCCAAGATAGCTACTAACAACGGAAAGCATGCAAGATCACAAATAACAAAGACATGATAGAAGCAATAATCAATCTGAAATAGCATCTCAATATCCATCGGATCCCCGCAAACACAACATGCAGAATTACAAATAGATGATCTTGATCATGAATGAAGCTCACAAGATCTAGACATGAAAGCACAAAGGAGGAGAACCAGCCATCTAGCTACTACATGGATCCGTAGTCTAAGGACGAACTACTCATGCATCAGACCAGAGGCTTGCATGGTGATGAAGAAGGCCTCCAGGGTGAATTCCCCTCTCCGACAGGGTGCCGGGAAGAGCTTCAGATCCCTCCCGATCTAGGGATGGAGATGACAGCGGCTATAAACTCTTTCATGGATTTTTGATCGGGTACTTAGGGTTTTCGTCCCGAGGGCATCTTATAGGCGGAAGGGGAGACCGAGGGGGTGCCAGGGGCCACCACACCACCCCCTAGCGCGGGCCCAGCCTGGCCGCGCGGCCAGGTGGTGTGGCAAGCCTCTGGCCCTTCTCCGTCTCGTATTCTAGCACTTGATGACTTCTGGAAAAATAGGCACTTTGGCTTTTGTCCCGTCCAATTCCGAGAATATTCATTTTTTGACTTTCCTGGAACCAAAAACAGCAGAAAACAGGCAGCTGGCACTATGGCTAATAGCTTAGTCCAAGAAATCATATGAAAAGTACTCCAAAGTGTGGACAAAACACAAGAAAGTGGATAAAACCAAGCATGGAACATCAAAAATTATAGATACATTTGCAATGTATCATGCATCTATGACTAATAATCCACCTTCAGGTTATCATCCGAACCCCCTGCAGTATTAAGTTGCAATCAACAGATAATTGCATTAAGCAAAATGTGTAAAGTAAACAATACGATTGTCCCATGGACAAAGGATTGTTGTTTTCTCCCTAGTAGCAACAACACATCTAGTACCTTAGAGATTCCTGTCACTTCCTCAGATTACTAGAGGCATAAACCCACTATCGAGCATAAATACTCCCTCTTGGAGTTGCTAGCATCTACTCGGCCAAGATAGCTACTAAAAATGCAAAGCATGCAAGATCACAAATAACATAGACATGATAGAATCAATAATCAATCTGAAATAGCATCTCAATATCCATCGGATCCCCGCAAACACAACATGTAAGATTACAAATAGATGATCTTGATGATGAACGGAGCTCACAAGATCTAAAAATGGTTGCACAAAGGAGGAGAACCAACCATCTAGGTACTACATGGACCTGTAGTCCAGGGATGAACTACTCACGCATCACACCGGAGGCAGGCATGCTGATGAAGAAGGCCTCCAGGGTGATCTCTCCCCTCCGGCAGGGTGCTGAGAAGAGCTTCAGATCCCTCCCGATCTATGGATGGATATGGCGGTGGCTACCGACTCCTTCGTGGAATTTTGATCGGGCCCTTAGGGTTTTCGTCTAGGGAGAATTTTATAGGCGAAATGGCAAGGTCGGTGGAGGCTCGAGGGGCCCACACCACCCCCTTGCGTGGCCTGGGCTAGCCCGCGCCACTAGGTGGTGTGGCCACCTCGTGGCCCCTCTCCGTCTCGTCTTCTGGCTCCGTGAGTCTTCCGGTAAAATATTGACTTTGGCTTTTGTCCGGTCTAATTTCGAGAATATTTCTTTTCCAGCTTTTCTGAAACCAAAAACAGTAGAAAACAGGCAACTAGCACTGTGGCATCTTGTTAATAGGTTAGTTCCAGAAAATCTGTAAAAATACTCTAAAGTGTGGAAAAAACATAAGAAAGTAGATATAAAACAAGCATGGAACATCAAAACTTATAGATACGTTTATAATGTATCACTCATCAAATTAGGAGATGACTAGTTCATCTAGTCAGGAATTTGTTATAATTCCTGAACCCACTATGCCAATAGAACACTATGATGATCCTGTGGAGGACGAGAATGAAGCTCCTAAAAGGAGCAAGAGACAAATGACTGCCAAGTCATTTGGTGATGATTTCATTGTGTACCCTGTGGATGATACTCCCACGTCTATTTCAGAAGCCTATGCATCTCAAGATGCTGACTACTGGAAAGAAGCTGTCCATAGCGAGATGGATTCCATCTTAGCTAATGGAACGTGGGAGGTCACTGATTGTCCTTATGGGTGCTGGCTAAATACATAAGCGAGCCAATAATCTGAGAATATCTCAGCTGATCTTTAGCATCCTTAGGATCTCCCTGATTCTTTTGAACCAACATGCTAGGATCATATGGTGTGGGAGAAGGTTTGTAGTCGTTATACCCAAAACGACTCAAGTTCTTTTCCACATAGTGAGACTGAAGCAGTGTTATCCCACCATCATCATCTTTCAATAGCTTGATGTTCAGAATCACATCAGCCACTCCTAAATCTTTCATCTCAAAGCAACGAGATAGAAAGTATTTGACCTCCTTGATTACAACAATATTGGTACCAAATATCAGTATATCATCAACATACAGACATAGGATAACTCCCTCACCCCCACCATGGCGATAGTACACACACTTATCAGCTTCGTTAACAACAAAGCCTTCAGCAGTTAAAGTTCTTTCAAACTTCTCATGCCACTGCTTGGGTGCTTGCTTAAGACCATACAAAGATTTCAGCAACTTGCACACCTTTCCTTCTTGACCATCTACCATGAATCCATCTGGCTGTTCCATATAAATTTCCTCATCTAACTCTCCATTTAAGAAAGCTGTCTTGATGTCCATTTGATGAACAAGAAGACCATGCGAGGCAGCCAAGGATAGTAGTACTCGAATGGTGGTCAATCTAGCCACAGGTGAATAAGTATCAAAGAAATCTTCGCCTTCTTTATGGGTATAACCCTTGGCAACCAGACATGCCTTGTACTTCTCAATAGTACCATCAGGTCTAATTTTCGTCTTGAACACCCACTTACATCCTACAGGTTTGCACCCATAAGGACGATCAGTAATTTCCCAAGTTCCGTTTGTTATGATGGAATCCATCTTCATTCGAACGGCTTCTTTCCAGTAGTCAGCATCTTGAGATGCATACGCTTCTGAAATAGAAGTGGGAGTGTCATCCATGAGGTATACAATGAAATCATCACCAAAAGACTTTGCAGTTCTCTATCTCTTACTCCTAGTAGGAGTGTCATTGTTATCCTCCACAGGATTATCAGAGTGTTCTATCAAAATGGTGGGTTCAGGAATTGTAATTATTTCTTGACTAGATGAACTAGGTATCTCCTAATTTGATGAGCTAGCCGAGTCTTTCATGGGAAATATGTCTTCAAAGAAAGTCGCACCATTTGACTCCATAATTGTACCAGCATGCATGTCGGATACCTCAGATTTCACTATCAAAAATCTATAACCAATGCTATGAAATGCATATCCCAGAAAAACACAGTCCATGGTTTTTGGTCCAAGCTTGCGCTTCTTGGGTATCGGCACATTCACTCTCGCCAAAAAACCCCAAGTCCGTAAGTAGGAGAGTTTCAGACTTTTCCTTTCCCATTCCTCAAATGGAGTAATGGTTTGTTCTTTTTGGGAACACGGTTTAGGACATGACACGCAGTCTTTATCGCCTCCCCCACCATTCCTTGGATAGACCCGATGTATCTAACATGGCGTTAACCAAATCAGTTAGAGTACGGTTCTTTCTTTCAGCCACCCAATTGACTGAGGTGAATAGCGAGGCGTCCTCTCATGGATAATACCATGATCCACACAAAATGAATCAAATTCGTTGGAAAAATACTCTCCACCATGATTAGACCGAATCCGCTTAATCTTTCGATCAAGTTGGTTTTCTGATTCAGCTTTATAGATTTTGAAGTGATTAAAAGCCTCATCTTTAGATTCAGGAGGTACACATAACAATATCGAGTGGAATCATCAATTAAAGTCATGAAGTATCACTTTCCACCTTTTGTCAACTCGCCATTCATTTCACAAATATCTGAATGTATGAGTTCCAGTGGTGCCAAATCTCGTACCCCAGTAGTCTTATGAGACTTGCGAGGTTGCTTAGCTTGCACACACACTTGACACTTGGAACTCTTGACAGTAGTAAATTTTGGAATTAAATTCATATTAGCTAGATGCGTCATGCACCCAAAATTAATATGACAAAGTCGTGAATGGCAAATATTGGATTCACTTTCATTGCAAACATGATTAATAACTTGAGTACATAAGTTTGACAAATATAATTGGAACAAGCCTCCGCACTCATAACCCATTCCAACAATTTGTCCACACTTAGAAATTACAACTTTATTGGACTCAAAAACCAACTTAAAACCATCTCGACATATTCTAGCGATCCGCTCACGAGATTCTTATTGATGGAGGGAACATGTTGCACATTCTTCAGCTGGACGGTCTTCTCCGAAGTAAACATCGGATTTATCGTACCAACACCATGAACAGAAGCACGTGAGCCGTTTACCATCAGCACGGAGCAAGTCCTTGTGACCTGATAAGAAGAAAACATGGAAATATCAAAGCATACATGTGTATTGGCACCCGTATCTATCCACCAATCAGGAGAGTTACATACTGAAAGAACAGTAGGAAAAATACCGTACCCAGCGTCCTTCATCTCAGTGTCATCCATAACAACATTTGCGGTTTTACCGCCATTCCCACGCTTGTCAAAGCGATTCAGGCAATTAGGAGCCCAATGATCAGGATCACCACAGATGTGGCAAGCCCCTTTCTTGTTATCAGTCTTCTTCTTGAAGTTGGTAATGTGTGAGGCCTTGTGCTTAGCATCAAACTTGCCTTCGCCTTCAGATATTCTTGTTTTTGAACTTGTGGGGTTGGAAGTTTTTCCTCTGTACCACATTGGCACTAGAATCTCCCTCAAAGCCTCGAATGCGTGTGTCCTTTGCTCTCGCATTTTCTTCCACATGAAGAGACCCAATAAGATCCGATACGGAAAACTCTTGTCTCTTATGTTTCAGAGAAGTAGCAAAATTCCTCCACGAGAGAGGAAGCTTGGCAATAATGCCACCGGCCACAAACTTATCCGGTAAGGTACACTTAAACTTGTCAAGCTCTTTGGCAAGTGACTGTATCTCATGAACTTGCTCAATGATAGAGCTCTCACAAGTCATCTTGTAGTCATAGTATTGCTCCATGATATACAATTTAGTGCCAGCATCCGAGACCCTAAATTTGGCCTCAAGTGCAACCCACGCATCCTTACCATGCTCAAAAGTCATGTACGGGTCAACAATGTTGTCCCCAAGAATACTGAAGAGAGCCACCTTAAACATGGCATTGACTTTCTCATAGGCTTCCTCCTGAGCAGGAGAGAGATCACCCTCAGGTTTCCCAAGTGTTATTATAGCAGCTCAGGTTTCGAAACCAGAGAACTGCGCTCGTACGCCATCTCTTATAATTGGAACCATCAAAGAGAGGCGACCTAGTAGCAGAGGCAACGCCACTTGAATTCATTTGCCTATAATCAGGTTTTTGGAATGTTGAATAACTAAGAAAATTACTATAATATTTAATCCGAAATAAGCAATAGTAAAGCATGACTATAGTCGCATGAATTAATCTAATCATGCACACTAGCAGCATAGATGAACAGATCACATCTAACACAGATAAGCATATCACATCTATCCCGAAAGCTAGTACAAGAAATAGTAGAAAAGATTAAAATAAGTAGGAGCAGATTGCATATGTTGTTGGAGGAGGATTCAGGTTGGCGTTGAGGTTTACGTTGACACCAGCATCGTCAGCCATATCGTTGATGTAGAGATTGCTGATGTCCGAGAAGAAGTCATCGTCGGGGAAGGAGCGGTCGATCGACGTGATGCCGTCAGTAGTCGCGCAGAAGCGTTCCCCAAAAACCTGATCGCCCCTCACCCGTATAGGATCACAAGAGGCGGGGTTTCGGGGGCCTACTGTCCCGTCGTCCGGTGCAGGCCGGCAGAAGGGATGGGGAAGGTGTGACGGCGACGCAAAGTTCTTGAGACGGAGGCAGAGAGAGGGATGTGCGTAGCATGATTAGGGTTTACACCTGGGCCGCTTATATAGAGTCGCTCGGGTAGGACGTGGCATGGCTGATAGAGAAATAACCCGCACAGTAATTTTTCCGAGCAACAAAAAGATAAGATCGGCACCGAGGCACAAACCGCGGCACGTGGCGAGGCGGGCGGAGGAGGAGGAGCGCGCGTGTATGTCACTCCTCTTTTCTCGCTTTAGTAAGTAGTGGAACACTCCACTATATATATTGGTGCAACTCCCCTCAAACTAGCAAGGTGGGACTAAACTTTGGTGCCACGCCTTGCTAGGCATGAATGAGCCATGAGAATTTCAGAATTTGAATTGGGCCATGGGCTAAAGCCCACACCCAAATTCCAACATAAATCACATAGTAAGTGTGACATGCATTCATGGAAATTCACTCCCCAAGTACATTTTACATTACGCATGTTTACGATTAAGAAACATGGACATACGCTCATCTAAAAAACGATGCAGATAAGTTGTTGGACCCCGGGAACATCAGACTTTTTCTGTAGACATCATTATCAGTTTATCCTAAGTTGCTAAAATATCTGGTGTATAAATGGGGGCAAATTTTCCATAATAAACAGCCTAATTGGAGCTAGCAAAGCCGCGAGGGGTCTAGTAGGATCGCCTGCAGGTTCAATGTTGACATGGTGGTAGACAGGAAGTCAATAAGGAATCAACAGAGGAAGTACTGTGACGCGACGACAACAAGGGCATGTCCATGGAAGCCTATGCAGTTGTGTTCGATGCCATCATTGACCTTGGAACCTTTGAAGCTTTAGCATGTCATGAAGCTTCGAGCCTTCCCAGACATGTAATTTTGTCGATTTGATATATACCTCATCAGATTGCGTAGAAGTACTGAATGCCATTCAGGAAGGAAGTAAGAGAAAATAGAGCGCCGTACTACGAGAGATTGCTAAGAACCAGGAGAAAAGTTCATGCAAATGTCTGTGCATAATTTTTCGCCAGTGTTCTAGCTTTATATAGTGGTCGCTTTTTTGACTGCTAGATTTTCCATGACCAGTAACCTCTCAAAAAAAATTATGGTTTTTGTACCTATCAATTTTGATGCAATAAAATAATCAGATAGCTCAATTTTAGTTACTAAAAGTAATTGTTCGCCATATGATTAAGCTCTGATCCGTTTGTCTTCAGGATAGAAACTACGTAATCCTTACACCACAATGGATAGCTTGCCACTGGTAATCCAGATATGTATTGAGAATTGTTTCATCCTTAGTTGTTCTTTCCGACGTCATTTCCCCAATTCTCCTTGGAAGTAAGACATGTGGGTGGAATTTTTAACTTAATGGCTATTGCACTTGCACCCGCCAGTGGAAGAATGTATGTGGGCGTATCGCCAAGGGGCAACACCATCGGATATTTTTCATTAATGCCCACATTGTGCAGCGAGACACAACATAGCCATGCTATCAAGGCTGGCAAGGTGACCTCTCTCTGAAGCTCACCCACGCTCTGGAGAGTAAGTTACAACTAGATTTCTTTGTGCAGACCCAAAATATGAGATATTGAAAATGAGAATAAGGCATGAACAAGCCATGGCTTTAGGACCTTGTAGGACACCATGTAGGATTAGGAGGCTTCTGGGATATTTCTAAAACTAGCACTTGCGCAAATTGGTGATACTCTCCTGGATCTTGCGCAATCTTTCATAGCGCTACATAGGTCAACCTACACTGATGCGTTGTGGAACTTCGTGCTGCTGATACTAGGACACATGGTAGTGCATATCAACCTACTGTCGGACTACTCTCGTGACATGATGCCACCGGGACCAGAGAAGGGACATGGAGTGTCAGTGAAGCCAAGCCAAAGCGTCGCGAGGTGAATTTTTACTGACGATTTCCAGTTGCACTGGTCATTGTTGATCATCTCTAATGACGGGCATCATTTCTGATGGGTGCTCCCACTTACAGAGCAGTCAATGATACATGTCCCGGAGCAACTTCCGGTGTCTGATAATGCCATCCTTGACGGTTTTCTCTGGATCCGTCAGCGACAATGTATTTGATACAAGGTCCCTTGCTCACAGACCAAGAGAGACTAGAATCCATCTGTCCGTTTTACTGTGCCTATGCCAAAGGCGCAGTGGACGGCCGTATTAGTCGAAGATCTCTAGCCTAATTAGATCTTCAACCTGGGATTGTGGTTGTATATATAAGTTGAACCTAAACCTTCCTTTCTTCTAATTTCAACGAAATGGCAACCTTTCATCGACAAAGCCCCCGCAGATAACCCGATCAAACTTTTTCACCACTCACGCACATGTTATACTTTATGTTAGTGCCACACAACTTTTAAATCTGTTTCATTGGGTAGACTTTCAGTAGTGGCCAAGATATTTGCTGCACTAACCAAATCCATTTGTTATCGAATATATGGAAAAATTGAGTGAGCCTATTTAAACTTGTATCTATAAATCACCCGCCAATTATAGCAAAAATTATTTTCCTTGAGCATGATTTAGAGAAAGTTCCAAAAATGAAACTTATCCTTTGTATCTTTGAGCAATTATCGGGACTCAACATTAGCTTCCACAAGAGTAATTTTTTTGTTTTGACAAAGAAAAAAGATGTATAAGATGAATATAAATATCTATTTGGACGTGAATTAGGCTCACTCCCTTTTAGATATTTAGGAATAGAGTACTACATCTATTCATGACGATCAGAACATAGCTAGCAGGGCTCCTCCTCTCCCAACCCCTGCTGCCTACTCCTCTCCTTCCTCCAGATTCTGGTCTTACTCTCGGGCCGCTGCGCGTGGCGGCTGCGGAGAATCCAAAAAAATCATAGATACAACCGCTGCCGGCCGACTCCACCAGCCGCTGCCGCCGTGGCGCTGTCGGTGGCGGCCATGCCCTCGCTGCCCGGGGGCATCTCCTGCGTGCCCTGTCGGGCTCCTACGCGCGGGAGGTCGACTCTTGGCAAGGAGGAGGCTATACGGTGGGGCGGCGACAACAACGAGGTGGGGCGGCAGTGTCTTCTCCACTTGGGCAGCGCCGTGCTACGCCGCATGGTTCGGAAGCGCAGAGGAGGACGAAGACGGCTGCAGAGATGGTCAGGGCAGCGACTGCCTTCGTGGTGGCGGCGGTCCTGGATCGATTTGCGGGCAGGACTTGGGGATTCCTCGAGCTCGTCTGGGCCGGAGGATGACCCACTCGTGTCGATCGGCGGAGCCAGCTAGTGGTGTGGGAACTACTAGATTGGATTGAATAAAGGTGGTCGCCAGTCATCATTGATCTTGGGTGGACTGCCGAGTTATGGAAAACTCCATTGGTGAATTTCAAATGGACAACATACCTGGAGTTCGCTGGTGCGGGCGGTGTTTCGGTCACGCGCAACCATGTTTTTTGCTGGCCTTTTGGTTTCAGATGTGGCGTTGTGAAGCTTTGTGGTCTATTGCCACAATGGGACATGGCTTGGATCCACGGGGAAGTCAAACACGGAGTAGCATGAAAGCTGGGAACTAAAGGCTGACAATGGAAGTTTGAGTCCTAGAAAAGTAGGTATTCTGGCTTGATGTTCTGTGACTTGGAGCATCGGAATTGGCAAGTGGAGGCGACATCACAGGATGAACTCGGTGTCTAAACCTGCAAGATGAAAACCCAAGGTCTGCCCTTAACTGGTTGTGACATGGGTATACCCTACAGGTACTCGAGCTTGGTATATACGGCCTGAATACAGCGGAAGCTCACGGTGTCGCCAAGGCCCAAACGGAGAACTCGAGTAGCCTATGGACTCTCGATTGCGTGAAGAACAAGAAGAAACTAAAGATACAAAGTTCAAAGGGGAAAACCCTAACTTGTAACCGACTCGACCTGCTACCCGAGACCTAGCCTATCTATATAAAGGCTATGAGGGGGCAGCGAGGAGGACACACGCAACCCTAGTTTCCACAACCCTCGCTAGATTGCATCTGCGCACCATTGTAATCCTCGATTCCTTCAATAATTCCACGAGCAGAGAAGCAGGAGTAGGGACCTCTGCGAGGCCTGAACCTGGGTAAATCTTCGAGTCCTCTGTGTGCTTGTTTGCTAGCCGATAGATGTCTCCAGCGCTCCCTCCGTCTCCAAAACCCAAGTCCATAACAATGGGCATTGATGAGTTAATCCCTCGTAAATTGGCGCCGTCTGTGGGAATTGGGAGTGCTGATGTTGCGGCTTCTTCGGCCCCATCAACCGCGATCTACAACTCCGCAATAGCGGAGATCCGCTAGCTCTTCGGCGCGTTCGACTTCACCGTCCACACGCCGACCACTCGCCCTGCTTTAGTGTCTATGGGCGACGGAATCACCTTGGCGATCGGGAGCTTCCGCTTCTAAGTTGGTAAGATGGGCACGCTTCGCATGCCTAACCAGCCGATGGCACCATCGATTGCTCCAGCATCGTGGTTCCCACCACCGATCGGCACCCTCAGTGAGCTCAACGCCTCGACAACAGTCGAGAATATGGTCAGCGACAGCAGTCGCGAATCCGATATGGGCGATCTGGCAACTGAAGATGGGCCTACGGTTCCGGATCTGAAAGTTGTGGGAGCAGCAGCTTCCGCAACCACTTCATGTGCACCGTCATCAACGCAGGCGACACCTCCGCCAATCGTGACATCACGGGCAACGGCGGCCACGGAGCCGACCCACCAAATGGCGGCATACCCAACGGCGGACCACCGCCAAACGGTGGACCATCGCCAAACGGCGCCCCCGTCAACAACGGAGGAGCAGTTGATCCTCCAACTATAATAAATGAGCAGACTGCCGAACGCGCCGTGATCAGGCTCAACGAACTCGAGTGGGCTCGCTGCCGTGATGCCCTACGGGGCAACCCTCTACCCTTTGGCTCCCCGCAAGAACTGCTAATGGGCTACCATTGGCTCCTGAAGGAGGAATTCAAGCGCCAAGTACAAACAATCGTGCAACTCGAGGCACGCAAAAAGGCGGCAGACGAGTCGAGTCTTCGATGTGCTGGGCTCTCCTCCCATGGAGGATCCTCCTCAAAGGGCAACGAGCACATCGCAAACAAGAGGCGATCCCGGATGGCCCATCTCACCGAACAAGAACGCATAGAAGCTGCAAAGGTCCTCGACTTCAGCTCTATGACAGTCGACACACGGGGTAATGTGGTCCCAAAGACACCACAAGCTGCCGTGAAGACAGCCACCATATACCTCCTGAACAACCAGCCGCCAGCTGGGGATCCTCGAGTCGCCATGCACCGTTCTACGATCGCGGGCTTGGGACTAGTCGAGGCCGCCCTCGGCAAGGAGCCAACGCCAAAGCCGAAGAAAGGCAAGGCTCTAGCAAAACGCTATTCCTCGCCCTCCTCCAGCAATGATAGTCACAACCTGTCCCGACGCCGTCGCTCACGGCGAGACGATCATGACTATGATGCGCGTGATGACATCACGCAGCACAAAATCGACAAGTCAAGGGCACGACGCGCCCGATCAACTGACTCAGAAGACGAAGATGTGGAGCTCTATGGCGCTAGATGCTTCAGCAGGGCCGTCAGGCAAAAGCGAATGCCCAAGGGGTTTAAGCACCCATCGGAGAACCCGAAGTTTGATGGTCTACAGGACCCGAAAATCTGGTTGGAGGACCACATCTCCTCCGTCAGGCTTCATGGTGGAAGTAGAAGCATGGCCATGCAATGTCTACAGCTACAGCTGCAGGGCGCTTTCCGGGCATGGCTCAACAACCTCCCACGCGGATCCATTCGCAGTTGGGAAGAGCTGGTTTACAGCTTTGTGCGCAACTTCAAGGGCACCTACAAAAGGCCCGCATCAATCGAAGAGCTGAGATGCTGCCAGCAAAGGTCAGGCGAGTCGCTACGCTCATACATCCAGACGTGCTCCATCATCAAGAACTTCGCAGAGAATATCTCGGAGGATCACGCGATTGACGCATTCGACGACGGCGTACACCACATAGAGCTCAGGGAGGAGCTAGGCCGCTCGAAGCCCAAAACCATCAACCACCTGATGGAAATCGCGAATCGTTGGGCAGATGGAGAAGATTCGGTGAAAAACCACGTTCACTCCGACGACGAGGCAAAACTCGAACGCAGGCGCGACCGCCGAAGAAAACGTCGCATGCGCATCTACGATGACCGCGATGACGTCAACATGGTCGTAGCCGGCTACGCCGATAGACACGACCAAAATCGCAACAGCGGCTACCGCAGCGGTGGATACCGCGACTCCGGGAAAACCACGCAAGTACGGCAGTGCCGCAACCACGATGAGGCACCCGCAACATCCATTGAAGACAAGCTGCCCGGGCCATGCACTGTGCACTTCTACATCGACAAGCACAACGAGAAAAAGGAAGTCCAGCCACCTCCTCAAGGACTGCCGCGAGTTCCTCAAACTACATGAGGGACTGGCTCGGATGAATCTCAACGTAGTCGAAAGGGGCTACGGAGCCGCCCTAGGCGTCGTGGCACATGGAGCTCCGCCACCACCACCTGGAACACCCCCAAATGTAGCTACACCGGACCAGCATCACGGAGGCGAACCGTGCCCACGGGCCATGGGCACCATGATGATCCAAAAGGGTCGCCCCTCCAACCGGGTGCAAAAGGCCATCACTCACCAAGTCAATCTGGCAACAAACTCGCCACCATCTACCACTGAGTACCTTAGTGGAAGCGAGTCATGCATCACCTTCGACATACACGACCATCCTCCCCAAGTACCTCATCCAGGCCACTGTCCCCTCGTACTCGAGGCACAAATTGGAGGCTTCAACATGAGCCGCGTCTTCATGGACGGCGGAAGCGACATCAACCTTATATTCGTGAGTACCTTGCGAGCAATGAGGATCCCTCTAACTTGCTTAGAGGCCTCAGACACAACATTCCACGGCATCGTCCCAGGCAAGGGCGTGTATCCCCTTGGAAAAATCAACCTCGACGTCATCTTCGGCACGCCGAAAAACTTTTGGTGCGAGCGCATCGACTTCGAGGTCGTCGACTGGCCCTCGCAGTACCACTGCATCCTCGGACGTGTCGTGTTTGCTAGATTCATGGCAGTGCTACACTACGCCTATCTGCAGATGAAGATGCCAGGCCCTAATGGTGTCATCATAGTCAACGGGAGCTTCGAGAGGTCCGACAATTGCGACAGGGAATTCAACAGAATTTCCCAGTCCTTCGGCATGCAGGAAGAACTCGCGAGACTAAAGGAGTCGACAGACAACAGTCTGTCTCCCCTAAGCCGGCCAAGTTCACCCGACCTATCTTTCGACTCATCGGTGCACACAAAGAAAGTCTAGGTCCACCCATTGGATCCCGCCAAGACGGCCCTCATCGCCAACAACTTGAGTCCCGCATAGGAACTTGTGCTCGTTGAATTCCTCCGTGAGCACTGGGAAATCTTCGCCTAGTGTCCAGCGGACATGCCAGGAGTTCCCAGGGAATTCGCCGAGCACGCACTCAATGTCAACCCAGACGCAAGGTCAGTCAAACAAACAATTCGGCGATTGTCTGAACCAAGAGCAAAAGCAGTTGGAATGGAGATCAATAGACTCCTTGACGCCAAATTTAGACGCGAGATCAAGGAAAGCACTTGCCTCGCTAACACGGTGCTAGTACCAAAAAAGGACACGGATATCCTGCGGATGTGCGTGGACTTCACCTCTTTGAATAAGCATTGTCTGAAGGACCACTTCCCGCTACCGCGAATCGACCAGATCATCGACTCCACCGCGGGATGCGAGCGCCTCTACTTCCTCGACGCCTACTCAGGCTATAACCAGATTCGAATGAAGGAGGAAGATCAAGAAAAAACAGCGTTTACAAATGTGTGTTCTTCTACAACACAATGCCCTTCGGGCTAAAGAACGCATGAGCCACCTTCCAGCGGTGCATGCAGGCCTGCCTCAAGAACCAACTTGGTCGCAACATGCAAGTCTATGTCGACGACATAGTAATCAAGACAAAAGAGGAACCCTCACTAATCAACAATTTGCGCGAAACCTTTGCCATACTCGACCGCTACCGGCTCAAGCTCAATCCGGACAAGTGCGCCTTCGGCGTACCATCTAGGAAACTACTCAGGTATCTTATCTCCGCGAGAGGGATCGAAGCAAACCCGAAGAAAATAAAAGCCATACTGGCCATGGAAAAGCCGAAAAACGTAAGAGGTATCCAGCAGCTGGCTGGGCGAATCGCGGCTCTCAGTCGATTCATCAGTCGGATGGGTGAAAAGGCACTACCCTTCTACCAACTCCTCCGCAAAGCTGACAAGTTTGAGTGGACCAATGAGGCGCAGGAAGCATTCGAAGACCTCAAGCGCCTGCTATCCACCTCGCCAGTACTAGTGACCCCACGAGAAAGGGAACCATTGTTGCTATACATCTCCGCCACCAACCAGGTGGTCAGCACAATGCTCGTAGTCGAACGAGCCGAGGAAAACAAGGTCCACAGGGTACAGCGCCCAGTCTACTACCTCAGCGAGGCTCATTATATATGGCGACTCCAAGCTGGTCGTCAACCAAACAATGCACGAGTGTGACGCACTGAACGGCAACATGATCGCCTACCATGACCTCTACGACACACTCGAAGGAGATTTCGACGGTTGCATGCTGCGGCACATAGGTTGCGAAAGCAATGAAGAGGCGGACGCACTCGCCAACATAGGCTCCACGTGCGCCCCCATACCACCTGGGGTATTTCTCGAGTGCATCTGCGAACACTCCATCAAGCCAAAGGCCGCAGAGAAGAAAACAAGCGCAACAATAGACTCGGGGGATGCGCCTCCCATAGCTAGACACAGGATTCGAAGGACCAATGAGCGTCATGATGATCGAGACATCCTGGACCCAACCATATATTACGTACCTCCTTAGCAAGAGGCTACCGGATGATCCGACTGACGCCCGACACATCACACGGCGCTCCAAGGCATTCGCTGTTATCAACGGCGAACTATACAAGCGCAGCATCACAGGAGTACTCCAATGATGCGTCTCCATGGACGATGGAAGAGCTGTCCTCCTCGACATCCATGAGGGGACCTGCGGGCACCACGCTGGCAGTCGCGCCCTCGTCGCCAAAGCTCTACGAGCTGGATTCTACTGGCCTACGGCCATGCGTGACGCCAAGGACATCGTCTAAAAATGCAATGCTTGCCAGCGATTCGCGGACAAGCCGCACGCACTTGGCGCAGAGCTTCGACCAATTCCATTGGCCTGGCCCTTCGCGCAATGGGGACTCGACATGGTCGGCAAACTCCCAAGGTCCTCGCGTGGAGGCTACGCCTACCTCTTGGTCATAGTCGACAAATTCACCAAGTGGATAGTGGCCATGCCAGTGACTAATCAACCAGGATACAACATAGTCAAGTTCTTCGAGTCCATCGTCTATCACTTCGGAGTGCCACACAACATCATCACGGACAATGGGACGAACTTCACCTCCAAGGAGTTCTAAGAATTCTCCGAGAACCTAGGAATCAACGTCAGCTATGCCTCCGTAGCACATCCACAGACCAACGGTCAGGTCGAAAAAGCTAACGGGCTCGTCTGCGGCGGCATCAAGAAGAGACTCCTCAGGCCACTCGAACAGGCCGCGGGCTGCTGGCCAGACGAGCTGCAATCGGTAGTATGGAGCCTACGCATAACTCCAAACAACGCCACAGGGTACACCCCGTTCTTCATAGTGCACGGGGCTGAGGCGGTGCTACCCGCCGAAGTACGATACAAAGCACCACGCGTGGTCGCTTACAGCAAGCAGGATTCAACTCTTGCACTCGAAAACTCCGTCGATCTCCTTGACGAGGCAAGGGAAATCGCCACGGAGAAATCAACGATCCACCAGCAGAACCTGCGCAACTACCACAGCAAGAGACTACGCCCCAGGTCCTTCGTCGAAGTCGACCTGGTCCTACGACTGAAGCAGCAAGGGCATCTCAAGCTCGAGTCCCCCTGGGAGGGACCATACGTGATTACAGAAGTAATCCCAGGTGGCGCCTATCGCCTTAAAGATTTCGAGACAGGAGTCACATACTCCAATCCCTGGAACGTCGCGCAGCTGCGGCGCTTCTACCCTTAGTCGTCTTTACTTTTACATTGCAAATAAGGCTGCTCAGCCAAGGCTACTCAGCCACACATTGTACCTCGTACTGTTCTTAGAATAAATAAAGCTAAGTGCCCCAACATTCTGTGTTCCTTTTTATTTTCACTTGGGGGCTGCGCCACCCTGTACACATCTGTTCTATGAACTAACGTGATATCCTGAGTAGCTGACGCATCAATCGAAACCCTTGATAAACATCAACCCAGCTGCCATGCACCTGACAGGTTGGCAAGGGACTGAGATAAACACAAGTCAGGCTAACGAAAAGGAATCGCATAGTGCAACGCACTCACAAAACATACACGCTAACAAGCTCTTTTACACATCATTATCAATCAATTATACACATCATATATATGAACTTTACAACACTGGTACAACTATGTGCAGGATACAAACTAAACTACCGTTGCAACAAAAGAACGTTGGTCTGCTCCTCGAAGAAGTCAACGATCTCCTCCGCCGGACGATCCACTACCTGGTAGTGCGACACCATGTTCCAAGTCGAACCCGGTGGCGGCGCGGGCGGTCCGGCTGCAATTTCTGCAACGTCCACATCAGGCCTATGCAGTCGCACCAGCGACAGAGCAGCCTTGGCACCAGCTACTAACTATTGCCGTACACACTCACGGACCGTACTCAAGTCCTGGAATTTAGCAAGAAGGGCCAGCAGGCTCAGTGGAACAACGTCCAGCGGGAACATCGTCTGGTAAATGTTCTTCAAGCATGATTGCGACTTCTTCAAAAAGTGAAGCACTCACGACGCACGATCCTGCAGGGTCGCCAATGCGATTGCGCGATCATGATCTACCCATAAGTACCCACTCGCCTGAAGCTGCTCTTGGGTCAGGTCATTCATGTGAATGGCAATCCGATCCTTCTCATCCTACGGATGGCGCACGCTGACAACAATACCAAGCAAAGGCAAAATGTGAGGACAACAAACTACTGCGAGTGACTACAAGGAAACGACAGGAAGAAAGAAGACTAACATTTGAATTGGTTGCCCAACTGCGTCACCTCCCCTAGCAGATATCGTTCTCAGGCGGAGGCTTTCTCCACCTTCGACTTCCATACGTCTGCATTTTCGCGAAGTACGGGCAATTCACGCTCCAACTGCTTCATGCGGTCACGGAGTTGCGAGAGCAGAGACAACTCATCCACCCTTGAGTGTGGCGGTGCCAAAAGTGTCATCAAGGGGCGACAAATCCTGAGGCTCCCTCAAACGATCACTCGATGTGCCCTATCACAAGTCAAGCAAGAGACAATAAGAGGACTAAGGCGAGGCATAGACAAAAGATTCGAGTGCATTCAAGATTAACAAAGGTATCAGCAGATACACTCGCCAACAGGCATGTTCTTGACAAAAGACATAAGCTATTTAACTATTACAAGATGCGACTACTGAGGAGCAATTGGCTTCTTCGACTTCGACTTCGGCTTTGGGGGCATCATCGAGTCTGTGGCAGTATCAGATGCCACAGACTTCCCGTCGGCCCCTGACGTCATAGCCTTCGCAGCTTTCTTGGCTCGCTGAAGCTCCTCAGAGCACTTCGCAACTGTATTGATCAGCTGCAGGCCGTACTTGCCACAAGCAGTCGTGAAGGGAACAAAGACTACTTGCTGGCCATCAGCGCTGAAAGGCATCGCCTTGGAGACCGCCGCAGGATCAACTTCGACTCCATGGGCTTGAACCATCACGAGTGACATCGAAGCGCCAGCCGCATGGAGCGAGTTCTTGAAGCTTGCAGGGCCGCCCCCGGCAAGGGACTCCACTAGCTCATCCATATTCTTGATCAGCTTAGCCTTGGGAGCCAGCTCTTCCTGGAGGCGACTGAGCACGCCCTTGGCCTTGGAGAGCATCCCTTGAACGGCAGCGCTGCGATTCTCGACTGCCGAAATGGCACACGCCAAGGCATCGTCACGGCGGAGTGCCTGAGGGTCGAAGCTCAAATCGGTGGCATCTATATAGAACCCAAGCATGGGCGCGAAGGTCAGCACCAACGACAAATTCGAAAGAAGAAAAACAATGAAAATCCAGACAAGGGAATACCTAAGAGAGCCTTGGCAATCGAGAAAAGCTGTTCCTCGAACAACTTCTCTCTAGCCACGACGGAGGCGCGCAGATCCTCTTCGCGTTTCCGCGGCTCGTCACGTGTTGCGATTGCCTCATCGCGACGCTTTACCGCCGCGGCAAGCGCCTTTTCAAGGTAAGCGGCGTCGCGGAGGAGTGCATTATGCTCAGCTATGAAACAAACAAAGATACGCTATCAGCCGGATATATGACAAGGAGGACGAAGAAGAAGCAGGGCACTTACTTTCAACTACGCGGTGGCGAGTATCCAACATTGCATGCTGACGACCCATCGCAAGAACTTGCTCCGCTAAGCGAGCGGCTTCCTTCACAATAAGCTGCGATAGGAAAAAATAGCAAAGGATAAGCAAGATGATAGAAGATGATAAATTCGACTGCAAAAATAGAGAAAACAAATACTACACTTACATGATCCTCCAAATACTCCGAAGTCGATGGATTCACAGTCGTCCGGATAACCATCTGGTGCTCCACATCGTGTGGAGAACTCGATGAATTATGGCTGGAGTGGGCCACCAATGGAGGAGAAGGAGTGTGCTCAGCCACTTTCTTGGCCTTGGAGGTCGCGACTCCAGATTCTTTTAAAAATTGTACGTCGCCAGAAGACGACGACGCTGGCTGACTGCAGAACCAAACCAACATCAAGAAAAGGCAACCCCAAAGAAGAACCAAAAGGAAGACTCGTATACTTACCAATCAAACTTGTCAAAATCGAAGGTTTGATCCCACGACTCTGACGACGACTCCTTCGGCAGCCGCATCTTCTTGCGAGAGGATGGCGCCACGGCACTCACAGGAACGGCAGGTATCGGCGACTCTACACCAACACCTGCAACTTCTGGAGTCGAAGGGGACGACGCATCCGAATCCTCCCTGTGCGAACGTTTGTGAGTGTCCGGGCCACTCGACTCAGGGGCTTCCTCCTCCACATCAGATGGGACGGTCGACTGCGACTCGTCCTCTTCCAAGGCTTCATGAGGGATAACCCCCTCGAGAAGAGGGGGCATACAAGGTGACACCGCCCAATCCTACATACAGAAAACAACTTATCAAAAAATGACGCAACGGCAAAAAATAGTCAACAAAGCAAAGCTACTACGTAGCACAATTGTACCTCAGGAGGAGGGTTAGCAGCATCGAACGGAGGAACGTCTGTTTCACCAGGGAGCACATCCTTGACAGTGTACTTGGTGACCAGTCGCACCCTCTTATCTACCTCACTCGCGGAAATGCCATCGGCAGACACGCGAGTGACATCGTCTGCGCTAGCCCACTGGAACATAGGGTGGACTCTGGCCTGCAGGGGCTGGACGCGATGACGCAGCCACGTGCGAATGAGGGCGCAGCCTCCCTCTTCCTTACCCATGCGACTCTCAAGGACACAGACATGCTCGTACATTGCATCTGTCTCTGCGGACTCGCTGGGCATCACTACATTCTTCCAGGAGCGCCTCCTCTTGCACGGTGTCACGGGGTCGAAGGGCGCGAGTCCGTAGTGGTCTCCGTCGGCCTTCTGGTCGTGGACTTAGAACCACTTGTCCCTCCACCCTTGGACAGACATCATCAACTTGATGTTGAAGTACGTGACGGAGGGGTCGACGTGGATACCGCAGCCGCCTACATCGTAGACTACGGAGGCAGACGCCGATTGGCGCTTCAACTTGAAGAGGCGCTTGAAGAGACCGAAATGCGGCTCGATTCCGAGCCAGCACTCGCAAAGAGTAATGTAGCAAGCTACATGGAGGATGGAGTTTCGGGACAGCTGATGGAGCTAGATCCCGTAAAAACAGAGAAGACCCCTGAAGAAAGGATGCAGGGGCAACGAAAGACCGCGGATGATGAATGCTAGGAACATCACCCGAAAGCCGGCAGGAGGAGAGGGGATTACCTTGCTGCCAGGGACGCGCGCGTCCGCGACTGCGGAAGACAAAACTCCGTCCTGGCGTAGAAGACGAAGCTCTGAAGACTTTATCACGGATGCGCGCCATGCACCATTGGTGACGCGAGTGCCCGTGCCCTTCTTTTTCCCAGTGGTGGTGGTGCTAGTGCCCGCAGCGGCGGAGCCACCCTTCTTCTTCGTAGCAACAGTGGCAGCGGCGGAATCGGCCGCGGCACCTCCCTTCTTCTTCCCCATTCCGCGGCGGCGGTGTGACCCGAGGAAGTAGCTGGGAAATATGTGGAGTTGGTCCAGGGCCGCGAAGGAGAGGAGCGCAAAGAAGTAGAGGAGCAGCGGCAATGCCGACAGAGGCAAAGGCAAAAAAGAAGCAGATGTGAAAATTACCGTCGCCGTATCGCTACTTAACCCCCTGGAAGATGCAATCCAACGGCCAAGAAAAACCCTATCAGACGCGCGGCATTCATCGTGCTCGACACGTGGAGGACCTGAAGCGCGAACCGTCCCCCACTACCCCCATTACGCGCGGAAATCGAGGAGGCGCAGTTAAAACAAAGATTACGCATGCCCGGTCAAATCAGAGTCAGGAAATGGGACCCACCGCTCGTCACGTCCCGTCAAACTCGCTCATGCGGGCAACTGAGGTCATCGCATCGTTAGCACTGACGTCATCCAAAATTACGCAGCAGAAGACTTCGATTACTTTAGTCCTTGCTCGAGTCTTCGACCCCACCAAGCACTCGGGGGCTACTCCCATAGTGAGCGTTGGTCGCGCACCCTACGATTTTTTCTTCTTCTTTTTATAGGAACATGGACAATCCAAGCAAACCAAACAACTCGAACTACAATTCGACTATGGACGTGGGTTAGTCCCATAGGGAGCACCGGAAGCAAATTCGACTGAAACAAGCAACAAAAGACGACAGTAGTCGCAAAGTTTTTTAGTCCCTGCCTGAGTCTTCGACTCAACCAGGCACTCGGGGGCTACTCCCATAGGGAGCGCTGGTCGCGCACCCTATGATTATTTGTACATCGTACTACATATTGATAACATCCACACTCGAAGATTATGGCGACACCACCTCAAGAATTTTCCCTACAAAGAGACTGCGTCTCCTGGGTCACCCAAATCATCTTCGCGGTGACAAAATTCGGATGTCGCGCTTGCAGCGTGAAGATAAGACCTGAATAAGGCCTGGCAACACATTCACTGCGCACTACCAGAAATATATCCGTACTTACAGGTACGATGAACATGCCTTGACGGACGGGTCGAGTGCTCACACCTATATATTGGAATTTGACTCCTATAAGACCTCCGCGGCTTGAGTCGAATTACACTAGCACTTTTCTGGATTCGAGTCCGGGGACTCGAGTTCGAGTAGATGGCGTTGTTTTACCCTAAGGTAGTTAACTGATACCGATGCATTGGTTAAATCAGGCACGCACATCAACAATCCCTATGACATAAACAGAGGAGTCGAAAAACATACTCAACCATGCATTCGAAAGGCTTCATAAAGTCCCTAGTCGAATATGTGATTCCACTGGACACTCGGGGGCTACTGACATGAGTATATCCTACAGGTACTCGAGCTTGGTATATACGTCCTGAATACAGCGGAAGGCCACGGTGTCACCAAGGCCCAAATGGAGAACTCAAGTAGCCTACGGACTCTCGATTGCTTGAAGAACAAGAAGAAACTAAAGATAGAAAGTTCAAAGGGGAAAACCCTAACTTGTAACCAACTCGACCTGCTACCCGAGACCTAGCCTATCTATATAAAGGCTAGGAGGGGGCAGCGAGGAGGACACATGCAACCCTAGTTTCCACAACCCTCGCCAAATTGCATCTGCGCACCATTGTAATCCTCGATTCCTTCAATAATTCCACGAGCAGACAAGCAGGAGTAGGGACCTCTACGAGGCCTGAACCTAGGTAAATCTTCGAGTCCCCTGTGTGCTTGTTTGCTAGCCGATAGATGTCTCCAGCGCTCCCTCCTTCTCCAAAACCCAAGTCCATAACAATGGGCATTGATGAGTTAATCCCTCGTCAGGTTGTGTCTGGGAATGACCTTGTTCAAGGCATTGTTTTGTGTGTGTGCGGATTTTCTCCAGGGTGAAAACCTATGGTCTTTGATCATGATGATCACGGCGCTTGAGCACTGTTCCCTTCTCGGAGGCGTCGCTTTTGGAGTTGTTGGATTTTTTGTGCTGTTTTGGTGGTGTTTTTTCGTTGTTTTAAGGAACTGATTGATGTAGCAGGACTTTTCTTTTATGTAATTATTTTGTATTTTTTCAGCTGTGTGCATCCGTAATGCCAATAGGGTATTGAATTGTTAAAGAGGCTGGGTGTAATTGGTATCTCTTGATATTAATATGTGCTTCTTTCCAAAAAAAGATATTTAGGAATACTAATTCATTATTGAAAATTAAAAAATGGGGAATGGAAACCTATAGAAGATAGGTTCGAGAGAAAACGATCTAGTTGCATAGGGAAGATCCTATGCTATGGTAATAGATTAGTCCTCAGGAATTCAGTTTTAATGATTCTCCCAATGTTTATGTTGTCTTTTTTTTCTTACCTAATCGGTAAAGAAAAGACTAGATTTTCTTAGATCGAGATTTTTTTGGCAAAGCGATGTACATAAGAAGAAATATAGACTCAACATGTGGAATATTATTTGTAGACCCAAACACCGGGGGGGGGGGGGGAGTGTGCTCGGAGTCGAGGTGCTAGATGTAAAAAAATAAATGTTTATTGAGTAATTGGCTATTTAAGATTTTAAAGGGTCAAGGTGTATGGCATGTGTTAGTGCAAAATAAGTATCTGCACTCAAAATCCCTATCGCAAGTCCAGTCTAAACTAACTGATTCTCCCTTTTCGAGAGGCCTCGTGAGGATTAAAGAAGAATTCTTTGAACGAGGATAGTTTGAAGTTGGGGATGGTAGGGAAACCGGTTCTTGGGAGGATACATGGCTTGGATCAGAACCATTGTCAAAACAATGTCCTTCTCTGTACCATTGTGCAACAAAAGGAAGTATCTATTGCTGGTGTATTTTCACATACACCGTTGAACATCCAATTTATAAGAGCCCTAACCAGCAGTAAATGGAATATAAGGATCCATATGGTAAGGCACTTAATGGATATTCAATTAAATGAACAAAAAGATGAGTTTGTTCGGAACAATGGTCTTTTTACAGTAAAATCTCATTACCTCGACTTGTTAAACAATCATACCAAATTTATGAGGAAATATATTTGGAATATGAAGGTACCACTTAAAATTAAAATATTCATGTGGTTTCTTTTCGGGAAGGTAATTCTTACCAAAGATAACTTTTCCAAGAGAAATTAGCAGGGTAGCAAAAAGTGTTATTTTTGTGATCAAGAAGAAACAATACAACATCGTTTTATTGGTTGTCCTTTTGCTAATATGCTATGGCATATTTTACACATGTATTTCAACATAGTCCCTCCAAAAAACATCAGTAATATTTTTGGTAATTGGCTAAGAGGTGTCCAAAGAAAGAAAAATTACAAATACGAGTTGGAGCATGTGCCATGCTTTGTGGAATCTGGAATATGTGGAATGACTATATTTTTAACAATGCGAAATCAACCTCTTTTATGAAGGTCGTCCCTTTGGCAACGTATTGGATCTGTACATGGTCCTATCTGCAGTCTATGGAGCAGCCGGAGGCTTTAGATATTGGGTGCAGCCGACTGGAAATGGCTGCACAGGATTTATACAACCATTACAACTGGCGTTTGATTTCCGTTTAACATGCTGCTGATGTATCACATCATGTTGTCTAGTATTTTTACATGGCTTATCCATGTTCAGACCTTGACCCATGATGTAATATTTTGTAAAGATTGCACTTTAATAAAGTAATAAAGGTCGGATGTATCAATTGATACAGAGACCAGGGTTTACCCCATTTCGAAAAAATGATTATTTGTTGATCTCAAATGTAGATGCTAATCATAAAGAATCTGGTGGAGGAACATAGCACCCGTGTTAAAGTTGTGATCCAAATTAATAAGAAGGCTAACTTCTTAGGACGGATCATTACCATCGTCTATAAATGCATCTTGTAAGTCGCTGGTTAGGGTTTACCGCTTCATCAAAAACCCACGGTTCCGTGTAAATACATGATATAGTGAAGTTTTGTTGGCTGGCGCTAGGGTTTTTTCCTCTTCTCATTGAAGAGGTTTTCCCATGCTAAAATAAGTGTCTCCTATGTTTGGTTTGTTCGTTCTTTCGCTTGTCGCATTTATAACAACACGTGTGAAAATATTTGCGAGAAAATCGTATAGATGAGCCAGCAATGTCAGCAAGACTCCTCAGAGGACAACACATATGCACAAAGGGTCCACAATATACTCCGTCTGTTTAATATTACGCCGCTTATAAAGATTGGTCAAAGCCGAACTTTACAAAGTTTGATCAATTATACAGTAAAAATTAGCGAGATCTATGATATTCATTCAACATTATTAGAATCATAATAGAATATGCTCCATACTATATATATTTGATATCGGAGATATTAAATTTTTTATCATATATACCTTGTCAAACATAACAAGATTTGACTTTGACTAAAACTTTGACGAGGAGTAATATGAAACATAGGGAGTATCTGTGAGGCTTTATGTTTGCACATCAGTTAAGAATTAAAATCAGCCCACCTACACCCTATATAAAGGGAAGAAGGATCCACAAAAACTGAAAGAAACACAAACACTATTCTGGTAAGCTGATGAAATGAGATAGCTGCATGCTAGAGTGGCAGAGCTAAATAGTTGTCTGATTAGACTGGAACTAGGAGTTGTCAGGAAGAAAACTGGTAGCGCACGGTAACTACCTTCAGCTAAGGATGCCAATGGACCTATAGAGCCAGTAATAGGTGCAAGCATGAGTAAGACAGCTCAGATTATTTGGGAGTTAGAGCGCACAGTGGATCACCCAGTTTTACTCCTGAAGCACAAAACAAAAAGTTCAGAGTAACGAAAGACTATGGACCTCAGAATGAACATCAAAATGGTAAAGCCTTACTCTTTATCCCTATTTATAGGTTCTGAAATCCTCGATAATATTCACTAGGGATGAGCATGTCATGGAAGCTCCAAAGTTACATCTTACTGATGTCATGTCGCGGCAGCATGCAAAGCAACACTGAAGCGTGCAGTGCCAACCATATGAATGAGCATGCAGTGAGCCGATGTCACGCATGCGGTAGGTTCGCCGTACACGCTAAACCGGCTATGAGCACGCTACCGCATCCCGTGCCCGTGCGGCCACAAAGCCCTTGTTACGGAAACCAACTCGGCCCTCAGATGTTTCACTTTTTTCCAGCTCAAGCACGAGGTGAATTATTGCTGTTCTTTTTCACAAGTTATGGTTTTTCATTGCTAACTGATCTCACGTCTACAAATGGTGTCCTTAATTCTACTTGGTTTGTTGGGTTTAGAGATGCATATGGACATGAGCTCCTGTCTGTAGTTGCGCTCTGCTTGTTTGGTTTAAAGATGCACATGGAAATCTGTTAGAGATATTTAAGACTTGGGTCGCATTGTCGTCCTTTTCGAATGTGTGTTTTTCTAACTTCTAAAAAAATCAGAAAGAAAGGATCATCAACACTGACAGAGGTGCAAGAATGCAACAACTCCGAGATCCTTAAAGAAACGCCGTTCTTTTAATGGGCTAGTCCGCGTTTAATAGGCTAGTAATAAGAACATGATTCCTCAGGTATCATCGACAATTTTTTTTCTGTAGTAGTAGTAAAAAAAAAGGTATCATCGACAAAGCCTACTGCTCGAAGCAAGCCGGTCTACGTGCTATGGCCAAGATCTTCCAACCGACCTGAACCTCTGTACCTAGCCTATGCTAGCCAAAATCCTTCTCCCTTTCAGTTATTTTCGGCTTTTCATCTCCTTATTTTTTGTTTATTCAAATAACTATGTAACTGTGTACTCCCTTTTCATCAATTAAATCAGCACAATACATATTTTCGTAAAAAACACCAGAACTTGGCAAGATAAGTCTATGCCGGATGAAATATACAGAACTAGGATGACTATACAAGTGATGGAAACTAGGTATCTCCACACCGGATGCACTGTAGGTGTCGTGTCATGCGAGCCAGCAGTCAGCACGGGCGTGTGGAACTTTTTCTTTCTCCTCTGTTGCTAATCTTTGAAGTTGTGATGAGGAGGGTTAACTCCAGCTCCCTCGTTTCCTCTACACCAAGTTTAATTCATCAAAGTCAGATTAGAGAAAGAATTCCAAGAACATAAAGAACTATCTATCCTGACCATCCGTTGTTGGTTTCCCGCTCCAACTTGTGTGGCAAACCCTCCAAGGTGAACAAACTATGAAGGCGGTTTGGCTTGTTAACAGCATAGAAAAACACATCTCTATGCATAGCCAAATCTTGGTGGCTGAATAGACAATATTCTTCCCTAATATTACATAGAGTGTTAGTAATGTTCTTCTCCTATATTCCATATAATGTTATTCAAAGCCCATTGGAAAATCGATGCGATTTGTTGTCATTGTGGTTTCTTCATGGTTGATCGCTCTTTCTATGATGGATATAATCATTATAGTATGCATGTAGGCCGCTTGTCCCTCTCCATGACCATGATGCATGAAATTCAAATGATATGGTTGATGCGGTATTTGTTTTCCTAGAAAATTCTCACGAGGTGGTCTTTCTTAGTTATCCTTTGAATAACATCTTATTTGATTTCTTGGGAACCAATAAGTTGTTCTAAATTGGCAATGGATGAAAAGAAGAAGAGCTGAGGAGGCCCCCTTGTTCTACTGATCTTAACCTTTAAAAAAATGGTTAAAAGAAGCAAACCTAATATAACATTGCCTCACATGGAAGAACGGATAGGATCTAGTCTTCAAGATAAAATCAATTATTGTTTTTAATGAAAAAAAATTGTGTCACGAAGGAAAAAACCCCAAAATATTATTTACTATTGGACCTAAAAGATTCTAAATATACCCTTATGTCAAATGATCAAACTAACCTTTATTATTGAATGTCTACTACTCAATCACCACCGTTTATGCGCATCGAGGCTGTAAACGTTCCAAATGGGGTGTGCTGAAGCACAACTCACAGTTAGCTATCAACTTTTTAAGTTGGACAATAAATTTCAATGATTTAACATGTAATCAGATCACTTTATACTCAAGCAAATATATTCCTCATTCCTCCTACGTATAACGGAAGATAGAGCAGCAAGTTTATTTAGATCAATGAGAATAAGGATAAAGTGGAAAAGTGGTTTACAAACTTATATACACGAATTAAAGGAATACTTTGTAGCCAGGAAGAGTTTGTAGATGTGGATAGCTCACGGAACAGGTTGAGCACCATACATATGATTTTTTTTTTGAAATTCCATCGATCCATTAATAATCGTCAATAGTAGTACAAAGAGTTCTAAAAATAATAAATATTACAAATAGGTCACTGGACCACCTAGCGACGAATACAAACACTGGCACGAGTCAAAGGCGCGCCGCCCTCCTCGCCTCTCGATCATCCTTACAACACGGGTAAAGACAGCCTAGTTTGCCTGAATTAGTAGCATTTCGGAGACATGAGGTGGTTACATATGGCTCGTACGATGTGCTTTTCTTTTTCAAAGTGGTCACTAGTATTATATTTTAGTGGATGAATTTTGGTTAGTCTACATGTACATAAAATAGATAACGAGAATACATGTTCGGAAATGTTTGCCATGGTAGAAAGATCCATATATGTATGTCATCAATCTCACCACGAATTTTACCCAGGACATGACACTTATGGAACCAAGGCTCCACAAAATATCTATCTCGTTATTAATTTGTACACCTACTAAAATCATTTCACCATATATAAAGCACAGAAGGAGCGAGAATAACTCCGAGAAATGAATCTATACTCCAGTGTGGGGCTAAAATGATAGGGCCAAATAGTTGTCCAGGTGAACTGGGACTAAGAATCACCGGGAACAAAACAGCCAGCACAGTTGGGCCATGTTGAGCTGGTGATGGCCCTAATGTACTAATGTTGTGTGAAGATGCAAGCCGCAATTGCTAATCAAGTGCTATTTTCAAGTTGATGTATACATGGTTAGTTGTTGCTGAACCACCCGCCTCGGCCTGGAATCCCTCTTAGTGCCTCGATTTGCGACCATCCCTACTCTTTATCTCTCGAGCACGTAGAATTATATGTGTGTGCAGCAGCAAGAAATAGTGTTGGTTCAGGTGGTAGGTCAGACGACCAACCCCACGTCAGAATGTGAAGACACATCCGTAGAATCTACCTAACTGGATGCTCGAAAAAACAAAGAATCTAATTACGTAGATATATTTTTCTTACTTTTTTGAGAACGCTATGTGATTACCATATGCGAGAGAGCTGAAGATGGGAGAGGAATAACACATTTTTCTTTACTTTCCCCCTCTCCTCTCTACTTTGAGAGTCGCCTCTCCACCTCCGCCACCCCTCTTGCCCTCCTCTGGCGGCCTCGACGACCAGAGTGAGAGTGGGAGGGGAGGCCAGACCTCCTCTATACATAGTAATTAAGGATTTCAGTATGTTCCCCTAATGGAGTCTCACATTATGCCAAAGGGATTCAGGTGGCCGGCGGTGGTGCCACTTCTTGCCATGGTGCTCCAGAGGTCAGAGCAGGAGATGGGAAGGGGCTTATGCAACGTACCAATTGTATAAGCTTGATGTGCAACTTCTAGATCCAGAGGTCAAGGTCAGAGCTCTCCCTCTTCTTCTGTGCTCTCCATCTCGTCGAAGGTGGGCATGGACTTCGAGGCAGGAGCTCAAGGAATGATATAGGGAACTCTATAGCGGAGTTCATCCATGAAGTCCAAGATTTCTGACATGGTTCTTGGCCAACAGAGGCCACTCCGCGCTGTGGTGTTCGGATGGCACCAAAGAATCTTCTTCCTCTAGGCCGTTGAGCCGATGCGGAGGATTTTTTTGGTCTTAGCATGGCGCTCTATGCTGATGGTAACCCAAAGACGGTCGTTTCTCGAGAACTTTCTAGAGCTATGAAGGATAAGAAGGACCTAATTGCATTTTACATTTTGTTGATGTGTTCTTTCTTGTAAAAGTCGAGGACCACTTCGGTACTTCTATATTTGCCAGGGTGCTAATTGAAACTCATCCCGCTGCTTAATACAACTCCCGTGCCTTCGGGCCTCTTCCCTGCTCAAAAAAATGTATAGTACCAACTTAAGAAGGAAATGTTCACTATGAAAGTACTATTATTAATAACACCAACGTCAAATCAAGGATCTAACATGATATGGAACCACCAAGTCATGAAGGTCCTATATTAATGATGTAGTAACAAGTCTGACTTGTCGTCTAAAGAGAGATAGAAGAATGCATTGTTCAAGGGATCATTGAAATGGAACATATTCCCAATCATGAACTAGGTACACCCAAATTGAGGATAAGCAACATCGATATGAACTACATTTAAAAAAAACACTAAGTTGTCTTTTCTAACGTTTTAAGTTTCCACAATAATTTCCAGACTAAAGCTCTCAAGTTTGTAATCTCATTGGTTCTGTTTTCTTTCCAATTCATTTAAAGAGTGGGATTTTAATAATGCACCAAATCTAGAAAATTTGCTCTTTCTCACCCTGATGCTTCGGCTGATAATTCAGAGTTAGGACCATGTTTTTTTCTTAAAATGACGCAATACGGAGAAATATGTCTAACCACATTGCACATGTGGTAATCTACCTAAAAAATAGGATTACCAAAAAAATGAGAGAGAAAATGACTCTTTTGTTTATGATGAACACAAGACCTGCTTTAAACTTAGTCCCGGCTTTGGCCTACGCACCACCACCATGAGAAGCCTTGCGAGACCTGGCCACCATATTTCACAATGCATGTTGAACTATGTGGTATACCACCAAAACAACTTTTCAAAGTAATTTAATTGGGCAGACTTTGAGCAAACTATGGCCCAGAAATTCTCTCCATTAGACCAAATACATTCATTATCTAGTTATGCTCTAGGTGAAAAGAAAATAGCAATCTTATTGAAACCTATATATGTTCAACAAGTATAGAGTACAAAACCGCAAACTTAAAGTTCACCAATGAATTACTAAAAATGTATATCAGCCGAGAAATGCCTATAGATATATCCCATTGAAGTCAGGAAGGATTTTGCCTAGATGTTAACACTTATGCCATCAAGGGCCCACAACATGTTTGTGAGGTTTTATGTAAGCCCGCCGGTTAAAATCAGCCTATCCTCTACCCTATTAAAAGAAATAAGGAACCATAAGAACTCAATGAAACACAGTCGTTGTTCTTATAAAGCTGTGAAAACAGATAGGTGCAATGTTAGAATGGTAGGGCCAAATAGTTGTGCGACTGGACATGGACTATGAGTCATCGGGAAGGAAACAACTAGCACTACGTAACAGCCGTCAGCTGAAGATTATCATGAACTGGCCGAAGTGGGACCAGGTGCAGCTACGAGTCGACAAACCAGGGTTATTTTGGAGTCAGCGTGCACACAAACTCGATGTAGAACCACCTGTGCAAAACCGCTCTTCATGCCTAGCGTTGTTGCCATCTCGACCTGGATTTCATCATCTAACTGCACCTACTTATTTTTGGATAAAGAAACCCTGCCTTGGCAACAAATTAATATCAAGAACTAGTCGAGACATTAAGGATGCACATAACCAAAAAAAAGAAAAAAAAGAAAACACCTTCCAGGCTAAAGGTCGCCGCACACATGAATTTTACATGGACATTGTCACACAAGGGAAACTGTACTAGCACACCGATATTGCCGCTGACACATGACGGTTCTAGCATAGATATCGCCGTTCGACCATAGAACCATGCCTAGGAAGTACTCCCTCTGTTTTAAAATATAAGATGGTTTAGCTTTGTGAAAGGAGTGTATCCAAACCTTTTTAGTGTGTAGGTTCACTCTAAACCTAGATGAACCTACACACTAAAAGGGTCTAGAATCACTTCATTCACAAAGCTAAAACATCTTATATTTTGGAACGGAGGGAGTAGACGTGTTAATACCAACTCCCAAGTGATACTAGATTAGATAACAAGTGTTTCTGGTCCCACAAAGAACAGGTTTGAGTTAAGACAAATCCTCCCCGTGAAAATAAGAATAGATACTTCCGTGGAAAATACCTTTGGTGATTTCCATGAGGAAAGATAACATAACTTTACTTAAGAAGCCAACGGATGCCTTATGCGATGCGTCTAATCAAGTACTCCCTCAGATTCATAATATAAGTGTAGTTAATTTAGTATAACTCTATACTACATCAGCGATACTTATATATTAGGGATCAAGGTGAGTACCTAACATTAGACGATCAATTCGCCAAGGTTGTAGTTAGGCTGACCGAATCATGTAATCGAAGGCGGTAAAGCATAGGAGCAACAACCAAGTCACTAAAACAAAACATAATAGGCGTACAGTACACTTGATTTGAAGATCCTTGAACTGAAACATCATGAATTAGTCCCACCAGTAGTACATACCATAAACTACACAAATAAGACCTACATGTAAAAAAGTGACTATGCGTGATCATCCGTTTACTATCAAAGATTGCCACATCTAGCAATTTCCCGTAATGTGAATTGGCGAGACATAATCAGCATCATGGTAAAGAACAATACCGAGAACAGTTTTGCTTACTTGCCAAGAAAAAATTGTGCAAGCAACCAGAAAATTAAGAATTTAACAGATGAACTTATGTACAGAGATATATAGTTACTTTTATCACCAACAGAACTCCCAGAAATGAAGAAAAGAGTGATCAGGTGCACAAATAAACGCATACGGGACACATATTGATCTTGTTCGCAGTCAGATATGGTAGCAAAAAAAATATGGTAGCAAAATATAAACGATAAAGAGGCTTTTCAATCTCATAAAATTGCTATCATAGAGACACTCAGATAGTGAACGGGTCGATTGCAAGTTTAGGGCATCTCTAGCCGATCCCTTATATTTAGAGGAGTAAAATAACTCCATATCCTTTAGAGGAGCTTTAAAAGTGGTTCCTAATCGAACCCCTAAATTCAGAGGAGTAAAAAAAGTTTTTTTCTAAACTAACTATTCAACACGAAGTAGAAAGTTACGAAAGTAAAAAAACCAAACAATTGAACGCCAAACACATGGCACGGTTCAAATGAAGCGAATAGCGAGAATGGTTCAAGCGAACTAGAAACACAAGTATAAATTAGTGTGGAGACAACAATGATTTGCTCAACGAGATCTGCTTCCGGCCAATAATGAAGGTTCTCGATGTGTTGCTGCGCTTCAAGGAATAATTGTACCCTATTTCCATCATGTTCTGCCATGAGAGGATCACCAATGGATATGTACATCGAAAGTTCTCTGGCATGCCGTGGTTATCTCCACATGCCACAGTGGGGACTCCCCTCGCAGCCAAAGCAACGCCTTCAAGAAGAGAATGACATTGTGGCATCGCTGCTACACGGTCCGGTAAACCATACATAGAGGTTCCCCCGATACCAAGGAAGGAAAAGCATGCTCAAGCCCAAGACGACGCCTCCAAGAAGGAAGCAGCACCCATGGGCGTCACCGTGGTCAACGTACAAAGTCACTGTATAGGGTTTTCACCCAGGAGACATGTTGCAGTCCAGCACCACCACCGGAGAAAGGGGCTCGTCGCCGCTGGAGAAGGGGAGCATTGGCTTCCACCACTGCAGCTCCAAGATAGGTCGCCGGAGAAAGTAGCTCGTCCTAACAAGAAATATTACCTCATCCAGCTAATATAACAAGAACACCTATTTTTTGTTTGGATGAACTTTTACCAAGTGTTACTTAATTAGTTGATATTTTGATTATGTGAAATGGAATTTGTGTCATTCGATTCATTTTCAAAATTGTTTTCGTATGATTTCGATTTTGTACAGAATATGGATTTGCATAGTATTTCTCAGTAGAAAAATCTTAACCGAACCGTCATCATGTCTTGAAATATAAAAATGTATCAGAATGTGTTTGCCGCTCTGAGGGTGTTATCCAAAATGTGGCCGGATTGCAACGGTTGCATGGAGTGCATCTGCGAGGATCAATGCTTTCCAAAATTTAGTAGCGTTAATTACTGATGCACAGGTAGGCACATGGATCATGGAGGGTACCTGATGCAGCCCATCCTACGCACGCTTCTATATCAACACCAACAAGTCCCCCAAGTGGACCCATGACTCGTGCCCGAGCCAAACTCCTGCAAGCTAAGGTGAACTCACTCCTCTCCTCGTGCCAATTTGATACCTCCTTGGATAGCGTGCTACTTCATATCACTACTTTGTGCATCATCAGGTACGAGCCCCCGCCGCGTCGACCCACGAGCCCTGAAGCTGCACCTGAGCTGAAGCTGCCGGAGTGTCCGCCCGAATCCAGCCGGAGTGTCCGGCCACCCCGGAGTGTCCGGCCCGACTTAGCCGGAGTGTCCGGCCTGCCCGAGCCTGGACCGGGCGTGGACATTCAGAAGGTCGAATCGGACACTCCCCGGACGCCACCCGGAGTGTCCGCCCTGCCCGGACTGTCCGGCCGCGCCGACCCGGACTGTCCGGCCACCCCGGACTGTCCGGCTAACTCGACCCGAAGTGTCCGGCCCAAGTGATGGGCTTGCGAGCCTAGCTGGGCCCTATGGCCCATGTACCCCTCTACTTCGCCCAGAACTCTACTTTAATGCCTGAATTACCCCTGAACTTGTGGTTGGCCTATATATAGACCCCCACCTCCATTGGAAACCCTAGGCTTGATATTGGAATTAGTGGAAACCCCTTGTGGATATATCTAATTCTTGCCTCATGCTCCTTGACTAAGGAGCACCAATATCCCCAAACCTCGTTGGAGTTTGCATCGTGCCTCCGCGTTGTACAAGGCCTAGGCATCGGTGTTCCTTTGCCTAGACGTCAAGATCTCACCGAGTCTCCCATCTCGCCGTGTCGGTTCGAGAGAGAGTCCTCCGCCCGACGCCGATCCTAGGGATTGCGTCGGACCAGTCACCGCCGGTGTGAGCTATTGGTGTTTATCGCGGGTTTGCGTGTGTGTGTTCATCGCGTTCTTCGTGCGTGTGTTTGTCGTGTTCATCCTTCCCTCCTTCCCCCGCACTCCACCCTTGATTTGAAAGGGAATCGTGAAAGATCGGGCCACCCTAGAGGTTTGCCCTCAACATATTGGTATCAAGACCTTCGTTGCTCACGATTTCCCCCACAAATTTTTCTTCTATGCACCAAAAATTCGAAAATTCCCACAAAAAACAGCCCATATTTGCCTTTGGATCGATCTCTTGATTTGGAGTGTTATTTGTGGTTTTGATCCGACCAAACCTTGTCTAAGGAGTTGGTCCAGCTTTATCCTGCGTTTCCCCAGCCTGATTTGGCCAGATTTTCGCGGATTTGAGGCCCGAAGGCGAGGATTTCCGCTCAAGAACACGAGCAGGAAACCCGCGCCGGAGTGTCCGGCTCATACCCACTGGAGTGTCCGGCTGAACCAGACCGGAGTGTCCGGCCAAACCGGAGTGTCCGGTCCAAACAGACCGGAGTGTCCGGCTGTAACGCCTGTTTTGACAATTTTGCCTCATTTTTCGCATTGGCTAATCTCCTTTGTTTGCTCGTGTCCCGTGTGCGTGTCAGCAAGTACCAGCAAGCTTCCGCATCATCAACTTCCGCGCTCATCGACACCACGGACCACGAACATCATCCCGCACCACCGACGCCAAGTTCATCATCAAAGAAGGTATAACTTGCGTCACCTTGTTAACCCCCATCTTCCTTTGTGTGTACCTATCCCATGAGAGTGGCTCATCTTGTATTTGCTTGAGCATTGTGCATTTTTCCTTGGATAGTGAGAGTGCAAGAGCAATATCAAGTGTGACTAGGTAGCATCAAGGGAGAGCAAAAAAGAGAGACAGATACAAAGAAAAAGCAAAAGAAAAATAGTCTCCCCTTGCAAAAGAGAGTCTCAAAGCTTGTAAGCAAGAGAGAAAGAAGAGCGCCCAAGGCAAGTGCACAAATCCGTTGCTCATTTTTCCTCTTTGCAAACGAGCCATGATCTCTCCTTGCATTGGCACAACAACGAGCTTAGTCTTTGTTAGGACATTTTTTTTGCTCATTTTCATAGTCGTGTCAATCCCAACTTTCTCCACGTGTGTGTACATAGTCGTAGGTTCCCGTCACCCTTTTGAGTTGTTGACCTTCGCCTTTGACTTGAGTTTTGTTGGATTTTTACCACTTTTGACTATCCCTTTTCTTTTGGTTGGTTCTTTGGCTTTCCACAACCCTAACCTACCACCAACAAGCTTTAGAGAGTGTGAGTTTTCTTTGCATTTCCACTTTGCACGCTAATAGCTCTCACTTGTGGTTTCTAGTTTGGTGCAATCCCCAAGGTGAGGTACAAGGCTAACACCACCATATTCCACTTCCATATACAATACTTGTGTGTTTTGCATGATGGATAGGCATGGTGAGACGAGCCAACCACCTCCCCAAGAAGAAGATCAAGGTCCGTACATGACGCGCGCAAGTCACTTCATCGTTCGACAAGAGTTCCGTGAACGTTGCCAAGCACTTGAGACGCGGCAAGATGAACAATTTGGCGAGACGCAAGCCGAGTTCAAGAACATCGAAAACCGCTTCGACGGCCTCGAACGACAAATGCATGCAATGCATCACAACTTCGGCCACCAAAATGAAGCGCTTCAACGCTCCGTCACCGAAACAAATGACAATCCTCGACGCCTCATCGATGGCATGGCAAGACCACGTTCACGCGCATCAAGCTCTGCAAGTTCTTCGCATCGTCATGCACCTCTTCCACAAGATCTACATCAAAGTGCTCCAAGACGCAATGATGCCCCCGTGGTTGAAGATGGAATCTCTTCGAACTTTGTACCTTCCCCACAGAACGCCGCAACGTCAAGCTATGACGGTGACCTCTCTTCAAGGCCACGAGCAAGGCAAGAAGCACACCGTCATCACACAAGGGCACTAGCGATTCAACAAGAGCAACCACAAGAGGAACCGCAAGCGCAACCGCAAGTCTACCACCATCGACCGCGGCACATTCTTGACACAACAAGCGATGAATCCAATTTGGAGAATCAAGCTCGTCATCGACGTCAAGCTCTTCAAGATCCTCCTCCTCGTCATCAACGTCATGAACGTCAACAACGACACCATGGTCATCATGAGGCGCCTCCTCCACATCAACAAAACTTGGAGCGTCGAGTGATACAAGTTGAGCGACGCCCACCACATCAAGAGGCTCATGACCATGTTCTTCGCCGTGAGGCCCATGGGCCTAACCAACATCACCAACCAAGGAACGAGCCTCCTCTTCGTCATCAACCGCGTCAAGAGGCTACACACCTTCGCCACCATGAGGCCCAACTACCTCAACCACGTCAACAACCGCGCCAAGAGCAAGAGCAAGCTCCACCTCATCAACAATACCAAGAGCAAGCTCCGCAACAAGGACGCGAGAACCAAGTTCCACCTCCCCAACTACAAGATCATCAACAAGGTCACCAAGCTCGTCGCAATGACCGCAACGATGAAGAAACTTTTGGCAAGCTCAAGTTCACAATGCCCAAGTTCACCGGATCCAATGACCCCGAAGAATACCTCTCGTGGGCACTCAAAGTCGACAAGATCTTCCGCATGCACAACTATAGCAACGAGAAGATGGTCGCCATGGCTTTGCTAGAGTTTGATGATTACGCCAACCTTTGGTGGGAACAAGTTCAAGTTGCTCGTGATGCAAGACAAGAGCTGCCAATCACAACTTGGCATGACATGAAGGCTCACATGAGATCCCGGTTCGTCCCCACACACTACACGCGTGACCTCTTAAACAACCTTAAAGCGCTTCGTCAAGGGACAAAGACCGTGGAAGAATACTTCAAGGAAATGGAACTCAACTTGATTCGCGCAAACATTGATGAGCGCATGGAGCAAACAATGGCACGTTTTATTATTGGCTTGAATCACCCAATCAAGCGCATCGTCGAGTTCCAAACATACAAAACCATGGTTGAGCTTGTGCACATTGCAACAAAGGCTGAACGTCAAGTGTAAGAGGATATCAAGTACAACAAGCCCAAGACGTACTTCACCTACAAGCAAGCTTCAACCTCTACACCAACAACTTTCAATGGTAGCTCCTCAAGTACCTCCAAGCCTTCCTTCAAACCCACACTTCCTCAAGGAAAACTGCCACCAAATGGCAAGAAAGCAAAAAGTGATACACCTTTCAACGGTGAATGCTACAAGTGTGGAGGTAAAGGACACAAGTCGGCCGAATGTGGAAACAAGAAAGTCTTGTTCATCCATGACAATGGTGATGAAGAGTACTTGAGTGAATATGAGTTTGATGCCCGTGTCAAGGAAGCAATGGCAAGGCAACGAGTGGAAGATGATCAAGAACTCCTCATGTGTGAACATGACGCAAGTCCATCGCTTGTCGTCACAAGAATCTTGACCACTCAAGCACAAGAGCATGAAGACCAACGCTCCAATATCTTCCAAACACGAGCCGGCATCAATGGCAAATCTATCAAGGTGATCATTGACGAAGGGAGTTGTCACAACCTTGCTAGCACCGAGTTGTGTGAGAAGCTCAACCTCACCCTCCACCCACACAAGCACCCCTACCACGTGCAATGGCTAAGTGACCAAGGGTCCGTGAAGATCAAGCATACCGTATCGGTCTCATTCGCCATTGGTCCTTACAAAGATACGGTGGAGTGTGATGTGATTCCTATGACAGTTTGCCACATGCTTCTTGGTCGACCATGGCAATTTGACAAGGCTGCTCAACATGATGGTCGCACCAATATATACACCTTCAAATGGCTCAACAAAACATGTGTTTTGCAACCGATGACTCCTAGCCAAATAATTGCGGACAATGCAAAGGCTTTAGCGAGGGCGCAAAGCACAACACCTACTTGTGAGAGCGGTGAGAGAGAGAACCACCTCATAGTGAGTGAGAGCCACAAGCCAAATTCGAGTGGAAAAACAAAGAGTGTTCTCCTTGCCACCAAAAGTGAGATGAGAGATGTTCGGAACAACCCATCCATCTTGCACTATGTCCTCCTTTGCAAGGGACTAGCACAAGGAACTAACGAATTAACCAATGTTCCTCCATCTTTGATGAGTGTTTTGCAGGAATTCAAGGATGTGATCCCCGAGGAGCTCCCACATGACTACCTCCTCTTCACGGCATAGAACATCGCATTGACCTCATCCCCGGTGCACCACTTCCCAACCGCGCCGCTTACCGCACGAACCCGGAGGAGACAAAGGAGATTGAACGTCAAATCAACCAACTCGTCTCCAAAGGTTTGATCCAAGTTAGCACTAGTCCAAGTGCCGTACCCGTGATTCTTGTTCCAAAGACGGATGATACGTTACGGTTATGCATGGACTGCCATCCAATCAATGCTATCACCGTGCGTTATCGACATCCCATACCGCGTCTCGATGACATGCTTGATGAGTTGTGTGGAGCCACTATTTTTTCGAAAATTGATCTTCGTAGTGGTTACCATCAAATACGCATGGCTGAAGGTGATGAGTGGAAAACCGCCTTCAAGACCAAACTTGGTCTCTATGAATGGTTGGTTATGCCCTTTGGTTTATCAAATGCCCCATCCACCTTCATGCGCCTTATGAATCACATCTTGCGTTCTCTCATTGGAAAAAGTGTTGTTGTCTATTTCGATGATATTCTTGTTTATAGCAAATCACTTGAGGACCATATAACACATGTCAAGGAAGTTTTGCAAATCCTTCGACATGAAAAGCTTTATGCTAATCTTCCCAAGTGCACTTTTGCTAAAGACAAGTTGATTTTTCTTGGATTTGTCGTTTCTTCGAAGGGAATTGAAGTTGATGTTTCCAAGGTAAAGGACATACGAGATTGGCCCATACCAACAAATGTAAGTGAACTCCGAAGTTTTCATGGGTTGGCCAGTTTCTATCGTCGCTTTGTGAAAGACTTTTTAACCATTGCTTGTCCCCTTAATGAATTGACCAAAAAGAATGTCACCTTCGTGTGGGGTAAAGCACAACAAAAAGCTTTTTATGAACTTAAAAAGAGGCTCACCGAAGCACCTCTTCTTGCTTTACCGGATTTCACAAAAACTTTTGAGATAGAGTGTGATGCTAGTGGTATTGGCATTGGAGGAGTCCTTATGCAAAACGGACGTCCTATAGCCTACCATAGCGAAAAACTTGATGGTGCTCGCCTTAACTATCCGATTTATGACAAAGAGCTTTTTGCCTTAGTTCGTGTCCGTCAAGTTTGGCAACAATACCTTTGGCCCAAGGAATTTATCATACATTCCGACCACGAGTCGTTGAAATATCTCAAAGGACAAGCTAACTTGAGCAAGAGACACGCTAAGTGGGTTGAGTTCATGGAATCTTTTCCGTACATTGTCAAGTATAAGAAGGGCAAAGATAATGTAGTTGCGGACGCATTGTCTCGGAAACATACAAGCCTTCTTACGAGACTTGAAATCAACGTGTTGGGTCTTGAGGAAATAAAATCTTTGTATGCTTCCGACCCGTTCTTTGAACCAATTTTCGCAAAGTGCTCCAATGACAAGGGGGTTGATGATTTCTATTTGCATAAGGGCTTTCTTTTTAAACAAAACAAGCTATGCATTCCGAAGTCGTCACTTCAACTTTTGCTTCTCCAAGAATCTCATGGTGGAGGCCTTATGGGTCACTTTGGTCGCGACAAGACATTGGACATGCTCTCCAATCACTACTTTTGGCTCAAGATGAAGCGTGACGTGGAGCGCTGCGCTCAACGATGCACGACATGTGTTCAAGCTAAGTCGCAAGCTAATCCCTATGGTCTTTATATGCCATTGCCTATTCCTCATACACCTTGGTCCGACATTAGCATGGATTTCGTGTTAGGATTGCCTAGATCTAAGCATGGTCATGATTCTATATTTTTTGTTGTGGATCGTTTTTCCAAGATGGCACACTTCATACCGTGCCATAAGACCGACGATGCTCCACATGTTGCAAATCTGTTTTTCAGGGAAATCGTCCGTCTTCACGGTGTGCTAAGGACAATCGTCTCCGACCACGACATCAAATTCATGAGCTACTTGTGGAAGACCCTCATGGCCAAGCTCGGCGTCAAGCTCCTCTTTTCATCCGCATCACATCCTCAAACTGATGGCCAAACCGAAGTTGTCAACCAAAGTCTCGGAACTCTCCTTCGTGTGTTGATCAAGAAAAACCTGAAGGATTGGGAGGAATGCATTCCACACGCCGAGTTCTCCTACAATCGAGCCAAGCACTCAACAACCAATATGAGTCCATTTATGATCGTCTATGGTTTCGAGCCCCTCACCGCGCTCGACATCCTACCACTACCTCTCCATGAGCGCACAAACATGGACGTCGAGAAGCGCGCACAAGCTATGAAGAAGCTTCATGAAGAAACAAGAGCAACTATCGAACAACAAGTCCTTCGCCAAGCTTCAAGGTTAAACAAGGACAAGAAGGAGATGATATTTGAAGAAGGTGACCTTGTGTGGATACACCTAAGCAAGGACCGCTTCCCCAAGGAACGTGACTCCAAGCTCAAGCCAAGAGGAGATGGTCCCTTCAAGGTCCTCAAACGAATCAACAACAACGCCTACATCATCGACATCCCGACCTCCAAGTACCTTGCAAGCAATACATTCAATGTCAAAGATCTCTCACCCTACCATGGAGATGTTCAAGATGATATCCATGAAGAGTCGAGGACGACTCTTTCCCAAGGGGGGGGAGCTGATGCAGCCCGTCCTACGGACGCTTCTACATCTACACCAACAAGTCCCCCAAGTGGACCCATGACTCGTGCCCGAGCCAAACTCCTGCAAGCTAAGGTGAACTCACTCCTCTCCTCGTGCCAATTTGATACCTCCTTGGATAGCGTGCTACTTCATACCACTACTTTGTGCATCATCAGGTACGAGCCCCCGCCGCGTCGACCCACGAGCCCTGAAGCTGCACCTGACCTGAAGCTGCCGGAGTGTCCGCCCGAATCCAGCCGGAGTGTCCGGCCCGACTTAGCCGGAGTGTCCGGCCTGCCCGAGCCTGGACCTGGCGTGGACATTCAGAAGGTCGAATCGGACACTCCCCGGACGCCACCCGGAGTGTCCGCCCTGCCCGGACTGTCCGGCCGCGCCGACCCGGACTGTCCGGCCACCCCGGACTGTCCGGCTAACTCGACCCGGAGTGTCCGGCCCAAGTGATGGGCCTGCGAGCCTAGCTGGGCCCTATGGCCCATGTACCCCTCTACTTCGCCCAGAACTCTATTTTAATGCCTGAATTACCCCTGAACTTGTGGCTGGCCTATATATAGACCCCCACCTCCATTGTAAACCCTAGGCTTGATATTAGAATTAGTGGAAACCCCTTGTGGATCTATCTAATTCTTGCCTCATGCTCCTTGACTAAGGAGCATCAATATCCCCAAACCTCGTTAGAGTTTGCATCGTGCCTCCGCGTTGTACAAGGCCTAGGCATCGGTGTTCCTTTGCCTAGACGTCAAGATCTCACCGAGTCTCCCATCTCGCCATGACGGTTCGAGAGAGAGTCCTCCGCCCGACGCCGATCCTAGGGATTGCGCCGGACCGGTCACCCCCAGTGTGAGCTATTGGTGTTTATCGCGGGTTTGCGTGTGTGTGTTCATCGCGTTCTTCGTGCGTGTGTTCGTCGTGTTCATCCTTCCCTCCTTCCCCGGCACTCCACCCTCGATTTGAAAGGGAATCGTGAAAGATCGGGCCAACCTAAAGGTTTGCCCTCAACAGTACCGATGGTATATAACCATGCAGGGTGCCCTCCTCCGGAAGCTAAATCAGTTCTAGTATACCTTTATTTTGTATAATATATGGTAGAGATCATGGAGAGCAGGAGATCAAAAAAAGAGCATTTACAACTATGCCTTTAGGAGCTGGTATAGGACACTCTGGGATTGGGAGGACTCGGTAATACCCTCGAAGCGAGTTCTGCCGGTACTGGATAGTGTTTTGGAGACTTGGGGATACCCGTGTATGCACGCAGTGAGGCGCGTTTCGTCTAGGTTGTTGAACGTCTTGTTTGAAGTATCGTCCCAGCGTCTCGTGATCATTGCTCGTGTGCAATCTATCACACGATGGCTGTTTGAAGGATCTTCCCAGCGTCTCGTGATCATTGCTCGTGTGCAATCTATCACCCGATGGCGCATATACTACATAGGACTAGAGACACAACTCAGTCCGGATGCTTGTGCCAAACTCACTTGCACAGCAAAAGCTCTTCTCTCTGGCATTGCACGTGTATGGCAGTAGTATCTGCAGAGACTTATTTTGCTCTGTTTTGTAAATGAGTCTAGTACATCAGTTTTTTCTCTCATTTGTCCAAACAGAAAAGGCTTTTTTCCCCTAAGAACATGAATTCTTGATCCGGCAGAGGAAATGCCAGTTTCAGTCTCAGGCAGGGTTTATTTGCACAGCAGAGGAACTTGCCGCTTATATAAGGTGCTCAGCCATTTGCCATAGTGAATTTTCTTATCTAACTTGGCCACGGGTAAATTTTGGGCATTCAGTAGAATTAATCGTTTCTCCATTCATGCTTGATAACTGATGCAAGAGGATGCCGACACACAAGCCGATGAAATGGAGTGCATCATGATCATCGAGGGCCTTCTTCACCTAAGTGCGCGGTTGCAAGCTCCTAGGCGAGCAGGCTCTGTACCGAGGAAGAAGAGGCTCCATTCCTGAATGTGCATTTGGCATACTTTCTTTAGTATGACTGGATCTCACAATGTCATCAACGTGTCGCAGCGATTTCTAGTGTTTGGCAGGCTTGTGGGAGGTTATTCACCAGCAGTGAACTATGTGCCAATCGTAGGGAATACACCAAAGGCTATATCTGATGGGGGAATACCAATCGAGGTATACCCATGAAGCGGAGTCGCCAGCTGGATCGAGCCGACTGAAGCCAAGCCGAGAGCGGGTTGCCTCGCCGTATACAGCGACTCACACATACTGGACCCAGACGCCACACCGACTGAAGGCCCAAGACGGCGACTCCAACACAAAGCCCATTAGCACACTTGTAAACCCTAACTGGCTGCATATATAAAGCCACCAGGGACATCTCTCTCAGGGGATTCAATCTCTCCCACGTCATATTAGATCTAGTCTCCTTCCCCGCCTCCGGCGACTCCATTGTAAACCAATCTATGCACATATACTGGATGGGACGTGAACCTGGGTACATCGTGTGCCAATCTCGCTCCCGGATTCTCCTACGTCGCCTTGCCCTTTCCTCTACGTAAGCTACCCTGTAGCATCTGTCGTGGTCAATTCCACGACAGTTGGCGCCCATCGTGGGGCAAGCGGTGCTTGGAGTGACGATCCGGGCGGGATCCCTCACATTCGCCGGCGGCTAGATCGCACGTCCGAAGTACTGCCTGAGGACGTGCGGTTTGGAGGCGGATCGATCCGGCCTACCGCTCCCAGCGCGGCTGACACGAATACGGCATGGAGACCGACTTAGAAACTCCAGCGATCCGTTCTGCATGACCATTGAGTTTTTTATTCCAATCTCTCTTTAATTGATCTACCAATTGATTATTTTATTTGATCTAACCCCTTGTCCGCAATTGACATGAACCGTTCGGAGAATGGATAAACCAATCCAGCAGCCATGCGATCGTGGCCTCTGTAGCGAAAAGAAAGAGGCCTCAGTCGGGCATACATGCGGACGAGGCAGCCTCGAATCCTGATCAACTGGCTGTGCTATTTTATTGCAATCGGCCGGCGGCGTTCTCCGAATTATTAGCGCCAGCGCGTGGAACCACATCTGCCCAGCGGCAGACTTGCACCTTGCATCTACGTGCGACAAGGCACATCAAGACTCAGGTCCCAAATAGAAAAGGAATTGTTCTAGTCAGGTGACATCGATCCACACCCACACGATCTCATCTCCATGCATTATTTCTGTTTAATCTCTCGTGCATTGACTTTCAGCAACATACGCTACCTATTTTATTTAGATCTAATCTATTGTATGTTGTTTGCATATAAACGCCACACCGCCTGGATTTGGGATATCCGCGTCCACAGAAATAAGATGGAGACGCCTCTTTCAATCACGGCGTGGATTTTCCATGGCCAGTCTATTCGCGGACTGTACTTTGTCTCAGCCATGGCTCATCACTATCATGGACTCGCCACTCGCGGACTCGCGATGTTTGGGCCTTCAATGCCGCGAGCAAGGGCACGGTCGCGAACTCATCACGTTCGCTCGACTCGCCTGTCGTGGAATCGCCCAACGCAGACTCGCCATGATCGGGGACTTGCCATCACGAACTCGCCATCGCGGACCTCTCCACACTCGGGGACTCGTCCGCCGCGGACTCTCCACACTTGGGGGAATCGCCTCGCCCCTCGTGGACTCGCCATGTTCGAGACTCGCCCATCCCCGACTCGCCATGCTGCCAGCTAAACGCCGCACGGCTCCACCACGCGAGTCCATCTGACCAATGGTCCGATCGAGCTCGCCATGCCACTGGCTAAACGCCCACGGCTTTGCCGCGTCAACATCGCCATAGAGCGACCTCCGTCCGCCGCGTCGACCCCGTGTCCGCCGCGTCGACATCACCACAGCGCGACCTCCGTCCGCCGCGTCGACCCCGTGTCCGCCGCGTCGACTTTGCCCCAGCGCGACCTACGTCCATCACGTCGACCCCGTGTCCGCCGCGTCGACGACCACCGTCCGCCGCGTCGACCCCGTGTCCGCCGCGTCGACATCGCCATAGCGCGACCTCCGTCCGCCATGTCGACCCTGTGTCCGCCACGTCGACATCGCCATAGCGCGACCTCCGTCCGCCGCGTCGACTTTGCCCCAGCGCGACCTACGTCCATCGCGTCGACCCCGTGTCCGCCGCGTCGACTTCGCCCCAGCACGACCTACGTCCGCCGCGTCGACCGCGTGTCCGCCGCGTCGACATCGCCATAGCGCGACCTCCCTCCGCCGCGTCGACCCTGTGTCCGCCGCGTCGACTTCGCCCTAGCGCGACCTCCGTCCGCCGTGTCGACTCTGCCAAAGCGCGCCTATACTTCTGCTACGTCGAATGCGTACGCCACGCCTACTAAGGGACCTTCATCGTCCGAGCCGCCAGAGAGGGTCACATGCCATGCTGCATGGACTCACCACTGGGCGTCTCTTCCCCCCGGGAAAGATTGATTCGCCTTTGTCAACCTTTGAAAGAGCGACTCGCAATGGCCAAGTAGTGCGGACGAGGACTCGCAAACCGAGCCTCGGAACGTCCAAGAAAAACGCTAACCGAGAGTCATCATTGGAGTCGCCTTGCTCGACTGGCCTTCCGGGCCAAGACAAATGGCAGTGCTACACAAACAGCACCATGTCCTCCTCAACCTTAGATAGTACGACTCGCACGGCCAAGTACTGCGGACGAGGACTCGCAAACCGAGCCTCGGATCGTCCAGGAAGAACGCCAAGCCGAGAGCCATCTTTGGAGTCGCCAAGCGACTGGCCCCCCGGGCCAAGACGAGAGACTCGCTAACAAAAACAGTGCAATCAACGTCATCGCGGACTCGCCCCACTCGGGGACTCTCCCCTCACCTACTCGCAATCATCGCAAACTCTCTCCACACGGACTTGCCATGATCGGCAATAACCACTACTATTTTCAGAATATGCATCTCTAAAGAGCCTCGAGTCGCCTCTACAAGCCAACTCAAGCCTCGGGGACTACTCCTAGGCATACTACATGTGCGCGTGGTTCCACGACCATGACTCGCCCTCGCGTACTCGCCACGCTCGGGGACTTGCCACGCTACAAACAGCGTCACTCGCCGGTCGCACGACCTCACCACTCGCCACGCTCGGGGACTCGCCACCGCGGACTCGCCCTCGCGTACTCAACATGCTCGGGGACTCGCCACCTCGGACTCGCCCTCGCGTACTCAACACGCTCGGGGACTCGCCACTACGGACTCGCCCTCGCGTACTCAACACGCTCGGGGACTCGCAATCATCGCGGACTTGCCACACTCGTGGACTCTCCCTCACGTACTCAACTCTCCAGCACGCACTCGCCATGGCGACCTCGCCCTCATGGACTCGCCATGCCCAGGGACTCGACTAGCCCATCACGGGCTCGCTATCGCGGGCTCGCCTATCGTGGAATCGCCTGAGCCGACTCGGCGACTTTGTCATCAACGACTTGGCGGCCTCCACGTATTCTATTCATAAGCTTCTACAACAACAAAATAACAAGGCGCTAGTCAAACTTCTCCAAGGGGCGACTCCGTCCAATGGTGATTCGCCTCGCGCGTCGACTCGCCCAGGCGAATGGACTACTTCATGAGCTATTTTTCTATTTCAGGAGCTCGCCAACGACTCGCCATCGACTCCACCCTGGAATCGCCTACACCAATTCGACAGTTTGAAGCCATCGCCGAGTCCCTGACGCGCTCGGGGACTACTGATGGGGGAATACCAATCGAGGTATACCCATGAAGCAGAGTCGCCAGCTGGATCGAGCCGACTGAAGCCAAGCCTAGAGCGGGTCGAATCGCCGTATACGGCGACTGACACATACTGGACCCAGACGCCACGCCGACTGAAGGCCCAAGACGGCGACTCCAATACAAAGCCCATTAGCACACTTGTAAACCCTAATTGGCTGCATATATAAAGCCACCAGGGACATCTCTCTCAGGGGATTCAATCTCTCCCACGTCATATTAGATCTAGTCTCCCTCTCCGCCTCCGGCGACTCCATTGTAAACCAATCTATGCACATATACTGGATTGATAGCAGGACGTAGCGATCCTCCACCGAGGGGACGTGAACCTGGGTACATCGTGTGCCAATCTCGCTCCCGGATTCTCCTATGTCGCCTTGCCCTTTCCTCTACGTAAGCTACGCTGTAGCATCTGCCGTGGTCAATTCCACGACAATATCTAGCCAACGGTATTACCCAAGATGGGAAATATTCGTGAAGTCAATCCCTAACCTTCATACTGATACAAGACCTTGGTTTTCAAAGTGCCTAGAGGCCTGCAGGATGGATGTTGAGCCAGCATTTTGTGCGCTCCAAGCTCATTTTACTATCATCAGGTGCCCCTGCTAGTATGGTCAATGTCTCAAGATTAGGAGATGATCATGCACAATATAATCATCGAGAGCGAGTGCAATGCTCTAGTGGTTGATAATCATCCGTCTGAGCACATGGGCCCTCTTACCGATATCGATCACGAGGTGCCAGTTGGTTGATTTTGTCACCCTGCATAAATAAATTAGCGACGAATCTCATGTAGCAATTATGGATGCTGAAAGAAAACGCACAGGCCAAATGACCCACCCTCCCATTTTTATCTATTTGAACTATATAAATTATTGCATGAACTACATTTGGATTTGTTGTAATAAACTTGGATTTATGGAAATTTTCCTGATTGAAATAAGTGAAATAGCCTAATTTGATCATTGGACACGATCATTTGGGGCGGTGGTGTGGGACGGCTTTCCCAAACCGTCGGCCGTTTGGATAGCACCCCACAAAGTAATTTCTAGCTCGTTTGCCGGACACTGGTTGGGACCGCAGGTGGAGATGTGCTACGACCAAAGACCGAAACAAGCGACGTCATAGCTACATACTCGCTGTCTCAAAATATTTGACCGGGACACGCACACGGTCCTAGCTGCCATGGACTCTTTTATCTAGCCGAGATGTGAAGAAGCGTTGTGACAGATCCAACAGCATCCCATCAACGCGCAGGTGAAAACGTACTGCAGTTATACAATCGGATGACCCAGGTTAGTGTGCGCGCGAGGATCACGTGAGAGGAGGCCGGGTAGTCTTGCAGGTTTTATATGAGTAAATTTGTAGAGTGCCTTTCTTCGCACTGAGTTTTTCCTCTATTTTATTGTGAGATGCTCGTTTGCTGTAAGTTTTTTTTTTTTTTTGACTCTATAGGCAAATATTGCCTTTGCCATGTTCTCCCGCAAAGACTGAATTGAATTCCTGTACACTGCAAATTAATGTACTCCCTCCGATCCATATTAGTTGACTTGGAATTTTTTAGATTCGGATGTATCAAAAAATCAAATTCCAAGTCAACTAATATGGGTCGGAGGGAGTACTGGATTCTTCTAGTGAGGTGGGTAGCGACAACGGTAAAAAAAAGTTACAAAGAACGAACATAGCTGGTATACTCACGGATTCACCCAAAACCTTTTCTATGGTCATTGCAAATATCCGTGGGTGTAGTTATAAAGCGGGGTGGTAGTTGTGCCTGCCACTGGAAATATCTGCATTCCAATTATATATGAACCGATTATATGGTCAGGAAGAAAGTTTTTTTATTTGAACCTTCAAGTGTACTGGCTTGTTTCATTTTTATTTCTTGCCTCTTAGTTATGCGGTCAGAGACCGATTCGATTACAACAGAGAACAAACGAGAAAATAGATAGAACGATAATGCGGCCGTGCCATTCCACATCCAACCTTGCGTTGCTATGGTACCAGTACATGAACTGGTCTCACGCCATCCCACGAAGCCCATAAATCGGCCTGATCTACCTAGATCTAATCTGAACGAATCATATGTCGTGATGTGCACAAACGCATGCTAAACAACTGGACCTTTAATTCTAACTCAAGGAAAAAGTTTAAATGGAAACTCAAGCGAGGTTATACATGACATGTCTTGTTTGTACAACCAAATTTGCATCACAATAACTTTTCCTATGAGATCTAGGAAAAAAAGACAAATGTTGAAAGCAAAAGTTATCTTCTTTTCCTTTTCAAAGCCATGTTTTTTTTTGATTTTTGATGTAGCCCACAATACAATATATTTATAGAAAAGTCATGCAGATACATTGATAACATGTGTTCGTATCCTTGTAATTATTTTTGGATTTTTTTGAAAACTTTGAGATATTTCAAAAAAAATACCGAAACTATTTGATCTTGGGAGCCAAGACACCATTCTCCTCGAGAAGTAGGTATAACTAAGTGGACACGTGAGAGAAGAATAATGGCTTCAAAAGAGATGACTCCTTCTTTGCACCACTTATGTCTTCACCAATATGTCTTTAAGAGAACATTCACTTATTCTTTCAATGTAATTTAGCCCATTCTATATGGTTAGTTTTCCAAGTGGCATCTAACTTGTATCCTCCATGTAGTATTGCAAATAGTTTTGGCGACTGGTTACAGGGCATAGATCACAAGTTTGACGGGCACTAGGACATCCGGTCAGAAGTTTTAATATGAACCGCTAGAGCAAATTCCCTAGGACTGTGAGGCCTCCGGAATGTCTCATGCACGTTTAGCACAAGAAGTTGGGAAATAAGACAATTGCATGTTGGAAACAGCGGGGTAACATGGCATTTCCAAGCAACCCGGTTTACTGGAACAAAGAAACAAGTGGAGAAAGCGGTAAAACTTTTGGTTGGCTTTTTCTTCTGTTGGTGAGGAAAGGTATGGTAACAAAGAGCCAGCAATAGAAGAATAGGCAAAAAAGAAATAGTGGTTATTTCGTCTCATGAATACAGGCATACGTGACACCAAGGTGAAAGTGATATTCCTATCTTGCAACCCAATCACCCAAAACCTTAGTCCTGGGACTGATCTTCCGAATTACTGCAAAGGCTTAGCTTTATCACTATGTACAGGCTCCAAATACCTCAAAAGAATCTTTATAGATGTGATAAAGACATTAAACAATCCATTGATTTTGCCTAAATCTTCCGACGACAACATTCATGGGCAGACAATCCACACCACATGTGTCTTGTTACTGATTGTGTATGCTTGCAAAAAAATTAAAACAATCCATCATATTTAAATGGAAGGAGTGAACCACAGCGACTCAAAGGAACACCCCCAAGTACATATTCTTGTCAATTACTGAACTTCATATTACCAAGCAGTTTTACTAGGCAGGCTTAAGCAAAACATGTGCCACCCTTGCCTGTTGCATTGTACCAACTCTCTTTTGACAGAAAGCAGTAGCATGTGCATGTATTTATTTGATTTTTTGTCTCAAAATTGTACAAGGAAAAGAAAAAGGTGTGCTTCGGTGTCCACCCCTCTATCCAAGTTGTACAAAACTGAAAACACAAGGATTAGCAAAACTGAAAACACAAGGATGAGCAGGATTGACCCATACCCTTCGGTTCGTAGGGAACGAATAGGTATCGGCGAATCCTGAGCATCGTTATATATCCAGTTGGAAGAGGAGACACCGAAGCAAAAAAATCAAAGAGAAAATAGCTTCCTCATTCCTATGAAGTGAAGGGAAGATAGCACATGGAGTTTACAGAATTAACAAATCACCACAAGAATAATGACTAGAATGCAAATTTTCATCCTTCGTGTATCAATGGCTATATAACCCAATATGTAGAATAAATGTTTAGCCGACGGTAAAGGTTTGGCTGTAGAACCCAATATCTAGAATAAATGTTTAGCCGAAGGGAAAGGTTTGGCTGTAGTACCCAATACCTAGGCCCGGATTCTATATCTTTCCATAATGGAAATTCTCCAACTTGTCATGCGTATCATGGATGGATGGCGAAACGGTAGAAGTAATGCATTCAAGTTAATAACGAGTGACCCAGGGTATTGCTCCTTCCATCCTAGGGATTAATTCATCTCTAGTTTGAGGTTGTGCATGAACGACGTTTCTAAGTTAACATAATTCCTTTGAACGAAATATTCTTCTCTGGCTTTCTTATACATTACCTGATCTATTCGAACTATTTGCAATTATTTGTTCTACCTTGCACCCTTTTGGTTTGTGACTAGCCTATATTGAATAATCCAAATAAGTGTTTGAAGAAAAATAATTAGTCACTATTCAACACATAATCGTACTGGAAAGAAATATTTATAACAGTAAGATTAAGATATATTATAGACAAATTCATGCAGTTGATGGCATGACATGGTAAAATCAAAGAGGGATGTGTGCATCCTTTGGATGCAGAGGCCGGGGCTTCACCCCCATTTCGGAAAAAAAGTTAATGGCATGACATGGTAAAATCAAAGGGGGGGGGGGGGGGGACAGTTCTTTGGTCTCATATACCGTATCCACACATCAATAGTCTAATAGGAAACTTAGCATAGTTGTTTGGCTTCCTGATGCTTAGTGCCTAGTTCCTAAAGGTCTGCAACCTTCAGGGATATGGACATCTTTGTGCACGTTCAGATTGAAGTTACTACTTGTGAAGGAAAACAATACCCTATGTTACTATATAGAGCCTCTGAATCCTTAAAAACCCGTGGGAGATGGGACAAAAGCCTCTGATATGTGATATGTCATTGATGTCATTAAAACTCTTCTGATGACAATATTCATGGCACATGTTTGTTGTTATTGATTTGTGTACCACGCGATGCAAAATTTAAACTAATTCGTCCTATTTAAATGAAAGAAAGCACCGCAAAACTCAAAGAACACCTGGCCATGCTTACAAGACAGTCCATGAAAATTTCAGTTCTAAAACAGAAGTGAGTAGAAAGCTGATACAGTGATTCCTAGCACATTTTTTTGACTCATCAAGATTCCCAAGATGCTTTTAACTAGATTAGGATTAGGAGCTAAGGATGCAAATGGGTAACCTTTAGGGTACCTCTTTAGTACAAAAAAAGAACTATATTTTCGCAAATCATCACTTTTTGAGAAAACTAGTTCATTTGTTTGAACTAGACTGAAATAGAGGGTACCCTAAATATTCCAAACTTGCATCTCTATTAGGAGTCATCGTGAAATAAACAACATGTTCCATTGGTAATCACAGCTTCCTTGATTCTGGCCAGAATTTGTAAATGGTACTGGACTTCTACCGTCCAAATAAAGCATAGTCTTGCTGGAGCTCTAGGATAGTGTCTCTTAGATATATGAATATCCAGTAGCGTGTCATGGCTACCAACTGAACGGAACTTGTAGACGGCAATGGACAACTAGCGCCCAAATCCTAGTCGTGCTAGCTCTACAATAATGCCTTTTTTCACTGGCCTTCGGCGGCAGATGGCCTTGCAAGCTCTTCAATGGTTAATCAACTGTAACATCCACGAGTGCCATCAACTTATTGTAAAGTGTAGCACCATCCACTTTTGTATCGAATCAAGCGAGACGAGGGATATACTACTCCGCAAGAAGGAATATGAATTGTAAAGGGGAGCGTGCCCCCTACCGGCTAGCTTACTCCTGACTGTTCAATTTTACTCTGATCTCTGCTTGGACTTGCTTAGTCCTGAAATCTGTGTTTGAAACAACCTACAACAAATCAGAGCCACTGCATGACTTCAAATCCATTAGGCGAACATGATTAGTATTTGGTAGACATTTATATTTGTTACTGGGTTTTGTACCTACACCACATGGATTCAAAGAGACCCGTCGACCTACGTAACGGACATAACTAGATGAAACACCGATAATGTGTGTCTGTAGAGGATGTTCGTAGTATAGAAGGTAACAATGTGTATATTGGTGGTTCAAATAACCATTTATGTTCATTGATTTGATGCACATTAAGATATGTAAGTATACGCATAACACTCCGTAACTCTCCATGGGCCATGGCAGTACAGTCTGCATAATGTTCTATGTAGTCATTTCCATATTTCATTAGTGGTGCTTGTGCAAAACTCAGGAGCCACCATGATCATCCTGCACCTATTTAACGTGTGGAAAACATAAAAAATGAACAATAGACGACTGCATGATCGATCAAGCCGTACGTCGTGGCATCGACCCCATCGAGGCCCTATATACTATGACTTCTTTTGTGGTCCCTCTAAATGAATAAGAGTCCTCCATTTTCGTTCATCCAACGGCCCATGATATTTTATACTTGTGCCAAAAAGATGAATAGTACAATTTATACTAGTACTGAAATCGTCGTCGCCCCAGCAAATTCCATTCACGACCGTAGACGGGCCTGGCCTAGGACAGTCCAACTAATATTGATCGAGTGGAGATCCAGTTTTCTGGACACTTCGTTTCAGTTAACATTTATTTATCGATCGACTGTGGGTGTTGCCATACCTGAGCTTGATAACTCTTCATGTTCCATAACATTTAGCATCACACCAATGAGTGTTCAACTTTTGACTTTCGCATCAATCACAGCACAAGCGGAGAAAAAGACGGTGCCATCAATGAATTAGACAAACAGTACACACGCATGTGTAAAACGCACCAACAGACATGAATTGCATGTGTTTCCCCATGAGCCATGACCACTATATGCACGCGGCCGCTGCTTAAATTGAGAAGCTTTGCTAATCCCAGAGAAGAACGAATGCACTGTCTAATCTTTTAATTATTAAGTGGATGGACTAACTGCAATGTCGCATGCGCTCAGAAACTTGTAACTAAAGAGGTCCGTCCTCGACAAACTGCTTCCCGAGTGCTCGGGCTCGATCGGGTCACATGCTCACAGGTGCGCGAGTACCCGGAGACGGGGCGGCGGCGCAAGTGTGGGCAGGCAGCGGCGCGTGTTCGTAGATCAAAGCTCAGTTCCTAAGGCTTGATCGGTCATTATCAATGTGGGTTTCTAAAAAAAAAATCTATTATATACTAAAAGCAATATAAGGGTGTGTTTCGAGGCACCAAGTTGATCCACATCATCTCAATTAATTAGAACACTCGGATGTATAATTTGTGGCTAGGATTTAATAGCACAACCAGAGTTACGTAACAAACATAATTTAATTATATGTGACATAACGGACGTGGCAGGTCATGCGCCCCACCTATGAAGTACGTCCACCTAATATTATCTCAAGTTCTTAACCCCGTTCAAATGGTATTCTGCGGTGGACATGTACGAAAACTGACTTCCAAATCGATAATCCAAAGCTGATCAATATGTACGGAAGGCTACTCGAGAAACCAAGAACAGAACCGTCTGTTCCAAAAAAGGAGCAAATCAATACGATCTAATATCAGCTAATTACAAGTGGGAGCTGACTCCAAAGCAAATCGGTGATTTAAAAATCCAAAGCTGATATATCGTTTTATATACCTAAGGGGAGCTAGCTTGAGGAGTCCAGAATAGATGGGTCGTAAAGGAAAACCCCAATGCTGAGTGATACGTACGTGTTGCAGAAAAAATAACAGATCAATACGTCTTTAAAAAAAAGCTAATCAATATGATCTGATTTCAGCTTAATTACGCAGGTGCCTGTTTGGACATATGGGCACAGTGCACGAGGATGTGGTGACAGCTTCACATGAAAAAATAAATTATGGATTCAAAAGTAATGATTTGCAGATAAGTTTGTAAAATCTTAAATTAACCTCATCGCTTTTCATAGATCATATGAGAAGTTGCCCGGCAGATAGTGGTGTCTTGGACACACTCCTCACGGGCAGACTATTCAACATCCTTTCTATCGTCGAACCATCTACAAAAAGGTGACTCCAACAAGCCATGAGAATTGGTGATTCCATAGACTATAAATGGTCCAAATATGAAAACACCAAGAATTAGATGGAGGCATTGATTGAGCCTCCTGGGACACACTCCTGAGACAGACTGTTCAACATCCTCTCTATCTCCGAACCCTCCAGAAAAAGATAACTAGAAAGGACAAGCCATGAGAACCGGTGATTCCATACACTATAAACGGCCCAAATATGAAAAGACCAAGAATTAGATGGAGGCATTGATTGAGCCTCTGTTTTTTACGAGCCCATCTCAACCATCAAGCATTTTTTTGGAGAACACACTAATGTAATACACATAAACTAAAGTATCGAGACAAATTGTAGAAGGTGAAAAAAACTATGCAAAAACTGAAATAATCTCTTCTTAATGGAAATAAAAAGGGAAGAGAAGAGGTCCAAAGAGATAGGGGAATTCCAGCATCAAAAGAGGCGGCTAGGATCCTTCCTCGACTATTCATTTCACTTTACATCTTATTTTTGTGAGAGAAAGTAAAAAAAAGGATCCGCAGTAACATAAGAAAATTAATATCCTTAGAAACTCCAATACGAATACAAACACATGAAATCATATTTTTCTTATACAAGCTTTAGGTCCATACACTCACATACTCAACAAATTAATTATTCCTACAAAAAATAGCTAAAGCTCATCATGTCAATCCATCACATTCCAAAAAACCTATTTTTTGCAATCATACATTCAAAACACAAAACAATAGGAAAAGTCAGATGAGCTAGCAAAATATCTTAAAATGAAAAAAATATTTGACCATTGCTAACCAGGTTTTATTAACAACCAATCGACATTCATAAGTCCACGAAACAATCAATGATAATCCATCATGCTAATTTTAACTATTCATATCATAAAACAAACTCTACCTTAAAATAAAATATGGTAGAGAGAAGAGAGGGATGTCCGATGTTATCGAAAAATGCGAAGCATCTCATAATAGACTTAGCTAATCCAATTTGTGTTGGTACATAAAAAATAGTTGATATTCATAATAATGCTTAAACATGGTTAATAAAAACACCCTCATAAATTAGTTTGAATAAATCACAAGTCAATAGATTTTCGTAGTTGTAGTTAAGAAAATCATAGCCAATACATGAACATACACTAGTAGAAAATGGGCCTTTGGTTCGGGCCATTAGTCCCGGCTGTGGCTGGGGCCGGGACTAATGGTCCGAACCAGACGGCCCGAGGAGGCCGAGGAACTATGTCCCGGTCCGTAAGGAACCATTAGTCCTGGTTTGAGATACAAACCGGGACAAATGGGTCTGGGCCGGCGTGCGTGCTCCTGGCAGAACCTTTAGTCCCGGTTTGTATCTCAAACCGGGACTAATGGTCTGGCCCTATAAATATGCACCCAACCCTCCACTCTCTCTTGTTTTTTTCTATGTGAGAGGTGGGTATAAACTTTGTGCTAACTTTTTTTCTTCATATGCACTAGAGGTGTTCGGTGAAATGCCACTTAGAGCGATGCCACTTGAGTTCACACAAGACAAAATATGATATGAGGTGCCAGAGCGACACTTAAGGTTTCTCCTCTTTGTTTTGAAGTGTCCTAAAAGGTTAGCAACTATTTTCTCGTTTTGACCGTGCGGTACTAATTTAAGCATCGTGATTGCATTTGATATATATGCATGGTTGTATGATGCAGATGAGCCACCCATGGATGTACGGTGACCGACGCTCTGACGCTTACAGAGAAGGCGTGCGTTCTTTTCGCCTTGTGGCCGAGGCGAACAAGCGGCGGGATGGTTTTATGTGTTGTCCATGTGTTGAATGTCGGAATGAGCAGGCTCACACTTCCTCAAGAGTCATTCAGAGCCACCTGCTTCGGTCCGATTTCATGTCCGGCTATAATGTTTGGACCAAGCACAGAGAAAGAGGGGTTATGATGGAAGACGACAATGAAGAAGAGAACGATGATGACAACTACCAATCTATGTTCCCTGAATACGATGATACCGCAGTTGAAGATAATGAAGAAGAAGGGGGTGAAGAACGGGAACCAGATGAGCCCATTGATGATTTTGGTCGGGTCATTAATGATGCAAGGCGAGACTGCGACACAGAAAAGGAGAGGTTGCAGTTCGAGCAGATGTTACAGGACCACAACACATTGCTGTATCCAACTTGTGAAGATGGCCAGAAGAAGCTGTGTAGCACACTGGAATTGTTGAAGTGGAAGGCTGAGACCGGTATGACTGACTCGGGATTTGAAAAGTTGCTGGTAATAATGAAGAAGCTGCTTCCAAGAAATAACCAATTGCCCTCCAATACGTACGAAGCAAAGAAACTTGTCTGCCCTCTAGGATTAGACGTGCAAAAGATACATGCATGCCCTAATGACTGCATTCTCTACCATGGTGAGAAGTTCGAGAATATGGATAAATGCCTGGTATGTACTGCATTGCGGTATAAGATCAGAAAAGATGACCCTGGTGATGTTGAGGGCGAGCAACCCAGGAAGAGGGTTCCTGCCAAGGTGATGTGGTATGCTCCTATAATACCACGGTTGAAACGTTTGTTCAGAAATAAAGAGCATGCCAAGTTGTTGCGATGGCACATGGAAGACCGTAAGAAAGACGGGATGTTGAGGCACCCTGCTGATGGTCGGCAGTGGAGAAAAATTGAGAGAGACTTCCCGGACTTTGCTGGTGACGCAGGGAACTTATGGTTTGGTCTAAGTACCGATGGCATGAATCCTTTTGGGGAGCAGAACTGCAGTCACAGCACCTGGCCCTTGACTCTATGTATCTACAACCTTCCTCCTTGGTTGTGCATGAAGCGGAAGTTCATTATGATGCCAGTGCTCATCCAAGGCCCGAAGCAACCCGGCAACGATATTGATGTGTACCTAAGGCCATTAGTTGATGAACTTCTACAGTTGTGGGCCAAACCAGGTGTACGTGTGTGGGATGAGCACAAACTGTAGGAATTTGACCTACAAGCGTTGTTGTTCGTAACCATCAATGATTGGCCTACTCTTAGTAACATTTCAGGACAGACGAACAATGGATACAATGCATGCACACACTGTTTAGATGAGACTGAAAGTATATATCTGGATAAATGTAGAAAGAATGTGTACCCGTACAATCGTCGTTTTCTTCCGCCCAGTCATCCCTTAAAGAAGAAAGGCAAGCATTTCAATGGCAAGGCAGAAACCCGGACGAAGCCTGTCCCCCGTAGTGGTGCTGATGTATTTGGTATGGTCAAGGATTTGGATGTAATCTTTGGAAAGGTTCCTGGAGGACAACCTGTTCCGAAAGACCCCATTACCGGACACGCACCCATGTGGAAGAAGAAATCCATATTTTGGGAGCTACCCTATTGGAAAGTGCATGAGGTCCGCTATGCAATCGACGTGATGCACATGACGAAGAATCTTTGCGTGAATATTCTAGGCTTCCTGGGCTTGTATGGGAAGTCAAAAGATACCCCGGTAGCACGGGAGGACCAGGAACATCATAAAGGACGAGACGACAAGCATCCAGGGCAGTTTCAAGGGCTTGCCAGCTACGCTCTTACCAAAGAAGAGAAGGAAATCTTTTTTGAAATCCTTTTCAGTATCAAGGTCCCGTCTGGCTTCTCGTCGAATATAAAGGGAATAGTAAATATGAAAGAGAAAAAATTTCAAAACCTAAAGTCTCATGACTGCCATGTGCTTATGACGCAATTGCTTCCGGTTGCATTGGGGGGAATTCTACCAGAAAATGTTCGACTAGCCATTGTGAAGGTATGTGCATTCCTCAATGCAATTTCTCAGAAGGTAATCGATCGAGAAAGTCTATCAGGATTACAGATTGATGTGGTCCAATGTCTGGTCAGCTTCGAGTTGTTGTTCCCGCCATCCTTCTTCAATATTATGACGCACCTCCTAGTTCACCTAGTCGAAGAGATTAGAATTCTCGGTCCTGTGTTTCTACACAATATGTTCCCCTTCGAGAGGTTCATGGGAGTCTTAAAGAAATATGTTCATAACCGTGCTAGGCCAGAAGGAAGCATCTCCAAGGGCTATGGAACAGAGGAGGTCATTAAGTTTTGTGTTGACTTTCTTCCTGACCTTAAGCCGATTGGTGTTCCTGAATGTCGGTATAAGGGGAGATGACTGGAAAAGGCACACTAGAAAGGAAATCATGGTATGTAGGGACGGGCATTCTTTCACTCAAGCACACTACAGAGTTCTACACAATTCCACCGTGGCGGCTCCGTATATCGAGAAACACAAGAATATTCTACGCTCCGAAAACCCGGAGAAGCCTGAAACCTTGATTAAAGGGGAACACGAGAAGTATTTTGGCAATTGGTTGCAGAATGGAAAAATGGCAAAATGGTTAATAGTTTGACTAGTTAGAATAATTATTTTATAAAACAGAAAATGGATTTGAATCTCTCATTCAAATTCAAGCACTTTTTATGTTAAAAATATGCAAAATATAATATTTAATGTATTTTTAAATTGAAAATGGCAAAATGGTTATTAGTTTCACTAGTTAGAATAATTATTTTATAAAACAGAAAATAGATTTGGATTAGTTATTCAAATTCAAGAACTTTTCATGTTGAAATTTTTCTCAAATTCATAAGTATGCAAAAACTGTAAAATTCAAATGTTTAAATAATATGCTAATTGAATTTTTTAATAATATTCATATATAGTAGTTTATTTAATAACATAGTATGCAATAAGGCGGGAAACAGAGGTTGTAGTCAATTTTTACAAAAAGGGGCCTTTAGTCCCGGGTTGTGGCATGGCCTGGGACTAAAGGGTGCTGTTGGCACGCACCACGTGGGTAGTGCCGAAAAGCCTTTAGTCCCGGGGCGAGCCACAACCCGGGACTAAAGGTACCCTTTAGTCCCGGTACAAGCCACGAACCGGGACTAAAGGTTCATCCATTTATTACGCGCCGCTTCGCTCCCCTAATCTCCATCTCCACACTCTGCAGACACGCGCGAGGATGACGACGACGCCGGCAGGCTGCCAAAATTTGGACTGCCTCTCGCCGCCTCTCCAGCCGTCTGCATAGCCGCCCGCCGGGCCACCGCCTCTCCAGACTCCACGGACGTCCACCTCGCTGCGCGCCGCGCCTCCTCCCTCCTCCCGCCGCGCGCCGCGCCTCCTCCATCGTCCCCGGCCCCGGCGAGCCCCGCCGGAGGTAACTCCCTCCTCCCGCCACGCGCCGCGCCTCCTCCATCCCCGGCCCCGACGAGCTCGGGCGGCGCCCCCGACCGCGCGCTACCTCTCCAGCGGCTCTGTCCGCGCCGGCCCTGGCCAATTTTTTTAATTTAGTATATATATATGTTTGTGTATAGTAATAGAATATATATAGTATATATTAGTGTAGTATGTTAATTAGTGTATATAGTAGTGTAATATAAAGTGTATTTTTTATTTTTTTAGTACTATATATTATGTAGTATGTTAATTAGTGTAGTATATTTTTTATTTTTCAGTAGTATATAGTAGTGTAATATAAAGTGTATTTTTTATTTTTTTAGTAGTATATATTAGTGTAGTATGTTAATTAGTGTAGTATATTTTTTATTTTTTAGTAGTATACAGTAATGTAATATAAAGTGTATTTTTATTTTTTTAGTAGTATATATTAGTGTAGTATCTTAATTAGTTTATTATATAATATGTTAGTGTAGTATATAGTATGGTGGTGCTCGCGGGCCCCCGCACTTAGGGTTAGGGTGGTAGTGCTCGCGGGCCCCGCACTTAGGGTTAGGGTGGTAGTGATCGAGGGCCCCGCACTTAGGGTTAGGGTGGTAGTGCTCGCGGGCCCCGCACTTAGGGTTAGGGTGGTAGTGTTCCCGAGGCCCCGCACTTAGGGTTAGGGTGGTAGTGCTCGCGGGCAGCCGGACTTAGGGTTAGGGTGGTGGTGCTCGCGGGCCCCCAGACTTAGGGTTAGGGTGGTAGTGTTCGCGGGAAGCCGGACTTAGGGTTAGGGTGGTGGTGCTGGCGGGCCCCCGGACTTAGGGTTAATGTGGTAGTGCTCACGGGCCCCCGGACTTAGGGTAGTAGCAAAATGCGTGTTCATATTATTCTTTAGTATTATTTTATGCAGCAATATTGAATGAAAAATGTTATTGTGTGCATTTTGTAGAAAACTATTGATCCAATCCAGAGAGACCTAGCACAGGAAGAAATTCTCGAGGATATGATCAACGACACCCCCCATGTTGATCCACCCGAATCTCCGTCGATTTATCTGAACCCCTCTGGTGAGGGAGAGGAGGTCGACCGAAATGATCAAGGAGAAGCCGACGGCTCCGGTGGTGGAGAAGCCGACGGCGAGGTATATATATGAAGTCTGGTGATCAGTAGATGCATTAACTAAGTTGTATATATATAAATTGACGAATGTTTCTTCTCTTGGGCCTCCACATCGAGCAAAAAATATTCCAAACGAGGTCCGGCCAAAAAATTGGACGCATCTACGCGTTATACAATTACGCGGGTATCACCACGGGGTGAACCAGTGGAACCCGAAAAGGCTAAAACTGTATTTAAATAACAATGCGGAGTTATGGTTAGGGATCGCATCCCGATCACCGTTCGAGAGTGGAATAAGACCAAAGGGGAGAAAGAGGGTGAGTATGTCTCCGACAGGTGCAAAGAGGGTCTTTGGAATGACCTCATGACACATTTCACCCTGCCAGAATGTGAGGATGATGCTGACACAGCTGCATTGAGGAAGAAAGTCAAGCAGTGGACTGTTACGAAGATGGCCGAACTATTCAAGAACTGGAAGAAAGCATTATGGCAAAAGTATTAGAAGACGAAGAAGACTCCTAAATTTGAAGGCTATCTAAGGAAGCAGCAGGCTAACTGGGATGCATTTGTGAAGTACAAGGAGTCACAACCTGCTATGGAAATGTCGGAAAAAAACAAGAAAAATGCCGCGATGAAGAAATATCACCATCACCTGGGGCCAGGGGCTACGCGGCTGCCATGCCAAATTGGGATGCTAAAGAGAATGAGCTGCTTGCTAAAGGGATCACTCTAGAACCAATACGCGAATAATGGGATCTGAGGGCAAGGAATTGGTTCCTTGGGCATGGGAGTGAGTATGACGAAAGTACAGGGGACCTTATTTGTAATGACGGGATTAGGATACCCCGGGATACATGGCAGAAAGTGGTGAAGGAGAATAAAGCGGGGACAACAAAGTTCCGTCCCGATAGAGAGAAAGACTTGCTGACAAAGGTCCTCGGGAATGACGAACGCGGAGGACGTGTACGAGGCCTTGGCCCTAGTTATACGTGGGAGATGGGGTTTCCCAAAGATAGAGATACTTATAGGAGCCGAGAGAGAGCAAAGAGGCGACGGCAGGAGGAGGAGGGAGACAAGTTCACCGAGTTGATAGGAACACTTCGAATGCATCAGCAACAGATTGACGAACTTCGAGGAGCAGCGCGCCTACAAGATCCTGTACTCAATATTACCGCCGTCCCATCTCAGCGGAAAAGCAGCGTGGTTGAATCGGAGGTCCCTTCTGACGATGCACGTATGGTAGATGGCGGTCCCGGCTACCCCGTGGATGGAATCAAGGAGCAGGCATCTTGTGACCTCCATCAGAAGGTGAAGAACCTATCCATCAAGGTGGCGGTCGGATGTGCTTTACCTTGTCCACCTGGCGCACGCTGGCATGGCCGTGAGATTCCAGCTAGCTATGCTAAAGTTGGTGTGGATGAAATCGCAATGGGGTGGGACTCAATGGAGCTTGACATCCCTGCACCTGAAGGTCAGAGGACACTCGGAGAAGTACTGGGTGGTATCACTCTATGGGACAAGAACAACATCAAGCTTCCAGGCTGGACGCCAAAGCCAACACCGCCTCCGAGTGGTCGCATGTCACCTTCACCTCCAAGAAGCCCACCCCATGACTACGACCACCACAGCACGTGTCCATCTCGATCTCCGCCGCAGCCTCCGATTAGTACTAAACGACGCAGGAGCCCAAAACGACAAATGTTGCCCCTTCCAAGAGTACCTCATAAGAATCTTCCTATCAGACCTTACGATCATACTGACGAGGAAACCGACATGATCGTAAAGGCCGAATGTGTTGCGCAGCTTCAAAAGAAGAAACCCGAGCCCGCCCCGGTATACACCGAGAAGCAAAAAGCGTATGCACTTTCTTTTCTAAACACAAAATCGCAATATGACTTGCACCATAAGCCAGATGACTATCAACGCACACTTCAGAAGGAAGTGAAGAAGATCAAATCAAGTAGAAGTGCAAGTGGGAGCAAATCATCAAGTCAAAGTGCAACCGGGAAAAGAAAGGACGTCCCCCAGCTCGGGGAACAGGCCCAAAAATCGACCCCACCCCTCCAGGTGGTATCCCATGACACTCCCCAGCAGGATATGGAAGAAACTAAGAAGCTTGCGGCCGCTATAATGTGACTGTTGAGGAATTGCTAGGTTCCCAGGATGACAAGTTACCCAAGGCTCAGGTAGTACCTACATATGTCCCAGGGAAGCCTCTGGTCAGCTTTGAGCAGTTCCAACAACTGCCAACACAAATGCGGAGTTTACATAAATGGTACTTGAAAGCCGTAAAGGAGGAGAGAATAATGATCATGGCGAAAGTCCCACATGACTACTACTTCCGAGAAGAAGAGGTCCATGTTGAGTGTCCAGAACTCTTCCAGTTATACACTTTCGACGCCCTCGACAAAAGTCTCATGAGTTGGTATTGTCTGTAAGTTATTGAATTCATTGTCTATATATAAGTTGTTCATTTTTTCAGTTGTTCAGTTCATTGCATGTAATTATCCTAATTATATCCTTTTGTACTCTATTATTATGCAGAATGAAGATCATGGAATGTAAAAGAAGGTCAATCTGAAGTGTTGGGTTCATTGACCCAGATAAAATACATTGTCGGACGCTAAAGGAAAAACCCGAGGACACACAGGAAAACCTTCTAAGGTTTCTAACGGAGCAAAATTTCTGTGACCACATACTGTTTCCTTACAATTTCGCGTGAGTGTCTTACTCTATTGTACACATTCTATTCTGCTTACTCGATGTTAAGTGTAATTGATGAGTTACTGATGTATATATAAACGTGTCCAGTTTCCACTGGATTCTCTTGGACATTCAACTTGATAAGGGAAGAGTTGAAGTCATGGACCCATTAAAGAGACCTCTGGAACAGTTTAGTGACATGCAGGACATGCTCCAGAGGTAATTTTCGCGCTATAGCGGTCTCTTTCATTGATTTCCTGAGATATCACGTAATAAATAACTCATTTATTTTCTTTACCGGGTAGGGTTTGGAACCAGTTCAAGAGTGCGGTTACGGGTGACTTTACTGAGAAGCTGACCTTTAAGCCGGTCTCGGTAAGTAGTACACGCATCTCTTTACTTCTAGTTTCAATACAATTATGATGCTAGATTATTATTTTGATTGAATTCTATTCTCGTAAAGTGTGCGAGGCAGCCACAGGGGACGAATCTATGTGGATTCTATGTTTGCGAGTTCATTCGCACGTTTACCAGTGAGTTGAATGATTATAGAGTCGATGTAAGCAATACATTCATAACATTATTTTTATTACCGTCACTTTTTGTTATCATGATTGATATTCATATTGATCTCCTTTTCTTATATAGTTTGAGAAAATGCGGGATCAGCTCCTACCACAGCAACGTGTAGTAGCAATTGCTGAAGAACTGGCAGGATTCTTGATGAACGAGATGATAGATGACGCCGGAGAATTTAGTGTGAATAGGAGCCGATGATCCCCGACCGTGTAATTGAATAGACGGGCTCTAGTCCCGATAATTGTGATCTCCATGTGTAACTATCATGTATATATTTGTATGCTCGATCTTAAGAGAAGTTATCTTATGTATGCACGAACATGTACGGTATGTGGTAGCGTAGAAAACTATTTTGAAATGAAAAAAAGAATACAAATTAAATTCTCTGGCGCGGCAGAGAAAGTGCCTAAAATTCTGCCGCGGCAGAGAACCATTTGTCCCGGTTCGTAATACGAACCGGGACTAATGGGGGGGCACCCAGCGCCCCAGAGACAGCCACGTGGATGCCCATTGGTTCCGGCTGGTAAGAGGGCCAGGACTAATGGGTGGGCCTTTAGTCCCGCCCCTCCAGTCCCGGTTACCAGGACCGGGACTAAAGCCCCTTACGGACTGGGACTGGAGGCCCGTTTTCCACTAGTGATATCACAAAAAAGGATCCGCCAAAAGTGTTCTTAAAACTCATCACATTTGAAATATTGCATGAGTTTACTTAAACATCATATATATAAATCCGATGATTGTGTAGTTTTTGAAGGAATAAAGCCGAAAAATCAATTGATCAACTCATTTTTCATAAAATGTGGAGGGTCGAATGTTGGTTATTGGGCATGTGTTTGCTTAAGGGAGAGATATGATATCAATACGAACAAACTAGGTTGTTTTCAGGATATGTCGCTACTAATATTTTCTTTGTAAATTGAAATGATTTGTTGCCACTTTTATTCAAAAGAAATTTGAGAGAAAAATTACATAGTAATTATTTGGGATTTTCTACAGACCTAGATTGTCAAATTTTGAGTACCGTAAATCTTTCAAAATATTTCTATAAAGCATACACAACTATAAATAAAATTTGCATTGAGCACATTTTTTGGAAAATGTTTATGGCTAATCAATTCTGCTGGTTTAACTGTGACGAGAGTACATATACTTTTCTATTAGTTCCTATGATATTTTTGGGAAAACATCTATGGTTTTTTCGAGAAAGATTCTATGGTTTCTTATTGAAAAAATTAATATGACACGTTATCATAATTTGTAAGAATACATACGTGAAAATGTTATGTATTTTGAGAACAACTGAACAAACAAGAGGTGGAAAGATCAAATCATGGCAAATGTCAAATACGTATTATTAGTCGACAGGTATATTGTCTTGGATAGATTTATTTCTGTTTCGTCTATGAAGAAAAATATTTTATATTCAATTAGAGATGTCTGCACATTGTATGGTTAGTGCTCAAGTGAACACTAATTATTTGATCTAACATCACATAAGAACTACCACCGAGCTCACTGATTGAACTTAGTTGTATATACCATTTTAATCATGGACAAATGACACATATGGTAATAGTGTTTTATGAATGGTAAGTTCTCCACATGTGACATTTATTTTAACACGAGTGGTGGCTATAGACTTTGTTATTTTCTATAGCAGCATTTGAATGACCATAAATCTTAAAAATATACTGGCCAATTCCGACTCTCTAAGAACAATACTCCTATCTACAAAAAACAACTAAAGATGATGCCCTCGTATTTGCGAGGGCCACCTTGCTAGTTCACATAATTACAAGATGAGCCTATTGGGCCAAATCTATCTAAGCCGTTAGATCAAATTATACTAGTCAACTTTCAGGAGTAGTAAAAGGAGGAGTAGTAAAAGGTATCGTAAAAGTTACCACTATATAAGGCCACCCTAGGCCTTCCTCTAGCTTAGCCCCACAGTCTCTCTCCCCCAATTGAGTTCTTCGTGCAGCAATCCATCTCGGGAACTCTATGTTTGCAGGCGGTGAACTTGCCCTGGCCGCACTAAATCCCATACGATACCCTTGTCGTGGATAGATCCCAAGCACATGAAGCCCCTATCCTACTTGCTTAAGCCCAAGCTAGCACCAGCTGGTCTCAACAAAGAAGGAAAGCTCGAGAGCGTCCACTCCGACGACCTCCCGAGCCCTTCTAGCCACTGGAGACAACGACCACCCCATCCTGCACCTCGCTGTCGAGTTCGACCCACCATTCGACTTGTCAGAGTACCCTGGTGCCCTTGTCCCGCTCCCCATCCCTCTCTCTAGTTGGAGCTCCATCCGTGATCACCATCGCCTCGTCGGGGAGGAGGAAGAATAAAATAGCGGTTCGTCTATTGTAACAGGTAGGCCCCACCTGTCAGCGTTTTAAACTTTATCCACTCAGTTTTATAGTTAAAAATAGGAAATCACTTTTCATAAAATAAACATGATATTGCAAGTCCATATCTTTTATTAGTGATCCAAATGAGTCGATTCATTTTACAATGGATTCTGAATAAAATTCTTTATCATTTGGCACTGGTTTGTCATGTTTCCGAATTTAATTTCTATTTAAGTTGTTCAATGGATTGAAGTGTATATTAACATGTGAATAACCATTCTAGTAGATCTAAACCTCCAACCAACTTGTGAAGTTGATCTTGTATGCTAGCATAACCTCGAAGGCTAACATTAAAAGGTCCTTTATTTTAGTATTAAATATATATGGTGTGTGCATTTTTAACTTGCGATATCCGTGATCACCATCGCCTCGTCGAGGAGGAGGAAGAATACAATAACGGTTCGTCTGTTATAACCGGAAGTCCCCACCTGTCAGCGTTTTAAACTTTATCCACTCAGTTTTATAGTTAAAAATAGCAAATAACTTTTCATAAAATAAACATGATATTGCAAGGCCATATCTTTTTTTAATGATCCAAATGAGTTGATTCTTTTTACATTGGATTCTGAATAAAATTCTTTATCATTTGGCACTGGTTTGTCATGTTTCTGAATTTAATTTCTATTTAAGTTGTTCAATGGATTGAAGTGTATATTAACATGTGAATAACCATTTTAGTAGATCTAAACCTCCAGCCAACTTGTGAAGTTGATCTTGTATGCTACCATAACCCCGAAGTCTAACATTAAAAGGTCCTTTATTTTAGTATTGAATATATATGGTGTGTGCATTTTTAACTTGCGATATTTGCCTAGTGATCTTCACCTTGTTTGAAACTCTAACTTTGCCATGATACTAACTATGGTTCATATGAGTGTTTGGTTCTTACTATTCGACAAGGCTAGGAGCGGACGAATGTCATCCCATGATCCTCGAAGTTGGGACGTTCGGCCAAAGCGTTATTTTCTTCTTGTCAAACTCGTTCGTGAGTAGCGACACATTCTCCCAATGATATACATTTGGTTCTTATTGCCAAGATAGCCAACACCATGTCGAAAACCACGAGTTGAATGGATGCTATATTTCTTATGTGTGTATGTGCGTCATGAGATATCATGACTTTGCTTTGGAGACTACATGCCCATGCTCCCCTCTTCCCTACCAAAGGCTGGACATAGGTGCAGCCGCTGACTTGTGAATGTGGGAACTGATGCATCAAAAACTCTGCTAATAACTGTGCTAACTCTATATTCAACTGTGAACTAGTGTTTTTGCTGTTTGTCTTATTGCATCAATCATGTGGAGGTGCATTAATATTAAATATAAAGATAATCACCTATGTCAACATGATTAAGATGAGGTGTGCCACTTCCCAAACAACCATGCTCTATCACCATTGCTCATGAGGGTGATCCCAATCCTGTGTAACCTACTCTAAACCCTTTTGATCCAATCTATTTGGCAAGGTTTAGTCGGTCACTGTTTGTGTTGTCAGTGCAAAATCTTGTGAAAGTTCCGAAGTTAGTTGTTGCTTGGTCCGGTTGAGGACGTCCCAAAATCACTTCATCATTGGACTAGGTACTAAGGGATGAGTTGGCTAGGAACACTTTCTTGACAGCATGAACGGTTGTGAAAGTGTTCTTGCTTTTTTACGACTTTAGAGTTGCTACTGAAGAGATGACCAATTGTAGAGAATTTTGATCCATGATATTTGTAGCCTCTCGAGATGGTAAAATCTGATCTAGCCTGGTTCCCTGGTGAAGGAATGTGTTTGGATCAATTCACACTATAAGTTTAGGTGTATAGAGTATGGTGATCATGAAACTAAAACTCTCCCAACAAATTTTTACCGTGGGTATGTGGCTAGAGACACAAGAATTCCAGTTGTGTTGCGTTGAGACAAGTGAAAGAATTCCAGCTGTGTTGTGTTGAGACAAGTGGGAAACAAGAATGTTCGTTTTGACCACTTAATGTTACTTCTCTACAAACGTAAAATCAGTTCGCACTTAAATTCATGAACTTATAACATGCTAGTTTGCAAACGTATGCCATGCCGCATAGATAGCTATGACTTGTTATTTTGTTGATGTCTTGCGAATACACTCAAAATATTCACCTAGCTCTTAACATGTCAGAACCCGTTGTTCCTATAGCTGAGTACCCGGTTTGCAAGAACAAGGATAATGTATCCCAAGAAGACCCCCGTGGATAGGATCCTCCGCTGCAATAAAAATCCAGTAAGAGGTCATAATGTTCGATAAATAATGTGAATACTGTTGTGTGCACATGTTGCGCAATGGAAGATGCCACACCACCTTGTTGTAATAAAGAACATATCTGATTGCGACGCCTTAATATATATCATTTTTGTCTTTGTTTACTGAGTTGCCAAATTTTCCATGTGTCTCGATCACTTGGATCGGGGTTACCCAATGGCAAAGGCGGACAAAGAGGAGGGGATTGATGGGGGCGGGCGCCGGCAGCATGTACGCACCGGGTGGGGGTAGTGGGTGAGAGCGTGTGGAGGGGTGGGGATGAGTACTGACTTGGCGGATAGGGTTAGGTTTTTGTGTGCCACGTTATTATTTAGTCGTGCTTTTTAATTCACATGCCACTATTAGTGTGTCCAGGGATTAAAAAAATTACTTGTGGCGTCGATGCCACCAATATATGTGACCATATTGGACACTAGGTCCCACATACCTATGATGTGTCAACTTTCTGGAAACGCTGCGTGTAGAATTTGAACTTTTTTTTCTGGAAACGCTGCATGTAGAATTTTAACTATGGCGTATGAGAACGTGACACACCGATGATAATACCAGTGGCGTATGAGAACACGACACACCAATGATAATACCAGTGGTGTATGAGAACGCCAATTATCTGATGGATTGGAGTTCGAGACTCTTTTGAGACTTTTTAATAATGCAATAAAATAAAAACGCATATGCATCATTTTGATACAGAGGCTGGGACGATGCCTCCGTTTCGGAAAAAAAAATGAGAACGTGTCCTCCACCACTCTTTTCATGTCTTTTATATGCCACCGTCTCTGGTGGAAAAAAGGGGTGGAAAATGATGATTGAAAAGGGAAGGAAATAAGATAAATAGACGAAGAAATAAGGAAAATGGAGAAATGAAAAGGAAAACAGAAATTGAGAATAAAAAATATGACAAAATTGGTTCGTCTACTTGCTTTGCGGTAGAGCTCCTGGATATGGACTGTGGCCCAAAACAGCAGAATGTGGGGGCTTGACGGGTCCATGTGATTTCTTTTTAGAATTCTTTGCTGGCATTCATTGGGGAGGCTGTAGGCAAAGAATTCTTTGTTTCGACCCTGTGTGTTCTGCGAGTTGTAAAAAATTACAACTACTAAACTATGCAATAAAGGTTTGTGTGTACCCATTTTGAAAAAAAGACAAAGATGGTCACGCTGTCTCTTTGCCGCCATGTATACACATCTCCTCTATTTGTCCAAGGGCTATATTTTGATGTGAGATTTTCCTCTATTTTGCGGAGCGTCTTTCTTCAACATGAGTTTTTTCCTCTATTTTACCATGGACTGTAACTTTGTTGTTACTTCCCTTGCCATGTGCTCCGGTGGTACTCACCGTGCTAAGGTGGGTAGTGGCAATGGCAAAAGAAGAAGTACAAAGAACGACGACGTACATTGCTGGTATATGTAGCTACAACCCAACACTTTTTCTATGGTCATTGAAAATTGAATAACTTCTCCATAGGTACAATGAAAGCTCAGAGTTATGCCTGCCACAGGAAATTGCTGCATAATTAACGATTTGAAGCTTCAAGTAACAATGCTTCTAGGAATATGTAGCTACAAACGGTCTGTAGGCATGGGATGCTTGGGGAACCTAGTGAGCACAAGTTCCATCAGATATTGTTTCCCCAACGATGGGACTTCGTTAAATCGTCCTATGCTTGTCAGCTAGAATATGCAAAGGAGTACTAATTAGACATTTCGGAATATACATGTCTAGTGTGTACACCAAATTTGCATCTATTTTCCAACGATATCTACACAAAAAAGACAAAAGTTGAAAGAAATAATGAGTCCTATTTTGCCTTTCGAAGGCATGATTTGTGATATTTATGTAGCCTACAATCCATGTAAATTTCTTTTTGGACTTTTTAAAACTTTAAGATATTGTCTCCAAAAAATATTTAAAATGCCAAAATGACTAAAGCTCGGCAGCTAAAAACATCCACAGAACCAACGATAGTCAAGTGGGCACATGCGAGTAGAATATTTGCTTCAACAGAGATGCCTCGGAACCAAGTTTAGAGAAAACGACCCATGTATCTTCTTAATATTGATGCATGTGTGGTTGAGAGTGATGTCTCAGTTGCTAAAATCTTACTGGTATTCTTGTACTCCGCTTGTGTCGGACTATAAATTTGTGTAATACTTTCCATCGAAGATTTTAGCGATCATCTATACTTGTGAGCATCAAGTACCTACGTGGACGGGTGAAACTCAAGTTGGTTGTCAGCGCTAGCAGTTCGGACGAAGAGTTTTGCCGATGTTAGCGGTAAGGTATTATGAGTGACTAAATACTACTGACGAACGTCTCTATCGTCGGTGTAGTTGATTCCTGACCCGTCACTGGTAAGAATTTTCGAAGTAGTGGCGAAGGCAGATGACGTTGCGCTCAACACCGGATGGATCTAGGATAACAGCGAGATACAATTGGAGGTCGGCTAGGTCAGTTGTGGAGTAGGTGGCATGAAGGGGGAGATTGTGGTGGCGGTCATTGCGTCAGCGGCGATGGAGAGTATGGAGATGGGCAGATTTATAAGGAGGGATTTGTTTTATTTGGCTGACTAGTGGTCCCGTCGTGAATAATAATGTTGCTTGGATTGCTGGCGCTCCCAACACGACTCTTGCGGGCAGGGGCCGGCGTGAGCGTGTCAGGTAGGTATTGCATTGGGCTGGAAAATGTGTTGGCTAGATTTGAGGCACGTTGGTGTGAGGCTTTTTCAGGGCCGGGCCCAATAGTCCTATGGGGATCGCTATGGGGTGCGCTGATGGAGATGATCTAATGGCGTGTTTCTCCGCACGGTTAGCATACCTTGCCATTTTCCAAAGATCGAATGTGTTCCTTGGCACTCAACTAGTGTGGGATTTCTTTTCCCTCTTCAAAGTCAGGCTCCTCGTGTGGTTAGCAATCAGGAATCAGTGTTGGACCAACGCGGGTTATCGAGCCACATTACTTGCCCTTTGTGGACCGTAGCGGGCGAGACGATAGACCACTTGGTTTTGCGCTGGCCGTCGCCCTTGTAGTTTGGACAAGTATCATTAAGCACATGCATCTACCTTATCTCACTAATAATTTTAAATGACACTCTTAATAAAAGGTTGTGTGCATCAACTGATGTAGAGGCTGGGGTGCTTTTCCTCCCTTTTCGAAAAAAACCCGCCTTATCTCACCCCGACTGCTACGAGCTCCATGCCATCTGGTCGCTTGCTGTTGTCGGTCCTTCAACACTGCCAATCAAAAGATCGCCAACTCCCTCATAATGTTGGTGTGCTAACAGCTATGATTCGACCAGAACTTCAGGGTCTTCGATGCCAAGGCTTCATCCGCGGGTGTTGTTATGGACCTAGATTTGATCATGTTAGGCCGAGTGGGCTTTATGGCTGTCTTGTAGACGTGGGAATGAAGAGAGATCGAGTTGATCATGTTAGGCATGAGCACAAAGTGTCTTCCTTGCTTTATTTGCTTAATAGTGGTTTCTCCAAAAATTCCTCTATGTGAGAGAAAACGAGCAAGCCTATTTAAACCTGAAACTGCAGAATAAGTGTAGAGTGCAAAACAGCAAACCTCAATCTTCACATACTAGAGGAAGTAAAGAAAAGTATAGCCGAATGGATTATGAATGATATATTTGATTACGCAGCAAACTGTTGTTCCTAAAACTAGCACGGTGGCCCTCGCAAATGCGAGGGCATCACCTTTGTTCACTTGAAAGTGTTTGCAATGTAATTTTTTGTTTCATAGATATTCATGTCATGATACTGGAAGTTAATAGTTAATAGTTCAATTTCAAAATATTATAAGCATGTATACATATTTAATTTTTGGGTTAGTGATTGTTATGTCATCTTGGAAATTAAAATTCCAATGATTTACTAATGATTATTTACACATGGAACAATATAAAATAAAAAGTAAATAATAAAGTTCTACTATTTTGATACCTATATACAATGCATCTCACTTTTTAGAAGACAATAAATTCCTCACATTATACCCAACCAGATTCGAAAAGGAAATCACTACTATTTAGTCACCTAAAAGTGATTCAACCATCATATTTTCTCAAATCTCTACCAATTTGAGATCTTCCTATTTTGGTCCTCAAGATATTAATCCTCTAAAAGTGATGTTAAAACTATCTTGAAATTTGAGTTATTAGAATAAGTTACATTCTTACTCTAGCAGAAGGGGCTAAATCCCCCACATGTTCAACAATTCTGTCCTCGGCCTCTTGTGTATTAGTACTTTCTATGTTTGCATAGGCTAAGTAGGCATTGTTTTTTGGATATATAAATTATCTCTGCTTACGTTACCACACTGTTTTATCAAATTCTACCCTATTCTCTAAGGTATCACAATTAGAAAATTCAAAATAATGATACAAAATATTGAATATTTGGGAATCTACTTCCTTCACTACTACCATATAAAAAAGGGAATATAACACGATGGTGTCCTCCCTAATTTGTAGAAAATTGGCACAGAAATATATGTGTGTGCAACATCTTTAGAGTGACCTGTTTTTCTTAATTAAATATCTAGTGACATCCAATATATTTTTTCTGATCCATCTGTTTAAAATACTTCCAAGTTTATTATGTTCTTCCAATTTTTAGATTGATATGTAACTATCATATAATACATATATTATAATTATAGTTACATGATGCAATTACAAGAACTTCGGTTTGGAACATGAATGGAACAATGTCTTATTTTGTGTATCATAAACCACATACTTTTATTTGAATGATTGTCGAATAGAACTGTAGGGTGTACTTGTATGCACCATGCCCATTTTAAACTATACATATGTTATTTTTCTCTTGTAAGTTATAATTTGCAAATACAATAGAATGACTTCTTTAAATTGATAACCAGAGTTATCTATCAGATCATTCTTCGATCCCAACCTGGTAAATCATTGGCCATGAAATCTACGGCTCGTAAAAAATTAGATTGAAGAGTCAGCTATATAAAAATATTCAAAATATGGCAGAGTGTATAGGTTGTAAAATAGTGTACTCCGAATTCAGAAGTTTCACTCATGTTAACATCTATGTTATGAAAAAACATATATAGAAATTTGGCCATGTGGAACCCGGTCAAATTGGGTACATTTCTACTTTGGAGTATGACGCATTAGGAACCATTTGTCTTCTTCTTCCAATCCTCGTTTTCTTTCGCTAAATCTTTCTACTCCAGCTCCAGCGGCTGAGGAAGTCCATGGCCACGCGCTCCAGGCCTCTACGACCCCGCCGCCTCACTTCTTCCTCGAGCTCGATGCCATGGCGCCCGCCTCCATCCTTCTCGCCGACGCCGCGTGCTCTCCTTCTTCTCGTCCTGCCGCCGGTCGTCCTGGACTGGACCCAATAGCTCGCCACACGTTCTCTGCTACTCACCCCAGGCGCTCGCGGCCGCGCTGCTTCTGCCGTATTCTGGCCGCAAGGCCACCGCTTCCTGTGTGCTCTTCTGAGTGCTGTACTGATCGATGACAATCACGAGCGCTTCCTAATTAAGCAACCGACGGATTTTCTCTGTACTCGATATATGGAGCCACGTCCTTGATCGGGAGATTTCAGGTTCGAACCCCAGGTCAGCCCCATCCAACGTAAAAGAGACGGACTTTGTCCATAATAGCTTTATGCGTGACATGGTACTCTTTTGTACACATTTACTTATACGTAACACTACTTATCCTTTAATCTCAGACTACATCTTCACCATTAAATATATAGATCTAATAGCTAAAATAATTTTGATGATGTGGATTAATGTGGTGTCTCAAAAAACAACCTTATATTGCTTTTAGTATATAATAGATGTAGGTGCTAGTCATATCAAATCTCGTGGTTGAATAGAGCACATGTGAGAAAATATTTGAGACAAATGCCTATAGATGCCACATTGATGTCAGAAACACTCTTACCCATAGGACAATACTTACGGCACTAAGGGTCCACATCATATTTGTGTGGTTTTATGTTTGCACACCCGTTAAAATCAGCCCACCCTCCACCCTATTTAAAGGGAAGAATGAACAACAAAATACCAAAGAAACACAGTCATTGTTCTTCTAAACCGATGAAAAGAAACAGGTGTGATGATAGAATGGTAAGGGGCAAACAGTAATATTATTGGACTGGAATTAGAAGTCGTCCGGAAGGAAACAACTAGTACTGAATTTGCCTTTGGATCAACCTGACGGTCACCACGTGCAATCACGAGTTGGCGAACTCGGATTATTTTGGAGTGTTCGGGCACATTGAGTCACGAGAGAGCCATCTGCTTGGAACCCCTCTTCATGACTCGCATCACTGCCATCTCGAACTGAAATATTGCTAGAAGTATACATTGAGCATGCTGCATGCATTGCATCCACTCTCGAGTGACATCAAATGTTCTTTCGATAAGGCTCTAGTAACGCTCACCGAATCCATTGGAACTCAAAGGAGGTAAAGCCTCTCCATTAGTGAGGAGCAAAAACCAAGTCACTGAAACAGAATTTCGTTGGTGCACACTTGATTTGAAAATCATTGGAATGGAACATATGCCTCTATCACACCATGACTTAGGCGCACGGCGCACCAAAAGTATATAGCAGAAACTACAAAGATAAGAACTACATGTAAATTATAAGTCTCTATGATCATAGAGCTAGTGTCAAAGATTACCGGAACTGACAACTTTGCTAGAGCCCAAAGTGAAGATATATAATCAACATCATGTCCAAGAATATCAAAAACAGTTTTGCATACCTCACTTGTACATCAGAAATTGTGCAAGAAACTAGACATATCTGAATTTACTAATAAAACTTACTAAAACAAATAGATATGGAGTTTACCTTTATCACCAACTAAACCCCATAAGAAGGGAATAGGTGATAAATTGCATGGATTAAAGCATACTAGACACAGGTTCATGATGATCAAAGGCAGATATGGTAGCAACAATATAAAGTTAGTGTGGTTCTTCCACCTCAGAAATGGCAGCTATATAGAGACAATCAAAGAGGTAATGTGTCAACTACACAGGAGATTCATGATGCAACCTTTCGCATCTAAGCTTAGACATGAGCATATGCCAACCGAAGGTAACAATACGGTGATTTCCCAATCTCCCAGTCTTTATTCCTAAAACACAAAACGAACTATTCAGAGTAATTTATTATTATAAAAATGTGAAAGCCTCATTCTTTTTTTAGATAAAATTCATTTATGCCAAACTTTAAATCAATAAAGTCGTATAACAGCCAACTGTACAAGCGAGAGAAGAATCTGGGTAAACCGACTTACAAGTTGAGCACACGCTAAGGTGGTGAGAAGAACGTTTAACAAAGAAAAGAGACAACAAAAGTACTAGTACACGAAAAAGAGAGACGCTCGATGACCTAGGATCAGAAGTGGCGAGCCGAACGAGTGGAAATGGCAGACCATTAGAAGGAGAGGCCTTCGTCTACCTAGGGATATTTGGCGACTAACCATGCATTCGTCCATCACCGAAGGGACCACACTACCCCTTCACCCTAGCTCAAAGGGCATCGTACCGTTGGAACGATAGATACCTCACACAGAGCATAGATGGCACTTAGAAACCAGATCACCACTAGAGAACAAACTCGAGCCTACTATCGTCAAGACGCATCCCACATCATGCAAAGCAACGCAAAACTCCTCAAAAACAAACCCACGACCACCATCTGAAGAGATGCAAGGACCCTAAGGTCACACCTTCAAAAAGGGAACGATGCCGAATTTTCGACGCCACCCTGTCCAGCAGATACGACCTAGGTTTTCACCCGGAGCCAAGGTGGAGAGGTCAAACCCATTACAACGCCTCAAGGTAGGTGACCGACGCTCTGGAGCACCGCCATATCGGGCATGGATTTCACGCGAGAACTAACCACCAACCACGAAGATCGCAACGGCGACAAGACCTCAGAAATACCAAAGGCATCACTACAACTCTGCAACCACCACTAATGAAGTTAGGGGCAAAACCAACAAAGCAGAAAGACACTAGCGAACAAGCCAAGAGGTCTACTGCGAGGCGAGGTTAAAAGGGTATGAAAACATGGAAGCTTAGATCTAGGAGGAAGAACCCACATTTGTGACTCCTCACCACAACCGTCTTAAATGCAACCACCTCGCCTTCCTCACGACCGAGGTAGCTGCACAACACCTCACGACGCCACCCACCAAAAAGTGACATTATGACCACCGAATAGAGCCCCTATTCCAGACCACCCTCAGCAATAATTTAGCAAGGAAGGCAGCAATGGAAAAAAGGTGTGCAACTAAAAAAAGGTGTGCAACTAGAAAAAAATTGCCAAATTGGCACCCCTACACCACCTACAACCTAGACCGACGCGGTGAAGAACCACATGGGTAGTAAAAAATCGATTCTTTCATTTTTGGGTTGATCGGCGACCGGTACACCAATTCTGGTAGAGAGAAGTCATGAAACAGGCTGAGGGACAATCCATGACCACAAAGCTATGATGCGTCGTAAACGTATCTATAATTTTTGATGCTCCATGCTTGTTTTGTATCAACTATCTTATGTTTTGTCTATACTTTGAGGAATTTTTATACATTTTCTGGAACTAACCTATTGACAAGATGCCGCAGTGCTAGTTGACTATTTTCTGATGTTTTTGGTTTCAGAAAAGCTAGTAAAGAAATATTCTCGGAAGTAGACGAAACCAAAGTCGAAATTCCTATTATTCCCGACACGACACGAAAGTCCAAAGAAGAGATGAAGGAGAGCCACGAGGCGACCACACCATAGGGTGGCGCGCCCCCCCGGGCGCCAGGCCCTGGTGTGGACCCCTCGGGCATCCACCGACCTCGCCTCTTTGCCTATATAAACCCTCCGAGACGAAAACCATAAGGGGAGGATCAGAATTCCACAAAAAGTTCCGCAGCGCTGCCGCCACCGAAGAGGAGATTCGGGGGACAGAAGTCTCTGGTCCGACACCCTGTCGGGACGGGAAAGTGCCCCCGGAGCCATCTCCTTCGACTCCACCGCCATCTCCATCGCTGTTGCTGACTCCCATGATGAGAAGGGAGTAGTTCTCTCTCGAGGCTAAGGGCTCTACCGGTAGCTATGTGTTCATCTCTCTCTCTATGCGTGATCTTATTAAGATCGTGAGCTTTGCAATCTAGTTGAATAAGTAGATCTATTGTGCTACTCAAGTGTGTGAAGTTGATAGTGTGCACACAGTGTGGCACTTAGGCTAAGGTTACAGAAATACTTATCATGAGTATAATTTGAGTTGGATGTCTCTATGAGATTGTGGTGTTTGTTGGAACCATCTAGCGCTCAAGGTGACAGTGAGGGGTTATCTAGATGGGGAATGCAAACTTTAAGGTGTGCAGTTATATCCCTACATCATCCAACTGGAGAGTACTTCAGGGTAGCATAATGAAGAGAAGATATTTATATGAGAGTGTCCACTAGTGAAAGTATGATCCCTAGGCCTTGTTTCTAAGCATTGAAACACCATTTACAATCAGTCCAGTTACATGTTTGCTTGCTACCACTCTTATTTCAGATTGCAATTATCACTTATAATCATCCATATTACTTGTATTTCACTATCTCTTCGCTGAACTAGTGCACCTATACACCTGACAAGTGTATTGGGGGTGTTGGGGACACAAGAGACTTCTTGTATCTTGATTGCAGGGTTGCTTGATAGGGATACCTTTGACCACTTCGTTCCTGAGTTCGATAAACCTTGGGTGATCCACTTAAGGGAAACTTGCCGCCGTTCTACAAACCTCTACACTTGGAGGCCCAACACTGTGTACAAGAACAGAAGCGTGCGTAGACATCAAGCTATTTTCTAGCGCCGCTGCTGGGGAGGTAAGGTAAAAGGTACTCACATCCTATGGCTACTAAGCTATCTTCTAGTATTGTTGCTGGTGTGTGAGTGCTCCAAGTTATTTCCTTTAGATTCTGCAATTATATCTTTTTGTTTCTTGTTTTAATTTTCACTAGTTAGGCTTAATGGAAAACAACAACAAAATTAGAGAGCTTTATAGTATTTATCTTGAGTTAGGACATGAAGTGTTTGAAGAGAAAATTAAAAAACCTATAGAACTTTATTTGCATGCTAATAGTAATGTTATTAGTATGAATTCTTTGAACACCATTATTGCTAATGCTATGGAAAAGTCTAAGCTTGTGGAAGCTGGTTTTGATGAACATGATCTTTTTAGTCCCCCAAGCACGGAGGAGAAAATTTACTTTGATGATACTATACCTCCAATATATGATGATTACATGTTTGATCTGATGTTTCCATGTTTTCTTCATATCAGGTCAGAGGGGCTCAGTCCACGCTGATGCAGAACGGCTCGCATGCTTCTGTTCATGGTGTTGGTACGGTCGATCTAAAATTCACTTCGGGAAAGACCGTGCGCCTAAAGAACGTGTATCATGTTCCCTCAATAAATAAGAATCTTGTTAGTGGATTACTTCTATGTCGTGATGGCTACAAGATTGTGTTTGAGTCCAATAAATTTGTATTGTCTAAGTTTGGACCATTTATTGGTAAAGGCTATGAGTGTGGAGGTTTGTTCCGCCTGTCGCTGTCAGATTTGTGTAATAAAGTCGTGAATCAAGTTTCATCTGATCTTGTATCAATGTATAGCATTCACGTCGTTGTCATGTTAATTTTGGTTGCATTACGCGGTTAGCTGAAATGAATTTAATCCCAAAATTCACTACTGTGAAGGGATCTAAATGCAAAACTTGTGTGCAAGCGAAGCAACCTCGCAAGTCACATACGACTGCGGAGGTGAGAGATTTGGCACCACTAGAGCTCATACATTCAGATCTTTGTGAGATGAATGGTGTGTTGACAAAAGGTGGAAAGAAATATTTTATGACATGGATCGATGACTCTACGAGATATTGTAATGTGTATCTTCTGAAATCAAAAGATGAGGCTTTGAGTTTCTTCAAAATCTATAAAGCTGAAGCGGAAAATTAACTTGATAGAAAGATAAGGAGGCTTAGGTCTGATCATGGTGGAGAGTACTCTTCCAACGAGTTTGATTCTTTTTGTGCAGAACATGGTATAATCCATGAGAGGATGCCTCCCTACTCGCCCCAGTCAAACGGGGTAGCTAAGAGAAAGAACCGTACTCTAACAGATTTGGTTAACGCCATGTTAGACACATCGGGTCTCTCCAAGGAATGATGGGTGGAGGCATTACTGACTGCGTGTCATGTCCTAAACCGATTCCCACTAAAAACAAAGAGATTACTCCATTTGAAGAATGGGAAAAGAAATTTTAAATCTTTCTTACTTGTGAACTTGGGGCTGTCTGGCAAAGGTTCATGTGCCAATCCCAAAGAAGTGCAAACTTGGAACAAAAACTGTGGATTGTGTTTTTCTAGGATACGCTTTTCATAGCATCGGCTATAGATTCTTGATAGTAAAATCTAGAGTAGCAGACATGCATGTTGGTACAATCATGGAGTCAAATGATGTGACTTTCTTTGAAGATATCTTTCCCATGAAGTATATACCTAGCTCATCAAATCAGGATATACCTGACTCATTCAATCATGAAATACCCACAATTCCTAAACATACCATTCGTATTGAACACTCGGAAAAACCTGAGGAGGATGATAATGAAATTCCTAAGAAGAGTAAGAGCCAGAGGACTGCAAAGTCTTTTGGTAATGATTTCATTGTGTACCTTGTGGATGATACTCCTACTTCTGTTTCAGAATCGTATGCATCTCCTGATGCTAACTACTGGAAGGAAGCCGTTCGTAGTGAGATGGATTCCATCTTAGCAAATGGAACATGGGAGATCACTAATCGTCCTTATGGGTGCAAACCTATAGGATGCAAATGGGTGTTTAAGAAGAAACTTAGGCCTGATAGTACTATTGAGAAGTACAAGGCAAAACTTGTAGCCAAGGGTTATACCCAAAAATAAGATGAGGACTTCTTTGATACTTACTCACCCGTAGCCAGATTGACCACCATTCGCGTACTACTATCTTTGGCTGCCTCACATGGTCTTCTCGTTCATCAAATGGAAGTTAAGACGACTTTCCTAAATGGAGAGTTGGACGAGGAAATTTATATATATCAGCCAGATGGATTTGTAGTGAGTGGCCAAGAAGGAAAAGTGTGTAAGTTGTTGAACTCTTTATATGGCCTTAAACAAGCACCCAAGCAGTGGCACGAGAAGTTTGAGAGAACCCTAACCACTGCAGACTTTGTTGTAAATGAAGCTCACAAATGTGTGTACTATCGCTATGGTGGGGGCGAGGGAGTCATTCTATGTTTGTATGTCGATGACATACTGATTTTTGGGACCAATCTTAATGTGATTAAGGAAGTCAAGGATTTCTTATCTTAGTCTTTTGAGATGAAGGATCTAGGAGTAGCTGATGTTATCTTGAACATCAAGCTACTGAGAGATGATAATGGTGCGATCACACTACTTCATTCTCACTATGTGGAAACGATCTTGAGTCACTTTGGGTATAGCAACTGCAAGTCATCTCCAACACCATATGATCCTAGTGTGTTACTTCGGAAGAATAGAGGTACTGCTAGAGATCAATTGACATACTCTCATATTATTGGGTCGCTTATGTATTTAGCTAGTGCTACGAGACCTGACATCACTTTTGTTGTGAGCAAACTCAGTCGGTTTGTTTGAAATTCTGGATATGATCATTGGCAAGCTCTTCAGAGAGTCATGCGCTATCTAAAAGGCACTGCGAGCTACGACATTCACTATACTGGGTACCCAAGGGTGCTAGAGGGCTATAGTGATTCAAATTGGATATCTGATGCTGATGAGATAAAGGTCGCAAGTGGATATGTATTTACACTTGGTGGTGGTGCTGTTTTTTGGAAGTCTTGCAAGCAGAACTCGTAGCATTAGACACAGCCACTGTTGAAGTAGAGTGGCTTCATGAACTCTTGATGGACTTACATGTGGTTGAAAAATACGATTTCTTTGCCAGAGGGTATTTCAGAGTGGGGAATGGTGAAGATCGCCTGATGATGCGACAACGGGCGAAGATCGCCTAGCTCGGTGAGGGTGACGCCAACACGGCATTATTTCACCAGCATGCCTCCTACCAGAGATAGAAGAATGTGATCCATAGTCTTCTGGTTGATGGCGCGGTCATATCGGACCATGCGGCCATGGCTGAGGCCTCCTTCAACCACTTCCAGGACCTCCTAGGCACCTCGCTAGACCGCGAGCACACACTTGACCTGGAATTCTTGGGCTTGCCCTCGGAGGACCTATCTGAGCTTGAGGAGCCATTTACCCAGGAGGAGATCTGGGGGTGATGTCTACGCACTTCTATTCTTGTAGACAGTTGCTGGGCCTCCAAGTGTAGAGGTTTGTAGAACAGCAGCAAGTTTTCCCTTGAGTGGATTACCCAAGGTTTATTGAACTCAGGGAGGAAGTGGTCAAAGGTATTCCCTCTCAAGCAATCCTGCAATCAAGATACAAGAAGTCTCTTGTGTCCCCAACACACCAAATACACTTGTCAGGTGTATAGGTGCACTAGTTCAGTGAAGAGATAGTGAAATACAAATGGTATGGATAATTATAAGTGGTAACGGTGCCAGAAAATAGCTTGACGGGAGGAAAAGACTAAAGGCAAACTGAAATAAAGATGGCAGCAAGCAAACATGTAATAGATCTAGTTGCAAACGGTGTTTCAATTCTTAGAAACAAGGCCTAGGGATCATACTTTCACTAGTGAACACTCTCATATAAATATCATCTCTTTATGATACTACTCTGAACTACTCTCCGGTTGGACACTCTAATCCATGGTAGGGCTATAACAGCACACCTCAAAGTAAGCCTTTCCCATCTAGATAACCCCACACTATCACCTTGAGCACTAGATAGTTCCAAAAAACGCCACAATTTCATAAAGATATCCAACTCCAAATATAACTCATAACAAGTATTTGTAATCTCTAGCCTAAGTGCCACCCTGGTGTGCATGCTGTCACTTTCACACACATGGGAAGAGCAGAGATCTATTAAAGCACTTGAGTAGCAAGGTAGATCTACTTGATTACAAAGCTCATGATCACAATATGATCATGCATAGAGAGAGAGAGAAAACACATAGCTACTGGTAGAACCCTTAGCCTCGAGGAAGAACTACTCCCTCATCATCATGGGAATCAGCAACGGCGATGGAGATGGTGGTGGAGATCGATGGAGATGGCACCAGGGGCACTTCCCCGTCCCGGCAGGGTGCTGGAACAGAGACCTTCTGTCCCCCAAATCTCCCTTCGGTGGCGGCGGCGCTGCGGAACTTTTTGTGGATGGAGGCTGTTCGATTTAGGGTTTTTGCATCGGGAGGCATCTTATAGGCGAAGAGGCAAGGTCGGTGGGCGGCCAGGGGGCCCACACCACCTGGTGGCGCGCCCAGGGCTAACCCGCGCCACTATATGGTGTGGCCCCTCTCCGTCTTGTCTTCTAGCTCCGTGAGTCTTCCGGTAAAATATCGACTTTGGCTTTTGTCCGGTCCAATTCCTAGAATATTCATTTTCTGTCTTTTCTGTAACCAAAAATAGAAGAAAACAGGCAACTGGCACTGTGGCATCTTGTTAATAGGTTAGTCCAAGAAAGTGTATAGAAATACTCCAAAGTGTGGATAAAATATAAGAAAGTAGATATAAAACAAGCATGGAACATCAAAAATTATAGATACGTTTCCAACGTATCAACATCCCCAAGCTTAACTCCTACTCTTCCTCGAGTAGGTAAGTGATAAAAAGAAAGAATAATTTTTGAGGTGACATGCACTATTATAAACTTGATCAAAGTATTTGTAAAACATTGATAGTTGGGATCATAGTACTTCAATCATAACTTGAAAGATAAATTTCTAACAATAAGACAAAGCAACTATGTTGCAACATGAAAAGGCACAAACAAAATATTCATGAATAACAATGCTTTGCAAGACGTTTGTTTGTTTCACATAAAGAAAACATAGCATAGTTGCATTCAGCTTGTCCCTCATAGAGTAGAAAACATAAATGCATAAGACACCTTCAAAGTTTATAAGAGTGACTATATACAAGTAGTTTAAGAACAAGCAATATCAAGTTATGCATCAATCAACAAGTCTGAGGACAATGCACATAGAACTAGGAATGGCCACTATGCTCTCAAAGTAGGTGCATAAAGGTAGAAGGTGGAGATTCAACATAAAAGTAAAAGAAAGGCCTTCATAGAAGGAAGTAGAGATTCAAGTTTCATAAAGAGCTTCCAAAATTTATGGTACTTGTTATCTTTCAGCTCTCATTGCCCCTATCATAAGTATCTTTAGGTGATTAAGGTTAAAGTGACACAACTAAGAGGATATGCTTGACAAGTTATAAGCTGAAATATCATGCCCCTTACTTACGAAGACTGAACCTCATGCTACTCAACTTTAGTCACAAGTAAGCCCTTGTCATTGTAAGTACATATGTATCATAAAGAACCACCAACAGGGTACCCCTTGCACATGATACATGAGCTATCCCATAATCAAAATGACAAGGCAAGCAGACAATGAGCATCTCAGCGATCTTTTTATTTTCTATTTGCATAGGTTTTTATTGAGGATGCTTCATAGAGTGCTCATTATGGTTATGCTGCAAGTTTCCACCATGATTAGGCATGGATTAGGCTAGCGGCCCAGGCATTTCTCTAACACAAATACAAACTCCATGATCTTACAAGTTCCACTTTTATTTCACACCGTCGGGATCCATAAGCAAAAGAACATGATATGAACAGGGTACAAAGTACAAGTGCAATGTTGAAAGCGTTCCCCATGATACATGGTTCTGCTAATTTCAACTTATAAAGCGCAATCATATACGCAACAAAGATGGACACAATGGGTCAAGTTTATTAATTGCAAGAAATTAAAGTGTGCCATCAAGTTCGTTAGAGCTTTAATCGCTAATTTTCACATAACAAGTTTAATTCGGAAGGTAGACAAAAACATGAATATACTTGGAATAGCATATGCTCATAGGTAGGTATGGTGGACTCTTTGGAATAACTTGGTTTTAGGAGTTGGATGCATGAGTGGAACTCATACTTGGTTACGGAGGCTAGCAAAAGACTGGGAGCGACCAACTAAGAGAGCAATAATGGCCATAATCATGCAGAGACACAAAACATCATTGATCAAAGCATAAAGTGATAGTACAAGTTGAAAACTGAAGGATTATAAAGGCTATGCTGACTTGGGATAGTCATAACATGGTATGAGCATGCGCCAAGTTAACCCAATAAAGCATCAAAGGAGAATACCACAATACTATGCTTTAATATGCTAAAACAACACATGATTCTTTCAAGGCACATTAAGCAATGTCAATTGTTTATAACAAGTCATGCTACAGCAAATAATACTAAGCATAAAGCCAAAACAATATCAAGCATGGCATGAGAAAGCATTGGCCACAGTCAAAAACAAGCTCTCTTTACCACTTAAGCATGAACTTTTTCTACTCTTTTCCAATCCAAACCAAACTATTTGAAAACCAATGTATGAAAGAGGGGTTCCAACCAATTTATTCAGCAAACTAAGAAAACAAAGCAAACAAAAAACCAAAACGAAAACGAAAGAAAAAACGCTCCAAGAACAACACAAATGTGCATGAAGCAATAAAAATGAAGTGTTTGGAAGGAACCTGAATTTTTTATTGATGAAGAAGGGGATGCCTTGGGCATCCCCAAGCTTTGACGCTTATACTTCTTGGATATTTCTTGGGTTGACACGCGTGGCATCTCCAAGCTTGAGCTTTAGTCCATCCTTCATCTCATTACTTATTCCTTCCATACACCTTGAATTTTTCCTTCATACAAAACTTCACACAATCTTATTAGCAACATTAGTGCACTCAAGATAATAGGTCTTTAGGTTCAGTTCCAACACCAATAAAACTTCCATTAAAACACAAGCCACTGTAGCACTTTCCTTAAAAAGCTCAGTTTCCCAAAAGAACTCAAAAAGGAACCAACAAGAAGCAAAATGCAAATAATGGCAGAAATCTGTCAAAACAGACCAGCAGGTAAAGACGAATTTTTTCGAAGACCTTATGTTGCTCAAATCAAAAAGTGTTGAACTAACAAAATTTAGATAACAACCTGTTCCAGAAACAAAAAAATTCACGCCTCAAAACGATGTACAGAGATTTTACACGAATTTTTACGGTGAAGCACAAAAATCTGTTTCGGGACAACAACTTTCCCAATGATTACTTCTCTCTCCTTAGAGGTTACTCTTGGTACAAAAAGAAAATAAAAAGGATAAGGAGAGGTTATTACTGAAGCAATAACTTCCAAGACTCAACTAAAACTTTTGGGTTATCTCCCAATAAGTACTTTTCTTTAGGGCCTTTAAGTTAGGCATGATAGTTTGAGAAGATGCTCACATAAGAAATATGAATTGAAGTAAAAGAGAGCAGCAAGAAGCAAATTCAAAGCAAATTTAAGTCTAACCCACTTCCTACGCATAGGAATCTTGTAAAGAAACAAGTCATGAAAGCACAAAGCAACAAGCATAGTAAAGCAAAACAAGTGCAACTTCAAGACTTTCAACATAAAGAGGTGAAACTTAATATTACACTACTAGGAAACAACTCTTCTGTGGCGCATGAAAATACATCTTCTGTGGCGCATATCCTAGTCGCCACTGTTATCTCGCCACTGATATCTTCTTCCTGTGGTGCATACGGGTATGCGCCACAGAAGTTCCAGACTTCTGTGGCGCATTTCTTCATATGCGCCACATGAAGAACTTCTGTGGCGCATTTACGTGTATGCGCCACAGAAATGCCATGCGCCACTGAGTATATAATTATATGCGCCACTGATTGCGTAACACATATTCAAAGTAAAATACTTTCCTGGTGTATAATCAGGTATTTATACATGATTTATACAGTATTTATCCAGATGAGTATAAAATACATTGCACAAGTAGTAGATGCATGAAAACCGACATATATATAATACAAACACTTAGAGCCCAATCGAGATACATATATAGTGTCAAGTGCCAAATTTTTACACAAGCGCCGAATACAAAGTTCATATCATCTCACATTACAAATATGAAGTGGCCACCGCCGCCTACACTAGGATCAAATAGAATACAGCTGAGATAATGGTGAGCAAGAGCATTAGCCCGACCAATATCTTCATCCGGTTCTTCTTCCACAAGTGGTTCCTCCACTTGGCTATCGCCTCCTCTCTAGTCGCGTATCCTTTGTAGATGTTGCCGCTTAACTTGTTCACTTGTTTGTGGCAATCCTCCCACTCCTCGTAGACTCTTGGAATCCTACCCATGTACACCACATACCACCTCGTCGCCATCTCTATGGACGACAAGGCATATTAGTAAAAGTACAACGAAAAGAATGAATAAAGGGTTCACATCCATATATATATATATATATATATATATATATATATATGTTCATAGAATATAAAACAAAGGATCCATAAACCTAAAAGTTAGATCATCATAGAAGCAATAAGTTCAACGACAACACGACCACAAGCTAGTTTAAGTCTAACAACAATGACCATTTCGACCATGAGATAGTAAAGTTTATGACACACACACTAATACAGTAGGCGTCCATCAAGAATATACACACACTGGATCATGCTAGAGGCACACATCGAACATGATGAAGACTTCCTCTTCTCGCTCGGCTTCGGGAATGGTAGATAGCCCTCTTTCGTCATCCACGTCCTTGTGTCACCCTGCTTACGGAGGCGTTCTTCGATCTCCCTCTTACTCAACCATCTGGCTTGTTGTAGGGCACTGCCCCTTGTGTTGACATCTTCAATGATGATTTGCGACAACTTCATCTGAATGCGATGGAAGTCTTCTCTAAGATCAGCATCGTCGATTTTTGCCAAAGTTTTGGCCCATCCTTAGAGACTAGATGGCAGCGTCAGGTTATGGCAATCCTGAACATAGCCTTTAAGGTGATGGAGGACGTAGAAGGCCTCCTTGGCACCAGTAGTCGACTGCTTGACGCAGGGGAAGTCGAGCACGTGCTTGAACACGTGTTTTCCATCCTTGATACATTCCCCCTTATCTACGAAGGTGCATCCCTTCTTGGTGTAGCCCTCGAGAGCCTCATTGAGAACACCCCTTATTCCGGTGTAGTCTTTCTTCTTCGTCAAACTCCCCGAGTAGAAATACGTGGCTAGCGAATACCTCGGGGCAAGGATGATGAGTGTGCAGTATTTATCTCTGCGCAACACAATTGGAACGGAATTTTGGAAAAAGAGCAATGGAAAGAAATCTATAAGAAATGCATAAGTTACAGTGGCGATGAGAGAGTGTGTGTACTTACTCGGGAAAGAAAGGCAAAAGAAGTGTGCCCTTCCTCTTGTTGTCCACCATGAACTTCTCGAGGTACACCGTCGCCTTGGTCTGTGTCTCTGATCCTTCGACCAACTAGATGTCCCGCATGTAGTAGGGACCCACTATCACGATTTCCAGGGTACTTTCTCTCTTGATCGTGAGCGCGAGATTGAGCGCGTATAGGCGGGCCAAGTTATATTCTAGCCGTTTCATGAGAAACAGCTTGAATATGTCCTTGAACGCTATGAAGAATATATCCGTGGGGGGTTCATCGACGAAGCCCACGTCCAATGGCACCTTGGCCGTGAAAACCGGGTAATTTGGATCTTTGTCTTTAAGAAGGAGGGACTCTAGTGTCTTGACACCCTCGTGCAAAGTTAACATGGCTCCAACCGTAATGTGGATCATATCCGGAGTCAATATCGGATCACCAGCTACATGCACTCGGGGCAGGCCAAATTGTGTGGATGGTACGACGACGGCATCCTGACCTCGGATCCTCTTCGAAAGAGGCTGGCTCGCACCCTTCTTATTATTATTATTACCTCTCTTCCTGTAGTGCTTCTTCTTCACAACAGTGTCAGCCACTGCCATCTACTCATCAGTCGCCTTTCGGAGTATGTTGGGGCTAAAAACCAATCCCGGTTTCTCTTGTGGTGGATCGGCTGCTGGAGGCGTCTCTTGAGAAAGACCATGGAAGACCAGGCGATGCGTGCATGTATTGGGCCGACCAGCTTGATGGTCGTCGCGAGCTGCGAAGGGTTCTTCATCCACAAAAGGCATATACAATCCTTTGGCGGCGTCGGTGTTGATGAAGTCGTCAACGTTGACCAATTCATCATCATCTTCATGGGTGCCATCATGTGTTGGTGGTAGATGGGGCAACGGCGGTTGGGGCACAACGTCTTTGCCATGTGGCGGTGCACACGCTGCCAAGAGTTGATGGTGACGGCTGGTGGTGGCGACAACGGCGGCTACTGGCTTCTGAGGTAGTAGTCGGGCGATGATCGGTCGAGAGGTGGCGCCGATGCTCCTCCCGCAAGACGAATCTGGGTCTTGGGCCATGTCAAGGGCCAGTTGTAGCATTCCCCAAGGGTCTTGTGTTCGTCGGCTCCCTGAGGTTGAAAGGGGGGTCCATGTCGTCGCACCCTGGCAACACCCGAGCCAACCTGACCCTCATCACGTCATCATCCATTGGATTGTTGTGCATCGTGCGGCTCGCCGGTTGTATAAGAGTGCCCTTGGCAACATCCTTCAACTCACCGCCGACATCTTTAAGCAGGAGTACGCAAGAAGTGTCCTGAGGCAAAAACATGTTGTTGGGCGTCATGAGATGGCAACAGTCATGCAGCAAAGGCATAAATGAGATGACGTGCACTAACTAATTAGTTACCTTGGTGATGGCATGGATCTCGGCTAATGTAGAGACATGGCCGATGCCGGCGGCCGGCCTATCATCATCTGCAATCTCCCGCTCGGGTGCCTCACGAAGCACCACCGCCGTCGGCTGCGCCTTATTGGTATCTTTGGCGGGAGGGGGCGTCAGTGTGACCAAAACAAGGGGTTGTGTCCCGACGTTGACGACCGGCGGGGTCACCAGGTCCTGCGACACGGTAACATTGATGCCCGAGTTGCTGCCGCTTAAGCTGGGCAGATGTATCAGCCCCTGTCGACCTCCCGCATTCCAAGCAATAAGCCCCCCGAAAAACTCAGGGGGGATCATCGAGCGGAGCTTCTCTTCCACTAACTTGTCCACCGTTTTCTGGTCCACCGCCTTCTCCTCCAGTGTCTGCACCTTCATCTTCAAATCTGCAACAGCGGCTTTATCCTGGTTCTTCCTCTCCCTTCTTTTCTTGACGTCCTCTTTGTAGTACTCCTTGAACTTCATGCTCGTACCGAAGCCAGACACACGGCCAGCTGAGGACGGCGGCAACCCCTTATCCCTCTTCTTGTAAGCATTGGTCTCCCTGTTGAAAACCATGTCCCATGGCTCTGTCGAATCTTGGGACGACTCTGTGGCAGTAGCGTTTAGTTCATCCTCCTGCAGAGACAAGGAAAGGTGAACCCATTTAGATTCTTGACTTCATTATCTTAATTAGAACGCAATAGACTTGATATCGGCGATAAATTCCTTACCAGCTTCTTCTCGAATGCCTTCACCTCCGGATCGTCGGTGATGAACTCCCCTGTTTCCTTGTCCAGGTAGTAGTGGGCCCGAACAAATTGCCTAAGCTGCAAGTCTGTGATTTTAAGCCAAGGGTTGTCTTTACCAAGGCGTTCAAGCTCGGCGTCCTCCTTGTCCCAAATGGCATGTTTCCCCTGTAACCGCCGCTTCCAAGGCAGTGGTTACCTATGTTCTGTTCCCGCATACTCCTTCCCCATTGAGTCCATTTTATAGCGTCAGAGGTAGCTATATCCGCCTTGAATATCCTAAACTCCTCTTCGTCGATCATCGGATTTTTCTTACTAATAACCTCCCAGCTTTCACCTTTGTCAATGCTATTCTTCACCCAGGTTTTCCAGCTGCTCAAGGCATTGCTCATCTTCGTGAGGGCTAGTTTGTTCACCGGGTTCTTATTTCTCTCGAGGTTTCTAAACTGCTCTGGGAATCTGTATTGCTTGTGAAGCTTCTTAAGGAGGTTATCGACCAAAGCTGCATGGTCAGCATGTCTGATGTACTTCGTGTTGATCGACATGCTTTCCCGGATGATGCACCCGAGTTGCAGGCCATACCCTTTAGCAATCGCCTCTGGCGCAATGGGTTGGCCACTTTCTGTGACCTCAGTGAACTCATCGCAGACGGTGGCGAGCACTGGCACCTTCCGCTCCTTCTGTTCCTTCTTGTTCTTCTTCTGAGAAGCGGCCGGGTTGCCACTACCGCCATCCGTGCGCTCGTCGCCATCGGTGCAGGCGCCGCCATCGGTGGTGTCATCCTCTTCGCCGCCACCTTCACTAGTTCCATCATAGTTGTCTTCGTCCCCCTCGTAATCAGGATCTCCGCCCTCATTGGCCCCAGCAGCTCTGGCGACGGTCGCCTCCTCCTCTGGTGGTGGTGTCATCCTCATCGCCTCCTCTTCCTCCTCCTCCTCCTGTTGGGACCCCTGCCAGAATGACTGGTTGGCCTGTCTAGCTTGTTCTTCGACGCTGATCATGTGCTTAGAAGGGCCAGACTCCTTGTTGCCCGACATGTTTGCACTACTCTATTTAAAAGAGGCAAAAAGTTAGCACAAATCTCGGCCGAAAAATTCGGCATGACCTTTGCTAATTTTTTGACCTAGGAGTGCCCATTTCTCAACCGAAACGGAAGTGAATCGACACTTCGGGAGAAATGGGCAACTCAAATGAAATCCCTGCAAGACAAAACACCCCATCCCCATATTGATAGCCCCATGGATTGACCCCAGCATCCATCATATCCATCATCCACATGCACAATATATATATAACAGATATAGTACCAGTCCATCATGTATCTATTATACTGGATGGGCTGCTAGATGGCCATCAAATGCAAGTATACTTGATTTGAATAACAGATACTAAGGGCACCATAGGAACATCATTCCAGAATAACAGATACTGGATTTTAGGTTATTTCTTAAGTCGCTACTGTGCATACCCTAGTACTGAGGGCACCATAGGAACATCATGCCAGACTGTTGTTCAAAAAACCTAAACAAGTGTTAGTTTGACCAATATCACACAGATACTGGTAGCATATGATTTATATGCGATTCAAAAAACCTAAACAAGTGTTAGTTTGACCACAGGATGTAGTAGGGGCAAAGTCGCAGGGGAGCATCAGAGGGGGGTGGGGGTGGGAGGGACGAATCGTGCTCCGGTGCTGCGACTGCGGTGGTCGACGACGACGAGGGTGGCGGGCTCCGGCGCGGCGACTCCTCCTCCGGCGGCTCCTCCTCCACGGGCTTCTAGGGCTCCGGCACAGCGATGGCTAGGGCTCCGGCACGGTGACTCCTCCTCCGGTGGCTCCTCCTCTGCTAGGGCTCCGGCGGCTCCTCCTCTGCTAGGGTTTGCGACGATAGAGAGGCGATGGGGGCGGGCTCCGGCGGAGGCGGGCGAGATAGATTGGGGAAAAGAAATAGTGGAAGGGGAAAAGGAGAAGTGGCGAGCCGTTTTGGCTAAGTACCAAGGTTCTGTGGCGCATTACTCCGAAATGCGCCACAAAAGGAGGCACTTAGCCAAATAAACGGCGCGAGGCTGTACTTGGACAGCAAACACACACTAGCCTAGTGGTTATGATGCATATTAAGAGACCCGTGGCAGCCAGGTTCGAATCCTAGTTGGGTCAAATTTTTTTCTTTATTTAAAAATGATATGTTACAAATATATTTAAAACCAAGCACATACACATGCATAGTTATTCAAAAAACCCTCCCGAATCATATATATATATATATATTATATATGTGTGTGTGTGCTTGTCACACATAAATGTGAATTTGTCGAATATCACATTATATGTTTTAGTCTCTAACTAATACCCACACTAATATCACATTATACCCACACGAATTAATACACCAAAAATTCACACAATTGCTAGTGTCTCTTCACAATCTTCTTGCCCTTTTTCGTCGCGGTTGAATACTTTAGCCCGTGCACTTTGAGATTTCTTCTTGTGAATGGACAACCTTTAGTAGGCAGTGTGGTCTTCCTTCTTACTTTAGTAGTAGTAGGCATGTCGAAGTACTTGTCGAATTCCTCTTCGATCTTTGAGTCACCGTTTTTGTCAAAGTTTTGCTCGTTGGCGGCTCCTTCCATTCCGATGATGCTCCTCTTGCCCCTCCTAACTACAACATGGTTGAGCTTTGACGGCTCGGTAATATAAAAGCATTGATCAACTTGGCTAGCGAGTACCCAAGGCTCATTTTTTGCGGATGCGTTCTTTGTTGATTTGGCATCTGGTATAACCATTATGGTGAAATAGCGGCCTTCTTTTTCCACGTTCTTGGCCCATCTAACACGGAACATCGGTACGATCTCTCCACGGTAGTCGAGCTCCCATATCTCCTCGATCCTTCCGTAGAATCTTTCCATCATAGTAGTCTCGTCATCAGCAAAGGATAACATAGTTACTCCTGAGTTTTGATATTCACTATTCTTGTCCTTTTCCTCGTTGTAGAATCTGTAACCGTTTATGTCGTATGACTGATAGGTCCTTATGTTGTGCCCTGGGCCCTGCGACAAGGAGAATATGAGTTTTTGATCTTCTATAGAAGGCGTCTGTGGGGTATTGTCCAGTTGCCTTTTCTTGAACCAACCCATGAAGCTGGAGTTGTGCTCTCTGGTTACGGCTCCCTTCTTCCTCGGCCGGCCCTGGTCGACGTACTCCTGCTCGATTAAGCTTATGTGCTCTTCGACCCAAGGGCCGACCACTTCAATGTGTTGTAGCGTGACTCGGTGTGCCCTTTCACAATCAGTGCGTCGACCATCAATGCCGACATGTAGTGAGCGGCAGCCCTCGCGGTGACCATATCCACCGAGCCTGCCGAGGTGCTTCTTTGTGGGTATTCCAACATCCTCGTTCTCGGTGGTTAGATAATTCTGGCAGAATGAGATGCACTCGTAGATCAGAAAGCCCTTGGTTATGCTTCCATCTGGATGAGACTTGTTGTGAACGAATCCTTTGATGACAATGTTTAGCCTTTCAAACAGCATCATGTTGTGCAGGAATGTCGGCCTGAGATGGATGATGTCGTCCACGACTTGTACAAGCAGATGCACCATGATCTCGAAGAATGCGGGCGGGAAGTAAATCTCAAGCTCGCATAGTATCATCACGATCTCTTCCTGTAGCCTGTCGAGCTGCTTCACACCGATCGACTTCCTAGATATGACGTCAAAAAAGTTACAGAGGCCAAACAACGTCTCACGGACATGCTCATCCATTATCCCACGGATCGCAATGGGGAGTATCTACGTCATCAGCACGTGACAGTCATGAGACTTCATACCGCTGAACCTCTTCTTCGCCACGTCCAGATATCTGCTTATCTTCCCCGAGTAACCATGAGGAACTTTCACTCCTAAGAGGCACCTGAAAAACTGCTCGAGCTCCTCCAGACTCAGAGTGAAGCAGGCAGCGCGAAGCACCACCTCATTCTTCTTAACTCTTTTGTGGCGACCTTGAGTCCCTTCCTGATGATGATGATGATCATCATCATCACTATCAGGGTACTGAAGATCTTTCTTTATGCCAAGCAATTTAAGGTCCTTTCTTGCTTTCGGCCCATCCTTGGTCCTCTCCGGCATGTTCAGTAGAGTGCCAAGCAGACTCTCAGTAACGTTCTTCGTGATGTGCATTACATCGAGGCTATGGGGAGTGTGAAGGACCTTCCAATACGGCAGGTCCCAGAAAACAGACCTTGCTTTCCATACACCTAGCAGCGGCTTTTTCCTCGGTCGTTTTTTCCAGGCACAGGGCAATCTACCCAATTATTCAAAAGCTCCTCGATTTCTTCGCCGCTCCTCGGACGCGGGGCTCTTTCGAGCTCGTCCATACCATTGAACAGGTCACCATGTTTTCTCCACGGGTGATCCATGCGAAGCCACTTTCGAGTACCTTGGAACACGGTTTTCGAAGACCCGGGATCCCTTGGTAACTAGAGATGCGGTGTCTCATCCATGCACTTGACGCATGCATTGTGTCTGTGGTTCACCTGGGCCGATACATATGCGTAACCAGGATAGTCCTTCACGGTCGTGAGCAACGCGGCTCTCAGATGGAAATATTCTTTAGTGTAGGCGTCCCATGTATGGGCCGACGTCTCCCACAAGCTGGCTAACTCCTCTCTCAATAGCCCGAGATACAGATGCATATCGATACCTGGTTGTTTCGGCCCCTGAATAAGAATGCTCATGTGTACATACCTTTGCTTCGTGCATAGCCACGGGGGGAGGTTGTATGGCCATACAAACATGGGCCAGGTGCTATGCGTGCTACTCTGGTTTCCAAAAGGATTGAGTCCATCGGTGGTCATATCCATCCTGACGTTCCTTGCATCGCCCCCGAACTCTTCGAACTCGATGTCTAATGCATTGCACTAGCTAGCGTCTGAAGGGTGTGTCAGGATCTTCCCCTTCTCTGGATCATCTTCGGGTTTCTCTCTTTTCGTGTGCCATTGCATGAGCTTTGCTTCCTTAGGATCTACGAAATATCGCTGTAGACGAGGGGTGATAGGAAAGTACTGTAACTACCTCGGTGAATTTCGCTCTTAGTTACATGCCTAGATGAACGAAAGTGGTTAAAGTAGTACGGTGGGGCCCGGGGCCACTCACGGTAGACCTTTCGGCCGTCCTAACCACTTTCAGAACATCAGGACAAGAACGAGCGGCGTAATCGGCAGGCGAAGGGATCAACTACATACACAAATGAGTATGTATGCAAGCCACATACAACGGTCCTCAGAGCCATTCCATCTAAAAGAAATAGAAATATTCGAAGAAGAACCAAACAAACAAGGGCCAACATAAATAAAGTGCACAAGCATATGAATTAAAATGCGACAAGCAAACAAGCATGCCATGATGAATGATGCACAATTTGCATGGCATTAAAGTAGCATGGCAAAGGTGAGGTGTGGATACAAGAAATAAAGCATTTTACTATTTATTTAACCAAGTTTTATTGTCATAAACAGTTCAGATTTGTAAGAATGACATGATGCATGCTTCAATTCAGAACAAGTACTACATAGATAGAACGGGCTCGTCGCGCTGATCGATTTAGACATATTATTTGTCAAATTTGGAGTTGTAGAATCAAAGTTATTAATTTATTAAGAAAAGGGCATTTTATTGTAATTTTAATCATCTCGAAATTTTAAAGTGTTCAAACATTATTTTGAATGGCATATTTTAATTCCTCACATTTTTCTGATTCCAAAACATATATTATTTGTATTATTTGGATTTATATTTGAAAACTTATTTAAATCTGATTTGATTTTGAATTTAAATCAATTTTTAAAAGGTTTAAATTAAACAGGCAACAGGAAAAACTTTTGTCACCCAGCTCGGCCCAGCCACAGTCACTGACGGGTGGGCCACTGCTGACTGGGGCCACGCGCACAGAAAAAGGGTTTTCTCACCGCGGCTTACCTAGACCATAAGGCTGACAGGTGGGGCCGGCGGCCTCGCGGGTCCACGGCGCGCGCAGCCAGCCAGTGGGTGACACGTCGCGGATCCGGGGAGTGCAGGTTGAGGCGGTGGAACCTGGGGGGGTTATCTGCCAAAAACACTGGGAGGCTGACCAGTGGACCCAGAGGGATCGCGGGTTTAGGGATACTAAAAAGGGGGGCTTAGTGTAAATTGGCAACAGGCCCACTGTAGATCTCCTTCTCTGAACTGCGGACAGATCGGTGCTCGACCGACGCGGGGCGCGACGCGCGAGGTTCGAACTCGCGTCGCGGGCGCGCGCGCTGCGGGTGGTAGCTAGTGCGGCTGGTTACCGGATGGTGACAGAGGAGCGGCGGGCGGCTAGATATGCCTCTGCGAGGCACGGCGCAGAATAGACGGCAACGTCTGCCGTGCACCGAGGGCGCTCGGCAAAAGGAACAGCGACGCTAGATGGCGACAGCGAGGTGGATGGTGTCAAGGAGGAAGAGGGCCATACCGTGGAGAGGTCGGTGCGGTCGGATCGTGCAGGGGGGCGACGGAGCGCTGACGAGGCTGGCGACCGTAGAATTAGGGTTTCACGTCGGCGTCGCTGCACTGCGCCAGGTCCGGGGACTCCTCTTCTTCGGTGCCATGTATGGGCCGAAGCAGGGGACTGCTCTTGGTCTCCTTGACCACCTCCACGTCGTGCTGGCCGGCTGGAGTGAGAGGTAGACGTCGGCGCTGGCGGTTCTGGCGAGAGGGCGGCATCATCGTTGGAGAGGAAGGAGAGGGGAGGCGAGGCACTGGGCGGATCTGGGCGAGCCAGGAGACGTGTGGGAGGAGGACAACGCGAGGGGGAGAGAGGAGAGGCAGCCGTGGGGCTCGGGCAGGATAAAGTGGCCTCGGCCACTTTCCTCCTTCTCGATCACGTGGTCGAGCTGGGGCTCGACCTGGGGCATCCAGGGCAGGACAGGTGGGGCTGCCAGGTGGGGACGGCGTGGCGGTGGGGCTAGCATGGCAGTAGAGAGAAGAGAGAGAGGGGAGGGAGGTAGCTCGGGTGAGCTAGGGTTAGGCTCGGCAAGGAGGAGAGAGAGAGAGAGCTAGAGGGGTGGGGTAGATGGGTAGCTAGGTGGGGCTTGCTGGCAGGGAGAGGGGCACACCTCGGCTTCGTGAGAGGAGAGGATGAGGTGAGAGAGGTGTGGTAGGGTTAGGGTTTAGTGTAGAATTGGGGTTAGAAATAAAAGAGAGGAAGCTAGGGTTAGGGTTTAGTGTAGGTTGTTTAGGTTTTTAAAACTTGTGCATAAGATCAACCCAAGTGGAATATAGTGAGGCCTTAGAATTACCAAGAGATGAGGTGGAGGAATATCCAAGAAGAAGAGAAAGAAAAAGATGTATGGGAAGAGCCCTCATTTGACTCATGCATGGAGAAAATAAAAGAAAAGGTGTTGATGAGAATAAGGGAATGGTGGAGAGAGATGGAGATGATCCACAAAGAAAAGAACCAATAAATCCAAGAGGAATCAAATGGGCTAAAGGTGGTGGTACCCTTGCATGGCCCATGCAAAAATATTAAATGCCATGATTTATTTGGTGAAAACAAAATAATAATATGGCATTGTTCTTATGCATTCCCCAAGGAGTGGAATAAGGCCAAGCAAAAGAATTTATAGAATTAGATCCACCCCATTCACATGAGCTAGAATAAAATCAAGAGAAAAGAAATACAAGCTCATGGATTAATGGGATGGTGGAATTATAAGGTGGTGAAAAGAAAGGTGATGGATTTGAATAAAAGATATGCCCCCAACTCAACTTGGGCATTTTAACAATATATTAATAACCAGATACAATATCAAGAGGCAAATACAATTAATAATGCATATGAGAGAAGAACCAAAAGAAGAGGGGTTTTATATGATGCTCAAATGCAAGGTGGCATGATGACATGAGCATGATATAATTATGATGCAACAATTATATATAGGAAGTAGCCATTATCTTACTAGACCAAGTAGCATTACAATTGTTAGACAATTGGGATGCTACAACTCTCCCCCACTAAATAGGAATCTCGCCCCGAGATTCTAGGACGAAGAAGAAGACTCAAAGAGGGTAGGATACTTGGCACGAAGCTCATCTTCACGTTCCCAAGTGGCTTCATCAATGGAATGGTGCGACCACTGCACCTTGCAGAACTTGATGGACTTGTTGCGAGTCCTTCTTTCTGCGACTTCAAGAATTTTTGTGGGGTGTTCTTGATAAGACAGATCTTCTTAGAGATTAATGAGTTCATGCTCCACGGTCCTGCCGGGATCCTTGAAGAACTTCTTGAGTTGAGAGATGTGGAAAACATCATGGACTTTGAGTTGTTCAGGAAGCTCAAGAGCATAAGCAACTTCTCCTCTTCTTCCACGAATTTTGAAAGGACCGATGTATCTAGGAGCCAGCTTTCCTTTGATACCAAAGCGGTGCGTGCCTCTCATGGGAGTGACACGAAGGTAAACGAGATCACCAGGGACATACTCCATGTCCGTGTGCTTTCTGTCATAATTTCTCTTCTGGCGACTTTGAGCAATCTTTAGATTTTCAAGAATGATGTGAACTTTCTCCTCCACTTGAGTTACAATGTCGGGGCCAAACAATATTCTTTCACCTGCGCCCGACCAACCAATCGGAGTTCTGCATTTGCGACCATAGAGAGCCTCAAATGGTTCCATCTTTAGACTTTTCTGGAAGCTGTTGTTGTAAGAGAATTCAGCATAAGGAAGACATTCTTCCCACTTCATGCCGAAATAAATAACGCAAGCACGGAGCATATCTTCCAGAATCTGATTGATCCTGTCAACTTGTCCTTGCGACTGAGGGTGGTAAGCTGTGCTGAAGTTCAATTTTGTTCCCAAAGCATTTTGGAAACTTCCCTAGAACTTGGAAGTGAAGATGCTTCCACGGTCTGAACTGATCTCAAGAGGAACTCCATACAGAGAGACAATTCTGTTGATATAGAGCTTAGCCAACTGAATTGCAGAAATTGTTTCCTTGACTGGAAAGAAGTGAGCTACTTTGGAAAGCCTGTCAATGACAACAAAGATTGCATTGTTGCCCTTCTGCGACCTTGGAAAACCAGTGATGAAGTCCATCTCTACTTTCTCCCATTTCCATTCCGGAGGCTTCGATGGCTGTAGAAGACCGGAAGGTTTCTGATGAACAGCTTTAACTCTGCGACAGACATCACACTCCGAGACATACTTGGCACAATATCTTTTCAAACCAGGCCACCAATATTGTGTTTTTAAGTCCATGTACATCTTAGTGCTGCCAGGGTGGATAGAAAGAACAGAATCATGTGCCTCCTTGAGAACTTGCTCTCTTAAACCCGGGTAGTTCGGAACAAACATCCGGTGTTCAAAGAAAAGAGTGCATTGGTCATCTACGTGGAAAGACTCATACTTTGGAAGCTGAATGTTGGAAATGATCTTTTTAGTGTAACGATCACCAAGCTGATTGGAACGGACCTTTTCTTCCAAGAGAGGTGTTGCTAGAAGGTTCAGAAGATAACCTTGATCCACAATTTCAAGGTTGAGTTTGCGGAATTCCTCGCACAAGAGAGGTTGTTGTTCTTCCACCATGAGATTGTTGACATAAGCTTTTCGGCTGAGAGCATCGGCCATGACATTGGCTTTGCCCAGAGTGTAGTTGATGGTCAAATCGAAATCATTGATTGTTTCAATCCACCTCCTCTGACGAAGGTTGAGATCAGGCTGTGTGAAGATATACTTCAGACTCTTGTGATCAGAAAAGATCTCACAACGGTTGCCAAGCAAGTAATGCCTCCATACTTTCAAAGCAAAGATAACTGCTGCGAGTTCGAGGTCATGTGTAGGATAGTTGATCTCATGCGTCTTCAACTGTCGAGAGGCATAAGCAACAACTTGCTTTTCTTGCATAAGGACCGCACCCAATCCTTGCAATGAAGCATCACAGAAAATCTGGAAAGGCTTTGATGTATCTGGAGGAACCAAGACTGGTGTGGAAGTGAGCTTCTCTTTGAGTGTTTCAAAGCTTGCTTGACATGCAGGAGTCCAAAGGTATTTCTTGCCTTTCTTGAGGAGATCGGTAAGAGGTTTCGCAATCTTTGAGAAGTTTTGAACGAATCGCCGGCAGTAACTGGCCAAACCAAGGAAACTCTAGACTTCTTTGACATTTATGGGTGGAAGCCAGTCCATAATTGTCTTAATAGTTTTTGGGTTGATGGCGATGCCCTTGGCAGAGATAACGTGACCAAGGTATGTGACTTGAGGTAGCCAGAATTCACACTTGGAGAACTTTGCATACAGGCGGTTCTCACGAAGCTTGTTTAGGACATGCCGAAGGTGTTCTTCATGTTCTTCTTTTGACTTAGAATAGACTAGAATGTCATCCAGATAGACCACAACGAACTTATCAAGATACTCCATGAAAACCGAGTTCATAAGCCTCGAGAAGGTGGCAGGTGCATTGGTGAGACCGAAAGACATGACCGTGTACTCATACAGGCCATAGCGGGTGGTGAAAGCTGTTTTAGGAACATCTTCCTTGCGAATCTTGATTTGATGATATCCACTTCTCAAATCGAGCTTAGAGAATACCACAGCTCTAGCTAGCTGATCAAAGAGATCATTAATCCGCGGAAGGGGATATTATTTCTTGATTGTTTTAGCATTGAGTGCCCGATAGTCAACACAAAGTCTATCAGTCGTGTCCCGCTTCTTCACAAAGATGGTTGGACTACCCCAAGAAGAAGTACTGTGCTGAATGAAACCCAACTTCTCTTGTTCATCCAGCTGGCGTTTGAGTTCAGCCAACTCAGCAGGACCCATTTTATAAGGCCGCTTGGAGATAGGAGCGGTACCAGGTTCAAGTTCAATGACAAACTCAACCTCACGATCCGGAGGCATACCTGGCAACTCTTCGGGAAAGACATCTGGAAACTCACAGACTACAGGAACACTCTGAATACCTTCCATAGCATCATCATTCAGAGCCGCCAAAGAATAAATCTGAATTGCAGGAGTCAGACTTGGAGAATAGACTATATGGCCTTCAGGAATTTTCAGAGAAACCGAACGTTCAGCACAATCAATCACAGCTGCATTTGCTGTTAACCAATCCATGCCCAAGATAACATCAATATCAGAATTGCCCAGAATAATCAAGGAAGCCGGAAACAAAGAGCCACCAATCTCAATTTGATTGCCATGGCTGATATGAGCAGCCCTCATGTTTGACCCAGGAGATTGTACCACAAGACGGTGTAATAAAGGAACCATAGCCAGATCTTGCTCATGCGCAAACTTGTGAGAAACAAAAGAATGCGAAGCACCAGAATCAAACAAAACTCGTGCAGGAACTGAGTTAACAGGAAGCATACCCATCACAACTCCAGAGGCATGCTCAGCTTGAGCGGCGTTGACACAGTTGGCACGAGCAACCGTAGACCCAGGCTTGGTGTTGATGTTGAGAGCCCGAGGTGTAGGTGCACGAATCATAGAAGAACTTGCCACAGGTCTTGGAGGTGGTGGTGGAAGAGCTTTGTTGTTCATTGGACAATTCCAGTGCTGATGCCCAGTGTTTCCACAAGTATAGCAAGCACCAGGTGGACGTGGAGCAACGTAGCCAGGGACTCCGCCAGGCACTCCAGGGTAGTTGTGGTTGTAGCCCCTGGGAGCCGCAGTGAAGGAGTTTGGTGGCCTTGGTGCGTAGCTTGATGGTCTTGGTGGAGCAGGGAGCGACGGTGGGGTGTTAGGAACCCAGACACGACGCTTAGAAGGAGCTGTCATAGCAGAAGAGCTTGCTGTATCACGGCTGTGTTTCTTTGACTCCTCAAACATTTTCCTACTTGCTTCTTCCTGCAGAGCTGTATGTTGGAGTTCCAGGAAAGATGCCGGCCTTGCATGAGTGATAGCATATTTGATGGAAGCATTGAGGCCTTGCTGAAACCTCTTTTGCTTCTTCTTGTCATCAGAGATCTCATCGCCACCATAACGAGAAAGGTTCATGAAGTTTCTGATGTAGGTGTTGACATTGTCAGTGCCCTGCTTGAGGTTGAGAAACACTTCCTTCATCCTTTCCATGACAATTTCTGACAGATATTGCTCTTTGAAAGCAGCAATGAATTGCTCCCAAGTAGGCTGAAACCTAGAGAGATCTGCCTTGAGGTAATTTTCCCACCAGATAGCTGCATCTCCCTTGAGAAGGTGAGTGGCACATTTGACCCATTCTTGCTCGAGAACATCCGCAGTCATCAGCAACCTTGACACTTCCCGAAGCCAATCATCTGCATCAAGTGGCTGATCAGACACCTCAAATTGGCGTGGGTTGAACTTGAGAAAACTCTTGATGTCTCCTCGCTTGGGAGGTGGAGGTAGCGGAACAAACTCATTCCTCCTCACGCTTTCCTCGAAGCGCTGCTGGTTCTGCTGCATAGTGCCCAAAGCATTTGCAATACTTGCCAAAGAAGCCCCAAGTTCAGGTGGTATGTCCTCCTCAGAACGGCGTGGTGGTGCCATCCTGTGATTGATATAAAACACAAGTCAGTACTATAATGGAGAATGATAATAATCCAGAATAGAACCAAAATGGAATTAATCAAGATTGAAGGATACAATTCACTGAGATGATATTAAAATATCGACAACGTTCAAGACAACTAGAAGATATTAAGCATATCGCACACGACTGAACAAAGAGTGTGATACACAAGCTAATAAAGAAAAAAATTCCGCAAATTTCGGCATTAAAATACCACTATATGCGCAAAACCACTTAATGAATCAAGATTAGTAACTCTACTAGTTCAATATACAAATGCAAATGATAAAAGTAGTGGTATGGTCGCGACTCCATCCTGCACTCAAATCATTATTTCGCACATGAATCAGTAAAACACATATCCCAATACCTTCTTCTAAAGATGAACCTAAAGATTGATAACTACGAAAATAACACCCCAACAAGATAACGTCGGATAACAAAGAGTAAGATAGATCGCATCGGTATACAACGAATCGGAATAGATCACGTCAGTTTACAAAGGCCTATCGGTATGGAATGTACCAACAGTTGATAATCAAGAGGCAGATAGAGATAACATTTGGATGCAACAGATAGACAAGGAATTCATACACACACACACACAACCTATGGTACTACGGAACCCCGAACACGTGAATCCTAGTTTGAATTTTAGAAGAGGATTGAAAACGTTACACTTCCTTACCAGAAAAGGGTGGTGGGTGGGTAAGAAGAAAAATAGAACCAGTCCTACTCTCATGTTTGTTTTTCCCTAGTATACATAACTACCAAAAATATTTACTAGACTGACAACGACCATTTTGGCTGAGACCCTGAAGGGCGGGATGGCTCTGATACCAATTGTAACTACCTCGGTGAATTACGCTCTTAGTTACATGCCTAGATGAACGAAAGTGGTTAAAATAGTACGGTGGGGCCCGGGGCCACTCACGGTAGACCTTTCGGCCGTCCTAACCACTTTCAGAACATCGGGACAAGAACGAGCGACGTAATCGGCAGGCGAAGGGATCAACTACATACACAAATGAGTATATATGCAAGCCACATACAACAGTCCTCAGAGCCATTCCATCTAAAAGAAATAGAAATATTGCAACGCCATACGGCAAGATTCAAATACCCTAAATAGAGATAATAATTTAGGATAGCTCCTCATACAACAAACATCAGAGTATCAGGCGGAAGCGGAAGTCAAGATCCGAGTATGGATAAGAAGCAAATCGGCATAAGATGCCCCATAAATAAACATATCCCGCCCACAGATCTCACGGATCCCCGTTCCCGGAATCTCTACACCGAATGATCGTTGCCAACATCATCTGTCTCTTCCACCCAGTATCCATCTTGCCGGTACACCTGTTCATCTGAATCAAACAATTTATCGTGTGAGACCCTAGGGGTACTCAGCAAGTCTTTATGCCACTAAACGGGACACAACCTGGGGTGACGCAATTGCAGCAAAAGATAATACCTAGCAATTCTATAGATACTCGCTAACCATCCGCCTAACCAATGATAGACGAATGTCCGTTAATTAAGAACAACAGTTATAACAGTATAATTAACAGATCCATCCTCCTCCTCGCTTACCAACGAGGAAGCGGACGAACAACCCCCATCATCCGTTGGCAGTTTTATTAACCATTCCATGAGTATTGCACTATTTACTAGTCAAGTACTTAGTCAAATTATAAGCGGTACTTTAGTTATTCTTGTCTATGATCGAGAAACTGTGCTCCAAGTCATCCATAACCGCGGACACGGCTTTCAGAAAGATTTACCCTGCAGGGGTGCACGAATAGCAACACACACTCGATCAACCTCGGAAAAACCAACTCAAAACCCAACGAGGCATTCACGACAAAGCGATCACAGGATTCAGAAATCTTTCAGGGGGCCACCCCATTAAGCTACCCGCAACGAAGTTGGCCGGCTCCGAGACGGACCCAAGGTTTGTGTGGACGGCGGTTAACGACTGGGAACCCGAAAATGTGACTGGGCTTGTCGATACAGCGAAAACATGTCACGATCCAAAACAGTACAGGTGCTCCTCGCACAATCTTAAATAAAGCAGTAACATGGCATAAGTACAGGATAGTAATAAAGCCCCAAACTAATTGTGGCCCCAAGAAATAAGAATGAATCAAGCTCTGGCTCAGGGGGGGTCCATAAGGCCTCCCGGATGTGGATAGTGCGAATAGTCAAGGAACAGGAATCAAGTACTCGGGGTCCTACAGGACACAAGTGAGCATGAAAAACCAAATAGCAGATATTGCTCACTGGTGCCTCTTTCATTAGTTATCCCATTACTACTGAGGTTATGTTGTTTAGGTACCTCATTGTTCATCAGACACTCACATACCCTACTCATGTTTTTCTACGACTCGCATGGCTCAAACAACTCCTGTAGTAATGGCTCATGGGATGGAGGAACAAGCTTCGGTGGGGTTTAAAAATAAAGGCTATGCAGTACTTGGGATTCAATTTAATGCAATCGCGACTCAGTGATGCAAGAATAAGATAGAGGCAATAGGTACTGTATGTATGCAAGCATGTGGTAGTGCTTGCCTGGCAGCTCAGTTGGAGCGAGAGATGGATCCGGGTAGTACTCCTGTGATTCCTGGTAATTCTCCTGCTGGGCGTCTATTCGAAGAAGAACCAAACAAACAAGGGCCAACATAAATAAAGTGCACAAGCATATGAATTAAAATGCGACAAGAAAACAAGCATGCCATGATGAATGATGCACAATTTGCATGGCATTAAAGTAGCATGGCAAAGGTGAGGTGTGGATACAAGAAATAAAGCATTTTACTATTTATTTAACCAAGTTTTATTGTCATAAACAGTTCAGATTTGTAAGAATGACATGATGTATGCTTCAATTCAGAACAAGGACTACATCGATAGAACGGGCTCGTCACGCTGATCGATTTAGACATATTATTTGTCAAATTTGGAGTTGTAGAATCAAAGTTATTAATTTATTATGAAAATGGCATTTTATTGTAATTTTAATCATCTCGAAATTTTAAAGTGTTCAAACATTATTTTGAATGGCATATTTTAATTCCTCACATTTTTCTGATTCCAAAACATATATTATTTGTATTATTTGGATTTATATTTGAAAACTTATTTAAATCTGATTTGATTTTGAATTTAAATCAATTTTGAAAAGGTTTAAATTAAACAGGCAACAGGAAAAACTTTTGTCACCCAGCTCGGCCCAGCCACAGTCACTGACGGGTGGGCCACTGCTGACTGGGGCCACGCGCACAGAAAAAGGGTTTTCTCACCGCGGCTTACCTAGACCATAAGGCTGACAGGTGGGGCCGGCGGCCTCGCGAGTCCACGGCGCGCGCAGCCAGCCAGTGGGTGACACGTCGCGGATCCGGGGAGTGCAGGTTGAGGCGGTCGAACCTGGGGGGGTTATCTGCCAAAAACACTGGGAGGCTGACCAGTGGACCCAGAGGGATCGCGGGTTTAGGGATACTAAAAAGGGGGGCTTAGTGTAAATTGGCAACAGGCCCACTGTAGATCTCCTTCTCTGAACTGCGGACAGATCGGTGCTCGACCGACGCGGGGCGCGGCGCGCGGGGTTCAAACTCGCGTCGCGGGCGCGCGCGCTGCGGGTGGTAGCTAGTGCGGCTGGTTACCGGATGGTGACAGAGGAGCGGCGGGCGGCTAGATATGCCTCTGCGAGGCACGGCGCAGAATAGACGGCAACGTCTGCCGTGCACCGAGGGCGCTCGGCAAAAGGAACAGCGACGCTAGATGGCGACAGCGAGGCGGATGGTGTCAAGGAGGAAGAGGGCCATACCGTGGAGAGGTCGGTGCGGTCGGATCGTGCAGGGGGGCGACGGAGCGCTGACGAGGCTGGCGACCGGAGAATTAGGGTTTCACGTCGGCGTCGCTGCACTGCGCCAGGTCCGGGGACTCCTCTTCTTCGGTGCCATGTACGGGGCGAAGCAGGGGACTGCTCTTGGTCTCCTTGACCACCTCCACGTCGTGCTGGCCGGCTGGAGCGAGAGGTAGACGTCGGCGCTGGCGGTTCTGGCGAGAGGGCGGCATCATCATTGGAGAGGAAGGAGAGGGGAGGCGAGGCACTGGGCGGATCTGGGCGAGCCAGGAGACGTGTGGGAGGAGGACAACGCGAGGGGGAGAGAGGAGAGGCAGCCGTGGGGCTCGGGCAGGATAAAGTGGCCTCGGCCACTTTCCTCCTTCTCGATCACGTGGTCGAGCTGGGGCTCGACCTGGGGCATCCAGGGCAGGACAGGTGGGGCTGCCAGGTGGGGACAGCATGGAGGTGGGGCTAGCACGGTAGTAGAGAGAAGAGATAGAGGGGAGGGAGGTAGCTCGGGTGAGCTAGGGTTAGGCTCGGCAAGGAGGAGATTGAGAGAGCTAGAGGGGTGGGGTAGATGGGTAGCTAGGTGGGGCTTGCTGGCAGGGAGAGGGGCACACCTCGGCTTGGTGAGAGGAGAGGGTGAGGTGAGAGAGGTGTGGTAGGGTTAGGGTTTAGTGTAGAATTGGGGTTAGAAATAAAAGAGAGGAAGCTAGGGTTAGGGTTTAGTGTAGGTTGTTTAGGTTTTTAAAACTTGTGCATAAGATCAACCCAAGTGGAATATAGTGAGGCCTTAGAATTACCAAGAGATGAGGTGGAGGAATATCCAAGAAGAAGAGAAAGAAAAAGATGTATGGGAAGAGCCCTCATTTGACTCATGCATGGAGAAAATAAAAGAAAAGGTGTTGATGAGAATAAGGGAATGGTGGAGAGAGATGGAGATGATCCACAAAGAAAAGAACCAACAAATCCAAGAGGAATCAAATGGGCTAAAGGTGGTGGTACCCTTGCATGGCCCATGCAAAAATATTAAATGCCATGATTTATTTGGTGAAAACAAAATAATAATATGACATTGTTCTTATGCATTCCCCAAGGAGTGGAATAAGGCCAAGCAAAAGAATTTATAGAATTAGATCCACCCCATTCACATGAGCTAGAATAAAATCAAGAGAAAAGAAATACAAGCTCATGGATTAATGGGATGGTGGAATAAGGTGGTGAAAAGAAAGGTGATGGATTTGAATAAAAGATATGCCCCCAACTCAAATTGGGCATTTTAACAATATATTAATAACCAGATACAATATCAAGAGGCAAATACAATTAATAATGCATATGAGAGAAGAACCAAAAGAAGAGGGGTTTTATATGATGCTCAAATGCAAGGTGGCATGATGACATGAGCATGATATAATTATGATGCAACAATTATATATAGGAAGTACCCATTATCTTACTAGACCAAGTAGCATTACAATTGTTAGACAATTGGGATGCTACAAGTACCATACCACTTTTCGAGGAACTTTCTTGTTCCCTCTCTTGTACCGTCCTTGGCCACACACCGGACATGTGGTTCTATCCGCGTACTCGTTCCGATAAAGTGCGCAATCATTGATGCATGTGTGGTATTTAATGTGTGGTAGGTCGAGAGGGCACACGATTTTCTTGGCCTCCTCGATACTTGTTGGCAATGTGTTCCCCTTAGGAAGTCGGTCGTGCCAGTATTCCATGTTCGCGTTGAAGCTCACATCGGTCCATTTGTGTTCGGCCTTCATCTCTAGCGACTTGAGCGTTACACTCAAACATGTATCCTCGGGGCGACACCCAGGATACAATGGAGTCATCCCGTCTACCTCCATTTGGGCCAGCTTGGCTTTTTCTCTGGCTGCAGCTTTGTCGTTGCTCGTCTCCTTGAGGAGCAGTTCTTGAACATGAGGGTCCTCCAAGACCGAAGTTAGCAGCGTCTATGTGTTCGCGTCTTCTCCTTCTTCATGATCATGCCCGTCGCCATCTCCTTCTCCATGCTGATCATTCTCGCCGGCATCTCCTTCATCATGATGATCATGCCTGCTGGCATCTCCTACGTCATGATGATCATGCCCGGTACACTCTTCGTCTTCTCGCCCGCCCACGTCTTCGTGACCACCACCATGTCCTGCCGGCGCCTCATTGAGGTCGTGCATGAAACCACGCCTGAGCAGGTGACACTCCAATTGTCCAGATTCAGGGTCGATCCAGCGCTGTAGTTTGCATGTTCGACATGGACATCTTATCATGGTCTTGTTGTTCAGAATCATGTCCTCCTTCGTGCCTTTCTTGTACCTAGCAATTCGACCTTCGCTCATCGTGAGGACCATGGTTGCCTGAGCGGTCAAAACATAGAGTATAGGTGAGAACCACACCATATGAACACACATATGCATGAATGCTAGCCGGAAAAAATTCGGCATGACCTTTCCTAAAATTAGGACATATGGGTAGTGCAAAAATTTCCTGAAATGGAAATGAATCAACATTTCGGCAAACATCCATGCAACCACACCGGTCGGGCCCGACAACAACAAGCAACCACACAAGCATCGTCTCGCCATGGATCGCACACACACACCGCCCGCGCGACAAGCTTCACCTACATCTTCAGCATGATGGCCAAGTACTCACCTATAGTAGACACAATAATAGCGAGACGAGACCGCGCGATGAGAGAGTGTGGACAAATAGATCTACAATGCAAGTTGGTGGAGAGGAAATTAGTAAACAAATAGAGATGTGAGAGAGAAAAGTAAGGAACTTTTAGATCTAGAAGTTGGAGCGAAGCTTCCACTTACCAATCTATGGATTAAAGTAGGTTTAGTTACAAGAAAATGGATAAACTATGGGTAAGATGGGGTGTGAGGGAGGAGGAAGACGAGTTGGGAGGAGGTAGAGATGTGAAATGGTTGGTGGTGGATAGATAGATAAGAAAGCTAGCTCTTGTCACCTTTTTAACATGGATCTGGACGCCCTCATCTGTGGCGCATATAGAGGAAATGTGCCACAGATGCCGAAACTTATGTGGCGCATAAGTCCATATGCTCCACAAAAGTGGGTGAATAACATTCCCTGTGTGGGGCCCACCTCCAAGTTCTGTGGCGCATGTTGTACTCATGCGCCACAGAAGTGACACACATCTGTGGCGCATATGCCAACATGCGCCACGGAACTTGGGTGAATTAGATTCTGTGGTGGGGCCCCCTCCATGTTCTGTGGCGCATGAGGAAATATGTGCCATAGAAGAGGCAACTTCTGTGGCGCATATTTCAGAATGTGCCACAGAACTTGGATCAACCCACCCCGGCCGGCGGGTCCCACCAATCTTCTGTGGTGCATGTTCTGGAGAATTCCCCACAGAACTTCCAATCTTCTGTGGCGCATGCTTTCTGGTGCGCCACTGATGTTTTCCTGTGGCGCATGCTTTCGCATATGCGCCACTGAACATCTCGTCTATCTATAGGCCATTTCCTAGTAGTATTAGTGAGATTCATAAAACCATGCTTCCCTCTCTCATAATAACTTTCAGTAGCATCATGAATGAAATTAACAAAATAACTATCACATCAAACATTCTTATCATGAGCCACATGCATAAAAGAATTAATACTCCCCACATAAACATAGTCATTCTTATTAATTATAGTGGGAGAAAATTCAACAAAATAGCTATCGTTATTATTCTCATCACCATAATCATCAGATATAGGAGGCATATTGTAGTCATAATTAATTGCCTCCTCAATAGTAGGTGGATTGAAAATATCATATTCATCATTGTAATCATCATATATTCGAGGTTTGGTATCATCATAAGCAATAGAATAACTATCTTCCAAAGCTAGGGAACTAAAAAGATCATTTTCACAAAAACTAGCTTCCCCGAGCTTAGACTTTTCCATAGCATTAGCAATAATGGTGTCCAAAGAATTCATACTAACAACATTGCTATTAGCATGCAAATAAAGTTCCATAGGTTTTTTAATTTTCTCTGCAGACACTTCATGTCCTAACTTAAGATAGCTTAGTAGCCAGAGGATATGAGTACCTTTTACCTTACCTCCCCGGCAACGGCGCCAGAAAATAGCTTGATGTCTATGCACTTCTATTCTTATAGACAGTTGTTGGGCCTCCAAGTGCAGAGGTTTGTAGAACAGCAGAAAGTTTTCCCTTAAGTGGATTACCCAAGGTTTATCGAACTCAGGGAGGAAGTGGTCAAAGGTATTCCCTCTCAAGCAATCCTGCAATCAAGATACAAGAAGTCTCTCGTGTCCCCAACACACCCAATACACTTGTCAGGTGTATAGGTGCACTAATTCGGCGAAGAGATAGTGAAATACAAATTGTATGGATAATTATAAGTGGTAACGGTGCCAGAAAATAGCTTGATGAGAGGAAAAGACTAAAGGCAAACTGAAATAAAGATGGAAGCAAGCAAACATGTAACAGATCTAGTTGCAAACGGTGTTTCAATGCTTAGAAAGAAGGCCTAGGGATCATACTTTCACTAGTGAACACTGTCATATAAATATCATCTCTTTATGATACTACTCTGAACTACTCTCCGGTTGGACACTCTAATCCATCGTAGGGCTATAACAGCACACCTCAAAGTAAGCCTTTCCCATCTAGATAACCCCACACTGTCACCTTGAGCAATAGATGGTTCCAACGAACACCACAATTTCATAAAGACATCCAACTCCAAATATAACTCATAACAAGTATTTGTAATCTCTAGCCTAAGTGCCACCATGGTGTGCACGCTGTGACTTTCACACACATGGGGAGAGCAGAGATCTATTAAAGCACTTGAGTAGCAAGGTAGATCTACTTTATTACAAACCTCAGGATCACAATATGATCACGGATAGAGAGAGAGAGAGATGAACACATAGCTACCGGTAGAACCCTTAACCTCGAGGAAGAACTACTCCCTCATCATCATGGGAATCAGCAACGGCGATGGAGATGGTGGTGGAGATCGATGGAGATGGCTCCGGGGGCACTTCCCCGTCCAGGGAGGGTGCCGGAACAAAGACTTTCTGTCCCCTGAATCTCCCCTTTGGTGGCGGCGGCGCTGTGGAACTTTTTGTGGATGGAGGTTGTTCGATTTAGGGTTTTTGCATCGGAAGGCATCTTATAGGCGAAGAGGCAAGGTCGGTGGGCGGCCAGGGGGCCCACACCCTCTGGTCGCGTGGACAGAGCTAGCCCGTGCCACCATATGGTGTGGCCACCCTATGGCCCCTCTCCGTCTCATCTTCTGGCTCCGTGAGGCTTTCGGTAAAATATCGACTTTGGCTTTTGTCCGGTCCAATTCCGAGAATATTCATTTTCTGACTTTTCTGGAACCAAAAACAGAAGAGAACAGGCAACTGGCACTGTGGCATCTTGTTAATAGGTTAGTCCAAGAAAGTGTATAGAAATACTCCAAAGTGTGGACAAAACATAAGAAAGTAGATATAGAACAAGCATGGAACATCAAAAATTATAGATACGTTTCCAACGTATCAGGGGGTGGTGAAAGACCTCCCCCATGGGAAGGCACTGGACCTAAATGGCTTCACATCAGAGTTTCTTCAAAGCTGCTGGGTTACGGTGAAGGATGATTTCATGGTGGCATTTGCCAAACTATTCACGATGTGCGGGTGTGGTGTTCAGGGTCTAAACCAGGCCCTGGTCATTCTTCTGCCTAAACGTCCGGACACGAACGCGCTAGGGGACTATCGCCCCAGTATCTTGATTCACAATTTCGCTAAGCTGGTAGCGAAGACCTTGGCTAACAGGCTAGCCCCCAGGATGGAATCGCTGGTGGAACGCAACCAATGCGCCTTCATCCAAAAGCGCAGCATCCATGACCACTTTATGTTGGTCCATCAAATGCCGAGGTTCCTTCACCACATGAAGGAACCTAGGGTAATGTTGAAGCTGGACATTGCTAAGGCCTTCAACTCGGTCTCCTAGGGATTCCTTTTACAGGTTCTCCACAGGGCTGGGCTCGGTCCAAGGTTCTGCGAGCTGGTCGCTATCCTGCTTTCTACGGCTAGCACAAGGGTGATGCTCAATGGTGCACCAGGCCCCCCATTTGGCATAGGAGGGGCCTGAGACAGGGGGACCCCCTATCCCCTACGTTTTTCATCCTCATGATGAATACTCTTAGTAGGGTGTTAGCCAGGTCCGTGGAGTGGGGTGTGTTGCAGCGCTTAGCGCGACAGGATCTGACGACCTCGGTGTCGCTCTACACAGATGATGTGGTGATATTTTGTCACCCGCATGAGGATGAGTTGCGTGCGATCCGGGGCATCCTGGACATCTTTGGATAGGCATCTGGTCTGCGCACTGATACGTCCATTTTGCATCACTATTCTATGTCATAATTCACTGTTATTCATTGATATATTTCGTATTGAGAGGTGATACTTATGTTATTTCATCTGTTTTTGCATGGTTGATGACTTTTGGAGCCTGGACCGCTGTAGTCAGGATTCTGATGGAAAAGGTGTTGTTTTGAGGCAAAATTCGTGAAGATTAGAAAATCCAGGAAAATATACGGAAAATCCTATTTTTCCAGAAGATGAAGGAAGCCATAAGGGGGCTAGAGATAGGCCACAGGGGGGCCACAGCACCCCCTGGCACAGGCCAGCCTAGGCCGCGCCACCAGGTGGTGTGGCCACCCTGGTCCACCCCTGGCACTCCCCTCTGGCGTATATATTCCTCCCGAAACCCTAAGATTCGGGGAGCGACCACAGAAAGATTCCGCCGCCTCAACGGGGCGGAAAACACCGAGCGAGAAAGATCTCCCCCGCAGACAGATTTCTATCGGGGGAATTCCTTCCCGGAGAGGGGAGATCAACACCATCATCAAGCTGGACTTCATCGGGATCATCATCATCATCACCACCACCATCATCACCATCAGCATCCTCATCACCATCCCCATATTGCTATAACAATTGCGTTGAATCTTGCATAGTTCATAGGGGAAACTTTCTCGGTGTTGATTACTCTTTGTAGTTGATGCTATTGAGTGAACCATTGAATTATTGTTTATGTTCAGATTGTTATACATCATTATTCCATCTCTTATCATGATCTATGTGATGTCTTGTGAGCAGTTCGTTTTGTTCTTGAGGACATGGGAGAAGTCATGTTGTTAGTAGTGAAATTGTGTTGAGAAAGATTCAATAGTTTGATATTTAAGTTGTGGTGTACTTCTTCTAGTGGTGTCATGTGAACGTCGACTACATGACACTTCACCTATATGGGCCTAGGGGAATGCATTGTGTATTTGGCAACTAATCGTAGGGGTTGTCAGGGTGATAGAAACCTAAACCCCTATTAGGATACCATTGCACAAGGGACGTAAGGGTCTTAGAGTTTAAAGTTGTGGTTAGGTTTCTACCTTAATTACTTTCTTGTACTTACGGATGTTTGCAAGGGGTTTTCACAAGAATGTATTAGTCCTAGGAAGGTCGGTACATTAGCACAGGTTCACCCACACAACACTTAGCAAACTAAAGAAGATTAATCAACTTTATGAAGCAAAAGCACTTGATAGTCTTCCCATGTGTCCTCAAGAACGTTTGGTCATCTTAAGTAATATAACCGGTTTATCCTTTGCTGCATAAAGGATCGGGCCACTTTCTACATTTATTCCTACTATCTTTTATTTACTCGTACTTCGTTTATTTGCTTTATCGAAAACCCCTAAAAATCTATTTGCCAAGTATTTGCAGAGAATTCCTGATCCATACCACTAGCCAGCACCTTCTGCTCCTCGTTGGGTTCGACACTCTTACTTGTCGAAAATACTGCGATACACCCCCTATACTTGTGGGTCATCAAGACTATTTTCTAGCGCTGTTGTCGGGGAGTGAAGTGTTATTGGAGAGTGGAACTGGTAAAGGAAACTTCTACTATGAATATTGTTTACTTCTGTTAGTTTCTTTATTTTCGTTATGGATAATTCGCTAAGTTTCTTATTTGGTAATGCTACTACCACGACTAAGGTAGTAGATAAGCCACCGCCTGCTGAGAATGATGTTTTTAAAATACCTACAAGAATTATTGATCGTGTTATGGGTAACTATTATGTTGGGGATGGAACTTTCCATCTCGGTGATCATTTACTCTTTATACACGAATTATGCGGGTTGTTCAAGTGTGCAGGTATTCCTATAGATCAATTTAAGAAGAAGTTATTCTCATTATGACTGAAAGGAAGAGCTGAGGAATGGTATAAGCTGCTGAAGAATGGTCAAGCTCTAGAATGGGAGGAAATAGTGCCTCTCTTTTATTCAAAGTTTTATCCTCCTAGTGATATTCATAAAGATAGGAATCAAATATACAATTTTTGGCCTCTTGATGGAGAGAGTACAGCTCAAGCTTGGGGGAGATTGAAGTTACTAATGCTCAAATGTCCCATTCATGAGCTCCCCAACAATATTATTATCAATAACTTTTATGCAAGGCTCCCTCTACATGACAAGGATTTATTGGATGCTTCTTGTGCTAGATCATTCACTCGCATGGAAGAAGAAGCAAAATGGGATCTTCTGGACCATATTCAAGACAATGCTGAAGCTTGGGAGAATGACAAAGGTAGAAAGTGAGGTATAAATTACGATTATGAATGCATTGAATCTTTTATGGGAGCTGATGCCTTTCAAAATATTAAAAATGCTTATGGTCTAGACTCTCAAGCTATTGCTTCTTATTTTAAGGCTTTTGCTTCCTATATTGAAGTGCCTAAAAATAAGTGGAATAAGTATCATGAACCTTATAAAGATGTTGCTAAGAGTGTTCCTGCAAGGAATACGGAAGTTTATACTGCTAATCATGTCTTACCTGAACCTTATATTGAGAAAATGCCTTTCCCAGTTAAGATAAAGGAACATTCTATGATAGCTAGTATGGTTGATAAACAAAAGTTTGATGAACCTATTATAGCAAATGTGAACAACTTTGTTACTAAATATGAAGAAGAGGGACACACTATCCTTTGTAAGGATACCTCTAATATTGTTTCACATATTAGTGTTATGAGAGCTAGTATTCCTGTGTTTTCTATTAGAATAAGTGATCATTGCTATGATGGTTCTTGTGATATTTATATTGTTAAGTTTATGCATGATACTGAAAGTTACTATGAAAGAGGAAAAAGTGTTTTTATGCATCTTAATAATATCAAGTTTCCTCGTTTTATGCTGAAAGTTTTTATGTTGCACTTGTTTTGCCTTCTTATGCAAGTAGCCTCTGGTTTCAAAAACTTGTTTTTTTACAAAATTCTCTTGCATAGGAAGTGGGTTAGACTTAAATGTGTGTGTGTTTTTGCTTCTTAATGCTCTCTTTCACTTCAATTCATATTCCTGAGTGAGCATGTTCAAAATTATCTTGCCATCTTAATGGCTATAAAGAAAGAGATTTTTGGGAGACAACCCAGTTTTTTTTTGCTTTCAGTTTGTTTTTGTTTCTTTGAGTCTTGGAAGTTATTACTTCGGTAATAAACGCTCCTTATCCGTTTTGTTTGGTTTTTGTGTCAAGATCAACCTCTAATGAGAGAGAAGTAAGATTTGGGGAAGTTGCTGTCCTGAAACAGATTTTTGTGCTTCACCGTAAAAATTCATGAGAGATCTCTGTATGTCGGATTGAGCTGTAATTTTTTGTGATTCTGATCCAGGTTGTTATTTAACTTTCGTTAGTTTTCCACTTTTTGATTTGAGCAACAGAAGATGTTCGAAAAAATTGATCTTTACCTGCTTGTCTGTCTTGACAGATTTTGCCACTCTTTCATTTGCTTCTTTATTCGATATCCTTTTTGAATCCTTTTTGGGTTTTCGGAAGGAGTTGCTACAGTAGCTTATGTTTTGATGGTTTTCAGTTGAAGTTGAACTCAAAAGCTTTTATCACTTCACTTATACTAATGTTGCTAATGAGAACTGTGTGAAGTTTTATGTGAAAGAAATTTCCAGGAAGTGGAGATAATGGTGTAATAAGAAAGAGAAAGGTTTTATGACTCCAGTAATAAGAGTATGAAGATGAAGATATTGATGTTATTCAAGTGATGACTCCGGAACAATATACTAACTACCAAATTCAGTGACCTACAGAGTCCGTTTTCAAATAGGTAACATTTCTGGTAAGAAAAGTTCCACGAAAATACTATCCAACTATATTTTTGCAGTTTTCAGTCAATAAGGAAAGCTACGAAGTGAAAGAGGGACAGAAATGGAGCCAGGATGGCTCACACCACCCTATGGCGCGGGCCCACCCCTGGCCGCGCCACCAGGTGGCGTGGCCACTCTGGACTCCGCCTCCGACTCATTTTCTCCCAGTACCTTCATTTTGTTATGAAACTTCGTAATATATAATCCCCCGGATCCCCTGAGGTTCGTATATCATGTTCTCGTCGTGTTTTTGTTTCGATCTGTTTCTGCCAGGAACTACTTTTGAAGCTTAGAAGCACAATGGTGTCCTCCAAGGACAAGGGGAAGGAGCCTATGGAGGAAGATCTCCAAGACCCCAAGCAGGGGCTGGTACCTTTAGTCACTTGCCCTGCATCAACGGAAGCCCTACGAGTCACTAAGGAGTTCTGCGATAAGTACCGAGACTTGAGGAGGAAGCTGGACATGCTTCAAGGGGAGAATAATAGGCTTCGCAAGATGCTGGAAGATTTCCTCACATCAACTAAGAAAATATTACCACCACCACCGAAGGAGTAATTCGTCATCAGGTTTGGCATCCCCTTGGTTTGTTCCAAGCTTGGGGGAGTGCCACGGTATCACATCACTATCTTCTATCTTTTTGCCTTATTAGTAGAGTCATATCATGAATAGAGAAGTTATTATGTAGGATGGTTTGCATTATGGAAGTGTCCCCTCTCTCGTTAGATATGTATCCCTTGGTGTGAGTTGCCGTTATGAAATATTAATGAGAAGTTCTATCATTCACTCTTTTTCATAGCTTATATTAGTTTTCAATTCGTGGTTATATGATTGATCTTGTTGTTAGTATTGGTATCACTTTGGGATCATTGAGTTAATTTAGTTGGTTTTGGCAAACCTGGCTCGGTCAGTCGCAACACTATTTTTGAGAGTTGAATGAAAAAGATAAAAGTACCTCTAAAGAAAAATAATTTCATCATCTTTCTTTCTTGATTTGCTCATAAGTCTAGTATTCTCTAGTTAAGATCGTTTGTGCTGTCAAGGAAGATTGCATGTTTGTCTTTATCACTTGTATGTTTGTTTGTTTCCTTCAACTCTTATACTTGCTACCCAGCCTTGCTAGCCAAAAACCTGTACTGAGAGGGAATTCTTCTCGTGCATCCACTTCCTTTAAACCAAAACCCTTGCCATTTGAGTCCACCATACCTACCTAGTAGCATTATTGCTATTCCAAGTAAATTCGTGTTTTATCTACCTCCCAAATTAAACTTGTTATGTGAAAATTAGTGACTAAAGCTCTCACGAACTTGATGGCACACTTTACTTTTAATAACCTGAACCATTGGGTCCTTCTTTGTTGCATATATGCTTGCGCTTTATGAGTTGAAGTTAGCAGAACCATGTATCATGGGGAACGCTTTCAACACTGCCATGGTACTTTTTACCTAGTTGATATCATGATTCTTTTGCCTATGGATCCCGGCGGTGTGAAATAAAAGGGGAAATTGTAAGATCATAGAGTTCATATGTGTGTTAGAGAAACGCCTGGGCCGCTAGCCTAAGCTATGCCTAATCATGGTGGAAACTTGCAGCATAACTATAGTGAGCATTATATTAAGCATCCTCAATAAAAACCTATGCAAATAGCAAATAAAAAGATCGCTAAGATGCTCACTGTCCGCTTGCCTTGTCATTTTGATTATGGGATAGCTCCTGTGTCATGTGCAAGGGGTACCCCGTTGGTGGTTCTCAATGATACACGTGTATTTACAATGAAAAGAGCTTACTCGTGACTGAAGTTGAGTAGCATGAGGTTCGGTACTCATAAGTAAGTGGCATGAGATTTCAACTTATAACTTGTCAAGCATATCCTCTTAGTTGTGTCACTTTAACCTTAATCACCTAAAGATGCCTATGATAGGGGCAATGAGAGCTGAAAGCTAGTAAGTATCATAATTTTTGGGAGCTCTTTATGAGACTTGAAATCCCTGCTTCCCTCTGCGAAGGGCCTTTCTTTTACTTTTTAGTTGAGTCAGTAAACCTATTCCTCTCTATCTCAGCAAATATTTTGAGTTGTTGTGTTTCATTCATTCATATGATGATTTATTCACTCATGTTGCTTATGTTCCTTGTTTTGCACATTGCTCTTATCTTGATGTTTACTACTTTTAAAGCTATCATTGAAAACCAGTTATTTGTGAACTCCAGCAAATTATCAATTATTCTTTGACCAAGAGCTAAGTTTCCCATTACCAATTATGATTTACTTTATGTATCTTTATTGTGTTTCCTTTACTCTTTGCAAGTTGAGTTATATAATAGTGAGTTTTCTTCTATTATGATATATGTATTGATGAATGTGATGCTTCTTGTTCGTATCCTTTTATCGACTCTTCACTCATAAACCTGAGACCATGTTTATTGAGCTCAGTTTCGCTTAGGGACAAGCGAAGTCTAAGCTTGGGGGGAGTTGATACGTCCATTTTGCATTACTATTCTATGTCACAATTCACTATTTTTCATTGATATATTTCGTATTGAGAGGTGATACTTATGTTATTTCATCTATTTTTTGCATGGTTGATGACTTTTGGAGCATGGACCGCTGCAGTCAGGATTCTGATGGAAAAGTTGTTGTTTGGAGGCAAAATTCACGAAGATCAGAAAATCCGGGAAAATATACAGAAAATCCTATTTTTTCAGAAGACGAAGGAAGCCAGATGGGGGCTAGAGATGGGCCACAGGGGGCCCACACCACCCCCTGGCGCGGGCCAGCCTAGGCCGCGCCACCAGGTGGTGTGGCCACCCTGGTCCACCCTTGGCACTCCCCTCTGGCGTATATATTCCTCCCGAAACCCTAAGACTCAGGGAGCGACCACAGAAATATTCCGCCGCCTCTGCGGGGTGGAAAACACCGAGAGAGAAAGATCTCTCCGGCAGACAGATTTCTATCAGGGGAATTCCTTCCCAGAGAGGAGAGATCGTCGCCATCAACACCACCATCAAACTGGACTTCATCGGGATCATCATCATCACCACCATCATCACCATCACCACCCTCATCACCATCTCCATATTGATGTAACAATTGCGTTGAATCTTGCATAGTTCATAGGGGAAACTTTCCCGGTGTTGATTACTCTTTGTAGTTGATGCTATTGAGTGAACCATTGAATTATTGTTTATGTTCAGATTGTTATACATCATTATTCCATCTCTGATCATGATCCATATGATGTCTTGTGAGTAGTTCGTTTTGTTCTTGAGGACATGGGAGAAGTCATGTTGTTAGTAGTGGAATTGTGTTGAGAAAGATTCAATAGTTTGATATTTAAGTTGTGGTGTACTTCTTCTAGTGGTGTCATGTGAACGTCGACTACATGACACTTCACCTATATGGGCCTAGGGGAATGCATTGTGTATTTGGCTACTAATCGTAGGGGTTGCCGGAGTGACAGAAACCTGAACCCCCGTTAGGACACCATTGCACAAGGGACGTAAGGGTCTTAGAGTTTAAAGTTGTGGTTAGGTTTCTACCTTAATTACTTTATTGTACTTACGGATGTTTGCAAGGGGTATAATCACAAGTATGTATTAGTCCTAGGAAGGTCGGTACATTAGCACAGGTTCACCCACACAACACTTAGCAAGCTAAAGAAGATTAATCAACTTTATGAAGCAAAAGCACTTGACAGTCTTCCCATGTGTCCTCAAGAACGTTTGGTCATCTTAAGTAATACAACCGGCTTGTCCTTTGCTACATAAAGGATTGGGCCACTTGCTACATTTATTCCTACTGTCTTTTATTTACTCGTACTTCGTTTATTTGCTTTAACGAAAACCCCTAAAAATCCGTTTGCCAAGTATTTGCAGAAAATTCTTGATCCATACCTCTAGCCAGCACCTTCTGCTCATCGTTGGGTTCGACACTCTTACTTATCGAAAATACTGCGATACACCCCCTATACTTGTGGGTCATCACGCACCAACTTCGCGAAGTGCTCAGTATCCCCGATAGCTTGTTCGGAGGAGGTGAGCAACGGTGCGGCGGCTGTAATGGGGTGCCAGCTGGCACCCTACCCCATCAAGTACCTTTGTATACCGCTGGCCATTCGTCGGCTGCCGGCTGAGGCCTTCCAACCAGTCGTTGATCGGATCACGGATAAGCTACCCACTTGGAAGGCCTCCATGATGCCTAAAGCAGGACGCCTCACCTTGATCTGTGCGGTACTCGCAGCGATCCCACTTCACTAGCTCATCGTGCTCTCTCTCAATAAGAAGGCACTCAAGCAGGTGAATAAGATTCTGTGCGGATTCCTGTGGGTGGGCGGGAAGGAGGTTGAGGGTGGGCACTGCCATGTCAACTGGGCGAAGGTGTGCATGTCGATCTGCTTTGGAGGACTTGGGATCCTAGACCTCACTCGCATGGCCATTAGCCTCCGGACCCGATGGATGTGGAGGCTGCATATGGACCCCTTGCGACCTTGGCTCGGACTAGACATGCAGTTCACCAAGAATGAGCGCGAGATCTTCTTTGCCTCCACCGCTATGATAGTGGGCGAGGGGACGACGACGCTTTTTTGGGTGGACAGGTGGGTGGATGGGAAGTCGATCAGAGAGTTAGCGCCGGATCTTCTAGCTCTAATCCCATGACATGCCAAGAAATTGCGGACAGTGCAATAGGTGGTTACCGACCGCAACTGGATTTCCAACATCTCAGGTGCTATCAGTCCCCTCGCACTGTCGCAGTACGTGCAACTGTGGAACAAGCTGCGGGGCATGCACCTGGAGGGTGGGCCAGATAGGCTGGTCTGGCAGTGGATGACTGATGGCCAGTATTCATCCAAATCCTATTACTATGTCCTCTTCCAGGGGTCCATAGTCTCCGTCTCTTGGAAGTTGACTTGGAAATCATGGGCACCACCTAGGGTGAAGTTCTTCATCTGGCTCGCTTGCCAGGACATATGGTGGATGGGTGTGAGGCTGGAGCGCCGGCGGCTTCCCCACCGGCCACTCTGCGCATTGTGCAACCAATCTGCGGAGACTGATATGTTGCTAACGTATCCATAATTTTCGATGTTCCATGCTTGGTTTTATCTACTTTCTTATGTTTTGTCCACACTTTGGAGTATTTCTATACACTTTCTTGGACTAACCTATTAACAAGATGCCATAGTGCCAGTTGCATGTTTTATGGTGTTTTTGGTTCCAGGAAAGTCAGAAAATGAATATTCTCGGAATTGGACCGGACAAAAGGCAAAGTTGTTATTTTCCCGAAGACTCACGGAGCCAGAAGTAGAGACGGAGAGGGGCCACAGGGTGGCCACACCACCCCTAGGCGCGGGTCCCCCCTGGCAGCGCCAGGGCATGGTGTGGGCCCCTGGCTAGCCACCGACCTTGCCCCTTCGCCTATATATGCCTCCCGGGACAAAAACCCTAAATCGTCAAGCCTCCAGCCACGAAAAGTTCCGTAGCACCGCCGTCACCGAAGGGGAGATTCGGGGAACAGAAAGTCTCTGTTCCGGCACCCTGCCGGGACGGGGAAGTTCCCCCGGAGCCATCTCCATCGATCTCCACCACCATCTCCATCGATCTCCACGGCCATCTCCATCACCAATGTTGATTCCCATGATGAGGAGGGAGTAGTTCTTCCTCGAGGCTAAGGTTTCTACCTGTAGCTATGTGTTCATCTCTCTCTCTATGCATGATCATATTATGATCATGAGCTTTGTAATCAATTAGATCTACCTTGCTACTCAAGTTCTTTAATAGATCTCTGCTCTCCCCATGTGTGTGCAGTTGACAGTGTGCACACCATGGTGGCACTTAGGCTAGAGATTACAAATACTTCTTATGAGTTATATTTGGAGTTGGATGTCTTTATGAAATTGTGGTGTTTGTTGGACCCATCTAGTACTCAAGGTGACAGTGTGGGGTTATCTAGATGGGAAAGATGAACTTTGAGGTGTGATGTTATATCCCTACCAACGATTAGAGTGTCCAATCGGAGAGTAGTTCAGCTTAGTATCATAAAGAAGAATATATTTATATGAGAGTGTTCACTAGTGAAAGTATGATTCCCTAGGCCTTGTTTCTAAGCATTGAAACACCGTTTGCTACTAGATCTGTTACATGTTTGCTTGCTTCCATCTTTATTTCAGTTTTCCTTTAGTCTTTTCCCACATGCACCACACGCCATGAAGCTATTTTCTATCACCGTTACCACTTATAATTATCCATACCACTTGTATTTCACCATCTCTTCGCCGAACTAGTGCACCTATACACCTGACAAGTGTATTGGGGGTGTTGGGGACATAAGAGACTTCTTGTATCTTGATTGCAGGGTTGCTTGAGAGGGAATACCTTTGACCACTTCCTCCCTGACTTCGATAAACCTTGGGTGATCCACTTAAGGGAAAACTTGCAGCTGTTCTACAAACCTCTGCACTTGGAGGCCCAACAATTGTCTATAAGAATAGAAGTGCGTAGACATCAAGCTATTTTCTGGTGCCGTTGCCAGGGAGGTAAGGTAAAAGGTACTCACATCCTCCGGTGTGAGTGCTTGAAGTTATTTCCTTTAGATTCTGCAATTTTGTCTCTTTGTTTCTTGTTTTCACTAGTTAGGCTTAATGGAAAACAACAAAACAATTAGAGAGCTTTATAGTATTTATCTTGAGTTAGGACATGAAGTGTTTGAAGAGAAAATTATAAAACGTATAGAACTTTATTTGCATGCTAATAGCAAGGTTGTTAGTATGAATTCTTTGAACACCATTATTGCTAATTCTATGGAAAAGTCTTAGCTTGGGGAAGCTAGTTTTTATGAAAATGATCTTCTTAGTTCCCCAGCTTTGGAAGATAGCTATTCTATTGCTTATGATGATACCAAACCTCCAATATATGATGATTACAATGATGGATATGATATTTTCAGTCCACCTACTATTGAGGAGAAAATTAATTATGATTACAATATGCCTCCTATATTTGATGATTATGGTGATGAGAATAATAATGATAGCTATTTTGTTGAATTTGCTCCCACTATGATTAATAAGAATGACTATTCTTATAGGGAGAGTAATAATTGTTTTATGCATGTGGCTCATGATCAGAATGTTTACGTGATAGTTATATTGTTAATTTTATTCATGATGCTACTGAAAGTTATTATGAGAGAGGGAAGCATGGTTTTATGCATCTCAATAATATTAAGTTTCCCCTCTTTATGTTGAAAGTCTTGAAGTTGCACTTGTTTTGCTGTACTATGCTTGTTGCTTTGTGCTTTCATGACTTGTTTCTTTACAAGATTCCTATGCATAGGAAGTGGGTTAGACTTAAATGTGCTTTGAATTTTCTTTTTGATGCTCTCTTTTTCTTCAATTCATATTTCTTATGTGAGCATCTTTTCAAACTACCATGCCTAACTTAAAGGCGTTAAAGAAAAGTACTTATTGGGAGATAACCCAAAAGTTTTAGATGAGTCTTGGAAGTTATTACTTCAGTAATAACTGCTCCCTATCCTTTTTATTTGCTTTTTGTGCCAAGAGTAACCTCTAATGAGAGAGAAGTAATGTTTGGGAAAGTTGCTATCCCGAAACAGATTTCTGTGATTCACCGTACAAATTCGTGTAAAATCTCTATACATCCTTTTGAGGCGTGCATTTTTGTACTTCTGCCCCAGGTTGTTATATAACTTTCGTTAGTTCAACACTTTTTGATTTGAGCAACAGAAGGTCTTCGAAAAAATTCGTCTTTACCTGCTGGTCCGTTTTGACAGATTTCTGCCATTATTTGTATTTGCTTCTTGTTGATTCCTTTTTGAGTTCTTTTTGGGGAATTGAGCTTTTTGAGGGAAGTGCTACAGTATCTTGTGTTTTAATAGAAGTTTTATTGGTGTTGGAACTGAACTTAAATACTTATTATCTTGAGTGCACTAATGTTGCTAATAAAGATTGTGTGAAGTTTTGTATGAAGGAAAAATTCAGGTGTATGGAAGGAATGAGTAATGAGATGAAGGATGAACTAAAGCTCAAGCTTGGAGATACCACGTGTGTCACCCCAAGAAATATCCAAGAAGTACAAGCGTCAAAGCTTGGGGATGCCTTGGGGCATCCCCTTCTTCATCAATAAAAATCCCAGGTTTTTCCAAACACTTCATTTTTATTGTTTCATGCACAGTTGTGTTGTTCTTGGAGCGTCTTTTTTCGTTTGCTTGGTTTTGTTAGTTTGCTGAATAAATTGGTTGGAGCCCTCTTTCATACATTGGTTTTCAAATAGTTTGGTTTGGATTGGAAAAGAGTACAAAAGTTCATGCTTAAGTGGTAAAGGGAGCTTGTTTTTTACTATGGCGTATGCTTTGTCATGCCATTCTTGCTATTGTTTTGGATTTATGCTTAGTATTCTATGTTGTAGCATGACTTGTTATAAACAATTGAGATTGCTTAATGTGCCTTGGAAGGATCATGCGTCGTTTTAGCATATTAAAGCATAGTATTGTGGTATTCTCCTTTGATGCTTTATTTGGGTTGACTTGGCGCATGCTCACACCGTGTTATGACTATCCCAAGTCACCATAGCCTTGATGATCCTTTAGTTTTCAACTTGTAGTATAACTTTATGCTTTGATCAATGATGTTTTGTTGCTCTGCATGATTATGGCCATTATTGCTCTCTTAGTTTGTCGCTCCCAGTCTTTTGCTAGCCTTCGTAACCAAGTATGAGTTCCACTCATGCATCCAACTCCTAAAACCAAGTTATTCCAAAGAGTCCACCATACACTAGTAGAAAATGGGCCTTTGGTTTGGGCCACTAGTCCCGGCCGTGGCTGGGGCCGGGACTAATGGTCTGAACCAGACGGCCCGAGGAGGCCGAGGTACTTTGTCCCGGTCCGTAAGGAACCATTAGTCCCGGTTTGAGATACAAACCGGGACAAATGGGTCTGGGCACGCGCACGTGCTCCTGGAAGAACCTTTAGTCTCGGTTTGTATCTCAAACCGGGACTAATGGCGGGGCCCTATATATATGCACCTAGCCCTCCACTCTCTCCTGTTTTTTTCCTATGTGAGAGGTGGGTATAACTTTGTGCTAACTTTTTTCTTCATATGCACTAGAGGTGTTCGGTGAAATGCCTGTTAGAGCGATGCCACTTGAGTTCACACAAGACAAAATATGATATGAGGTGCCAGAGCGACACTTAAGGTTTCTCCTCTTTGTTTTGAAGTGTCCTAAAAGGTTAGCAACTATTTTCTTGTTTTGACCGCGCGGTACTAATTTAAGCATCATGATTGCATTTGATATATATGCATGGTTGTATGATGCAAATGAGCCACCCATGGATGTACGGTGACCGACGCTCTGACGCTTACAGAGAAGGCGTGCGTTCTTTTCGCCTTGTGGGCAAGGCGAACAAGCGGCGGGATGGTTTTATGTGTTGTCCATGTGTTGAATGTTAGAATGAGCAGGCTCACACTTCCTCAAGAGTCATTCAGAGCCACCTGCTTCGGTCCGGTTTCATGTCCGGCTATAATGTTTGGACCAAGCACGGAGAAAGAGGGGTTATGATGGAAGACGGCGATGAAGAAGAGAACGATGATGACAACTACCGTTCTATGTTCCCTGAATACGATGATACCGCAGTTGAAGATAATGAAGAAGAAGGGGGTGAAGAACGGGAACCAGATGAGCCTGTTGATGATTTTGGTCGGGTCATTAGTGATGCAAGGCGAGACTGCGACATAGAAAGGGAGAGGTTGTAGTTCGAGCAGATGTTACAGGACCACAACACATTGCTGTATCCAACTTGTGAAGATGGCCAGAAGAAGCTGGGGAGCACACTAGAATTGTTGAAGTGGAAGGCTGAGACCGGTATGACTGACTCGAGATTTGAAAAGTTGCTGGTAATAATGAAGAAGCTGCTTCCAAGAATTAACCAATTGCCCTCCAGTACGTATGAAGCAAAGAAACTTGTCTGCCCTCTAGGATTAGACATGCAGAAGATACATGCATGCCCTAATGACTGCATCCTCTACCGCGGTGAGAAGTACGAGAATATGGATAAATGCCCGGTATGCACTGCATTGCGGTATAAGATCAGAAAAGATGACCCTGGTGATGTTGAGGGTGGGCCACCCAGGAAGAGGGTTCCTGCCAAGGTGATGTGGTATGCTCCTATAATACCACTGTTGAAACGTTTGTTCAGAAATAAAGAGCATGCCAAGTTGTTGCGATGGCACATGGAAGACCGTAAGAAAGACGGGATGTTGAGGCACCCTGCTGATGGTCGGCAGTGGAGAAAAATCGAGAGAGACTTCCCGGACTTTGCTGGTGACGCAAGGAACTTATGGTTTGGTCTAAGTACCGATGGCATGAATCCTTTTGGGGAGAAGAACTGCAGTCACAGCACCTGGCCCGTGACTCTATGTATCTACAACCTTCCTCCTTGGTTGTGCATGAAGCGGAAGTTCATTATCATGCCAGTGCTCATCCAAGGCCCGAAGCAACCCGGCAATGACATTGATGTGTACCTAAGGCCATTAGTTGATGAACTTCTACATTTGGGGGCCAAACCAGGTGTACGTGTGTGGGATGAGCACAAACAGCAGGAATTTGACCTACAAGCGTTGCTGTTCGTAACCATCAATGATTGGCCTGCTCTTAGTAACATTTCAGGACAGACGAACAAAGGATACAATGCATGCACGCACTGTTTAGATGAGACTGAAAGTATATATCTTGATAAATGTAGAAAGAATGTGTACCCGTACAATCGTCATTTTCTTCCACCCAGTCATCCCTTAAAGAAGAAAGGCAAGCATTTCAATGCCAAGGCAGAAACCCGGACGAAGCCTGTCCCCCGTAGTGGTGCTGATGTATTTGGTTTGGTCAAGGATTTGGATGTAATCTTTGGAAAGGGTCCTGGAGGACAACCTGTTCCGAAAGACCCCATTACCGGACACGCACCCATGTGGAAGAAGAAATCTATATTTTGGGAGCTACCCTATTGGAAAGTGCATGAGGTCCGCTCTGCAATCGACGTGATGCACCTGACGAAGAATCTTTGCGTGAATATTCTAGGCTTCCTGGGCTTGTATGGGAAGTCAAAAGATACCCCGGCAGCACGGGAGGACCAGCAACATCATAAAGGACGAGTCGGCAAGCATCCAGGGCAGTTTTAAGGGCTTGCCAGCTACGCTCTTACCAAAGAAGAGAAGGAAATCTTTTTTGAAGTCCTTTTCAGTATCAAGGTCCCGTCTGGCTTCTCGTCGAATATAAAGCGAATAGTAAATATGAAAGAGAAAAAATTTCAAAACCTAAAGTCTCATGACTGCCATGTGCTTATGATGCAATTGCTTCCGGTTGCATTGAGGTGAATTCTACCAGAAAATGTTCGACTAGCCATTGTGAAGGTATGTGCATTCCTCAATGCAATTTCTTAGAAGGTAATCGATCGATAAAGTCTATCAGGGTTACAGATTGATGTGTTCCAATGTCTGGTCAGCTTCGAGTTGTTGTTCCCACCATCCTTCTTCAATATTATGACGCACCTCCTAGTTCACCTAGTTGAAGAGATTAGAATTCTCAGTCCTGTGTTTCTACACAATATGTTCCCCTTCGAGAGGTTCATGGGAGTCTTAAAGAAATATGTTCATAACCGTGCTAGGCCAGAAGGAAGCATCTCCAAGGGCTATGGAACAGAGGAGGTCATTGAGTTTTGTGTTGACTTTCTTCCTGACCTTAAGCCGATTGGTGTTCCTGAATCTCGGTATGAGGGAAGGATGACTGCAGAAGAAAACCACAACACTAGATGTTGGTGATGTGTAATAATGTATTAAACCTTTTATTTGAGACATAAATCTATGTAATGTATTAAACCTTTTATTTGAGACATAAAGGTCCCCTTTCATGTAATACATCTTGCTCAATCAAACTAGACGTTGACGACCAGGTTCTGAGCCGCAGGAGGTGATCACCCAAAGAGAAGGAACCATCACAAGAGAAGGAACCCACAAACACTAAGGATACATAGCACAACTGAAAATTAAGATACATAGCACAACTAAAAAATAAGAAACATGCCTAATGTTGGAGTGATTCAGTCATGCTCCTGCCTAGCCCTTTAATACGCGCCACTGTAGTCGTCGTAGTCGCCGGTGCCGTCGTCCCTGTCGTCGTCGGGGTCGCCGTAGTCGAACCTTGAAGGTTGGGCACGCGTGGACTTTATTTGAGGGTACCGCAGGCGGGGGTTATTGCCGGTCGTGTTGTAGGCCATGACACTCTGGAGAGTCCGGCCGCGCCTCCACAGCCGAGGCCAGCCTCGTTGAAGTTCGAAGGAGGTGGGTCGTCCTCCTCGTGCCTGGCGAGCGCCCTCTCATGCCGATTGATGAAGAAGGCTTCCCAAGTCGGGAAATAGTCGGGATGCCAGTTGGGATTCCGCCGTTGCTCTGGCGTGAGCTCGAGGTAGTAGTGGTTCATGATGGCCATCTAGCGCTCCACACCTAGAAGGACAGGAGGGACCGGCACGCCTCCGGCGCTCAGCATCCAGCCGGTGGGGACGCGGTAGCCCGGTGGGCAGGGGTAGTTCGAGGCGCAAAGCGCCTCCGCCTCCCGGGTGCTTAGAGATACGAAGGAAGCCATGGGAAGAGAATGATGAGTCTAGATGTGATATGTAAATGGAGGCCAAGCGTACATATATATACTAAAAAAATGGCGGGAAGACAGAGGTGGGAACCGGTGGAAAGCGCGGGAACGCAGTGGCGCGGGAAACTTTCATCCCGGGTGGGGGCTCAAACTGGGACAAAAGATGGGGGGCCTTATCTGGGGGAGGCTTATCTAGGAGGGCATTATCTGGGGGGTGGCTAACCTTTAGTACCAGCTGGTGGGTGCAACCGGGACTAAAGGTGGTTTTTGTGTCATCTAACAAAACTGTCGGTGGGATAAGGACGTGTGGGTAACCTTTAGTACCGGCTGGTGGGTGCAACCGGGACTAAAGCTGTCGGCGGGATAAGGACGTGTGGGTGGACGCACTGCTCGATGAGATAAAGCATGTAGCACGACGCCCTGTCGGAGGAAGAAGACAAAGTAGAAGCGGTGCCGTGCCTATAAAAGGAGCATCGATACGCCATGGCAAGCAACTCAACAAGCCAACATGGATGGAGAGTTTCATCCCCATGGATGGAGGAAAGGGTTGGGAAATCTCCCGTGGCGGAACTTCTCGAAGATGCCCTTGGTGCACACACCCTATGGCATCTTCGGAAGTTCCGTCTCGCAAAATATTTTCCTTCTAGCCCGTGAATGACTCCCCATGGATGGAGAGTTTCATCCCCATGGATGGAGGAAAGGGTTGGGATGGCGGAACTTCTCGAAGATGCCCTTGGTGCACACGCCCTATGGCATCTTCGGAAGTTCCACCTCGGAAAATATTTTCCTACTAGCCCTACATATATAGTGAGAAATGGCGGGAAGTCAGAGGAGGGAAGCGGTGGAAAAGGCGGGAAGAAAACAGGCGGGAAAAAATAAGGCGGGAAGAAACAGACCTTTAGTACCGGTTTCGCGCGAATTTTTTATCAACCGGGACTAAAGAGGCTACCCTCATACGAGAAAATGGAAAAAAAATAACCTCTAAAACAACAAATTCACAAAATGAACTCTGGCCGAAAGAATTTCACACAGACTAACCCTTTTTGTAGCACCCAACACAAAGGCGCTATACTCTACAGGATAGCGCCTATGCCATAGGCGCAATGGTCCCCGCCAGTGTGGCGGCCGCCTGGCCCACCCTGGCCCCACCTGGCCGAGTAGCGCCTGGGCGTTGAGCCTGGGTCGTGCAGCGCCTAGGCGCTATGCCCCAATGTGTAGCGCCTATGTGAAAGGCGCTACACATTGAGACATACAGCCACGCACGCGGCCCCCCTCCCCACCCCGACCCACTCCCTCCCCAGCCGCCAGGAAGAACAGAAGAACACCCATGCCGCCCCTCTCTCCTCCCCCCCTCAAATCCACCACTAAAAATCAACAGATCTGAAGATTTTCTCCGTGGATTTACTACCCAATCTTCGCCTCACGGTATTCTCCTTTGATCCCCTCTTTTTCTTCCAAAAAATCTTGCACATTTTAGTCTTATTTGGTTGGAACCCTAGGTTTAGATGGAAACATGAGCATAGGCCGATTTGTTCATGTATTTTGGTATTTGGTAGTTGTATGTTAGTTATATTTGTTGGGGAATGACAGTGTGTTGTTGATTTGATTTGTATATGATGCTTGTATATGGATTTGTATAGATGTTTCAATAATATGCTCCCATATCCTTTGTAGTTACTTGTAGAAACTAAAACAATGGCCACCGATGATGGTTGTATATGGATTTGTATAAATGTATGAATAATATGCTCCCATATCATTTGTAGTTTCTTGTAGAAATTGAAACAATGGTCACATATGATGAACCACTTACATATTTATTGATATTTGGAATATATTTGTAGGATGGTGTGGCTACTTGATGATTACTATGATACAAAACACTGTGCATACTTGATGGCGGAGAAGCATATGGTAATAAAACCATGTTGGACTTGTTTGTCTTAATTTTTCTATTGATTCAATTGTGTTGGACCCGTAAAGAAGCATAATATTTTGACTTGTATGTATGCAGAAGCTAGGTCCCCTGAAGATTTGCTCTCATGGCACGTCCTCGAGTGACATGTCGTACGACGAGCGGTACACTCCGTACATCCAGCAGCTAGGCCTCCTCCCTTTTATCATGCTTGTGACCCAGTCGACACCGAACCTCAACGCGGCTGCCCTCACCGCACTTGTCGACCGGTGGAGGCCAGAGACGCACACTTTCCACCTCCGGACTGGCGAGATCACCCCCACCCTTCAGGATGTTTCCATGATCTTTGGGCTTCCTATTGTTGGGAACCCTTTGTGTATGAACACAGATTCTGACGGGTGGCGCAATGAGATGCAGCTACTTATTGGGAGGGCTCCTGTAGAACTTGAAGACAAGATTAAAGATAGAGTCCCAGCAGGCGCGACATACGCGTGGATTGTGGCGAACTTTGCGCACTGCCCGGAGCCAGCCGAGGTTGAGGTGATCGAGACACATGCTCGTGTGTATGTGTGGTATGTCCTCTCCAGAACTTTGTTTGCTGACAGCGGAGGTAGGACCGCTCAGTGGATGTGGCTGAAGGCTCTAACGCACTTTCATAGCAACATTAGCTGGGGTTCGGCGGCTCTTGCCTACTTGTACCGGCAGGTAATCGCTTGTTCATGGCGCCTCCTTTTATACACTTCCAATCCACACGTATCATATGCTGACATTTTTACTTTACTTGTAGTTGGATGATGCTTGTTGTAGGTCAAGCGCCAACGCCGGAATAGGTGGTGCTATGGTTCTCCTCTCGGTATGGAGCTGGGAACGTTTACCAGTAGGTCGCCCGAAAGAGGTGGGTTACCTTCCTTGGCCAGAGTTTGGGAGACACCCTCTACGCTCAGCCACTTGGGCTTACAAGTGGGACGTCGTGTCGGAGATGACTAGCGATGTTGATGCCATGTACATGAAGTACACGAACGAGTTCGATGCGCTTACGCCCGAGCAGGTAAATTTGTGTCTTTACATCACTTCCTAGAGTGTTTTACCCACTAGTAGAAATCTACAAGAAACATGTTCTTGTGATATGTTGCAGGTGGAGTGGGAGCCTTATGGTTACGGGGACAATTTTGGTATTGCTCCCGGGTTTGATCTTAACCCGAAATGTTTGGAGGAAAAGAATCTTTGGCTCATGTGCTGTCCATTAATTTGCAATTGGGAGGTTGAGCACCATCTTCCACACCGTGTGATGAGGCAGTTCGGGTTGTTCCAGGCTCACCCTCCCGCATATAAGGACACCGACAAGGAGCTTCATAGGTAAGTTAGCATCAGAACCCTTTTCCTCAATTGCATCGTCGTCTTCTATTTGGTTGTAATAACAAATTTCATTATTGTCCTGTAGGTTGGACAGGAAAAAGCAGAGAAAGATCAAGAAGTGGGATCACCATCATAGGAAGTATGTCATGGAGTTCTTGCTATCTGTGGAGCAGGCTCAGCAAACAGAATGGAATAGTGGAAGAGCTCATTGCCCAATTGCATGGGACAACTACCTTTGTTGGTTTCTTGAAAATACTCGTGTCTCCATTTGCCCGCCGTCTTACGAGGAGGAAATATTAGAAGAACCGTGCGTATTCGATGAGATTGCCTACAATGAATACAACAAGCTTGTTAGGGAGGGGCACGAAATCCCGATATCTTCCTCGCTCAACTTTGCGGTAAAGTTTTCCTAGCCCTTCCATTACTTTACTTGCCCTTCCATTGCTTTATTTCCTAACATGTTTGCGTTCTTTACTCCGTAGCGAAAGGAGATAAAGAAACAGGCTGACAAAACCGAGGACATTCTGCATGATTGGACGAAGGGAAAAAAGGCAGAAGGCACACTTAAAAACTTCCTCAAGGTATGGTTGAAAATGAAAGGACTATTTACCTTACATGTTGTGCTACACGCTTTAACTTCTCGTTTACTTTATTACAGCGGACGGCCAAAAATATGCGTCGGTTATCTAACCTATTAGGTTGTCATGACCCCGAGTACACAACACTGTCAAATTCTAGGTCCAAGTCGATTTCTGACCCAACGGCTAATCTTGAGGATGACGAAGAGGAAGAGGCCACCTCGGTGGCTCGTATGGAGGATGAGGTATGGGACGACCTTACATTTCTTAACTGCATTAAGTGCCTTTGGTTTGTTTGCCGTACATTTCCTTAGGCATACATTCGTACATGTAGATGCCTCGTATAGAGAATGAGACGGAGGAAGATTACCGGATTCGTTCCGCTTACCTATTGAAGCCAAGGAGGGAGTTCACTCGCTGGACACCGGAGGACTTCCGTAACAAAGGGAAGGCTAATGTTGTCGAACACGAGCCGCCACGTAGGTCAAGAGCTAGTAGGAGGATGAGGGGTCTAGACTATGATGATGATGAAGAAGAAGCGGTGGTGACACAGAAGATGGCTCCGAGGAGGGGTCGACGCCCAAGAACGCGTGGACGGAAGTAGTTCTATGCACTTAGTGGTGTGCGCTATGCGCTGATGTTGTTCTATGCACTATGTGTTGATCTATGTGATGATGTAGTACTATTGCACTATTTGTTGGCACTATGATGTAGTTGTATTGCACTATGTGGACGGAAGTAGTTAATCTATGCACTATGTGTTGCCACTATGAATATCTCTGTTTTTATTCTGTGTATTTGTGTATTTGTTCTGTAAATTTGGAGGTTAAACTGAACTGAATTCAGTTAAGAAGCATAGCGCCTACCTGACAGGCGCTATGCATGTGTAGCGCCTACCTGATAGGCGCTACACTTTGATTTTTTTTGATCCAGCCAATACAGAGAGCAAATCGAGTTGCTTCCGCCGGAAATATCGCTAAGTCAATGTGTACCGCCTACCTGACAGGGGCTATGCACCTGTAGCGCCTACCTGATAGGCGCTACACTTTGGGTTTTTTGGCTCCAGCCGATAGAGAGAGTATACTGAGAGCAAATCGAGCTGCGCCCGCTGGAAAACTCGCTAAGTCAATGTGTAGCGCCTTTCCGATAGCCTTTCCTATCGGAAAGGCGCTACACATTGACTTAGCGAGTTTTCCAGCGGGCGCAACTCGATTTGCTCTCAGTATACTCTCTGTATCGGCTGGAGCTCGCCTATCAGAAAGGCGCTACACATTGACTTAGCGAGTTTTCTAGCGGGCGCAGCTCGATTTGCTCTCAGTATACTCTCTGTATCGGCTGGAGCCAAAAAAACCCAAAGTGTAGCGCCTATCAGATAGGCGCTACACGTGCATAGCGCCTGTCAGGTAGGCGCTATGCCTCTGAACTGAATTCAGTTCAGTCATTTCTTAGTCTAGAGCACAAGGTATACCAGAATTGTATTACAAGTTTGCAAATATAACAGAACTGAGAACACACTCAAAGTTCATCACATACTCATACATGGTGTTTTGCCCTTAAGGGGCTTTACATTCTCAAAGTTCACAACATACTCATACTCAAAGTTCATCACATACTCAAAGTTCATGTCATACTCATACACCACGAGCCTCCGCCATGGCATCCATCTACAAGTCTGGAACACGAGGCCATTTTCCCTTCTTGTTGCGCTCCTCATCTTCGTCCTAGGAACACCACGCCGTCTGACGCTTCCTTTCCTTCTCCGCATCATGAGCCTCCTTAGCGATGCGCTTCTCTTCCTCTTCTTGCTTGTGATGCTCGTCCTCATGTTGCTTGCGCCTTGCCGCCATCTCCTCGTTACGCACAGCTTCTTGGTACCGGCGTCTAACATTGGAACCTCCTTTCCATGGGCCTTGGATGTACGATATGCCCTCTGTGTCCTTTCCGCTTGATCGGCGCAAGGTGGCCTAACATTGGACCTCCTCTTCCTCTTCTCATCTTCCTTCTCCTTTTTCTTCTTCATCTCTTCCTCTTCCTTCTCTTTTTTCCTCTTCCTCTCTTCCTCTTCCTTCTTCCTCTTCTTCTCTTTCGCTTTGTCCTCCTTTTTTCTCAAGCCGCGAGCAAGTTGAACCACCGAATCGAATTCACGAGCAAATGTCTCCTGCCGCTTCCTCTCTTTCTCTTCCTCAACTTTCTTCCTCTTCCTCTCCTCCTCTTCCTCTTTCTCCTTCCTCTCTCTCACCACCGCCAAAGCGTCCGGGTAGACGATCCAGAGCCCCCGGTCTAGGGTTTCGCCGGAGGAAGACCACCGGAGCGTCGGAATCACATGAAAATGGCAAAATTGTTAATAGTTTGACTAGTTAGAATAATTATTTTATAAAATAGAAAATTGATTTGAATCACTTATTCAAATTCAAACACTTTTTATGTTAAAAATTTAGTGAGATCCAAAAATATTCAAAATATAATAGCTAATGCATTTTTAAATTGAAAATGGCAAAATGGTTATTAGTTTCACTAGTTAGAATAATTATTTTATAAAACAGAAAATAGATTTGCATTACTTATTCAAATTCAAGAACTTTTCATGTTGAATTTTTTCTCAAATCCATAAGTATGCAAAAACTGTAAAATTCAAATGTTTAAAAAATATGCTAATTGAATTTTTTTTAAACAGGCGCACCCCTGGGCTGAAAATTTTGAAAAAAGGACCTTTAGTCCCGGTGCGTGTTACACACTAGGACTAAAGGTGTGGCGTTGGCGCGGCGTGTTGGGCGGTGCCGAAAACCCTTTAGCCCCGGTGGGTGGCACGCACCGAGAGTAAAGGGGGGACCTTTAGTCCCGGTCCGTGTAATGCACCGGGACTACTACACAGACCGGGACTAAAGGTCATTCCCCTTATATCACGCGCCCCTTCACTCTCCCACCATCTCCACTCACTGCAGGGGAAATCGCGCGCGAGGACGACGAAACGACGCCGGCAGGCTGCCCGTCCGCGCCGCCGCCGTCTCACCGACGAACGCCGCCGCACAACCGCCTCTCCAGCCGCCGTGCGTCTGCATCCCCGTCGGCCAGGTAATTCCACGTGGATGGCGGCCGCGCGCGCAGTAGATTGGCGGCCGCGCGCGCAGTAGGGGAGGCCGGCGGCTGGCCGACGAGCGTGCGCGCAGCATGTGGAGGCCGGAGGCCGCGCGCGCAGCAGGGGAGGGCGGCGGCTGGCTGGCGACCGCGCGCGCAATAAGGGGAGGCCGGCGGCTCCGGGCGAGCTCCAGCCAGCGAGCAGCGCAGGCGAGCCGGCCAGGGGGAGGTGAGCCGGCCAGACGCAGGCGAGCCGGCCGGCGGCTCCTCTTTATTTATTTTATTTTGTAGAATTGTAATATTATTTTTGTAGTGTAATAGCTAGTATATATAGTGTAATATATTAGTAGTATAATATTAGTAGTGTAATATTATTATAGTATATAGTAGTGTAATATATTATTAGTGTAATATATTAGTAGTGTAATATTAGTAGTGTAATATATTAGTAGTGTAATATATTAGTAGTGTAATATTAGTAGTGTAATATTATTATAGTATATATTATAGTATATAGTACTAATATTAGTAGTGTAATATTAGTAGTGTAATATTATTATAGTATATAGTAGTATATTGCATTATAGTAGTATATTGTAATATTACAGTATTATATATATAGTAGTATATTGCATATATTGATGAATATTATATATAGTAGTATATTGCATATATAGTAGTGCTCGCGGGCCGCCGGACTTAGGGTTAGGGTTAGGGCATCACTAGAATTTTGCTATTGTTTAGTATTATTGTAGCAAATTGCGTGTTCATATTATTGTTTAGTATTATTTTATGCAGCAATATTGAATGAAAAATGTTATTGTGTGCATTTTGTAAAAAACTATTGATCCAATCCAGAGAGACCTAGCACAGGAAGAAATTCTCGAGGATATGATCAACGACACCCCCATGTTAATCCACCCGAATCTCCGTCGATTTATCTGAACCCCTCCGGTGAGGGAGAGGAGGTCGACCGAAATGATGAAGGAGAAGCCGACGGCTCCGGTGGTGGAGAAGCCGACGGCTTCGGTGGACCCTTAACGAAGTCCGGCGAGGTATATATATGAAGTCTGGTGATCAGTAGATGCATTAACTGAGTTGTATATATATAAATTGACGAATGTTTCTTCTCTTAGGCCTCCACATCGAGCAAAAAATATTCCAAACGACGCCCGGCCAAAAATTTGGACGCATCTACGCGTTATACAATTACGGTGGTATCACCACGGGGTGAACCGTTGGAACCCGAAAAAGCTAAAACTGTATTTAAACAACAATATGGAGTTATGGTTAGGGATCGCATCCCGATCACCGTTCGAGAGTGGAATAAGACCAAAGGGGCGAAAGAGGGTGAGTATGTCGCCTACAGGTGCAAAGAGGGTCTTTGGAATGACCTCATGACACATTTCACCCTGCCAGAATGTGAGGATGATGCCGACACAGCTGCATTGAGGAAGAAAGTCAAGCAGTGGACTCTTACGAAGATGGCCGAACTATTCAAGAATTAGAAGAAAGCATTATGGCAAAAGTACCAGAAGACGAAGACTCCTCCTATATTTGAATGCTATCTAACGAAGCAGCAGGCTAACTGGGATACATTTGTGAAGTACAAGGAGTCAGAACCTGCTATGGAAAAGTCGAAAAAAACAAGAAAAATGCCGCGATGAAGAAATATCACCATCACCTGGGGCCAGGGGGCTACGCGGCTGCCATGCCAAAGTGGGATGCTAAAGAGAATGAGCAGCTTGCTAAAGGGATCACTCCAGAACCGATGCGCGAAGAATGGGATCTGAGGGCAAGGAATTGGTTCCTTGGGCATGGGAGTGAGTATGACGAAAGTACAGGGGACCTTATTTGCAGTGACGGGATTAGGATACCCCGGGATACATGGCAGAAAGTGGTGAAGAAGATTAAAGCGGGAACAACAAAGTTTCGTCCTGATAGAGAGAAAGACTTGCTGACAAAGGTCCTCGGGAATGACGAACGCGGAGGACGTGTACGAGGCCTTGGCCCTAGTTATACGTGGGAGATGGGGTTTCCAAAAGATAGAGATACTTATAGGAGCCGAGAGAGAGCAAAGAGGCGATGGCAGGAGGAGGAGGGAGCAGGTTCACCGAGTTGCTAGGAACACTTCGAATGCATCAGCAACAGATTGACGAACTTCGAGGAGTAGCTCACCTGCAAGATCCTGTACTCGATATTACCGCCGTCCCATCTCAGCGGAGAAGCAGCGTGGCTGAATCGGAGGTCCCTTCTGACGATGCACGTATGGTAGATGGCGGTCCCGGCTACCCCGTGGATGGAATCAAGGAGCAGGCATCTTGTGAGCTCCATCAGAAGGTGAAGAACCTATCCATCAAGGTGGCGGTCGGATGTGCTTTACCTTGTCCACCTGGCGCACGCTGGCATGGCAGTGATATTCCAGCTGGCTATGCTAAAGTTGTTGTGGATGAAATCGCAATGGGGTGGGACTCAATGGAGCTTGACATCCCTGGACCTGAAGGTGAGAGGACACTCGGAGAAGTACTGGGTGGTATCATTCTATGGGACAAGAACAACATCAAGCTTCCAGGCTGGACGCCAAAGCCAACACCGCCTCTGAGTCGTCGCATGTCACCTTCACCTCCATCACCTCCAAGAAGCCCACCCCATGACTACGACCACCACAGCCCGAGTCCAGCTCGATCTCCGTCGCAGCCTCCGATTAGTACTAAACGACGCAGCAGCCCAAAACGACAAATGTCACCCCTCCCAAGAGTACCTCATAAGAATCTTCCCATCAGACCTTACGATCGTACTGACGAGGAAACCGACATGATCGTAAAGGCCGAATGTGTTGCGCAACTTCAAAAGAAGAAACCCGAGCCCGCCCTGGTATACACCGAGAAGCAAAAAAGCGTATGCACTTTATTTTTCGAACACAAAATCGCAATATGAATTGCACCATAAGCCAGATGACTATCGACGCACACTTCAGAAGGAAGTGAAGAAGAGCAAATCAAGTAGAAGTGCAAGTGGGAGCAAATCATCATGTCAAAGTGCAACCAAGAAAAGAATGGATGTCCACCAGCTCGGGAAACAGGCCAAAACATCGATCCCACCCCTCCAGGTGTTATCCTATGACACTCCCCAGCAGGATATGGAAGAAGCTAAGAATCTTGCGGCCGCTATGAATGTGACTGTTGAGGAATTGCTAGGTGCTCAGGACGACAAGTTACCCAAGGCTCAGGTAGGCCCTACATATGTCCCAGGGAAGCATCTGGTCAGCTTTGAGCAGTTTCAACAATTGCCAACACAAATGCGTAGTTTACGTAACTGGTACTTGAAAGTCGTAAAGCAGGAGAGAATAATGATCGTGGCGAAAGTCCCACATGACTACTACTTCCGAGAAGAAGAGGTCCATGTTGAGTTTCTAGAACTCTTCTAGTTATACAGTTTCGACGCCCTCGACAAAAGTCTCATGAGTTGCTATTGTCTATACGTTGTTGAATTCATTGTCTATATATAAGTTGTTCATTTTTTCAGTTGTTCAGTTCATTGCATATAATTATCCTCATTATATCCTTTTGTACTCTGTTATTATGCAAAATGAAGATCATGGAATGTAAAAGAAGGTCACTCTTTAGTGTTGGGTTCATTGACCCAGATAAAATACATTGTAAAACGCTAAAGGATAAACCTGAGGAGATGCAGGAAAACCTTCTAAGGTTTTTAACAGAACAACATTTCTGTGACCACATACTGTTTCCTTACAATTTTCGGTGAGGGTCTTACTATGTTGTACACATTCACTTTTTCTTACTCGATGTTAAATGTAATTGATGAGTTACTGATGTATATATAAACGTGTGCAGTTTCCACTGGATTCTCATGGACATTCAACTGGATAAGGGAAGAGTTGAAGTCATGGACCCATCGAAGAGACCCCTGGAACAGTTTAGGGACATGCAGGACATGCTCCAGAGGTAATTTTCGTGCTACATCGGTCTCTTTATTTGATTTCCTAAGATATCACGTAATAAATAACTCATTCATTCATTTTCTTTGACGGGCAGGGTTTGGAGCATGTTCAAGAGTAGGGTTAAGGGTTTCTTTAGTAAGGACCTAACGTTTACTCTGGTCTCGGTAAGTAATACATGATATGTTCGCGCATCTCTTTACTTCTAGTTTCAAGACAATTATGATGCTAGATTATAATTTTGATTGAATTCTATTCTCGTAAAGTGCGTGAGGCAGCCACATGGGATGAATCTATGTGGATTCTACGTTTGCGAGTTCATTCGCACGTTTTCCACTGAGCACAAAGATTATAGAGTCGATGTAAGCAATACATTCACAACATTATTTTGTTACCGTCACTTTTTGTTATCATGATTGATATTCATATTGATCTCCTTTTCTTATATAGTTCGAGAGAATGCGGGATCAGCTCCTACCAGAGAAACGCGTACGAGGAATTGCTGAAGAACTGGAAGGATTCTTGATGAACGAGATGATAGATGACGCCGTGGAATTTAGCGTGAATAGGCGCTACCGATGATCCCCGACCGTGTAATTAAATCGTCGAATTGTGATCTCCATGTAACTATCATGATCATGTATATATTTGTATGCTCGATCTTAAGAGAAGTTATCTTATGTATGCACGAACGTGTACGGTATGTGGTAGCATAGAAAACTATTTTTGAAATGAAAAAGAGAAAAAAAAGATACAAATTGAATTCTCTGCCGCGGTAGAGAAAGTGCCTAAACTTCTGCCGTGGCAGAGAACCATTTTTCCCGGTTCGCAATATGAACCGGGACTAATGGGGAGCACCCAGCGCCCGCAGAGACGGCCACGTGGATACCCATTGGTCCCGGATGGTAAGCGGTCCGGGACTAATGGGGGGGCCTTTAGTCCCGCCCCTCCAGTCCCGGTTACCAGGACCGGGACTAAAGCCCCTTACGGGCCGGGACTGGAGGCCCTTTTTCCACTAGTGATACCTACCTATTAGCATATGCTATTCCAAGTATATTCATGTTTTTATCTACCTTCCAAATTAAACTTGTTATGAGAAAACTAGTGATTAAAGCTCTCATGAACTTGATGGCACACTTTACTTTTATTGCCCTTAATAAACTTGAACCATTGTTTCGTCTATGTTGTATATGCTTGTACTTATTTGTTGGGGATTAGCAGAACCATGTTGTCATGGGGAACGCTTTCAACATTGCACTAGTACTTTGTACCTAGTTGATATCATGCTCTTTTGTCTATGGATGTCGTCGGTGTGAAATGAAAGGGGAGCTTGTAAGTCCATGGATTTATGTATATGTGTTAGAGAAACGCCTAGGCCGCTGGTCTAATCCATGCTGACATGGTGGAAACCTGTAGCGTAACCATAATGAGCTGTCTATGAAGCATTCTTCTTATAAAAAAAGAGTCCTATATTGAGAAAAAAGAAAAAGAGAAAAAAGAGAGATTACGAAAAGAGGAAAGAGAGAAAAAAGCACCATATTCCCATGGTAAATAAGAAGATTGCTGAGATGCTTGTTGTCTGCTTGCCTTGTCATTTTGATATGGGGATTCTTCCGTATCATCGGGCAAGGGGTACCCCGTTGGCGGTTCTCTATGATACACATGTACTTACAATGACAAGAACTTACCGGTGACTAAACTTGAGTAGCATGAGGAGCGAACCTCGTATTCAAGGGACATGAGATTTCTAACTTATACTTCGTCAAGCATATACACCGTAGTTTGTTCACTTTAACCTTAATCACTTCAAGATGCTTATGATAGGGGCAATGATAGGTGAAAGCTATTAAGTACCATAATTTCTGGAAGCTCTTTATGAAACTTGAATCTCTGCTTCCTTCTATGAAGGCCTTTATTTTACTTTTATGTTGAGTCTCCACCTTCTATCTTTATGCACCTACTTTGAGAGCATAGTGGCCATTCTTAGTTCTATGTGCATTGTCCCAAAACTTGTCGATTGATGCATAGCTTTGATACTGCTTGTTTTAAACTATTTGTATCTAGTCACTCTTATGAACTTTGAAGGTGTCCTATGCATTTATGTTTGCTACTCTATGAGGGACAAGCTGAATGCCACTATGCTATGTTTTCTTTATGTGAAACAAACAAACGTCTTGCAAAGCATTGGTATTCATGAATCTTTTCTTTGTGCATTTTCATGTTACAACATAGGTGCTATGTCTTATTGTTAGAACTTCATCTTTCATGCTATGTTGAAGTACTATGATCCCAGCTATCAATGTTTTACAAATACTTTGATCAAGTCTATGATGGTGCATGTCACCTCAAAAAATATTCTTTCTTTTTATCACTTACCTACTAGAGGACGAGCAGGAGTTAAGCTTGGAGATGTTGATACGTTGCTAATGTATCCATAATTTTTGATGTTCCATGCTTGGTGTTATCTACTTTCTTATGTTTTGTCCACACTTTGGAGTATTTCTATACACTTTCTTGGACTAACCTATTAACAAGATGCCATAGTGCCAGTTGCCTGTTTTCTGCTGTTTTTGGTTCCAGGAAAGTCAGAAAATGAATATTCTCGGAATTGGACCAGACAAAAGCCAAAGTTGTCATTTTCCCGGAAGGCTCACGGAGCCATAAGTAGAGACGGAGAGGGGCCACAGGGTGGCCACACCACCCCTAGGCGTAGGTCCCCCACTGGCCGCGCCAGGGCATGGTGTGGGCCCCCTGGATAGCCACCGACCTTGCCCCTTCGCCTATATATGCCTCCCGGGACGAAAACCCTAAATCGTCAAGCCTCCAGCCGCGAAAAGTTCCACAGCGCCGCCGCCACCGAAGGGGAGATTCAAGGGATATAAAGTCTCTGTTCCGGCACCCTGCCGGGACGGGGAAGTGCCCCCGGAGCCATCTCCATCGATCTCCACGACCATCTCCATCGATCTCCACCGCCATCTCCATCACCATTGTTGATTCCCATGATGAGGAGGGAGTAGTTCTTCCTCGAGGCTAAGGGTTCTACCAGTAGCTATCTGTTCATCTCTCTCTATGCATGATCATATTGTGATCATGAGCTTTGTAATCAATTAGATCTACCTTGCTACTCAAGTGCTTTAATATATCTCTGCTCTCCCCATGTGTGTGAAGTTGATAGTGTGAACACCATGGTGGCACTTAGGCTAGAGATTACAAATACTTGTTATGATTTATATTTGGAGTTGGATATCTTTATGAAATTGTGGTGTTTGTTGGACCCATCTAGTACTCAAGGTGACAGTGTGGGGTATCTAGATGGGAAATATGAACTTTGAGGTGTGTTGTTATAGCCCTACCAACGATTAGAGTGTCCAACTGGTGAGTAGTTCAGCGTAGTATCATAAAGAAGAATATATTTATATGAGAGTGTTCACTAGTGAAAGCTAGGCCTTGTTTCTAAGCATTGAAACATCGTTTGCTACTAGATATGTTACATGTTTGCTTGCTTCCATCTCTATTTCAGTTTTCCTTTAGTCTTTTCCCACATCAACCACACGCCATCAAGCTATTTTCTATCACCGTTACCACTTATAATTATCCATACCACTTGTATTTCACTATCTCTTCGCCGAACTAGTGCACCTATACACCTGACAAGTGAATTGGGTGTGTTGGGGACACAAGAGACTTCTTGTATCTTGATTGCAGGGTTGCTTGAGAGGGAATACCTTTGACCACTTCCTCCCTGAGTTCGATAAACCTTGGGTGATCCACTTAAGGGAAAACTTGCTGCTATTCTACAAACATCTGCACTTGGAGGCCCAACAACTGTCTATAAGAATAGAAGTGTGTAGACATCAGAGACCTTGTCACACATCCTCATCGGATGCCCGTTCTCTCGGACTATCTGGCACAAGGTCTTGTCTTGGATCAGATCTACCGCCGGACCTCCGGTTGTTGATGGACCCTTCGCGGAGTGGTGGGAGCTCGTGGTGTGCTCTAGCCCAAGCCAGATGCGCAAAGGGACCTCGTCCGTGATCATGCTTACGGCATGGTTGATCTGGAAGCATCCGAACACGGTCGTCTTCGACAACGAGTCCCCCTCGGTGGCTCCCCTAGTCGGCATGATCAAAGCTGAGGCTAGGTCGTGGGATGAGGCTGGGGCACGAGGGGTGCGTCAGATACTCCCTTAGTATAGCGTTGGCTGCTTTGCCATGCATCCCTGGGACGAGTTGTATGGCGCGTGTGTTGGTCCTCTCTAGACTTGTAAATTGACTCTTTCTTGATCTATCAATGCATCGAAACACAAAGCTTTTTGCGTTTTCGCGAAAAAAAAGAGAGTGGGGAATGGGATCCTTGTTGGGTTTTGGGAAGATGTTTGGTTAGGGGAAGCGCCTCTTTCCCAACAGTATCCTACGCTTTACAATATTGTCCATAGGAAAAATGTGTCTGTGCATGATGGTCTATCTCATATTCCTCTTAACATAGGATTTAGGAGGAACTGGACTGATACAAAATAGGATGCATGGTTGCATCTTTGTCAGAGATTGATGCAGGTTTCCTTGACTAATGAGTCTGATTCGTTTTTGTCGAAACTTACCACGGATGGGGTTTTCACTGTTAAATCTTTGTATGAGGATCTCATGAATGATCATCAGAATCTCTCTACAAAATATTTATGGAAGCTTATGATACCTCTAAAGATTAAGATCTTTATGTGGTTCTTAAATAAAAAGGTTATGTTAACTAAAGATAATTTGGTTAAAAGGAATTCGAATGGATGCAAAAAATGTTGTTTTTGTAATGCGGAAGAAACTATTTAATATCTTTTTATTACATGCCCCTTTGCTAAAATTATATAGCGAATTGTTTATTTTACATACAATCTTCCACCTCCAACTAATATTACTAATATGTTTGGGAATTGGTTAAAAGGGATAGATAGGGCCAACCAAGCTCGCATACGTATAGGGGTATCGGCTTTATGTTCGTCTATTTGGAAGAGTCACAATGCGATCATTTTTAACAGGGTGCGAGTTCATTCTTTTTTGCAGGTTATTATCTCGGCATCCCAATGGATCCAGCTCTGGGCTTTATTGCTCCTGGAGCAACAACAGGCTCGATGGTTTCTAGATGCACCCGGCTGGTGACGGTTGCACAGAATATCTACTGCCTGGATTCATGGCGTCATTTTAGTAGATTGAGAGATATTTAGCCTTTGTATGCTTTGCGTCTTTAGACTTCTTTTTTCTCTCTTCAGATGGTTGGTATTTGTATCAACTATCTCTGATACTGGAGTTGTAATTTGGCACTTAAGATTTTGAGTAATAAAAGGGTTGTGTGCATCCTAGGATGCAGAGACCGGGTTACAACCCCATTTTGAAAAGAAAAAAAGACGATCAATTCGCCAAGGTTGTAGTTAGGCTGACCGAATCACGTATTCGAAGGCGGTAAAGCATAGGAGCAACAACCAAGTCACTAAAACAAAACATAATAGGCGTACAGAACACTTGATTTGAAGATCCTTGAACTGAAACATCATGAATTAGTCCCACCAGTAGTACATACCATAAACTACACAAACAAGACCTACATGTAAAAAAGTGACTCTGCGTGATCATCTGTTTACTATAAAAGATTGCCACATCTGGCAATTTCCCGTAGTGTGAAGTGGTGAGATATAATCAGCATCATGGTAAAGAACAATACCGAGAACAGTTTTGCTTACCTTGCCAAGAAAAAATTGTGCAAGCAACCAGAAAATTCAGAATTTAACGGATGAACTTATGTACAGAGATAAATAGTTCTTTTATCACCAACAGAACTCCAAGAAATGAAGAAAAGAGTGATCAGGTGCATAAATAAACGCGTACGGGACACATATTGATCTTATTCGCAGTCGGATATGGTAGCAAAAAATATATATGGTAGCAAAATATAGACGATAAAATTGCTATCATAGATACACTCAGATAGTGAAGGGGTCGATTGCAAGTTTAGGGCATCTCTAGCCGATCCCTTATATTTAGAGAAGTAAAATAGCTCCCTATCATTTAGAGGAGTATATTTACTCCTCTTAAAAAGTGGTTCTTAATTGAAGCCCTAAATTTAGAGGAGTAAAAAAAGTTTTTCTTTTCTAAACTACCTATTCGACACGAAGTAGCAAGTTACGAAAGTAAAATATAAGTATACAAACCAAACAATTAAACGCCAAACACATGGCACGGTTCAAATTTCAGGGCATGATTCTGTTTTATAAATAAGTAATAAATTAATTAATTTGTATGTATCCACCCGTATGACCCAATAATTTTTTTGAGATCTGTACTGTACATACACATGTATGTGTTGGATTATTACACAGAATTTTCAAAATTAATTCTAGAATATAAGTCATGCCTCTAGCTAGCTATGATCACATAAAACTCTAACATACTAGATGTATTAATAGACATGAATAGTAACGGCGCAGACGCAAGAACAACCATAGTATAACATCAGATCGGATCACAATACATACTGATCAGTTACAGATAAAGTGGTTGTGGTTGCAATGATGATTTTATTTACGACAACGTTCGTGAAGTCTACCCGAAGGCGACGGCGGTTTGCAGTACCGCCCAAGTTAGACGGAAGCCAAACCGTGATGAAGAACCGAGCAGTCGTGCGGGACACTTTCCAAAAAACTTATTTTGCATCTCCCGCACAGGACCGCAAAGACGAGTGGTTCCAGAGACCTGCTCTCCCGTTCACCGGTGCATGCAGGCTCGACATTGAGTAGACTATATGGTCACGGCTCAAGCACAGAGGAGGCAAAATCCGAGATTAGTTTTCGGTATGTGGTGTGCTGTTAGACGTGCAGGCTTATATAGAGCAGTTCAGAAAATCACATACAGGGCACAACTTGGGCAGAGTCCATATCGCGCACATTCGGATCGGTTATAGTAGACCACGATTTGGGAGCGATCCGAATCGACTAACTATTGACACAACTATCAAAACCGCATCAGTTTTCCTGCCCTAAGTGATCTAAGCAACCTTTAGTCAGCGACGTCGGTTCCCCTGCACTCTATCCGCCACTGTGGTGGCTGGAGGGTGGGTGAACCTCATATCGGATGTCTGGTCCCCGTATGGTCTTCGAGTTCTTCGCCTCTCGTGTAGGGGCATCGACGATGATGAGAATAAAGATCCTTCAGCCAACGCTAAATCAGTGAGTGCTTTTTACGGAGGAGCATCGACGGGCTGAAGTTTGGAGTCGACATTCGGGCACTAGGCCTCCGTGTTAAAGGTTTGTCTACGGCGGTGGTGTTTACTCGTGGGGATGATGTCATAGTGCATTTGTGTCCTCAAGTTCCGCCTCTGCCTGATGAAGCTTTGCCAGGTAAGGCCTCGTCGGGAAACTTGTGAGTCAGCTGTCTCCCATCTCCGTCTGTCCGGAGCTCGGATTATCTCCCGCCTCTTCTCGGTACTAGCTTCCCCAGGACGGGGATTTCTGGAGATCGTTGTCGCAGGCATTTTCTGGTCTATATTGACGACTTCCCGACTGCTGCTTATACAAGTGCTTCAGTTTTTCAAGATTTCTCCGGCATGAGCTTTGCTATGTCCGAGACCCGGAGGCGGCATCAAGCTATGCTAATGGCGCGCCGTCGGGAGATGCAGAAGGAAGATTATGCTGAAATTTTCAAGGAAATCATGTTTTATTTCAGTTTGTAAATATGTTCTTGTAAGGGTTAGTAAATGGGGCATTTGGAGTGCCTACTTGCTTATACAATTTGCGTTTTAGCTTGATCTATGATGTAAAATGAGGTACAAACTATATGGTACCACACGGTTATCAATGCACCACATTGGAATTTGCATTATAAAAATAACCATGAAATTGCTCAAGATTAAAGATGATGCTCTTGTACTTATGCTACTCTCTCCGTCCCGGTTTAAAGAACACATATTAGAAATCATTTGTTTTGAAAGAAACATATTAGAAATCATGCAATCTCAAAATACCCACCTCGTAGGCACATAAGCATTTAATTTTAGGTCTATAAAAAAAGCATGTAATTTCAGGGAGAAAGCCAATCAGATGATTAGTTAGAGCGAAATTAGCTCCAATGACGACGCCTAGGATGATTTGTTATATATACTCGTTCTTTAAACCGGGCGGAAGGAGTAGTTGTTTTAAAACTGAAATAAACTTTTGGCAAGGTTATTATTATTTCTTTAACCAGACCCACTGGGGCCCACACGATTCATCTTGTATTTCACGCCCAAACTCCGGATCGGAATCACGACACGATCCTACACAACTCGGTTCCGGTCGCAAGTTAGAGCTCCATTCGGAGTCGGTCTTCCTATGCTTACGTCTATATGTACGAATCAATCAGGAATCGATCGGCCAAAGAGTGTTGAGCGGTTTACGCAATTACAAGCCCGGCACCATGAACCTCGCGACAGCCGCTTGCCTCCCGCGAGACGTTCTCGCCAACGTCTTTCTCCGACTACCGGCGATCCACCTCCGCCGCCTCAGCCGTGTGTGCAAAGAGTGGCACGAGACCATCTCCAGCCCAGTTTTCGTGAACGACTACATGGTCCACGGACCGTGGGCCATGACCCACACCATCGTCTTCCTTGGCAGACGACGCAGCAAGCAGGGAGCTGACGGCGGTGCCAGCACAGACACAGAGCCGCCACGTAAGGGCCAGGGGTTCCTCTTCGACGAGCGGTGGCGGCTGGTGGCCACGTTCACGACCGGCGAGTCGGAGCGCATGGTGGGCACCTGCAACGGGCTTCTATGCTTCCTCGACGCCCACCAGGGCGCCATCCACGTCGTGGAGCCCTTCACGGGCGAGTCGCTCACCCTGCCGATGCCGGCGACAAGCGAGTTGATCTGCGACCCCAGCGCGTACTGCTTTGGCTTCGACCCCGGCTCGAGGAGGTACAAGATCTTCCACCTAGGCCGTCACTTTCTTCCGGACGAAACATGGGAGCAAGATCTGTACGTGTACACGATCGGGGTCGGAGAGAACTGGTGGAGCGCGCGTGTCACCGGTGCACGAGATCCCTGGGTGTCCCAACACAGCAAACCCGTGTTCAGCAGCGATGGATCATTGTACTGGTCCGTTGATACGAATCGACATGGAATTGTCGCGCGCATCGATCTGGCGACGGAGGAGATCACCTTGTCGGAGCCCATCATTGACTATAGTCGCGTGGATGATTGGGGTAAAAGGTTTCATGTGATGACCACGGACTCCGACGACACACCCAAGTGCGTGGTGATGACCGTCGGGCCGTCCGGGGCGTGGGACGTCCTTTTCATGGGAGAGGACGAGGGCTGGCGAAATAGCTGCAAGGGGGGCTTGACGCTGCCCTGCGGACGGTGGCTCGCGTTGCCGCAAGCCCTGCAACGGGGGCACCTGCTACTGGAGGACCGTGACGCTGGCATATACATTCATCCGATTCCGCCGGCGAGTAAGGATGATCTGGGCATGGGGAAACTGCTGCTCAAGATAGGAAATGACGAGGACAAAGAGCCCGCCAAGAGCAGTACGCGAGGATTGTTCGTTCCGGCCCTATTAAACCAGGTGCCGGCCGCGGCCACGCGAGGGCGGGGCCTAGAGGAATGGAGGACCTTTTCCTATGCCCCGCCAGTCTCGCCTGCTCCCTTGGCACACCGATTTGGGTTTCTCGGTCGAGGATTCCATCTGTAAGGCTAACCATAATGAAGAGTATCACGTAAGTATCATGTAGTAGTATTATGCATATGATACTATATCTATATTGTCATATGGTAGTATAGTATATTTATTGATTTGTAGAATTTCAATGTAAAAGTGTGTACAAGGTTTACTTGTGATTAGGATTTCTAGTTTTACGTGTCATGATATGGTATATACCTATGATACTTAACCATCTCTTTCTTCATTAATTGCTATGCCCACATCAGATTTTACCAACATAGCATGCATCATACTAGCTATGATATTCACACTATGGCTAGCCTAATACACCAAAGAAGGAACGCACTCGACGATACATACTCGCTATATGCATGCATGGTTCCTGGTTCCTTCAACTAGTCTTCAACCCACCAGACCGTGTGTGGCTTGTTTCTTTGGAACGTTTTCTTTGCAGAGAATATAGTATATATAACAACAGACAACAAAAATATAATAGGTGACCATTTCCAACAATACAACTCTGTAGAATTTCGATCTTAAACTTGTAATAATAATAGTCATCTAGATGGCTGGTAGTAAGACCAATACAACTGTACTGTCTATCGATCCATCCAGAGATGCCCCTGAACAGCACTTTCCCTACAATCCTAGAATTTGAAGATAAGGCCTCAAAGTTTACACAAAGGACCCTGCATGAACATCCAGAAAAGGAATCGGGTCCTTCTCCACCATCGAAGATGAACACTCCGTCGTGGCCACCTGCGTTGTCGGCATGGACGACACCACTTGGAGACAACGAGGCGATGGACGCCGCTAGGGAGCTCGCAAAGATCCTCCTAGTTGGCTCTCCAATCTAGAGGAAGAGAAGGAGATGGCACCAGCAAGAACCTAGCGCCAGAGCTTGGAGAAGCCGCCCTTCGGTCATGAAGATCAGTAACTGGACGGCGAGCTCCGACCGTCGACTAGATCCTGCTTTGGCTTCGACCTCGGCTCGAGGAGGTACAAGATCTTCCACCTAGGCCACCACTTTCTTCCGGACATAACCTATGAGCAAGTTATGCATGTGTACACGATCAGGATCGGAGGAGGACGCGAGAACTGGTAGAGCATGTGTCTCGCTGGTGCAGGAGCTCCCTGGGTATATTTATTGATTTGTAGAATCTCGATGTAAAAGTGTGTACAAGATTTACCTCCCATTAGGATTGCAAGTATTACGTGTCATGATACGGTATCTACATATGATACTTAACCATCCCTTTGTTCATTAATTGCTATGCCCACATCACTAACATGACATGCATGATACTAGCTATGATATTCACACTATGGCTAGCCTAATACACCGAAGAAGCAACACACTCGACGATACATATGTTAGAAATAATGGGCTAAATAAATAAGCCCATATAAATTTCAGATTTTCCCTAAATCTCAAAGCCCATGTGTGTGGAAGCCCATGTGTGATTTGGCCTAATTTGATGGCAGCTCACATATGAGTGGAGTGGGAGCTAAAGTTTAGTCCCACATGGAAAGTTGGAGGAGAGTTACAGCACCTTATAAGGTGGAGTGGTTCACCACTTAGTAAAGTGAGTGAGAAGAGGAGAACTACACGCGCGCTCCTCCGACGACGCCGCCGCTCGCACGCCCGCCCGCCCGCTCGTCTCGTCATGACGCGACGCGACGCGACGCGCGGGAATCTCGCCGAGCCGAGCTTTATTTTTGCTGCTTGGGAAAACTTGTGCGGTTTTGACAGATGTGTCAACAGTTAGCCTATTCAGGTCGCTCCCAGACACACCGAAAACCAATCTAGAGTTTGCCAACCTCTCTGCTTGTGCCGCCACCGTAGTCTACTCCATCCCTGGCGAGCACCGGCGGACGGGAGAGCAGGTCTCCGGAACCACTCGCCTTTGCGATCCTGTATGGGAGAGGGCGAATAAGGTTTTTGGGAAGCGCCATGCGCCACTGCTCAACTTCTGCATCACGGCTCGTCTTCCATCCAAGTCGGGCGGTGTTGCCTATCATCGTCTTCACCGTCGTCTGCTTCGACCAATCTTCTCCAAGGCTACTACTGCGATTACTGCAATCGAACGGTACGTGCGACGTGCTGTTGTCTGGTTATTAATCATGTTCTGCGAGTACATGTTTAGCTGCTGCCTGTTTCCGTTCATCTTGTTGTTTAGTACATCTAGTATGTTCGAGTTACATGTGCGAGTAGCTGGTATTGTCATGTTTAATATTCTGGAATTAATCAAGGAAATTGTGCCTAATTATCCAACAATCCAAAAACCTTATTATAGGCAATTTTCCGAGATAAACATGGGACACTTGGCCGATGCGATGAAGCCGGAAAATTTTACCGGTGTTCATTTTAAGAGGTGGCAGTATAAGACCACTATGTGGCTGCAAAATCTGAAAGTATTCGAGGCTAGTGAGGGTTTACCTGAAGGAACTATATCTGAACAAGATCAGAACAAGTTCAAGGAAACCAATCTTGCCTTTGTGGGATGCGTTCTGAGTGTTCTTGACAACAGGCTGTTTGATGTGTACCTGCACTTCAAAGATGGCAAAGAGCTCTAGGAGGCACTGAACGCTAAGTTCGGTGTAACAGATGCTGGCAGTGAACTGTACATCATGGATAACTTTCATAATTACAGGATGGTTAACAATCGTTCTGTAGTCGAACAAGCTCATGAGATACAGTACTTTGCCAAGGAGCTTGAAATCCTTAAGTGTAACTTACCCGACAAGTTTGTGGCTGGGTGCATCATTGCAAAGTTGTCTTCTTCATGGAGGAATTTCACCACAACTCTCAAGCATAAGAGACAAGAGATTTTGGTTGAAAACCTGATAGCATCTCTTGACGTTGAGGAGAAGGCTCGGGCTAAGGACACTGCTTAGAAAGGAGGCGAGGGTCAGTCTAGCGCCAACATGGTGCAGAAGAGGACCTTCGGCAAGAACAAAGGGAACTATAAGCCCTCCTTCAACAAGCCTGAAAATACTAAAACCTTCAAGAAGAAGAAGCCGAACAAGGCCGAGCTAGGTTGCTTTACCTGTGGAGAGCTCGAGCACTTTTCCAAGGACTGCCCAGAACGTGCAGATCGTAAAGGGAAAAAGGAGAAGACTGTCAACGTCGTGACTACTAGCAATGCTGATGGGTATGATAATTTATTTACTGTTCTTTTAGTTTTTCAATCACCATGTTGGTGGATTGATACGGGTGCTAATATTCATGTGTGTGCTGACATCTCTATGTTCACTTCTTATCAGGTCACTCGGGATTCATCCGTCCTAATGGGGAATGGGTCACATGCTTCTGTTCATGGTGTTGGCACGGTGGATCTGAAGTTCACTTCGGGAAAGATCGTGCAGCTGAAGAACGTGCAGCATGTCCCTTCCATGAACAAGAATCTCGTTAGCGGCTCCCTTCTATGCAGAGATGGGTTCAAGGTTGTTTTTGAGTCTAATAAAGTCATTGTGTCGAGACATGGACAATTTATTGGTAAAGGATATGAGTGCGGAGGGTTGTTCTGCTTTTCACTTTCAGATTTTTGTAATAAGTCCGTAAACCATATTTGTGGCGGTGTTAATGATGATACCAGTGTTTGGCATTCTCGTTTATGTCACATTACTTTTGGTTTGATGTCCAAGTTGTCCAATATGAGTTTAATTACAAATTTCACTATTGCCAAAGGTTCCAAGTGCCATAGTTGTGTGCAATCAAAGCAACCTCAAAAGCCTCACAAGGCAACCGAGGAGAGAAACTTGGCACCTCTGGAGCTCATACATTCTAATCTTTGTGAGATGAATGGTGTGTTGACAAAAGGTGAAAAGAGATATTTCATGACTTTGATTGATGATGCGACTAGATACTGCTATGTTTATTTGTTGCGCACAAAAGATGAAGCTTTAGACTACTTTAAAATTTATAACGCCAAAGTTGAAAATCAACTAGAGAGAAAGATCAAACGTCTTAGGTCGGATCGTGGTGGTGAATATTTTCCCAAAATCTTCGATGAATTCTGTGAGGAACATGGCATTATTCATGAAAGGACGCCTCCCTACTCGCCTCAATCAAACGGGGTTGCCGAGAGGAAAAACCGCACGCTGACTGACTTGGTGAATTCCATGTTAGCCACTGTTGGTTTATCTAAGGCATGGTGGGGGGAGGCCTTGTTGACAGTGTATCATGTCCTAAATAGAGTTCCTAACAAGAATAAAGATAAAACCCCTTATGAGGAGTGGGCTGGGAGAAAACCATCACTTTCTTACTTGCGCACTTAGGGGTGTTTGGCTAAGGTCAACATACTGATTCCTAAGAAACGCAAACTTGGACCAAAGACAGTGGATTGCATCTTTCTAGGATATGCTCCGCGGAGTGTAGGCTATAGATTTTTAGTACTTAAATCTGAGGTTCCTGATATGCATGTTGATACTATAATGGAATCTCGTGATGCAACATTCTTTGAGAATATGTTTCCTATGAAAGATATGCATAACACTGCTAGAATTTCTTCTGAAATACTTCCTGAAACTAGTGCATCTAGTGAGAATTTTGAGCAACCACGTGAGGAAGAAGTCCTAGAGAAGGATGACAATGAAGCTCCTACACGGAGTAAGAGACAGAGGGTTGCAAAATCCTTTGGAGATGATTTCATTGTGTACCTTGTGGATGATACTCCCACTTCCATTGCAGAGGCATATGCATTTCCTGATGCAGATGATTGGAAAGAAGTTGTTCATAATGAGATGGACTCGATTCTTTCTAATGGAACTTGGGAACTATCCGAACGACCCCATGGCTGTAAGCCTGTGGGTTGCAAGTGGGTGTTCAAGAAGAAGCTAAGGCCTGATGGTACTATTGAAAAGTACAAGGCTCGGCTTGTAGCAAAAGGCTACACCCAGAGAGAAGGTGAAGATTACTTTGACACCTATTCACCTGTTGCTAGACTGACCACCATTCGAGTACTACTATCCCTGGCTGCCTCTTATGGTCTTATCGTTCATCAAATGGACGTTACGACAGCTTTCCTCAATGGAGAGTTGGAAGAGGAGATCTATATGGATCGGCCTGATGGGTTTGTGGTAAAAGGTGAAGAGAGAAAGGTGTGCAAGTTGTTAAAATCTTTATATGGCCTGAAGCAAGCACCTAAGCAATGGCATGAGAAGTTTGACAGAACATTAACTTCTGTTGGCTTTGTCGTTAATGAGGCTGACAAGTGCGTCTACTATCGCCATGGTGGGGGCGAAGGTGTTATATTATGTTTGTACGTGGATGATATCCTTATCTTTGGTACAAACATGAATGTGATAAATGAAGTTAAGTCCTTTCTGTCAAAGAGATTTGATATGAAAGATTTGGGAGAAGCTGATGTTATTCTGAATATCAAGCTGATTAAGCACGAGAGTGGGATTACTTTGACGTAATCACACTATGTTGAGAAGATCTTGAGTCGTTTCGGTTTCTTTGATGGCAAGTCTTCCCCAACATCTTATGATCCCAGTGTGACATTACGGAAAAACAAGAAAGAGCTGAAAGAACAATTGAGATACTCTCAAATCGTTGGCTCACTCATGTACTTAGCTAGCGCGACAAGACCCGGCATCTCTTTTGCTGTGAGAAAGTTGAGTAGGTTCATGTCTAACCCGGGTACTGAACATTGGTGTGCACTTGAAAGGGTCATGCGCTATCTATGTGGTACAATGAGTTATGGGATACACTATTCGGGGCATCCAGTGGTGCTCGAAGGATATAGTGATGCGAACTGGATCTCGGATGTAGATGAACTCTACGCCACTAGCGGGTATGTATTTACCTTTGGAGGTGGCGCGGTATCATGGAGATCTTGCAAACAAACCATATTGACAAGGTCGACTATGGAAGCAGAACTTGCTGCTTTAGACACATCCGCTGTAGAGTCAGAATGGCTGCGTGAACTCTTGATGGACTTGCCGGTGGTTGAGAAACCTATACCGGCCATCCTCTTGAATTGTGATAATCAAACTGTTATTGTCAAAGTGAACAATTCTAAGGATAACGCGAAGTCATCAAGACACGTGAAGAGACGTTTGAAGTCTATCAGGAAATTGAGAAACTCCGGAGTAATTACTGTTACATATATTCAAACTGACAAAAACCTGGCAGATCCCTTTACAAAGGGACTATCACGAAACGTGATAGAAAGTGCATCGAGAGAGATGGGTTTGAGACCCATGGATGTTACACAGTAGTGGTAACCCAACCTTTTTGATCGGAGATCCCGTGAATTAGGACCTGGGAAAAACAAGCTAGTGGAGTGACGGAGGAGAGTATTAGACAACCCTCTCTATGTGAAGATGTACAACTCTCAAAAGCTGTAAGGCAGGTTGGCAACATGCCGTAATGTGTTTCTGTTGGCTATGATTAGCAAAGATGTTGTCCTACAGAGCATTCTTGAAAGAACACACCTATACGAGTTCCGATTGTTAAACGTCGCAATCTATAAGATTTGGGTGATCTCTAGTAAACTCATGAAGAGACCAAATAGTATGACGCATATGTTACACCCGTGGGGTAGGCTATTGGCAGCCAGGTACTAGTTATGACTTTGTGTGAAATCTAAAAGCACCAAACTTGCAATTCAAGGCTCGTCCATTGTTCAAGTTGCTGATAGACGTAGCTCAAGGTTCTAGGCGGAAGTTCAACTTAACAGTCTCTGCTGAAACACTGGTATATAAACAAGTAGCGAGAATTGACAAATCTTCAAATGGGCATTTGAGATCTGGTGGGGGATTGTTAGAAATAATGGGCTAAATAAATAAGCCCATATAGATTTCAGATTTTCTCTAAATCTCAAAGCCCATGTGTGTGGAAAACCATGTGTGATTTGGCCCAATTTGGTGGAAGCTCACATATGAGTGGAGTGGGAGCAAAAGTTTAGTCCCACATGGAAAGTTGGAGGAGAGTTACACCACCTTATAAGGTGGAGTGGTTCACCACTTAGTAAAGTGAGTGAGAAGAGGAGAACTACACGCGCGCTCCTCCTCCGACGCCGCTCGCCCGCCCGCCCGCCCGCCCGCCCGTCCGTCTCGTCTCGTCTCGTCTCGTCAGGAATCGAGCCGAGCTTTATTTTTGCTGCTTAGGAAAACTTGTGCGGTTTTGACAGACGTGTCAACAGTTAGCCTATTCGGGTCGCTCCCGGATCGTGGGCTATCTGTAACCAACCCGAACGTGTGCGCAACGTGGGCTTGGTCCACGACGTGCCCTATGCAGGGGTGAATAAGGTTTTTGGGAAGCGCCCTGCGCGACTGCTCAACTTCTGCATGACGGCTCGTCTTCCATCCAAGTCGGGCGATGTTGCCTATCGTCGTCTTCGCCGCCGTCTGCTTCGACCAATCTTCTCCAAGGCTACTGCTGCGATTATTGCAATCGAACGGTATGTGCGACGTGCTGCTGTCTGGTTATTAATCATGTTCTGCGAGTACATGTTTAGCTGCTGCATGTTTCCGTTCATCTTGTTGTTTAGTACATCTAGTATGTTCGAGTTACATGTGCGAGTAGCTGGTATTGTCATGTTTAATATTCTGGAATTAATCACGGAAATTGTGCCTAATTATCCAACAACATACTCGTATATGCATGCATGGTTCCGGGTTCTTTCAACTAGTCTTCTACCCACCCGACCGTGTGTGGGCTTGTTTCTTTGGAACATTTCTTTGCAGAGAATTAATATCAGACAACAAAAACATAATAGGTGACCATTTTCAACAATACAACTATGTAGAATTTCGATCTTAAACTTGTAATAATAATAGTCATCTAGATGGCCGGTACTAAGACCGATAAATTGTACTGTCTGTCGATCCATCCAGAGTACGGTTTTATAGAGAGGCCCCTGAACACCAGTTTCCGTAAAATCCTAGGATTTGAAGATAAGGCCTCAAATTTTACACAATGGACGCTGCATGAACATCCAAAAAAGCAATTGGGTCCTTCTCCACCATCGAAGATGAACACTCCGTCGCGGCCACCTGCGCTGTCGCCGAGGACCACACCACTTGGAGACGACGGGCGATGGACGCCGCCAGGGAGCTCGCAAAGATCCTCCTAGATGGCTCACCAATCTAGAGGAAGAGAAGAAGATGGCACCAGCAAGAACCTAGCGCCAGAACCTGGAGAAGCCGCCGGCCATGAAGATCAGCAACTGGACGGCGAGCTCCGACCGTCGACTAGATGCTGCTTTGGCTTCGATCTCGGCTCGAGGAGGTACAAGATCTTCCACCTAGGCCGCCAGTTTCTTCCGGATGAAACCTAGGAGCAAGTTTTGTAGGTGTACACGATCGGGATCGGAGGAGGAGGCGAGAACTGGTGGAGCACGCGTGTCGCTGGTGCAGGAGATCCCTGGGTATCCCAACACAGCAAATCCGTGTTCAGCAGCGACGGATCATTGTACTGGTCCGTTGATACGAATCAACATGGAATTGTCACACTCTTCGATCTGCTCGCGCTGAACCCGTCGGAGGAGGGAGGAGAGGGAGTAACGGGGCCGCGAGGAGATGCTCTAAAAACATACACTTCATGATTTGATGTAATGATTCGGATGATTTGATGTAAAAACTATGAACTGTGCATCTACTGTTTGCGTTTGATCTTGCAGTTGCATATGAAAAAATTGCCTATATTTTACAGTTTGTGTTTGAGGGCTCCATTCCATGCCTGCAATTTCCTAACCCTTTTACGGATTTCCGTTTAAAGGTCCGTTAGAGATGCTCTGAAAACATACATTTCCAGATTCAGGCTTATTGCTAACTACCGATTCGACGGGAGATGCTCTAATATCAGGGAGTATATTTTAGCCCGGAGCTGAAAAGGACAGGCCGGAGATTGAGCCAGCAGATGCCAGAAACAAAAGAAAGCTGGAGTTGGCTGATTCAACGGTGAGCTAGTTTTGTCGTTTGCCCATTGGGATTTTGTGGGATGATGGTCAGTCACAGCCAAGCTCACAGCTTCGTCTTCTTCCCCACCCTCACCTTGTAGTCTCTGTACGCTTATGTCCTCCGGCACAGCTCCTTCAGTGATCCTTCCTTCACCAGCTGCTCGCCAGGATCTTTTGCGGTGCTTTGGCAATGGCGGCGACGAAGCCTGTCCTGTACAGCGCGTGGATGAGTTCCTGCTCCTACCGGGTCCGCATCGCCCTCAACCTCAAAGGTAACTACTCCCTCCGTTCAGAAATATAAGACACTTTAGCTTTATGAAACGAATGTATTTCCAAACGGAGGGAGTACGAGAGTCAAAACACCAACCCGTAGATCCTTACTCCACAGTATACTAGTCCTAGATGTGCGGCTTGTCTGAAACTCGTATGGTTCAGGACAATCTATCTACAGCAGCTGTGCTAAACTGAATTAGGCAGGCGCCGTTACAGGGTGTTGTTAAAGGGTTCTGCGCTAAACTGAATCTTATGAATCTCGGGTGTAAGAACTAAGAAGATAATCTAGTCTATACTCTAGAGTCATTTTAGTGATCTCATCTCTTTTTCATCCAAAGGGCCTCTTTAGTAGATATGATTAATTCCTTTCACTGTAGGTATTTTTACTACTCACTCTGTCCAAAAATAAGTGACTTGTATTTATCTAGATTTTCATGCATCTATACGCATTTTAGTGCGCCGTCCTGGGAACTCGTCGGCGGTGAGTTTGGAAGGTCGACACAGTGAGTGCAGTGTCAGGGACATTAACATCCTGAAAAAGATCTATAGTTTCCTAAATCTTGAATAGCGAGTCTACGCAGTTGGAGAACAGTTATCAATCAGGATTTCTATGTAGCTTATTGCTACCGACAAATGGATATGGACCTACATGTTCATCTTTCACAGCTGAATGTTTAACGGCGCTGCTCAATTGCTCAAAAAACTCAGGGAGCATGAACTGATTTGGCCTTCCTCTCCATTCCAATTTCCACACCTCGTGGAAGCCCACTCTTGTCAGGCTAGTGCTGTGTGTTGGCCATGCATGGCGGCGACCAAGCCTGTTCTGTATAGGAGTGGCTACTGGCTCACCTCCTGCTCCTACCAAACCACCAAACCGTTAGACGAAAATCACTTGACCCTTATGACTCCATAGACCTAATGTGCCTTGTCTGAAACTCGTGCTGAAGATTTCTTATGCAGAAGTCATGGGGTTTGGTACTTGAGATATAGTTTTAGCAGATGTCACAGCACGGTCCACTCGATAAATCCAATTGGAATTGCTGAAATAAGACCACAGATTTAAATACTCAAGTTCAAAGCAGTGTCTATTTCTATTAACATTTCTCGTTGTATTTGCTAATTATACTATGTTCTCCAATATGAAGGCGTGGACTATGAGTACAGGGCAGTGGCATGGAATGATCCAGGTTAGCAGTAAGATATACTCCTACCTTCTTCTATGTTTTACATTTCTGAAGTCATTGTCTGAAATAGCTAATAGAAATATCTTTGCTTTCTAAAATGATTATTGTGCAGTTCTCTTTCTATTAAGTAGGTATAATTTATTCCAGTGCAGCACTTCGACTGTCCTCGTGTTCATGCTGCAGATTATGAGAAGATCAATCCAATTAAGTATGTCCCGGCACTACAAGATGGGGATGTCTTGGTTTCAGACTCTCTTGCAATCATATTGGTGAATAATAGTAACTCTTCATCATGTTTTTCATTTTGTCTGGTCCAGCCTTCTCTATCATTATTACCTATTGACAACATAGTTTTCTTGCTTTCTGATGCGAATTGAGCGTAGTATCTTGAAGACAAATATCCCCAGCGCCCTCTTTTACCTCAAGATCTGAAAAGAAAGCTCTTAATCTGCAGGTACATGTTTATCAAGAGTTCTTTTTAGACCCAAGGCTCATTGCCCGGCTTTATATAAATTATTTATTTTGTTCTTTGATTTTCTTATACTGAAACCAATTGCAGTGTCCAATAAGTTTTCCAAGCCATGTTTGCACCTATCACTTACTACCTCCATTCCAAAAAACAAGGCATATAATTTTCGTCGAAATTCAAACAGTCTAAAGTTTGACCAAACTTATAGAATGAAAATTGTCAGTATTTAGAGTAAATTCCACTTTATGCCCCCTAGTTTATAATTTGCGGCACTAATTACCCCATTTAACAATTTTTCATCCAAATTACCCTATTTAGTGAAAATTTTGCCAATTTTTACCCTTTTAAATATTAAAAGTGTTTGGCGCCGTCAGATCGACATGGCGTACCACGTTTATAGTTTTCCTAGTTTTTTCTACAGTCCGGACAGCTGCAGCAACAACCTTGAGTGCTCAATCGTTGATAGGCTGCTGGTGATGCAGCTGATTGTCAAGCGTGCCATCGCTGCAACTGCGCTGCTCGTGCTGTTGCTTCTCACTTTGGCTGCTCGTGTTGTTGCCGTGTACTTCGGCGAGGAAGGATTGTGACTAGATGCATGTAGTGAAGCTAGTGCGGGTGGTGTATGTTAGGAGTATTAATTTTCTGATGTTCTCAATACACGTGAACTCATGAATGAATTTGAATCAGATTACCTACCATACATGGCTTGGAAATTGAAAAGAGTGTATGGAACAAAATTTCACCGTGGAGTGACAAGTCGGTACAAAGCTTGCGTTCAGCGACAGAACTGACTGCTCAAACCCACCCATCAAAACTCAAAACGCCCTAAATATTTAAAAGGGGTAAAAATTGGCAAAACATTTACTAAATGGGGTAATTTGGATGAAAAATTATTAAATGGGGTAATTACTGTCAGAAATGACAAATTAGGGGGTAAAAGTTGGAATTTACTCCAGTATTTACAAGAAAAATAGAAATTATACGAAATTATATTACATGATGTATCTAATGGTATTAATTTTATATTATAGACGTTGATTTGTTTTCTTATATAAGCTTTGTCAGATTTTATGTTGTTTGACTTTTAGGAAATTTATACGCCTTCTTTTTGGGAATGGAGGTACTAATGATGAAAAGGGTAGAGGGCCAACAAAGTTCTAGAAATATCATGTTTTTGGTTACTTGTTTCATCATGCAATGTTTATCTGTAACTTGCGAACCCAGTACATATAATGTTCCGTACTTGTTGCAGATCGCAAGCATTGTGTGCTCGAGCATTCAACCTCTTCAGTGCTACGCTGTAGTCGTAAGTTCACTTTACAACCAGCTGTCTTTGACAAAAGATTGTTTTCTTCCACAGTACGGTTGCAGTTCTCCAAACAAAACCTTATTCCGAGAAATTCTTATCTAGGGTTTAGTTAACGGAAAATTAGGTTCCAAAGAGAGTCTTCAGATAGTACATCATTACATCGACAAGGGATTTAGAGGTATGATTTCACGCGCTCTCTTATTGATCTTTCTATTTCACATCATATCACTCATATGAACGGAGAAGCGGCAGTGTACCATGAAAAATGGGGTTGCACGTAGTACCTAACATATATTTCCTCTGTCACCATAGCAATTGAAAAACTGCTGGAAGGATGTGACAGTGAATTTGCTACTGGCGATGAAGTCCAACTGGTTTGTGCTTTGCGCTCAATATTGCTATTCATAAACTCCGCTTTTATCTTAACAATCCATTTTGTATATAAATAATAATATTTCTTTCTCGATTCCCGGTACACTGATAAGCCCTCTGTTATATGGTTCAGAGATGCATTCAACATTTGATGATCAATTTAATCCTAACTTCGAAGATGACACTTAAATTGCTAAACTATTAGTTTTTTACTTATTAACTAATCTTATGTTGTGCTATTTGTTTGTTTTGACAGGCGGATGTATTCCTTGCGCCCCAGATACACGCTGGTGTGACACGCTTCCAAACCGATATGGTACAGTAATTCACATCTATTGCTCCATGCTTCCGCATGTTTAGTTAACCATCGCCCTACAACTATTTCTTACATCTATTGTTTCTTTCCTCGCAGTCAAAATACCCGCATTTGGAGAGATTCTACAAAGCGTACATGGAAATCCCTGCATTTCAAGTTACATGCCCCGAAAACCAGCCAGATGCGCCTTCGTCTTGACAGACGTCGAGAAATGCTGCTATTTTTGAGGTGTGTGCAGTAAAACCCTCTTATAGACGTGATTACGTGTTGAAATAATGCAATTCCTTTCAATTGGAAAAGAATAATAGGACGCTGCTGTTAATTCATTTGTAATTTTGTATGTACACTTCAGGTGCAGAAGGATACTCCATTACGCTGTTCATTGTGCCCGTGACAAATAAAACTGGAATGCCGTCTGTGTTCACTACCACTGGGAGTGAACATACTGATGGGGTCTGCATTGCTGGTTTCAGTACTTCTATTTTCTTTGTGCAATTTAGAAATGATTAAAATAAACTCGAGGTAATGGACGTGACAGCATAAATCACTTTGGTCACTCTATTTGGAAAACCTCAAATAAAGGATAATACTTGGCGAAATGTCCCACGTACTATATAGTAGCCACTATGTACTGTTTCGAGCATTTTCTGTTATGTGGCATAGTTTGCGTGGGTTGGACGGATCACCTAGGCTATCAGTGTGGCGTCGAAGGGTTTTAACAGTTTAGCTGCTCTTTGTCGTTCCAGCCGGATTGCTTCTGTCCCTCAATCTCCTACCGCCAGTTGTGTCTCTGAGATTTCTCTTTACATACAATCTTGCAATTCACCTAAATCAACCCATAGGCCATAGTCCACTTCTTTCTCTCTTCATAAGTCATAAAATTAATCATGCATTTAAATGGTTAACCGGAAGTCCGAGTGCGAATCCAGTTTCACAATCGTCTTCATCTTGATGAGGTCTTCCAAACAAGAGCAATGTTCCATATGCTTTTGAAATTCAGATTTTCCATGTTTTTCGTGCAAGGTTTTTGAAGCTCATGGAAGTTACATATGAGTTCAACGAGTTATATTTGTAATTTCTCTCGAACAAAAGCATGTCCTAGAACTTAGTCAAACCTTTAGAAATTTTTTGAAACCTCTTCAAATTAAACCTTTTGAAACTTCGTGAAACGTGGATTCGACATTTTTGAAATTTCAATTAGTCCTTGATTAAATCTCACTAGGAAACCTTTCAAATCTTCGTGAAACCTGGGTTCGACGTTTACTCAGACCTACATCTGTGACATAAGCATATAATATGAAACGGCATACTTTTATGCTTCAGGCACTAATTACAATAAGTAAAAAATATATATATCACCCCTCCCGTAACCCTCTCGTGGCGACCCCCAGGCGCCGCCGGAGGGCCCCCATATTCCGCTGCCGCCAACCTCCCTCCTCTAGATCCCATCCCTCCGCCGCTGCCACCGGCGTCGGCCGCGGTGGCGGCGGCCCCCTAGTACCTAAGGTGCTAGGGGTGGCGGCTACAGCGGTCTTCTTTGGATGGGCGGCTAGGGTGGCGCTGACGGAGTGGATGGGGGGCGGCGGCGGGTGCTCCCGCAGCTGCTTCAGGCAGAGGCATCACGTCGTGGGCCTAGGGCGTCCGCCTAGGCCCGTCGTCTTCCGGGCGGCGCGGATCGAGGGCTTGAGGAGGAGGAGGTGTCGTGGTGGCAGCATTGGAGGCGATCTTGCAAGGACTTCCTCAGTGGCGCTGACGTGCGGCCGCCATGGCGGGCGGCGGTTGCATCAGGTTTACCCGGATCCGTGTTGGACCTCTGGCTACGGAGGCAGCTCCACGTTGGGTTCTAGCGAGCCGCTTCGGTGGCATGCTGGATTGTCTTATCCTCTACCTCCGGCTGGTGGCGAGGGGGCTGTTGTCTCGGACTGAATAAAGGGGGTGGTCCTATGGTTCATCTCACGCCAAGACGAAGAACCGCTTGATGTTTGTCTCCATTGATCTGGTTGCAGTGTCGTGTTCCAGAAGGCTCCGCCGGTGAACTCCACGGTGCGCATATGACGAGAGATCGCTGGATCGGGTGGATTCGGTCGTGCGCACCCATGTTTTTAATCTGGATGTTTAGGTTTTGAGGGAGCGCTTCGAAGCTCTGTTGGATGTTAATATCATGGGGCATGTTCTTGTTCCATGGTGCCGACGGAGAATGTCATGAAGACCGAGATCTTAGGACTGACAATGGTGGTTCGAGTCTAGGTGGTGATGAGGAACTGGCTTGGTGACTCGTGACTTGGTGTAGTGGTATGCAAGCGGGGGGCGATAGTACAAGTGAAGGTCATGGTCCTATCTTTCAGGGTGAAAACTCAGGGTCTGGCCTTAATTAGTTGTGCCTGGCAATGGCCTTGTTGAATGTATTCTTTTGAGAGCGTAGACTTCCTTCAGGATGAAAACCTAGATCTTTGATCGGGCGATGACGGTGTTTGTGCACTGTTCCCTTCTTGAAGGCGTCGTTTTTGGAGAATATGCACTTCTGGTGCTGTCATGGTGGTGGTAGTACTGCTGTTTCAATGAATGAGGAACTGTAGCGGGACTTTTCTTTTTGTAATTCTTCTTTCTTTTTTGGCTGTGTGCATCCGTATGCCGCTAGGGCAATGCGTTGTTGTAGAGTCTGGGTGTAATTGGTATCCTCTGATATTAATATATGCCCCTTTCCAAAAAAAATAGAATTTAGCGGATGTTATTTGGTTACATGTCAAAAATGCTTGTGCTAGTCATACCAATTACAGTGGATGAATATACCAAAATCTATTCCATAATACTCCCTCTATTTCTAAATGTAAGGTGTATAGTTTTGGCACGGAAATTAAAGAGCGGACCTGAAGGGTAAGTTACAGAAGTTTTGGGCGAGATTACACCTCACTAATTAGCATGAGAAAATATAGGAGCTTGCCTGGGATAAGTAAATATAATCAAATCCCTAAACATATTATCCATGTGTTTCAATGCAATACACCTTATATTTTGAAATTATTATCGAAAATGTTGACTTTTAACTAATCATTAGGCGCCTTACATTTTAGAATGGAGAGAGTATACGAGTAGAGAATGGGTGTTTTGCCTGGTATTATTTTTGTACATAGTATTTTATGGCCATATTAGGCAAATTGGCCGTAAATAAATTATGATACACTTAAATGCTGATTGATGAGGAAACATCATCAAATGCACACATGTATAAATGTTGCAAGGCACCAATGATAAGCGTGTTTCTCTTGTTCTTTGATGGTCATATATTCAGTTGCAATTCGAGCTCAAAGGTGAGTGTTCCATTTGTTGACAGAACAACACCCTCGAACATGGGCGTGAGGGCAGGGGCCATCTTTGACGATGGATGGGTTGCAGGATGACGTAGTGTATCCTTGTTCGAAGCAGATAAAGGCATTCTCTTCTGATGGTGTGGCATCTTGCTCCTCTGCTTTGTCTGGATCTACCCTAATCAACGAATGTTACGGTGTTTGAAGACCTCGGTGTTTGTAGGTTGTGTGTATTTTGTATTTTGTTGTTTTCTTTTTTATGTTTGTGGTCTTTGTACCTATTTTCCTCAGTGCCTTGTAACTATGGCAGTGCGTGGATTTATTAATTTAAAAATAGGTATAATGCCTTCAGTTTAAAAATATAGCCAGGGCTTATTTGAATGGAAGCAAAAACTTATGAATTTTTGTTCTCACTTCTTGTGACAAAGCAATCCCGGTACATATTTGCAATATTCATCTTTCTAAAGTAGGACAAAACTTGTGAGCGGCTTTGTTCTGATACCAAAGTTGTCGGGACCCTAGATGTGTATTTGAGATGCTATCAATGAGGGTTAATAGGGTTTCAGTCCCAGGCCGAAACACATCGGCAAGCAGGTTTCGAACAACATTGGCACTAGAAATTTTCGAAGCGACTTGCTAATCATAACCTGTTCTACATAACCATGAGCTCAAGCGCCTTAAACCCCTCTCGTGCACTTTATATCCATACATGCATCATGGACGAGATGGGTAACCATAATCAATCGGTAACACAATAGTGACTCTACAACTGAACAAGTAATACAGCAAGCTCTTAGCAGAGCAAAGAAGTTGAATATTACACACACAAATCACTAACCAAACAGTACATCAATCAACAGAAGAAAGTTATGCCATTACACATAGCAAGCTTAACAAAAGTCCTAATAGGCTACAATCATTTTTCCCTGCAACATCCCATTCTGTATCCCCAAGCTACTCTCCAATGTCAATCTCCATGGTGAACTCATCTTCGATGGCATTACTTACTCTTCAGAAAAACAAAACAAACCTTGTACAGGATGTACTCCACAAGACCTACATAACATATTAGCTACATGCTCGGGTATGTAAGGCTTTCTATGGAGTTACTTTTTGGTAAAGAAAGATTTATTTGTTTGAACAAGTAAGAGAATAAGCTTGTCTACTCAGAACATTTAAAAAGGGGACAAGAGAGAGATATCCCCTTGTAGGGTTACAAGAGAGTGATATTATCATTTGAACCTATCGTCTAGGATCACCTCCTCGATCAACCTAGAGGAAGAAATCCAAACGACATTTATTTTCCAAGGTTTATGATTAGGTTAAAGTTATCTATGATCACATAATCCATGTCCAAGTCGTCCATAACCGTGGACATGGTTTTTATCAAATATTTCACCATGTAGGAGTACAACTTTACTCACATTTGCCGACCAACTCTTAGCGCCACAATGATTAGCACACTTTTAGGGGTGTCGGCAAAGGGTGTTCGGCTACAACCTTTACCCTATGCTGACCTTTTCCATGAGCCATTCCAAAAGGTCTAAGTCCACAGTCATAATACGGGCATTCTCCGAAGAAGAACCGTTTTGTGTGCAAGGGTTAGTTTATCAAAGGAGTGCACCTCAAGCAACCAGACCGTGTTCCTACATGATGCACTGCTTTCAAAGTTTCTCACACACTCATTTTTATGTCAAATGGAAAACTTGAACTATGTGACCCATGTATATCTCTAAGAAAATTATTTAGTCGATGGGGTTGTCTAGTTAGTCCCATGAGTCGTGCGCTCAGTGTTGGATCAAGAGGGGATAACTTGGGTCCTAGGAGGAAAGGACGAGACAAAGAACCACATCCCGATGTGGCGGCCCATCCAATCCTTTAGGCATGTTTAACCGCATCACTAATCATACCATGTCATCCTGGAATATTCATTTGCAACTATCATTCAACAATAGGATGGACGAGATTAAAGATCAAAGCATATCTAAGCATAACATATATATAAAGGCTCTAATAGATGCACAAGCAAAATTGTAGCACTGAATCAAGATATTTAGGCGACAAGAATGGACATATATCAGATAGGATCACACTATCTATCAAAAAAGACATTGAAATCGTATCCATAAATATCAAGAAATTTAATACTTTGAAAACATAGGTTCAAAGATGAATGGGATTACGCTTTCCTTGTTTGTTGATAACTAATTATGCATTTTCGGGTTTCATGTTCTTGACTTTGTTCACAGATGGAAAAGTATTGATATTTGGTGTGGTCAACCTGGATCTTGGACATGTTCATCACATCATCTCCGGATCCTACCGAGAATAAGCAAAAACACACTAGAAAGAAAGGAAAAAACATTCAATCATTGCATTGATGGACGCAAATAAGAATGATGAAATGATACGGTTAAATGAAGTTGGAATGCACAAGGTATATCATTTCCATACACCCCGGATATTAAAGAAAAGTATACCTTTTTTATTATAAACAATCTTCAAAGTTGTTTGAACATGCACAATTTTGATACAAACATTTAGATCTCATTTTCTAAACATTTTTATGTATTATGCATATTTTTGTATAAATAGATAATTACTTATGAATTTTACAAGATTAGCTTTTTCTAAATTTTTGGAAACAATTACATTATGATAGATGGACCCGGTATCAGGAATTTATTAATTACAGAAATCGTTTACTCATGATGTCAGCATCTTCGGCAATGAGGATGATGGGGGAGGGCACACGTCTACGCGCGAGTAGGCGTGTTCGACGTAGTTGTTGAAGGGGAACCATTTTCTGGCAGAGCCGCTACCAAATGGTAGTCAGCATGACGCCGACGAGCATGTCTTTAGTGGCGGACTGCAGATCAACAGGGAGTGTGAACCATAGAGATAGACAGATGGAGGAAAGGCCCTTACTGACCGTCGGCTCACCTGGATGGTGAAGGACGGCTAGGACAGGCCAGCGGAGGCCAAACGGTGTTGGAGCCATCCGAGCCGAGCGTCGGTCGGATGCGAGAATGAGGAGGTATGTGGTGTTAATACACGACGCCCAACGTTCATACCTTTGGCGAGGATACTGGAGAAGGTATCCCAGACATGTCAGATGGCTCATCAGAAGGTAGCGCATACATGTCGGGGATGGCTGGAGCAGCGAAAATTTGTGGGTACGAAGTTAGGGTTTCGGGAGCTCAAGGGGAAGAACAAAGAGAGCAAGAGAGAGAGGAGGAGGAGAAATAGAGAGGCCTAGGCGATCTTATCCTCATTCCTAGAGCTCGGAGGTGGCGATGATCACAGTGTCAGATCGATGGCGATGTGCAGGACACGTTGGTGTGTGCCTCACTAGAGAATAAGACAAAGGAGTCTTTGCAAAAAGACCCTAATTTTTTTGAAGTTCTGGAAACTCTGAAAATAGCGGTATTTTCAAATCCTTTTGTTGTATTTTACAACCATTTGAAGTTTCAAAATTATTTAGAGAAATGGGGACAATAATCACTGGCCCTCCTAACATATTAGGGAAGCTCCACACGTTTTTATTTGGGATTTTGGAACATTTTCGAGGAGTTAAATTAGACTAAACAATTAACACTGGTAGAAAGTGGGTCTTTGGTCCAGCGCCCAAATTCCATTGGTCCCGGTTCGTTTCCATAATTGGGACCAATACCAGGCATCGGTCCCGGTTCATGCCGCCTGGGCATTGGTCCCGGTTCATCTCTAAGCATTGGTCCCGGTTGGTGGCACGAACCGGGACCAATGCCCCCGTGACGCACACGTGGCGCTCTGCTGGGCATTGGTCATGAACCGGGACCAAAAACCCTGTGACTGTCAGCAGTCCAGGACAATTAATGTAAATTAATTCGGGGAAGAAATTAATTCGAGGTAGAAATTGAATTGATCAGTATTTTTGAAAAAATCTTTCACAAATTAATCGAGACAAGGATCTAAATTGAGACATTTTATTATTCGACCACAAATTTTTCCATACAAAGCTGCGACTTTACAAATTTTCCTAGTCGACAACACTTCCACCGCCGCTGTCCTCCGAGCCGTCGGCTTCCTCGTCAACGTCGGACGAAATCTCCACGATTTCGGCGTTGTTTGGGGGACGGAGCTCCTCTGTGCGCCTAGTGGCATCGATGGCGGTGTAGATGGTCTGTCCAGAGACGGACCAGAACATCTCCCGTCCTTCTTGGTTGCGGCGATCCGGGTGCACCACGCGCCCGTCCACGATGCGGTTGCTAAGCTTGGCCTTCCGCTCCTTCTTGAACAGCCGGGCCAGTACTTGCTGGCCGCCGCGTACCGGGGCAACGCCCTCATGCACGCGGGCAGCTGGCGGCGACGCTCTGCGATGACGTACTCCATCTCGTATCCACGGGGGTTGAGGAGCGAAGCCACCGGCACACCCGACTTGCTGATGCGAAATCTGGCGGGCACGGTGGCACGCGGCGGCGCGAGGATGCCGTAGTACGCAAACATCGCCGCCTCGTAGTGGTTGAGCGTGGGCACCTCCATGACGGCGCGGTGGAGATTGGAGAGGAAGGAGAAGCGAGACGACGGCGTGGTGGAAAGGCGATGGCTAAAGGGGTGGGGTGGAGAGGGACTGCAGAGAGGCCGAGGCGATGGCGAAAGCGAGCGTTGTGGCCTCATATTTATACACGGGGACGACGAAGCGACGGTGGGCATTGGTCCCGGTTATTTCCACGAACCGGGACCAAAGCCCCTCCCGAGCAACACGTGGCGGCCCAGCAGCGCGCCCCCCACCCAGGTCATTGGTCCCGGGTCGTGCCATTAACCGGGACCAATGACCTGGGTGGGGTGCGAGCTGCTGGGCCGCCACGTGTCGCGCGGGAAGGGCTTTGGTCCCGGTTCGTGTCAATAACCGGGACCAAAAACCCTCCCCTGGCTATATATAAGCCCAGCACTTTGTCCACCAAATTTTGCTGGATTGTGTGTGAGGTGTGGGTGCTAGCTTTTTTTTTCTTTGATTGCACACAAGGTGTTCGACGAAATGTCCGAGCCACACTTTCGTTCGCACAACACGGTATCCTCGGCTGAGGTTAGCAACCTTATCTTCTTTATCTATAACTGATACAAAAATATTGCATGTGTCCATGTAGGGTGGTCATTTTACTATTCACGATGTTATTGTAATGGTTAATTATTTTGATGCAGATCGATGCACGGATGCGATGGATGTATGGCAACCAACGCCATTTCGATTTTATTGCAGGCCTCCATAAATTTATCGATTTGGCTAAGGCAAACAAAGTGGATAATTTTATGCCTTGTCCCTGCGTCGACTGTCGGAACGTGGCGGAGCACTCTGCCCCGAGAATCCTTCAAAGCCATCTGCTTCGGAGAGGTTCCATGCCCGGATATTATTGTTGGGCCATGCACGGAGAAAGAGGGGTTAGGCTGGAAGAAAATGAAGAAGAGGAGGATGATGACAGCTATCCTATGTCCCCTGAAGAATAGGTGATACTGCAATGGAAGACAATGAAGAAGAGGGATGCGGCAATGAAGAAGAACAACGGGCATCGGATGAGCCCGCTGACGGGCAACGTGTTTGGAAGCCAGAGCTTACATTTCAACCATTGACTGTAAGTACTACTTGCTAGATCCACGCATCTCTTTGATTCTAGTTTCAATACCACCATTATCATGCTTGATTATTATTTTGATTGAACTCCGTTCTCGTAAAGTGCTTGAAGCAGGAAGCCGGGAATAACTTATGTGGATACTATGTCTGCGAGTTCATTCGCCAGACGGCTAAAGAGAAGGGCACAGACAAGAACATCCAAAAAAATGAAGTACGATAAACAATAATCACAACTTTATTTTATTACCACCAATTGTGTTTACTTTCATTCATATATATTGATCCCCTTCGTTATATTAGATCGAACGGATGCGGGACGGTCTTCTATCACAAGAACGTGTGCAAGCAATTCAAGAGGAAATTGCCGGATTCTTGTTAGAACAAGTCATAGATCCGAAAGGAGAATACTATTACCCGCTTCACTTGGAAGGATGAAGTGTAAAAAAGAAGATGTAAATTAGATCAAATTCGTGTGAGAGTATCGTTTGTAATTATAATATGTTTCGACCAAGAAGACGGATGAGACGGTGTATATATTTGTGATCATACATGATGTGTAATATATATATCGTGGTTTCATTATTGCTGTATATATGTAGGACCATTAAATTGATAAAAAAATCCTGTTGCGGTAGAAAAATAGCCCGAAAATCCTGCCGCGGCACAGAGACCAACGATCCCGATTCGTGCCAAGAACCAGGACCAATGATCCACCCCCGCCCGTCTCTAGCGCTGCCACGTGGAGACCCATTGGTTCCGGTTTGTTCCACGAACCGGGACCAATGATCCACCCCCCCCCCCCCATCGCGCGCTCGCCCACGTGGAGACCCATTGGTCTCGGTTCGTGCGCGAACCGGGACTAGCATTAGTCCCGAGTGATTGGTCCGGTTCGGGAACCGGGACCAATGGCCCTTATGAACCGGGACTAGAGGCCATTTTTTCACCAGTGTAACCCAATTAGGGTGGTTTTAACTTCCCTTTTCAAAAAAAAAATCTTGGAGGTCAAAATGATCCATCATATGCTTAAGATGCGCACTACAAAACCCTATTTAGCATTAGCTAAAACAGGGACATTGCACTCCTTGGTTTCAAAACAAAGCTTGTTCTAATCCTATTATGGTTAATGTTCTTTCTATTTCTTTGTGAGTCATTTTAAGAGTAGGATTTGAATAATACACGAATCCAGAATGTGTTCTTGCACAATTATGCTTTGAATCAGTGCCAAGGAAAAGTATTGCGCTATAGCAAAATATCACCAGCCTTGAAATACGCTATTAGCGTGCTATTTCACACTGTAGTGTGCTATTAGCGAGACATTGTACACTGATTAATTTAATATAGGCTCTCCAGATATGGTATAGTGCTCTATTAGCACTGAAGTAGGAAGCTATTTTTTCATTCATACAATGTTTATGGGCACATTAGACAAACCTACCGGTATTACATTGGAATGCGCTTAAATGCATATTGGCGAAGGAGACGTCATCAAAAGCATATGTCGCAAGGCTCCAGCAATACAATGTTGATACAACTTTCAGACCACCATTGTTAGCATGGAAGTGGAAACTTGTGAGTTTCTTTCTCTCGTGACAAAGCATTCCAATACATGTTTATAATAGTTATTTTAGAAAGCAGAACGACACATATGTTCATCATGGTTTGTTGCTTTGGCTACAATATTAATCAATTGATTGGGATGCTGCAAATAGAGAGAAGACTTATTACTAATAGTAGTGTGAACAAGCACATTTTAGACAGAATGATTGCTTCCGACTTGGTTGTAACAGAGTCAAGTGAGGTCTTCATGGTTGTAAGATGTGCTGACGCACCTAGCACCGCCAGAAGAAATGTACGAGTTCTCGGGCCAGGCCGGGCCACCTCCTTAAAACATCCTCGTGAAGACCAGACCCAGCCCAATGCAACGATTTGGCCTAAAATCCAGGCCCAGCCCACGCGGCTAGCTATTTTTGGGCCAGGTCGGGTCTGGCCGACCGGGCATGGCTGCTCATCATGTCCATGTTTTGTGCACGACCAAGCTCCAAGCACCCGCATATAGTGCGATCAACCGTTTTCACTATTTACATGTTGAACTTTATGTTACCACCCTACAATTTCATTTCGCGGGCTTTGAGCAACATGTGGCTGAGAAATTTGCTGCCCAAACGACGCACTCAATGAGCGAGCCTATTTAAGCCTGAAGGGTAAACTTCAAACTTCAAGCTTCACATACTTTTTTGCACAAGGGTCGGGTCCCTTCACATACTAGTGATAGTAAAAATAGTAGAGTCAAATGGATCTTAATGGATGTATTTGGTTACGCAGCAAACTGTTGTACTCCCTCCAACCCACATTTGTTGACTTAGATTGTCTAGATTCAATTGTATCTAGACATGATTTAGTATTAGATATATCCGTATCTTGACAAATTTGAGTCTACTAATTTAGATCGGAGGGAGTACCTAAAATATACTGTAGATCCTAGTCATACAAAATCTCGTGGATGAATAGAGCACATGTGAGAAAATATTTTAGAGAAACTAGGAAACATGCCCATGCGTTGCAACGGGATGTATCTCATACACATAACTCGTGTTCGGTCTATTATCATGTGTTCTTGTTTCGGACCACCAGGGTCCTTTTGCAAGTAGTGTACCCTTTCGGTCCATTTGTGTAAGAAAACAATGTGTCTCTTCTCCCTACCTTTCTCTCTCTCTCCTCCGTTGGTGCATTCCCCATATACAAATAGTGAAAGATCAACATGCGAAACTGATAATTCAATTGCGTTCTCCTATGCAGTAAGAAAATTTCAAAGTTGAACACTTTAGGTTTGAAGAGAATGCACTGATCATTATGCTCAAATAATATGACAACTCTTGTGAAGATTACAAATGTTAGTTACTGAATCTTTTAAAATACAAAATGTCACCAAATTTATTAAGTGAAATTCCATACACATGCCATTGGAAGTTTGCTCACTTGCACTTAAGATATTCAACTATGATATCCCAACTCATAGTGTAACAAACATTTTCCGCTAGGTTATAAATTGCATTACGATCACTTGACCATCAAATATTTGAAATGACGTCTGACAACTCATTTGGGCTATGACCGGAGATCATTCTCATAAAACCAATACATGGTAGGGTTTGAAACTCTAGGTTGAAATATTCCTTGGATTATCCAGTTGGCAACTTAATTCTTTAATAGTAAATTTTAGGCAATTCGTGATAGTTTCTATTTATATATATAAAAGATAGAATCCGGGCATCTGTTTTAACAGGTGAAAGTACATTTGTGTATCTGAATCTGGGCACAACGTTACTCATCTCCGACATTGCATGCTAGGCCAACTAAATAAAACATGCATATTGTATCGGTATCAAACAAATGAACATCAAAAGATGTCCTTCTAATAAAAAGGAGAAGAAATTAAGGTGTTGAAGATTCGATAGAAATTACATAGCCTAACAACTTGGACTGCTAGGATATATGCAAATATCCTTTCTAGTCCATTACATCATCTTATCTCAATGAACCATCAAATGACATTTTCAATTTTTTCTAGGACTGGCCACTTGGAATGCTATGTTCTGCACACTTCCATCTTTCGAGGCTAAAGGCAAGAAGCTATCATGTTTCTCAATCCATCATAGAAAGACGAAGAGCAGTGCTGTAACATATCTGAATAAAAAACAAGACATTGAAGATCTAATCAATAGATACATAGAGAATCCCGTTAATTGAAACCAACCTCTCATGTCAGTCCAAGCATTCTGCATGTATTTTTCACATGCCATTCTTCACAGTATTTTTCAACAAAAGATACATAATAAAAGCGAACAATAAACTGAAGAATTAGAACTCACCAATATCAAGATAAGATCTTCTAATATTTCATTTTTATTTTAATATAGAAACAAGCCATAAATATAGAACAATCCATGAGACCTCCATTTTCCGTAGATACTAAGGTAAGGAAACCACCAAAATCCGGTGTTTGCACTTCTGATCTATTGGCCTATATGGACTTTGCACAGCCTGCAAATATACATACTTTCTTATAATTGATGCTGCTATTTGTATTTCATCTGATACACCTAACTTGTTAAAAAAATATGCTCCCTCCAATCCATAATAGTGTCAGTGATTTAGTACAAACATATGGAGTACGAGAAGTTAAATTAAACCGGAAAAGTCTCAGCTTGAGTAAATATATTGAGAAAGTTGTGTACCACTATAGAAAATATTCAAGTAAGGTCAAAGGACTATGCTACTTAAATCTTATAATATCATATCGTGTAATCTGGAGACTTGGGCCAAAGTACCACTTTTCAACACAAAACAAGATTAATTAGTGGAGAAATTGTTCTTGATTAAAGGAAGTGATCACAGTTAAAACATTTAGTAGTTTACATACATAAAACTCAAGGTAAGTAAGCTCACTCACACCTAGATTGATGTAGATTTTCATCTTTCTATTAACTGAACTTTATCAATGATAGCAAAAGAACCAAGTTATAAGAGCCACAATCAAGTAGATTACATACCCTGACTGATACAAACTGCTCTTTTTTGTAGGGAAAGATTCAGAATGTTCTTGATATGAGCCAATGGAGAACTGAATCAATTAGCAGGGCATGTCACCAGAGTTACTTCTTCAGGACTTGGGCTTTGGTGTTCTGTGAAATCAGAGTTGTCGATCGATCGGACCGCCGGCTATGTTAGGCACACGCCTTCAATTCTCACCACTCCGCTAGTCGAACCTCCTCGGAGCACATCAACCTATATTCGAGGCCATAGGCAAAGCCTTCATCGTCAACATGCATCATATATTGTCGGCAAGAACATACATGTAGATAAGGCCTTCCTAGCCCACACGTTACATCGTCGGCGCACCTTGCTAGCAGAACAGACGTGAGAAGGACATTAGTTAGAAGAGGAAACTGTATGAGTGGAAGGCTATGTTTCCACATATAACAAGGTTTGTGAATACTCAAAAATATTTATCACATTTCAGTATATGGAAAGTTTTTCAGTAAAAATGTGCATGGTAAAAACTTATAAATACTCTAGCAAACTCAACAGCGACAACTACAAGGTGCATGCCTTTCCCGGCTATCCAATGCCTTTTCTCGCATCCCTAACTTTATCGTCTACCAATGTGAGAACTCTTTGTTGTCATTGTTGTAATTGTCTCCTTGATCCGTCCTCTGAAGTTTAAATTGCCTCTCATATATGGAACAAAACCCAAATAGCTTATAAAGCCTTAGTATAGTGCTGATGGACTAACAAGAACCTCACATGCCATGAATTTTAATACCTCAAAATTTAGTTGCTCCAATGTGACTTGAAATCTCACATCTGGTATAAATGATATCAGCACGGTTGCTGGCCTCAAGTTAGAAGTTTTTGGCTTATTTCCATAATTGACAAGCAGTTACTTGGCAAATGGTATGGTTAACATAGAACATATTACACTGTTGCAACCGAGGATAAAAGTAAAAATATGAGGCCTAGCACGGCTAGATAAAATAAGAGTACATGATGGCCACTGGATAGCTCAAGGCTGTAGCACAGTGGCTTATCAAATTAGATGTCAGTACCACATATATCTGAAGCAAAACTTATAGAGGGGGTACAAACAGAACATGTCGATAAAACTTCAAGGATTGGGATGACAAAAATCCATGAAAGTATGATATGGGAAAATAAGATATAGATTAGTACATCACCTATATCTGATGCAAAACTTACATAGGATACGCATAGACCATGCTAATAAAACTTGCCAGATTGGAAGCATGAGATGGAAAGAATAAGAGAGAGATAAATAGAGAATACCTACGGTGTGCGGTGGCTACTGCAGCAGCCGATGGTTGCAACTGAGGTGAAGCGCGGGAGGTAGAGATGGTGGTGGTGGCGGGCATCAAAGATGGCAAGCCACATGCATGTCTGTTTGTCTATCATACAATGCCAGTTCCGTCTTCACCTCATGCTTGATATATAACTGAGAATCACATTACCTTGGTCTAATCAGTAAAGACGGATACCGCAAGATCGACATAGCTTCCTGTGAGGTAGACGACAAGAGATCTAGTCGATCGAGATAGTTAGCGTAGGGTTATGTCGACTTCAGCACTTTATCAAAAAAATATCAACTTCGACAGTAGCCCATCAGCCATAGGACTTCGAGATGATGCAGCAGAAGTGGCATGAGTGGAAGACATGGAGGAGTTCTTACTTCCAATAGCAGGGTGCTCCTGTCGAGGTCGAACGGAACCGGGCACGGTGAGGTCAAGGCTAGGGAGGGCCTGGGCTTGGGATCCAGATGGAGTCGGAGTAGGACACCTCGCGGAATGCCGAGAAGATGTCCTTGATATTAGGCGAGGATTTGCAAGATCTCCTCCGGCAAACGCGCGATCTCGCAGGCATCCTTCGTCGGTTCCACCACTAATCGGCCAGGGCAGGGGAGGGGGCGGCATCTTTAGGAAGAGAACTGGACGGGACGCGCGAGGAAGGAGGGAGGGCGGCTCCGGTGGAGATCGAGGTAGGAGTGAGAAGGAACACCGTTGAAATCGATGCACGGGATGGAGGGGACGCACGAGCCTGAAGGAGGGGGCCTCCGGTGGAAATCGATGCAGGAGTGGGGAGGCGCTAGAGATCGAATCCGGCGGCCGGCGTGAGGAGGTGCTAGAGGAGGAGGTGTGATGGGCACCGGATGCGGGGGAGAGAGGCGTCGCCGGAGGGCGGCTGAGTACGCGAGGGGAGATGGGAGATGGGAGGGAGCGACAAAAGCAGGAGCACAGTCTCTGGCGTGGATTCGTTGGGCTTGGCCCATTTGGACGCGTGCGGATGGGCGCGTAGGAGCGTGAGTACGATAACACTGATTTTTCTTTTAGATAGGAGCGTGAGTGCGACAAAAGGCAACGACGTAGTGCGATGGTGGCAGAAAACCGAACACTGATTTTTCTTTTAGATAGTAGAGATGTCTATATAGATGCCTATATACACCTCCAGTCCCATAACTTGTCTAATATGTGTAAATTAGTCTCACTTCTTGTAAAATGGGGTATACAAGTCCTACAACTTGTCTTGCCGTGCAAAACCGGTCCAAACGCTTCCGAAGTTGACACGTGGCGACATCATTTTTGCACAAATGCCCCTGCATTTTTGGCATAAACAAATAAAAATATTTGCGCTGACTAGTGCTTCGAACCCACGGCCATTAGACCGTGGGGACATATGCAAGCCAATGCAGATGATGATACATTGAATTAATATATGGAGCGTCGTTTTATTGACTCCTAAAATGCGGATTATTTTGGTACAGAGCTTTTTTTTACCATGTTCCTCACGTATACGATAGGATCTAACCATCTATAGAGGAAACTTGAGAGAAGAGTTCCATAATAAACCACTACATTCGTTCATCTCGAACTAGGTTTTCGTCCCGCTTTATAAATAAATCCACACCGGCCGATCAAATACAAGGTGGAGAGGAGACCCCTTTTACAAAGCAGATCAAAATAGACAAGAAAAATGCGGGAAAACCTAAACTTGCCACCGAGGACAACGAGCCGATATAGAGGTGACCCGGGGCTCCACGATGACGCCCCCAAGAGGGTAACGACACACCGCGCCGCTGCCGTCGAGACCAAAGGTCAAGTGTTCTCATCCGGAGCCCTATCGCGCGGAAGCTAGCCGCATCGGCGCCCCCAAGAAGGTAACGATACCCGAAGACATCGTCGCTGATGTTGCCGAGGCACTGAGCTTTCGCCCGAAAAAACCTTCGAACCGCACCCCGGCGTCCACCACGCCCATTGTCCCTAAGATAGGTTGCTGACACACAATCTAGGAGTTGCCGAAGCCGAAGCACCGCCAACACCAAAGCCTCACATCACCCTATCCTCGCCATCCACATGACGCGACGCTCGCCGAAGAGACACCCGCGCAGTCCACATTCCGGGGCCGCCGCCCCAGGATCCACGAGCTCTAGCCAAAGCTCCGACCAACACCACATCGCACCACCGACGAGAAGGAAGGGTAGGGCTCACGGACTTGCAGGCATCAAGGAACCTGGCGGCATGGGGGAGGGGAAGTTCCCTCCATCACCCACGGTGAGAGCCGTCTGGACGCAACAGCAGTGCCAAATAGGGCTGGAACAAGCCCAGATCGGGCCCCATCCCTCCGTCGCCGCGCTGCTGCAACCATGCCGCCGCCATCGTCGATCAACTGTGCCTTGAGCAGTCCTGCAACCCGCCGCCGCTACACCAGCAAATAGCCATGGCCACCGCCAGAGCTCGGGCCAAGCTCGCCTAGAGCCCGTGCCACCTGAGGCGCCCCCGCAGTCGAGAGGGGAGGAGGCGCCGCACGCCCCCGCTCGTCACCGCTAGGACCAGACCCCGCCGCCCGAGATCCAGTGCCGCCATGGTGCATCGCCGCCAGGCTGAGGGAGCCCCGATCTCCTCGCCTCGCGAGCGGCGAAGGGCAAGTCCGCCGGTGTCGGCGCCGCGGGGACTTTGCTCGGTGGCCCGCGCCAGCGGCGGCAAAGGGGAGGAGGTGAGGAGGGTGGCTGGCTACCGGGGAGGGTGGGGGTGCTCCCGTCGCTGGGGGGAGCACGGTCTTTTTTACTCCTCATTAATGTCACATCGGTTTCATCTCAATCTACCATTCTCACTTTTTAGGCTTGAACGGCGAACGAACTTTTAAGAAGTGCGACATGATAACCACAATATAGAATATATTCCTTCCGTCTTCAAATAGATGTCAAAAATTTATCTATATTTAGATGTATCTATATATTAAATAGTGTCTAGATAGATCCAAATTTTGTCAAATATCTGTCACTCCAATAATCCTCTACTTATACATCAGTACAAAATTACTACAGCAGTTCATGGAGAGGCGTCGCACCGTGGCATCCTCATGCATGGACGCCATTGTAAACACGTACATGAACAACACTAGCATACCCGCATACAATTAACTAAGCTTGCAGTAAAAACAAATGGCGTCATTGTTCGGAGTGGCTTGCACCCGTGGCCTGGAACCAAAGGTGGTGAGTTCAAACCCTAGTTTGCACAGTTGTTTTTATATGTTTCTTCGTCCACTGACAGGCTCTCGTGTTGTCGGTCAGATATGCCAGAAAGCAAAGGAGATTTGTGTAAAAAAAGACATCGCCACGTGTCCACTTGTGGATCTTCTGGACCAGTTTTGCATGACAATGCAAGTTGTGGGACTGCTATACTCCATTTTGCAAGAAGTGTGACTAATTTGCACATAGTAGATAAGTTGTGGCACTGTAGGTGTATATACCTCATGCCCCATTGATGTGAGAAAGAATCTTACCCACAGGAAAACACTTACGGCACCAAGGGTCCACAACATATTTGTGAGGTTTTATGTTTGCACACCCGTTAAAATCAGCCCACTCTATTTAAAGGGAAGAGTGAACAACAAAATCTCAAAGAAACACACAGCCATTGTTCTAAGAGGTGGTGAGTTCAAACCCTAGTTTGCACAGTTGTTTTTATATGTTTCTTCGTCCACTGACAGGCTCTCGTGTTGTCGGTCAGATATGCCAGAAAGCAAAGGAGATTTGTGTAAAAAAAGACATCGCCACGTGTCCACTTGTGGATCTTCTGGACCAGTTTTGCATGACAATGCAAGTTGTGGGACTGCTATACTCCATTTTGCAAGAAGTGTGACTAATTTGCACATAGTAGATAAGTTGTGGCACTGTAGGTGTATATACCTCATGCCCCATTGATGTGAGAAAGAATCTTACCCACAGGAAAACACTTACGGCACCAAGGGTCCACAACATATTTGTGAGGTTTTATGTTTGCACACCCGTTAAAATCAGCCCACTCTATTTAAAGGGAAGAGTGAACAACAAAATCTCAAAGAAACACACAGCCATTGTTCTAAGAGGCTTGATTTCGGTGTCCCCCTCTCCACCCACCCACCACTAAAACTTAAAGGGATAAGTTTGTTCCGGACAGTTTTTTGGTCCGGCAAAACCGATATCTAGACCATGTATATCTTGTGTATTAGTATATGAGGTAGAGTAGGGTATATTCCACGTCCTCATATTCAGACGATGCGAACAACGTCGTTATATATACCCGGACGTTTCACCTCCCGCGGACGGTGCCCACCTGGACACGTACACAAGTTGTATCATCTGTGTACGTCCAAGCAGGTTGTACGGTTTTCGAGTGGGTTTATATGGGATTTACACCTAAACAGTACCATGCTATCCTAGATGTCCATGAGTTTATATTTGCTAAAGTTTTGGGGAGAAAGGGGACACCGAAGCAAAAGTGTTGTTCTAATAAACCGATGAAAGGAGACAGGTGCAATGAAAGAATTGTAGAGGGCCAAATAGTTGTGCTCCCAGACTGGAACTAGGAGTCACCGGGAAGGAAACAATTAGCACTTCATAATAGCCTTCAACAAGTTTGTCTCTGGATTGGCAAGACCGGTACCATCTGCAGTCACAAGTTGGCGAACTCGAATTATTTTGTTTTGTCGCGCGCAATGAGTCACAAGGAAACCACCTGCCTGGAGTTGCTGACATCTGGAGATCTCGCGACTCGTCGTCCCCCGCGGGCGACAGGGCCACGGCACCGACGCCCCGCCTCCAGCTCCCTTACCTTCCCGTCTCTCCTACCGTCACCGGCCTGCACGTCACCGGCCGAGTTCGGGGTGGCGCCGGCGGACCTCCTGCTTCTCCCCCCTCGGTGGTTCTCGCACGGGGCGGGATTCCCCTGAGTGGTGCTCCTAGGCGGCGGCAGTCCGGCGAGGTGGTGGGGTGACCCGGCGCGGGCACGGGCGGATTTCGGCGTGGTGGCGCGGCCCTTGGCGGCGGGGCAGCGAGTTCTTATGGCTGGCGGTTGCAGCGCTCGTGCGGCCCAGATCAGGCCCTTCAGGCCCTAGATGGGCTTGCGCGGGTCGACGGCACTGCTCACGTGGTCGGTGTCTCCTGGAGGTGGAGGTGGGCAGCTGGGCTTCAGGGTGGTGGCGGCACTGTCGTCGGCTTGCTGCAACATGGCGGCAGGAGCTTTGCGGGCCCATTCCGTGCCTGGCCGGGCCAGGGAGGCCTGGTGTGCTCCTGCTGCCGTGTCCGGTCGGCTACCGCTACGGCGGTGGAGGTAGTTCCCTCCCGCCTGGCTTCGGGGTTGCCGCTCTCGTTCCCTTGCGCTCTCTTAGTCCATCCTCTAGGCCTCGCGATGGTGTTCTCAGTGAGACGGCGATGGTGGCGTCAAGACCGTGGTAGCGCATTGGTGGGCGACGTTGCTGGGTGGCGAACTTCGAAGTGCTTGGGGTAGTGGTCTGTTGGGGGTCGGGAGAAATCCCTGTCGATATTCCGACACTGACGGGGTGACGCCTGCGGGTGTCGCCATTCCTTCTTGGAGGTCGTTGGATGTACCCTCCTTCCCGCTTACCTCCACGTACGGGGGAAACCCTAGGACAGGTCCGGGCAGTAGCGTCATCCTCGTCGCTCTCCTTCTTGAAGGTGTTGCTTGTTACGCGACATTTCGGAGTTCTCGGCACGTGGTGCGACTTCTTCGGTGGGCGTAGCGGTTGCGAGCCATCTTCGTTTAGTCGATCTGTTGTTGTTTGCATTGTTTTCTCTTATGTTTCTCTTGGTTTTTGTTTGGGCGCAACTGTGCTGAGGCCCCAGCAATTGTATCATTGTATCGGTTGGTTTGCTATATTAATATAGCGGGGCGAAAGCCTGATTTGAGGAGTTGCTGCCATCTCGAATTGGAAAAGTAGTAGAAGTAGACATTGAGCATGCATCCACTCTCTGAGTGAATTCAGATGTTCAATTCGATAAGGCTCTAGTAACGCAAACCGAATCAAGTGAAATTCAAAGGCGGTAAAGTGTCTCCATTAGAGAGGAGCAACAACCAAGTCGACGAAACGGAATTTCGTGGGTGTAGACATGATTTGAAAATCCTCAGAATGGAACATATGCCTCATCACATCATGAATTAGGCACACCAAAAGGACATAGCATAAACTATAAAGATAAGAACTACATGTAAAAATGAGTCTATATGATGGTGCAACTTTGCTAGCGCCCAAAGTGAAGAGGACATAATGAATGTCGTGCCCAAAAATATCGAGAACAGTTTTCCTTACCTCACATGTACAGCACAAATTGTGCAAGCAACTAGACTATTCTGAATAGAACAGAACGTATAAAACTTATACAACAAAAAGACATATATGTTACTGGTATCACCAACTGAACTCCTAGAATTGAAACAAAGAGCGATAAAGTGCACGGATTAAAGCATACTAGACACTGGTTCATGATGATCACAGTGAGACATGGTCACAAGAACATAAAAGACAGAGCAGTTCTTCAATCTCATAGATGGCTATCATACAGACAGTATAATAGGAAACGGGTCAACTACAAAAGGGACTCTGGATGCAACTTTTTTTGCATCTAAGATTAGACATGAGCATATGCTAGCTGAGGGTGACAATAGGGTAAACTCTAGTATCCCCAGTCTTTATTCCTCGAACATAGAACAGAAAGTTCAGAGTAACTTGATATATAGTTTGAAGCCCTCAATAAAATTTGCCACAGATGGGCAAGTCATCAGAGCTCCAAATGTCCATGTTGCTATCGATCAACACATCCACACCACCATCCCTAAGAAATCCCCACGTAAGCTCCTAAACAGTTAATCCAACGATCATTAAGGTCCACGGTGTACATATTCGTCTCCTACAGCAATGGTAGAATCACTACAGGAATGGACAGATTCGCCGACAACCTCGAGCTACGCCAACGGCCAAACGTCAGGCCGTCGGCGTATCCGTCGCCTAGGCCAGCTCCGCCCGGTGGCCGTCGGCGTAGGCCCAGCTACGCCGAGGGCAGCCCTCGGCGTAACCAGGCCCAGCCTGGCCCACGTCTGCCGGCCCGTAACGGTGTTATAGCTACGCCGACGGCCACCCTCGGTGTAGCTATGTCCGTTTTCTTTTCCCTTCCCTGATTTTAGAAGGCTACGCCGACGGCTATCTGTCCTCGGCGTAGCTCTTGATTCATGTAGTGAATGGGTAACAGATGTCATGAAGATCTCCTTATGAATAAAAAATTGAATGCATGGAATGCTTATGGATGGCCCATTGATGTCAGCAGTGCTACTACGGAGAGGACAACACTCGAAGCACCAAGGGTCATTTGTTTGCACCCTATTTAAAGGGAAGGAGATACCAAAACTAAGAAACACAACTAGCTGTTCTTATGAAAAAGTACACGAGTTGCAGTACTAAAATAGTAGCGTCGAATAGCTGTTTGATTGGAGTAGAACTAGGAGTCATCGGGAAGAAAACAATCAGCACTCTGTAATGGCCTTCATTTGGCCCCATCCTTGGATCGACGGAGCAGGAGTGTCTTGCAAGCACGAGTCAGCTAAGCGCGCGGGGGCAGCGGCAGCAGCGCGCCTCGGGGCCAGCAGCAACAGAGCGCGCATGGCCAGCAACAGTGCGCGCATGGGGCAAGCTGCTCGCGCGTGAGCCAAGCAGCGGGCGCGCGGGGCGGGCATGCCGGCGAGCTAGCGGTCAAGTCGAGGAAAAAAACGATTTCGAAAATATATTGTGGATATTCCATTTGACAGTTTATTTTGAAGGGGCCTGTTCCGCCTCAGTCTGAATCGCGCTTTTCTCGGCACTTATCTGGGTTTTAAAGGCCGCCTTTTAAGAGGTCTACTAGAGATGCTCTAACTATGTTTATCTTGAAGTTAGTAGGCACAAGTTGTCCCTCTAAAACCACATGCGTGAAACATTCTTGATGCCCATATGGCCAGGTGCCATTTGCCTTCTCCTTTGTAGTAGAAGTTGATGTGTGAGAAGACCGTGTAAGTGGCAACCACTTCTCAGAGGGGCAGTGTATGAGATTTAGAGCAATTAGATAACATGAACAAATCTGTCACTTGAATAACAAAGATGTCTCCGTTGAAACTACCTGGCTAAAACCTTTGGTGAACTCGATGTGATTGTCACAAGAAATAATGACATACACAGTGCTCGACTCTACTTATGTCCGCGTCAAATCAACGACCTAACATGACATTGCACGAGACCTCCGTGCGTGTTATTGCAGCTTCTAGTGACACTAACCGAATCAACTGAAATGCTGGGCGGTAAAGCATCTAGATTAGTGACCAGCAACAAGTCACCAAAACAGAATTTCAGGAGTTCTATTTTAGAATGGAACATGTCATCGACACATCACGAATTAGGCACACCAATAGCATATAGCATAAACTATACTAATATGAACTACATGCACAAAAAAGGCTCTTAATGATCATTCGGCTAGTATCAAAGATCACCACATCTGGCGTATTTTGCCAGAGCCCAAAGAGAAGAGATATAACCATCCTCATCTACAATATTATTGAGAATAGTTTTGCATTGAAATGCACTTAAATGCATATTGGTGAAGGGGGGACACCCTCAAAGCATATGTATACTTGTCGCAATGCTCCAGGATACAATGCTGATACAAAATACAGTCTAGCTTTGTTAGCATTGAAGTGGAACCTTGTAAGTTTCTTTCTCGCTTCTAGTGATAGTAAGAAAAAAAGTATAGCCAAATGGATCTTAATGGATGTATTTGGTTACGCAGCAAACTGTTGTACCTAAAATGTAGATATAGACATATTGAATATCGTTGCTGAATAGAGCACATGTGAGAAAATATTTGCGAGAAGTTCCTATAGAATGCCCAATTGATGTCAGAAAGACTCTTTCCCAACACTTATGGCACCAAGGGTCCACAACATATTTGTGAGGTTTTATGTTTGAACACCCGTTTAAACTAGCCCACCCTGCACTCTATTTAAAGGGAAAGTATGAGCAACAAAATTTCAAAGAGACTCAACCATTATTCTTATAAACCGATGAAAAGAAACAGGTGTGATGATAGAATGGTGGAGAACCAAATAGTTGTGCTACTGGACTGGAACTAGGAGTCATCGGGAAGAAAACAACTAGCACTCCATAATAGCCTTCAACTGAAACGTTTTGTGGATCGACAAAGTGGGCACCATGTGAAATCATGAGTTGGCGAACTCGGATTATTTTTGAGTTATCAGGCGTTGTGAGTCAAGAGAGAACCACCTGACTAAAATCCATGTTCATGCATCGCGTTGCTGCTATCTCGAACTGGTATCAACAACTCCTACATAGTAGAAGTAGACATTCAACATGGATCCTCTCTCTCTAAGTGACACTAGATGATCAAGGACCTAACATCAAATGTTTGATTTTATAAGGCTCTAGCAAGGCAGACCGAATCAAGTGAAATTCAAATGCGGTAGAGAGTCTAGATTGGTGAGGAGCAACAGCCAAGTCACTGAAACAAAATATCATGGGTGTAGACTTGATTTCAAAATCCTCGAAATGGAACATATGCCTTCAGTGATAAGTCTCTATAATCATGGGTGTAGACATGTAAAAAGTAAGTCTCTATAATCACGCAGCTAGTATCAAAGATTACTAGATCCTGCAATTTTGCTAGAGCCCAAAGAGATGTAATCAACATCATGTCCAAATAATATCGAGAATAGTTCTGAATACGGAGCTCACCTATACAGGAGAAACTGTGCAAGCAACTAGGCAAATCTTAATTTAACAGATAAAACTTTCATACAACAAAAAGTTGTGGATGATACTTTTATCATCACTAACTAAACTCCCATAATTGAAGGGAATAGGCGATAAAGTGCATGAACTAAAGGATATTGGGCACTGATTCATGATGATCACAGTCAGATACGGTAGCAACAATATACTTATTTATAGCGGTTCTTCGATCACATAAATGGCTTCCATACATAGACTGTCAAAGAGGAAATGTGTCAACTACAAACGAGATTCAGGATGCAAATTTTTGCATCTAAGCTTAGACATAAGCATATGCCAACAGAGGTGACAATAGGGTGCCTTCCCAATCTCCCGGTCTTTATTCCTGAAGTACAGAACCAAAAGTTCATAGTAACTTGATATAAAATTTGAAGCCCTTGATAAAATTTGGCACAAATGGGCATGTCATCAGAGCTCTGAAGTTCCATGTTGCTATCGATCAACACATCCACACCACCATCCGTAAGAAACCCCCACGTAAGCTTCTAAACAGTCAATCCATCGACACCAGTAAGGTCGACAATTTTATTCTTGTTCCCTATAACACGAAGCACCACTAGGTTGTAGGTATGAATCTGGGCAAGTACAGATTCATCTCCCCCAACAATGGTAGAATGGGTAATACACTAGATGTCATGAAGATCTGCTTGTATGAATAAAAGATTGAATGCATGGAATGCTTATGGATGGCCCATTGATGTCTGGAGGGCTCCTATGAAGAGGATGACACTTGAAGCACCAAGGGTCCACATTTCATAACATACATGTGAGGTCGTTTGTTTCACACCAAAGTACAACCATTTCACCCTATTTAAAGGGAATAGGACACCAGAAGTAAGAAACACAACTATGTTCCTATGAACTGATGAAAAGGGTGTACAGTACTAAAATGACAGCGTTGAATAGCTGTTTGATTGGAGTAGAACAAGCAGTCGTGGGGAAAAAACAATCAGCACTCTGTAATGGCCTTCATCTAGCTCTGTCATTAGATCGACCGGGAAGGAGTGTCTTGCAAGCACGAGTCAGCTAACTATTTTTATCTTGAAGTTAGTACGCACAAGTTGTCTGTGTAAAACCACATGCGTGAAACACTCCTGATGCCCATCTGGCCAGGTGCCATTCGCCTTCTCCTTTAGAAGTTGACATGTGAGAAGAGCATGTAAGTGGCAACCACTTCTCAGAGGGACAGCGGATAAGTGGATTTAGAGAAATTGGATAACAATAACAAATCCGTCACCTGAATAATAAATACGTCGATTCTACTTATGCCCGTGTCAAATCAACGACCTAAGATGACATGGCACGAGACCTCCGTGTTAGTATTGGTTGTAGTGACACTGACCAAATCAACTGAAATGTGGGGCGGTAAAGCATCTAGATTAGTGATGAGCAACAAGTCACCGAAATAGAATTTCAGGACTTCTATTTTAGAATAAAACATGTCCTCGACACATCATGAATTAGGCACACCAATAGCATATAGCATAAACTATACTAATATGAACTACATGCACAAAAAAGGCTCTTGATGATCATTCGGCTACTATCAAAGATCACCACATCTGGCGTATTTTCCAAAGCCCGGAGCAAAGAGATATAACCATTGTCATCTGCAAGATTATCGAGAAATGTTTTGCATTCAAATGCGCTTAAATGCATATTGGTGAAGGAGAGACACCCTCAAAACATATGTATACTTGTCGCAAGGCTACAGTGATACAATGCTGACACAAATTCCAGGACAACTTTGTTAGCATGGAAGTGGAACCTTGTGAGTTTATTTCTCGCTTCTAGTGATAGTAAGAAAAAAAATATAGCCAAATGGATCTTAATGGATGTATTTGGTTACGCAGCAAACTTTTGTACCTAAAATTTAGATATAGTCATATCGAAAATCGTTGCTGAATAGAGTACATGTGAGAAAATATTTGCGAGAAATGCCTATAGAATGCAAAATTGATGTCAGAAAGACTCTTGCCCACAGGAAACACTTATGACAACTAAGGTCCACAACATATTTGTGAGGTTTTATGTTTGAACACCCGTTTAAACAAGCCCACCCTCCACTCTATTTAAAAGGAAATTATGGACAACAAAATCTCAAATAAACACAGCCATTATTCTTATAAAAACCGATGAAAAGAAACACGTGTGATGATAGAATGGTGGAGAGCCAAATAGTTGTGCTGCTAGACTGGAACTAGGAGTCGTCGGGAAGGAAACAACTAGCACTCCATAACAGCCTTCAACTGAAATGTTTGGTGGATCGACAAAGTGGACACCATATGCAATCACGAGTTGGCAAACTCGGATTATTTTTGAGTTATCGGGCGCTGTGAGTCAAGAGAGAACCACTCGCCTGAAATCCCTATTCATGCCTCAGGTTGCTGCTATCTCGAACTAGTATCGACAACTCCTACATAGTAGAAGTAGACACTGAGCATGGATCCACTCTCTGAGTGACACTAGATTCTCAAGGACCTAACATCAGATGTTCGATTTTATAAGGCTCTAGAATGGCTGGCCGAATCAAGTGAAATTCATATGTGGTAGAGAGTCTCGATTGGTGAGGAGCAACAGCGGAGTCACTGAAACTAAATATCATGGGTGTAGTCTTGATTTCAAAATCCTCGAAATGGAACATATGCCTTCAGTGATCGTGCAACTTTGCTAGAGCCCAAAGAGATGTAATCAACATCTTGTCCAAAGAATATCTAGAACAGTTCTACCTACCTCGCTCACATGTACAGCAGAAATTGTGCAAGCAACTAGAAAAATCTGTAGTTAACAAATAAAACTTACATAAAACAAAAAGTTATAAATGTTACTTTTATCACCAACTAAACTCCCATAATTGAAGGGAATAAGTGATAAAGTGCACAGATTAAAGCATAATGGGCACATATTCACTACTATAGAAAACTCTACCAGTACATGGAAGCCCTTACCGCCGACGAGCACGTGTCCACTTCGCCGGCGGTAAGGAGTGCTGCTATAAGCTTTTCTCTACTAGTGATTCATGCTGATCACATTCAGATATGGTAGCAACAACATATTTATTTAGAGCGGTTCTTCCATCACATAGATGGCTGCCATACAGAGACTAACAAAGAGGGAACATGTCAACTAAAATTGGATTCGGGATGCAATTTTTTGCATCTAAGTTTAGACATCAACATATGCCAATCAAGGTGGCAATAGGGTGCCTTTCCAATCTTCCAGTCTTTAGCATCTCCACTCATCCTCCATACGAGGTCCGGTGGTAGCCTTTTTTTGCCCGTATGGGGACGCCGGCTGTTTTTTGTTTATGGAGGTCAGATACTACCCGGTCACACCCCCAATACCGAAATACATTTTGGTTAGCATTTTTACAAACACCCTATGGGCACTGCATGGTCTAGTCTGTAGAGGAAGAAGAGCCCGACGGCACGAAGAGGTTGGGTGGCGGCGGCGCACCAGCGGCCGTGGGCGTGGGAGCGGGTGCAGCGTTGGCGTCATCCTCGGCATACTTGGCGTACCTGGCGGCTATCCTAGAGGCCACTGCCGGCGCTCGGCGCGTGCACGGCATGGACCTCGACGCCGCGCACAGCGTGCAGTGGCCGCCGCTCCTGCAGGCCATCTGCGCGCGGGGGCGGGGGCGGCTGTGCTGCGCGCCAGGGAGGGCAGGTGCGGCGAGGGCGGCGCTCACGGACGGCTGCACGAGGGCGTGGTGCCTGCGGCGACCCTTCCTGGAGCGGCTGCCGGCGTCGTCGTCAACGCTGGCGACGCTCGAGAGCACGGAGGCGTTCGGGCTGGAGGCTGCCGACGTCAAGTACGTCACGCAGCACTTCCGCTACACCTTCGCCAATCGATAATGCGAAGTACAACCTCATTCGGCGCCGAGCGGAAACGCTGGCCACTCATTCCAGTTGAGCGGGCCCCGCCAGCTTGGCCACTCTTTTTACTAGATTCTCTTTTCATATGTACTACAAACAGAAAATAGTGTGTATCTTTTATAAAATAAATGTAAATTGAATTTCGGTTGTATATTTGACTTTCTCGCGGTGAGCTCTTCAAAATGAGGCTAATATTTAATATATTCAAATTTATGTAAAAACAGCAGATCTATAGAGTCCTTTGATGTAAGTCAATAAGTCCGCATAAAACGATCTATAGAGTCCTTCTATTTCACGGAGTAGACTTATAAAGTACTTCTCAGTAGTTTTAAAGAGTACACATGAGGTTATATAAAGTCCTTCCACTTTATGGAAGAATCTAAGCAAAAGAGGGTACAGTCTGACTGGCCCGCACACAAGGACCCCACAAAAACGAGCAGCTCACGTATCAGTTCGGTGCAGAATCAGGTCAACAAAATGCGGGTCGTTCGCCAATGACAAGGTGCGGCGCAGCGCGCGCTACTACTCGCACGGGGCACGGCTGGCGCACCTGGGCTGCCGTGGCGGTGCAGCTCGCCTGGCGACGGTACAAGCACCGCAAGACGCTCACGTCTGATTCCCCTGTCGCCGCTGTTACCGTGGACAATATCATTGGCAGGCAGCGCTACTCACGGTGAATCGGTGATCTCTTTACTGCCTGCATCTTCTAGGACTGATTCTTGCATAGCTCTGCTTGCTAGCGTCTGGAGAAATTATCAGGAGAAGCTATTCTTTTTTTACAATCAATACCACATAGAGTATAGAGATATGATCTGACTTCAACGACTACAAAATAAAGTCTAAAAGAAAACGAGCAAATCACGAAGGTCTTCAAAATCTTCTTCTTCCGTGACACAATCTTGTACTTGTCTGAAGGCAACCCAATAAACATGATATAAATGTCAAACCATAAACCTGTAAATACCAACGAGGGTTCTCCCATAATTTTAATTTGAGCCGCATTGCCTAGGCTACATGCACGCGCGCAGGCATTAGAGTAATCCATCAACATCGGCAAGAGTACCACCACCAGTATTCCAGGGAAAAAAAACTGAACAGTCTGGTCGACGTCGTATGAGAGTCGAGAGTACGAATCTCCATTGTCGAGGACGTAGCAGCCGGGACAAATATTGCGAGGATAATCCTCCTCGTGGCAACCATGAGAAAAAAATCCAAGATCGATCCGACGAAGCAAGATCTGAAAAACCATACATATAGAACTTTAATCTGACAGCACCACCATTGATGTCGGGAAGATCTCGTCGTCGAAGGAAGAACGAAAGATAACTTATTGCGAATGATGCCATCTCTATTGATGTAGACGTCAAGAAGATGTCTACCTAAACCCTAATCTAATCTCCTAAAAACACTACTTTTACTGAAAACTCTACCCATAGATCGGGTTCCCCACCCCTCCCGACACCGGGGATACCGGCCGGAGGAGGGGAAACCAACCTATGGTCGAGGTGGAGGTGTTAGAGGCTGCTAGGTTAAGAGAGGCGGCGACCTGTTTTATTTAGGAGAAGCTATTCTTGATTCCACAAAAAGAACGCAGGAGATATGGCGATGGATGGATCACGCGCGGGCGGCACGACCCACGCGCGGAGAAAGAAGAGAGATTGACGTGAGGGAGGAAGACGGGGTCAGGGACACATGGAGGAATTTTAACCCGCTAGATGTTAGCCGGCGCCCCGGTTGCCTCCCCTGTGGGCGGCAGATATCTCCTACGCCCGCGTTAGATGATATTTTTTGGAGGGGGACATAATTGGACTCGATTTTCTCTCTCTACACCCCTATTTTAGAGGTTTTGAGCATTTAGGGGGACGAATGGAGATGCTCTTATTCCGGGAACACAAAACGGAAAGTTCAGAGTAACTTGATCTTAAGGTTTGAAGCCTCGATAAAATTCGCCACATATGGGCATGTCATCAAATATCCAAAGGTCCATGTTGCTATCGATCAACACATCCACATCACCATCCATAAGAAACCACACGCAAGCTCCTAAACCAGTCAATTCATCGACCAATAAGGTCGACAGTGTTATTCTCATTCCCAATAACACGAGGCACCACTAGGTTGTAGGTATGAGTCTCGACATTCATCTCCTGCGGAAATGGTAGAATGGGTAATAGATGTCATGAAAATCTCCTTATGAATAAAATATTGAATGCATGGAATGCTTATGGATGGCCCATTGATGTAAGCAGTGCTCCTACGGAGAGGACAACACTTGAAGCACCAAGGGTCCACATTCCAAAGCATACATGTGAGGTCATTTGTTTTCACCTTATTTAAGGGTTGTTCTTATGAACTGATGAAAAGGGACACGTGCAGTACTAAAATGGTAGCGTCGAATAAATGTTTGATTGGAGTAGAACTAGGAGTCATTGGGAAGAAAACAATCAGCACTATAATGGCCTTCATTAGGCTTTGTCGTTGGATCGACAAAGGAGTTTCTTGCAAGCGCGAGTGAGATAACTATGTTTATCTTGAACTTATTTTTTCTTATGTTATTTGTGTAAAACCACAAGCCTGAAACACTCTTGTTGCCCATCTGGCCAGGTGCCATTCGCCTTGATGTGTGAGAAGAGAGCATGTAAGTGGCAACCACCTCCCAGAGGGACAATGGATCAGTGGATTTAGAGCAATTGGACAACAATGACAAATCTGTCACTTGAATAACAAAGACGCCTCTGTTGAAACTACCTGGCTAAAACCTTTGGTGAACTCGATGTGACTGTCACAAGGAATAATGACATATATAGTGCTCGACTCTACTTACGCGGTAAATCAACGACCTAACATGACATGGCACGAGACCTCCGTGTTAGTGCAGGTTCTAGTGACACTAACCGAATCAACTGAAATGCAGGGCAGTAAAGCCTCTAGATTAGTAACGAGCAACAAGTCACCAAAACAGAATTTCAGGACATTTATTTTAGAATGGAACATGTCCTCGACACATCATGAATTAGGCACACCAATAGCATATAGCATAACCTATACTAATATGAACTACATGTGCAAAAAAAAGGCTCTTGATGATCATTCGGCTACTATCAAAGATCACCATACCTGGCGTATTTTTTCAGAGCCCGAAGCAAAGAGATATAACCATTGTCATCTGCAAGATTATCAAGATTTTTTTTGCATTGAAATGCGCTTAAATGCATATTGGTGAAGGAGAGACACCCTCAAAACATATGTATACTTGTCGCAAGGCTCCAGTGATACAATGCTGACCAAATTCAAGTACAACTTTGTTAGCATGGAAGTGGAACCTTGTGAGTTTACTTCTCGCTTCTAGTGATAGTAAGAAAAAATTATAGCCAAATGGATATTAATGGATGTATTTGGTTACGCAACAAACTGTTGTACCTAAAATTCAGATATAGTCATATCAAAAATCGTTGCTGAATAGAGTACATGTGAGAAAATATTTGCGAGAAATGCCTATAGAATGCCCAGTTGATGTCAGAAAGACTCTTGCCCACAGGAAACACTTACGTCAACAAGGGTCCACGGTATATTTGTGAGGTTTTATGTTTGAACAGCCGTTTAAATCAGCCTACCCTCCGCTCTATTTAAAGGGAAAGTATGAAGAAAAAAATCTCAAAGAAACACAGCCATTATTCTTATAAACCGATGAAAAGAAACAGGTGTGATGATAGAATGGTGGAGAGCCAAATAGTTGTGTTGCTGGACTGGAAGGAGTCGTCGGGAAGGAAACAACTAGCACTCCATAACAGCCTTCAACTCAAATGTTTTATGGATCAACAAAGTGGACACCATGTGGAATCACGAGTTGGCGAACTCGGATTATTTTTGAGTTATCGGGCACTGTGAGTCAAGAGAGAACCACCCGCCTGAAATCCCTGTTCATGACTCGCGTTGCTGCTATCTCGAACTGGTATCAACGGCCCCTACATAGTAGAAGTAGACATGGAGCATGGATCCACTCTCTGAGTGACACGGGATTATCAAGGACCTAACATCAAATGTTCGATTTTATAAGGCTCTAGCAAGGCTGACCGAATCGAGTGAAATTCAAATGCGGTAGAGAGTCTAGATTGATGAGGAGCAACAACCAAGACACTGAAACAAAACATCATGGGTGTAGACTTGATTTCAAAATCCTCGAAATGGAACATATGCCTTTAGTGATAAGAACTGCATGTAAAAAATGAGTCTCTATTAAGCATGCAGCTAGTATCAAAGATTACCAGATCTTGCTACTTTGCTAGAGTCCAAAGATATGTAATCAACATCATGTCCAAAGAATGTCGAGAACAATTCTGCATACCTCGCTCACCTGTACAACAGAAATTGTGCAAGCAGATAGAGAAATCTGAATTTAACAGATAAAACTTACATACAACAAAAAGTTGTGGATGTTACTAGGCACGGATTAATGGGAACATACTATTATCACCAACTAAACTCCCATAATTGAAGGGAATAGGCGATAAAGTGCACGGATTAAAGCATACTGGGCACAGATTCATAATGATCACAGTCAGATATGGTAGCAAAGACATATTTATTTAGAGAGGTTCTTCCATCACATGAATGGCTGCCATATAGAGACTGTCAAAGAGGGAATGTGTCAACTAAAATTGAGATTTAGGATGCAATTTTTTGCATCTAAGCTTAGACATCAGCATATGCCAACGAAGGTGACAATAGGGTGCCTTCCAAATCTCCCGGTGTTTATTCCTAAAGCATAGAATGAAAAGTTCAGAGTAACTTAAAATAAAATTTGAAGCCCTCAATAAAATGTGCCACAGATGGGCATGTCATCGAAGATCCAAAGGTTCATGTTGCACGCGAGCTCCTAAACCAGTCAATCCATCGACCAGTAAGGTCGATGGTGTTATTCTAATTCCCAATAACATGAGACAGCACTAGGTTGTAGGTATGAGTCTCAACATTCATCTCCTGCGGGAATGGTAGAATGGGTAATAGATGTCATGAAAATCTCCTTATGAATAAAAGATTGAATGCTTATGGATGGCACATTCATGTCAACGGTGCTCCTGCGGAGAGGACAACACTTGAAGCTCCAGGGGTGCACATTAAATAACATACATGTAAGGTCATTTTTGTTTGCAAACCAAGTACAACCAGTGCACCCTATTTAAAGGGAAGGAAACACCAGAACTAAGAAGCACAACAAGATGTTCTCATGAACTGATGAAAAGGGACACCTGCAGTATTAAAATGGTAGCGTCGAATAGCTGTTTGATTGGAGTACAAGTGTGGAACTAGGAGTCATTGGGAAGAAAACAATCAGCACTTTGTATTGGCCTTCATTCGGCCCCGTCCTTGGATCGACAGAGCAGCAGTCTTTTGCAAGCACTAGTCAGCGAACTATGTTTATCTTGAAGTTTGTACGCGCAAGTTGTCTCTGTAAAACCACATGCGTGAAACACTCCTGATGCCCATCTATCTAGCCAGGTGCCAATTTCCTTCTCCTTTGAAGTAGAAGTAGAAGTGTGAGAGGAGCATGTAAGTGGCAACCACTTCTCGGAGGGACAGCAGATGAGTGGATTTAGAGCAATTAGATAACAAGAATAAATTCGTCACTTGAATAACAAAGACGCCTCCGTTGAAACTACCTGGCTAAAACCTTTGGTGAACTCGATGTGATTGTCACGAGGAATAATAACATATACAGTGTGTGACTCTACTTATGCCTACGTCAAATCAACGACCTAACATGACATGGCACGAGACCTCCATGTTAGTGCAGGTTCTAGTGACACTGACCGAATAAACTGAACCGTGGGGCAGTAAAGCTTCTAGATTAGTGAAAACAAGTCACCGAAACAGAATTTCAGGAAATCTATTTTAGAATGGACATGTCCTCGACACCTCATGAATTAGGCACACCAATAGCATGTAGCATAAACTATACTACTAATATGAACTACATGCACACAAAAAAAGGCTCTCGATGATCATTCGGCTAGTATCAAAGATTACCACATCTGCCTATTTTACCAGACCCCGAAGCGAAGAGATATAACCATCACCATCTCTGCAAGATTATCGAGAACAGTTTTGCTTAACCCCACCTGTTTACAGCAGAAATTATGCAAACAAGCAGACAATTCCGAATTTAACAAATAAACTTATGTACAGAAATAAGATATGTCAGTTACTTTTATCAACAGTTGAACTCACAGAACTAAAGGAAAGAGCAATGAAGTGCACAGATTAAAGCATACTGGACACAGATTCATGATTTTCACAGTTAGACACGGTAGCAACGACATAAAAGATAGAGCAGTTCTTCAATCTTATAAAATGGCTGCCATACAGAGACAGTCAAATAGGGAACGGGCCGATTACAAAAGAGACTCAGGATGCAACTTTTCGCATCTAAGCTTAGACATAAGCATATGCTAGCCGAAGGTGACAACAGGGTGCCTTCCCAATCTCCTAGTCTTATTCCTGAAACACAAAACAAAAAGTTCAGAGCAACGAAAGACTATGCACCTCAGATTGAACATCAAAACTGTAAAGGCTTACCCTTTGTCCCTATTTACAGGTTCCGAAACCCTCAATAAAATTCACCAGGGATGAGCATGTCATCGAAGCTCCAAAGGTCCATGTTGCCGAGGACATCCTGGGGTCCATCAAGATTCAGAAGGCTTTCAATCGGTTCTTCCACACCATCATCCATGAGAAACTTGAGATAAGATTCTAAATCCCCCAGCCCATCGGCGAGATCAACTGCATTGTTCTCCATAACAGCAGGCAACTCTGAGATGTAGCTATTGCTCATGACAAGCGCAGACTCATCACCTTCAGCAATGGTAGAAATGGTAGCAAGAGATGTTATATCTGGAGTCTTGGTTTCATGCTCCCAGCCCAAGTCAGAGCAGCCAAATGAGTTGCTTCCCTGGTCAGAGTACAGGTTCATAACAGGAGCTTCAGTAGGGACAGCAGAGTTCATTGCAGGAACAAATGACACGTTATCAGGCTGAACAGGTGGCTGGTTTGATGCAAAGTCAGCAGATGGGTAGACGAAAGCATTTGTGTTGGCAAGGTTGTTGACTGCTGCTGGTACGACAGTAGGTTTCTGTTCTGCTCTTCTGGGTACCTTATGAGCAGCAGGGCGGCGCTTCTGAGCAACTGTTGGCTCCTCTGGAAAGTTAACCTTGGCCTTCTTGCCACGGATCCTGCGTGCTTCAACATCATAAGCTCTTGCAGCTTCTTCGGCACTGTTGAAAGTACCCAGCCAGACACGGACACCCTTGCGAGGATCTCTGATCTCAGCAGCCCATTTACCCCAGGGGCGCTGGCGGATACCCCTGAATTCATTCTTTCTCTTCCTTTTTGCTGACCTTTCTACAGGGCCATCAAAACCAGCAGTGGTCATGATGCTTAAGCTATCTGCAGTGCAAGGGGGGCAACGTCAATGCTAAGGAAGGCCAACACAAACAAATTCTCTTACTGAGCAAGTTAATTTTATCACAGGCAGGAATTTACACATAAGAGATCATAACCCTGATAAACATGCAACCATGAGCACAATCCCCCTCAAATTTTGGGTCAAACACCTATCAACTAACACATAATAAAAAAAATGCAAGTTTCCTAAGAACAACCCTCATGCTATTGACCTTGACCCAATTCTGCACTTGTACTTCTAAATTAAACTATAGATGATGGAGAATCCAGAAAAAAGATCTAGGATCAAAATTAAAGGTGCGATATCCAATTTTAGGCTAATTCAGTATTAACATGGCAATCTTGTATGTAAACATGGAACAAGAAATAACTGTAGCTAAACCTTCAGCAAAGACCAACTTTCAACTCTCACAGCTTACATCATCCAGCGGTAGAATCTACCAAAACTTGGACAATTTACTCAGGCACCAACCCATGAGACTAAAAAACATCTACCAGAAGTAGATAGGAGTACATACTTTCCAGGAACCTCATGAAACATCAGTGCATATTCAATTGTTGCAGATCAATACTTCAAATTGTCCTGTTATCAAGTTCTAAAAAAAACACTGAGAACAACAATACTGTTCTCATGAAGAGACAGATGAATTGACCATCTAGTACTAGCCTAAGCAAACAAGAACAACAGAAATTCTTAAAACGTTTTTGCACAAAGACAGTACAGAATATTAATTGAAATAAACAACCCTGCAAGTCACCTGAAAGATCTAGCAGAATCGAGAATAAAGAATCAGCACAATAATCTATTTAGATTTGCGAGTATAACAAAGCTAGAACAATCCTCACGCAGATCTATAACCATCGAACAGGGGGTTAATCGCTGCTCACAAGGAATGATGAAAGAATTCACAAGGCTGGAAGGCCCGAGACCTCGGAGCAAAACGAAGAAAAGTTTTTTTCCTGAGATTTTCAACTCTTTCGACTAAATAGTAATAAGCATATGAATCACCATTCTCTTATGACTAAAAAGTAAGCATATGAACCACCCATTCCAACTACCAAAAGTTAGAACTCCCCAGATCGACAACCAAAATCGCTTTCCCAAATTGAACAGTATCCTGAACAGGCTAATCATTTCAGAATCCTAACATAACACTACAGAGGAATGGAAAAGACCTAACCCTTAACCAATATCACTCCGTAATATCCAATAAAAAATCTCTAAACAAATCGGAGTAACAGCCCCATAAACAAATCCAGCCTTCCAACACCAACCGCTAACAGTTTCTCTTCCTACCCAACTGAACGACCAACCCGTCCCCTGAAACCTGAATCACCACCTCCTAAAATTTCCGAACCAATCCCGTAATCTCCGCGATCTTCTACAGTAACCCAGCGCGAAAAGAGATATGCACGAATTAAACTACCGAAGAGACGCGAAGGGAATAATATACCTCTGGAGAAGGACCTCTTGACGGTGGGCGGCTTGATCTCGACGACCTCGTCATCGCTAGACTCCAGGGCCCCTAAATCCAAGTCGGAGTCTCCTGAGTTCACCTCGAACTCCTCGAAGTCGGCCTCGAAGTCCTCATCCTCCTCCTCCGCCTCCAACGGGAGCCCCGCGAAGCGCCGGCCCCCGCCGCCGCCCCTCCTGGGCTTCTTCTTCTCGGGCCACAGCGACGCCTCCGCCAGCCTCCGCGTCACCGCCTCGGGCTTCTTCAGGTTCGCGAGGATCGCGCCGCCGCACATGGCTTCGTCGTCGGGAGGTTCGCCGCCGTCGCAGCAACTTGTGTGTAGGAGTCTGAATGGTGGAAATGGGCCGAGTTTTTAATGAAGCGGCAGGTGGGGCACGGGCAGGTCGCTATATACCCGCGGTGGGGCGTGTGACGGCGTGACGCGGCAGGAGGCGTAGGCGAGGGACGCCTGGCTGGTGGGGCAGTGCCGTCAGCGACACGACGCGTCCGGCGGAAGCTACGAGGTAGGTACACGGACGAGCGTTGCCTTTGGGAGTATTTCGCACGTTGGGTATTTCCGTCGTGCCCCTTGAGTAATAAATGAAAGATTTACTATCTCTCTTTGATAACAGGCAATCATTTATTAGCTCAAGATTTTAATGGAGTATATCCCACAAATAAAATTTTGCCAAAATTTTGACGCATATATCATTGTGTGCAATATAATCTTTTAAAGATTCCCACTGATCGTTACCGTGGTGACTTTGCATATATTTCAAATATTAACCTTCTCTTGTGGTTATATGGATTTCTAATGAGTATTCCATTTTTTATGAAATTGTGAACCTATATATGTAGAGAGATTTATGTTGTCAACCAAAAATTTAATATAATGACCATCAGTCTATTACTTTGTTAGTGACACAGCTAGTCTAGGAGGCAAAACATGAACTATGATTGTCTGGGGAGGGGAATTGCAGTGTTTTCTTTCATTTATGTTGGCAAATAAATTCTTTAATCATTCTACAAAGTCTAGGGTGCCCCCGACCTATACATAGCTCCGCGAGTGAACTTTGTATCCAATGTAATAACAAGAACAAAAGTTGAGTGGTTTTTTTCACGATGATGCCAATTGTTCAGTGTAGAAATAAATTAGTAATTCGAACAAAAAGTGTGTCGACATTCCACTAACGAATTTGTACTAAAAGGAAGGGTAGAGATTGTAAAATGCTATACACTAGTAGCATCTCTTGTCGCCACCCTCGCCTAGCGTGGTATGTTCTCGGATGGAATATGTGGTGCAGCAGGGATGTCATCAAAACGACGCTATTTAGGCTTTTCCTTTGGTGCGGTGACGCATATGAGGAAGGCCACGATGCAGAAACAACATATGAAACAAGTGAATGTTGCCTCTAGATTCTTGCACGTTGGCCCCTCGAGAGAAGTAAAAAAAATCTAACATGCTCTTTTAGTAGGGTTTGATCCGTTCAGTTGTTTCTTTTATATCAAGTCACTATTCGATAACTCATGATGTAGTATGATTACCATCATTTTACAACTTCGTGTCTAACACATGGCTTGGTTAAATTAAAAATAAATCATTGACTCAATAATGAGCACAGAACATTGTGTTGACATTCTCCTATGTTGCGTTTGAATGCAGGCATTTGAGCTCAGGATTGAATTGGACTGAAAATTCCAAATCTAATATGGAAAGAAAATGACCTCTATTTCTAATTTTGGCGTTTGGATGTGCATGGAATTTGATATTCTAATCAAAAGGTAGAACCCAATTCCAAATCATATTTGGATGAAGAGACCACAAAATTGAATATTTTGTTGAGTTTTGGCAATATAAACTTGGTTACATGTATGCCAAAATTTATGTGCATATTTAATGTTTATATTTTTTTCACACATAACAACATTAAAATATCACGAATAGAGTCAAAACAACACTATGATTGTTTGGTGAGGGGATTACAGTTTCTTGTTCTGGGAGGGGATTACAGTATTTTCTTTCATATAAGTTCTCAAATAAATTCTTTAATGATTCTACAAAGTTTGGGGGTGCCCCCGGCCTATACATAGCTCCGCGAGCGAACTTTGTGTCCAATGTAATAACAAGAACAGAAACTGAGTGTTTTTACAACGATGCCAATTGGTCAGTGTAGAAATAAATTAGTAACTGAACAAAAAAGTGTGTCAACATTCCACTAACGAATTTATACTAAAAGTAAGGGGGAGATATTGTAAAACACTATACGCTAGTAGCATCTCTTGTCGACACCCCAGACTATCTTGGTATGTTCTTGAAGGAAATATGCCCTGAGAGGCAATATATATATGATAGATGTTTATTTTGTATGCTAGAATTGTATTGATCGGAAACATCAATACATGTGTGTTAAATAAACAGAAAGGGTTCCTAGTTATGCCTCTCTTATAGACTAGCTTGTTGATTAACAAGATGATACGGGTTTCCTGATCATGGACATTGGATGTTGTTAATAACAAGGTCACAATATTTGTAAAATGATACGATAAACATTCATCCGAAGTATAGCATTACGATCAAGTCATTATGTTTATATTGCTATAACAGCATACGAAGTAATCTTTATCCTTAGACCATGAGATCATGTTAATTGCTAACACCTGAAGAGTATCTTGATAACATCAAACGTCACACCGTAACAGGATGACTATAAAGATGGGTTCAGTGCTACGAAGGTGTTATGTTGAGGCTCATGGATCAATAGTGGAATTTGGCAATCCCAATGACGGATAGATATACTCTGGCCCTCTCGGTGATATCACATTGAGATAGCTTGCAAGCAAGTGATGTGATCACTAGAATGTTATATCACGGGAACGAGAAAAGAGTGCATATCGGTAACGAGATCAAACTAGGTATTTGGATACCAATGATCGAATCTCGGACATGTATTATATCATGAGACAAAGGGATTAAATTACAAGCGTTAAAGGTTCTCACGATCACAGAAGCATCATTGAATATGTAGGAGTCAGTATGGATCTCCAGGTCCCACTTCTGATTATTGATCTGAGAGGAGTCTCAATCATGTCTGCATTGTTCGCGAACCGTAGGGTGACACACTTAAGAGTTACCGGACACCATTTTGGAGCACATATGTTTCAGACGAAAGAATTGCAAAGCGCAGGAATTGTTTCGGGTGAAATTTCAGAAAGTGGTTCTGCATGTGATATTGAAATATTGCAAGGGGTTATATGTGAATGTTTGTTAATTAAAGTAATTAACAAAATTCTGAATAAATTTAATAAAAAAGTTTTATTAAATGAGAGAGCATTAAACTTGGAGAATTTTAATGCATTTAAAGTGGAGACTTTAAAAGGGAATGTGAAGAGGCATTTTAATGTGGAGGGGTTACCACCACATGAATGGGGGAGGTGAGGAGTCACCCTCCCCCATGCACCGGCCATGGAGAGGAGGGGCACCCTCTCCTCCTATAAAATGCCACTCTCTCACTCCTTCTTCCTCACACCTCCTTGTGAAGGATCTCTATCCCGCTCTAGAATTTTTCCCCCATGGTCTCGGATTAGCGAGATACATGTTCCCGGTGGCATTTCGTCTAGAAGGAGTTGCTGCTTCCGCTGGATCGCTGGAGCGAGGAGGTGGAGGTTGTTCGGTGGCTTGAACGTGTGTGCGAGTACGGATGCGCTGCTGAGTTGCGGCGCTCGGACTTCCTCACGATCTTGAGATTGGCAAGTGTACGACTACATCAACTACGAGTTCCTACTCGTTAACAAAACGCATTGTCTTCGAGGGTAAATTCTCGTTGGATGTATGTCCACCCGTTGCTCTGTACCTAGTAGATAGATCTTAGCGTGTAGTTCTCATCGTAGGAATTTTTTTATTTTCTATGCTGTGGACCCAACCGTGGTATCAGAGCCTGATCTATGCGTAGGTGCTTTGCACGGATAGTACACATATGTTTATATGTGGGCGATGATGATCATGTTATTGCATCTTCTATGTATTTTGGATATTGGTGGCATAGTGGGATGAAGCGGCCCTGACCAACCTTACATGTCATCGTACATGAGACCGGTTCCATGACTGACATGCAACTTGTTTTGCATAAGTGGCTGGCGGGTGTCTGTCTCTCCTACTATAGTCAATATCTGATTTACAACGAGTTGCTAATAACTTGGTTATCCTCGTTGTGGTTCATGTTCGTAGGTAAGAACGGTTCTATCTCCGAAAGCCCTAAGCCACGTAAAACTTGCAATTGATAAATTAGAGGCATCTAGTTTAGATCGTTGCTGGGCTAGTGTATTGATATGGTATTGTTGTAAGTAGATGTATGATAGATACTCTTACAACACATTCAACATGTAAGTTCCATAGACCTTGGCCTTACACACAAAGGAATGATAGAGATCATACCACGATGCAAATGATATAGATCAAATGCATGGACCATATCATCTCACTTTACACATTAGATGTTAGCATCTTATACTGCTAGTTTGGCACTTTTTGTAGCATTGTAAGATGATCCCTCATTTATATATCAAGATAAAAATGTGTTCTTCCTTAAGTATGAACCGTTCTGTAGATCGTGTTTGGAGACATCACGTGATGATCGGGTGTACTCGAATCTATGCTTTCATAGGAACGGGTGTAAGACAGTTTTACACACGTGAATACTAAGGTTCTTACTTGGCGAGCCTAGCATGTACAGACATGGCCTCAGAACACGGACCGAAAGGTTAAGCATGAGTCATATAGTTGATATGATGCCCATATAGATGCTCGCCTTTGAAGCTACATCAACTCACGTGATGATCGGACTTGGTGTAGTGGATTTGGTTCATGTAATCACCAAAAGGACACGAGGGATGTCGTTTTTGAGTGGGAGTTCATTAGTAATTTGGATTAGTTGAACTCACTCTATCATAAACTTAGTCTAAATAAACTTTACAAATTCTTTTGTAGATGGCACCACCTGCTTTTAATTTCAATGTGTTCATGGAGAAAGAGAAACTTGCTGCGAATGGTAACAACTTCACCAACTGGGCTATGAATTTGAGGATTCTCCTCACTGTTGCATGATGGCTCAATGCATGGCGCCCAGAAAAATGCTTGATGGCGGTGTTGATGTAGAGCTCGTTGGGAACCCCAAGAGGAAGGTATGATGAGCACAACAACAAGTTTCCCTCAGTTATGAAACCAAGGTTTAATCGAACCAGTAGGAGCAAGGAAACACCCCAAAGGTGTTACTAGCTGAGCTTTGGCAGGGCGCACTACCGGTGCTAGTAGAAACGTGGAGACCTGCACAACACAACCGCAGAACTTTGTCCCCAACTTGCGATGAGGTTGTCAATCTCACCGTGTTTTGCGGAAAACAAAGGATTAAACGTATCGGATGGAAAGAAGTAAAAGTTTGCAGAAAGTAAACACAAAGCAGTAAACAGATTGTAGATTGTATGTAAAGAAAAAAGACCGGGATCCATAGTTCACTAGAGGTGGCTCTCCTTAAGATAGATATCATGCTGGGTGAACAAATTACAGCGGGGCAATTGACAAACACCGAGAAAGCAATACATGCATATACTAATCATCTTGACTCCTTTGAGACTTGATCGGGCATTACAACATTATACAGAGACCGCCATCCAACTGCATCTATGACTAATAATCCACCTTTAGGTTATCATCCAAACCCCCTCCAGTATTAAGTTGCAAGCAACAGATTATTGCTTTACGAACTACGTGTAATGTAAACAATACAATTGTTCTATGAAGAAAGGATTGTTGTTTTCTCCCTAGTAGCAACAACACATCTAGTACCTTAGAGATTTCTGTCACTTCCCCAGATTACCAGAGGCATGAACCCACTATCGAGCATAAATACTAACTCTTGGAGTTGCTAGCATCTACTTGGCCAAGATAGCTACTAACAACGGAAAGCATGCAAGATCACAAATAACAAAGACATGATAGAATCAATAATCAATCTGAAATAGCATCTCAATATCCATCGGATCCCCGCAAACACAACATGCAGAATTACAAATAGATGATCTTGATCATGAACGGAGCTCACAAGATCTAAACATGAAAGCACAAAGGAGGAGAACCAGCCATCTAGCTACTACATGGATCCGTAGTCCAATGATGAACTACTCACGCATCACACTGGAGGCTTGCATGGTGATGAAGAAGGCCTCTAGGGTGAATTCCCCTCTCCGGCAGGGTGCCGGGAAGAGCTTCAGATCCCTCCCGATCTAGGGATGGAGATGACAGTGGCTACAGACTCTTTCGTGGATTTTTGATCGGGCCCTTAGGGTTTTCGTCCCGAGGGCAATATATAGGAGGAAGGAGAGGCCGAGGGGGTGCCGGGAGCGGCCACACCACCCCTGGCGCGGGCCAGGCCTGGCCGCGTGGCCAGGTGGTGTGGTGGCCCCTGGCCCCTCTCCGTCTCGTATTCTGGCACTTGATGACATCCGGAAAAATAGGCACTTTGGCTTTTGTCCCGTCCAATTCCGAGAATATTCATTTTCTGACTTTCCTGGAACCAAAAACAGCAGAAAACAGGCAGCTGGCACTGTGGCTCTTGTTAATAGGCTAGTCCAAGAAATCATATGAAAAATACTCCAAAGTTGGAACAAAACACAAGAAAGTGGATAAAACCAAGCATGGAACATCAAAAATTATAGATACATTTGCAATGTATCAACATCCCCAAGCTTAACTCCTGCTCGTCCTCGAGTAGGTAAGTGATAAAAAGAAAGAATAATATTTTAGGTGACATGCACCATCATAAACTTGATCAAAGTATTTGTAAAACATTCAAATCTGGGATCATAGTACTTCAATCATAACATGAAAGACAAAGTTCTAGCAATAAGCAAAGAAACTATGATGCAACATGAAAAGGCACAAACAAAAGATTCATGAATAACAATGCTTTGCAAGACGTTTGTTTGTTTCACATAAAGAAAACATAGCATAATAGTATTCAGCTTGTCCCTCAATAGAGTAGCAAATATAAATGCATAGGACACCTTCAAAGTTCATAAGAGTGACTAGATACAATAGTTTAAAACAAGCAATAACAAGTTATGCATCAATCAACTAGTCTTGGGACAATGCACATAGAACTAAGAATGGCCACTATGCTCTCAAAGTAGGTGCATAAAGATAGAAGGTGGAGACTCAATATAATGGTGGAAGAAAGGCCTTTTGTAAAAGGAAGTAGGGATTCAAGTCTCATAAAGAGCTTCCAAAAATTATGGTACTTATAGCTTTCAGCTCTCATTGCCCCTATCATAAGCATCTTGAAGGTGATTAAGGTTAAAGTGACCCAACTAAGAGGATATGCTTGACAAGTTATAAACCGAAATCTCATGCCCCTTACTTACGAAGACCGATCCTCATGCTACTCAACTTCAGTCACGAGTAAGCTCTTGTCATTGTAAGTACATGTGTATCATTAAGAACCGCCAACGGGGTACCCCTTGCACATGATACGGGAGCTTTCCCATAATCAAAATGACAAGGCAAGCAGACAATGAGCATCTCAGCGATCTTTTTATTTGCTATTTGCATAGGTTTTTATTGAGGATGCTTCATAGAGTGCTCATTATGGTGATGCTGCAAGTTTCCACCATGATTAGGCATGGCTTAGGCTAGCGGCCCATGCATTTCTCTAACACACATTCAAACTCCATGATCTTATAAGTTGCACTTTTATTTCACACCGCCGGGATCCATAAGCAAAAGAACATGATATCAACGGGGTACAAAGTACAAGTGCAATGTTGAAAGCGTTCCCCATGATACATGGTTCTGCTAACTTCAACTTATAAAGCACAAGCATATACGCAACAAAGAAGGACCCAATGGTTCAAGTTTATTAAATGCAAGAAAAGTAAAGTGTGCCATCAAGTTCGTGAGAGCTTTAATCACTAATTTTCTCATAACAAGTTTAATTTGGAAGGTAAACAAAAGCATGAATATACTTGGAATAGCATAAGCTAGTAGGTAGGTATGGTGGACTCTTTGGAATAACTTGGTTTAGGGAGTTGGATGCATGAGTGGAACTCATACTTTGTTGTGGAGGCTAGCAAAAGACTGGGAGCGACAAACTAAGAGAGCAATAATGGCCATAACATGTAGAGCGACAAAACATCATTGATCAAAGCATAAAGTGATACTACAAGTTGAAAACTAAAGGATCATAAAGGCTATGGTGACTTGAGATAGTCAAAACATGTTGTGAGCATGCGCCAAGTCAACCCAAATAAAGCATCAAAGGAGAATACCACTATGCTATGCTTTAATATGCTAAAACAACGCATGATTCATCCAAGGCACATTAAGAAATATCAATTGTTTATAACAATTCATGCTACAACAAAGAATACTAAGCATAAAGCCAAAACAATATCAAGTCATGGCATGACAAAGCATATGCCACAGTTAAAAACGAGCTCTTTTTACCACATAAGCATGAACTTTCCTACTCTTTTCCAAACCAAACCGAACTATTTGCAAACCAATGTATGAAAGAGGGGGTCCAACCAATTTATTCAGAAAACTAAGCAAACCAAGCAAATGAAAAACCAAAACGAAAACGAAAAAGAAGCCGCTCCAAGAACAACAAAACTGTGCATGAAACAATAAAAATGAAGCGTTTGGAAGAAACCGGAAATTTTTATTGATGAAGAAGGGGATGCCTTGGGCATCCCCAAGCTGTGACGCTTGTACTTATTGGATATTTCTTGGGGTGACACGCGTGGCATTCCCAAGCTTGAGCTTTAGTCCATTCTTTATCTAATTAATCATTCCTTCCATACACCTGAAATTTTTCTTCATACAAAACTTCACAGAATCTTTATTAGCAACATTAGTGCACTTAAGATAAATAAGTCTTAAGGTTCAGTTCTAACACCAAATAAATTTCCATTAGAACACAAGATACTGTAGCACTTCCCTCAAAAAGCTCAATTCCCCAAAAGAACTCAAGAAGGAACCAACAAGAAGCAAATGCAGAAAATGGCAGAAATCTGTCAAAACAGACCAGCAGGTAAAGACGAATTTGTTAGAAGAACTTCTGTTGCTCAAATCAAAAAGTGTTGAACTAAAGAAAGTTATATAATAACCTGGGGCAGAAGCACAAAAAATTACAGCTCAATCCTACATACAGATCTCTCTCACGAAGTTTTACGGTGAAGCACAAAAATCTGTTTCGGGACAACAACTTTCCCAATCATTACTTCTCTCTCATTAGAGGTTACTTTTGGCACAAAAAGCAAAATAAAAAGGATAAGGAGAGGTTATTACAGAGGTAATAAATTCCAAGACTCATCTAAAACTTTTGGATTATCTCCCAATAAGTACTTTTCTTTAACGCCTTTAAGTTAGGCATAAGAAGGAAAGAAAGAATCAAGTGTTCTCAAATGAAGAAGCATTAAAACCAAATTTTGTTTTCATAGGAGAAGCAAAATAAATCTTTTCTTTCTTTTTAGGGAAGTTTTCTATACCTTTCTTAAGTGGGAGTTGATATTTAATGGTGCCTTCTTTCATATCAATGATGGCACCAAGAGTTCTAAGAAAAGGTCTTCCCAAAGTAATATGACAAGAAGCATTGTATTCAACATCCAAAACATAGAAATCAACGGGGACATAGGAATTGTTAACCATAATAAGAACATCATTAAGACTCCCCATGAGTTTCTTTTTAACATTATCATCAAGTGGGGCATTCAAATAGCAATCTTCAAGAGGAGGCAAATCAAGCATATCATAAATCCTTCTAGGCATAATAGAAACACTACTATCAAGATCACATAAAGCTTTGTAATCAAAGTCATTCACTTTCATATTAATGATGGGTTCCCAACCATCCTCTTGTTTTATAGGAATATAAGCTTTATGTTTCATCTTTTCTTCTTTAATCTTTATGAGAGCATCAGTAATGTGTTTTGTAAAGGCCATGTTCATAGCACTAGCATTAGGACTTTTAGCAAGCTTTTGTTGGATCTTAATAACTTCAGAGATATTGCAACCATCAAGATCAAAATCAAATTTATCATCTAAAGTAGTAGAACTATTACTAGCCTCAACACTAGTGGTGGTAATAGTAGAAACGCTAATGTTTCTAGCAATTTCATCTTCTCTTTCCCACTTAGCATGTAATTCAGCTAATAGTCTAACATTTTCATCAATTCTTACTTGTATGGCATTAGTAGCTGCAAAGAGATTATCATTAGTTTCAGGTTTAGCAGCCATTTTATTCAAAGTAGATTGAGCTTCAGCCAAAGATGCTATGTTTCTTTCAGCATTAGAGAGTTTTTCTCAATAGTTTTATTGAAAGCAGTTTGTTTACTAATAAACTCTTTGATGCAGCCCGTCCTACGGACGCTTCTACATCTACACCAAGAAGTCCCCCAAGTGGATCCATGACTCGTGCCCGAGCCAAACTCCTACAAGCTAAGGTGAACTCACTCCTCTCCTCGTGCCAATTTGATACCTCCTTGGATGGTGTGCTACTTCATACCTCTACTCTGTGCATCATCAGGTACGAAAACCCGCCGCGTCGACCCACGAGCCCTGAAGCTGCACCTGAGCTGAAGCTGTCGGAGCCGGAGTGTCCGCCCGAATCTAGCCGGAGTGTCCGGCGCAGCCGGAATGTCCGGCACGACTCAGCCGGAGTGTCCGGCCTGCCCGAGCCCGAACCTGGCGTGAACATTCGGAAGGTCAAATCGGACACTTCCCGGACACCACCCGGAGTGTCCGGCCACCCCGGACTGTCCGGTCGTGCCGACCCGGACTGTCCGGCCCAAGCGATGGGCCTGCGAGCCTAGCTGGGCCCTATGACCCATGTACCCCTCTACTTCGCCCAGAACTCTACTTTAATGCCTGAATTACCCCTGAACTTGTGGTTGGCCTATATATAGTCCCCCACCTCCATTGTAAACCCGAGGCATGATATTGGAATTAGTGGAAACCCCTTTGTGGATCTATCTAATTCTTGCCTCATGCTCCTTGACTAAGGAGCACCAATATCCCCAAACCTCGTTGGAGTTTGCATCGTGCCTCCGCGTTGTACAAGGCCTAGGCATCGGTGTCCCTTTGCCTAGACGTCAAGATCTCACCGAGTCTCCCATCTCGCCGTGCCGGTTTGAGAGAGAGTCCTCCGCCCGACGTCGATCCTAGGGATTGCGTCGGACCGGTCACCGCCAGCGTGAGCTATTGGTGTTTATCATGGTTTTGCGTGTGTGTGTTCATCGCGTTCTTCGTGCGTGTGTTCGTCGTGTTCATCCTTCCCTCCTTCCCCCGCACTCCACCCTCGATTTGAAAGGGAATCGTGAAAGATCGGGTCACCCTAAAGGTTTTCCCTCAACATATTGGTATCAAGAGCTTCGTTGCTCACGATTTCCCCCACAATTTTTTCTTCTATCCACCAAAAATTTGAAAATCCCCACAAAAAACAGCCCATATTTGCCTTTGGATCGATCTCTTGATTTGGAGTGTTATTTGTGGTTTTGATCCGACCAAACCTTGTCTAAGGAGTTGGTCCAGCTTTATCCTGTGTTTCCCCAGCCCGATTTGGCCAGTTTTTCGCGGATTTGAGGCCCGAAGGCGAGGATTTCCACTCAAGAACACGAGCAAGAAACCCGCACCGGAGTGTCCGACACGTACCGACCGGAGTGTCCGGCCGAACTAGACCGGAGTGTCCGGCCAGAGCGGAGTATCTGGCCCAGACAGACCGGAGTGTCCGGCTGTAACGCCTGTTTTGGCAGTTTTGCCTCATTTTTCGCATTGGCTATTCTCCTTTGTTTGCTCGTGTCCCGTGTGCGTGTCAGCAACTACCAGCATGCTTCCGCATCATCAACTTCCACGCTCATCGACACCATGGACCACGAACATCATCCCGCACCATCGACGCCAAGTTCATCATCAAAGAAGGTATAACTTGCGTCACCTTGTTAACCTCCATCTTCCTTTGTGTGTACCTATCCCATGAGAGTGGCTCATCTTGTGTTTGCTTGAGCATTGTGCATTTGTCCTTGGATAGTGAGAGTGCAAGAGCAATATCAAGTGTGACTAGGTAGCATCAAGGGAGAGCAAAAAAAACCAGAAAAAGATACAAAGAAAAAAAGCAAAAGAAAAATAGTCTCCCCTTGCAAAAGAGAGTCTTAAAGCTTGTAAGCAAGAGAGAAAGAAGAGCGCCCAAGGCAAGTGCACAAATCCGTTGCTCACTTTTCCTCTTTGCAAACGAGCCACGGTCTCTCCTTGCATTGGCATGACAATGAGCTTAGTCTTCGTTAGGACATTTTGTTTGCTCATTTTCATAGTCGTGTCAATCTCAACTTTCTACATGTGTGTGTACATAGTCATAGGTTCTCGTCACCCTTTTGAGTTGTTGACCTTCGCCTTTGACTTGATTTTTGTTGGATTTTACCCACTTTTGACTATCCCTTTTCTTTTGGTTGGTTCTTTGGCTTTCCACAATCCTAACCTACCACCAACAAGCTTTTGAGAGTTAGTTCTTTCTTTAGTGTGAGTTTTCTTTGCATTTCCACTTTGCACGCTTATAACTCTCACTTGTGGTTTCTAGTTTGGTGCAATCCCCAAGGTGAGGTACAAGGCTAACACCACCATATTACACTTCCATATACAATACTTGTGTGTTTTGCATGATGGATAGGCACGGTGAGACGAGCCAACCACCTCCCCAAGAAGAAGACCAAGGTCCATACATGACGCGCGCAAGTCACTTCATCATTCGACAAGAGTTGCGTGAACGTTGCCAATCCCTTGAGACACGAAAGGATGAACAATTTGGCGAGACGCAAGCCGAGTTCAAGAACATCGACAACCGCTTCGACGACCTCGAACGACAAATGCATGAAATGCATCACAACTCCGGCCACCAAAATGAAGCGCTCCAACGCTCCGTCGCCGAAACAGATGACAATCTTTGACGCCTCATCGACGACATGGCAAGACCACATTCACGCGCATCAAGCTCTTCAAGTTCTTTGCATCGTCATGCACCTCTTCCACAAGATCTACATCAAAGTGCTCAAAGACGCAATGATGCCCCCGTGGTTGAAGATGGAACCTCTTCGAACTATGTACCTTCCCCACGGCACGCCGCAACGTCAAGCTATGATGGTGACCTCTCTTCAAGGCCACGAGCAAGGCAAGAAGCACACCGTCATCACGCAAGGGCATTAGTGATCCAACAAGAGAAACCACAAGAGGAACCGCAAGCACAACCGCAAGTACAACCTCAAGTCTACCACCATCGACCGTGACACATACTTGAAACAACAAGTGATGACTCCAATTTGGAGAATCAAGCTCGTCATCGGTGTGAAGCTCTCCAAGATCCTCCTTCTCGTCATCAACGTCATGAACGTCAACAACGACACAATGGTCATCACACGCCGCCTCCTCCACATCAACAAAACTTGGAGCGTCAAGTGATACAAGTTGAGCGACGCCCACCACGTCAAGAGGCTCATGACCATGTTCTTCGCCGTGAGGCCCATGTGCCTAACCAACATCACCAACCGAGGAACGAGCCTCCTCTTCGTCATAAACCGCGTCAAGAGGCTCCACACCTTCGCCACCATGAGGCCCAAGCGCCTCAACCACGTCAACAACGGCGCCAAGAGCATGAGCAAGCTCCTCAACAACAATATCAAGAGCAAGCTCCGCAACAAGGACGCGAGAACCAAGTTCCACCTCCCCAACTACAAGATCATCAACAAGGTCACCAAGCTCTTCGCAATGACCGCAACGATGAAGAAACTTTTGGCAAGCTCAAGTTCACAATGCCTAAGTTCACTAGATCCAATGACCCCGAAGAATACCTCTCGTGGGCACTCAAAGTCGACAAGATCTTCCGGATGCACAACTATAGCAACGAGAAGATGGTCGCCATGGCTTCTCTTGAGTTTGATGATTATGCCAACCTTTGGTGGGAACAAGTTCAAGTTGCTCGTGATGCAAGAAAAGAGCCGCCAATCACAACTTGGCATGACATGAAGGCTCACATGAGATCCCGGTTTGTCCCTACGCACTACACACGTGACCTCTTCAACAACCTTCAAGCTCTTCGTCAAGGAACAAAGACCGTGGAAGAATACTTCAAGGAAATGGAACTCAACTTGATTCGCGCCAACATTGATGAGCGCATGGAGCAAACAATGGCACATTTCCTTATTGGCTTGAATCACCCAATCAAGCGCATCGTCGAGTTACAAACATACAACACAATGGTTGAGCTTGTGCACATAGCAACAAAGGCTGAACGTCAAGTGCAAGAGGACATCAAGTACAACAAGCCCAAGACGTACTTCACCTACAAGCAAGCTTCAACCGCTACACCAACAACTTTCAATGGAAGCTCATCAAGTACCTCCAAGCCTTCCTTCAAGCCCACACTTCCTCAAGGAAAATTGCCCCCAAGTGGCAAGCAAGCAAAGAGTGATGCACCTTTCAACGGTGAATGCTACAAGTGTGGAGGTAAAGGACACAAGTCGGCCGAATGTGGAAACAAGAAAGTCTTGTTCATCCATGACAATGGTGATGAAAAGTACTTGAGTGAAGATGAGTTTGATGCCCGTGTCAAGGAAGCAATGGTAAGGCAACGAGTGGAAGATGATCAAGAACTCCTCATGTGTGAGCATGACGCAAGTCCATCGCTTGTCGTCACAAGGATCTTGACCACTCAAGCACAAGAGCATGAAGACCAACACTCCAATATCTTCCAAACATGAGCCGGCATCAACGACAAATCTATCAAGGTGATCATTAACGGAGGGAGTTGTCACAACCTTGCTAGCACCGAGTTGTGTGAGAAGCTCAACCTCACCCTCCATCCACACAAGCACCCCTACCACGTGCAATGGCTAAGTGACCAAGGGTCCGTGAAGATCAAGCATACCGTATCGGTCTCCTTCGCCATTGGTCCTTACAAAGATACCGTGGAGTGTGATGTGGTTCCTATGACAGTTTGCCACATGCTTCTTGGTCGACCGTGGCAATTTGACAAGACTGCTCAACATGATGGTCGCACCAATATATACACCTTCAAATGGCTCAACAAAACATGTGTTTTGCAACCGATGACTCCTAGCCAAATAATTGCGGACAATGCAAAGGCTTTAGCGAGGGTGCAAAGCACAACACCTACTTGTGAGAAGAGCGGTGAGAGAGAGAACCACCTCATAGTGAGTGAGAGCCACAAGCCAAATTCGAGTGGAAAAACTAAGAGTGTTCTCCTTGCCACCAAAAGTGAGATGAGAGATGTTCGGAACAACCCATCCATCTTGCACTATGTCCTCCTTTGCAAGGGACTAGCGCAAGGAACTAACAAACTAACCAATGTTCCTCCATCTTTGATGAGTGTTTTGCAGGAATTCAAGGATGTGTTCCCCGAAGAGCTTCCACATGGACTACCTCCTCTTCGCGCCATAGAACATCGCATTGAACTCATCCCCGGTGCACCACTTCCCAACCGCGCAGCTTACCGCACGAACCCGGAGGAGACAAAGGAGATTGAACGTCAAATCAACCAACTCGTCTCCAAATGTTTGATCCAAGTTAGCACTAGTCCAAGTGCCGTACCCATGATTCTTGTTCCAAAGACGGATGATACGTTACGGTTATGCATGGACTGCCGTCCAATCAATGCTATCACCGTGCGTTATTGACATCCCATACCACGTCTCGATGACATGCTTGATGAGTTGTGTGGAGCCACTATTTTTTCGAAAATTGATCTTCGTAGTGGTTACCATCAAATACGCATGGCTGAAGGTGATGAGTGGAAAACCGCCTTCAAGACCAAACTTGGTCTCTATGAATGGTTGGTTATGCCCTTTGGTTTATTTAATGCCCCATCCACCTTCATGCGCCTAATGAATCATATTTTGCGTTCTCTCATTGGCAAAAGTGTTGTTGTCTATTTTGATGATATTCTTGTTTATAGCAAATCACTTGAGGACCATATACCACATGTCAAGGAAGTTTTGCAAATCCTTCGACATGAAAAGCTTTATGCTAATCTTCCCAAGTGCACTTTTGCTAAAGACAAGTTGAATTTTCTTGGATTTGTCGTTTCTTCGAAGGGAATTGAAGTTGATGCTTCGAAGGTAAAGGGCATACGAGATTGGCCCATCCCAACAAATGTGAGTGAACTCCGAAGTTTTCATGGGTTGGCCGGTTTCTATCGTCGCTTTGTGAAAGACTTTTCCACTATTGCTTGTCCTCTAAACGAGTTGACGAAAAAGAATGTCACATTCGTGTGGGGCAAAGCACAAGAAAAGCTTTTGATGAACTCAAAAAGAGGCTCACCGAAGCACCTCTACTTTCTTTACCGGATTTCACAAAAACTTTTGAGATAGAGTGTGATTCTAGTGGTATTGGCATTGGAGGAGTCCTTATGCAAAACGGACGTCCTATTGTTGGGTCTGCAACATAGAAAACAAAAAATTTCCTACGGTGTGAACTACATGCCAAGATCTATCTACTAGGTACAAAGCAACGGGTGGACATACATCCAACGAGAACTTACCCTCGAAGACAACGAGTTTTGTTAACGAGTAGGAACTCGTGGTTGATGTATTCGTACACTTGCCGATCTCAAGATCGTGAGGAAGTCCGAGCGCCGCAACTCAGCAGCGCATCCGCACTCGCACACACGTTCAAGCCACCAAACAACCTCCACCTCCTCGCTCCAGCGATCCAGCGGAAGAAGCAACTCCTTCCAAACGAAATGCCACCAAGAACATGTATCTCGCTAATCCGAGACCATGGGGAATAATTCTAGAGGGGGACAGAGATCCTTCACAAGGAGGTGTGAGGATGAAGGAGGGAATGTGTGGCCTTTTATAGGAGGAGGGGGGTACCCCCTCTCTCCATGGTCGGCGCATGGGGGGGGGTGACCCCTCACCTCCCCCATTCATGTGGTGGTAACCCCTCCACATTAAAATGCCTCTTCACATTCCCTTTTAAAGTCTCCACTTTAAATGCATTAAATTTCTCTAAATTTAATGCTCTCTCATTAACTCTTTTTATTAAATTTATTCAGAATTTTGTTAATTACTTTAATTAACAAACATTCACATATAGCCCCTTGCAATATTTCAATATCACATGTAGAACCACTTTCTGCAATTTCACCCGAAACAATTTCTGGTTTCTAATGAAACAATTCCTGCGCTTTGCAATTCTTTCGTCTGAAACATATGTGCTCCAAAATGGTGTCCGGTAACTCTTAAGTTTCCACCCTACGGTTCGCGAATAATGCAGACATGATCGAGACCCTTCTCCGATCAATAATCAGCAGCGGGACCTGGAGATACGTACTGACTCCTACACATTCAACGATGACTTCTGTGATCGTGAGAACCTTTAACTCTTGTAACTAAATCCCTTTGTCTCTCGATATATTAAATGTCCGAGATTCGATCATCGGTATCTCCATACCTAGTTTGATCTCGTTACCGACATGCACTCTTTTCTCGTTCCCGTGATATAACATTCTAGTGATCATATCACTTGCTTGCAAGCTATCTTAATGTGATATCACCGAGAGGGCCCAGAGTATATCTATCCGTCATCTGGATTGAAAAATTCCACTCTTGATCCATGAGCTCCAACATAACACCTTCGTAGTACTGAATCCGTCTTTATAGTCACCCTATTACGGTGTGACGTTTGATGTTATCAAGATACTCTTCCGGTGTTAGCAATTAACATGATCTCATGGTCTAAGGATAAAGATCACTTCGTATGATGTTATAGAAATATAAACATAATGACTTGATCGTAATGCTATACTTCGGATGAATGTTCATCACATCATTCCACCAATGGTGTGACCTTGTTATTAAGAACATCCAATGTCCATGATCAGGAAACCTTGATCATCTTGTTAATCAACAAGCTAGTCTATAAGAGAGGCATAAATAGGAACCCTTTTTGTTTATTAAACACACATGTATTGATGTTTCCGATCAATACAATTCTAGCATGTAAAATAAACATCTATCATATATAAGCAATATATAATAACAACTTTATTATTTCCTCTTAGGGCATATTTCCTTCAGTCTCCCACTTGCACTAGAGACAATAATCTAGTTCACATAGTGATAAATCTAACACCCATGGAGTTCTAGTGTTGATCATGTTTTGCCCTAGGGAGAACTTTAGTCGACGGATCTGCTACATTTAGGTCTGTGTGTACTTTACAAATCTTTATATCTCCATCCTTGACATGCTCGCGGATGGAGTGAAACCGGCGCTTAATATGCTTGGAATTCTTGTGAGACCTCGGTTCCTTTGCGTTGGCTATGGCTCCATTATTGTCACAATAGATCACCATTGGGTCCAACGCACTGGGAACCACACCTAGTTCGGTAATGAACTCTTTCATCCAAACCGCCTCCTGCGCCGCTTCTGAAGCAGCAACATATTCCGCCTCCGTCGTTGATCTAGCCACCACAGGTTGTTTGGAACTCCTCCAACTAACCGCTGCTCCGTTCAAGAGAAATACATATCCGGATTGAGACTTAGAGTCATCCGGATTAGTGTCAAAGCTAGCATCAAAATAACACTTAGCGACTAGCTCTTCTTCACCTCCGTATATAAGAAACATATCCTTAGTTCTTCTCAAGTACTTGAGGATGTTCTTTACCACTATCCAGTGTTCCGAACCTGGATCAGATTGGGACCTACTAGTCAAACTAATAGCATGTGCCACATCCGGTCTTGTACATAGCATGGCATACATAATAGAGCCTATGGCCGAGGCATAGGGGATCTTATCCATCATCTCTCTTTCTTCCGCCGTAGCCGGACTTTGAGTCTTATTCAATGTCTTGCCTTGCAACATAGGTAAGAACCCCTTCTTACTTTCGTCCATATTAAACTTCTTTAATATCTTATCAAGGTATGTACTCTACGATAGCCCAATTAGGCGCCTTGATCTATCTCTATAGATTTTAATGCCTAATATATATGATGCTTCACCAAGGTCTTTCATTGAAAATTTGCTGTTTAGATAACTTTTAACACTGTTTAAAAGATCTATATCATTTCTAATCAATAATATGTCATCCACATATAATATCAGAAATGCCACATTCCTCCCACTCACTTTCTTGTAAATACAAGCCTCTCCATAAGTTTGGACAAATCCAAACTCTTTGATCACCTCATCAAAGCGGAGATTCCAACTCCGGGATGCTTGCTTTAGTCCATAGATGGATCGCTGAAGTTTGCATACCTTATTAGCATCCTTAGGATCGACAAAACCCTTAGGTTGTATCATATACAACTCTTCTTCAATATTACCATTGAGGAACGCAGTTTTGACATCCATCTGCCATATTTCATAATCGAAATATGCAGCAATTGCTAACATAATCCTAACCGACTTAAGCATCTCTACGGGAGAGAATGTCTCATCGTAGTCAACTCCTTGAATTTGTCGAAACCCCTTTGTGACAAGTCGAGCCTTATAGATGGTCACGTTACCATCAACATTAGTTTTTCTTTTGAAAATCCATTTATTCTCAACGGCCTTTCGGTCGTGAGGTAAGTCCACCAAGTTCCAAACTTGGTTCTCGTACATGGATTCCATCTCGGATTTCATGGCTTCTAGCCATTTGTTGGAATCCGGGCTCATCATCGCTTCTTCATACGTCGCAGGGTCATCCATTTCATCAACCATAAAATTCACAACAGGATTGCTGTACAGTTCAGGAGCTGCACGTGTCTTGCTTGACCTGCGAGGTTCGGTAGTGTCCTCTTTCGGAGTTTCATGATCATTATCATTAGCTCTCTCTTCATCAGGTGAAGTCAACTTCGAAACAACTTCCGGTGCTGCGCCACTCGCCATTCCATGAAGAGAAGGTTCAGTAACCTCTTCGAGTTCTACCTTACGACTACTCACACCTTTCGCGAGAAACTCCTTCTCAAGAAAGGATCCATTCTTGGCAACAAAAACCTTGCCCTCGGATTTGTGATAGAAGGTATACCCAACTGTTTCCTTAGGGTATCCTATGAAGACGCATTTTTCCGCTTTGGGTTTGAGTTTATCCGGAAGAAGTTTCTTCACATAAACATCACATCCCCAAACTTTAAGAAATGACAACTTAGGTTTGTTTCCAAACCATAATTCATACGGTGTCGTTTCAACAGATTTAGATGGTGCCCGATTTAAAGTGAATGCAGCTGTTTCCAGTGCATAACCCCAAAATGACAGTGGCAAGTCAGTCAGAGACATCATAGATCGAACCATATCCAATAAGGTACGATTACGATGTTCCGACACACCATTACGTTGTGGTGTTCCGGCAGGCGTGAGTTGTGAAACTATTCCACACTCTTTCATGTGTGTGCTAAACTCGTAACTTAGATACTCTCCTCCACGGTCAGACCGTAGAAATTTGATCTTTCTATTACGATGATTTTCCACTTCATTCTGAAATTCCTTGAACTTTTCAAAAGTTTCAGACTTGTGTTTCATCAAAAAGATATACCCATATCTACTCAAATCATCCGTGAAAGTAACAAAATAACGATATCCACCTCGCGCCGACACACTCATTGGTCCACACACATCAGTATGTATAATTTCCAATAGATCTGTCGCCCGTTCCATTGAACCGGAAAACGGCGTTCTTGTCATCTTGCCCATAAGGCATGGCTCACATGTATCAAATGATTCAAAATCAAGTGATTCCAAAAGTCCATCAGAATGGAGTTTCTTCATGTGTTTAACGCCAATATGACCTAGACGGCAGTGCCACATATATGTAGACATATCATCATCAAGTTTAATCTTTTTAGCATTAACATTATGAATGTGTGTAATATTACTATCGAGATCCAACAGAAATAAACCATTCAACATAGGTGCATGACCATAAAAGATATCATTCTTGTAAATCGAACAACCATTGTTTTTTCAGATTTAAAGGAATGAGCACTTTGCATCAAACACGATCCAGATACAATGTTCATGCTCAGTGCAGGCACTAAATAACAATTATTTAGGTTTATAACTAATCCCGATGGCAAATGGAGAGGTAGCGTCCCGACGGCAATCACATCAACTTTTGATCCATTGCCGACCCGCATTCTGACCTCATCCCTTGCTAGTTGTTGCTTGTTTCGTAGCCCCTGAACCGAGTTACATATATTAGCATCGGATCCCGTATCAAATACCCAGGTGCTACTGCGAGTACTAGTCAAGTACACATCAATAACATGTATATCACATATACCTTTGTTTGCCTTGCGGGACTTCTTGTCCGCCAAATACTTGGGGCCGTTGCGCTTCCAATGGCCAGTCCCCTTACAATAGTAGCACTCGGTGTCAGATTTAGGGCCAGCTCGGGGTTTCTTTTCAGGCGTGGCAACATACTTGCCACCCTTCTTTCCCTTGTTCTTGCCTTTCTTGTCTTTCTTGAAACCGGTGGTCCTATTGATCATCAACACTTGAGTTCTTTCCTAATCTCCACTTCTGCAGTCTTAAGCATTGACAGAAGCTCGGGAAGAGACTTCTTCATGCCCTGCATACTATAGTTCATCACGAAGCTCTTGTAGCTAGGTGGCAGAGATTGGAGAACACGATGTATGCCTAAGTCAATGGGAATCGGTATTCCCAAGGACACAAGCTTATCGGTGTACCCAGACATTTTGAGTATGTGCTCACTAACGGAGCTGTTTTCCTCCATCATGCAGCTAAAGAACTTTTCTGTAGCATTATAACTCTCTACTGCAGCATGGGTATCAAAAATCATTTTCAACTCTCCCATGGTATCAAAGGTATTGCCATTTTCGAAACGCTTTCGAAGTTCTGGCTCTAGCCCATACAGTATGCCGCAATGAACTAAGTTGTGGTCCTCCTGACGAGTCACATAGACATTCTTTTCCTCTTTAGGGGCATCAGGAGCTGGTGGGGGGCCTAGCGGTGCATCTAGCACATATTGCTTTTGTGCAGCAGTGAGGAGAATCCTCAAATGCATAGCCCAGTTGGTGAAGTTGCCACCATTCGCAGCAAGTTTCTCTTTCTCCATGAACACATTGAAATTAAAAGCAGGTGGTGCCATCTACAACAGAATTTGTAAAGTTTATTTAGACTAAGTTTATGATAGATTGAGTTCAACTAATCCAAATTACTAATGAACTCCCACTCAAAAATGACATCCCTCGTGTCCTTTTGGTGATTACATGAACCAAATCCACTACACCAAGTCCGATCATCACGTGAGTTGATGTAGCTTCAAAGGCGAGAATCTATATGGGCATCATATCAACTATATGACTCATGCTTAACCTTCCGGTCCGTGTTCTGAGGCCATGTCTGTACATGCTAGGCTCGCCAAGTAAGAACCTTAGTATTCACGTGTGTAAAACTGTCTTACACCCGTTCCTATGAAAGCATAGATTCGAGTACACCCGATCATCACGTGATGTCTCCAAACACGATCTACAGAACGGTTCATACTTAAGGAAGAACACATTTTTATCTTGATATATAAATGAGGGATCATCTTACAATGCTACAAAAAGTGCCAAACTAGCAGTATAAGATGCTAACATCTAATGTGTAAAGTGAGATGATATGGTCCATGCATTTGATCTATATCATTTGCATCGTGGTATGATCTCTATCATTCCTTTGTGTGTAAGGCCAAGGTCTATGGAACTTACATGTTGAATGTGTTGTAAGAGTATCTATCATACATCTACTTACAACAATACCATATCAATACACTAGCCCAGCAACGATCTAAACTAGATGCCTCTAATTTATCAATTGCAAGTTTTACGTGGCTTAGGGCTTTCGGAGATAGAACCGTTCTTACCTACGAACATGAACCACAACGAGGATAACCAAGTTATTAGCAACTCGTTGTAAATCAGATATTGACTATAGTAGGAGAGACAGACACCCGCCAGCCACTTATGCAAAACAAGTTGCATGTCAGTCATGGAACCGGTCTCATGTACGATGACATGTAAGGTTGGTCAGGGCCGCTTCATCCCACTATGCCACCAATATCCAAAATACATAGAAGATGCAATAACATGATCATCATCGCCCACATATAAACATATGTGTACTATCCGTGCAAAGCACCTACGCATAGATCAGGCTCTGATACCACGGTTGGGTCCACAGCATAGAAAATAAAAAAATTCCTACGATGAGAACTACACGCTAAGATCTATCTACTAGGTACAGAGCAACGGGTGGACATACATCCAACGAGAATTTACCCTCGAAGACAATGCGTTTTGTTAACGAGTAGGAACTCGTAGTTGATGTAGTCGTACACTTGCCAATCTCAAGATCGTGAGGAAGTCCGAGCGCCGCAACTCAGCAGCGCATCCGTACTCGCACACACGTTCAAGCCACCGAACAACCTCCACCTCCTCGCTCCAGCGATCCAGCGGAAGCAGCAACTCCTTCCAGACAAAATGCCACCAGGAACATGTATCTCGCTAATCCGAGACCATGGGGGAATAATGCTAGAGGGGGAGAGAGATCCTTCACAAGGAGGTGTGAGGATGAAGGAGGGAATGGGTGGCATTTTATAGGAGGAGGGGGGTGCCCCCTCTCTCCATGGCCGGCGCATGGGGGTGACCCCTCAGCTCCCCCATTCATGTGGTGGTAACCCCTCCACATTAAAATGCCTCTTCACATTCCCTTTTAAAGTCTCCACTTTAAATGCATTAAATTTCTCCAAATGTAATGCCCTCTCATTTAATAAAACTCTTTTTATTAAATTTATTCAGAATTTTGTTAATTAGTTTAATTAACAAACATTCACATATAGCCCCTTGCAATATTTCAATATCACATGCAGAACCACTTTCTGCAATTTCACCCAAAACAATTTCCGGTTTCTATTGAAACAATTCCTGCGCTTTGCAATTCTTTCGTCTGAAACATATGTGCTCCAAAATGGTGTCCGGTAACTCTTAAGTGTGCCACCCTACGGTTCGCGAATAATGCAGACATGATCGAGACCCTTCTCCGATCAATAATCAGCAGCGGGACCTGGATATCCGTACTGACTCCTACACATTCAACGATGACTTCTGTGATCATGAGAACCTTTAACGCTTGTAACTAAATCCCTTTGTCTATCGATATATTACATGCCCTAGATTCGATCATCGGTATCTCCATACCTAGTTTGATCTCGTTACCGACATGCACTCTTTTCTCGTTCCCGTGATATAACATTCTAGTGATCACATCACTAGCTTGCAAGCTATCTTAATGTGATATCACCGAGAGGGCCCAGAGTATATCTATCCGTCATCTGGATTGAAAAATTTCACTGTTGATCCATGAGCCTCAACATAACACCTTCGTAGTACTGAACCCATCTTTATAGTCACCCTGTTACGGTGTGACGTTTGATGTTATCAAGATATTCTTCCGGTGTTAGCAATTAACATGATCTCATGGTCTAAGGATAAAGATCACTTCGTATGATGTTATAGCAATATAAACATAATGACTTGATCGTAATGCTATACTTCGGATGAATGTTCATCACATCATTCCACCAATGGTGTGACCTTGTTATTAACAACATCCAATGTCCATGATCAGGAAACCTTGATCATCTTGTTAATCAACAAGCTAGTCTATAAGAGAGGAATAACTAGGAACCCTTTTTGTTTATTAAACACACATGTATTGATGTTTCCGATCAATACAACTACCATGTAAAATAAACATCTATCATATATAAGGAATATATAATAACAACTTTATTATTGCCTCTCAGTGCATATTTCCTTCACCTATAGCCTACCATAGCAAGAAACTTGATGGTGCTCGCCTTAACTATCTGATTTATGACAAAGAGCTTTTTGCCTTAGTTCGTGTCCTTCAAGTTTGGCAACACTACCTTTGGCCCAAGGAATTTATCATACATTCCGACCACGAGTCGTTGAAATATGTCAAAGGCCAAGCTAACTTGAGTAAGAGACACGCTAAGTGGGTTGAGTTCATGGAGTCCTTTCCGTACATTGTCAAGTATAAGAAGGGCAAAGATAATGTAGTTGCGGACGCATTGTCTCGCAAACATACAAGCCTTCTTACGAGACTTGAAATCAACGTGTTGGGTCTTGAGGAAATAAAATCTTTGTATGCTTCCGACCCGTTCTTTGAACCAATTTTTGCAAAGTGCTCCAATGACAAGGGAGTTGATGATTTCAATTTGCATAAGGGCTTTCTTTTTAAACAAAACAAGCTATGCATTCCTAAGTCGTCGCTTCAACTTTTGCTTCTCTAAGAATCTCATGGTGGAGGCCTTATGGGTCACTTTGGTCGCGACAAGACATTGGACATGCTCTCATATCACTACTTTTGGCCCAAGATGAAGCGTGACGTGGAGCGCTACGTTCAACGATGCACGACATGTGTTCAAGCTAAGTCACAAGCTAATCCCTATGGTCTTTATATGCCATTACCTATTCCTCATACACCTTGGTCCGACATTAGCATGGATTTCGTGTTAGGATTGCCTAGATCTAAACATGGTCTTGATTCTATATTTGTTGTTGTGAACATTTTTCCAAAATGGCACACTTCATACCGTGCCATAAGACCGACGATGCTTCACATGTTGCAAATCTGTTTTCAGGGAAATCGTCCGTCTTCACAGTGTGCCAAGGACAATCGTCTCCGACCGCGACGTCAAATTCATGAGCTACTTATGGAAGAACCTCATGGCCAAGCTCGGCGTCAAGCTCCTCTTCTCATCCGCATCACATCCTCAAACTGATGGCCAAACCGAAGTTGTCAACCAAAGCCTCGGAACTCTCCTTTGTGCCTTGATCAAGAAAAACCTAAAGGATTGGGAGGAATGCATTGCACACGCCGAGTTCGCCTACAATCGAGCCAAGCACTCAACAACCAAGATGAGTCCATTCATGATCGTCTATGGTTTCGAGCCCCTCACCGCGCTCGACATCCTACCACTACCTCTCCATGAGCGCACGAACATGGACGTCGAGAAGCACGCACAAGCTATGCAGAAGCTTCATGAAGAAACAAGAGCTACTATCGAACAACAAGTACTTCGCCAAGCTTCAAGGTTAAACAAGGACAAGAAGGAGATGATATTTGAAGAAGGTGACCTTGTGTGGATACACCTAAGCAAGGACCGCTTCCCAAGGAACGTGACTCCAAGCTCAAGCCAAGAGGATATGGTCCCTTCAAGGTCCTCAAAAGAATCAACAACAACGCCTACATCATCGACATACCAACCTCCAAGTACCTTGCAAGCAATACATTCAATGTGAAGGATCTCTCACCCTACCATGGAGATGTTCAAGATGATATCCATAAAGAGTCGAGGACGACTCTTTCCCAAGGGGGGGAGCTGATGCAGCCCGTCCTACAGACGCTTCTACATCTACACCAACAAGTCCCCCAAGTGGACCCATGACTCGTGCCTAAGCCAAACTCCTACAAGCTAAGGTGAACTCACTCCTCTCCTCGTGCCAATTTGATACCTCCTTGGATGGTGTGCTACTTCATACCTCTACTCTGTGCATCATCAGGTACGAACCCCCCGCCGCGTCGACCCACGAGCCCTGAAGCTGCACCTGAGTGGAAGCTGCCAGAGCCGGAGTGTCCGCCCGAATCCAGCCAGAGTGTCCGGTGCAGCCGGAATGTCCGACGCGACTCAGCCGGAGTGTCCGGCCTGCCCGAGCCCGAACCTGGCGTGGACATTTTGAAGGTCAAATTGGACACTTCTCGGACACCACCCGGAGTGTCCGGCCACCCCGGACTGTCCGGTCGTGCCGACCCGGACTGTCCGGCCCAAGCGATGGGCCTGCGAGCCTAGCTGGGGCCTATGGCCCATGTACCCCTCTACTTCGCCCAGAACTCTACTTTAATGCCTGAATTACCCCTGAACTTGTGGTTGGCCTATATATAGTCCCCCACCTTCATTGTAAACCCGAGGCAGGATATTGGAATTAGTGGAAACCCCTTTGTGGGTCTATCTAATTCTTGCCTCATGCTCCTTGACTAAGGAGCACCAATATACCAAAACCTCGTTGGAGTTTGCATCGTGCCTCCACGTTGTACAAGGCCTAGGCATCGGTGTCCCTTTGCCTAGACGTCAAGATCTCACCGAGTCTCCCATCTCGCTGTGCCGGTTCGAGAGAGAGTCCTCCGCCCGACGCCGATCCTAGGGATTGCGTCGGACCGGTCACCTCCGTCATGAGCTATTGGTGTTTATCGTGGTTTTGCGTGTGTATGTTCATCGCGTTCTTCGTGCGTGTGTTCGTCGTGTTCATCCTTCCCTCCTCCCGCCGCCTCCACCCTCGATTTGAAAGGGAATCATGAAAGATCGGGCCACCCTAGCGGTTTGCCCTCAACACTCTTTAAGCATAACTTCTAGTTCAGAGGGAGCACTCCTATTATTGTTGTAAGAATTTCCATAAGCATTACCATTGTTGGGAGGATATGGCTTATAATTGTTGTTACCAAAATTACTCCTATAAGCATTATTGCCAAAATTATTATTTCTTATGAAGTTCACATCAACTTGCTCTTCTTGAGCAACCAAAGAGTCTAAAGGAACATTATTTGGATCAATATGGGCTTTCCCATTAACAAGCATAGACCGAATAATATCAATTTTATCACTCAAGGAGGAGGTTTCCTCAACAAAATTTACCTTCTTACCTTGTGGAGCTCTCTCAGTATGCCATTCAGAATAATTAACCATCATATTGTCCAAAAGTTTTGTTGCAACACCCAAAGTGATGATCATAAAGGTACCTCTAGCAGCAGAATCCAATAGGTTCCTTGAAGAATAGTTCAATCCTGCAGAAAAGTTTGGATGATCATCCAAGCAGTCAGTCAATGAGTGGGACAATTCTTAACCAAAGATTTCATTCTTTCCCAAGCTTGAGCAACATGCTCATTATCAAGTTGTTTAAACATCATTATTTCACTTCTCAAAGATATAATCTTAGCAGGAGGATAGTACTTTCCAATGAAAGCATCTTTGCACTTAGTCCAAGAATCAATACTATTCCTAGTTAAGGAATTCAACCATTCTTTGGATTTTCCTCTCAAAGAGAAGGGAAACAATTTCAGTTTAATAATATCACCATCTATATCCCTATGCTTTTGCATCTCACAAAGTTCAACAAAGTTATTTAGATGGGAAGCAGCATCTTCATTACCAATACCAGAAAATTGTTCTCTCATAACAAGATTGAGCAAAGCAGGTTTTATCTCAAATAAAGTATTTTCAGCCACAGGTGGAGCAATAGGTGTGCTCATAAAATCATTGTTGTTGGTGCTAGTGAAGTCACACAACTTGGTGTTTTCAAGAATAGTCATTTTTTGGGTTTTTAAATAGAAAGCAAAATTGTAAAACTAATTTTTTTGTGTTTTTTTGATAAAGAAACAAGCAAACAAAGCAAAAAGAAACTAAGCAAAACAAAAATAACAAAGTAAAGAGATTGGTTATGAGGGACTCCCCTTGTGAAGATGTTCTTGACTCCCCGGCAACGGTGCTAGAAAAATGGCGCGTGGTTGACGTGGGAGTTTCTTCTTCTACGGATCTGTAGTCAGAAAATCGCTTGATGGTTCAATGCACGGCGCCCAGAAAAATGCTTGATGGCGGTGTTGATGTAGAGCTCGTTGGGAACCCCAGGAGGAAGGTATGATGAGCACAGCAGCAAGTTTCCCTCAGTTATGAAACCAAGGTTTAATCGAACCAGTAGGAGTAAGGAAACACCCCAAAGGTGTTACTAGCTGAGCTTTGGCAGGGTGCACTACCGGTGCTAGTAGCAACGTGGAGACCTGCACAACACAACCACAGAACTTTGTCCCCAACTTGCGATGAGGTTGTCAATCTCATCGTGTTTTGCGGAAAACAAAGGATTAAACGTATCGAATGGATAGAAGTAAAAGTTTGCAGAAAGTAAACACAAAGCAGTAAACAGATTGTAGATTGTATGTAAAGAAAAAGGACCGGGATCCATAGTTCACTAGAGGTGGCTCTCCTTAAGATAGATAACATGCTGGGTGAACAAATTACAGCGGGGCAATTGACAAACACTGAGAAAGCAATACATGCATATACTAATCATCTTGACTCCTTTGAGACTTGATCGGGCATTACAACATTATACATAGACTGCCATCCAACTGCATCTATGACTAATTATCCACCTTCAGGTTATCATCCAAACCCCCTCCAGTATTAAGTTGCAAGCAACAGATTATTGCTTTATGAACTATGTGTAATGTAAACAATACAATTGTTCTATGAACAAATGTTTGTTGTTTTCTCCCTAGTAGCAACATCACATCTAGTACCTTAGAGATTTCTATCACTTCCCCAGATTACCAGAGGCATGAACCCACTATCGAGCATAAATACTAACTCTTGGAGTTGCTAGCATCTACTTGGCCAAGATAGCTACTAACAACGGAAAGCATGCAAGATCACAAATAACAAAGACATGATAGAATCAATAATCAATCTGAAATAGCATCTCAATATCCATCGTATCCCTACAAACACAACATGCAGAATTATAAATAGATGATCTTGATCATGAACGGAGCTCACAAGATCTAAACATGAAAGCACAAATGAGGAGAACTAGCCATCTAGCTACTACATGGATCCGTAGTCCAAGGATGAACTACTCACGCATCACACCGGAGGCTTGCATGGTGATGAAGAAGGCCTCCAGGGTGAATTCCCCTCTCCGGCAGGGTGCCGGGAAGAGCTTCAGATCCCTCCCGATCTAGGGATGGAGATGATGGTGGCTACAAACTCTTTCGTGGATTTTTGATTGGGCCCTTAGGGTTTTCGTCTCGAGGGCAATATATAAGCGGAAGGAGAGGCCGAGGGGGTGCCGGGAGCGGCCACACCACCCCCTGGCGCGGGCCAGGCCTGGCCGCGTGGCCAGGTGGTGTGGTGGCCCCCGGGCCCCTCTCTGTCTCGTATTCTGGCACTTGATGACATCCGGAAAAATAGGCACTTTGGCTTTTGTCCCGTCCAATTCCGAGAATATTCATTTTCTGACTTTCGTGGAACCAAAAACAGTAGAAAACAGGCAGCTAGCACTGTGGCTCTTGTTAATAGATTAGTCCAAGAAATCATATGAAAAGTACTCCAAATTTGGAACAAAACAAAAGAAAGTGGATAAAACCAAGCATGGAACATCAAAAATTATAGATACATTTGCATTGTATCACTGCACAAAAGCAATATGTGCTAGATGCACCGCTAGGCCCCCCACCAGCTCCTGATGCCCCTGACGAGGAAAAGAATATCTATGTGACTCGTCCGGACGACCACAACTTAGTTCATTGCGACATACTGTATGGGCTAGAGCCAGAACTTCGAAAGCGTTTCAAAAATGGCAATGCCTTTGATACCTTGGGAGAATTGAAAATGATTTTCGATACCCATGCTGCCGTAGAGAGTTATAATGCTACTGAAAAGTTCTTTAGCTGCATGATGGAGGAGAACAACTCCGTTAGTGAGCATGTACTCAAAATGTCTGGGTACGCCGATAAGCTTGTGTCCTTGGGAATAACGATTCCCATTGACTTAGGCATACATCATATTCTCCAATCTCTGCCACCTAGCTACAAGAGCTTCTTGATGAACTATAATATGCAGGGCATGAAGAAGTCTCTTCCCGAGCTTCTGTCAATGCTTAAGACTGTAGAAGTGGAGATTAGGAAAAAACATCAAGTGTTGATGATCAATAGGACCATCGGTTTCAAGAAGGACAAGAAAGGCAAGCATAAGGGAAAGAAGGGTAGCAAATCTGTTGCCACACCTGAAAAGAAACCCCAAGCTGGCCCTAAGTTTGACACTGAGTGTTACTATTGCAAGGGGACTGGCCATTGGAAGCGCAATTGCCCCAAGTATTTGGCGGACAAGAAGTCCAGCAAGGCAAACAAAGGTATATGTGATATACATGTTATTGATGTGTACTTGACTAGTACTCACAGTAGCACCTGGGTATTTGATATGGGATCGGTTGCTAATATATGTAACTCGGTTCAGGAGCTGCGGAACAAGCGACAACTAGCAAGGGATGAGGTTACGATGCGAGTCGGTAATGGATCAAGAGTTGATGTGATCGCCGTCGGGACGCTACCTCTCCATATGCCATCAGGATTAGTTATAAACCTAAATAATTGTTATTTGGTGCCTGCACTAAGCATGAACATTGTATCCGGATCATGTTTGATGCAAAGTGGTTATTCTTTTAAATCTGAAAACAATGGTTGTTCGATTTATAAGAATGATATCTTTTATGGTCATGCACCTGTGTTGAATGGTTTATTTCTGTTGGATCTCGATAGTAGTATTACACATATTCATAATGTTAATGCTAAAAAGATTAAACTTGATAATGATATATCTGCATATATGTGGCACTGCCGTCTAGGTCATATTGGCGTTAAACGCATGAAGAAACTCCATTCTGATGGAATTTTGGAATCACTTGATTTTGAATCATTTGATACATGTGAGCCATGCCTTATGGGCAAGATGACTAGAACGCCGTTTTCCGGTTCAATGGAACGGGCGACAGATTTATTGGAAATCATACATACTGATGTATGTGGACCAATGAGTGTGTCGACGCGAGGTGGATATCGTTATTTTGTTACTTTCACGGATGATTTGAGTAGATACGGGTATATCTATTTGATGAAACACAAGTCTAAAAGCTTTGAAAAGTTCAAGGAATTTCAGAATGAAGTGGAAAATCATCGTAACAGAAAGATCAAATTTCTTTGGTCTGACCGTGGAGGAGAGTATCTAAGTTACGAGTTTAGCACACACATGAAAGAGTGTGGAATAGTTTCACAACTCACGCCTGCCGGAACACCACAACGTAATGGTGTGTGGGAATGTCGTAATCGTACCTTATTGGATATGGTTCGATCTATGATGTCTCTGACTGACTTGCCACTGTCATTTTGGGGTTATGCACTGGAAACCGCTGCATTCACTTTAAATCGGGCACCATCTAAATCCGTTGAAACGACACCGTATGAATCATTGTTTGGAAACAAACCTATGTTGTCATTTCTCAAACTTTGGGGATGCGATGTTTATGTGAAGAAACTTCAGCCAGATAAACTCGAACCCTAAGCGGAAAAATGTGTTTTCATAGGATACCCTAAGGAAACGATTGGGTATACCTTATTTCACAGACCGAGGGCAAAGTTTTTGTTGCCAAGAATGGATCCTTTCTTGAGAAGGAGTTTCTCGCGAAAGGTGTGAGTAGTTGGAAGGTAGAACTTGAAGAGGTTATTGAACCTTCTCTTCATGAAAAGGTGAGTAGCGCAGCATCGGAAGTTGTTTCGGAGTTGACTTCACCTAATGAAGAGAGAGCTAATGATATTGATCATGAAACTTCGAAAGAGGACACTACTGAACCTCGCAGGTCAAGCAGAACACGTGCAGCTCCTGAACTATACGGCAATCCTGTTGTGAATTTCATGGTTGCTGAAATGGATGACCCTGCAATGTATGAAGAAGCGATGATGAGCCCGGATTCCAACAAATGGCTAGAAGACATGAAATTCGAGATGGAATCCATGTACGAGAACCAAGTTTGGACCTTGGTGGACTTACCTCACGATCGAAAAGCCGTTCAGAATAAATGGATTTTCAAAATAAAAACTGATGTTGATGGTAATGTGACCATCTATAAGGCTCGACTTCTCGCAAAGGGGTTTCGAAAAATTCAAGGAGTTCACTACGATGAGACATTCTCTCCCGTAGCGATGCTTAAGTCGGTTAGGATTATGTTAGCAATTGCTGCATATTTCGATTATGAAATATGGCAGATGGATGTCAAAACTGCGTTCCTCAATGGTAATATTGAAGAAGAGTTGTATATGATACAACCTAAGGGTTTTTTTGATCCTAAGGATGCTAATAAGGTATGCAAACTTCAGTGATCCATCTATGGACTGAAGCAAGCATCCCGGAGTTGGAATCTCCGCTTTGATGAGGTGATCAAAGAGTTCGGATTTGTCCAAACTTATGGAGAGGCTTGTATTTACAAGAAAGTGAGTGGGAGCAATATGGCATTTCTGATATTATATGTGGATGACATATTATTGATTGGAAATGATATAGATCTTTTAAACAGTGTTAAAAGTTATCTAAACAACAAATTTTTGATGAAAGACCTTGGTGAAGCGTCATATATATTAGGCATTAAAATCTATAGAGATAGATCAAGGTGCCTAATTGGGCTATCGCAGAGTACATATCTTGATAAGATATTAAAGAAGTTTAATATGGACGAAAGTAAGAAGGGGTTCTTACCTATGTTGCAAGGCAAGACATTGAGTAAGACTCAAAGTCCGGCTACTGCCGAAGAAAGAGAGATGATGGATAAGATCCCCTATGCCTCGGCCATAGGCTCTATTATGTATGCCATGCTATGTACAAGACCGGATGTGGCACATGATATTAGTTTGACTAGTAGGTACCAATCTGATCCAGGTTCGGAACACTGGATAGCGGTCAAGAACATCCTCAAGTACTTGAGAAGAACTAGGGATATGTTTCTTATATACGGAGGTGAAAAAGAGCTAGTCGCTAAGTGTTATGTCGATGCTAGCTTTGACACCGATTCAGATGACTTTAAGTCTCAATCCGGATATGTATTTCTCTTGAACGGAGCAGCAGTTAGTTGGAGGAGTTCTAAACAACCTGTGGTGGCTGGATCAATGATAGAGGCGGAATATGTTGCTGCTTCAGAAGCGGCACAGGAAGCGGTTTGGATGAAAGAGTTCATTATGGAACTAGGTGTGGTTCCTAGTGCATTGAACCCAATGGTGATCTATTGTGACAACAATGGAGCCATAGCCAACGCAAAGGAACCGAGGTCTCACAAGAATTCCAAGCATATTACGCCGGTTTCACTCCATCCGCGAACATGTCAAGGATGGAGATATAAAGATTTGTAAAGTACACACGGACCTAAATGTAGCAGATCCGTTGACTAAAGCTCTCCCTAGGGCAAAACATGATCAACACCAAAACTCCATGGGTGTTAGATTTATCACTATGTGAACTAGATTATTGTCTCTAGTGCAAGTGGGAGACTGAAGGAAATATCCCCTGAGAGGGTAATAAAGTTGTTATTATGTATTCCTTATATATATGATAGATGTTTATTTTGCATGCTAGAATTGTATTGATCGGAAACATCAATACATGTGTGTTTAATAAACAAAAAGGGTTCCTAGTTATGCCTCTCTTATAGACTAGCTTGTTGATTAACAAGATGATCAAGGTTTCCTGATCATGGACATTGGATGTTGTTAATAACAAGGTCACAACATTTGTGAAATGATGTGATGAACATTCATCCGAAGTATAGCATTACGATCAAGTCATTATGTTTATATTGCTATAACATCATACGAAGTAATCCTTATCCTTAGACCATGAGATCATGTTAATTGCTAACACCTGAAGAGTATCTTGATAACATCAAACGTCACACCATAACATGGTGACTATAAAGATGGGTTCAGTGCTACGAAGGTGTTATGTTGAGGCTCATGGATCAAGAGTGGAATTTGTCAATCCCGATGACGGATAGATATACTCTGGGCCCTCTCGGTGATATCACATTGAGATAGATTGCAAGCAAGTGATGTGATCACTAGAATGTTATATCACGAGAACGAGAAAAGAGTGCATGTCGGTAACAATATCAAACTAGGTATTTGGATACCGATGATCGAATCTCGGACATGTATTATATCATGAGACAAAGGGATTAAATTACAAGCGTTAAAGGTTCTCACGATCACAGAAGTCATCGTTGAATATGCAGGAGTCAGTATGGATCTCCAGGTCCCGCTTCTGATTATTGATCTGAGAGGAGTCTCAATCATGTCTGCATTATTCGCGAACCGTAGGGTGACACACTTAAGAGTTACCGGACACCATTTTGGAGCACATATGTTTCAGACGAAAGAATTGCAAAGCGCAGGAATTGTTTCGGGTGAAATTGCAGAAAGTGGTTCCACATGTGATATTGAAATATTGCAAGGGGTTATATGTGAATGTTTGTTAATTAAAGTAATTAACAAAATTCTGAATAAATTTAATAAAAGAGTTTTATTAAATGAGAGAGCATTAAACTTGGAGAATTTTAATGCATTTAAAGTGAGGACTTTAAAAGGGAATGTGAAGAGGCATTTTAATGTGGAGGGGTTACCACCACATGAATGGGGGAGGTGAGGAGTCACCCCCATGCGCCGGCCATGGAGAGGAGGGGCACCCCCCTCCTCCTATAAAAGGCCACCCTCTCCCTCCTTCTTCCTCACACCTCCTTGTGAAGGATCTCTCTCCTCCTCTAGAATTATTCCCCCATGGTCTCGGATTAGCGAGATACATGTTACCGGTGACATTTCGTCTGGAAGGAGTTGCTGCTTCCGCTGGATCGCTGGAGCGAGGAGGTGGAGGTTGTCCGGTGGCTTGAACGTGTGTGCGAGTACGGATGCGCTGCTGAGTTGCGGCGCTCGGACTTCCTCACGATCTTGAGATCGGCAAGTGTACGACTACATCAAACACGAGTTCCTACTTGTTAACAAAACTCGTTGTCTTCGAGGGTAAGTTCTCGTTGGATGTATGTCCACCGTTGCTCTGTACCTAGTAGATAGATCTTGGCGTGTAGTTCACACCGTAGGAAATTTTTTGTTTTCTATGCTGCGGACCCAACAGTTCTCAGATGGAATATGTGGTGCAACAGTGATGTCGTCAAAAAGACGCTATTCTGGCTTTCCCTTTGGTGCGGTGACGTGTGTGGCGGAGGCCACGAGGCAGAAACTGCATATGAAACAAGTGAATGTTGCCTTTACATTCTTGCACGTTGTCCCCTCGAGAAAAGTGAAAAATTCTAACATGCTCTTTGAGTAGGGTATGATACGTTCAGTTATTTCTTTTATATCAACTCACCATTCGGTGGCTCATGATATAGTATGATTACCAACATTTTACGACTTCATGTCTGACATAAAGTTTTTTTTGCCACGATGGCTTGGTCGAATTAAAAATAAATCATTTTTTTTGACAAAAAACAGTAGGGAAGACCCCTACTATGTCATTTTATAAATTTTATAATGTATCGAGGTTTGAGCCAAGCTCAGGTTCAGGTTCAAATGTTTACACTCATAGTGTGTCAAGCCACTGTTGCATACCTTCCTTGAGACTAGGTTTAGCTCTATGCATAGTCAAGGAGAAGGTTGCTTTAAAAAAAGAGATACATCTACTGATGGAGGGATTAAGATCTTTGAAAATAAAGCTATTTCTTTGGTCCCATATGCTCCAGCATCCAGTAATAATAATTTCCATAAGAAAACTAGCATTGAATCTGCGACTTGCATCATTGATCATTTGATGAATATCCATATCAGTGTTCCATTCAAGTCCCAGGGCCCACCAAAACCCCTGGCTGAAGCTGCATTCAAAAAAAAATCATTGACTCAATAATCAGCACAGAACATTGTGTCCACATTCTATTATGTTGCGTTTGGATGTAGGCATCCGAACTCGGAATGGAATTGGAATGAAAATTCCAAATCCAGTATAGAAAGGAAATAGACTCTATTTCCAATTTTGGTGTTTGGATGTCAATGGAATTTTATGTTCGAATAAAGGTAGCACCCAATTCCAAATCATATTTGGATGTACAGACCACGAAATTGAATATTTTGTTGAGTTTTGGCAATATAAACTTGGTTACATGTATGCAAAATTGTATGTGCATATTTGATGTTTATATTTTTCCACACATAACAACATTAAAATATCACGAATAAAGTCACAACAACACAAGTATAATCCGTTTCAAGTATGATATGTGAAGCATGACACAAAATAATTTTCAAGTACCAACAACAAACACAACATGGATAATAATTTTTTCTTGAACAAATAACACAAGTAGATAGTTTATATCTCTTACACATGGCAAACACATAACACAAGTGGAGAGCTCGTAAACAACAAAGTACATAGAAATTCATAACAACATCAAAATCCCCCCAACCATCTACTTTTTGGAGTGCATAAAGGATATCAGTTGGAGGAGTCACCTTCACTACCACACGGATCGCGTTCCCTGGCTCTTATAAACACCGAGGCACACGCCTAGTCACCGCGCTTGCGCTAGCGCGGCAAAAAAAACGTCAGGGATAACTACGCTACAAAAAGTTTTTAGGCGGCGTTTTTTTGGCTCGGCCCATCAACATTCGCCGAGCTACCGTTTTCGCGGCACCACAGAGGTTGTGCCTTGGTACATTACCAAAGGACGACGGAACTTTAGTGCCATGTAACGTCATGTTAATTGCCGTGTTACACCTTCCAACATTAAAAAAATATTTACATTAACAACACATGTTGACATTATACATTAATGTAATCAATTTATGTTCGTAGTTCCATTTAATATATAAATTGAAAATTTTGAATTTATTGATATAGAAAATATTCATTGCATCACATTAGACTAGATTTGATCCCCGCTCTCTAATCATCATATTAGAGGTAGCACTATAACATAGAAGGTCTTGAGCCCCTCTGTATTCGGCAGATATTCCTCTAAAACCTAAAACTACACCTAATTAGGAGAAATATCCTATCCAATCCTAGTTATCTTGAGCGCATCCTAAACCGTTCGACATCAAAGTCACATCAGCATCGAAGGATCTAGCCGCACCAACATCATAGTGGATATGCTCTTCAACACATGCCATTTGGTGACAACTCCACTTGGAACTAAAAGACAAATAAAGGAGATGATTAAGACGAGAAAAAACAAATAATTGGATTAAAAAACAAGCCTAGTTGAGACATGTATAGAGGATGGCGAATAAACCTGCAGATCAGATAAGCCAATAGACCAGATGGACGGTACTAGTGCACATAGGATCCGATGCTTCTGGTGAGCGTAATATTGGGAGAGTCGACGGCCACGGAAGATCCGACGTGACTGGGTCGTGCAAGATCATGTGTGGCTAGGGTTCTCTAGATTCTATGCGGCTAGGGATGCCCAAGTGCTGCGCGTAGAGATCTAGGGTTCGTTCTATGTTGCTCTTTATGGAGGCGGTGAGTGGGGGAATAGATAGTGGGGACTAAGAATTAATGAGATTAGTGGCTAGGTCGAGGGTGGGGAGCGGAGAGAGTGGGGTGTCTTGGGCCATTTGGGCAAGTGTGGTCCAGGCTTCCAGCTTTTGGCACGTATTTACTCAAATGGCCCATAAAGGAAATGTGTTTTGTCCGATGCACATCCACACTTTGTGCTCCCGATCAAACTACTGCAAAGTCAGGCTTTAATTGCGAGAGAGGAAAAAACACCAGCATCCAGTAGTTGCGCGGATGGTGGGACACACATGTCAGGGGGACATACCTAGCCAGCAAATGGAAGGTGTTTGACCAGTCGCCCATAATTACTGGCGCACGCATTAGACCACACAATATCGAACGCCTATGTTGTCCAAACACGACATTAAAAATCGTCGCTATTGTGTACCACCTACCATGACACAAATATCTATCGGTATTGTGTGTGCCACAGTGTATACGTGGCCACCACGACCAAATGGTGATGCAGTTGCTGATCCACCGGCTAACCAATTTTTCCTGGTACTTTTTGTTTGTGTCGCCCCAAAAAAGTGTTGAGGAAAGGTTTTTTGTAGTGCTTTGGCATAGAAAGTGGCTCGTTTGTATTCAAAGAATCATCAAAAGATGTCCTCGCTTGTCCCATCATGCACGAGGTGGCAACAGGTGCGCCTCGGTCTTGAATCTGTTGCCTAGACCTCGAGCGCATCGAACATTTTGGTCAGGGGACGAGCGGAACAAAGGGGTATGCGGGAGGGGTGATTCCATGCCTTTTAGAGAGGGAGATCTAGGAAATACTGAGGCTGGGCGGACGCTAGAGGGGTCGCGACACGGAACTGATCCCTGTTTCCATGCTACAATTTCAAGGCCTCCCCAAATCGCTCGAATTTGGTCCAACGATTTCAGAATTCCAATTCCATGCCTATTTTCCAACGTCCAAACACAACATTGCAGAATTTATGCCAAAAAAGAATAAGAAAGGTAGTAAAACACTTAAAACTAGTAAAACATCTCATCTTTATTCAGGCTAAGCTTAGTATGATCTGATGACACCATGTCTATCCCAACTATGCATACGAGACACAGGTGTAGATGATGGAATGTGTGGTGTCGCAGTCACATCGTCAAGAAGACACTAGTGGGCTTGCACTTCAGCATGGATATGCGTGTTGCGGAATCCACGAGGCGAGCGTTGCCTTTCAGATGTTACACGCTGGACTTGAGAAAAGTGAACATTTCTAGTTTCCCCTTGAGTAACAAATGAATAGTTGAGTTATATTTCTTTTACATCAAGTAAACATTTAGTATCTTAAGATGTAATATGATCACCATCAATTTACAACTTTGGGTCTAGCGTAATAACAAGAACAAAATGGAATGATTTTCTTATTTTCAATGAAAAATAAAGTGGTGATTTTCAATGAAAAATAAAGTGGTGAGTCAGCGACTTGCATAGAAAATCTGTGTCAACATTCTAGTACTATTGGCTTTGTACAAAACAAGGTGGAAAGGTTATAAAATGCTTGAAACTAGTAGTATCTCTTATCTATAGCATCGCTTGGCTTGGTATGATTAGATGCCACCATGTTTAGCTCAATTAAGACCATGATACACGGATGCATCTCATGGTCTTAGTTGATCTATGTCTCATGGACACGAGACACATGGGTAGGTGATGAAATGTGTAGTGTGGTAGTGGCATCGTAAATATGACCCTAGTGGCGCTTGCACTCCAGTGAGGGGCAGAAACTAGCTAGAGGCAGAAACTTGAGAAGAAACGATCGAACTTGCATTTGGGATTTTTGCATGTTGCCCCCATGAGAGAAGTGGACATTTCTAACGTGCCCCTTGAGTAACGAGTGAATGGTTCAGCTCCCATTCTTTTATATCAAGTCACCATTTATTCTCAAGATGTGATATATAGGATGACCATAGGTTTTCAACTTTGTGTCCAGCATAACAACAAGAACAAAAGTTGAGTGTGGTGTTTTCATGATGATGACATTGGTCTATGTATAAATAAGTTATTGAATCATTTATCGGCACAAAAATATTGTGTCACATGTTTAGGTGATGGAATGTGTTGTGTGGGAGTGGTGTCGACAAGACGACTCTAGTAAGTCTTCCACTTTGATGAGGTAATAGTAACACGTGAGGCGATGTGGAAGTCACGAGGCAAAAACTGAAAAGGAAACAAACGAGTGGACCTATTGGGATTCTTGCACCTTGGCCTATTGAGAGAAGTGTAATTTTTTTGTCTTCCCCTTGGGTAGCGAATGAATGGTTGAGTTATCATTCTTTTATATCAATACACCATTTATTAGCTTAAGATGTAATATGATGACCATCAGTATACAACTTTGTGTCTAATGTAATAACTAGAACAAAGATGGAGTGGGTCTTTCATGAGGACGAGATTAGTTGATTCAAAAAATAAAGGAGTGAACCACCATGTTTATCCCAACTAAGACCACGATGAATAGGTGTGGGTGATGGAATGTGTGTTGTATAAGTGGTGTTGGCAAAACAACACTTTGAACATCAACAAGGTGACATGTGCGACAAAAATGATAAGGTGGAAACTGGAAAGGAAACAAACGAGTGCATCCATTGATATTCTTGCAAGTTGGATCCTTGATAGACGTGAACATATCTAGCCTTCTCCTTGAGAAATGAATGAATGGTTGAGTTATCTTTCTTCTATATCAAGTCTCTAGTTATTGGCTAAAGATGTAATATGATGTCCATCGGTTTATAACTTGGTGTCCAGCGTAATAACATGAACACAAAAGAGTGCTTTTTCGTGAGGATGAGACTGGTCGATGCACAAAATAAAGTGGCATACCATCATGTTTAGACCAACCCAGGGAAGCTCATGACGAACATATGTAGGTGGTGGAATGTGTGGTGCGATAGTGGTGTCGCCAAAGACACTAGGCTTTTACTTCAACAAGGTGATGTGTGTGACATAAGCGACGAGGAAAAAGCTAGAACGGAAAAAAAACGAGGGCAGTCGTTCGGATTCTTGCACATTGGCCCCTTGAGAGAAATGAACATTTCAAGCATTCCCTTGAGTAACAAATGAATGGTTGAGTTATCTATCTTTTATACCAAGTCACCCTTTATTAGCTCAAGATGTAATATGATGATGATTGGTTTATAACCAACGCAATAACAAGAACAAAAATGGAGTGTTTTTTCATAGGGATGAGATTGGCCAATCCCACAAAAGTAAAGTGGTGAACCACCATGTTTATCCAATATTATGCCCATAATGAATATGTGTAGGTTATGGAATGTGTGATGTAGCATTGGCGTTGACAAAATTACACTAGGAATGCACTTCAGCAAGGTGAGGTGTGTGGTAGAAGCGACAAACGAGCGCAGCTATTAGGATTCTATCATGATGGATTCTATCACGATGACCTCTTCAGAGAAGTAAACATTCTCACCTACCCCTTGAGTAATGAATGGATGGTTTACTTATTTTTTATATGAAGTCACCATTTATTAGCTCAAGATTAAATATGATGACCATCGGTTCATAGCTTTATGTCATGCATAATAACAAGAACAAAAACATAGTGGTTTTTTCAAGAGGATTAGATTGGTCGAAGCACAAAACAATGTGATGAACCACCATGTTTAGCCCATCCCAACTAAACCAATGATGAACATGTGTAGGTGATGGAGTATGTGGGACTGTAGTGATGTTGGCAAAATGACACTAGGCTTGCACTTTAGCAAGGTGACGTGTGTGGCAAAAGTCGATGAGCTAGAAGATGGAAAGGAAACAAATGAGAGACGCCATTGGGATTCTTGCATGTTGGCCCTTTGGGACAATTAAAAATTTCTAGTATGCACCTTGAGTAACGAATGAATGGTTGGGTTATATTTTTGTATATCAAGTCACCATTTATTAGCTCAAGATGTAATATGATGATGATCGGTTTACCACTTTGAGTTCAGTGTAATGACAAGAAAAGGAGTGGTTTTTTCATGGGGATGAGATTGTTCAATGAAAAAAGAGTGAAGTTGTAAACTACCATGTTTAGCCCAACTAAGCCTATTATGAATAGGTGTATGTGATGGAATGTGTGGTGGGGCAGTGGCATTGAAAAAACGACACTATGCTTGAACACTTAAGCGAGGGGATTTGTGTGTTAGAAGCGATGAGGTAGAAACCGGAAAGTAAACCAACGAGCGAAGCCATTGGGATTCTTGCACGATGGCCCCTTGAGAGAAGTGAACATTCTCGCCTTCCCCTTGAGTAATGAATGAATTGTTGAGTTATTTTATTTTATACCAAGTCACCATTTATCAGCTCAAGATGAAATATGATGATCATCAGTTTACAACTTTGTGTCAAGCATAATAACAAGAATAAAAATGATGTGATTTTTTCACGAGGATGAGATTTATGTGTTGATGCAAAAAATAAAGTGGTGAACCACCATCTTTAGCCCAACTAAGCTTGTGATGAACATGTGTAGAGGATGAAATGTGTTGTGCGGAAGTGGCGTCTGCAGAACCACACTAGTCTTGAACTTCAGTGATGTTAAGTGTGGATCAGGACCGATGAGGTAGAAACTAGAAAGGAAACAAATGAGCACATCCATTGGGATTCTTGCATTTTTTTTCCTTGAGAGAAATGAACATTCTAGCCTCCCGGCTGAGTAACGCATGAATGGTTGAGTTATCTTTATTTTATATCAAGTCATAAATTAGCTCAAGATTTATATATATGATGATGATCGGTTTACAAATTGGTCTCCATCGTAATAAGAACAAAAACGGGGTGTTTTTTTCACAAGGATGAGGTTAGTCGATGCAGAAGTAAAGTGGTGAATCACTGATTGTCATAGAAAATTTGCGTCAACATCCTACTATCGGCTTTATCCTAAAAAGGCGAAAGGTTCTAAAACCCTTGAAAGTTGAAACTAGCAATTTGTGCTCTCAATGACCCGGCCTAGCTTTGAATGATCTAGGACCAACGTGTTTAGCCTAACTAAGACCACGGGGCACATGTGTAGGTGATGGAATATGTGGTGTGGTAGTGGCATCAGCAAGATGATGCTAGTGAGGCTTGCACTTCAGTGAGGTGACACGTGAGGCGAGGTGGAAGCCATGAGACGGAAATTGAAAAGGAAACAAACGGACACTGCCCTTGAAATTATTGCACATTGAACCTTTGAAAGAAGTTGACATTTCTAATTCTCCCCTTAGTAACAAATGAATGGTTTGGTTCATTATTCTATATCAAGTGACCATTTATTAACTGAAAATGTGATATGATGACATCGGTATACAACTTTGTGTCCATCATAATAGCAAGAACAAAACGATTTTGCAAAAAAAATCATTGGTTGATGCAGAAAAATATAGTGACTCGGGAGTCGACACAAAGGTATTGTGTCAACATTCTACTATCGACTTTAGAGCAACTCTAGCAGACACCGTATCCACGCGCGACCTGAGAAATAACCGCAAGTCTTCGGTTTGGGCCTAAAAAGTGTCCGTGAACGGGGTCCAACCCGAGTTTTTTTTCTAAGGCCCGAGAAAACGCCCTCGCATCCCCATATAAACGGGTTGGGAAGCCGACCCGAGGGTTCCCCATTGACGCGTGAAGGAGTTGGCGTGCTAAAGTTTCACACCCCTCCCCCGCACTGCCACCTTTGCTTCTGCCACCACGCGCCGCCACCGTCTCTGGCCTGTCCAAGCCTCGGCCCGCCGCAAGATACCTCGCCTCCGCCTGCATCTATGATTTCTCACTAGTGGGAGGTTGGATCTGGCAGTTTGACCCCGTTCCCCTTTGCTGTCGTGGTTTGCCGACGTCGCCGCCTTGGATGTGTCGATGCCGACTGTTTTGGCTGTGCCGTCGCCCGCAACTACATCAACTTCTCCACCGACCTTCGAGAAGAGGAAGCTTCGATTCGACCGACGTGGATCGCCGAGTTTGCCGCCGCCGCCATGGACGAGGTTCGTTTTAGATTCCTCTCATGTTCTCGGTTCATGTAGTCACCACGCGTAGATTTTAATCTTAGCAAATTGTAGATGATCCAAATATTTCACCATTTATGTATTGCTAGTCTCATCATTAAAAAAACACCCACAGATAAGCTATATTTTCTCTTTCATAGGTTGGAAAAATCTATAAACCCATATTTGCATGTTAAATATTTCAGTAGAAATCCGCAAAAGTAATTTTATTGTAAGTGTTAAACCCGTCTATATATAGTAGGCAATTCTAGACTAGCACATGTTGTAGACGAGATACATTTCTGGCCTCAACCGGGCCACAACCTTTTTGCCCGCCTTTTTTGGTATACCGTCAAGAGTACGATGGTGCTGTAAACTTTTGTATCGGTCCACGAGTGCCTATTTCATCTATGCAGCGAGCAATCTCATCCTTTCTCTTCCCCTATCTTCTATCTCCACCCTCTAGGCCTGGAGAGTCAGCTCTTCCTCCCCCTTCTCCTTCGACATCGTTGCTTCTCTGAGTGGGCATGGTGTACAAAGTAGGTGTAGGGCTAGGTCCAGTCTAGGTTTTGCCCCTATAGCGTTTGATACTATGTCATTTCGGATTTATTCATGTGCGTCTGTGAGCAGAGCTAGGAGGAGGTGGGATTTCTTCTCTGGTCAGCATCCATGGTGGATGGGGGCAGTGTGGCGGTCTGGTCAGGACAATATCCTCAATAAGCTTCATGTATTCCAAGATCGGGTCATACCTAAATGTTTTCCTTTGCCCTTTTGTTTTCGTGGTGATGTAGGGAATGGTTAGAGGTTGCAGGCCCGATTACAGATATGGATCTGGATCTACAAAAGTTTCTTATGAAGCTGATCATTTGCGACCCTTTGTGTGAAGGTGGCCTCCGTAGAAGGGCGGCGTGATAGTGATCAAACCACTCTTCATCATCAGATCTTTTTCTTCCTCTTGTCCATGGTGCCAAATGGGGTAGGGTGTGTTGGGTAGGGCATATTCGTCATCTTACAGACTTCTGGTTCGAGCAAGATGGTGCCAGTGCAGCGAGGATGTCGGACCAGATGGTTTCATCCCCGGATTTACATGCTCGGTTCCTCTCTTATGATGCAAAATTTAGATAGAAGGACCATACTGCAATCTACTTTTCATTTGTGGGGGTTTTTGTGTGAAGTTCAAGGACCAGCTTGTAATTTTCCTTTTTATGGTGTCCTTTTGTATTGTATGGTTGATATTATCAATACGTGAGGCGGTAGCTCCGGGTCCTTCATGACCCTCACTTGTTCAAAAAAAAACTCATCCTCGCAGATGACAAATCATGAATTGGTTTTTTCAAACCATTAGGTAGTAAAGAAAATCGTGTGTCGATGGAGGCAAAAGAAAGTTATAAACGGATGTTCACCATGTTAAATATCTTTTTTATTTTATATGGTTGGATCATGAATGCATTTATGACTGGTAATCTCATTTACAATTCATAGGACCACTAATTATTGAAATATATGCCAACTCATCCCATTAGCAACAGTTATTTACAAATATCTCCACCTAGCATTTATGTGTTTCAATAGAATACATGGTCATTTATAAAGAGATCTTCATGAAATTTTTGGTTGAAAGATCTTTCTAATTTCATTTAGTGCAACATACCAATCTTGAAATAATAAATGATAACTTTCTTTAAGGGTCGGGTTAAATATAGTCATCATTTATTATCTCAAGATTAGTCTATTGCACTAAATGAAATTAGAAAGATCTTTCAACCAAATATTTCATGAAGATCTCTTTATAAATGATTGTGTATTCTATTCAAACACATAAATGTTAGGTAGAGATATTTGTAAATAACTGTTGCTAATGGGATGAGTTGGCATATATTTCAATAATTAGTGGTCCTATGAATTTTAAATGAGATTACTAGTCATAAATGCATTCATGATCCAACCATATAAAATAGAAAAAGATATTTAACGTGGTGAACATCCGTTTATAACTTTCTTTTTCCTCCATCGGCACACCATTTTCTTTACCACCTAATGGTTTGAAAAACCAATTCATGATTTGTCACCTGCGAGGATGAGTTTTTTTGAACAAGTGAGGGTCATGAAGGACCAGGAGCCACCGCCTCACGTATTGATAAGATCAACCATACAATACAAAAAGACACCACAAAAAGGAAAATTACAAGCTGGTCCATGAAATTCACACAAAAAACCCGCACAAATGGAAAGGAGATTGCAGTATGGTCCTTCTATATAATTTTGCAGCATAAGCGAGGAACTGAGCATGCAAAGCCAAGGATGAGACCATCTGGTGCAGCATCCTCGCCGCGTCACTAAGACCATCTTGATTGAACCAGAAGTCTAGAAGATGATGCATACGCCCTACCCAACACACCCTGCCCCATTTGGAACCATGGACAAGAGGAAGAAAAAGATCTGATGATGAAGAGCGGTTTGATCACCATACTTTAGATCACTATCACGCCACCCTTTTGCAAGAAGTATCCATGGCATGGCGGCGGCCACCTTCACACAAAGGGTCGCCAATGATAAGCTTCATCAGAAACTTTTGTAGATCGAAATCCCAATATATAGTTGGGCCTGCTGTTGAGCCATGCAGAGATAAACAAAACTTTTATCCTACGCGGGACTCCCAAGATCCAGCTCAGGTCATATGCCACGAGATTAACGCTGGACGTGCAGATGCAAAACTTGATGTGGCGCGTCGAAGTAGTGTCGAACGATGCCATGAATAGCTCCTCCGGATCCCACAAACTCCTTCACCGGATCCCCACGAGCTCCTCTGTCTCCAGTGCTACACGTGCAATGCCTCTACCGGTATCCACATGTATAGGAAGAATCTCCAGGCAGAGGATTGCAAGATCATGTCTAGCCCAAAATGTGAGTGGACAAAGTGACGACTAGGTCAGAGACTATCCCTAGTCACTCCACTTGTACACACTCCTAGATGGGCTCAATGCTTGAGGCTCATATAGGTTGTACCGTAATTACCATATAGATCTAATCCACATGGGTTCCTTACCCTCAAGTGTGTGACACTGTAGGTTCACGCACACCTGCACACGACATGAGATACATCTCCAAGTATCCCGCCATGGCTTTGAGTCCAACTCACTCCCATAAACACTTGGTATCAAGTCGATAGATGGTAGCTTCCTTTAGCAAGACGTGCCAACTACCAAGTGTCGTAAAGTCAGAAGTCAAACCTTTCTCAATGTGTCTTTTGTCCAAGTCCCTTTTCCACACGATATACCTTGTCAAGCTATAGGCGAGTAGTTGCCATCCCTTTAATAGCTTAACTCTCTTCTCGTTCCGTGATATGTGATTCACTGGACTAACACTTAGTCTGACTCCTCAGTTAACACTTAGCTGAGTAGCGCATGACCATGCTTCTGAATCACATCACACGAGAGGGACTAGATAATATCTCTTCATTAGGGGGGGAAAATCCCATCTTGATAACCCATGTCATGCAGCTTGATTCACAACCAACCCGAACTCTACCTTTATAACTATCCATTTACGAAACAACATTTGATAGGACCTAAGTTGGCGATCCACAACTCAGATCATGCGATCACCTCAGGTCAAAGGATTCCATTGCTTGAGACTACAAATGACAACATGCTTATTGCATATCAACTGTGGGTCAGTCCGATTCACTGAACACTTTAGCCAAATCAGTGTAAGTCGGAATCGAATCACCATGCCCATGACAAGTGGAACCGTCTCATCAGCCTACTTGCACATTGGTCTAAGTTGTGTGTCCAGTACAACCTCAATGACCAAGGAAAATCTAGGATGAAAAATCATGAATATATAGTTCCACAACTGAATCACATATTCAATGATATATATCTAATGTTCATAGAAGGATAACTTTATTACTTTATGAATACTTTGGAGAGTATCATCATACTTGATTGCCTCTAGGGCATATTCCCAACAGTCTCCCACTTACACTAAATTCAATCATCCCGACATCACATGTCTAGGCATCTAATGTCCATGGCTCTTACGTGCGGATCATGCTTAGGCTGTGGTAATGGATTTGTCAACGGATCCATAATATTTGCATCCGTGTGTACTTTGCATAACTTGATATCACCTTGATCGACCAACTGGTGAATAAGGTGTTACCGCATGAGTATATGTTTGTTCTTATGATGTTGTCTAGATTCTTTGGTTGCGTAATAGCACCATTGTTGTCACAATACACGTCGAACGGATTGGACAATCCCTGAACCACACCAAGATCAATCAGGAAGTTCCTGATCCAAACGGCTTCCTTTGCCACCTTCGAGGCAACAATATACTCAGGCTCTATTGTAGATGCAGACACAGTCTCTTGCTTGGAACTCTTCCAGCTCACAACCCTCCATTCATTACAAACATGTATCCAGATTGCGAACGAGAATCATATGATTAGTAAGGTAACTCGCATCCATGTAACCCTTTACACTGAGTTTAACCTCACCTCCATAAACTAGGACCACATCCTTAGTCCTTCTCAAGTACTTAAGAATGTTCTTAACCGCTACCTAGTGGATTTCTCCAGGGTCAGCCTGGTTTCTGCTTACAACACTTAGATCATAGGAAACATATGGCCTAGTACAAATCATGGCATACATGATGGATCCAACTGCCGAAGCATATAGAAGTGCAGTCATCTGACTTTGCTCATCAGTTGTCGAAGGACATTGAGTCGACTTACTAAGATTTATACCATGGGACAATGGTAAGAACCACTCTTAGACAATTCCATGTTGAACTTCTTCAACACTTTGTCCAAATATGTACTCTGACTCAATCCAATGAGCCATCTGGATCTACCTCTATAGATCCTGATTCCTAGTATGTAAGTTACCTCACCCGAGTCCTTCATTGAGAAACTCCTTTCCAATGACTCCTTGGTTTCTTGCAACATGTGGACCTCATTTCCAATCAATAATATGTCATCCACATATAAGATCATAAAGTTTACTTTGTTCCCACTAAACTTCTTGTATAAACAAGAATCATGATCACTCATGATGAAGCCAAATGATTTGACTAACTCATCAAAACGAATGTTCCAACTCCGAGATACTTGCTTCAACCCATAAATGGATTTCTGAAGTTTGCATTGTAGGGTTTCTACAGAAATAACAAAAAAAAATACTACGCGGGAAAACCCTTAATGCCCCAAGATCTATCTAGAAGTAATGCCGTAACGAAGGAAGACATCGGTAACATACCTTTGAAGATCGACAAAGTGTTACGCTCATGGAGGAGCGTGGATGATGTAGTCGTACCCGACCGACCACATGTCGCGAAGCTCCTCGCACGTTGCCTCGTCGCCTCTTGTCCAGGTCCTTGTACGATGGCTCGAAAGCTTCAATAGCCCCACCGAGTTATAACATGCATACGGTGCAATGTGACGACTCCCGAACTCCTTGATCCCTGCTGGGGTTGCGGAAGTAGACCTCCTGGTTGGAATCCCTGCAGGCGTGCCATGGATGCATTGACTTTGCGCGCACAGTCCTAACTTGGGACCGCGCCACAGCGAAGGCAACTAGAGAGAGAGGAGTATTCCAACCAAAGGAAATACCCCAAAAACTTGTGTATTGATCTGTCTTTAGTCCTCCCATGGGCACCCCTTATATAGGCAGAGAGGGGCGTTCCCTCTCCATTAGGTGCCCCATGTGGGACTAAACTCAAAGGAAAAGAGGGCAAGAATTTGCTCCCAGTCGGATGGGCTAGGAGCAGCCCAGTAGCGCAGCAAAGAGAACATGTGGGTGGGCCTGGTGGTGCGCGCGGCCCAGCTGGCGGGCAGCAGCAGCTAGCATGGCGCAACTGACCAGGGTGGGCCGGTGTGCCACCCTGAGGCCCAGCTCTCCAGCGCCTATGGCGGCCCTCCGGGTGGGCTGGGGCGAGGCGGCCCAGCTCGCCCACAGCGGCCTAGGCAGAGTGGCCCGGGTGGGCCGGCGCCTCCCTCGAGTGTCCCACGAGCAAAGCTGGTTGGCTGCGGCGGCTGGCACTTGCTTGCTTCCCCGTGCGACACGGACTATCCGCTGTCCATTTCCCTTGGGCTGGTCAAACTAGCCCCATTTTGTTGTCTTTGTCCTGTGGCTTTTTCTTGGGCCAATTTTGTGGCGCCCCGCAAAAACCACTACTAGAAAATCACTATGTTTTTGTGCATTGCATCATCATGACCGCATGCTCATGTCATCATGCCACATTGCATTTGAGCATCGTCATCATCATGCATATGTTTGTCTAAAACTATTTTTCTAAAAGCCTAATTTGTTTTCTAAATACCTCGTCTTTAATTTCAAATCAAAAAGCCCGGTCGTCCGGATATTTTTTTGTCTACAAAGTATTTACAAAAGGCTATTAAAAATCAAATAAAGATAAAAACTATTTTTTCGGGCGAGGCCGCCACCGGCCAGGCCCAAAGGCCCAGCTGGCAGTAGCCTACTACCCCAGATAAAATCTGGACCAAACCCTAGCTACCCCATCTCCCCAACCCGAGCCAGCCGCCACCCCCTCTCTCTCCCCTGGCGCCACCTAGCCCAGCCGCCACCTCACTCCCTCCACTCTCAGTCTGCCACCTCCTCCCACCTGGGCCACTCCCACGCCACCTGCCCGCACACCCACACCACTCCCCAGCCGCCAACTCCCGCCCCACACTCCCTCCTACACCTGCACGCAACCCTGCGCCAACACGCCTCCTCCCACCTACCGCTGGCGACCGACACGGCCCACCCCACATCGATCCCCACGCGGACCCCGTCGCCCCGTCCTTCTCGCCTCCAACCTCTCCCGCATCGCCGCCTCTCCTCTGTCTCCGGCCGCCCCGCGCCTCCTCTCCGGCCAGCTCTGGCTCCTCCTGCTGGCCCTCGTCCTCGTTGCGCGTGCTCGCCGCCGCCGCCGCGCGGCCGTTCCCCTCGCCGGCCGTCGCCCCGTCCGCCCCGCTCCAGCCTAGCTCCCCCTCACCTCGCCCCCCTCCCGCAAAGTCCCCGGCGGCCCCCCTCTGCTCCTCGCGGTCCGCCTGGCCGTCGACCGCCTCGGCCCGGCCTCGCCTGCCGCCTCCTCTACCCCGCGCCACCGGTCCGTCCTCATCGCTCGAGCGCCACCGCGGCCGGTTTGCCTCATCTCCTTCTCCGTCTCCAACTGGGCCCCCGCGTCGTCTGCCACCGGGCCTCTGCTTCCTCGCCGCCGGCCTCGTCACCGTCTCCTACAACCCTCGCAGCCACGCCGTGGGCCCCGCTTCGTCCGTCGGCCCCGCCCTCCATCTGCAGGCCGCCGTCGCCCAACTCTCCTCCCAGGCCCCGCCGCGGGCCTCCCGCGTCGCCCGGCCTTCCCTCCACCTCGCAGACCGCCGCTGGCCCCTGCCTTGCCGCCTCTGCCCGTGTGCCAGAGGAGCTCGTTGGCTCGCCCTCCCTCCCGCCGCTCGCCCTCCTCCGGCCACGCGCGACCGAGCCCCAGCAGCGACTCCTGCAGGTGATGTCTGTGAACCGCCTCACAGCTCGTGTTGATGCAGCCTCCACGAGTGCCTCTAGTCCCACATATGAGAATCAGTCACAATGTTGTATGACTGGTGTGTGTTGGTGCTAAGGAATGATGTTCTAGTTGGTGGTGATGCTACTTTGTTTTTGATATGGTCAGATGCCGATGGTTTCGAGGGGTGCACATGGTGCCACTCAAGACCCCTTCCTAGATCCAAAGCGCCGATCCTCGGAGACCGAACCCTAGGCACGCCAAGCTCTCCTTCGAGGATCCGAAGACCGATCCAGTCGAGCCCGAACCTCGTCGACCCCGGCGCGCCAAGTTCTCCGACCCCGAGACCGTTCCGGAATGCCAAGGTCTTCTTCACGGATGCGGATCCGAAGACCCCTAGACCCTCGGAGCCCATGTTCGTCGAACCCTAATGTGATCCCCTAACCAAGACCCCTATTTTATAAATGCCATCAATTATACCTGCTTGCATACATATTTCGCGGGTCTCGGTTGTATAGTCAAATCACATCATAATTAAATATGGAGTCTATATGCGGGCTCTTATAGTCTTATTCCGGACTCCATTTAAATTTGTGTAGCGAACCGATGCCATGTTCTGTCTTGTTAATCCAACATTTAAATGGTGAGGTTTCTAAATAACTTGAACCGTCTAATTAATAGTCGGGACCCTGATTCCGCTTAATATTGCCTAATTGCACCGCATCTGTGCCATGCCTTGCATCATATCATAGCATGCCGGATCTTCTGCCGTAGTATTAAATATTGCATCCGGTGTTTCTTCTAGTGTTTGCTTCTTCACGGATTAGGCCGATGAGTGGATCCGAGTATCGACAAGTTCTCCGAATATGAACCTTCGGCAGTGTTTCCCAGGCGAGCATCTCTCCCCTTCTACCTATTTTGCATTTATAGTCTTTATTTCCTCCTGTTAATCTATTGCTATCCATGTCGCGATGCTTTAGTTTCCGTGCACCAGTTATATGTCGTGCAGCCTCTATATTGCCCTGGACACCTCCTAATACCTATTGTTTGGTAGTTAGCTGGCCTAGCGAGTCGTAGTTGCTTGCTCAGGTGCAATCTCGTGTTGTCGAGTACCACAGTTGTTGGAATGCTGGCAGATGTTTATGGTGGAGATGATCATGTCTTTAATTACAACTATTAAATTGCTGCGAAAACTAATGAAAGTGGCACCGGTGGGCAATTATATGTTATTTGGTTTTTCATGCCCACTTGTGTCCCGTAGGCCCCGAGTACTTGATACCTGTTCCTTGACTATTCACACTATCCACATCCGGGAGAGTCTATGAATCCCCCTTAGCCAGAGCTTGATTCATTTCTTATTTCTTGGGGCCACAAACTAGTTTGGGGCTTTATTACTATCCTGTACTTATGTCATGCTTTATTGCTTTATTTACAATTGTGCGTGGAGCACCTGTACTGTTTTGGATCGCGGCACGGTTTCGCGGTAACGACAAGCCCAGTCACACTTTCGGGTTCCCAGTCGTTTATAGCCGTTCTCGCAAACCCTGGGTTCGTCTCGGAGCCGGCCAACTTCGTTGCGGGTAGCTTAGTGGGGTGGCCCCCTGAAATATTTTATGAATCCTATGATTGCTTTGTCGTGAAAGCCTCATTGGGTTTTGATTTGGTTTTTCCGAGGTTGATCGTGTGTGTGTTGCTATTTGTGCACCCCTGCAGGGTAAATATTTCTGAAAGCCGTGTCCGCGGTTATGGATGACTTGGAGCACAGTATCTCGATCATAGACAAGCATAACTAAAGTAGTGCTTTAAATTTGACTTAATATGTGACTAGTAATCAGTCTCACTATAACGGAATGGATATTAAAAATGCCAACAACTGGTGGATCTGTGGTGATCTGTGTCATACTATACCTGCCTAGTAAGTATTGTAACTCCAATGGAATGTGATAAAAGTGCCAACAATTGCTGGGTTTTGGGATTCCTCAGGACAATTATATCTGACTAGTAAATGTTCCAACTACAACGGAATGGTGATTAAAACTAGCCACTACTTATGCTATCAGGATGACTCATGCTATCTATATCTGACTAGTAAGTGCTTCAACTATAATCGAAGGAATAAAACTGCCAACTGTGTGAGTTCCTCAGTTTGACTTCCTCGTTTGGTCTCGAGGGGGAATACCAGGATGGGTATGTTTGGTGTTACTATCAGGTTGGATCCGGATAGGTCTTTGGTAGCCCTCTCTAATAGCCGATAGTTGTATTGAGTCTCTATAGGTTGTTTAGTGCATGTTTCGCTGCCGCTTCAGTCCACCATACCTATGTAGGCGAGAGCCGCCGAATTCTAGCCTCGCCGTGTACTGGCCTCAGTACTGACGCTCCTCTTTTTCCTTTGCCCTTCGTCGGCACCCCTTTTGTTTTAGCAGGTTTGAGATCGACGTCGTTAGCAGGGTTACCCTTCCGGCTTGGCCTGGGCAGGGTTATGAACGCCATTGGTTATTCGTCAGGGCTCTTAGCCCCATCTGCATCTTGTTCGTAGTCGGACGCTCTATCGTTTTCAAGGTGATTTGGATCTTTGTATTGTATATCTGTATTCTTGACTCACAGAGTCGTTGTTGTATATATCTGTTCTGTGGGTCCCATTGAGGACTATTGTGTAATGGTACTACTTCGTTTTCCACCCGCACGAAAGTGCCTGGTGGCCGTCCTTGAATCGTTTCTATGCGGGTTTGGCGGAAAGGGCTAAAACTTGCATAGGGCCGATTTGAGGGTGTTACAAATTTCCTCCGATATTTTGGCCTAGTGATGAAGTCACTTTATATATTTGAATTTAAATATTTATTTAGTATAATTTAATTCATAATTAACATATATTAAATTTCCTTTTATCCGAAACTCCTTTCAGCCTTTTCCTTTCCTTCTTTCTCTAAACAACTTCGGATATCTCTGGAATGATTCCGATTTCTCTCGCTTTCATGATTCCATCTAGCAGGACGATCTCCAAGTGTCGTATCGCCCTTAAGCATGTTTCCCTCGGTTCGGGAATGCTATAGACATGATCCATATCAATGATTAACAGCGGGACTGGGATGCCCATGTTGACCCCTATGCACTCCACGATTCTCCATCGTGTTCGAACCTGAAATGATATATCCAAATCCCTTGTTCGCGATACAAGACTTGTCCGAGATTTCATCATCGGTATCCTGATACCTTGTTCAATCTCGTTTCCAACAAGTACTATTTTACTCGTTCCCGTGAAATAACATCTCCATGACCTAGTCATGTGTTGCGCAACTTAGATGTAATTCACCGAGTGGGCCCAGTTGTATCTTCCCATCACATAGGAGAATAATTATCGATCTCGAAGCATATTGCCTCTATGTGCTCCTTCGGATACCCAACATGCACCTTTATGATCACCCAGTCACAGGTGATGGTTGATACAGTCAAAGCATCCTTCGGTAATAGTGATTGATAAGATCTCATGGTCCAAGGATTAGGACAATCTGTTTCTGACAATTGCAACATGAACTAAGTGAAATGATCGTGTTCCAACAATCGTTGGTGGGAAATGTCCATCACATCATTCCAGATGATATGACTTCATTGTCAGTGACTTTTATTTAGCCCATGATTAGGAAACCTTGATCATTGTCCGCCCAATTAACTAGTTAAATGAGGCTACTAGGGACCTGGTGTTTGTATAGCACACCTGTATCGATGTTTTCGCTTGATACAGTTATAGCATGAGATAAAAATATTATGAACTAATGAGATATGACAATAATACCCTTTTATTATTTGCCTCTAGGGCATATCTCCTTCATGCATACCTTGTTAGCATTAGCCAGATCGACAAAACCCTCGGGATGTATCATATACACTTCCTCGGTTAATTTTCCATTAAGGAAAGCCATCTTGACATCCATGTACCATATCTCATAGTCGAAATAGGCTGCTATTGCTAACATGAGCCAAACTGACTTAAGCATCACTACAGGTGAGAAAGTATCATCGTAGTCAACTCCTTGAACCTGTCGGAACCCCTTCGTGACAAGCCAAGCTTTATAGACATAAATATTTCCATAAATATTAGTTTTCTTCTTAAAGACCCATTTTCACTTGACGATTCTTGTAACGTCTGGCAGATCAACCAAGTTCCAAAATTTATTTTCATCCATGGACTTTAATTCGGATCCCATGGGTCCAATCCATGACACGGAATCGGATCCCACCATCACTTCCGAATAGGTTGCCGGCTCATCACTGTCTAATAGTAATACATCATGAACACTTCGCAATCTGGCTGATATCCGCAGTGTAGGTGCAGCTGCCGGCTCAGCTACCATGACCAGCTCAACCCCCAAGGATTTTTCCGACTTGCCACTGGCCGGTTCCTCTCAAATTTCTTTGAGCTACACCTTGCTCCCACTAACTCCCTGACTGAGAAACTCTTTCTCAAGGAAGACACTGTTCCGAGCAACAAACACTTTGCCCTCTTCTCAGTTGTAGAATTAGTAACCCAAGGTTTCTTGGATAACCCACGAAAATACACTTATCCGATTTGGCTGTAATCTTGTCCGATTGAAGTCGCTTGAAAAATATTTCACAACCCCAAATATTAAGAAAAGACAAACTCGGCTTCTTGCCAGTCCACATCTCATGTGGTGTCTTCTCTACAGATTTTTATGATACTCTGTTTAGTGTGAACGTCACCGTTTCTAGACAATAACCCCAAAATGATAAAGGCAGATTTGTCTGACTCAGTATTGATCGTACCATGTCCAACAAGGTTCAATTCCACCTTTCCGACACACCATTTCTCTGTGGTGTTCCTAGTGGAGTGAGTTGAGGAACTATTCCACAACTCTTTAGATGGTCATCAAACTCATGGCTCATGTACTCGCCTCCTCGGTCCGACCGAAGAAACTTTATTTTCTTACCGAGTTGATTTTGCACCACATTCCATAATTTCTTGAACTTTTCAAAGGCTTCTGACTTATGTTTCATCAAGTAGATATATCCATACCTAGTGAAATTATCAGTTAAGGTAATGAAGTACTCATAACCACCTCTGGCCGTCATGCTCATCGTACCACATACATCACTATGTACAAGTCCCAACAAGTCGGACGCCCTTTCACAACTCTTTGCACAAGGTGTCTTGGTCATTTTGCCGAGTAGGCATGATTCACATGTCTTGAAAGACTCCAAGTCGAACAAAGTTAGGATTTCATCATCATGGAGCTTCTTCATGCATTTCTAACTTATATGGCCTTTCTGATAGTGCCAAAAATAAGTAATATTCAGATCATTTGGTGTCAACCTTTTCACATTTATGTTATAGAACGATTCACCATCAAGATTCAAAATAAATAACCCATCCTAAATGGGTGCAAAGCCATGAAGAATATTATTCAAATATAAAGAACAACTATTCTTCTTAATATTAGACTGATAGCCTAGTCTCATCAAACATGAGGCAGAAACGATGTTTCGACTAAGCACTGGAACATAATTACAATTATTTAACTCCATTAAGAATCCCGGAGGTAAATGAAGTTGCATCGTGCTGACTTCCAACACAGTGACTCTCACTTTGTTGCCAACCTGAATGTCAACCTCGCCTCTCGCTACGCTCCTAGTTCTTACCAGTCCCTACAACAAGTTGCAGATGTGAATGAATGATCCAGTGTCATATACCGAAGAACTATTAGGTGCATCAGCAAGATAAAGGTCTATAACATTGCACAAGTGTACCTGAGTTGGAAGTCACACCTCCACTCTTTGCCTTGTCGGCCAAATACTTGCTATAATTCCTCTTCCAATGGACATCCGCCTTGCAATAGAAGCAAGCGGATCCGGCTGGAGGAGATGACTTAGTCCCTAAGGAAACACTTGGGATCGAATCCTGAGCATTACCTCCTAACTTAGTCTTCTTCTTCTTAGTCCAAGAACTCTTCTTAAACTTAGCCTTATTCCATACCATCAACACTTGATTGGTACCTTTCTTGAGATTAGCCTCTGCCTGCTTAAGCATCCCATGTAATTCAGTGAGCTTCTTATCCATACCATGCATGTGGTAGTTTGATATGAACTGACCATACACACTAGGAAGAGAGTTTAGAATTATATCCGTAGTGAACTTTTCGCTAATGGGGTAGCCAAGCATTTCTAGAGACTACACATAACCAACCATCTTGATCACATATGGACTCAGTGGATCACCATCCATAAGCTTACAACTCAGCAAATCTTGAGAGACTTGATACCTCTCGGTCTTTGCCTGAGTCTGGAACATACTTTTTAGGCTTTCGATCATATCGTAGGCCTCAAAATTCTCGAACTGCTGCAAGTCGGGTTTCATGTGAGCAAGCATAAGACAACTAATCTTCGTGGACTCATCCCAAGTCCTACGGTAGGCATTGGTGACTACGACACTCGCATTGTCATTTAGCTCATCTAGAAGTGGGTTGTCTAGAGCATGGTCCCTCTTTTCTTGTTTGAGAACAATTTTATTAGATTACGATACCAGTTGGTGAAATTAGTTCCATTAAGTTTATCTTTCTCTAGGATGGTCCTCAAAGCAAAACTGGATAACTGAGGGAGGCTGCTACTAGGTGCCATTGATCTACAACAGAAAGTATGCAAAACACTTAAGACAAGTATTCATAAAAGAGTAGGCATATTAAACATTTTAATACTTATGCTCCCACTAGAACCAACACCCCTCCGATGGTTACTTAGTGATTCATGATCCTAAATAAGCCAGCCGACTAGTGAGCTTTAGCACCGCTAGTCTTCGAGTGATCTAGCTAGGCAACTCCTTGCCAATCGCATTTCATGCGACTCCTGTTAGTCGGATGGCTTCACATGCCCCGGCTCCCAACCAACCTCTCCCCGAGCACCACTCTCATTGTGATAGACCCGTCTAGCTTACCAAGTTCTTCTGCTTTAAGAGTTTGACTCGAACCCACCTAGTCTAAAATAATTGGCAACACCTCAATTTTATGAGCCCACTACCAAGAATGTCCGACTTGTGATGGTGCAGCACCGGCGAGGAGATCGACTAGACCTTATTTGAGGGATTAAAGTTTACCAACTATCTAATAGGGTAAAACTAGAGACATAACAATAACAAAAATAATCCAATTATAATGTGCAATGGTATGGCTCTCTTCATGGCGATATCCATCTCCATGAATCTATTTGTCATGCCTTTGGCTGCCATGTCCTACAAGTCCTCCAAACATGCTACACTAGCACTAAGGAACATACAAGAAGATGGATCACATGCTAACACGCAGGTCATTATACAATAACAGTGACAACACTTTGGTTCCAACCGGCTGACAAACCCATGATACGCAGATCACATATGGATTACACACATCACATGCACATAAGCAATACCATTCACAACTTCCTACAAAAACAAGTTATGCATAGATACGATACCTACCAGCATTGTGAAACTCACAATGGCATCTAAGGCGCTACGACAGGGTGAAGCCCACGTTCCCTCGCGGGTGCAGGCAATACCCGATGATTTTTCTGAAACCGCAGACCTAATCTGTATTCCAAACCATGTATTCCTTCATTGGATAAAACACTTTTACCCAAATCATGATCCATGTGTAGATCTTACCAATCTCATTGATCATCCACACTTGATCTTCCATGCACCTAGAGTGCGATTAATCCAATCAATCTTGCACAAAACCGATCTATCTCATAGATCAACCACCGGAACCCTAAGTAGATCTAATCTACCACCTCATGCATAGATCTAGAACCTAAAACATAAAGCTATCACTTTGATACCATTGTTGGGCCATGCAGAGATAAATAAAGCTTTTATCCTACGACGGACTCCTAAGATCCAGCTCAGGTCATAGGCCACGAGATTACCACTGGACACACATATGCGGAACTTGATGTCGTGCATCGAAGCAATGCCGAATGATCCCACAATAGCTCCTCCGGTTCCCACAAACTCCTTCATCGGATCCCCATGAGGTCCGCTATCTCTAGCGCCACACGTGCAACACATCTACCAGTATGCACACGTACAGGAAGGAGCTTCGGGCAGATGATTTCTAGATCCCGTCTAGCCCATAATGGGAGTGGATAAAGTGACGGCTAGGTCAGGGACTATCCCTTGTCACTCCACTTATACACACTCCCAGTTGGGCTCAACGCTTGAGGCCCATTGAGGCTGTACCCAAATTACCATATAGATATAATCCACACGGGCTCCTTATCCTTAAGTGTGTGACCCTGTAGGTTCACGTACACCTGGACACGACATGAGCTACACCTCCAAGTATCCTGCCATGGCTTTGAGTTCAACTCACTCCCATGAACACTTGGTCTCAAGTCGATAGATGGTAACGGCCTCTAGAAAGACGTGCCAATTCCAAAGTGTTGTAAATTTAGATGACAAACCTTTCTCAACGTGACTTTCGTCCAAGTCCCTTTGCCACATGATATACCGTCTCAAGCTATAGGTGAGTAGTTACCATCCCTTAAATAGCTTACCTCGCTCTCTTCTCGTTCTGTGATATGTGATTCACTGGACTAACACTTAGTCTAACTCCTTAGTTAACACTTAACTGAGTAGTGCATGGCCATGATTCTAAATCATATCACACGAGAGGGCCCAAAAAATATCTCTCCATTATGGAGGGGAAAACACCCATCTTGGTAACATGTGTCACACAGCTTAATTCACAACCAACCCGAAGTCTACCTTTACAACTACCCATTTACGGAACAACGTTTGATAGAACCTAAGTTGGCGATCCACAACTCGGATCATGATGTCACCTCAGGTTATAGGATTCCATTGCTTGAGATTGCAAATGAAAAAATGCTCATTGCATCTCAATTGTGGGTCAGTCTGATTCGCTAAACACTTTAGCCGAATCAATGTAAGTTGGAATGGCATCACCATGCCCATGACAAGTGGAACCGTATCATCAACCAACTTGCACATTGGTCTAAGTTGTGTGTCCCGTACAACCTCAAGGACCAAGGACAATCTAGTATGAACAATCATGAATATATAGTTCCACAACTGAATCACGTATTCAATGATATATATCTAATGTTCATACAGGGACAACTTTATTACTTTATGAATACTTTGGGGAATATCATCATACATGATTGCCTCTAGGGCATATTCCCAACACTCGGAGTTGGAACATTCGCTATGATGAGGTAGTGAAATCATTTGGCTTCATCATGAGTGATCATGATTCTTGTTTACAAGAAGTTTAGTGGGAGCAAAGTAAACTTTATGATCTTATATGTGGATGACATATTATTGATTGGAAATGAGGTCCAGATGTTGCAAGAAACCAAGGAGTCATTGGAAAGGAGTTTCTCAATGAAGGACTCGGGTGAGGTAACTTACATACTAGGAATTAGGATCTATAGAGATAGATCCAGACGGCTCATTAGATTGAGTCAGAGTACATATTTGGAAAAAGTGTTGAAGAAGTTCAACATGGAATTGTCTAAGAGGGGTTTTTACCATTTTCCCATGGTATAAATCTTAGGAAGTCGACTCAGTGTCCTTCGACAACTGATGAGCGGAGTCGGATGAGTGCACTTCTGTATGCTTCGGCAGTTGGATCTATCATGTAGGCCATGATTTGTACTAGGCCATATGTTTCCTATGCTCTAAGTGTTGTGAGCAGATACCAGGTTGACCCTAGAGAAATCCACTAGGCAACGGTTAAGAACATTCTTAAGTACTTGAGAAGGACTAAGGATGTGTTCCTAGTTTATGGAGGTGAGGTTGAACTCAGTGTAAAGGGTTACATGGATGTGTGTTACCTTATTGATCATATGATTCTCGTTCGCAATCTCGATACGTATTTGTAATGAATGGAGGGGTTGTGAGCTGGAAGAGTTCCAAGCAAGAGACTGTGTCTGCATCTACAATAGAGGCTGAGTATATTGTTGCCTCGGAGGCGGCAAATGAAGCCGTTTGGATCAGGAACTTCCTGATTGATCTTGGTGTGGTTTAGGGCTTGTCCAATCCGTTTGACGTGTATTGTGACAAAAATGGTGCTATTGCACAACCAAGGAAACTAGACAACACTATAAGGACAAACATATACTCATGCGGTACCACCTTCTTCACCAGTTGGTCGATCAAGGTGATATCAAGTTATGCAATGTACACACGAATGCAAATATTGTGGATCCATTGACAAAGCCGTTACCACAACCTAAGCATGACGCACACGTAAGAGCCATGGACATTAGATGCCTAGACATGTGATATCGGGATGATTAAATTTCTGCAACTAGGAGACTGTTTGGAATATGCCCTAGAGGCAATCATGTATGATGATATTCCCCAAAGTATTCATGAAGTAATAACGTTGTCCTTGTATGAAGATTATATATATATCATTGAATACGTGATTCAATTGTGGATCTATATATTCATGATTTTTCATACTAGATTTTCATTGGTCACTGAGGTTGTACGAGACACAACTTAGACCAATGTGCAAGTAGGCTAATGAGACGGTTCCACTTGTCATGGGAACGGTGATTCGATTCCGACTTACACTGATTTGGCTAAAGTGTTCAGTGAATCGGACTGAACCACAAATGCAACAAGCATGTTGTCATTTCAGTCTCAAGCAATGGAATCTTTTGACCTGAGGTGATCACATGATCCAAGTTGTTGGTCGCCAACTTTGCTATCAAAAGTTGTTCCATAAATGGATAGTTACAAAGGTAGAGTTCGGGTTGGTTGTGAATCAAGCTGCATGAAATGGGTTACCAAGATGGGATTTTCCCCTCCGTAATGGAGAGATATTATCTCGGCCCTCTCGTGTGATATGATTTGGAAGCATGGTCATGCGCTACTCAGTTAAGTATTAACTAAGGAGCCAGACTAAGTGTTAGTCCTGTGAATCACATATCATGGAACAAGAAGAGAGTTAAGCTATTAAAGGGATTGCAACTACTCACCTATAGCTTGACAAGGTATATTGTGTGGAAAATGGACTTGGATGAAAGTCACATTGAGAAAGGTTTGACTTCTGACTTTACGACACTTGGGAGTTGGCACGTCCTGCTAAAGGCCGCTACCATCTTTCGACTTAAGACCAAGTGTTGATGGGAGTGAGTTGAACTCAAAGCCATGGTGGGATACTTGGAGGTATATCTCATGTCGTGTCTAGGTGTGCGTGAACCTACGGTGTCACACACTTAAGGGTAAGGAACCCATGTGGATTATATCTATATGGTAATTGGGGTACATCCTAAATGAGCCTCAAACATTGAGCCCATCTAGGAGCGTGTGTAAGTGGAGTGACAAGGGATATTCTCTAACCTAGTCGTCACTTTATCCACTCCCATTTTGGGCTAGACAGGATCTAGCAATCCTCTGCCCATTCTTCCTGTACATGTGGATACCGGTAGAGGCGTTGCACGTGTGGCACTAGAGACAGAGGAGCTCGTGGGGATCCAGTGAAGGAGTTCGTGGGATCCGGAGGAGCTGTTCGTGGGATTGTTCAGCAATTCTTCGACGCACCACATCAAGTTCCACATCTGCGCGTCGAGCGGTAATCTCGTGGCATATGACCTGAGATGGATCATTGGTGTCCGGCGTAGGATAAAAGTTTTGTTTATCTCTGCATTGACCAATAACAAGCCCGCTATAGATTGAGATTTGGATCTACAAAAGTTTTTGATAAAGCTGATCATTAGCGACCCTTCTTGTGAAGTTGACCTTCGCCATGCCATGGATACTTCTTGCGGAAGGGCGGCGTGATAGTGATCTAAAGTATGGTGATCAAACCGCTCTTCATCATCAGATATTTTTCTTCCTCTTGTCCGTGGTTCCAAATGGGGCAGGGTGTGTTGGGTAGGGCATATGCGTCATATTCAAGACTTCTAGTTCGAGCAAGACGGTGTCAGTGACGCGGCGAGGATGCCGGACCAATTGGTCTCATCCCTGGCTTTGCATGCTCAGTTCCTCGCTTATGCTGCAAAATTTAGATAGAAGGACCATACTACGATCTACTTTTCATTTGTGGGGTTTTTTTGTGTGAAGTTCAAGGACCAGATTATAATTTTCCTTTTTATGGTGTCCTTTTCTATTGTATGGTTGATCTTATCAATACATGAGGCGGTGGCAAACATGTGCCGGTGGAGGCAAACGAAAGTGATAAACGGATGTTCACCATGTTAAATATTTTTTCTATTTTATATGGTTGGATCATAAATGCATTTATGACTGGTAATCTCATTTACAATTCATAGGACCACTAATTATTGAAATATATGCCAACTCATCCCATTAGCAACTGTTATTTACAAATATCTCTACCTAGCATTTATGTGTTTGAATAGAATACACAGTCATTTATAAACAGATCTTCATGAAATATTTGGTTGAAAGATATTTCTAATTTCATTTAGTGCATTATACCAATCTTGAGATAATAAATGATGACTTTATTTAAGCCGACCCTTAAAATAAGTTATCATTTATTGTTTCAAGATTGCTATATTGCACTAAATGAAATTAGAAAGATCTTTCAACCAAATATTTCATGACGATATCTTTATAAATGACCGTGTATTCTATTGAAACACATAAATGCTAGGTGGAGATATTTATAAATCACTATTGCTAATGGGATGAATTGGCATATATTTAAATAATTAGTGGTCCTATGAATTATAAATGAGATTATCAGTCATAAATGCATTCATGATCCATCCATGTAAAATAGAAAAAGATATTTAACATGGTGAACATCCGTTTATAACTTTCTTTTGTCTCCATCGGCAAACAATTTTATTTACTACCTAATGGTTTGAAAAATCCAATTCATGACTTGTCACCTGGAAGGATGAGTTTTTTTGAACAAGTGAGGGTCATGAAGGATCTAGAGACACCGCCTCACGTATTGATAAGATCAACCATACAATACAAAAGGACACCACAAAAAGGAAAATTACAAGCTGGTCCTTGAACTTCGCACAAAAAAACCGCACAAATGAAAAGTAGAATGCAGTATGGTCCTTCTATCTAAATTTTGCAGCATAAGCGAGGAACCAAGAATGCAAAGCCGGGGATGAGACCATCTGGTCTGGCATCCTTACCGTGTCATTGGCACCATCTTGCTCGAACCAGAAGTCTACAAGATGATTGATACATTGCAAATGTATCTATAATTTTTGATGTTCCATGCTTGGTTTTATCCACTTTCTTGTGTTTTGTTCCAACTTTGGAGTACTTTTCATATGATTTCTTGGACTAACCTATTAACAAGAGCCATAGTGCTAGCTGCCTGTTTTCTGCTGTTTTTGGATCCAGGAAAGTCAGAAAATGAATATTGTCGGAATTGGACGGGACAAAAGCCAAAGTGCCTATTTTTCCGAAAGGGATCAAGTGCCAGAATACGAGACGGAGAGGGGCCGGCCACACCACCTGGCCACATGGCCAGGCTTGGCCCACGCCAGGGGTGGTCTGGCCGACCCCAGCACCCCCTCGGCCTCTCCTTCCGCCTATAAGTTTCCCTCGGGATGAAAACCCTAAGTACCCGATCAAAAATCCACGAAAGAGTCTGTAGCCGCCGTCATATCCATCCCTAGATCGGGAGGGATCTGAAGATCTTCCCGGCACCCTGTCGGAGAGGGGAATTCACCCTGGAGGTCTTCTTCATCACCATGCAAGCCTCCGGTGTGATGCGTGAGTAGTGCATCCTTGGACTACGGATCCATGTAGTATCTAGATGGCTGGTTTCTCCTCCTTTGTGCTTTCATGTTTAGATCTTGTGAGCTCTGTTCATGATCAAGATCATCTATTTGTAATTCATACATGTTGTGTTTGCGGGGATCCGATGGATATTGAGATGCTATTTCAGATTGATTATTTATTCTATCATGTCTTTGTTATTTGAGATCTTGCATGCTTTCCGTTGTTAGTAGCTATCTTGGCCAAGTAGATGCTAGCAACTCCAAGAGTTAGTATTTATGCTCGATAGTGGGTTCATGCCTCTGGTAATCTGGGGAAGTGACAGAAATCTCTAAGGTACTAGATGTGTTGTTGCTACTAGAGAGAAAACAACGATCATTTGTTCATAGAACAATTGTATTGTTTACTTTACACGCAGTTCGTAAAGCAATAATCTGTTGCTTGCAACTTAATACTAGAGGGGGTTCGGATGATAACCTGAAGGTGGATTATTAGTCATAGATGCAATTGGATGGCAGTCTATGTATTATGTTGTAATGCCCAATCAAGTCTCAAAGGAGTGAAGATGATTAGTATATGCATATATTACTTTCTCGGTGTTTGTCAATTGCCCCGCTGTAATTTGTTCACCCAACATGTTATTTATCTAAGGAGAGCCACCTCTAGTGAACTATGGATCCCGGTCCTTTTACTTTACGTACAATCTACAATCTTTTACTGCTTTGTGTTTACTTTCTGCAAAATTTTACTTCTTTCCATTCGATATGTTTAATCCTTTGTTTTCCACAAAACACGGTGAGATTGACAACCTCATCGCAAGTTGGGGACAAAGTTCTGTGGTTGTGTTGTGCAGGTCTCTACGTTGCTACTAGCACCGGTAGTGCGCCCTACCAAAGCTCAGCTAGTAACACCTTTGGGGTGTTTCCTTGCTCCTACTGGTTCAATTAAACATTGGTTTCATAATTGAGGGAAAACTTTCTGCTGTGCTCATCATACCTTCCTCTTGGGGTTCCCAACGAGCTCTACGTCGATCGTCGAGTGCATCAATGGCGCGGCCAGGGGTGGGCCCATGCCACAGGGTGGTGTGAGCCACCCTGGCTCCGTTTCCGTCTCTTTTTCGCTTTGTAGCTTTCCATATTGACTAAAAACTGCAAAAAATATAGTCGGATAGTGTTTTCGCGGAAGTTTTCTTACCAGAACTGTTACCTATTTGAAAACGGACTCTGCAGGTCTCCGAATTTGGTCCTTGATAAATTTTTCCGGAGTTATAATTTGAAAGGCATCAACATCTTCATTGTAAGAATCCCCAACAATATAGTGTTTGAGTCGCTGTCCATTCACTACTTGTGTAGTATTATCTTTTAAAGAAGAAATTTTTGTTGCTCTTGAACGGTATACTTCTTCAATAATGAAAGGTCCTTCCCATTTTGACTGTAGCTTTCCTGCAAAAAATCTGAGACGAGACCTATACAATAGAACTTTCTCACCAACATGAAATTCTCTCTTAAGTATTCGCTTGTCATGCCATCCTTTAACTTTTTCCTTAAAGAGCCTAGCATTTTCATAGGCTTCACTCCTCCATTCATCTAAAGAACTTAAGTCAAATAATATTTTCTCACCAGCGAGCTTACAATCTCTATTTAGTTCTTTAACTGCCTAGTAAGCTTTGTGTTCTAATTCTAAAGGTAGGTGACAAGCTTTCCCATAAACCATTTTATAAGGAGACATCCCCATAGGATTTTTGTAGGCAGTTCTATAAGCCCATAAAGCATCATTCAACTTTTTAGCCCAGTTTTTTCTAGATCTATTAACAGTCTTTTGCAAGATGGATTTAATTTCTCTATTTGATAACTCTACTTGCCCGCTAGTTTGGGGGTGATAAGCTGAAGCAATTCTATGATTAACGTCATATTTAGCAAGGGTCTTTCTAAAACCACCATGAATGAAATGAGAACCCCCATCAGTCATGAGATACCTAGGCACTGCAAACCTAGGAAAGATAACATCCTTAAGCATTTTTAGAGAAGTTTCCCCGTTAGCACTCTTCGTAGGAATGGCTTCTACCCACTTAACAACATAATCAACGACAACAAGAATATGAGTATAACCTTTCGAGGGAGGGAAAGGACCCATAAAGTCAAATCCCCAGCAATCAAAGGGTTCAATAACTAGAGAGTAGTTCATAGGCATTTCATTGTGTCTAGAAATGTTACCAACACGCTAACATTCATCACAAGATAAAACAGATTTTCTTGCATCTTTAAAAAGGGTAGGCCAGTAGAAAACTGATTGTAGAACCTTTTGTGCAGTTTTGTCTCCTGCATGATGTCCTCCATAAGCACTACCATGACATTTATGCAATATCTCTTTTTGTTCATATTCTGGAACACATCTTAGGATAATACCATCCACTCCTTCTTTGTATAAGTGTAGGTCATCCCAAAAATAATGCCTCAAATCATAGAAGAACCTCCTTCTTTGCTGAGCTGTAAAAGTTGGAGGCAAATACTTGGAGATAATGAAGTTAGCATAATCAGCGTACCAAGGGCTCCCTCACGAGTTTACCCCTACTGCAGCTGACTGTTCAGTTGGGAAACTATCATTAACAGGCATAGGGTCAAAAGAGATGTTTCCCAATCGAGATAAATTATCAGCTACAGGGTTTTCAGCACCTTTCCTGTCTACTATATGTAGATCAAACTCTTGTAAAAGCAGCACCCATCTAATAAGCCTAGGCTTAGCTTCCTTCTTCGTCATAAGGTACTTAATAGCAGCTTGATCAGTATGAATGGTGACTTTTGAGTCTACAATATAGGGTCTAAACTTATCACAAGCAAGAACAATAGCTAGAAATTCCTTTTCAGTAGTAGCATAATTCCTTTGCGCAACGTCTAGAGTCTTACTAGCATAATAAATAACGTTTAGCTTTTTATCAATTCGCTGCCCAAGGACATCACCTATAGCAAAATCACTAGCATCACACATTATTTCAAAAGGTAAACTCCAATCATGTGGTTGAACGATAGGAGCTGTGGTTAAAGCCTTCTTAAGAGTTTCAAAGGCTTCCTTACAATCATCATCAAAAACAAAGGGTACATCTTTTTGAAGAAGATCAGTGAGGGGTTTTGATATCCTAGAAAAATCTTTAATAAACCTTCTATAGAAACCAGCATGACCAAGGATACTACGAATACCTTTGATGTCTCTTGGACATGGCATCTTCTCAATTGCCTCAACCTTAGCTCTATCAACTTCTATGCCTCTTTCAGAAACTTCATGCCCAAGGACAATCCCTTCATTAACCATGAAGTGGCATTTCTCCCAATTAAGAACAAGATTAGTTTCTTCACACCTCTACAAAACTTTATCAAGGTTGTGCAGACAATTATCAAAAGAAGTTCCATAGAAAGAAAAGTCATCCATGAACACTTCTATGATTTCCTCACAAAAACCATGAAAGATAGCAGACATGCATCTTTGAAAAGTAGCTAGAGCATTACATAAACCAAAAGGCATACGTCTATAAGCATAAGTTCCGTACGGGCAAGTAAAAGTAGTTTTTTCTTGATCTTGTTGTTTAACAGCAATTCGAGAGAAACCAGAATAACCATCACGACAACAAAAATGGGTCTTTTTAGACAACCTTTCCAACATTTGATCAATAAAAGGAAGCGGGTAGTGATCTTTCTTAGTAACTTTATTGACTTTCCTAAAATCGATGCACATCCTATAGCCTACTACTATTCTTTGGGGAATAAGCTCATCGTTATCATTAGGAACAACGGTAATACCTCCTTTTTAGGAACACAGTGAACATGACTAACCCATTCACTATTAGCAATAGGGTAAATAATACTAGCATCAAGGAATTTCAATACGTCATTTCTTACCACTTCCTTCATCTTAGGATTTAAACGTTGTTGGTGCTCTACTACTGGTTTTGCATCTGGTTCTATATTGATAGAATGTTGACATATAGTAGGTGAAATCCCTTTTAAATCATCCAGAGTATAGCCCATAGCTCCTCGGTGTTTCTTCAAAACCTCCAATAACCTTTCTTCTCCCTTCCCTGAAAGTTTAGAGCTAATAATAACAGGATATATCTTTTTATTATCAATATAAGCATATTTAAGATCATCAGGGAGAGGTTTTAGATCAAAAACCGGATCCTTTTTAGGTGGCAACGTGGTACCCAAGTCTTCTACATGCAAGTTATGCTTAAGCATCTTAGGCTGATTACGGAGAATCTCGTCATTCTCATTCCTTTCTTCCATGAAGATTTCACTTTCATGATCTTCCATAAATTGCTGCAAGGCATTGTTAGGAGCAAGAGAGATAGAAGCAAGTTGTTCAACTCTAAAATCCTCATTATGGGTTTCCTCTTCACAAGGTTCTTTAGTGAATTTCAAGATATTAAACTCATAAGATTCCCCATCAAACTTAGTCAAGATTTTCTCCCTTTTGCAATCTATGATAGCTCCACAAGTACTCAAGAAAGGTCTACCAAAAATAATAGGATAAGTTTTACTAGCAGCTGAACCAAGTACTAGAAAATCAGCAGGGTACTTAATCTTACCACAAAGAACTTCCACGTCTTGTACAATACCAATTGGAGAGATGGTCTCTCTATTAGCAAGGTGAATAACCACATCAATCTCTTCCAATTCGCAGGGACTGATTTCATGCATAATTTCTCTATAAAGCTCATAAGGAATAGCACTGGAACTTACACCAATATCACATAAACCATAATAGAAATGATCACCAATTCTAACAGAAAGCACATAGACACTAGCTTTTTTAGTTCTATTAGGATGTGAAACAATGTTAGAAGCATCCTCACAAAAGACTATGTGTCAATCCTGTACGCTTTTAGTGATAAGGTCTTTCACAATTTCTACAATAGGTTCTATGTTTATTTGTTCATCAGGTTTTACAGTTCTCTTTGCACTTTTAGTGATTACACTAGTTATCATAGGATGATCCTTTACCTTATCCAGGAAGGGTTTCTCGATATAAAGTTCAGGTAAGATGTGATCAATAGTGTAAAACTCTGTACTCCCAACAGGAACACAGTCAACAATATCTTTATAAGGTGCATGGTACTTGTTCCATCCCCTTTTTGGAATCTCAATATAAGAAGCAAAAGCTCTAAAGCAATTCGTAGTAACTTGTAAATCAAGACCATAAGCATTACTAATATTTTGAAAGTCATCAGTTCCCATAAAAGATTCAATGCTTTCATAATTGTAATTTATACCTGACTTTCTACCTTTGTCATTCTCCCAAGCTTCAACATTGTCTTGAATACGGTCCAGAAGATCCCATTTAGCTTCTTCTTCCATGCGAGTGAATTATCCAGCACAAGAAGCATCCAATAAATCATTGTCATGTAGAGGGAGCCTTGCATAAAAGTTATTGATAATAATATTGTTGGGGAGCTCATGAATGGGACATTTGAGCATTAGTAACTTCAATCTCCCCCAAGCTTGAGCTGTACTCTCTCCATCAAGAGGCCAAAAGTTGTATATTTGATTCCGATCTTTATGAATTTCACTAGGAGGATAAAACTTTGAATAAAAGAAAGGCACTATTTCCTCCCATTCTAGAGCTTGACCATTCTTCAACAACTTATACCATTCCTCAGCTCTTCCTTTCAGTGATAAAGAGAATAACTTCTTCTTAACTTGATGTGTAGTAATACCTGCACACTTGAACAACCCGCATAATTCATGTATAAAGAGCAAATGTTCACCGGGATGGACAGTTCCATCCCCAACATAGTAGTTATCCATAACACGATCAATAAATCTTGTAGGTATTTTAAAAACATCATTCTCAGCAGGTGGTGGCTTATCTACTACCTTAGCAGTGGTAGTAGCATTACCAAATAAGAAACTCATGGAATTATCCATAATGAAAATAAAGAAACTAATAAAAGTAAACAATACTCACAGTAGAAGTTTCCTTTACCAGTTCCACTCTCCAATAGCGCTTCACTCCCCGGCAACGGCGCCAGAAAATAGTCTTGATGACCCACAAGTATAGGGGGTGTATCGCAGTATTTTCGATAAGTAAGAGTGTCAAACCCAATGAGGAGCAGAAGTTGCTGGCTAGTGGTATGGATCAGGAATTCTCTACAAATACTTAGCAAACAGATTTTTAGGGGTTTTCCATAAAGCAAGTAAACAAAGTATGAGTAAATAAAAGACAGTAGGAATAAATGCAGCAAGTGGCCCAATCCTTTATGCAGCAAAGGACAAGCCGGTTGTATTACTTAAGATGACCAAACGTTCTCGAGGACACATGGGAAGACTGTCAAGTGCTTTCGCTTCATATAGTTGATTGATCTTCTTTAGCTTGCTAAGTGTTTGATACGTCCAAAACGTATCTACTTTCTCGAACAGTTTTGCTATTGTTTCTCCTCTATATTTGTGTGATTTGGATGTAACTAATGCGAACTGACGCTGTTTTCAGCAGAATTGCCTTGGTGTCTACTTTTTGTGCAGAAAATCAACTATCAGGAAAAATCCCGGAAAATATGCCAAAAATCCTATTTCACCCGAAGACTCTAGGAGCCAGAATACGAGACGGATAAGAGCCCTGGGGTGGCCACACCACCTGGTGGCGCGGGCCAGGCCAGACCGCGCCAGGGGGTGGTGTGGGCCCCCAGGCACCCCCTCGGCCTCTCTCTTCGCCTATAAGGAGCCTTCTGACCTAAAAACTTAGGGGGGTTCGACGTTTTTCCAGAAGGAGTTCCGCTCCGCCGCCACCACCAGATTCCACGAAACAGCACCAGAAACTCCGTTCTGGCACCCTGCCGGGACGGGGAATTGGAGGAGATCATTGCCATCATCATCACCATCGCTTCTCCATCGACCATCCATGTTTCCCCCATCTATGAGTGAGTAATCCCCCGATGTAGGCTATGTGGATGGTAGGGATTGGATGAGATCATTCATGTAATGGCATCAGATTGTTAGGGCATAGTGCCTAGTATCTTTTATTAGTGCTTTATGACTTTGTTGCGACTTGTTGTGCTTAATGCTTGTCACTAGGGCCCGAGTGCCATGATTTCAGATCTGAACTTATTATTGATTCATTATGATAGTATTGTCTCTGGTCTTATCTACAAGTTGTATACACACGTCGTTGTCCGGAACCTATGGCCTCGAAGTGACAGAAATCGGGATAACCAGAAGGGAAATGCTTTAATGTGAGGATCACATGTGTTCACGGAGTGTTAATGGTTTGCTCCGGTGCTCTATTAAAAGGAGCACCTTAATTGCCAATAGTTCCCTAGAGGCCCCGCTGCAAACGGGCTGGTAGGACAAAAGATGTTGTGCAAGTTCTCATTGCGAGCACGTATGACTATATGTGGAACGCATGCCTAGGATTGTCTAGTACTTGGGTGCTTTATCTTATTTATCTGCAATTGCCCTATGTTCTGATTACTATGTGAATTGGCTTGTCCATGCAACGCCCGTCCATCCATCCCTATGCCTATCGCACTCGAATCCCACTGTTTACTGCTTTTGTTACTACTGTCTTTGTTTTGCTACTGCTGTTACTTTACTATTCCTACTACAAAACTGTTGCTACTGATAAACTGCTGGGAGGAAGATTGTTTCTAGGTGCAACTGAATTGACAACTCAGTTGTTAAGGCTTATAAATATTCTTTGGTTCCCCTTGTGTCGAATCAATAAATTGGGTTTCACTTCCCTCGAAAATACTGCGATACACCCCCTATACTTGTGGGTCATCAAGACTATTTTCTAGCGCCGTTGCTAGGGAGCATAGCTTTATTTATCAAGTTCACTTGGATTCTTTATTGTTCGCTACTATCCATCCATCATGGGTAAGTCTCGTGATGGCAAGGTTCCTATTTTACCATCCACTACAAGAAGAGGTACGGTTCTGAACACCTCTACTGCTCTTGATTCACCGTCTGTTCTGAGTAAGTTCCTTACACCACCACATACACATGCTACACACACTGCTACTACTGCTGAATCTGAAACTTCTGATGCTTACGATGCTGCTTCTACTGTGCTTGATAAGAGTGGTTCATTAGGTCCTTTCCTAGATGCTACGATTGCTAGAACTATAGCTGGAAATACCGAAACTCCTAATGAAAACACTACCATACCCGTTAGCTCACCTGAGTCTAGTGAGAGTTATGATGCTGAAGAAGATTATGTTGAGATGACTGATGAGTTTATTGAAGAATGTAGGAACACCCATGATAGGAGCGCTGCTAAGAGTCTCCTTGAGAGGCGTACTATTAGACCCAAATTATCACTTGATGCTGAGTTTGCTGCTTCTCCCATAAATATTATAGATGAAGATTATGATTTCTCTCTCGATCTATCTTACATAGCTATTGTCAAGAAAGAACCTTTTTATGGGACTAAGAATGAAAGTGCGGTAGCACATATGAATGAACTGTATACCATGAGTGGCTTGTTTTCTGAGATATTAAGATGCGTGCTTATTTTGTTGCTAAGATTTTCCCTTTTTCACTGAAAGGAGAAGCTAAAACTTGGTTTGGTAATTTACCTCCGGGATCTATTGATTGCCCTGAGTGCTTGATTAGTACTTTCCTGCAGAAATATTTTCCTCCTAGTGCTAGACATGCTGTTTTGCAGGAACTTTTTGATTTTAAACAAGGAGAAAAAGAGGTATTGCCTGAATCTTGGGCAAGGTTTTGTACTTTGATTCATGCACAGGTTGGAAGTCCATTACCTAAGAATGAGCTACTTGATATATTTTATAATGGACTAACCGAAGAATCTAGGACATACCTAGATAGTTGTGCTGATTGTGTTTTCAGGAATAGGACTCCCAAGGAAGCTGAGGAATTAATGGCTAAAATAAGCAAGAATTATGAAGATTGGACTCCTTCTAGACAAGTTACGCCTGAAGTAATTGTACCTGAACCATCTATTCCTGTGCCTATTCCAACATCAAAGAAGAGAGGAGTTATTGAATTAAATGATGAAGTGATGAAGGAAGCTAAGAAATGTCTTAAGGAGAAGGGAATTAAAGCTGCAGATGTGAAGAATTTACCTCCTATAGAAGAATTATGTAAGCCTATTCCCTACTCACCCACTATTGAGGTACACTCCCTCCAACACTTCGATGAAGGTGATATCCCTTACTTGAAACCTCCTGATCAATGCTTAGAAGAATTTGATATCTTTATTGTTAAGCAAGATAACTTTAATAAAAGGGTGCAAAATCATCTAATGGAAAACACTAGAGCTATTGTTGAGTTGAAAGATATTGTGGAAAGAACCTCTAATGATGTTAAAATGATTGTTAAACACTTTCAAATGGTTCAAACTCAAATAGATCAACTAGTTAAAGTACAAAACGACTTGCTAGTTAATGCTGCTAAAGAAAAACCTGCTTATGAAATTAGAACTAGAAGTGGAGCTGCTACCCAGGATCCTCTATATCCTGAGGGGCATCCCAAAAGGATTGAGCAGGATTCTCAACATGCTGAAAATTGTGGTTCTTCTCGTAAGAAAAGGAAAAAGAAACATAAAACTGTTGTAGAACCCTCTGAACTTGCTTTAGATCCTAATAGTATATCCATCTCTGATGCTGAAACTGAAAGTGGTAATGAAGAAGATGTTGTTCCTAATGAAGAAAAAGTTGAAGAAGAACCTGAAAACCACACTAAGACTACTAAATACACCAAAGAAGATTTTATTGCTAAGAAACATGGTAGTGAAAGAGAACCTTGGGTCCAAAAACCTATGCCTTTCCCTGATAAGAAACACAAGTCAAAGGAAGATGAACACTATAATAAGTTTTGTGAGTGGATGAAGCCTTTATTCTTGCAAATTCCTTTGACTGATGCTATTAAATTGCCTCCTTACTCAAAGTATATGAAGGACATTGTCTCGAATAAAATGAAGATCCCTAATGAAGAAATTTCTACTTTGCTTGCTAATTATTCCTTCAATGGTAAGGTTCCTAAGAAACTTGGAGACCCAGGGGTTCCAACTATCCCTTGCTCTATTAAGAACAGTTATGTTAGAACTGCTTTGTGTGATTTCGGAGCTGGAGTTAGTGTTATGCCTTTCTCTCTCTATAAGAGGCTTCAGCTTGAAAAATTAATACCAACTGATATATCTTTGCAAATGGCTGATAAGTCCACCACTATTCCTGTTGGTATATGTGAGGATGTACCTGTTCAGGTGGCTCATAATTGCTTGATATTAACTGATTTTGTTGTGCTTGAAATGCCTGAAGATGATAATATGTCTATTATTCTTGGGAGACCTTTTCTTAATACTGCAGGAGCATACTGTCTATTTCCCCAAGAAGATTGAAAGGACTTATGGTTTAAATTCAATTGAACATGTTGAAGGCATTCAAGTTGGAGAAATATATTGTCCCATACCAAAAGAAAAATTTGAAACTATTATGATTGGGACAATTGCTATCAAGGTTGAGGTAACATAATCATTAATGGAATACAAAGTTTTTTCTCATATGCACTTGTTTTGGTAGCAAGACTTGATCAACCTTGCTAACAAAAGGATTCCATTAAACGAAACAATGTTTTCATTATGATTATCCCCGTTTATTTCTATCCTTTGCATTTTAGTTTTTGCTTTCGTTTAGTTTCCTTTGTGTTGTTAGTTTGCTTGCATGATAGAAATTCTGTAGTTCTAGCCTTGTTTTTGTCTTTGCATCATGTTTCCAAAAAGGAAAAAAAATATGTCTTTCAGAAAAATCATTTTTCTATTTCTGAAAAGTGCCCAAAAATAAAGTGTCTCAAAAAATTCCAGAAAATTCATATTAAATTTTTACGTGAAAAAAGGGGCAGAGGAGTACCTGGTAGGTACCAGGGGGCCCACTAGGCAGGGACACCATGTGGTGGCGCGGCCAGTCCTGGGTGGCGCCATGCCCTGGTGTGGGCCACCCCTGGCCCCCCACCACCTCTCTCTCCTGCCACTTTCTTCTCTCTCCCGAGTAAGCTCAAGTTCATAGCTCAAAATCGCGTTCTCTCTGTGCTTGCTCTCGATTTCTTCGATATCTTTGCTCAGCCCATCTTTCTTGTTGAAATTTGGAGCAATTTTTCCTTGGTATGTGACTCCTCCCCTTATCCAGGTAGATTTGTGTTTGGTAGATTGTATGTTGAGTATTTTGCTGCTATAGGTGACTGGTTATGAGAGCTTGTAAGCTTGTTTGATGCTTAGAGATATAGTTTTGATGCATGTTTAGGCCTATTGCAAGTCCCTATGAGTAGAATCCTTCATTATATTTACTTTGCAATCACTTGGTTAATAGGTGTTCAAATTTCAGAATACCAAGCATGAACAACCACACTTTTGGAGAGATATTTGAGAGTGATGCACCTAGGAGGTCGAGGCCCTCAAGAATAGCCTCTTAAGCTAGGCCATCATACAAAGAAGACCTCATTGCAACACGCATTGGCAGTGAAAGGGATGATGGGGATGCTCACCCATCTTCTTTTCCTTGTTTTACTTTCTTGCAAGCTACAGGTATTCTTGATGATTTCTTGCTACTGATTGAGAGGGTTGGCTTGACCTCTTATATGCAAGATGAGAGTGCACAATACGCTATGCTCACCAAAACTTTTGTTGAGAGCTTGTCATTTACTAACACATCCTATCATTCCACTATCTCTTTCAAAATCTATGATATGCCCTTCACCATGCCTTTGGAGAGATTTTGCAGTATTGTAGGTGTGCGTATGACAGGGACCGTGAAGAAAATTCAAGGGAGGCCCACTGATTTGTTGGAGCTTTACCGAGGGGCGACCAATGATGATGACCGCGGGGCGCAGCACGGAAAGATAAGAAATATCCAACTCCCTGCTCTTAGATACTTTGCATACTACCTTGCCACTAGTGTTTTGGGTAGGGAGAACACTAGTAATATCTCCAACTATCACTTAACTTTCCTTGCTGCTGCGCTCAACAATGATACTCGATACAATCTTGGCTCGCTTATTCCTCGCCGCCTAGCTGCTAGGGGGCCTATCTATGGGGGCATCGTTGCCTCGTGTGTAGTCGATGCATTAGATCTTTCGGTGGCTCCTAATGATGTTATGCTAGCACCACAGAGGCTCGACCTTGTTGCCATGAAAACTCATCACTTTGTCACTGCTACCTCTGATTTGAACAATCTAGTATATAGGATGCTTTTCACTGACGGGGATGAAAGGGAGATCCTTTTGCCATAGCCTACTTTGTTCAGTGTTGACAGGAGAGCATGGTCGCGCTCCAAGGAGGAGGTGGACGAGCAGCTTCGCTTGTTGGGTTTCCACGAGCAGCACCAGGAGGATGTGCCCTCCTATGATTACTCTGCACATTACGGAGGGACATACTCAGGCTCGCACCAGGACGAGGGTACCTCCTCGTCGTACCCCGGTGACACTTCATCTTCGCCAGCCTGGGAATGATATCCACTTAGGCCACAAGCCTAAGCTTTGGGGGAGGTACGCTGACACCGCACTCATCTCCATATCATGTTACGTCGGTTCTTTGTATATTCATGTTTTTGCTTTCTTTCTAGTTTTCGTTCTTCTTTGCTTTGCTTTCTAAAAACACAAAAAGACCAAAAATATTTCTGTTGTTTCTCTTTGGTTTGCTTCTTATTTTTGCCTTGGTTTGCTTTTCCCTTTTTTGCCTTGTTTGAACTATTCAAAAAACCCAAAAACATTTTGCTTTGCTTGTTTTTCTCTTTTTGTTCTTGTTTAAAAATCGAAAACACCAAAAATATTTGTCATTCTTCTTTGGTTTTTGCGAGTTGGCTACAGGGTTCGGCAGTTCTCAGTGAATTATTGGTTTCATATTATTATTCAAGCCACACAAGTGAAGAGCAATAATGAGGATTAATGACAACTTGAGGCATGGTAAGAGGCTGGTAACGAACTCTATTTGTTTTCATTTTTGTACATATACTCATCATTGTGAGCTTGCTTAGTCCGTTCATGAAGAGTGTATGTTTTCTTTGGATGCTTAGTAGTTTTGCTTTCTTGTGATTAGCTCCAGCTCGCTAATAGTTTGTAGCATGTTCCATGAATGTTTGCTTGCATTACTCTATTCATAAATTGGTATGACACCATGGTATCCTCCTCTGAATGTTTCATTTGATTGACTTGGCACATGCTCATGCATGCACATGACTGTGATAATCAGTTAAGCCTTGATGTATTATTTTTCCTTGAGGATATTGAATCATTTTCATGCCATGAGTAGTCTTGTTTTGTTGCAAGCATGATAATGACAGCTATTGCTCTCTCGTTTGTCGCTCCCTTACTATTGCTAGCCTTCATTTCCACTGAGTGTTTTACTCATGTTTCCAACTCCCTAATCCAAATATTTCCAAAGTGTCCACCATACCTACCCATTAGAATCATTTGCTACTTTCATGCATATTCAATATGCCTTGTTTTCTTCCGAATAAAATGTTTGCTTGTTATGAGAAAGTTAGTTAGTAAAGCTCTCACGAACTAGATGGCACACTTTATTTTCTTGCTCTTAATAAACCTGAACCATTGTGTCCTTCTTTGTTGCGCATATGCTTGCGCTTTATGAGTTGAAGTTAGCAGAACCATGTATCATGGGGACCGCTTTCAACGCTTCATAGGTACTTTGTACTTAGTTGATATCATGTTCTTTTGCTTATGGATCCCAGTGGTGTGAAATAAAATTGGAACTTGTAAGATCATGGAGTTTGTATGTATGTTAGAGAAACGCCTGGGCCGCTAGCCTAAGCCATGCCTAATCATGGTGGAAACTTGCAGCATAACCATAATGATCATTCTATGAAGCATCCTCAATAAAAATCTATGCACATAGTAAATAAAAAGATCGCTGAGATGCTCATTGTCTGCTTGCCTTGTCATTTTGATCATGGGATAGCTCCCGTGTCATGTGCAAGGGGTACCTTGTTGGCGGTTCTCTATGGTACGTATATACTTACAATGACAAGAGCTTACTTGTGACTGAAGTTGAGTAGCATGAGGATCGGTATTCGTAAGTAAGGGGCATGAAACTTCAATTTATAACTTGTCAAGCATATCCTCTTAGTTGTGTCACTTTCACCTTAACCACATTAAAGATGCTTATGGTAGGGGCAATGAGAGCTCAAAGCTAATGAGTACTATAATTTCAGCATTTCGAAGCCTTTCAAATTATTCAAAACCTTTTCTTCTACTTGTTGAGTCTCCACATATTCTTTGAGCACTTTCTTGAGAGCCTAGTTATCATTCTTTGTGTTTGTTCCATTACTTGATTATTTGTGTTATGACTTTGATGCTTGTATCCATGATATCTTTACTTCTAGTCATCACTAGAACTTCAGAGGTGCCTTGACATTCATAATCAAAGGCAAGCGAGATACCACTCTATCATACCTTTCTATGAGCATTGTAATGTTGCTTATGTTTGTGCTTCGTGCTACTTATTATTCTTGAATTGGAATCTCTTCATAGCTTGCAATGACTATTAAGTAGATTTAGTTGCATACTCTTTATTATGAATTGGCTAAGTAGTTGATCACATTGCTGATAATATTTACATCATATGAAGCAAATGTGTTCGTGAAAGTTCTTTTATCGCACTCAGTTTTCAACTGAATTGCTTCAGGACAAGCAATAAGCTAAGCTTGGGGGGAGTTGATACGTCCAAAACGTATCTACTTTCCCGAACACTTTTGCTATTGTTTCTCCTCTATACTTGTGTGATTTGGATGCAACTAATGCGAACTAACGCTGTTTTTAGCAGAATTGCCTTGGTGTCTACTTTTTGTGCAGAAAATCAACTATCAGGAAAAATCCCGGAAAATATGCCAAAAATCCTATTTCACCTGAAGACTCCAGGAGCCAGAATACGAGACGGAGAAGAGCCCTGGGGTGGCCACACCACCTGGTGGCGCGGGCCAGGCCAGGCCGTGTCAGGGGGTGGTGTGGGCCCCACAGGCACCCCCTCGGCCTCTCTCTTCGCCTATAAGGAGCCTTCTGACCTAAAAACTTAGGGGGGTTCGACGTTTTTCCAGAAGGAGCTCCGCTCCGCCGCCACCACCAGATTCCACGAAACAGCACCAGAAACTCCGTTCTGGCACCCTGCCGGGACGAGGAATTGGAGGAGATCATCGCCATCATCATCACCATCGCTTCTCCATCGACCATCCATGTTTCCCCCATCTATTAGTGAGTAATCCCCCACTGTAGGCTATGGGGATGGTAGGGATTGGATGAGATCGTTCATGTAATGGCATCAGATTGTTAGGGCATAGTGCCTAGTATCTTTTATTAGTACTTTATGACTTTGTTGCGACTTGTTGTGCTTAATGCTTGTCACTAGGGCCGAGTGCCATGATTTCAGATCTGAAATTATTATTGATTCATTATGATAGTATTGTCTCTGGTCTTAACTACAAGTTGTATACACACGTCATTGTCCGGAACCTATGGCCCCGAAGTGACAGAAATCGGGATAACCGGAAGGGAAAGGCTTTGATGTGAGGATCACATGTGTTCACGGAGTGTTAATGCTTTGCTCCGGTGATCTATTAAAAGGAGAACCTTAATTGCCAGTAGTTCCCTAGAGGCCCCGCTGCAAATGGGCTGGCAGGACAAAAGATGTTGTGCAAGTTCTCATTGCAAGCACGTATGACAATATATGGAACGCATGCCTAGGATTGTCTAGTACTTGGGTGCTTTATCTTATTTATCTGCAATTGCCCTATGTTCTAATTACTATGTGAATTGTCTTGTCCATGCAACGCTCGTCCATCCATCCCTATGCCTACCGCACTCGAATCCCACTGTTTACTGCTTTTGTTACTACTGTCTTTGTTTTGCTACTGCTGTTACTTTACTAATCCTACTACAAATCTATTGCTACTGATAAACTTCTGTGAGCAAGATTGTTTCCAGGTGCAGCTGAATTGACAACTCAGTTGTTAAGGCTTATAAATATTCTTTGGCTCCCCTTGTGTCGAATCAATAAATTGGGTTTCACTTCCCTCGAAAATACTGCGATACACCCCCTATACTTGTGGGTCATCAGTGTTGTGTGGGTGAACCTGTGCTAATGTACCGAACTTCCTACGACTAATACATACTTGTGATTATACCCCTTGCAAACATCCATAAGTACAAGAAAGTAATTAAGGTAGAAACCTAACCACAACTTTAAACTCTAAGACCCTTACGTCCCTTGTGCAATGGTTTCCTAACAGGGGTTCAGGTTTCTGTCACTCCGGCAACCCCTATGATTAGTAGCCAAATACACAATGCATTCCCCTAGGCCCATATAGGTGAAGTGGCATGTAGTCGATGTTCACATGACACCACTAGAAGAAGTACACCACAACTTAAATATCAAATTATTGAATCTTTCTCAACACAACTCCACTACTAACAACATGACTTCTCCCATGTCCTCAAGAACAAAACGAACTACTCACAAGACATCATATGGATCATGATCAGAGATGGAATAATGATGTATAACAATCTGAACATAAACAATAATTCAATGGTTCACTCAATAGCATCAACTACAAAGAGTAATCAACACCGAGAAAGTTTCCCCTATGAACTATGCAAGATTCAACACAATTGTTACAACAATATGGAGATGGTGATGAGGGTGCTGATGGTGACGATGGTGGTGATGATGATGATCCCGATGAAGTCCAGCTTGATGGTGGTATTGATGGCGATGATCTCCCCTCTTCAGGAAGGAATTCCCCGGCAGAAATCTATCTCCTGGAGAGATTTTTATTTCTCGGTGTTTTCCGCCCGGCAGAGGCGACAGAATCTTTCTGTGGTCGCTCCCCGAGTCTTAGGGTTTCAGGACGATAATATACGCCAGAGGGGAGTGCCAGGGGTAGACCAGGGCGGCCACACCACCTGGTGGCGCGACCCAGGGTGGCCCGCCCCAGGGGGTGGTGTGGCCCCCCGGTGGCCCATCTCCAGCCCCCCTTCTGGCTTCCTTCGTCTTCTGGAAAAATAGGTTTTTCTGTATATTTTCCCGGATTTTCTGATCTTCGCGAATTTTGCCTCCAAACAGCACCTTTTCCATCAGAATCCTGACTGCAGTGGTCCATGCTCCAAAAGTCATCAACCATGCAAAAACAGATGAAATAACATAAATATCACCTCTCAATACAAAATATATCAATGAATAACAGCGAATTATGACATAGAATGGGGATGCAAAATGGACGTATCACGGTTTCAGAGTCGCAGCATCCTCGGGGCCCCAATCGACCATTCTGGCGATGGTGGTCCCTCTGGTACCACTGTGTCCTTGGTCACGGGGAAATTTGTCGGGTGCCATCCCAAAGAAGGCACAACCGGTGTACCGGAGAACCTTGCCATCTCCTACGGTCGTGATACCAACCCCTCCTTCCAACTCCACCGACAAGGTATACAATTTTGACCCTGATGGCAACAAATCCGTGTGTACCAACTATTGCATTCATAGCATAAAAACCAAAAAATTCCTATGATGGGAACTACTAAGCACCAAGATCTATCTACTAGATACAAGCAACGGGTCGATATACATCCATAGAGAACATACCCTTGAAGACCGACAAAGTGTAATGAGGTTAGACTCGTGGATGATGTAGTCGTTCGCTTGCCGATCTCAAGATTGAGAGGAAGTCCTAGCATCGCAAATCAGTAGCGCATCCGTGCTCATACACACGTCCGGTACACCAAACAACCTCCGCCTCCTCGCTACAATGATGCAGCGGAAGCAGCAACTCCTTCTAGATGAAAAACCACTGGGAACATGTATCTCGCTAATCTGAGACCATGGGGGAATAATTCTAGAGGAGGAGAGAGATCCTTCACGAGGAGATGTGCTTTGTGAGGAGGAGAGGGAGTATTTTTATAGGGAAGGGGCAGCCCCTCCCATGGCTGCCGGCCATGGAGGTGCCCCCTCACCTCCTCTCATTCATGTGGGTGGAGCTCCCACTCACATAAAAAGCCTCCACTCAAAAATCCCACTTATATTCATTAAATTTCCACCAAATTTAACGCAACTCTCATTTAATAAAACTCTTTTATTATTTTATTCAGAATTTGTTAATTACTTTAATTAAAAAACCTTCACATATAACCCCTACAACATTTCAATATCACATGTAGAACCAATTTCAACAATTTCACCCGAGACAATTCTGGTGTCCATTGAAATAAATCCAGCACTTTGCAATCCTTTTCTGTTGAAAACATTTGCTCCAAATGGTGTAGGTATCCCTTAAGTGTGTCACCCTACGGTTCACGAATAATGCAGACATGATCTAGACCCTTCTTCGATCAATAATCAGTAGCGGGACCTAGAGATCCATATTGACTCCCACACATTTAACAATGACTTTTGTATCGTGAGAACCTTTAACGCTAGTAACTAAATCCCCTTGTCTCGCGATATATTACATGTCCAAGATTCGATCATCGGTATCTCAATACCTAGTTTGATCTTGTTACCAACATGCACTCTTTTCTCGGTCCCATGATATAACATTGTAGTGATCACATCACTTGCTTGCAAGCTATCTCAATGTGATATCTCTGAGAGGGCCCAAAGTATATCTATTCGTCATCGGGATGGAAAAATCCCACACTTGATCCATGAGCCTATACATAACACCTTCGGAGTATCTGAACCCACCATTATAGTCACCATGTTACGGTGTGACGTTTGATGTTATCAAGTTACTCTTCTAGTGTTAGTGATTGACGTGATCTCATGGTCTAAGGACTAGGATTACTTCGTATGATGTTATAGCAATTTAAACACAATGACTTTGATCGTATTGCTACACTTCGGATGAATGTTCATCACATCATTCCACCAATGCTGGGACCTTGTTATTAACAGCATCCAATGTCCATGATCAGGAAACGAGCTTGTTTATAAGAGAGGCATAACTAGGAACCCTTTATTTGTTTATTAAACACACATGTATTTGAAGGGAATATGCCTGAGAGGCAATAATAAAAAGTGGTTATTATATTATTCCATGTTTATGATAAATGTATTAATTGGAAACGTTAATACATGTGTGTTTAATAAACAAAATACAAAGTTCCTAGTAATGCCTCTCATATAAACTAGCTCGTTGATTAACATGATGATCAAGGTTTCCTGATCATGGACATTGGATGTTGTTAATAACGGAGTCACAACATTGGTGGAATGATGTGATGAACATTCATCCGAAGTACAACATTATGATCAAAGTTATTACGTTTATATTTCTATAACATCATACGAAGTAATCCTAGTCCTTAGACCATGAGATCATGTCCTTAGACCATGAAAACATCAAACATCACACCGTTAAAGGGTGACTAAAAAGGTGGGTTCAGTCTAAGAAGGAGTTATGTAGAGGATCATAGATCAAAAGTGATATTTGTCCATCCCGATGATGGATAGATATACTCAGGGCTCTCTCGGTGATATCACATTGAAATAGCTTGCAAGCAAGTGATGTGATCACTAGAATGTTATATCACGAAACAAGAAAAGAGTGCAAGTCGATAACGAGATCAAACTAGGTATACCGATGATCAAATCTTGGACATGTAATATATAGCGATACAAAGGGATTTAGTTACGATGTTAAAGGTTCACACGATCACTAGAGTCATCGTTGAATGTGTGGGAGTCAGTACGGATCTCCAGGTCACGCTGCTGATAATTGATCAAAGAGGGGTCTCGATCATGTCTGCGTTATTCGCGACCCGTAGGGTGACACACTTAAGGGATACCGACACCATTTGGAGCAAATATGTTTCAAATAAAGATTTAAGAAACCGCTGGAATCATTTCGATGCAAACCGGAATTGATTCTAGTGAAATTGCAGAAACTGGTTCTGCATGTGATATTGAAATGTTGCAGGGAGTTTTATGTGAATGATTGTTAATTAAAGTTATTAACAAAATTTTAAATAAAATACTTTTATTTAATGAGAGCTTGGATTAAATTTGGTGAAAATTTAATGGAGGTGAGTGGAACTTTTAGTGGGAGGCTATTATGTGAGTGGGAGCTCCACCCACATGAATGTGGAAGAGGTGGGGGCACCTCCCTTGGCTGCCGTCCATGGTGAGGGGCTGCCCCCTCTCCCTATAAAAGGCCCCCACTCCCTCCTCTCATCTCACACCTCCTCATAAAGGATCTCTCTGCCCCTCTAGAAATTATTCCCCATGGTCTCGGATTAGCGAGATACATGTTCTCGGAGGCTTTATCTAGAAAGGAGTTGATGCTTCTGCTGCATCACTAGTGTGAGGACGCGGAGGTTGTCAGGGTACCAGACGTGTGTGCGATCATGGATGTACTGCTTCTTTGCGGTGCTGGACTTGCTGGTGCTGGACCTGATGGACGTGCTGGTGCTGGACCTGCTGGACTTGTTGGACTTCATCACGATCTTGAGTTCGGCAAGTGTACGACTACATCAACCACGAAACTAGTTTCATTAATAAAGCTTTGTTGTTCTTCAAGGGTGTGTTCTCTATGGATGTATATCCACCCGTTGCTTGTATCTAGTAGATAGATCCTGGCGTATAATAGTTCCCATCATAGGAATTTTTTGTTTTCTATGCGACGAACCCAACAATGGTATCAGAGCCTGATCTATGTGTAGATGCTTTGCATGGGTACTACACGTAAGAGTATGTGGGAGATGATGATCATTATATTGCATCTTCTATGTATTTTTTATATTGGTGGCATAGTGGGATGAAGCGGCCCAGACTAACTTTACATGTCCTCGCACATGAGACCTGTTCCATGCTTGACATGCTACTAGTTTTGCATAAGTGGCTAGTGGGTGTCTGTCTCTCCTACTATAGTCAATATATGATTTACAACAAGTTGCTAATCATTTGGTTATCATCATTGTGGTTCCATGTTCGTAGGTAAGGCCGGTTCTATCTTCAGAAGCCCTAAGCCACGTAAAACTTGCAATGGATAAATTAGAAGTGTCTAGTTTAGATTGTTGCTAGGCTGGTGTCATGATATGGTAATGTTGTAAGTTGTTGTATAGTTTATACTCTTACAACACACCTAAACGTGTAAGTTCCATAGACCTTGGCCTTACACACAACGGAATGATAAAGATCATACCACGATGCACATGATAGTGATCAAGTATAAGATCCATATCATTTCACTTTACACATGTGATGTTTGCATCATATATTGCTTGTTTGGCATTTTAGTAGCATTATAAGATGATCCCTCATTTAGATATCAAGATAAAAATGTGTTCTTCCTTAAGTATGCACTGTTCTATGGATCGTGTTTCGAGACATCACGTGATGGTCGTGTGTACTCGACTTTGCGCTTTCATACAATGGGTGTAAGATAGTTTTACACACGCGAATACTAAGGCTCTTACTTGGCGAGCCTAGCATGTACAAACATGGCCTCGGAACATGGACTGAAAGGTTAAGCATGAGTCAAATGGTAGATATGATGCCCATATAGATGCTCTCCTTTGAAGCTACACCGACTCACGTGATGATCGTACTTGGTGTAGTGGATTTGGTTCATGTAATCACCAAAAAGACACGAGGGATGTCATTTTTGAGTGGGAGTTCATTTCTAATTTGGATTAGTCAAACTCAATTTGTCATAAACTAAATCAAAGTGAATTTGCATAATTTATTGTAGTCCTTGGCATCTGTTTACTACCTTATGCTTAGTTTTAATTGAGATAATAGAACTATAGGATTCTGGATATTTGCTTTATGAACTGGTATCGTATTGTTTTGAATGTCAATTTATAGTTGATAAGTCCTATTGCAAACTTTCAGCAAACTCTATTTACTCCATGAAGTTTAATAAGTAGTATTAAATCGAGAGTAAGAATTCTAATGTTAGTATTTAAAGTATCATGTTTGCCTCCATGATTCTGGATATTCAAAAACTATTTTTAATATCAAGGTTAACTAGGAGTTGAAAGAATTATTCTAGAAGCCATCATGTGTGGAAGATATTTTGATATCTGAAACAATATTTATGGTTGCAATATGATAGAGTATAATTTAGCAAAATACATGTTCTCATATTGTATGAGAATTTGCGAATGTTGGAACGTCCTAATCTCCCAAAAAGGTTTTGGGAACTCACATTATACTCATGATTCATCCTTATAAGCTATAGTAGCTTGATAATGAAAGTTTTCATGATAAGGATGAATAGAAGATGTAGGTAAAATGTTTACTACACTAATAGATTACTAAAGAATGGATTTTTGAAAGAATGCCAAACATTTGTTGATGGTGATCAACTTCAAAGTGGAAGGCCAAAGGTATTAGTATTTGACTATACACTCCTTGGACTATGTGTCATGTGTATGGCACCACTATTGATGTTGATAGATTCTTTGAAGAGAAAAGGAAATGTTGAAAGAGAATCTATAAAATATTTGGCAGAAAAGAAAAGACTGGAAATGTCTAGCTTAAGTATATAGTATACATGTTATGGTTGTATTCTTTGCTTGTTAAACAATGTGTTTCTTGGGTATTGGATACCGAATTGGTTGGTATGAAATGTCACACTACTAGGAAAACGGCTATAGGTAATACGCACATCCGTGGCGTACGTGCCAGTGGTGCCCCACGGCTAAAATAGGCATGGCGCATTGCATAGAGGTGCCCTACAGGTAACTGCAGTAAGTGTGGCGACCATATGCGTGGTGCGCCATGGATGTGTGTGGGCTAGGGCACTGCCGGCCGTATACCACATAGCCATAGCGCACTTATGGCTAGTGCGCTTTGAGTGTTACCGGTAGTTGTGGCGCACTTGGGAACCATGCGCTACAGATCAAATCGGGCCGCACTGCTAGGCAACTGGGAAAACATTTCTGTGGCGCACGGGTGTATGTGCGCCACGGCTGTTCGTTATGCATGTGGCGCACCACGCCACGTGCGCCACGGATGTGCGTGCTACCTGCTACATTTTGGCAGATAGCCTTTTGCACATTGCCTAGATCCACCATCTCCCACTTCACTTTCCCCTCCTTCTTCCTCTTTGGATCTCGCCCCCCTCCTTCTTACCACCTCAATTTCTCCACTCTTTCACCATTTGTAGCTTGTAAAAATTACCTTGGATGCTACATACATAATAGAGGAACGCTCTCCTTCTGGCCACCATCTCTCGGTCTCTCACCTCTCCTTCGAGATCTTCTCACGGTCTCTCGTCTCGGTAAGTTGTCTATGTAAGAGGGATGTGCTTATGTGTATGGATGATATGGTTGCATATCTATGGAGAGGATCGATGCTGTCATGTGTTTGGAGAGCATGCATGCATGCACTCTCATATATTGGCATTGTTTTGCAAAGGTCCGAATTTTAGGATAGGTCATGCCAAAATTTTAGGATAGGTCATGCCAAAATTTTCCATCGACCATTGCATGTATGCATTGGTTCTGTGGTTGTAATAAACTTCTAATTCTACCGTGTACACCGCGCAGGCAACCATGGCCCGCATAATGAGCGAAGGCATTGTGGCTAGATTTTTGAAATGCGCGACGGCCAACATGATACGAAATAACATGACAGAGATAAGATGTTCGTGCAGAAGATGCAAACTCAATTGGTTGATCGACCTAGATTCTAGAAATTTGCAGGCGCACCTCCTCCGCCATGGTTTCATGGATGGCTACACTCGGTGGATAAGTGATGACGAAGATGATGAGGCCGTAAATGGGGCGGCGGAATATGAGGAAGGCGAGCAACATGATCATGATCACGGCAAGGACGGGCGAGATGAAGAAGAGTCTCCTAGAGATGCTGAAGGTGCGGAAGCAGACCAGGATGATGATAATCTAGATGCCGGAGCAGACGATGGAACAACGTTAGGCTGGGTGCAGGACCCTTATGTTCAAGAACTGCTTCTCAAGAAGACGAGTAACACCAGGGCTACCGCTAGAGAGAAAGCCAAGCTTGCACAACTTGAGAAAGACGCGGTTACTCCATTGTATGAAGGATATAAGCCTGATGATACCCGGTTGAATGTAACGCTCAAGGCTATGGAGATGAAGGCAAAACATAAATGGACTGATGCAAGCTTCGACGATATGATGGCATTCTGGCACGATCGTCTCCCGGAGGGGAACACGTGTCCAACTAGTATCAAGGACGCCAAGAAAATCGTGTGTCCTCTTGATCTACCGCACATTAGATACCACGTCTGCATCAACGATTGCATCATTTATCGGGGCGAGGACTCGGAGAAAACCACATGCCCGGTGTGCAGCGTTAGTCGATACAAGAAAGGGAAGAAAGCTCCTCGAAAAGTGGCATGGTACTTTCCTATCACTCCTCGTCTGCAGTGCTATTTCACAGACCCTAAGGAAGAAAATCTCATGCGCTGGCATGCGGAAAGAAAGAAGCCAGCAGATGACGATGACCCTGAAAAGGACGAGCTGCTGACACACCCTTCAGATGGTAGCCAGTGGAAATCATTAGACCTCGAATTCCCATAATTCGGTGGAGATTCGAGAAACATCAGGCTAGGTGCAAGCACCGATGGACTCAATCCGTTCGGTAGCCAGAGTAGCACGCACGACACTTGGCCCGTGTTTGTATGGATGTACAACCTCCCTCCCTAGTTGTGCATGAAAAAGAAGTACATACAAATGAGTATGCTAATTCAAGGGCCAAAACAACTTGGTACCGACATTAATCTATATCTCGGGCTGTTGAAAGAGGAGCTAGACATGTTATGGGAATCCAGAGCTAATACGTATGACGCTGTCGCACAAGATTATTTCACTATGAGAGCTGCGTTGGTCACTACAGTGCAAGACTATCCAGGTTGTGGATATTTCTCGGGGCAGGTTATCCAAGGATTCTACGCATGCGTTAGGTGCATGGATAACACGACCTATCTCCAACTAGAGAAAGATCCAGGGTCTTCGAAAACCGTGTTCATGGGGCACCGAAGGTGGCTTGGAATGAATGATGCATGGAGAAAACATGGAGATCTGTTCAATGGAAAATCCGAGACCCGAGGAATCCCAGAGCGGAGGAGCAGCGAAGAATTGGATGAATTGATGAAAAACTAGAAAGAGTGTCCTAAACCGGGAAAGAAGCAAAAGAGGCAGCAAGACAAGCCGTTGATGACGGTATGGAAAACAAGGTCTGTTTTCTGGGAGTTGCCATACTGGAAGTTTCTCCGCACGCTTCATAGCCTTGACATCATGCATATCACGAAGAACGTGTGCGAGAGTCTAGTCGCCACCCTAATAAACATGCCAGATAGGACGAAAGATGGTCCTAAAGCAAGGAACGACTTGATATTCATGGGCATCCAGAAGGATCTTCATGGAGGACGCCCTACTCCTGATGATCAGGAAGATGACGATGATCATCAGTCGGAGGCGACACAAGGTCATCGAAAGGGTAAAAAGGTCAAGAATAACGAATATTACTGCCCCCTTCATGCTTCACATTAAGCCAGGATGAGATCAAACAGTTTTTCAAGTGCCTTCTAGGAGTCAAATTTCCTTACGGCTACGCGGGCAAGATAAGCAGGTACCTAGATGAGGCTAAGAAGAGGTTTAGTGGGATGAAGTGTCACGACTGTGCCGTGCTAATGATGCAGATACTTCCGGTTGCACTACAAGGTATAATGGACGATCATGTCCGAGAAACATTGTTTGGGCTCTGCAAGTTTTTCGACATCGTCTCTCGAAAGTCAATTGGCATGAAACAGCTCAGGAGGCTACAAGAGGAGATCGTGGTGATACTATGAGAGCTCAAGATCTACTTCCCGCCCGCATTCTTCGACATTATGGTGCATCTGCTGGTCCATATCGTGGAGGATATCATCCAACTCGGGCCGATGTTCCTCCGTAGCATGATGTTGTTCGAAAGGATGAACGGACACATCAAAGGATATGTTCACAACAGGTCCCGTCCAGATGGAAGCATAGCCAAGGGATTTCTGGCCGAAGAGTGCATCTCTTTCTGCACGAATTATCTAGGCATCGAGAACTCTGTCGGTCTTCCCGTCGATAGGCACTTGGCAAGCTCGATGGACCGGGTCACCGAGAGGGTCGTCGGGTACTGCATGCAAACTACGATTGTCGACGCGCAGACTTTGATAGAGAAAACCTAGTCACGCTACAACATTTAGAACTGGTCGATCCTTGGGTACAAAAGCACAAACGGTCAATCGAGAAGAAGTATAGTGACCGGGGCATACAGAGGACGCAAGGAGAAATAATCAAAGTGCACAACTCAGATTTCACGCGTTGGTTTAGGCAGACGCTCCTAGATAATGCCCCGCAATCGCATTCTACGGAGGAAAACATCATATTCACCTTGTCGCAGGGACCCATGCACAACCTGGTGACCTATCAGGCGTATGATATCAACGGCTACACATTCTACACGGAGGAAAAGGACAACAAGTGTGACTATCAGAACTCAGGCGTAACATCGGAATTCTACACCGATGACAACGTGAAGGAAAGATTTTACGAAAGGATCGAGGAGATCTGGGAGCTCGACTACTATGGAGAAAAGGTGCCGATGTTCCGCGTCAGATGGGCCAAGAGCGTCGAAAGAGAAGACCGGTATTTCACAACCATGTTAATACCTGAAGCAGCCAAATCCAAGGTCGCCGGTGTGCACCTCGCCGTGAAAAATGAACCGTGGGTACTAGCTAGCAAAGTGGACCAATGTTTTTTTATTACCGACCCGACAAAGCCTAGTCGTGTTGTCGTGAGGAGAGGAAAAAGAAACATCATCAGAATGGATGGAGTCTCCAACGAGCAAGACTTCAACCAGTACGGTGATCCAAAGATTGAAGATGACGACGACTATGATGAAGAAATATACATCACAAGAAGAAAAAGGACAACCTTACCCAAAAAAGGTAGCTCGTTCGAGCGAAGAAACATAAAAGTGCCGGGGCTAAATTATTCAACCGCGACAAAGAAGGGAAAAAAGATTGTAAAACGCATGCTCAAAAAAGATTGTATTGATGCATATGGATGGCATATTATTAATGGAAACATTATTATTTAATTTATTTCTACTTTGAATCACTTTTGTACCACTTTTGATGATATATATGTACCATTTTTGTCATATAAAACGTATAATAGATATTTTATATAGTTTACATATTTTTTGTTATATTTTTTAACATCTTAAAGTAGTTTTAAGATAAAAACAAAAAATGGGGGGCACCAAGGTTCGAACCTAGGTGCTCTAGGTTTAGTGAGCGTACATAGCTAGGGCGAAACCAGTGGGATATGCAAGTGCTAGTGTCAACTAACGGGGCGGTAGCCTTTTGTTTGACTTGACATGACACTTAGCCGTAGTGCACCCTTACCTAGTGCGCTACGGTTACCCGTGGCGCACTAGGTAAGGGTGCCCTATGGCTAAGTGTTGTGACAAGTCTGTGATGCGCACGGTCATCTCCCATCTCCCATCTATCTACCGACAAGTCTGTGCTGCAGCTACTATGCGCCGCCTCCGCTCGCTCGCTGCCTGTCGAGGAGGCGGAGAGGAGGTCGCCACGTCCGTCGAGGAGGAGAGGAGGCCGCCGCGACCGTGGAGGAGGAGAGGAGGCCGCCACGTCCGAGGAGGAGGAGAGGAGGCCGCCGCGCGTCCGTGGATGAGCTCCGTCCGCGCTCTGCATCATCGTCCGCGTGATCTTCGTTGTCGTCGTCTTTGAGGTGAACGTCCCCTCTCCCCTCTCTCCCTCTCTCCCCTCTCTGACCTAGAACATAGGGCTGCCTGCCGAGGGTTTCCTGACATAGAACACAAAATTTCAACCCTAATTAGGGTTTCCTCCTCTCTTTGGTCTCTGATATTGGACAGTGTTTTACCTAGTGAATAGCTTCGAGCACATGAACCCTAGCTTGATTCAGTGATAGTGTTGTTGGTGATAGGTTTGATTCCTAAATGTTATAGTGAGTTGAGACTGAAACATCCTTTCTACTGTATTTTTTCACATAATGTTGGTTCCTCTGGACTCTGGTGAACACAGTGCAATCACATATGTTGGTTCCTCTAGACTCTGGTGAACACAGTGCAATTACTTGGATGAGATGTGCTTGTGTTGTAGCTATTGGGTAGTAGATGTATAGATCGAGTAAGTGTTATTGCCTAGGCTGCTGAGGCGTGGTTTTCTTTTCATTCCTTTTCGTGTACTAGATCCTATACTAGAGAAACTAGTATTCTTGGTTAGTTGCGTCCCTGCCTATACCTATTTCGATCCTAGAAACCTAACGCTTCATCTGGTCCTCTACATTCTGCTATTCTGAAATTTGGTTAGTCCCCAATTGTGATGCAACAATGTTTGGAAGTGATGTGCGTGTCTAGTCTTGAAATTCTTTATTGACCTTTAGTCTTGGATTAAAGTATTGCCATCACACTCGTGGGTGAGATTGAGGATCAGCAGTTTCTTTTATGAAAATTTTGGGCTAGCTGTACAGTATCTGATATAGATGAAAGCTACAGGGAAATTAGAAGAAAATTACTCTAGTGCTTTCTAGCTTTTTACTCGAGGCTTACCGTGAGTCATACGAAGGTTTGGACAAGGTATATTGTACTTTTGTGTAGCTCTAGGTCTGCTGTTAGCTAGTCGAGTATAAATCCTTAGGCATTTAGACGAGTTGTACTGCATAAATTATTTCTTCTTATGATAGTACGAATACATAGTGACTGTGAAGCAATTGTACAGATCACCCATTTGAAGCAAATAATGTGATGTAAATTCAGCAAATATTAGAACTTAATTTCTTGCTCTTAGAGGTTTCTGTTTGCCAGCCTCAAATAGGCTTATAAAGCCTAACACATGCCATGGTTTCCAGCTTTCTTTTGTAGTGCTAGTAATAAAGAATATCTTACAATGTGAAAAAAGGATTGTTATTTTTTTGAAGCTCATATCTGATCATGCAGTAGGTACTAGAAAAATAATAACTTGACACATGTTTTAACTGACACAATCAAGCCATCTGCATAACTCCCTGCATGTGTATTTAACTATTCAAATGACTATATGAGAGAGCAGAGCTAAGAAACTTCTAACGATTAACTAATAAGCCGAACTATTTCAAGTTTAGGATAACATAACGTCCTATGATATGTTTTCTACAGTTAAACATTTACCCTGCCTATATTACCCTACCTAGTTATATTCGTAACTATATTACCCTGCCTAGTTGTATTCGTATGCAGGTGCTTGTATGCAATGAGTCCCGATTTTCGCTGAAATGTTGATTAACTTCCGTTTCGGCAGAAATCGGGCACTCCTAGTTTAACAAAAATGAGCAAAGATCATGCCGGATTTTTCCGCGCACTTTACTAACCATTATTTGCCTTTTATTAGTGTAAACATGTGTGACAACGACGAGGCTAGATCTTCTCAGCGTATCAACGCTGAAGGAGAAGTGAGACCTCAAAACAGACCCTTGTCATTCTTGGAGGAGGTTGAGCGGCTAGAAAGAATGACAGGGGGTAATGAAGAATACAACCCTTCCGAGAGCGACGCCGATGAGATGGAAGATGCGGAGGAAGAAGAAGCGGCCGAAGGAACGGCGGATGATGAAACCACTGATGGCGGCGAGGGCACAACAAGTGGTAGTATTCCACCTAAGAAGAAGAAGGAAAGGCGCCCGAACACGGTCGGCACCCTCAGAGAGGAAATTACCGAAGTGAGCCCAATAGGGGTTCCTTTGGCGCCCGACCATGTGGTCAAAGGGTACGGTGGGAAAGTGGCGGTTATCACCCGGACCACCATCTCGATCAACACCGAGAATCTCTGGCATAAAGATAATGGCCATTTGCGCACACTCCTCTTCGAGAAGCTGCACGCAAGATACAAGTTCCCCCTTCAGTATCGGAACACAGATTATCATGGGAATGAAGTAAATAAATCCGCCCTCACGAGGATGAGCACCGCCCTGGCCAGCTGGAGAACCCGGATAAATAAGAAGATATTTAAAGAAGGGAAAAGCCTCGAGGAGATCGAGAAGATTGACCCGCAGATCACCGAAGATCAATTCCAGGAGTTTAAGGCCAAGTGCAAATCAGAAGCAGCCAAGGCCTCGAGTAAGCGGGGAAAGGAATTGCAGGCGATGAATATAGGTCACCACCATCTCAGATCTGGTGGTTACAGAGCTGTGGAGCCCAAATGGGATAAGGAGGACGACGAGTATAGAGCTAAGGGGATACCTAACCCCTTTTCGAAATTCGAAAACAAGCAGCTTCGAAACTTTATCAGGGCTCGTTACCATGTGGACCCCAAAACCAAAGAACTCACCGCGGAAACTAAGGTGAAGGACTTCGAGGTTCTTGCGGTAAGTAATTTAATTACCGTAGATCAAGTCAATTTATTCTAATCGATCAAGTCGAATTTCTAAACGGTTCACGTTACTTCTTCAGCAGGAGCAGGAAATTGCTAGTCAGGGATCCCATGGTTCCTCAACGCACGGGTCGACGGCGGCCACCCGGTGGGATAACCCTTTTAACAGGGCGATGAACCGGGCCAAGAAAATCACATCGGTTACAAAGAAGCCATCGCGGCTGGTGGTCTGGCCGGCTTCGGGGCTAAGAATTGGGTGGATCATTTTGGTCCACCCCCGAGGACGCGTGTGGAGGGAAGGAGCGACGAGGAAAACCGCGAGGTTCAGGAACTTAAGGAACAAGTGGCGCGGATCCCGCAGATCGTCCAAGACAACCTGGCAATCACCCTCACCTCCATCCTGCCTACCTTGGTGGAGTCAATAGCGAACTAGAGTGCGGGTGGTCGACAAGGGTCATGCCCGATTCCAAGCATGGTCAGTAGCCACTCAAACAATGCGGCGCCGGCGATCCCGGTGAATTATGTGTTCGTGACTCCGCCCGCTAGCATGGCGGCGCCGGAAGCATTGGTGACTCCGCCCGCTAGCACGGCGGCGCCGAAAGCATTGGTGACTCCGCACGCTAGCACGGCGGCGCCGGAAGCATTGGTGACTCCCCCTGCCATCACCGCGGCGCCGGAGCTTAATGCAACCGATAGGGACAATACATCAGTGGCCGGCACCGTGCCATCAAGCATCCCCTCCGTCTCTTGCACGCCCGTCGTCATATGCGGTGCCTCGACATTAGCCGAGCTCGACGCCATCACGGTAAACCAAATACTTTACCGCCTTGCCATTTATTACTCTTATGGCATCTTTTTAATGCCATACATGTTTTTCGCAGACGGATGTTCCATGCACTCTCTTAAGCTTCGTGAACAACGAGTTGAGGGATGTTGCCAAGGGTACCATCATTCAACCCTTGCACCACATGTTCCACTCAAAGCCGATGACAGATAGCGTGCATAGGGTTAAAATTATCCGAGTGCTAAGGGGCTGCGATGACCTGGAACCTCCCATTCAACCCGCAAGAGCAGATGAAGAAGAGTCGGCTGTCCTCAGAAGTTGCTTTGGCTTATTCCTGCTATGGCCAAAGAGCATGATTCGTTTGGGGACGGCCGGGGACATCACCCCACAGACAACAACACGGCCTGTCAAGCTAGCGCCAAGCCATGGAAAGACCCCCACACCGCTACCGCAGTCACCTCCACGCGATTGTTCGGCTGGTCATATTGACATGACCATGGCGCAGGATCCGAACGAGGATGACGAAGATTACTTCGATGATTTCATCAACACTAATCTTTTCCCTGGCGACCTAAACGAAGACCCAGCTGGTGGTCCCGTGGAGAAAGCCACTTGCAACAAACGTCTCTTTGGTTCTCAGGAGACGCCTCCAGCTTGCACCTTCACCGAGCCAGTGGATACATCCAACCGGCCCTTTGTTCTAAGCCCTGACACACTACATAGGGCGATCGATGCTCAGATTGCGGTGCCTACCCACTTCCCAAAAGGCAAGAAGACTAGGAAAAGAAAATCTCGCAGCTCGAGCCAGCCGGTGGCATCAACTACGAATCCGATCAGGTTTCAGGACGGGCCACCAAGACCAAAGGGTATTATGTGGAGGATGCATGTGGCGGGTGAGCCCATGCTAACTAAGAAATTGCTCAGGCTCGCCACTTCAGAAATGAGGAGTGTGCATGACGCTGTGCTAACGATAGAGAGACGCCTTCTTGCAGAGAAAGATCCCTCGCACCCGGTATTCATGGTTAAGGTGCCACGAGGCTTGGGCTTCGTTGATAATGTCCCCGTGGATCTGTTCTTCCTACGGTTTGACGACATCTTCAATATGTTCCACCTGTATCCGCTGCACTATACCATGGTACGCCTGTTTTCTCTTAGCCTGGCCATTCAGATCATTAGAGAGAACACCCCGGGAATCGCTATAGTGGACCCCTACTACATGCGTGATGGCGGCTTGGGAAGCGCCATTGAACGGCGATTCGTGGCCTCGTACCTCCAAGGCATCTTGGTGGCAAACAATACAAAGCAATACATTCTCGTGCCTTTCTTTCCTGAGTAAGTCATTATTCACTCGCCGCCATAACATGCTTTATTAGATTTTCATCATTCTTTTTCCAACACATTCCGTTTGAATTGTTTTGCGCAGAGATCAACACTGCACACTCATCTGCTTGTCACCGAAACATTCGCAAGCCACGTATTTCGACTTAGGGAGTCAAGAAAAGAAGAAAAACTATGACAAGATCAAGGAAGTTCTGGATGATGCTCTCACCGGCTATGCCTCAGCGGAAGGCGCCACCTTCGTGCGTAAGAAGCTCAAGTTTGGCAGGCACGTCTTCACCCATGTGACGGAATTCCCCTGCGTCAAGCAGCCGGCAGGCAGTCAGAAGGAAGCCTACTATGCACTCCATCACATGAGGGCGTTCCTACTAGAGCAACAGAATTCTACGTTGCCAGATCATCTCAAACGGTGGGCCGAAGTCAAGGCCAGGATCAATGATTCAGATATTAGACAAGAGATGTATCGCATCCAGCAACAGTTTGGGGCAATCATCAGTCGTGATGTCATGACTTCAGGGGGGTCTTCTACGAAGGCAATCCCCCGAATAACCGTGACGTAGTAGATCGCCTAAAGATGCAGGGTGACTATAGGGCGTTCATGACGAAACAATGTGTCCTCCTGTTCCTTGAGCCGAGCCAGAAGTCTTGATGTGTTGGTCTAGTTGTAGTTCTTTATCCCCACATGTACTTGTGTGTGTCGACATGTACATGCTACTACTTGGTATTTTTTGCTTACTTTGTTACCTTCTTTGATAAGTATATCTTTATATGCGACTTTTACTTGTTTTTTCACCACCATTTAATTATTATTGCCAACTTTCAGATGACGTGGTACGTCGTGTAAAAGGGACGGGTTCCCGGAGTCTATGATGATTGGGAGGACTGCCGGAGACAGGTGCACCGTTTCAGCGGCAATAGCTACAAAGGGTACAACACTATGGCAGAGGCGGAATCTAGATACGCGCGCTATCTAGCGGGAGTTAGGACGAGGAACCGGATGAAGACCTATACCTCCGTCGCGGTGATGGTTATCGTCCTTGGTTGTCTATCCTGCATGTTCCTACTTTAGATGTCTACGCGAGCTTCCGCGAGCTCTAACTTGGTTGAGACATGTATTCATGTCATCACTAGGTACTTTGTAACTTGATCGAAATAATATAACTTATATTGTGTATTTATGTATGTGACTTATCTATATGTATTTGTTTCTATCTTGTCTGTGTATTTATTTCTGTATTGTATATCTATGTATATTAGCTGTATTGAATATCATCTGTATTTAGTTTTTTTTTGAAAAGCTCAGCCGTGGCGCACATATACGTGGTTAGTGGCGCACTACGTTGTTGCACACGTGGTCAAATACTAGTATCACACTATGTCATGCGCCACAGGAACAACTGTAGTGGCGCACCAGCCAGTGCGCTACTACTAACTAGATACTAGTAACGCACTAAGTCATGCGCCACAGGAAAAACAGTAGTGGCGCACAAGACAGTGCGCTACCACTAACTCGAGATACCTGTAGCGCACCTGGTAGTGCGCTATGAGCACTTTTTAGCCGTAGCGCAGAAGTCGTGGCGCACCCCTAGTGCGCCACGGAAGGGGAAAATAGGTGTGCCACAGACGTGCGTTTTCCTAGTAGTGTCATACAGAACAACGCAATTCATGAACTACAATGGCCTAAGTAACTAGCAAGAGAATATGTGATGATGTTCATTGAAAACAAATAAAGTGTTATTGTGTTTATCGTTGACATCAAAGCTTTCCTTCAAGATTTGTTTAAATAATTGTTATTTTGTTCTGGTTTTGTGAGAATAATGGTTGTTCAAATAATTACCGTATTCCATAGAAGATGGATGAACTTTTACAAGTCTAGTTGAAGAAAGCACATCTATAAAAACTAATGCTGCAAGACAAATGATTGAAAGATCACTTATGAAGTGACATCGCCTTTTAAATTATATTGGAAAGAAAACATGAAGAAACTCCATGTTTATGGATTTTTGGAGTCTTTGATTTTGATCAATTGATGCTTGTGAAACTTTCCTCAAGATAATTGAAACTCTGTTCATAGGCCAAAGAGGAACGGATGACTAACTTATTGGAAATTGTGCATGTTGATGTGCATAGTCCATTATCTGTAGCCATATGAGATGGATATTTTTTCTTCATATGCTTTCTCTGGAATTTGAGTGAATATATCTGTATATTTACTTAATAAGGAAGAAGTATGAAACATTTGAAAATTGTTCAAGGACTTTCAAGATGAAGTGGAAAACCATTGTAATAAGAAAATAAAGAGTTTACGATTTGATCATAAAGGAAGATATTTGAGTTACAGGTTTAGCAAAACACCTAAGATTTCGGGAATTGTTCCATGGATTTGCATTTCCCGATAAACCATAGGAGTATGGTATGTTCGAGAGATCAAATCGAACCTTGTTTGACATGGTAAGATTAAAGCTGTCATTTATAAAACTGCCATTATATTTTAAGGATTAAAGCTTTAGAGACTACCGCTTTTACACTGAAAAGAGCACCCTCGTGATCTGTTGAAATGACACCATATGAATTATGGTTTGGGATAAAAACCCGAGTTGCCTTTTCTTAAATTTTGGTATGCTTTGCATAAGTAAAATATTAACGATCAAAGTCGGATAAGCACTTCTTTGTAGGTTATCCCAAAGAATTTGTTGGGTATTCCTCCATAACACCGAGGACAATAGATTTTGTCGCTTAGAACGTTAAGTTTCTTGAGAAGGAATTTTTCGTGAAAAGTTAAGTGGGAGGACAATAGAACTTTGATAAGGTTATTGAAAATTAGCTATATGTGCTAAGTAGCGCAGCGCCAGAAAGTGTCCCAGTGGCGGCCACAATGCTCATGGCTCCCGTGATTACAAAGGTTTTGATTTTGGAGATTAGAGTTCCTGTTTGAACCATATCCGTCGGGTAACAATCAAATAACGAGATTTGATAAACAAGTCGTTATTGTTTTGACAATGATGAACCGACGACATGCAAAGAAATGATGATGAGCCCTGACTCCATAAAATGACTAGAAATCATAAAATCCATGATGGTTTCCATACATGAGAAATCAAGTTTTGAACTTGGAAGACCCTCTGAAAAGGCATGAAGCCTATTGATCGTGTTTGGATCTATAAATAAATAGACATGGATGTTTGACATCTATGAAATAGTCGACATGTCGAAAAAGAGTTTACGTCAATGTTCAAGGAGTTGACTATGACAAGATTTGATCTTTCATAGTGATATTTAGCCTTGACAGATTAGTGTAGCAACCACTACATATAATTTGATATATAATAGTTTAACAAACAAACCAATGTTCTTCTAATAGAATGGTTACCTAGTACGGGTACATGACACGGTGCGAAGGGTTTTGTTAATTCAAAGGATGCTAAAAGGGCATGCAAACTTCAATGGTTGGAATCTTCACCATGATGAAACTGTTAAAATGTTTAATTTCATCGGAAATGATGAAGATGCTTGCATTTGCAAGAAATTAAGTGGGAACGCTGAGACAAATTTCCAATACATTATGTAGAGTACATATTGTTGATTGGAAATGATGTAACTTTTATTGACACGGGTTAAGAATTTCATTAAAAATAGATTTTGATGAAAGACTTGGGAAAAACCGGAATATTTGGCATCAATGTCTATATGGATAGATTGAGGCACTAATATGGTTGTGTCAGACATACATATATGAGATATTGAAAGGGTCCAATATGGAGACAACAATAAAGGTTCTTGCTACATGGAAAGGATTGAATCAAGATTCAAATGTATCGACACTTGGTGAGTGAAATCACATGAATATTTTGATCAATAATATCGTGATATGTACATATCCAGATAAGTACTATGCTCTAAATGTTGTGAGCATACACCAGAATGATTCATAAGATGATCATTGGATGATAGTAAAGATATTCTTATGAGCTTTGGAAGAACTATGAATATATGATGTATAAGTGAAAAATAGTTGAAAGTAGTTCATTGTAAAGTGTTACATTCATACTAGTTTGTCACAAGATCCAAATTAAATTTATCTCAATTTAAACTATGGGTGGCACAATGTAATGGAAAGGAAGTTCCATGATGGATTTGGATGAGTTCCCAAAGTTAAGTCATTGTGACGGATACTACAACAAAAGGCTGAGTATATGACTACTATAGTAGCAGCAAAGGAGGGCATTTGTGTTAAGTAGTTTGTTATCAAACTAGGTGTGGTTCACAGTGGGCTAATACTATGAAGATATATTGTACGACAATACTATCAACATGTTTTAACCCAAACGAACTAAAGGTCTCACCAAAGGACTAAATTTATACAATGCCATCTCATTAGAGAATGAGTGATGCATAGAGACGCAAAGACATGAAAATACACACGGACCTGAAAATGTCAGATCTGGAGATTATGTTAACAACTAGCAAACGTGTATATTCAACACCTAGGTGTTGTATATACAAGTTTACAAACTAGATTATTGACTCTAGTGCAAGTGGGAGACTGAAGGAAATATGCCCTAGAGGCAATAATAAAGTGGTTATTATATTATTCCATGTTTATGATAAATGTTTATTTTGCATGCTATAATTGTATTAATTGGAAACGTTAATACATGTGTGTTTAATAAATAAAATACAAAGTTCCTAGTAATTCCTCTCATATAAACTAGCTCGTTGATTAACAAGATGATCAAGGTTTCCTAATCATGGACATTAGATGTTGTTAATAACGGGGTCACAACATTGGTGGAATGATGTGATAAACATTCATCCGCAGTATAGCATTACGATCAAACTCATTGTGTTTATATTGCTATAACATCATATGAAGTAATCCTAGTCCTTAGACCATGAGATCATGTCAATCATTAACACTGGAAGAGTATCTTGATAACATCAAATGTCACACCGTGAAAGGGTGACTATAAGGGTGGGTTCAGTGCTAAGAAGGTCTTATGTAGAGGCTCATAGATCAAGAGTGGGATTTTTCCATCCTGATGACGGATAGATATACTCAGGGCTCTCTCTGTGATATCACATTGAAATAGCTTACAAGCAAGTGATGTGATCACTAGAATGTTATATCACAGAACGAGAAAAGAGTGCATGTCGGTAACAAGATCAAATTAGGTATTGAGATAGCGATGATCAAATCTCGGACATGTAATACATCGCGAGACAAAGGGATTTAGTTACGACGTTAAAGGTTCACACGATCACTAGAGTCATCGTTGAATGTGTGGGAGTCAGTACAGATCTCCAGGTCCCGCTTCTGATTATTGATCGAAGAGGGGTCTCGATCATGTCTGCATTATTCGTGAACCATAGGGTGACACACTTAAGGGATATCGACACCAATTGGAGCAAATATGTTTCAGATAAATATTTAAGAAAGCACTAGAATCATTTTGGTGGAAACCAGAATTGTTTCTGGTGAAATTACAAAAACTGGTTCTGCATGTGATATTTAAATGTTGCAGGGGGTTTTATGTGAATGTTTGTTAATTAAAGTAATTAATAAAATTATGATTAAACTAAATAAATTAGTTTTATTTAATGAGAGCTTGCATTAAATTTGGTGGAAATTTAATGGAGGTGAGTGGAACTTTGAGTGGGAGGCTAATTATGTGAGTGGGAGCTCCACCCACATGACTGTGGAAGAGGTGGGGCACCTCCCTTGGCCGCCGGCCATGGTGAGGCGCTGCCCCCCTCTCCCTATAAAAGCCCCCCCCCCACTCCCTCCTCTCCTCTCACACCTCCTCGTGAAGGATCTCTCTGCCCCTCTAGAAATTATTCCCCATGGTCTTAGATTAGCGAGATACATGTTACCGGTGGCTTTATCTGGAAAGGAGTTGATGCTTCCGCTGCATCACTGGAGTGAGGACGTGGAGGTTGTCGGGGTACCGAACGTGTGTGCGATCACGGATGTATTGCTGCTTTGTGGTGTTGGACTTGCTGGTGCTGGACCTGATGGACGTGCTGGTGCTGGACCTGCTAGACTTGCTGGACTTCATCACGATCTTGAGATCGGCAAGTGAATGACTACATCAACCATGAAATCAGTTTCGTTAACAAAGATTTGTTGTTCTTCAAAGGTATGTTCTCTATGGATGTATATCCACCCGTTGCTTGTATCTAGTAGATAGATTCTGGCGTATAATAGTTCCCATCGTTGGAATTTTTTGTTTTCTATGCTGTGAACCCAACTGTATTAATGTTTCCAATCAATACAGTTATAGCATGAAAAATAAACATCTATCATATACTTGGAATACGATAATAACAACTTTATTATTTCCCCTTAGGGCATATTGCCTTCACCAACTCATTGGTAATTCCAATCTCAAATATCAAATCATAAAACAAAGATCTACCACATATGAATTCCTTAGATGAACATAATCATGTAGAAACTCGTATGGTACTAGAACATTGATATCACAAGAGAGAGAGATCAAACTACGGTCACAAACCTATAATCTAGAGTAAGACTACTCCCTCATCATGATGGAGATGATGTTGGAGAAGGTAGAGATCCAACTTGCGGTGGCGCCGGCGGCATTTATCCCTCCAATTTCTGCTAGTTCTGGCTCTATTTCAGTGTTTTTGTGTATCCGTTTCCTTCGAGATCGCCCCGGGCGGTCTTTTTAAGGGCGTTTTTAGGTCAAGACTTCGAGGTTAATGTGAAGATGGACAACTACAAATTCTCGAAGAGTGAAAGTTCCCTAGTGGCGTGACTAGCAAGGTGGGTCGTGCCACTGGGCCTCTTTTGGGCCTTTTGGCTCCCCTTCTGAGGTTCCAGTGTTCCGGGTTATTGTACTCACATAAAATAATCCTCGAAAAATCCCACTCCATTTGACTTTGTTTAGGTCCTTGAAAGATAAAAATACACAAAACAAGATTTTCCTATCCTACAGATTTATAATCCAAATAAAGGGGATCATTGGTAAATCCCCATAAATCAATGTAAAACATGGATATAATATTCTATAAGGTGCAAATACATGGGAATATGTGTCAATAAACTACAAAGTTCAGGTATGCATTTTACATGCATCAACATCCCCAAGCTTAACCTATGCTCGCCCTCGAGCATGAAGGTGATAAAACTAAACATGGATTTGGAGTTTTTTTACTATGTTGGATATCGTAAGTCATGATCATTGCTACACAAAATTAAATGTTTCATTCTTTAAGGAATAGCAACAAGAAAATGAGCTATGAAGTGCTATCTCATATGTACTTCCATCTATGCTTAACAATATAGTAACTTGTATAAAGCCAATGAAAGTACTATGGACCATTAAGCATATAAAGTGCAAAATAAAAGGAAATACTATATTGGTCTTAGAATCATCATTTCACTTATTTCCTCCTTCATTCTTGGACACTTAGGTAACAGAAAGTAAGCAGGAAATATATGTGATAGATCTTTGAGAAAATAAAAAGTTATAAGAGAAAACAAATAAAAGTTTTGGGATATGTAGCTAATGTCAACAGTAATCGTAAGAGTTGGGCTCCAGTCTTTTATGGATATGGTTAAAGTAAAATTAAGTATGGTTCATATGTTTTACCCTTCACAAGTTGAATGTCTCATGCCCATTGACCACAAGTACACATACCACATGCTACTCAACTTAGGACTTTCATCATCATATGCATATAGTTCCAAACGAGCTGGCACTAAGGTATCTCTTACCCCATTGTTCAAGGAGTATTTAAGGGACTATCCATTCTAAAATGACAAGACAAACAGATAAATGAGCATCCTTAGTAATTCTTTTTATTTACTATTGGCATAAATTCTTATTTAAAGTGCATCGTCGAATACCCATGTTGTAATTTTCTACTATGATGCATAGAATGGCTTAGGTTAGCGGCTAAATGCTCCCTTTGACACGTATGCATACTCGAATAGATAACTTTCTCCAACTTATTTCACATGATAGGCATCCACAACCAAAAGAAAACATGATATCAATAGACAGTGCAATGATGAAAGTGTTTCCCGTTTCAGCATGGTTCTGCTAACACTCAACTCATAAGTTGTCAAACACATAACTTACATAATTCCAGTCACAATGGATCAAGTTTAATTGTTATTACTTATTTCAAACATTATTGCACTAGTGGTTTCACCCCACATCTTACTTTTCCATGATCTTTAAACTACACAAAGAGATGAATTTGAAATATTCAAAGACATAACACATATAATATACTTGGAATAGCAAGTGCTACATAGGTAGGTATGGTGGAAATTATTGGAATAACTTGGTTTTAAGGGATTTGGATGCACAAGTCTTTGCGTGTTCACTTTTCAGGGCTAGAAAGAGGGAGCAAGTTGACCATCTACAAGCATGCAAAAGTGTCCATAGTGCTAATAATTCTATATTAGACAAGGTAACTTAAATTTAATCATATGTGAATGTAAATAAAAGGTAATAATACATAAGGCACTTGCAAATTATCAGCCATTAAAACATATGAAACAAACAACATCATGCATAAATTGTACCTCAACTTTTCATTTCCCTTTCCCCATATTATTTTAGCATACAACTAAATCTTGCTCTCTATTCTAGTAGCTATTTAATAATTATTCAATACAACTTCATATGGTGGTCTTCTTACTAAAAAGGTAAAAATATAAAAGTAAACATAAAAGTAGATACAATCGCTCCAAGTTTATGCTAAAGTATTATGTTGCTCAAAAACAAAGTTTAGAGTTTGCAAACCATGAGTGTAATACGTCTACTGGGGTGCCTTGGGAATCCCTAATATTATGGTTTTCACCATTCTTGGATAGCTCATTGGATGGTATTTCTCCATTCCCTATGAAAAAACTCAACACAAACTTTTTTCCCATCTCTTTTTGAGAGGTGACATTAGTAGCACAAAGATATATTGCAAGCTGCCATAGAACTCCCAACTAAAAAATTGGAATTTCTAGAGAGTATATTAAGTTGATAACACATATATATAAGATCAAAATATTCATATTGAATCAAAATGAAACACAAAACTATGACGTAAACAACAAAAGACAGAATCTGTCCAGAAAAACAAGAGCTTCAAAATTTAATTATTTACCCTACTTAGACATGTCAGGAATTGTTGCTGATTTTTTTCATATAGAGGATGAAAATTTGTAACTACGGTACAAATATGAGCTCCATTGGAGTTATAGAACTGCATAGGGAATTTGTCTCATAAACAACAACATGCAGAAATCCGTAACCCTATTAGTTCTATCAACTTTTAAAACATACAAATGTGTTAAAATTGGTAATTTATTAAAAACTACAGAAAGTAAACTAAAAGAGATCTCTCTTGCTACAACAAGAGTGCAAAAATAAAATCTAAAAGAAGAACAAATGGGTTGCCTCTCAAAAAGTGCTTTCTTTATAGCCATATAGCTAGGCTTACTTACATGTTTCAAGATGTGTAGAGACCATGTGGTAGCTTGTAGCTTGGTGATGTCTCTTTCTTCCTTGGAAAGGGTTCCATGCACTTCTTATCAGGTAACTGAAACTTAACATTCCCTTCCTTTGAATCAATGACACTACATGTGTTTCTCAAAAAAGGTCTTCCCAAAATTATAAGACTAGAAGTTTTACTCCCCATGTTCATAAAAAATCAACAGGAACAAAGGTCATATGTAATTCAACCATAACATCATTAAATCTTCCTAAAGCATGATTAGTAGAATCATCAGCAAGTAAAAGATCAATGGTGCATTTTCCATAATTTTGAGTTTAAGCAAGTCATACAATTACTTTGACAAAACTGAAACACTAGAAATCCTATATCTAATATCGCATGGTGAGTTTCTTTGCCATTGGTAATTAATATTTTGGGGAGCCAAGAATCCCCAAGATTTAGTGGTATCATAGCTTCATTTTATCTTGCTATCATTTCTTTAATGACATAGTTTGCCATATATGATCCAAATCCTGCTTGAGTAACTGATGGCTCAATGCACGGCGCCCAGAAAAATGCTTGATAGCGGTGTTGATGTAGAGCTCGTTGGGAACCCCAAGATGAAGGTATGATGAGCACAGCAGCAAGTTTCCCTCAGTTATGAAACCAAGGTTTAATCGAACCAGTAGGAGCAAGGAAACACCTCAAAGGTGTTACTAGCTGAGCTTTGGCAGGGCGCACTACCGGTGCTAGTAGCAACGTGGAGACCTGCACAACACAACCACAGAACTTTGTCCCCAACTTGCGATGAGGTTGTCAATCTCACCGTGTTTTGCAGAAAACAAAGGATTAAACGTATTGAATGGAAAGAAGTAAAAGTTTGTAGAAAGTAAACACAAAGCAGTAAACAGTTTATAGATTGTATGTAAAGTAAAGGACCGGGATCCATAGTTCACTAGAGGTGGCTCTCCTTAGATAGATAACACACTGGGTGAACAAATTACAGCGGGGCAATTGACAAACACCGAGAAAGCAATACATGCATATACTAATCATCTTGACTCCTTTGAGACTTGATTGGGCATTACAACATAATACATAGACCGCCATCCAACTGCATCTATGACTAATAATCCACCTTCAGGTTATCATTCGAACCCCCTCCAGTATTAAGTTGCAAGCAACAGATTATTGCTTTACGAACTGCGTGTAAAGTAAACAATACAATTGTTCTATGAACAAAGGATCGTTGTTTTCTCCCTAGTAGCAACAACACATCTAGTACCTTAGAGATTTCTGTCACTTCCCCAGATTACCAGACGCATGAACCCACTATCGAGCATAAATACTAACTCTTGGAGTTGCTAGCATCTACTTGGCCAAAATAGCTACTAACAACGGAAAGCATGCAATATCTCAAATAACAAAGACATGATAGAATCAATAATCAATCTGAAATAGCATCTCAATATCCATCGGATCCCCGCAAACACAACATGTATGAATTACAAATAGATGATCTTGATCATGAACGGAGCTCAAAAGATCTAAACATGAAAGCACAAAGGAGGAGAAACCAGCCATCTAGCTACTACATGGATCCGTAGTCCAAGGATGAAATACTCACGCATCACACCAAAGGTTTGCATGGTGATGTAGAAGGCCTCCAGGGTGAATTCCCCTCTCCGGCAGGGTGCCAGGAAGAGCTTTAGATCCCCCCGATCTAGGGACAGAGACGACGGCGGCTACAGACTCTTTCGTGGATTTTTGATTGGGTACCTAGGGTTTTTGTCGCCAGGGCAACTTATAGGCGGAAGGAGAGGCCGAGGGGGTGCTGGGGGCGGCCAGACCACCCCCTGGCGCGGGCCAGGCCTGGCCACGCGGCCAGGTGGTGTGGCCGGCCCCTAGCCCTTCTCCGTCTCGTATTCTGGCACTTGATCCCTTCCGGAAAAATAGGCACTTTGGCTTTTGTCCCGTCCAATTCCGAGAATATTCATTTTCTGACTTTTCTGGAACCAAAAACAACAGAAAACAGGCAGCTGGCACTGTGGCCCTTGTTAATAGGTTAGTCCAAGAAATCATAATAAAAGTACTCCAAAGTTGGAACAAAACACAAGAAAGTGGATAAAACCAAGCATGGAACATAAAAAATTATAGATACATTTGCAATGTATCAACATCCCCAAGCTTAACTCCTGCTCGTCCTCGAGTAGGTAAGTGATAAAAAGAAATAATTTTTGAGGTGACATGCACCATCAAAACTTGATCAAAGTATTTGAAAAACTCAAAGCTGGGATCATAGTACTTCAATCATAACATGAAAGACAAAGTTCTAGCAATAAGCAAAGAAACTATGATACAACATGAAAAGGCACAAACAAAAGATTCATGAATAACATGCTTTGCAAGACGTTTGTTTGTTTCACATAAAGAAAACATAGCATAATAGTATTCAGCTTGCCCCTCAATAGAGTAGCAAATATAAATGCATAGGACACCTTAAAGTTCATAAGAGTGACTAGATACAATAGTTTCAAACAAGCAATAACAAGTTATGCATCAATCAACTAGTCTTGGGACAATGCACATAGAACTAAGAATGGCCACTATGCTCTCAAAGTAGTGCATAAAGATAGAAGGTGGAGACTCAATATAATGGTGGAAGAAATGCCTTTGTAAAAGGAAGTAGGGATTCAAGTCTCATAATAAAGAGCTTCCAAAAATTATGGTACTTATAGCTTTCAGCTCTCATTGCCCCTATCATAAGCATCATGAAGGTGATTAAGGTTAAAGTGACACAACTAAGAGGATATGCTTGACAAGTTATAAACCGAAATATCATGCCCCTTACTTACGAAGACTGATCCTCATGCTACTCAACTTCAGTCACGAGTAAGCTCTTGTCATTGTAAGTATATGTGTATCATTAAGAACCGCCAACGGGGTACCCCTTTCACATGATACGGGAGCTTTCCCATAATCAAAATGACAAGGCAAGCAGACAATGAGCATCTCAGCGATCTTTTTATTTGCTATTTGCCTAGGTTTTTATTGAGGATGCTTCATAGAGTGCTCATTATGGTGATGCTACAAGTTTCCACCATGATTAGGCATGTCTTAGGCTAGCGGCCCAGGCGTTTCGCTAACACATATACAAACTCCATGATCTTACAAGTTCCACTTTTATTTCACATCGCCGGGATCCGTAAGCAAAAGAACATGATATTAACGGGGTACAAAGTACAAGTGCAATGTTGAAACCGTTCCCCATGAAACATGGTTCTGCTAATTTCAACTTACAAAAAAGCGCAAGCATATACGCAACAAAGAAGGACCCAATGGTTCAAGTTTATTAGAGGCAATAAAGTAAAGTGTGCCATCAAGTTCGTGAGAGCTTTAATCACTAGTTTTCTCATAACAAGTGGAAGGTCACAAAAGCATGAATATACTTGGAATAGCATAAGCTAGTAGGTAGGTATGGTGGACTCTTTGGAAAAACTTGGTTTAGGGAGTTGGATGCATGAGTGGAACTCATACTTGGTTGTGGAGGCTAGCAAAAGACTGGGAGCGACAAACTAAGAGAGCAATAATGGCCATAATCATGCAGAGCGACAAAACATCATTGATCAAAGCATAAAGTGATACTACAAGTTGAAAACTAAAGGATCATAAAGGCTATGGTGACTTGAGATAGTCATAACATGGTGTGAGCATGCGCCAAGTCAACCCAAATAAAGCATCAAAGGAGAATACCACTATACTATGCTTTAATATGCTAAAACAACGCATGATTCATCCAAGGCAGATTAAGAAATCTCAATTGTTTATAAAAAGTAATGCTACATCAAAGAATACTAAGCGTAAAGCCAAAACAATATCGAGCATGGCATGACAAAGCATAGGTCATAGTCAAAACGAGCTCTTTTTAGCACATAAGCATAAACTTTCCTACTCTTTTCCAAACCAAACCAAACTATTTGTAAACCAATGTGTGAAAGAGGGGGTCCAACCAACTTATTCAGAAAACTAAGAAAACCAAGCAAACTAAAAACCAAAACGAAAACGAAAAAGAAGATGCTCCAAGAGAAACACAATTGTGCAATAAACAATAAAAATGAAGCGTTTGGAAGAAACCTGGAATTTTTATTGATGAAGAAGGGGATGCCTTGGGCATCCCCAAGCTTTGACGCTTATACTTCTTGGATATTTCTTGGGGTGACACGCGTGGCATCCCTAAGCTTGAGCTTTAGTCCATCCTTCATCTCGTTACTCATACCTTCCATACACCTGAAATTTTTCCTTCATACAAAATTTCACACAATCTCATTAGCAACATTAGTGCACTTAAGATAAATAAGTCTCAAGGTTCAGTTCTAACACCAAATAAACTTCCATTAGAACACTAGCTACTGTAGCACTTCCCTCAAAAAGCTCAATTCCCCAAAGGAACTCAAGAAGGAACTAACAAGAAGCAAATGCAGAAAATGGCAGAAATCTGTCAAAACAGACCAGCAGGTAAAGACGAATATTTTAAAAGACCTTATGCTGCTCAAATCAAACAGTGTTAAACTAACGAAAGTTAGATAACAACCTGGGGCAGAAGTACAAATAATTACAGATCAATCCAACGTACAGATCTCTCTCAGAAAGTTTTACGGTGAAGCACAAAAATCTGTTTCGGGACAGCAACTTTCCCAATCATTACTTCACTCTCATTAGAGGTTACTCTTGGCACAAAAAGCAAATAAAAAGCATAAGAAGATGTTATTACAGAGGTAATAACTTCCAAGACTCAACTAAAACTCTTGGGTTATCTCCCAACAAGTACTTTTCTTTAACACCTTTAAGTTAGGCATAAGAACCAAAGAAAGAATCAAGTGTTCTCAAATGAAGAAGCATTAAGATCAATACCAAAAATGTTTTCAACAAGGCAAGGTATATCATCCAAATAAGTTCGAGAGGATCCTCTCTCAATGCTCTTGGGTTCACTATTCTCATCAAAAGGGTTTGCAGGAACAATCCAATCAAGATTCTTTCATTTGGCATCATGTATTGCTACTAGTTTAAAGGGTATTGATATCTTAGGTTCCTCCCCATTAGGTTCGGTTTTGTTCATCTTTTCTCGTGTACCAACAACATCTACACATGAGCCTAGCATATTGACACGTTCAAAAACTTTTCTAGCTTCCTTGGCAACATCATAGAACTCCTTAAACAAAGTTTCTAGAACAAAATCCCTCTTTTTAGGATCCTCAATTTCTTTAAGCTTAAGAAACATTACTTGCATTAAGGGGTTGAGGTTAACAAACCTAGCTTCTAACATGTGAATTAAATAAGCTGCAGCAATCTCATAGTTTGGAGCAAGTTCTACAAGGGATCTATCCTCAGTATCTTCATGTTTGCTAACATGATTAAAGAATTCTTCAATATTGTCCTTCCCAATTATAGAACCACTACCAATTGGAAGGTCTTTCATGGTGAATGTAGGGATCAACATGGTGAGCTAAGGGAGAGGTGAAAACTAAAGGAGACTTAATTTTTTTGTGTTTCCAAATAAGAAAGCAAAACAAGTAAAACTAATTTTTTTGTGTTTTTTGAAGAACAAAACAAGCAAACAAATCAAAAAGAAACTAAGCAAAACAAAAACAACAAAGTAAAGAGATTGGTTATGAGAGACTCCCCTTGTGAAGATATCCTTGACTCCCCGGCAACGGCGCCAGAAAAATGCTTGATGGCTCAATGCACGGCGCCCAGAAAAATGCTTGATGGCGGTTTTGATGTAGAGCTCGTTGGGAACCCCAAGATGAAGGTATGATGAGCACAGCAGCAAGTTTCCCTCAGTTATGAAACCAAGGTTTAATCGAACCAGTAGGAGCAAGGAAACACCTCAAAGGTGTTACTAGCTGAGCTTTGGCAGGGCGCACTACCGGTGCTACTAGTAACGTGGAGACCTGCACAACACAACCACATAACTTTGTCCCCAACTTGCGATGAGGTTGTCAATCTCACTGTATTTTGCGGAAAACAAAGGATTAAACGTATCGAATGGAAAGAAGTAAAAGTTTGTAGAAAGTAAACACAAAGCAGTAAACAGTTTATAGATTGTATGTAAAGTAAAGTACCGGGATCCATAGTACACCAGAGGTGGCTCTCCTTAGATAGATAACATGCTGGGTGAACAAATTACAGCGGGGCAATTGACAAACACCGAGAAAGCAATACATGCATATACTAATCAATTTGACTCCTTTGAGACTTGATTGGGCATTACAACATAATACATAGACCGCCATCCAACTGCATCTATGACTAATAATCCACCTTCAGGTTATCATCCGAACCCCCTCCAGTATTAAGTTGCAAGCAACAGATTATTTCTTTACGAACTGTGTGTAAAGTAAACAATACAATTGTTCTATGCACAAAGGATCGTTGTTTTCTCCCTAGTAGCAACAGCACATCTAGTACCTTAGAGATTTCTATCACTTCCCCAGATTACCAGAGGCATGAACCCACTATCGAGCATAAATATTAACTCTTGGAGTTGCTAGCATCTACTTGGCCAAGATAGCTGCTAACAACGGAAAGCATGCAAGATCTCAAATAACAAAGACATGATAGAATCAATAATCAATCTAAAATAGCATCTCAATATCCATCGGATCCCCGCGAACACAACATGTATGAATTACAAATAGATGATCTTGATCATGAACAGAGCTCACAAGATCTAAACATGAAAGCACAAAGGAGGAGAAACCAGCCATCTAGATACTACATGGATCCGTAGTCCAAGGATGAACTACTCACGCATCACACCGGAGGCTTGCATCGTGATGAAGAAGGCCTCCAGGGTGAATTCCCCTCTCTGGCAGGGTGCCGGGAAGAGCTTCAGATCCCCCCGATCTAGGGACAGAGACGACGGCGGCTACAGACTCTTTCGTGGATTTTTGATCGAGTACCTAGGGTTTCTGTCCCGAGGGCAACTTATAGGCGGAAGGAGAGGCCGAGAGGGTGTTGGGGGCGGCCAGACCACCCCCTGGCGCGGGCCAAGCATGGCCGCGTGGCCAGGTGGTGTGGCCGGCCCCCAGCCCTTCTCCGTCTTGTATTCTGGCACTTGATCACTTTCGGAAAAATAGGCACTTTGGCTTTTGTCCCGTCCAATTCCAAGAATATTCATTTTCTGACTTTTCTCGAACCAAAAACAACAGAAAACAGGCAGCTAGCACTGTGGCTCTCGTTAATAGGTTAGTCCAAGAAATCATAATAAAAGTACTCAAAAGTTGGAACAAAACACAAGAAAGTGGATAAAACCAAGCATGGAACATCAAAAATTATAGATACATTTGCAATGTATCAGTAACATTGATAGAAGGATCATTAGAAAATTTCGTAAGATATTGATAAGTTCACGCAAGCTACATCTATCAAGATCTAGTAGATGTTCATTAACTTGACTAATCATTTTAACTTCCTATACTTGTTTATCCTTGCTTTCTTCTTAAATCACATCCACTATCTTTCTTCTTTTATTATCTTCTTCATCACTTTCATCTTCTCTAGAATAGTTTACCAAGTATTTAGCATATCCTAAAAGAAGACCAATGCATGTAAAATACATGCATGAACTTTGTAGTTTATTGATACTTGTTTCCACATATTTACAGCTGATATGATGTTATATTCATGTTTTACATTGATTTATTGGGATTTACCAATGATCCCCTTTATTTGTTTTACAACTGCAGGACATGTAGACTCTATTTTCTGTATTTTTAAGTTTCAAGGACCTAAACAAAGTCAAATGGACCTGGGATTTTTCGAGAAGTATTTTTTAGCAAGGAGAACAAATTGGAGCACAAGAACCACGAGAGGGAAGGCCTGATGGCTATGAAATATAGCCATCTATGTCCACATTTAAACTGGATATTATTCATATTTTTGATGAAATATCTCTCTCAACCCTGCCACTAATGCCTAATAATCAAAGGGGTATGCAATCCTTTCTTTTCCAATTTTTCTGCGCAGATAATGATGTTTGATGATGGGCATCACTACATTAAAGTCAAAGATACGAGATTTCCAACAGCTAGAAGAAACCAGGAGTCGTGAGTCCGAGGCAGACGCTTTAACGACCAACTATACGACCGGAATAAAATTCCGGCCATATAGTTCCAGCCGTATAGTTTCCAACGACACCGCTAACTCAAACATGACAACTTTCATGAAGGGACCCCTATATAAAGAAGCATCGGGCAACGAGAAAAGAGCCTCGAGAGTCCCTTCCCCAGATCATCAGCCGCCTCCTGATCTCCATCCACCACATCGAAGAGTCGCCGGAAGAATAGACTTAGATCTAATCTCCAAAGCCCTTCTCCACCACCATAGCCACATTCCATCACTTGTAATAGTATATCTCATCTTCAATTGGTGACATTGTAAGACTATTTGCTATCAATCTCATGATTTCCATTACAATGTTTGTGATTGTTGATCTCATCTCTATGTGTGAGTAATTCTCCTTGTGCTAAGGGCTTCAGCCTAGACATGTAGCTTTTGTGCATGTTATATATCATAGATGGGATCATGTATTAGTTTGTATTACATGATGATTATTGTATCCTCTCTTGCCTCAATCTAAGGACGTGTCAGGTACCCAAGACCCCGAGGATTGAGCGAGGTATAGGAAGTATGAGTAAGGACTAATCTGCAGGTTGGGAACCCCAGTGATAGAAGGGGTAGTACGCATGTATGTGAGGGATTTACTTGGGATTAACGGGGACGTCACTATGCATATCGTTAGTTCTCTTTCTTCTATGGATGATACTAGTAGGTTATTGCTATAAGCGGTTGAGGAGGAAGTAGCAATCATGGATGCACTACCCACATATAATTTATCTTGCTCTAACAATTACATGCATACTTTATCTTTATCTTTTGTTCCCATCAGATGTTTTGCATAGCTACAAGTGAAACTGAACGCACTAGGCCCTCTCTCCATCATTGACAACAATAAAAAGACGCAAACTCTTGGCCTAGTAAAACCACGAAAGGAATTCTAAAACTCCCAAAGGTCCATTAAAGTAACTTCACTATGCATCTGCTTCCCGAGGATTCGATAACCTAGGTCTACTAGGGAAAAAGAGCTATACTACATCCGTAATCTGGATCGAAGGTAACAACCCTGTTTCTGGCGTTGTTGCCGAGGAAGCAATAGCTACCCTGGTGAGGTTAGTAGGAACCTTGCTAGATTTAATTCTTGTTTTTAATTTTGATAGTTTGCTTTCAGACTTTATTTGAAAAACAAAAAATAGTTAGTCTTTAAATTCTTACTTTTACTATTATAAGTCTCTATTTAAAAAAAACCCAAAAACATAGGAAATATGGCTGAAAAGAAGCTTGGTGAGTTTTCTACTCCCAACAATGATTATTTGCGTACTCCTATTACTCAACCAGCAATTGATGTTGATGAATTTGAAATTAAGCCCCATTATTTAAGTTTGGTTCAACAGAATCAATTTGGAGGCTCTGCTATTGAGGACGCAGGTATGCACTTGAATACTTTCACTGAAATATGTGATATGATGCGTATAAAAGATGTTGACCCTGATGCGGTCAAATTGCATTTATTTCCTTTCTCTCTTATAGGAAGAGCAAACGAATGGTTGCTATCTTTGCCTAGAAATACTATTACATCATGGGTGGAATGCACTTCTTTATTTATGACTAAATTTTCTCACCTGCAAAGACTATGCAACTAAGATCTAATATTACTAGTTTTAGACAGGAAGTGCGTGAGCCACTAGCGCTTGCATGTGAGATGATGAAAGAATGCATGAGAAACTGTCCTAGTCATGGGATGATAAACGGGTTAATTCTCCATCTATTTTATTATGCTCTTAACCCTGTGTCTAAGTCTATGCTTGACACTACAGCTGGAGCAATATTTATGGGTAAACATATTACCGAAGCAAAGCAGCTGCTAGACAATATGCAAGACAATCATTCCCAATGGCATGTGGATAGAACAAACACGTAGAAGGTGAACTCCGTCTCACCATAAGAAAATGAAGAACTCAATGCTAAGTTGGAGGAGCTCATACTAGCCGTAGAAGGTAAGGAAACCCTAGTAAGAGCCATCCCAGGAGTAAATATTGAAGAACTAGACTTCATAGGTCGTAATGATTATACCCCTGCTTGGAAGAAGAATTATAATCCTAATTTTTAGGAACACTATTCTAATCTTGTAGGTAACTCTAATAATAATATGGGAACTAGTAATGGTAGTCTCCAAGAAACACTTAAGTCTTTTATAGACTCACAAAATGAACAAAACAATATTCTTGTTAAAATAATGGAGAACCATGATGCTATGCTTGGTAAATTATCTAACCAAGCTGTAAGTTTGAGAAATGATTTGCAGGCCCTCCAAGAAAGAACGAGGATCGTTGAGGCATAGCTAGATAAGATAACCAAGAGTCAAACTCTCATTCTAGCTAAATTTGCAGGTAAAGCTGAGCCCAATCCCGTTGAAGACCTCAAGATGATGAGAATCCAAAGGGAGGAGCCTAAAGAACTTGATTATAGTAATGCTCCTTCACCAAGTTACACCGTTGAAGATATTGTAAAAAGGATCAACGTTAAGATTTCGGTAAGTGAAGGAAATGAGGAAGCTATGTACCGACACTTTGTTAATTAGGTAGCAATAAAGGTACGTGAGCTTGAGGAAGAATATAAGAAAATTGCTAAAAAATTACCTGTGAAACTTGATGTTATATTTGAGCCTACTATTAAGATTAAGATTGGGACCAATGAGATAGCTACACTTTGTGATCTAGGTGTGAGCGTCTCAAGAATTCCAAAGAGTCTTTTTAACAAGTTAAATCTTGGCTCTTTTGAAATCACAGAGTTAAAATTACATCTTGTGGATTCAACCCACAAACAAGTTGTAGGAATTAAGGAGAATACTTTAGTATACATTAAAGGATGTCCTGCTCTTATTGACTTACCAGAAGATGCTACTGCTCCTATTATATTATGCTGTCCTTTCTTAAGAACTATTATGGCTTTGATAAATCTACATGAAGGGAACATTACCTTCAATTGCCTTCGCAGGATCCTTTTGTTATTCATTTCCCCAGGAAGAAGAAATCCAAGCATGATGAGAAGGAGGCCATCACTTTGAAGGCCAACTATTTTGGAGTGGGTGTTCCACTCATCTGGCCTAAGTGAGCAACATTGAGGTCAAGCTATTGACCATAAAAGAGCGCTTCATGGGAGGCAACCCGTGTGAAATAAAGGTTTGAGTAAAGTTTTCCAGTTTTAGTTTAAGTTTATGTTTAATAAAGAGTGCTAGAAAGCTCCAATTGAGGAGAAGAAGTTCGGTGGTACTAAAAATCCTGTTTTATTCATGCTATTGTTGGTCGACAATATTTACTGTCATTTTTCTGTCAAAAACAAGGTATATCACTAAGTTACAGGATAACAAATAATTTTCGAAGAAACAAATTTTTTTGATGCATAAAGAAGGTTGAACGACCAACTATATGGCGAGAATAAAAATTCCTGTCGTATATATATTTTTACAATTGATAATTTTTCTTTCATATGTACTGACGGTTCAACGACCAACTATACGGCGGGAATAAAAATTCTGGCCGTATAGCTCCGGTTGTATAGATATCGATGCTTTCGTACAAATTCTATTCCATGTACTGATGGTTTAACGACCAACTATACAACAGGAATAAAAATTCCGGTCATATAGATATCCATGCCTTCATACAATTTCTTTTTCCAGGTACAGACGGTTTGACGACCAACTAGACGATGGGAACATATTGTTCCGGCCGTATAGCCACGCCGACAGGTGGAAACCCTAAAATTTTGACAGCAGGCCAACTATACGGCGGGAACACAATGTTTCGGCCGTATAGTTGCCTCCGACCACAAAAATGCCACGGGAGGTACCTCCAAACCCAAAACTTCAATCCTTTTTTCTTTCTTCTACCTCCAAACTCTCTCAAAACCTCAAGATATCTTCATCTCTACTCAACTTCGTTCGATTTCCTCGCACACAAGTGATCTACGGTATGTTTCTCCTCTAATCCTCCAATTACTTTTGGTAAATTCATCTTTGATCCATTGTCATTATCAATCTAGGGTGAGACCTACTATGAACTAATTGCCATGATTCTCTTACATAGACTATTATTTTTAGGAGATTCTTTAGTGTGATATGATGAGGAATATGTTATACTTATTGTTGTTGGATCAAAAAAATTATTTTTGTATTTCTTTAGTGTTTTAGATGATGAACCCAAGGAGCCAAACTCGTGCTCGTGCCGCCGTTAGTGCTTCTCGGGATGTCACTCAAGAACGCATGGGGATACGGTTCAGGAATGAGCTCCAACGTGATCGCTTCGATAGGATCAAGAATCGAGAAGTGAAAGCAACCAAGTGGGCTTGCCCCATTATATTGAACCAACTCGGTATTTCTAATGACTTCAATTTACTTTGCAATAGAGCTGGCCTGCAAAACTTTGTGTACAATGATGTGCCTACTTATCACCGGTTAACTATTGAATTTCTATGTTCATTGCAAATCACCGTTAAACTATGACAAGGAGAGGACATGATTTCCTTCCGACTTATGAACAACAACTACACTTTAACACTTAGTGAATGCTGCGCATGTTTTAATTTACCAAACAATGATGTTAATGCCTTACGTGCATCCTTTACTGGCTTAGACCCTTCCCCTGCACAATATTATAATGGAATGAGTTTCACTACTAGAGTAAGCTAGGGGAAGAATATTCAACATCCTGCAATTCGCTATTTGTTCTATGTTATTGCTAACACCTTTGCAAGCAAGAAATGAGTTCACAAGACTCAAAGAGGATGTCATCTTAGTCCTTGCAAAATATTCTTACACCAACTGCGACTTGTCATTCAACTTGAACGCAATCCTTGTGCGCTACCTGGAGCACCAATCCTCCCAAAGCCAAGGACCAATCAAAGGTGGAGGCGTCATCACCATGCTTGCCACTACCCTAGGCATCGACCTAGGTGAGTTGCAACCTGTGCTAGGTGAGCGACGTATTGGTTTCTCTACTTTAAAGGCTTCTGGAATGCTCACTAGGAGAGGTGGTGTTTATTACCTACATATTAATGGAGCTGGCGTCTCTACCCCATTCCTATGCCGAATGGTATTTTATCTATTGAGGAAGGAACTTTTGCTATATGACTTGCAGGTTGAGCAACACCAACCTGAGGAGGAGATTCCGGAAGAGGATGAGGACCAAGAAGAGGAGCACGAAGTTCCTTATCAAGAGGAGCAGCCACAAACCTGGTTCGCCACATACCAAGACTTCCAAGGACTTGGAGGGACTGTGGAAAGGATGCATAGCCTATCTTTGAACCTCCGAGGAACAACTAGCAATTTATCAACTCATTTCGCAAACTGGAGTAATGACTTCTTCTTGCCACCGCAATGATTTGAAGGGCTTGCAAAAGCCTAAGCTTGGGGGAGTTTCCTCATGTATCTTTATTTGGCGTTCATTTGCTTTTATTTATTTCGAGGTTGTCTTTTTAATTCAAGTTTATAAGCACTCGTGTTGGTTCCCCCAACACTTTATTTTTGGTTCTTTCTATTTTCTTTCGAGATTTTCTAGCCGATCTTTGACGCCAATTTTCTATTCTTTAAACTCCCTCTCTTAAAAACAAAAAAACAGATTTATCCATTTTTCTTTATTTTCCCTCTTTCTTTTGTTTCAGCCTCGGGGTTCTCATGTATTTGCAGGAGAGTGATCAACTCCGAGTTTCCAAGAAAAAAATAAAAAAGGAAGAGAGAAGTGGAACCAAACGTGAGAGGTATGACTTATGACTCCCCACTTCTGAAGTTTGAGAAACCCATGCTAGTTAGTAGTAAATATTGAGATGTTATATTGGTGGCGTGAGTCTTTGTATTATAGTAAGATTTTTGTTCGCATAGGTATTTAGTTGGGTACGTTTTGTTCCAGCTCTTGTAGTTAACCAAGTCTTGCCTAAAAATTTGCTAAACAATTGTAATAAGAAAAAGTCTCACAATTGAATGCTTGGGTGTTGTAGTGTTTAGTCTTGAAGGCTTATTTCTAGAGACACTCAACACCACTGAAAATCTTGATTGACTTGATAGCTCTCTTTAAAAGGATTTGTTCGATTGAAATAATGTTTAGCAGTATTTGTGAGCATGCCAAAGTTTGAATTGTTAATCATAAGAATGATATAGCTTTATGCGTGTCAAACTTCATGGGATGCCAACAACTCCACTGACCTACGAACGATCTTCATGGAGGAAACTCCTAGATTTCGGCTATGAGTTGATTAAACACATGTAGCAGTATTGCTATAGTGGGTAAGATTCTTGGCACTCCCGGGTAGCTGTGTTCATGATGAAATCACTCCTCTAGCTCTTATTAGTAATCATTATGCAAAAGGAACAAAAACCTTAGTGATGCCACGAGTATCCATCATAGCCCGATAAACTAATATTTTTTTTGGCATGCTCTCAATTATTCAACTGAAATTCTTGAAGGACAATGAATAGAAAAGTAGTTCTTGAAAAGTCTTGATTTATTGATGTGGGAGAATTGGGATACTCTAGTGTATATGTTTTTCATGACAACTCTCACATTCTCAATTTACATGATTATACTTTATTGTTCATAGGCAAGCCTATGAGTTGATTACATGACATGGAATAAAGTTACCTCATTTTAATCCCATGTTAACAATAATTTTGATGTGCTACAAGGATGCATAAAAGCCGTATGATATGCTTGCCATTACTCTATATATGCTGAAGTTTTTCAGATTTATGAAGTGGAGGAAACATGAGACTACCAGTCATGAGTAAGATCATCATCTCTTTATTTCAGTTTAAATGCTGAGTTCCTTTTTGATTTTGGTTTTCTTGCTCGAGGATGATCAAGTTTAAGCTTGGGGAGGTTGATGGCTTTGAAATATAGCCATCTACATCCACATTTAAACTAGATATTATTCATATTTTTCATGAAATATCTCTCTAAACCCTACCACTAATGCCTAATATTCAAAGGGGTATGCAATCATTTCCTTCTATTTTTTATTGCGCAGATAATGACGTTTTATTATGGGAATCACTACATTAAAGTCAAAGATACGAGATTTCCAACAACCAGAAGAAACTAGGAGTCATGGGTCGTAGGCAGAAGCTTTAATGACCAACTATATGACCGGAATAAAATTTTGGCCGTATAGTTGCCAATGATGCCGCTAGGTCAAACAGAACAACTTTCGTGAAGGGACCCCTATATAAAGAAGCCTCGGGCAACGAGAAAATATCCTAGAGAGTCCCTGCCCTAGATCAGCAGCCGCCTCTAGATCTCCATCCACCACACAGAAGAGCCGCCAGAAGAATAGACTTAGATCTAATCTCCAAAGGCCTTTTCCACCACCATAGCCATATTCCATCACTTGTAATAGTAGATCTCATCTTCGATTGGTGACATGGTAAGGCTATTTTCTATCAATCTTATGATTTCCATTACAATGTTTGTGATTGTTGATCTCATCTATATGTGTGAGTAATTCTCCTTGGGCTAAGGGCTTCGGCCTAGCCATGTAGCGTTTGTGCATGTTATTTATCATAGATGGGATCATGTATTAGTTTGTATGACATGATGATTATTGTATCCTCTCTTGCCTCAATCTAAGGACTTGTCAGGTACCCAAGACCCCGAGGATTGAGCCAGGTATAGGGAGTATGAGTAATGACTAATCTGCAGGTTGGGAACCCCAGTGACAAAAGGGGTAGTACGGCTGTCTGTGAGGGATTTACTTGGGATTAACAGTGACATCACTATGCATATCATTAGTTCTCTTTCTTCTATGAATGAGACTAGTAGGTTATTTCTATAAGCGGTGGCCGAGGCAATAGCAATTATGGATGCACTGCCCACATATAATTTATCATGCTCTAACAATTACATGCATACTTTATTTCTATCTTTTATTCCCATCAGATGTTTTGCACAGCTACAGGTGAAACCGAGCACCCTAGGCCCTCTCTCTCCATTATCGACAACAATAAAAATACACAAACTCTTGGTCGGGTAAAAACATGAAAGGAATTCTAAAACTCCCGAAGGTTTGTTAAAGTAACTTCACTATGCATCTGCTTCCCGAGGATTCGATAACCTAGGTCTGCTAGGGAAAAGGAAGCTATACTACACCCATAATCCAGATCGCAGGTATCAGGTGCCCCAAAAATCCAGCGGGTATGGGGTATTTTTGTAGTGTCTCCAACATCTCTGGCTTTATCACCATGATGAAGAGGGAGTAGTCCACCTGTAGACTATGGATTTTTTGTACTAGCTTGAGATATTTATATCTTGATCTATCATTGTTCTAGTACCATATGAACCACCCAAAATGATTATGGTCATCTATGTAATTCCTATGTGGTGGATCTTTATTCTATGAGTTGATATTTGAGATATGATCTATATCACGTGTGAGATCTATTGGTAGATGCCATATTATGTACCATCATTCTTTATTACTTGTTTAGATCCAACTTGTATGAGAGAGCATGTGTGCAGGAACATGTGTATTAGATGGAGTAACATGTTGGTAGCGATTGGATAGTGACAAGAAATTCGAGATCTACTATGGTTTTTACCTTTGTTTTCTTACCTCACTAGGTATAAAGTGAATGCATGTGTTATTATCATCTAGTGACAACTTAGGTGATCTTGTTTGTTCAAGGTACCATATTTGTCATTCAAACATCATGTCAAAGTACCTAAGGATATACTTTGTTTTTCTTAATTCTAGATTGCTTGGAGTATCCATTTATAAAGAAGTACAAGTAAGATGTGTTGCATCATGTTTAAGATACGACGTGATGCCTATATAAATGCTTATCATACACATAATGAGGTTTCCTATCAATATAGTATTGTTTCTTTATTGTTTTATTCCACTACACTTTATGAGAGAATAGACAAGTGAACCCACGAAACTCTGGTCCATCTTTTTTTCTACAAAACACAACCACATTATCTTTCATTGCTTTTATACTTGCCGCACCATTTAAATCCCAAAACAACAAAAACACTTTTACTATCAGAAAAAACAAACAAAAAAACCCAAATACCTTTACCTTATTGTTTTTACTTTCTTGCCTAGTTATAGATTGCTTTTTCTTTTATTTATTTATAGTTTATTTCAGTTTTACTAATACAAAACCTTGTGCTTGACAACCACATGGTGGATTTGGGGCATAAGGTAAATACTTTTTTATAGGTTGCTTAAAAATAAAATAAGAGAAGTATCTAAGCCAATTCCCCGAGAGTTCAATATAAACCCTTGAGTCACCCTTGTGGAAAAACACGCTTGGTACAACACTCTGCACTTGGAGTCCCAACGAGTTGATACACACGGAGTTGTTGCCATCAAGAATATTTTATAGCATCGTTTCCAGGGAATTGCAAGAGACATCTCACAGTGGTTGCAGCTTGTAGTACACCTCAACTCCCACTACTACTGCCGTAACATTTTCTGGCATGATCTTCACCAACTTGTGGAAACACCCAAGCTTGGGGAGGTTATACCATTGATGGGAATGTGAAGTTTCAGTTTCCCCATAATAAGTGCATGGAACACTTTCCAAGGAAGCAGGAGACATCAAGGTACAAGCTACCACATGATCTCCACTCATCTTAAAACACGTAAGCAAAGTCTAGCTATATGGCTATAAAGAAAGCACTTTTCGGGAGGCAAGCCATTTGTTTTTGTTTTAGATTTTATTTTTTCACTCTTTGTACAGTAAGAGAGTTGTCTTTTAGTTTACCTTCTATAGTTTTTAATAAAGTACCAAGTTTTACCCATCTAGGTGATATTGAGTCGACATAACTATTGGGAACTGTAGTTTTCTGAATGATTCTGTTTACGAAACAAATTCCCTACAGAGTTATGCAACTCCCATTGAGCTCATATTTAAATTGAAGTTGCAACTTTACATCCTCTATATGCAAATAAATCATAAAAAATCCTAACATGTTTAAGTATGCAAAAAATACTTTATGTAGCTATTGTTTTATGGACATATTCTATTTTTTGTTGTTTAATTCATTGATTTGAGTGTCATTATGATTTTTTATGAATATTTTGATCTTATATTAATGTTTAAAACTTAATATACTCTCTGTAAATCTCAAACCGAAATTTATTTGAGAGTTTTATAGCAGCTTGCAATATATCTTTGTACCACTAATATCACCTCTCAGAAAATAGATGGGAAGAATAGTTTGGTGTTGGGGTATGCTTTCAACATTGCACTATGTGATGATATCATGTTTTGTTTACGTTGTGGATGTCTACCATGTGAAATAAGCTAGAGTAAGTATTATTTTTGAGTATGCATATGCGTTAGAGGGAGCATTGAGCCGCTAAACTAAGCCATGATATGCATCATGGTGGAATTTTACAACATGGGCATTCATAGAAGAACTTTAAATAAAAAAGCTATGCAAATGGTAAATAAAAGTAACTGCTGAGAATGCCCATTTGTTGGATGTTTGACTTGTCATCTAAATATGGATAGTCCCTCAAAGACTCCTCGTACAAGGAGGCAAGAGGTACCTTAGTCCCACCTCATTTGGAACTGTATGCATATGATGATGGAAGTCCTAAGTTGAGTAGCCTGCAGGTCTGGGTACTTGTGGTGAATGGGCATGAGACATTCAGCTTGTAAGAGGTCAAGTATATGAACCATATTTTATTTTACTTTAACCATAATCAAAAAAAGATTCCTAGAAAACTAGCTCTTATGAGTACCATTGCCATGAGCTACACATCCCAAAACTCTAATTTACTTTATATTACGATTATTAAAGATCTGGCACATGTATTCCATGCTTACTATCTATTACCAAGAAGAAGAAAGGTAAAGTGAAAAGAAAGAAAAATAAAAATGAGGCGGAAAGACCGAACATAGGATTTACCCTTTCCGTTTATATGCTTAATGGTCCATAATACTTTCATTTGATATTATATGAGTAACATATTGTTAAGCATACTTGTTAGTTTATAAGAGGTAACAATTTATGGCTCATTTGCTTATTGCTGTTATTTAAAAAGTATGAAGCATATAACCTTGCATAGTAAGATCATGACTTATGCTATGAACAAACTTCAAAGTCCATGTTAGTTTTATCACCTCTATGCTCGAGTACGAACATAGGTTAAGCTTGGGGATGTTGATGCATGTAAAATGCATACATCAACTTTGTAGTTTATTGATACGTGTTCCCACATATTCACAACTTATATGATGCTATATTCATGTTTTAAATTGAATTATTGGGATTTACCAATGACCCCCTTTATTTGTTTTATAACTGTGCAGGGTAGGAAAACCCTGTTTTGCATATTTTTAAGTTTCAGGGACCTAAACAAAGTCAAATGGACCCGGGATTTTTCGAGAAGTATTATTTTGCAAGGATAAGCAACTGGAGCACAAGAACCACAAGAGGGTAGGCCTGAGGCCTAGTGGCACAACCCATCTTGTTGGCTACGCCACCACACCTTGTTACCTCCTCGAGCCTCCATAGTCGTCCATGTTGAGCCCTAGATCGAAGTTGTGACCTAAAAATGCCTATAAAAAGACCCCCGAGATGATCTTGAAAGAGGCGGCGCAGAAACATAGAAACACAAAAACAAAGACAAAACTAGTGAAGATTGGAGGGGGAAACGCCACTGAAACCACTTCTGGTGGGATCTCTACCTTCTCCAACATCTTTAGCTTCATCATCACGATAAAGAGGGAGTAATCCACCTCTGGGCTATGGCTTTGTGGTAGTAGCTTGATCCATTTCTCTCTTGATCTATTATTGTTCTAGTACCATATGAGCCGCCCAACATGATTATGGTCATCTATCTAATCCGTATGTGGTGGATCTTTATTCTATGAGTTGATATTTGAGATCTGATCTATATTATGTGTGAGATGTATTGGTAGATGCATATTATGTACCATGTCATTTATTACTATTTTGATCCAACATGTATGATAGAGCATGTGTGGAGGAACGTTTGTATTAGATGGAGTAACATGGTGGTAGTGATTGGATAGTGACAAGAAATTCAAGATCTACTATGGTTTTTACCTTTCTTTTGTTACCTCACTAGAGATGAAGTGAATGCATGTGTTATTATCATCTTGGGACAACTTAGATGATCTTGTTTGTTAAAGGTAGCATATTTGTCATGCAAACATCATGTTACAACTAAGGCTATACTTTGTTTGTTCTTGATTCTAGATTGCTTGGAGTATCCCTTTCTAGAGGAGTATAAGTGAGATGTGTTGCATCATATTTATGATAGGATGTGATTCCCATATGAATGCTTAGCATACACATAATGATGTTGCTTATCAATATAGTATATCTCATTTATTGTTTTATGCCACTATACTTTATGAGAGAATATACCCTTGAAACCCTGGTCCATCTTTTATTATAATAGACACAACCTCATTTTTATTTCATTTCTTTTATACTTGATGCACCATTTAAATCCTAAAACAACAAAAACACTTCTACTATTAATTAGCCAACACAAACAAAAACCCCAAATGACTTTTACCTTATTTTTTTTACTTTCTTGCCTAGTTATAGATTACTTTTACTTTTTATTTATAGTTTTTTTCAGTTTTACTGATACATAACCATGTGCTTGACAACCACATGGTGGATTTGGGGACACAAGGCAAATACTTTGTTTTGTAGGTTGCTTGAAGAATAAAATAAGAGAAGTATTCAAGCCAATTCCCTGAGAGTTCATATATAAACCCTCGAGTCACCCTTGTGGGGAAAATACGCTTGGTACAACACTCCACACTTGGAGTCCCATCGAGTTGGTACACATGGGTTTTTTGCCATCAATGACTCATATAAGTTATCTTACAACGAAAATCTTTAATTAGGCATTCTTTAGTTTTGACATGGTGTTCTACAACTTTCATTTTTTGACAAGTGCATGAAAACCACCATGAAGAGTTTTAATCTTTGTTATTGTGTAGGTGCATACTTGATTTACATTGTCCCTACTAGGAGTTGTCTTAATAGAGTCCTGTAGGCTAATAATAGCCTTCTCCAATGACTTCTTTAGTTGTTTTAACTCTATTTCTTCCTTAGTTTTTCCAGGATTTCCAAATAGGCTTGTTAAAATAAGAGTTGAAAATGTGGTCCCCTATTTGGTTAAAGCATTTAAAAATAATTTAGACCAAACATCTAGAGCATTATGGATTTTCTGATGATGAAAGTTTGGGAATAAGTGTTAGGACAATTTTCCCTAATCTCTTGCATTCTATACCAAGCTTTCATTAAAGATTATCCATGATATTGGCTGAAGTTATTTATCTCATCACAACTAGGCAATTCCTTTGAAGTTAACATAATGCACACTATTTTTTATGGATTTTTGTGTATAGTTGAAAGGTAAAAAGAAGACTAGAAGTAAACAAACAAAAGAACAAATAAATGACAAAAACAAGACAAAAGAAATGCTTTGTAAATCCAAAAGAAAAGAAAAGCTCATAATTGTGCAACATCCCCAAGCTTAGGTGGTTTCACAAGTTGATGAAGACGATGGAAGAAGGTGTTCTAGTAGTTGTTGTGGAAGAAGAAGTGTGCTCCAAACTTGATAAAGATGACATAGAATGTCCTGAGAATTGTTGTGGATATTATTCTGTCTACTATGAATTGTTTCTTGCAATTCCCTGACAATGGCTCTAGAAAATGTTCTTGATGGCAACATTTCCTTGTGTAGAAACTCACTGGGACTCCAAGTGCAGAGTGTTGTGCTAAGTGTCTTTTCCACACAAGGGTGACTCGAGGGTTTATAACGAACTCTGGGAATTGGCTTAGGAACTTCTCCTCTTGTCTTCTTCAAGCAACCTGCAAAACAAAGTATTTTCCTTGCGACCTCAACTCCACCGCGTGGTTGTCAAGCACAATGTTTCATATTAGTAAAACTAAAATAAAACTATAAATAAATAAAAGTAAATAATCCATGACTAGGCGAGGAAAGTAAAAAACAATAAAGTAAAGTTCTTTTGGTTTTTTTTTGTGTTTTCTAATAGTAAAAGAGTTTTTGTATTTTCGTATTTAATTACTTCAGAATATATAAAAGGCAATAAAATTAATGGTAAGTGGTTTCTTATAATAAAAGTGGACCAAGGTTCATGGGTTATTTGACTACTCTCTCATAAGGTTTAATGGCCATAAAACTATTTAGAAAAGATATAAAATTGATGAAACTTCTTGATTATGTGTTTGATTAGCATTCATATGGGCATCACGTCATAATATAAATATGATGCAACACATCTCACCCATACTCTATTAGAAAGGGAAAACTCCATGCAATCAAGAATTAAGAATAAAACAGAGTATATCATTAGGTACTTTGACATGATGTTTGAATATGAAATGTGCTATCTTGAACAAACAAGATGGCCTTGGCTCTCACCAGATGACTATAACACATGCATTAACTTTATCCCTAGTGAGGTAACAAAAGAAAGGTGAAAACCATAGTGGATATCGAGTTCTCCGTCACTACCCAATCACCACCACCATGTTACTCCATCTAATACACATGTCCCCCCCCCCTCCACATGTATCTCTAAACAAGTTTGATCATAACAAGTACTTAAAAACGGGATACATAATATGTATCTATAAATACATATTACACATAATAGAATTCTAATCTCAAATATCAAATCATAAAACAAAGATGCACCACATATGAATTACATAGATGACCATAATCATGTAGGGCAGGTCATATGGTACTAGAACAATGATAGCACAAGAGAGATAGATCAAGCTACTTCCACAAACCCATAGTACAGAGGTGGACTACTACATGATCATCATGGAGATGATGTAGATGATGTTGGAGAAGGTAGATATCCAACCGGCGGAGGCTCCCCCTCCAATCTTTGCTGGTTCTAGCTCTGTTTTGGTGTTTTTGTGTTTGACTTTGTTTTTAGGTTAAGAATTCAAGGTTGAGATGAAGATCGACAGTTCCAGATACTCGAGGAGGGAAATAGCCCTAGTGGCGTGACCAGCAAGGTGGGCCGCACCACTGGGCCTCTTTTGGGCCTTCGGGCTCCCCTCCCAAGGTTCCAGTGCTCCAGGTTATTGTCCTCACATAAAAATAATTCTCGAAAAATCTAAGGTCTATTTGACTTTGTTTTGGTCCCTGAGAGATAAAAATACACAAAACAAGGTTTTCCTTTCTTGCAGAGTTATAACCCAAATAAAGGGGATCATTGGTAAATCCCCATAAATCAATGTAAAACATGGGTATAACATTCTATAAGGTGCAAATGTATGAGTGTATGTGTCAATAAACTAGAAATTTCCTGTATGCATTTTACATGCATCATACCCCTCTCCAGAATGTGTTTCGGAATTGATAGTATGTTTTAGGTAATTCTGTTTTTTCATCTCGTGCCTCGACTTGCTTCCACACCAGCCCGCACATATAGATCACTCCAAGGCCATTGGGACATTATCAAAACGGCATGTATCCATTGGAGTGGACGTTTGGAGAAAGTGCACAATGCACCTCTAAGCGGTTGCACCATTGATGAATATGTGAGTTTTTTGTGTGTCTCGATTTTTTTGACCAACTTGTGATTGCAGAATCATATTGCCCACCAATGCATTATTTTGTATGCAATCATCATATTGCATCAAGCTTGAGGGATAAGTTTGTTGATATTGTGAAACCAAAGGAAGCATTGATAAACAAGACATTGGAAGTAAAGATGATGATGGTCGCGAAGAAGCATGAAGAGAAGCACACAAGGTGGTAGACACTCCAGGAATAAGCGAAGCACAAGGCCGCCTTGGATGAGAGGAGAGTCCATACCGAGAAGTAGGCAATGTCACAACCCATTGCCGAGGATAACAAGACAGTGATGATGGATCCAAATACCATGGACGCCTTCACAAGAGAGTGGTGGTATATGTCAAGAATGAAGATTTTGCAATGGACAAGGCAAGCGCTTGGAGGTGGTGGTGATGGTGGTGCTTCGACTAGTGGAGTGGAGGTGATGATGGTGATGCTCCGACGAGTGGTATTGGTGACTGTATTACCATGGTGGTGATTGATTATGAATTTTTTGGTCACTTTGATTGTAACTATTGAAAGATAAAACTAGTGTCTACTATCTCATTGGATGTTAACATAGGTGTTGTGTAAAAATACGTCAAAAGCCCACGCTGCACCTTAAACCGTCTTTTCGTGCCCCTTATACGCATTTTAGGGGTCGGATATTTAAGGTGTCAGCTAGACTTGCTCTCTAATATTGTGGGAAAGAAAATATAACATGACCAGCACGAGTCTACAACTCTCTATCGTACCTAACAACGGGAAATAATGAGAGAATGGTTTTCTTGTGCGGGGATGAGACTGGCTGCTGCTTAAATAAACGAAAATGAGAATCAATTTCTGATCCGGTGCGCATATATGAACCTAATAGTAAAAAAATCTTACTGTTAGGGTGAAAAAACATGTGAAAACATTCTAGACAAGTAAACACACAAATACGTCGGAAATTGGTGAAAGCAATAAATCTCAAATTAGGGTGTTGTATACTTAGTGTTAGCTACCTAACTTGGTGTAAAAAAAAGTATGCTGATAGTCATTCATAGGCCGTAAACAATTTTAAATTTCTCCAAAGTTAACATGTTTTTACACATAATTTGTAAGCACAAGTTCTTGGATCCTAGAGATACTTTTTTTTAGATATAAAGAGATACGATTTTTGTGTGAATTTCAGATGCCCGCAAAAAATATAGTAACTTCTAAATCTTTCTTCTTATACACTCCCTCTGTTCGAAAATATAAGACATTTTAGGTTTGTGATATAAATGTATCTAGACGCTTTTTAGCGTATAAGTTTACTCCGAACCTCTACGAATCTATACACTAAAGGACGCATAGATATATTCGATTCACAAAATTAAAACATCTTGTATTTTAGCGAAAACGCGAAGCGCAAACGAACCTGAGCTGCTATAAAGAATCCCCCATTGGCCAGCGGGGACGTAGTGGCAAGGCCATGATCCGCGGGAAAAGGATCACTCATTCTTCTATCAGGGGCAGATGCGGAGAGAATATAAAAATATAAAAAACAAGAGAAGACTAAAATCGCATCGTAGTCCCGGAAAGACAAGAAACGTCTGTCGCGGTCTCGCCTGGTGGTCCGGTCGGGTGCCCAACCAAAAGCAGCAAGCAGCCACCGTGTCGTGTTCGTGTGCCCGCCATTCGACGAGTAGGTGATTTCCGCACGTTTCCTAGACTAGAGTCTACCGCGAGACGGTGCTGTGGCCCAAAAGCACCTGGTCCGCGCGCGCCGTTCTCGCGGTAAAGAAAAAGATGAGACGCTCGAAGCACCGGTCCCTCGTGTCCATCCTAGTACCTATCCCCAACAACGACCAGCTAATTATCGTGCTTTAGGTTCTGGTCTCACTCGATTTATGGTGTCATCTAGTTAGTTTTGACCCCTGTTCAATCATTTTGACCGGCCAGCTGCTATGCATAACACTACAACCAAAAGTACTCAAATAAGTGTACACGTAGGACTCGAGATTTGTCCCAAAAAATGTACATCTACATTATCAAGCCAGATAATAAATACAATTAGCTCATCGTAATCACTCTTCCATTTCATCCTCCATTCATCATCCACCAATATTCATTCTCCTCTTTCATTTATATTGTTACAGACTCATAAAAATAGAGAGAGAACTAATTTATCTAATACTCATTCCGATCTAAATTAGTTGACTTAAATTTGTGAAGATATGGATGTAGACAAGTCTAAGTCAACTAAATTGGGTCGGAGGGAGTATATTTTCTGCAGTCGTTTGCGGGCAAAAGCAAAGGGAGTAGCCATACCACGTTACTATACTCTATGTCTCTTGTCTTGCCTAACCCGTAAAATTACGTGCCTGCTTTTTCAACCAATTTCAGTATCAGTCGTCAGATAGAAGCACTAGATTCCAACATGTAGGAGGAGTAATCCATTTGGTCCTCACCATGGATCTCACTACGAAATAATCAAATGTCATATGGGTCATGTGTGTGCGCTCTGTGATTCGTTTCTTTATTCGGTCGACTATAAACAGTACTACTGTACTATATATACTGTATATATACTATGCAGTTTGATCATGGGTCAGCAGTCTGGAACCAGCGTGTTGGTTCGTCGTACCAAAGTTGGGGGTGCCTCCGGGCCCATCCGGTCAGTGGTCGACAGACGGTGCTAAAAAAAATAAAAAAACTGTCGACAGACAAAGCTAGCCAGAGTGGGACGCCGCAGGAACCTGGCTACGGACGCTCCGTGTTGTTTATTCAGCAACTTCCAGAGAGACGCGTCAGATTTCCTCGTCGCAAATGCTTTCGGAGTTACTGCATGTTCGTTCCTACAGCTATTGCCGCTGGACGTACACAATGCACGTGTGCCGCATACGATTTATTTCTCACTTTTCGTCGCTAGTTTATTTCTCTCCCTTCGTCTCTACTAGTAGTAGAGACTTCCTTTTAGAATTAGCTAGGCACCATCGTCTCCAGTTCATCTCACACCGAGACCAACGACTCTGACAACCTATTTCTTATAATGACTATAAGGAAGATGTTAATATTATGTTCTGGGGTATTGTGAAGGCGTAGGAATGAATCCTGGAAGCAAACAGAAAGAATGCAGGAAGCCCTAGGGAAGAAGATCAAGTAAGACTGCTATGAAATTATGTTTTTTTGCCTTTTCGTGATTATGAGCTTCATTTTAAACTCCACAATACTTCAAACTTCTAGTATGTTTCTACCACGGAGAATTCAACAATATATCATTCAAAACTATTGTTTTCAAACTTTGAACTTAATTTGCAAGAAATGGACGAAATGACTTCGGTAAAACATGAATATACATGAAAAAGCACCTGCCACATATGCTCCACGAGGTCATCTCTAAGTTGCTCATGAGACTATATGTCTTCTACCTTTCCGTGGACTACAAGAAATCTCTAGATTCGATCAAGATGCCTCATGGCGTGCACAGGGCCGGCCCTGGGGAGGGTCTGGAGGGGCGGCCGCCCCGGGCCCAGGAAAATGGGGGCCCCCTCCCCAGCTATGGCCTAATATAGGTGTACACATCTCAAGAAAAAATGAGACTGGCATGTAGTATTGGGCCAGATTTGGCCCTTCTCGCTTTCTTGGCACATATGTGCGAGTTTAAAATCACCATTCCCTTACCTTCTAGGCTGGTAGCGACTCACATTACCTCTGTAACTCCTTACTCCTAGATCTAAGTCTGGATCGGAAACAACCAAACCGGAAAGAACTCACCACACCGAGTCCTTGCCCGTTAGCCTTCTCACGACGCCTAGCCGCCAAGGACCCACTCGTCTCGATCATGCCCCTTCTAGTGTTTCGCAAAGACAACCGCTCGTCCAATCCAACCCTGCATCAAAATCGTCCCAATTCTATGTTGATTTGCAAGATAATCCATGCCTAATTCTAGTAATCCCTCCGACCCAAATTAGTTGACCTAGATTTGTCTAGATTCAGTTGTATCTAGATATGATTTAGTATTAGATACATTCATATCTTGATAAATTGGAGTCAATTGGAGGGAATACTGATAAGTAATTGTTTTCTTTTCTCAGTGTGGTAATTGGTAATGTGCCTGAATTCGTTGCTCAGAAAAAGGAGATATGAAGACATTGATATTGATTCCAACGTCTGCATTGACTTTGCTTCTAGAATTTTGATACCTAATTCTAGTACTCCCTCCAAACCAAACTAGTTAACTTAGATTCGTCTAGATTTGATTGTATCTAGACCTGATTTAGTATTAGATACATCTGTATCTTGATAAATTTTGAGTCAACTAATTTAGATCGGAGGGAGTACTTATTAGTAATCTATCTATCTCTACTACTTAAATCTCTACTACTTAAAAAGGAGGAATTTGCTTTGTTTCCTCCGGTCGCGACGTTTCGTCCAACATTTTTTTAGACTGTTTTGCCCTCCCACCAAATCTCTACTCTATTTTTTTCTCTACCTTTTCATCTCGTATTATCTAAAAAATATGAGGGTGTTCCGTTTTCAGCCGGTTCGGCACTACCTTATTCTTTTCGTCGCTCTCCTCATTGTTTGCCCCGCACGCGCAAAATGGGCCAAGCCCAAAGAACCATAGCCCTCAGGCACGACTCCCACATCGCCCCCTTCCGCTGCATCTACCGTTGCCGCCGCGCCGCATGCCGCCACGTGAGCCTGGATGTCGCCACCGCGAGGACCTCCTCTACAGGCTGCTGCCATGAGGTCCGTTTACCCAACTGTATCTCCCCCCCCCCCCCCCCCCCCCCCCGCGTCCCGCTCAATCCCATCCCGATCCCCTCCATGTTTCCTTCATACCCTCCACCGCACGGTTAGTAGCCCTCCCAATTCACTTTCTCCGTTGTCCTCTCAATCTGTCCTGATCCCCTCTTGATTTCCTTCCTGGACGGAGTAGGGGAGGGCGGCGGCGTGCTGAGCAGGGGAGCGCAGCGGAGATGTGGTCGGTGGCCCTATGCTGCCCACGGTGTTCGGGTTTTGAGGTACGAGCTGGTCTCATCCCCACTGAGTCACTCACCTCCATGATTTATTGGTTTTGGTGTTGGGGCACACCACGATACATCCTCCTTCCTCTATACCTCCCAGCGGCTCGTGCACCACACCTGCACTTCCTCAGCGTGGCCGATCCCTCCATGAATCCATCTGGACATGACCATCTTTGCCGCACTATCAATCACACATATTCTCCAGGATAATTGCACAATATTGAGTCACTTGGGATTGTGTACTCGCATGAAAAATAGAGAACATTACCAACCAGTTCACGGAGATAAAATTTGGTTGGTTATTATCTACTATATTTTCAATAATTATTTTCTGATTCATTTTAGATCATTAACACGTGAAGGATACTGAAGCGCCTTGTTCATGGGAGCACTTGCCGGGCGCCGCTGACCTCGACTCATTGGAATCCCACTGAAGGGGCTTCACTTTTCATCGCACGTACGTACCTACAGGATGCTGAAAATAATTGACATCTTTATCATGCGTTTTGTACTAATGGTAAAAATAACATTTCTACTGGTTCTAACATTTTAGAGGGATTTGCTTTTTCCAGAGATAAGTAGGAACCAGTAGACAAAGTAAGGAGACACACGATGGAAGAAATATCATGGTAGAGGTAGCATTGATTCCAGGTGTGAGAGACCTACCTCTTTCATCCATTTTTTTTAAAAATCCCAACTGTTTTGCTAACATATAAAATTTGTGCAGAATCTAGCTCAAACTGGAAAAAAGAATATCTTTATAAGCTATTTTAGTTGTTTGAGAACTTGAGGTAGGAAGCGGGCTCGAGATTAATGGAAAAGATCTAGATGGTTCGGCATCGGGGATGTGACAGGTGATACATGAATTCACCAAACCTTAAAAGAACAATGTTTTGATTGTAACAATGTCTTCTGAGACGGATGCAGGTTGCAGCTTGATCCTCAACCACGCCATAGCTTCCTGTGAAGAGTCTTGACCTCCTTATGCATGTTTGATCTATGACTCATGAGTTGGTGTTCTCTAAATTATTTAATGTTCAGTGAATGATATATCTTTAGGTTTTCAAATTTAGCATGCGTATTAAGATTTGTTTGAACTGTTGTTCAAGTTATCCAGGAGCTGAAAATTAAATCTTGAATTGGTAATCTATTAATGGTTTCCAGGAGATACTGCGAGTTACTAGCCTAACTATCACTTGGGGTTCTTATTTCTAGTAATAAGATAATTTGTTCGTCTACCTTCTAATATTATGTTCAGTTCCATGTATCATGAAATTTTTCAAGCCAATAATATTGCATACTTTCTATGGATATTTTATGACGAATAATTGTGTACCCTATATTGGATTTAAGTCATACACACCTAACGGTTTACTATTATCTACTTCATTTTAATCATTTTGGGTGGTTCTTTTGGGATTTGATATTCTACCTGCTCTTGTGATTTTGTTGACCATGTCACATGTCCAGTCCAAGGTTTGCCGATGCTATTCACACCATTGGGAAGAATATGTGTAAGCCTATGAGTCTTCAAAGGACATACTAAACAATTACTAATTCTGTTTTTTTGAATTGCATAAGCTTACTTCTGTACTAGCTTCTATTTATTATCAGTGCGTAAGAAAAACATTTTAGATCTTGTATGATGCAATTTGCTTCTACTTTGCAGGTTATTGCTTACACTGGGAATGAAGATGCTAACAAGTTTTTCCATGGTGCGAAGATGTCACTGTACCGGATAAAAATAATTGTTGAAATATGCTAGAAAGTCTAGACTCATCAGAAGTAAAATCATAGGAAATAATTGCTGAAATATTCTCATTCCCCGGTAAACACAGATGAAGAGGAGACGGTCTGGCTATGCACTCTATCCCCATCTTGGTTCCTCCTATTCTTGAGTTCATCCTGCAAGTCCGATGACAGCCAATCTAAAGTACTTTGTTGTAGATTTACCTCATGTTTATCAGGAAGTTCAAGTTATTGTCTTTTAGTTGATTATTTTGGAATCAATGCTAAATTGGTTCGCCAACTGGTTTAATTTAAAATCAAATGACTTTAGCCAAAGGTGAATTTTACTATTTTTGCGGAGATCTCTGTGTATTTCCTCCTTTCTGCAATATCTGGGTATATCCAAGATGGCCAAGAGCTTGTCCAGGCGACCAGATAACAGAACAAGGTGCTTATTTTCTCAAATTGCTACGAGGATGAGTCATCAGTTTATTCAGGTTGTGTCTTTCCAGAGCGCCTGTGCGAGCCCCAAGTCGAGACAGAAGTTTGAATTCACCACCAAAGTCAGGCGTTTCTCCAGGGTCGTTACCGTTCTTGTTTCCTACAAGGATGATGTAAGTTATGACCGACTTTTGAAATTTGCTTTGTTTGTCACGCTGACAACATATTAATCAATATTCCGATGCGCTGGAGTTGTTTAATTTATTGCATAATGTATCATCGTTGTTAGTCGATCTTCGTATTAAAAATTGATGTGTATATGTATCTGTAGTGTTTTGCCTAATTTTGAGAATGAGATCTCCCATCCCGTGTCTATGCGTGTAGCAGAAATAATAAAGGTGAGGTATAAATGACATATTTGTTTTTCTCAAATGTTGAATACATGTTTTGTGTCGTATCTATCTTATTTTGTTTTTTTGCCCCTTCCTTTTTTGATTCGTAGCTGATATATTTTCTAATCTCTACTATAATGGGTGTTTGTACCTCACTGATCCAGAAAGATGTGTTTACCTCTTCCATGAACCGGATGGAATTGTATATGTTGGTGGAGGAGCTCGGGATCTCGAATACAAGATCAGATAAATGCTCAGTTGGCAAGAGATGGTTTCTTCCGCGTAACTATGATCTGCTATCAATCTATCCCACTCATTTTCGTGGCGTTGAGGCTATTGATATCGCACGAGGCAACAAAGGGTCGGCCTGGTGCTTCTTTTATCCAGGAGGTTAAGAGGCAGCGATGATACTCTCCTTTTGGATCAAGGACAAGAGCACTAATTCCACTCATGTATGTTTGCATGACCCTCTTTAACTATTTTTAATGGCCATACTCCTGGCCCCTGTTTTCTAATGGTTTGTTGTCTTTCTTGAAATTTCCAGCTACTTCTTTAGCCTTTTGGTATTCACAGTAGATTTGTAGCTAATAGACATACCTATCTATGCTATAGTGAATTTTCCCAACTCAAAAGAATTTGGTCAGAATCACAGGTAGATATTAAAGAACGACTCTTCATTCGAACAGAAGCTAGGATTTTGCTCCTATGAAATATTTGTTTCATGTCTCCCATCAAATATAAGGATGCTTATTTGTTTGCACCTTTAAAAAGCTTAAATATTTATGATGCTTCCGAGTTGTGTGGGTCATCTAGATGACTAGATGAGGTGGGACTCTGATGACTGCATATCAAATTATCTGACTTATAGTAAATTATAGTGTAGGCCTTCTCTCGACTGGAGCGACTAGACAGATTACCAGGTGGAGGCGTTCTCTCGACTAGAGAAACGCCATGTCATGCTGCTGCTTGTGGCAGTGATACTCCTAGCTGGTGTTATTCGCGTCTCTCAATCTCAATCCGGCCACTGCGTTCGAGCTCCATGTCGACGGTATGCTCCGCTCCACTGCCCACTCGCTGCAGGGGAGCTCTGCAAGGTCCAGATTGAATATTTCTCACCGATGATGCAGCAGCTTGAGACATGGGCTCGCACCGCTCCGGTCCCATCTACAACATCTTACTCTCAGACAATTTTGTCCATGGCCAATCTGGTGCCAGCAATTGGGCCTAGGGAAAATATATCGAGGACGCCAAGCTCGTCGACTCTGTCCTCGACATGGTGCGCAAGGAGCCCAAGAACTGCACTTCTTCCAAGGTATTAAACATGATGCCTTGTTCCCTTGTACTCTGATGATTATTTTGCTTACTTATGGACTCCCAAAACCGCGTAAGTCATCTCCACCCTCTTTATGTTTCTAGGATTCTCTTTTCTTTAGAACTGAGCTCAAAGATGCAAATTGTAGCTCGCTTCTCTAGGCTGCCAAGAACCCTAGCGAAGCATCAGACCAACTCCGGGAAGATACTGTGGGGTGAGAAGCACAATTTGCTTGCCTGGTCTACTTCCATAAAAAAATTCATAACAACGTTAGAGACAAGATGGTAATTTTGGTTTCTGAATTTTCCATCTTGCAAGTGCAGTGTTACACCTTTGTTGTGTGGAATATTGGTGCCTCTAATCTTAGTATTGTCTCCTTGTTTCAGATGCGCAATACTCCGTTTCATAAATAATGTTGTCTCTCATTGTCCAGATAAGTGTCAGTACCCTTGATCCTAAAGTTGTTGCTCACTTGCCAACACTAAAAATTGAACATTCGCATGGATTTTGTGCATCAACATTTATTTCATCATGCTCATAAAGATAGAGAAGGATGGAAGATAAATGTTGCTTAATCATCTTTTGGGTGAGTGTGTATGCCAAGAGGCTGGCATTAGCAAATCAGGATATTGTTTATTTTTTTGTTGAGTTTTAGTTTTAGTAGTCGGACCTGGTAGACAATGCTTAATACGCATTGAAATTTCTAATTGTTGAGTTTTAGTTTTAGTAGTCAGACCTTGTCAAATTGTCAAGCATATTCTTCTAAAATTTGCCATTTTGGACTAAAAGTGCATTCCAGGAAACACAATTTGATGGGCGATTTTCTTATTTGCTAAACATATAGCCTTCCTTCTGATATAAATAGAAGAATCATTTTGTGGGTACACCTTATCTGGTTTACTTTTAAGTTAAAATTTTATAAGCATTTTATATAGAAGGGTGTTGCCAGCCTTTCCACTGAGACATGTGTCCTTTCAATTTTTCGGTGCAAGAAAGTGAAGTGTTTGATTGAAATCATCTTATGAAGCATCTGTCTGCCCTACAAAACGAGCAGTGAACGTACAAATGCCACTTATTTGAGGAAAGATACGAGGAATAATGATAGTTTTTTAGGAAAAAATGTTATGTGTATTGCAGGGAATTTTAGTTGAAGTTTTGCATCTACTAATTGTATAATATTTTCTCACTACAAATTGTTTGTGTATAAATAAGAGGGACTATGTGTTCCATTGCACTTTCCATAATTTATTTAGACATCATTTGAGATAACAAAGTTCTTGTTATTGACACACTCGCATGATGAAAGGGTCGGTAATTATCTCATGCAAAGCTGGCTAACATGGTGGGAAATTGCTAGATTTTTAGGCTGTATAAGGAGACTCATTACAGTGTGAAAGGTCAAAAAGAACACAGGTTGGTCCTTGGAGGGTTAGAAAGAGTGACAGAAGTATATCTAAATATTATTTCAGAGATTAAGCTTTTAGCTAATAATGGTAGAGTTTGTAATTTTGTAAAAGTGGACCGTTCGGAAGTTAGGGTTAGTCACTGTCTTGCAAATTTTGCGAGGACGGAGCGGAGAACTTTTGTTTGGCTTGGGTCTGGCCCTGATGTTGTTCTTCAGGAGCTGGAGCGTGAGCTGTTTGTAACCCCGTCTTCTTAATAGGCTTGCGACACCACCCAACAATTATATCACATTTCTCCATATTTTGACGACATAAAGTTTGTAGTTTAATCATTTTTTGAGTTATTTATGTAAATTGTTGTCCGTGGTAACGCACGAGCATTTTACTAGCACTATTAAAAAGATTGGCGTCGTCCGCCACGTCAGATGTTCTGTCTGCCGTTTAAATGACGGTTTTGCCCTCCCACAAATTCCCTTATTACGGAAACTGCCACCGCTAAAAAGATGTTTCGTTTTAGAGACCAAAAACGTGGACTTTTTCTCCTCTCCCCTTCCGTGGTCGGGCGCCGATGCTTCTCCGTGGCACCCTGCTGCCGCCGGATCCCGGTGCTCGCCCCCGTTGACCCACCAAGCGGCCGGCCGACCACTCACCCCATCGCGGCGCCGTCGAACTCCTCGGTCTCCTCGGGCCAGAACTCCCTGGCACACATCTCTCCCCTTTCGTGCCCCCAGATCCGACGACGTGGTGGTGACGGTGGAGGCAGCGGACGGGATCGCCGTCGTTCGACTTTGTCTTCCCCTGATTCGTCACCGCCTCCTGCCGGCGCCGTGACTTCGAGCTCCCGCTGACCCGGGATCCCAACCACCGCCAGGTCGGCAAGCTACAAGCGCGCGGTGGCAGCTCCCGTGAGGTTACCCGCGCATCGCCCCTCGGACCTCCCTGAGCATCGCTGCGAACCTCCCCGAGCGTTGCACTCCGGTCTGCAGCAACTGCATGCGGGTGTGTGCCGGCAACGGCGCCTCCTTTCCCATTCTGTGACGCCGCCGCTGACCAACTCGTGGTCTCGCCAGCCCCAGTTTTCCCCGGCCTCGAAAATTGCCTGGTTGTCCGTTATAGCCTCCAGATCTCATCCGACTCAGAGCTCGACCCCATACATATCTACCCGTTTATCATCTATGCGGCAGCTCCCCCCTATGCGGCATTGCTCGAGCCAAGCTACTGATGCTACTCTCGCTTGCAGCTATCTGTGTGACTCAGGCGTAGGTGTGTCAAAAAAGGTGTAGCAAAAGATGATATTTCGAAGCTGTAGAAGTTGCAGTCAAATGGCAAGAGGACCCGTCAAGGATCAGGTAATAAGCAGTAGCTAGGGTCGGCCTTAAGTTTTTGTCCAAAAATTATGTAATTGATATATTAGTAGTTATCAGAATTGTTCTGAATATTGTGGAGTATTCCATCCAATGGAGTACTTAGTTTTACGTTTTGATAGTGCTTGTGTAGTAATGTGTAACACAAATTCTTAAGCTATGCTGGAATGCGGTACGCCAAGAGTCTGTAGTGAGTGAAGCTCCCTAACCTACACCCTCTAACTTGGGTGACTTCCATCCTTGATGAAAATATTTGCCCCGGGGTGGACGCTGTGGTTATCACTGCTTGAAGCTTATGGACGTCAAGGAACAGCATGCGCCATGGCGAAAAATGCTCACCACGTCAAAGAACAACCTAAGAGCAACTCTAACCGATCCCCTTAAACGGCTTAGAGGACTTTATTTCAGCGGCGAACGGCCAAAGCCACACCTAACCGAAACCCTAAAATCCGTTAGAGGACTATAAATGGGATTCGGCGGACTAAAATCTCACCCTCCCCTCCCAAATATAGCGCCCACCGAGCCGAGGAATAAAATCCCCACCACCCACCGCTTCCTCTCCGGCCGCCGCAAAATCCACCGCCACCATCGCTTCCCCGCCGGATATGGTCGAACCTTCGCACCGCTGCTTCCCACCTCCCATCCGCAGCGCTAGCCGAGGTCACGGCGGCTCGCGGGGCTGTTTCGGCGACCTCCCGCTGACTCCGCCGCCGCATCCCCGCTACCATGGCGTCTGACAGCGGGAGTGGGGGACGTGGGTGGCCGAGATCACCGACCGGAACACCGGTCGGCGCATCTGGCACGAGACCTTCCAGAGTGTGGCGCATGCGGCGTGGAGGCAAACATCGAGAATGTCGGCCTCCACGGCGACAAGTGCGGCCCGCTGAACTTCCCTCTCGGCACCCCGGAGCCGGTGCCGGAGTTCTTCGCGCCGCCCTCCCGCGGTCACGTGGCCCGGATTACGAGGGAGGACCGTGAGGCGTGGGAGCGCCTCAAGGCGGAGAGAGAGGACGAGCGGCGGATGGCCGAGCTCCGGCGGCTGAATCCGGAGCTCGTGGCAGAGGAGGAGGCGTCGTTCGCCAAGTTCGCGGCCAAGAAAGCGGCCCTAGCCGCGGCCTCTTCGTGCTCGGCTCCGACCCCAGCCGCGGTCATCTCGCTGGACAGCGACGAGGACACCAACGAGGAGATCGAGCGTTGGCTCGGGCCCAACCGCGGGTGAAGCCGCGGCGGCGAGCTCAACGGCGGCCTCCCCGATGACGGGGTTCAAATTAGTCCGCGTTTAGTTAAATTTATGTATTGTTTTAGTTTTATCTATGAACTATGTATGAAATCTTTCGAAGTCGTGATGAAAACGGTTTGAATTAGTATGAAATCATTTGAAAAATGTCAAATTCGGTGCAAATTCAAGTTAAAATCTATTATAGTCCTCTAAATTAAAGGGGATCCAATCTGGCGGCCACCGTTTAGAGGACTTAAAATTTAAGTCCGTTGTTTTCTCTAGCTGAAAGTCCTCTAAAATAAAGGGTTCGGTTAGAGTTGCTCTAACCTGCTCCAGGGTGGAGGCTGCCGCCTGATGGCTCGCTCCTCCCCCTCCATCACGTCATCTACTTTGCCCCTCTCCGCCCGGTGGCCACCCCACGCCCACTGCTCCTCGTTGTGTCTTCTCAACAAAAAACTGAAGCACATCGCCTAGACGCTTCCATCCACTGTGGGAGCCTCTGTTAGCGCGTCTATGTTGCTAGAGAGTAGAGTATAGGTAGTCCAGCCACCGAGTCTTTCTTTTCTGATTTGTAACATCGTTCAATGTTGCTTCAGTTTTGAATCTGAATTACGAAGTGCAGTAGCCTTACAGTTAATATTACTGAACTATTGTACTGAAAGATATCAAGTTGAGGTGATGCCATTTGATCAAGGAGTAAAGATTTAGAGTAGTATTGTAGCTGCCTTTCAAGCAATTGGAATCCTGTAGGAGCCACTTCTGTATTGCTCACTGTCCACTTCTTTATTGCTTGGGGAAAATCACTAAAAGGTTTTGATGTTATCCCGCTCTCGAGTTTCAGTATGAATTTGCTAAAGTTTTAAAGCTGCTGTTGTAATATGCATTCATGAAAAAAAAATCCACCACATGGCCTATATTTTAGAAATAGCATTTTTTTTTATCATGACCAGTAACACTTTCTTATATTCATTCTACATCATATATATGAGAAGGATGCGAAGTTTTCAGTTAAGAAAAAATTGGAATAAACTTTCCTATTTAAACCTTTTTTCAGCACATGAGAAGGTAAGGTGAAATATTATGATCATGTGTATGTGGATAAGTGTTATATTGTTTTGTTAGTTACAATAAAATCAATAAATAAAATTTTATAGAATTTGGACGATGTGAATTGGAGAGCCCATTGACACTTTATTGGTAACCAAAGAGGCAATATTTTAGTTGTTCCAATGCATGGGATTGCGCAAAGAAAATATGTTTGCGGTACATTCTACATAATAAAAGTACATCTAGGGTGGCTTGAAGAACAATTGGTCGTGTGGTTGATAAACTAACAGACCGTGGCAAAGCACGGACATTCAACTAGTTGTTTTCTATTTTCAGTGTGGTTAATTGGTAATGTGCCTGAATCCGGTGCTCAGAAAAGGAAAAAATGGGTAATTTACAGAGAGATTGATATTGATTCCAACGTCGTTGCTGACTTTGCTTCTAGAAATGAATAGAGAAAATTTTAAGGTAAAAATTCAACATAGTTATTTTTGTTTGAATATTGCTACTTATAGGCTTCAAGTATTTATTTTTCATGATTTCATACATGTGGATTCAAAAAAAAGTTATACTAAGGGGCCCAAAAATTTGGTTTCGCACCGGGACCTCCAAATTTTAGGACCGACCTTGGGCGTGCATAGTGTTGCCACATAACCATGCTCACAGTTCGCATCTTGACCTTGGTCCATCCTCTATGGTCATATTGTGCATGATCACATGTGCCATTACAAAGCGTCGTTTGATCCCATAACAAAGCAGAGCCAAGCACACTTGCAAACTATGCTCGAAACACCCCAAGAGCTCAAGCATTGTCCTTTCTCACTGCTTACTAAGCCTTGGCAAAGTCTCTCTTGTTACCGTGGGGATGTGATATTGCCTAAATAAACGAGTCTACAACTCTCTATCATACCTAACAACGGGAAATAACGAGAGAATAGTTTTCTTGTGCGGGGATGAGACTGGCTGCTGCTTAAATAAAACGAGAATGAGAATCAATTTCTGATCCACCTAGTAGTAAAAAATTCCTTACTGTTAGGGTGAAAAAAACATGTAAAAACATTCTAAACAAGTAGACACACAAATACGTGAAAATTGATGAAAGCAATAAATCGTTCTCGCTAGCTTAGATAAATCTCAAATTAGGGTGTTGTAAATTTAGTGTTAGCTACCTAACTTGGTGTAAATAGAAATATGATGCTAGTTATTCATAGACCGTAAACAATTTTATGTTTCCCTGAATTTAACATGTTTTTACACATAATTTGTAAGCACAAGTTCTTGGATCCTAGAGATACTTTTTTTTAGATAAAGAGATACGATTTTTGTGTGAATTTTAGATACCCGCAAAAAATATAATAGTCCCTCTGTTTCATAATACTCCCTCCGTCCCAAAATAGTATAGCAGATTTGTTAGAATTTGGATGAATCTAGAAACTATTTAGTATATAGATTGATTCAAATTTTGACAAATCTCCGATATCTATTTTAAGACAGAGAGAGTATAAGATATTTTAGCTTTGTGAAAGGAGTGTATATAGACCTTTTTAGTATGTAGTATCAGAGTGAATGGTCTAATACCCTCGATTCACATAGCTAAAGTATCTTATATTATGAAATGGAGGGAGTAACTCCTAAATCAGCTCTGAAATTACGTAGCCATTCTTCTTATTATTATTATGAAATGGAGGGAGTACTATAAGAAAACAAGAGAAGCCTAAAATCACATCTTAGTCCCGGAAAGATAGAAACATCTCTCGCGGTCTCGCCTGGTGGTCCGGTCGGGTATCCGGAAGACTCTTTGATTTGTTATGAAGTAGGCTGGTCACAGTGGGGAGTATCATACACTAGTATCATGCACATGATATTAATACTTATATGATAGCACATCTATAATGCATACTATTGTATACTAGTATCATAATATAGCATTAATTATTATTTTGTAGAATCTCAATGCAAACTTACGTACAAGATTCATTTGCTATTAATGTTTTTAGATCTATGTGTGTGTTTTTTTGCGAAATTCCATCAATCTATTAATAATCATCAAAAGAGACCTAAAAGTAATAAAAATTACAAATAGGTCACTAGACCACCTTGCGACGACTACAAAGACTAGCGTGAGCCGAAGGAGCGCCGCCGTCCTCGCCCCTCCATCACCGGAGCCGGGCAAAACTTGTTGTAGTAGAACTTATTATAATAGACAGACGGGAAGTCGTCGTGCTAAGGTCACAAAGGACCAGCACACTAGAGCAGCAACCATCGCCAATGATGACATCCGTAGATCGGAGGAGACTGACCTGAAAACAAACCGATGAACATGACAACGGACAGAATCTCAGTAGATCCGTCGGACAAACGACTCCACGCGCCCTTCATCGGCGCTAGATGCACCATTGGAGCAAGGATAGAGTGAGGAAGATCTTATTCTGACTTTAGGACGTAGCTGTCGCATCAACATCCCGAAGAAGACACGAGAGGCCGTGGTCCGCCACACCTCCAAGGCCCTAGAGCCAACGGAGACGAAGCGGACCGGCGACGTCGCCGGTGAGGGGTGCGGAACCCTAGGTGGGTTTTCTCTCCTGTCGCCTCTCCTGGCGGCGGCGTGCGTTTTGGTTCGTTTCTAGATCTATATGTTATGGGACCGTATCATAGCTTGATACCACTACCATCTCTATCATTATTAATCACAGTGCCACATCATCTTTTTGATGACATGAATTGCATGATACTCCCTTCGTTCAGAAATATAAGATGTTTTAGCTTTGTGAATTGAATGTATCTAAACTTCTTTTAGTGTAATGTATCTAGACGTCTTTTAGTGTATAAGTTTTTAGAGGTTCGAAACGAATCTATACACTACGTCTAGATACATTAAATTTATAAAACTAAAATATTTTATATTTCTGAACTGAGGGAGTACTTGCTAATATAATACTCCCGTAGGAGTAGCCGTAAATCAATGAAGTGTTGTGTTAAAAAAAGAGTAAATTACGCAGAACCACACATTCAGATCAAGTTATAACAGTTTGCCCCAACTTTTAGGGAAACTTTCAAAATACCACACCTTTTGAGCTAACCAGCAACGACTCATCAGAACTCACGTCCGATCCCAACTTGCGAGGCCAGCGTGGCGTACATGATTGCCACCGTGGACCACGTCTCACCGATCGATCGCCTGTGCAGTTCGTTCTAGCGTCGCGCGCCCGCGCCTCCCCTTTGCTTCCCATCTTCGGCGATTGGGTGACGTCCATGCCGATGGCCGGCACTCTGTTGGCGGCGCACAGGCATGCTATGGACTAGAGCTTGAACGGATCAGGCATCGAGTAAGTCCCCGTCTCCCTCTCGCCATGATGCAAGATCCTGTAGGTTTGGGGATTAAGTCTAGCAGAAAAGGAAGGAGTGAGGGTTTTGAGTGTGATCCGGTGATCGACATGTATTTCTCGCACGATTGCTCTCTATTTACGATTAGCGGTGGGGGAGAGGCAGCAGCTCAGAGGTGATGTAGCGATGACGAGCTAGGCGGAGCAGACCGGAGGCGGAGGGGCGTACACGGACCAGAGGTATAGGGGTGACGGCGGCTCAGCGGTGGGGGAGAGACGGCGGCGACGACGGAGGGACGAACGCGGACCAGAGGTATAGGGAAGATGGCGGCTCAGCTGTGGGACCAGAGGCCGCGGCAGCGCTGACGGAGAGGAGCGACCTTGCTGCGAACTGATGGCCTGGCCATGCGCCACGCTGGCCTAGCTTTGCACCACGTTGTCATGTCAGATTTGGACTAAAATGGTTTTTTAGATGAGTGACGCTGCTTAGCTCAAAACCTGTGGTATTTTAAAAGTTTACTTAAAAGTTGGAGCAAACTATTATAAGTTAATCTGAATGTATGGTTCTGCGTAATTTACTTAAAAAAAAGCAAGCCACCACCGTATCGTGTTCGTGTGCCCGCCATTCGACGAGTAGGTGATTTCCGCACGTTTCCTACTACTAGAGTCTACCGCGAGACGGTGCTGTCGCCCAAAAGCACCAGGTCCGCGCGCGCCGTTGTCGCGGCAAAGAAAAAGATGCGACGCTCGAAGCACCGGTCCCTCGTGCTACGAGACCAGGTCAGATCCTCTCCTATACCTGGCACATGTTCGTGTTTTAAATTTTTCAGTTTTTTATTTATCTATTAATTAGTTTTTTTTTTCTAGTTATTATACATGGAGGTGGGTCACTCCTTCAGGAATATATACCGTGTCTCATATGATTTTTAAACTAATTATTTGCTTTAGGTCCTGGTCTCACTCGATTTATGCTGTCACCTAGCAATTAGTTTGACCCCTGATCACAATAATCATTTTGACCGGCCAGCTATTACTTTTAAACACTTAAAAAAAGTACGCATAACATTTTACTATACTTTAGGTCTTGTCTTGCCTAACCTGTAAATTATGTGCCTTCTTTTTCAAACAATTTTAGTGTCAGTCGTCGGAAAGAAGCACTGGATTCCAACATGTAGGAGTAATCAATTTGGTCCTCACCATTATTTTTGAAAGTGGGGTGGGGTCTAGAAGATCCCAGTGCTTCATTCAAAAACGTGGCAGATTCAAATTACAAAGAGGCCATTTACAATATTCGCCTAGCTAAACCAGTGATCTATAGATAAGGTCTCAAGTTTTATGAAAAACACCCTAGCACAAACATTAAAAAAATAATCAGGTGCTTGGACGTCTCTGCCACGACTCGCCGGTGACCTCTAGGCGTTGCCGACCCCCGAGATCAGAGAGAAGATGCTTGACCGTTCTCATCCGACGAAGATCACTGCCACCGGCCACCTCTCAATCTCCGGGGACAATCAGAGGTGTCGAGCTCGGGCACAAGATCGGGAAGGCCTTCTCGATGGAGGTTGAATAAGTTGGGCCGCCATTCCGGCCGAGGTCACGGCGATGTCGATCCCGCCCGCGTGATGTGCTCGTTGAAGCAGATAAGGCCACCGAAGCCCTCGCAGCTCCGTGCCACCATCTCCTTCCTCCCCTAACCACCATGGTCGGCTAGGAGGTTGGAGGGCACACGAAAACCTTGAAGACGCCAGTGGACGTGTTGAAGATAGAAGAGGGGGCTGGCTGCTCGCCACGCCATCGCCATTTCCAACCCCTCGCCTCCACTGCCGGTCAAAAGAGGATGAAGCAACGAAGAACACGAGACAAACCACCGCTCGGCGTCGTGCACACGCACCACAATAGCACCACCCTCGCCACCTCCATACCCGCACCACACCCAGGTCCCCTTCTCTTTCCCCTCTGCACCACGGACGTCTAGAGAGAGATTGAGGAGCGCTAGAGCAAAACGGGCAAGGGGGAGGCAAGCAAACTTATTTGCAGATGCGGTGGCCATCCCCATTGCCGACCGCTCAAATCAGAGGGGTAGGAACACGAAGAGGAGGAGCCCTAGAGGTTGGCCTGGTTGCGATGACCAGCAGCTCCGCATCCGGGCACACGGCCTACTACCGGCACAAGGCCACTACCACTACCACTAGGAGACCTACAACTAAGCTGCATACCTCCTCACCCCATCCCCTCCCGCTGGCGAGGCCGCCGGGGGAGGAGCCATGGATGCCTGTCCGACTCACAAAGCGGTGGAGTGCATCTAGAATCGTGCGGGTGTTGTACGAGCCACTCGATGGTGTCCCCAGAATCATTAACATTTGGTCCTCACCATGGATCTCACTACGAAATAATCTAATTCCATATGGGCCATGTGTGTGCTCTATGGTACTTTATTCGGCCGACTAAACATACAATATGCAGTTTGATGGGTCAGCAACTAGCATGTCTTTTTTAAAGGGGACGGTCCCAAAGAACTGAGAGAATGCATTCATTCATTCAATGGTGTCTTACAATACACAGAAATGGACCTCAGAAAAAATAAAGATTACACATAAGCCCATACACATTACACTAAGGTCCTTAGAAGAAATCGTGAAAACGCAATCGAGGACACAAGCTCCTTATGCCCCGCAACGAGCGCTTCCGCAGTCACCCTCACTATTGTCATGGACGAAACCACTTGGGACGGAGAGGAGGGAGCCATATTGAAGGATGCGAGCAAGCCTCTGTAGTGGCAACATGGCCTAGAGGTTGAAGAAGATCCTGAAATGCCGGTTGAAGCACACCGTCACTGGCACCAGAGATGGGAGTGGTTGCCCTTCAGCCTGAAAAGTCGGCACAGGGACGGCGGCCTGCCATTATAGAGGTGTCGAGGAGGAACTCCCCTCAGATAGGAGCAGCTGGCCAACAGCTGTTGAAGTCAACGGCGAAAGAGCCATCATGATTTTTCTCCTCATGGACACATCCCCTACGCCCCAACTTTATTGGCCTCCGGATTTGGACAGAACAGGGCCGCTGCACTCCATCCCCTCACCCCCACGACCAGCTAGGGGAAGGGAAGCAACACCAACCATGTCGATCCGCCGAGCCAGCCACCAAGAAACCGCATTATAGCAAGCCTCGGCAGCCTGCACCCTCCCCTCATCCCCACGACTGTCCAGGTGAAGGGTAGCAGCCGCATCAGAGCCAACCACTAAGCAACCGCATCAGAGCAAGCCTCGGCATCCTGCAACCTCCCTGATGGCCCAAAATATATCGAGCTCGTTGGGGAACCCCAAGAGGAAGGTATGATGAGCAAAACAACAAGTTTTCCCTCAGTACGAAACCAAGGTTATCAATCCAGTAGGAGCAAGGAAACACCCCAAAGGTGTTGCTAGCTGAGCCTTGGCAGGGCGCACTACCAGTGCAAGTAGCAACGTGGAGACCTGCACAACACAACCACAGAACTTTGTCCCCAACTTGCGATGAGGTTGTCAATCTCACTGGTTTTGCTGAAAACAAAGGATTAAACGTATCGAATGGAAGGAAGTAATAGTTTGCAGAAAGTAAACACAAAGCAGTAAACAATTGATTGTAGATTGATTGTAAAAGAAAGGACCGGGGTCCATAGTTCACTAGAGGTGGCTCTCCTTAAGATAGATAACATGTTGGGTGAACAAATTACAGCGGGGCAATTGACAAACATCGAGAAAGCATACAAGCATATACTACTCATCTTGACTCCTTTGAGATTCGATTGGGCATTACAACATTATACATAGACTGCCATCCAACTGCATCTATGACTAATAATCCACCTTCAGGTTATCATCCGAACCCCCTCCAGTATTAAGTTGCAAGCAACGGATAATTGCATTATGAATTGCGTGTAAAGTAAACAATACGATTGTTCTATGAACAAAGGATTGTTGTTTTCTCCCTAGTAGAAACAACACATCTAGCACGTTAGAGATTTCTGTCACTTCCCCAGATTACCAGAGGCATGAACCCACTATCGAGCATAAATACTAACTCTTGGAGTTGCTAGCATCTACTTGGCCAAGATAGCTACTAACAACAGAAAGCATGCAAGATCACAAATAACAAAGACATGATAGAATCAATAATCAATCTGAAATAGCATCTCAATATCCATCGGATCCCCGCAAACACAACAGGCAGAATTACAAATAAATGATATAGATCATGAATGGAGCTCACAAGATCTAAACATGATAGCACAAAGGAGGAGAACCAGCAATCTAGCTACTACATGGACCCGTAGTCCAGAGATGAACTACTCACGCATCACACCGGAGGCTTGCATGATGATGAAGAAGGCCTCCAGGGTGAATTCCCCTCTCCGATAGGGTTCCGCGAAGAGCTTCAGATCCCTCCCAATCTAGGGATGGAGACGACGGTGGCTATAGACTCTTTCGTGGAATTTTGATCGGGTACTTAGGGTTTCCATATCAGAGGCAATATATAGGCGGAAGGAAAGATCGAGGGGGTGCCTGAGCTGGGCACACCACCCCCTGGCATGGCTAGCCCTGGCCTGCGCAGCTAGCCCTGGCCTGCGCGGCCAGGTGGTGTGGCCGCCCCCTGGCGCCTCTCCGTCTCGTATTCTGGCTCTGTGTGTCCCTCGGTAAAATAATGACTTCCGCTTTTGTCCCATCCAATTCCGAGAATATTCATTTTCTGACTTTCCTGGAACCAAAAATAGCAGAAAACAGGCAACTGGCACTGTGGCTCTTGTTAATAGGTTAGTCCAAGAAATCATATGAAAAGTACTCCAAAGTGTGGACAAAACACAAGAAAGTAGATAAAACCAAACATGGAACATCAAAAATTATAGATACATTTGCAATGTATCAACATCCCCAAGCTTAACTCCTGCTCGTCCTCGAGTAGGTAAGTGATAAAAAGAAAGAATAATTTTTGAGGTGACATGCACCATCATAAACTTGATCAAAGTATTTGTAAAACATTCAAAGTTGGGATCATAGTACTTCAATCATAACATGAAAGACAAAGTTCTAGCAATAAGACAAAGAAACTATGTTGCAACATGAAAAGGCACAAACAAAAGATTCATGAATAACAATGCTTTGCAAGACGTTTGTTTGTTTCACATAAAGAAAACATAGCATAGTAGTATTCAGCTTGTCCCTCATAGAGTAGCAAATATAAATGCATAGGACACCTTCAAAGTTCATAAGAGTGACTAGATACAAATAGTTTAAAACAAGCAATATCAAAGTATGCATCAATCAACAAGTCTTGGGACAATGCACATAGAACTAAGAATGGCCACTATGCTCTCAGAGTAGGTGCATAAAGATAGAAGGCGGAGACTCGATATATAAGTGGAAGAAAGGCCTTCATAGAAGGAAGTAGAGATTCAAGTTTCATAAAGATCTTCCACTACTTAATAGCTTTCAGCTCTCATTGCCCCTATCATAAGCATCTTGAAGTGATTAAGGTTAAAGTGAACAAACTATGGTGTATATGCTTAATGAAGTATAAGTTGGAAATCTCATGTCCCTTGAACACGAGGGCCGCTCCTCATGCTACTCAAGTTTAGTCACCGGTAAGTTCTTGTCATCGTAAGTACATGTGTATCATAGAGAACCGCCAACGGGGTACCCCTTGCCCGATGATACGGAAGAATCCCCAAATCAAAATGACAAGGCAAGCAGACAACGAGCATCTCAGCAATCTTCTTTTTTACCATGGGAATATGGTGCTTTTTTCTCTCTTTCCTCTTTTCATAATCTCTTTTTGTTTCTTTTTTTTCTCAATATCTGACTCTTTTTTTATAAGAAGAATGCGTCATAGGCAGCTCATTATGGTTACGCTGCAGGTTTCCACCATGTCAGCATGGATTAGACCAGCGGCTCAGGTGTTTCTCTAACACATATACATAACTCCATGGACTTACAAGCTCCCCTTTCATTTCACACCGACGACATCCATAGACAAAAGAACATCATATCAACTAGGTACAAAGTACAAGTGCAATGTTGAAAGCGTTCCCCATGACAACATGGTTCTGCTAATCCCCAACAAATAAGTGCAAGCATATACAACATAGACGACACAATGGTTCAAGTTTATTAAGGGAAAGAAAATTAAAGTGTGCCATCAAGTTCGTGAGAGCTTTAATCACTAGTTTTCTCATAACAAGTTTAATTCGGAAGGTAAACAAAGGCATGAATATACTTGGAATAGCATATGCTAGTAGGTAGGTATGGTGGACTCTTTGGAATAACTTGGTTTAAGGAGTTGTATGCATGAGTGGAACTCATACTTGGTTGTGGAGGCTAGCAAAAGACTGGGAGCGAGAAACTAAGAGAGAAATAATTGCCATAATCATGCAGAGCGACAAAACATCATTGATCAAAGCATAAAGTGATACTACAAGTTGAAAACTAAAGAATCATCAAGGCTATGGTGACTTGGGATAGTCATATCATGGTGTGAGCATGTGCCAAGTCAACCCAAATAAAGCATCAAAGGAGAATACCACAATACTATACTTTAATATGCTAAAACAACGCATGATTCATCCAAGGCACATTAAGCAATCTAAATTGTTCATAACAAGTCATGCTACAACAAAGAATACTAAGCATAAAGCTGAAACAATATCAAGCATGGCATGACAAAGCATAGGCCGCAGTCAAAAACAAACTCTTTTTGCCACTTAAACATGAACTTTCCTACTCTTTTCCAATCCAAACCAAACTATTTGAAAACCAATGTATGAAAGAGGGGGTCCAACCAATTTATTCAGAAAACTAAGAAAACAAAGCAAACTAAAAAACAAAACTAAAACAAAAAAGAAGACGCTCCAAGAACAACACAACTGTGCATGCAACAATAAAAATGAAGCGTTTGGAAGAAACCTGGGATTTTTATTGATGAAGGGGATGCCTTGGGCATCCCCAAGCTTTGACGCTTGTACTTCTTGGATATTTATCGGGGTGACACGTGTTGCATCCCCAAGCTTGAGCTTTAGACCATCCTTCATCTCATTACTCATTCCTTCCATACACCTGAAATTTTTCCTTCATACAAAACTTCACACAATCTTTATTAGCAACATTAGTGCACTCAAGATAATAAGTCTTTAGGTTCCATTCTAACACCAATAAAACTTACATTAAAACACATGCTACTGTAGCACTTCCCTCAAAAATCTCAATTCCCCAAAATAACTCAAAAAGGAACCAACAAGAAGCAAATGCAGAAAATGCCAAAAATCTGTAAAAACAGACCAGCAGGTAAAGACGAATTGTTTCGAAAACCTTCTATTGCTCAAATCAAAAAGTGTTGAACTAACGAAAGTTAGATAACAACCTGGGGAAGAATCACAAAAATTCACGCCTCAAAAGGACGTACAGAGATTTTACACGAATTTGTACGGTGAAGCACATAAATCTGTTTCGGGACAACAACTTTCCCAATCATTACTTCTCTCTCATTAGAGGTTACTCTTGGCACAAAAAGCAAATAAAAAGGATAAGGAGCGGTTATTACTGAAGTAATAACTTCCAAGACTCATCTAAAACTTTTGGGTTATCTCCCAATAAGTACTTTTCTTTAACGCCTTTAAGTTAGGCATAAGAAGCAAGAAAAAAAATCAAATATTCTCAAATGAAGAAGCATTAAGATTAATACCAGAAATATCTTCAACAAGGCAAGGTATATCATCCAAATAAGTTCTAGAGGATCCTCTCTCAATACTCTTAGGTTCACTATTTTCATCAAAAGGGTTTTCAGGAACAATCCAATCAAGATTCTTTTCTATGGCTTCATGCATTGCTACTAGTTTAAAGAGTATTGGTATCTTAGTTTCCTCCCCATTAGGTTCAGTTTGTTCATATTTTCTCGTGTACCAATAACATCTACACATGAGCCTAGCATATTGAAACATTCAAAGACTTTTCTAGCTTCCTTGGCAACATCATATAATTCCTTAAGCAAAGTTTCTAGATTAAAATCCCTCTTTTCAGGGTCCTCAATTTCTTTAAGTTTAAGAAACATTAGTTGCATTAAGGGGTTAAGGTTAACAAAGCTAGCTTCCAACATGTGAACTAAGGAAGCTGCAGCAATCTCATAGTTTGGAGCAAGTTCTGCAAGGGATCTATCCTCAATATCCTCATGCTTACTAACATGATTAAATAATTCTTCAATATTATCTTTCCCAATTATAGAGCCACTACCTATTGAAAGGTCTTTCAGGGTAAACTTGGGGATCAACATGGTAAGCTAAGAAAAAGGTAGCAACTATAGGAGACTTAATTTTTGTGTGTTTTTAATAAAGAAAGCAAACTTGTAAAACTAAGTTTTTTTGTGTTTTTGATAAAGAAACAAGCAAACAAAGCAAAAGTAAACTAAGCAAAACAAAAATAACAGAGTAAAGAGATTGGTTATGAGGGACTCCCCTTGTGAAGATGTCCTTGACTCCCCGGCAATGGCGCCAGAAAATATGCTTGATGGCCCAAAATACATCGAGCTCGTTGGGGAACCCCAAGAGGAAGGTATGATGGGCACATCAGAAAGTTTTCCCGTAATACAAAACCAAGGTTATCAATCCAGTAGGAGCAAGGAAACACGCCAAAGGTGTTGCTAGCTGAGCCTTGGCAGGGCGCACTACCGGTACTAGTAGCAACGTGGAGACCTACACAACACAACCACAGAACTTTGTCCCCAACTTGCGATGAGGTTGTCAATCTCACCGGTTTTGCTGAAAACAAAGGATTAAACGTATAGAATGGAAGGAAGTAATAGTTTGCAGCAGTAAACACAAAGCAGGAAACAATTGATTGTAGATTGATTGTAAAAGAAAGGACCGGGGTCCATAGTTCACTAGAGGTGGCTCTCCTTAAGATAGATAACATGTTGGGTGAACAAATTACAGCGAGGCAATTGGCAAACATCGAGAAAGCATACAAGCATATACTACTCATCTTGACTCCTTTGAGATCCGATTGGGCATTACAACATTATACATAGACCGCCGTCCAACTGCATCTATAACTAATAATCCACCTTCAGGTTATCATCCGAACCCCCTCCAGTATTAAGTTGCAAGAAACGGATAATTGCATTACGAATTGCGTGTAAAGTAAACAATACGATTATTCTATGAACAAAGGATTGTTGTTTTCTCCCTAGTAGAAACAACACATCTAGTACGTTAGAGATTTCTGTCACTTCCCCCAGATTACCAGAGGCATGAACCCACTATCGAGCATAAATACTAACTCTTGGAGTTGCTAGCATCTACTTGGCCAAGATAGCTACTAACAACAGAAAGCATGCAAGATCACAAATAACAAAGACATGATAGAATCAATAATCAATCTGAAATAGCATCTCAATATCCATCGGATCCCCACAAACACAATATGCAGAATTACAAATAGATGATCTTGATCATGAACGGAGCCAGAAGATCTAAACATGATAACACAAAGGAGGAGAACCAGCCATCTTGCTACTACCTGGACCCGTAGTCCAGAGATGAACTACTCACGCATCACACCGGAGGCTTGCATGATGATGATGAAGGTCTCCAGGGTGAATTCTCCTCTCCGGCAAGGTGACGGGAAGAGCTTCAGATCCCTCCTGATCTAGGGATGGAGACGACGGCGGCTATAGACTCTTTCGTGGAATTTTGATCGGGTACTTAGGGTTTCCGTATTAGAGGCAATATATAGGCAGAAGGAGAGGCCGAGGGGGTGCCTGGGCTAGCCACACCACCCCTTGGCATGGCCAGGCCTGGCCCGCGCGGCCAGGTGGTTTGGCCGCCCCCTGGCGCCTCTCCGTCTCGTATTCTGGGTCCGCGTGTCCCTCAGTAAAATAATGACTTTGGCTTTTGTCCCGTCCAATTCCGAGAATATTCATTTTCTGACTTTCCTGAAACCAAAAACAGCAGAAAACAGGCAGCTGGCACTGTGGCTCTTGTTAATAGGTTAGTCCAAGAAATCATATCAAAAGTACTCCAAAGTGTGGAAAAAACACAAGAAAGTAGATAAAACCAAGCATGGAACATCAAAAATTATAGATACATTTGCAATGTATCACTCCCCTCGCCCCCACGGCCGGTGTGAAGGTGCCCACCAATGACTCTGCTCCACCACCGGAGATGGTGACCACCACTAGTTTTATTGGGAATAGCGGCACCCCACTCATGAGCCAACAATTCCAACCAGAGGAATATGGAGAGAAGGAGGAACCCTATAGATGAAATCCAACTAGGGGGACCTCGTCTTCCTCTTCGATCTATGGGAAACTCCACAATGGAAGTGCACACATGCATCACGCTAGGACAATGACCTAAGCTACTGCTATACAAGTGGGGGCCCTTGTTGATTTTGGTGGAACGATGCGTACCCTCTTGGGCCATCGGTTGCATGTTAAATAGGCAGGGAAAAGCCCCCTGAGTAGCCATACAAGGGAGGTACATGTACGTTCAGAGTACTACTCCATACACCATACACGTACAAGTTTACATACTCTAACACCCCCTTAATCTAAATCACAGGAAGAGCCTTTGTGAATCCATCAGCAATATGATCCTTTGTTTAGATGAACCTAATATCAAGACGGTTGTTTGCAACTCGTTCATGAACAAAATGATAATCTATCTCAATGTGCTTGGTACGGGCATTAAAAACTGGATTAGCTAACAGAAAAGTAGCACCCAGATTATCACACCATAAGCAAGGCTTCTCACGAAGCTGAATACCAAGTTCGGTAAGCAGTGCTTGAATCCATATTAATTCTGTAGTGGCATTGTCCAAGTCTTTGTACTCAGCCTTAGTGTTGAAGAGAGACACAATGACCTGTTTTCGAGCACTCCAAGGGACCAAGTTTGGACCTATAAAAATAGCAAAACCTCCTATGGAACGCCTATCCTCAAGGCAACTTGCCCAATCTGCATCCGAAAAAAGCACTAAGAAGTGTAGATGGTGACTTTCTGAAGGTTATACCAAGCTATGATGTATCTTTAACATAGCGAAGAATGTGTTTAGCAGCTATCCAATGAGAAGTAGTAGGAGCATGAAGGTATTGATATACCTTATTAACATAGAAATACAGGTCTGGGCGAGTAAGAGTAAGGTACTAGAGAGCACCACCAATGCTTCTATACTGGGAACTATCCTCAGGGCCAAGGGCAGTACCTTCATGGAGAGAGAGATGCTCGGATGGCGATAGTGGTGTGGGTGCAGCCTTGCACTCAAGCATGCCAACTTTGGCAAGAATATCACATGCTTATTTTTCTTGTGTGAGGAGCAAACCTCCTGATGTCCTTGTCACTTCAATACCAAGGAAGTAGTGAAGATCTCCCAAATCTTATATGGAAAAATAGGCATTGAGATCCTTGAGCAAAACTGAGATTGCATGATTTGAAGAACTGGTTACAATAATGTCATCAACATAAATCAAGACAAAAATAGTAACACCAGATTTATCATAGAGGAACAAAGAAGTGTCATCTTTGGATGGAAGAAACCCAAAATCCTAGAGTTTTGCACTCAATCGAGAATACCACGCACGAGGAGCCTGTTTTAGTTCATAAAGAGCCTTATCAAGCCTTCAAATGTTATGAGGAGCATCAAGATGTTCAAAACCAGGTGGTTGTTTTATATAGACTTCCTCCTCTAGAACACCATGAAAAAACGCGTTCTTGACATGTAGCTGTCGAAGACACCAACCACGAGAGAAAGAAATAGAAAGAACAATTCTGATAGTGGCTATTTTGACAACTAGGATGAAAGTGTCTTCATAAGAAATGCCATACATTTTCTTGAATCCTTTTGCAACTAACTGTGCCTTATCTCTATTCAATCATCTATTCCACGAAGTAAGGTTTTCAGGTTTGAGAATTTCTGGATTAACCACCTAGAATTCATAGAAATTGTGGCATCAGCTTGGCAAATTCTAGTTAGAAGTAATAATGCAACTGTAGCTTTAAAGTGCAAGCTAAAGAATACTAGAAGAGCTCTTAAAAGATGGAGTAAGTCTATTTCTAAGCTATCCTTACTCATTAAGAATTTTTAGAGGTTTTACAACAGATAGATATGCTAGAACAACTCAGACAGCTTTCCAGACCTGAATGGAACTTCATAAAGATTTTTAGAAATCATATCTCTAGGCTGCTCTCTTATAAACAACAATATTAGAAAAAAAGATGTATGGAAAGATGGATAAAATATGGGGACGAAAATACAAAGTTTTTTCATAGAGTTGCAACAAAAAGACATAGAAAAAAATGCAATTGCAGTCATTTCTAACTCAGCTGGAGATCTTATAAATGACCATGATGGAAAGGCACGGCTACTATTTGAAGCTTACAAACAGAGGTTGGGATTACAATGATGAATATCACATTTTCAGTCCACCTACTATTGAGGAGAAAATTAATTATGATTATAATATGCCTCCTATATTTGATTATTATGGTGATGAGAATAATAATGATAACTATTTTCTTGAATTTGCTCCCACTACGATTAATTAGAATGACTATGCTTATATGAAGAGTAATAATTATTTTGTGCATGTGGCTCATGATAAGAATGTTTTATGTGATAGTTATATTGTTAATTTTATTCATTATGCTACTGAAAGTTATTATGAGAGAGGGAAACATGGTTTTATGCATCTCAATAATATTAAGTTTCCCCTCTTTATGTTGAAAGTGTTGAAGTTGCACTTGTTTTGCTTTCCTATGCTTGTTGCTTTGTGCTTTCATGACTTGTTTCTTTACAAGATTCCTATGCATAGGAAGTGGGTTATACTTAAATGTGCTTTGAATTTGCTTGTTGATGCTCTCTTTTACTTCAATTCATATTTCTTATGTGAGCATCATTGAAATTATCATGCCTAGCTTAAAGGCGTTAAAGAAAAGTACTTATTGGGAGATAACCCAAAAGTTTTAGTTGAGTCTTGGAAGTTAATGCTTCTGTAATAACCTCTCCTTATCATTTTTGTGTGGTTTTGTGCCAAGAGTAACCTCTAATGAGAGAGAAGTAATGCTTGGGAAAGTTGATGTCCCGAAACAGATTTTTGTGCTTCGCTGTAAAAATTCGTGAACAATATCTGTACGTCGGTTTGAGCTGTAATATTTTGTGCTTTTGCCCCAGGTTGTTATACAACTTTCGTTAGTTCAACACTTTTCGATTTGAGCGATAGAAGGTCTTCGAAAAAATTGGTTTTTACCTGCTGGTCTTTTTGACAGATTTCTGCCATTATTTGCATTTGCCTCTTAATCTCTTTCTCTTTGAGTTCTCTTTGATCATTTGAACTTTTTAAATGAAGTGCTATAGTAGCTTGTGTTTTAATGGAAGTTTTACTTGTGTTGAAACTAAACCAAAAGACTTATTATCTTGAGTACACTAATATTGCTAATGAAGATTGTGTGAAGTTTTGTATGAAGGAAATTTTCAGGTGTAGGGAAAGAATGATGTAATGAGATGAAGAATGGACTAAAGCTCAAGCTTGGGGATGCCACCCCGTCTCACCCCAAGAAATATCCAAGAAGTACAAGCGTCAAAGCTTGGGGATGCCCAAGGCATCCCCTTCTCCATTAACAAAAATCTCAGGTTTCTTCCAAACACTTCATTTTTATTGTTTCATGCACAGTTGTGTTGCTCTTGGAGCGTCTTCGTTTTTTTTTTTGGTTTTCGTTTGCTTTGTTTGCTTAGTTTTCTTGAATAAATTGGTTGGACCCCTCATTCATTCATTAGTTTTCAAATAAGTTGGTTTGGATTGGAAAGAGTAGGAAAAGTTCATGCTTAAGTGGTAAAAAGGAGCTTGTTTTTGACTGTGGCCTATGCTTTGTCATGTCATGCTAGATGTTTCTTTGACCTTATGCCTAGTGATTTTTGCTATAGCATGACTTGTTACAAATAATTGAGATTGCTTAATGTGTCTTGAAAGAATCATGCGTTGTTTTAGTATATTAAAGCATAGTATTGTGGTATTCTCCTTTAATGCTTTATTTGGATTGACTTGGTGCATGCTCACACCATGTTATGACTATACCAAGTCACCATAGCCTTTATGATCCTTTAGTTTTCGACTTGTAATATCACTTTATGCTTTAATTAATTATGTTTTGTCGCTTTGCATGATTATGGCCATTATTGCTCTCTTAGTTGGTCGCTCCTAGTCTTTTGCTACCCTCCATGCCAAGTACGAGTTCCTCTCATGCATCCAACTCCAAACAAAACCAATTTATTCCAAAGATTCCACCATACCTATCTATTAGCATTTGCTATTCCAAGTATATTCATGTTTTTATCTACCTTCCGAATTAAACTTGTTATGTGAAAACTAGTGATTAAAGCTCTCACAAACTTGATGGCACAATTTACTTTTCTTGCACTTAATAAACTTGAACCATTGTGTCCATATTTGTTGCGTATATGCTTGCGCTTTATAAGTTGAAGTTAGCCGAACCATGTACCATGGGGAACACTTTCAACATTGCACTTATTATTCCTTTGATATCATGATTATTTTGCTTATGGATCCCGACGGTGTGAAATAAAAGTGGAACTTGTAAGATCATGGAGTTTGAATGTGTGTTAGAGAAACGCCAAGGCCGCTAGCCTAAGCCATGCCGAATCATGGTGGAAACTTGCAGCATAACCATAATGAGCATTCTATGAAGCATCCTCAATAAAAACCTATGTAAATAGCAAATAAAAAGATCGTTGAGATGCTCATTGTTTGTTGCCTTGTCATTTTGATATGGGATAGCTCATGTGTCATGGGGCAAGGGGTACCCCGTTGGCGGTTCTCTATGATACATATGTACTTACAATGACAAGATCTTACTTGTGACTGAAGTTGAGTAACATGAGGTTCGGTACTCGTAAGCAAGGGGCATGAGATTTCAACTTATAACTTTTCAAGCATATCCTCTTAGTTGTGTCACTTTAACCTTAATCACTTGAACATGCTTATGATAGGATCAATGAGAGCTGAAAGCTAATAAGTACCATAATTTTTCGAAGCTCTTTATGAGACTTCAATCCCTGCTTCCTTTCATGAAGTCCTTTCTTTTACTTTTATGTTGATTCTCCATCTTCTATCTTTATGCACCTATTGAGAGAGCACAGTGGCCATTCTTAGTTTAATGTGCATTGTCCCAAGACTTGTTGATTGATTCATAACTTTGATATTGCTTGTTCTTAAACTATTTGTATCTAGTCACTCTTATGAACTTTGAAGGTGTCCTATGCATTTATGTTTTGCTACTCCATGAAGGACAAGCTGAATGCCACTATGCTATGTTTTCTATATGTGAAACAAACAAACGTATTTCAATGCATTGTTATTTATGAATCTTTTGTTTGTACCTCTTCATGTTATAACATAGTTGCTATGTCTTATTGTTAAAACTATATCTTTCATATAATGTTAAAGTACTATGATCCCAGCTATCAATGTTTTACAAATACAATGATCAAGATTGTGATGGTGCATGTCACCTCAAAAATTATTCTTCTTTTTATCACTTACCTACTCGAGGACGAGCAGGAGTTAAGCTTGGGGATGTTGATACGTCGTAAACGTATCTATAATTTTGATGTTCCATGCTTGTTTGGTATCTACTTCCTTATGTTTTGTCTACATTTTGAGATACTTTTATGCATTTTCTAGAACTAACCTATTAATAAGATGCCACAGTACCAGTTGCCTGTTTTCTGCTGTTTTTGGTTTTAGAAAAGCTGGAAAAGAAATATTGTCAGAATTGGACCGGACAAAAGCCAAAGTCAATATTTTACCAGAAGACTCATGGAGCCAGAAGACGAGACAGAGAGGGGCCAAGAGGTGGCCACACCACCTGGTGGCACGGGCTAGCCCAGGCTGCGCCGGAGGGTGGTGTGGGCCCCTCGGGCGCCCACCGACCTTGCCTCTTCGCCTATAAGAAGCGTCCCGATGAGAAAACCCTAAATGATCCAACATACAGCCACGAAAAGTTCCGCAGCGCCGCCGCCACCGAAGGGGAGATTCGGGGGACATAAATTCTCTGTTCCGGCACCCAGCCGGGACGGGGAAGTGCCCCCGAAGCGATCTTCATCGATCTCCACCACCATCTCCATCGTCGTTGTTGATTCCCATGATGATGAGGGAGTAGTTCTCTCTCGAGGCTAAGGGTTCTACTGGTAGCTATGTGTTCATCTCTCTCTATATGCATGATCATATTGTGATCATGAGGTTTGTAATCAAGTAGATATACTTTGCTACTCAAGTGCTTTAATAGATCTCTGTTCTCCCCATGTGTGTGAAGTTGACAGTGTGCACACCATGTGCCATTTAGGCTAGAGATTACAAATACTTGTTATGAATTATATTTGGAGTTGGATGTCTCTATGAAATTGTGGTGTTTGTTGGAACCATCTAGTGCTCAAGGTGACAGTGTGGGGTTATCTAGATGGGGAAAGCGAACTTTGAGGTGTGCTGTTATAGCCCTACCTTGGATTAGAGTGTCCAACCGGAGAGTAGTTCAGAGTAGTATCATAAAGAGAACATACTTATATGAGAGTGTTCACTAGTGAAAATATGATCCCTAGATCTGTTACATGTTTGCTTGCTTCCATTATTATTTCAGATTGCCTTTAGTATCTTCCACGCCATCAAGCTATTTTCTGGCACCATTGTCTTATATCTATACCACTTGTATTTTACTATCTCTTCGCCGAACTAGTGCACCTATACACCTGACAAGTGTATTGGGTGTGTTGGGGACACAAGAGACTTCTTGTATCTTGATTGCAGGGTTGCTTGAGAGGGATACCTTTGACCACTTCCTCTCTGAATTTGACAAACCTTGGGTAATCCACTTAAGGGAAACATGCTGCTGTTCTACAAACCTCTGCACTTGGAGGCCCAACAACTGTCTACAAGAATAGAAGTGTGTAGGCATCAGTGTTTCTTCAAAACTTGCTGGGATATTGTGGCTCCGGATTTTTATAAATTATGTGATGCCTTTTCAGAAGGAAATGTGATTCTAGATAGTATCAATAGCTCTCTGATTACTCTTATTCCGAAAAAACCTGCACCAACTTCAGTCAATGACTATCGTCCAATATCCTTGCTGGACTCATGTCTAAAATTACTGACTAAGCTACTAGCTGACAGACTGCAGAATTGGATTTTAAAGTTAGTTAGTGAAAATCAATATGGATTTATCAGAGGAAGAACTATACAAGACTGCTTAGCCTGGGCATTTGAATACTTCCATCAATGTCAACAGTCAAAAAGGGAAATTATTGTTTGCAAGTTAGATTTTGAAATAGCTTTTGATATGATTGAGCATGATACTATTATAGACATCATTACCCATATGGGTTTCAATGACCTTTGGATAAACTGGATTAGAAGTATTCTCTCTTCTGTTCATTCATCAATTCTTTTGAATGGAATACCTGGAAAAAGTTTTATTTGTAGAAAGGGAGTAAGGCAGGGGGATCCTTTGTCTCCCTTACTCTTTGTTGCTGCTTCTGAACTACTTCAAGTAGTTATCGATAAAGAATTGCAAGAAAATAGATTGCATTTACCAATTCCTTGTGGAGGTAAATTTCCCATTATACAATATGCAGATGATACAATATTGTGTTGGGTCTGCAGCATACAAAACAAAAAAATTCCTACGAAGAGAATTATACGCCAAGATCTATCTACTCGATACAGAGCAACGGGTGGACATACATCCATGGAGAACTTACCCTCGAAGACAACGAGTTTTGTTAATGAGTAGGAACTCGTGGTTGATGTAGTTGTACAATTGCCGATCTCAAGATCGTGTGGAAGTCCGAGCTCCGCAAATCAGCAGCGCATCCATCCTCGCACACACGTTCAAGCCACTGGAAAACCTCCACATCCATGCTCCAGCGATGCAGCGGACGCAGCAACTCCTTCCAGATGAAATGCCACCGGGAACATGTATCTCGCTAATTCGAGACCATGGGGGAATAATTCTAGAGGGGGAGAGAGATCCTTCACGAGGAGGTGTGGGGAAGAAGGAAGAAGAGGGGGCCTTTTATAGGAGGAGGGGGAACCCCTCCCCATGGCTGGCGCCCCATGGGGGGTGACCCCTCACCTCTCCCATTCATCTGGTGGTAACTCCTCCACATTAAAATGCCCCTTCACATTCTCTTTTAAAGTCTCCACTTTAAATGCATTAAAATTCTCTAAGTTTAATGCTCTCTCATTTAATAAAACTCTTTTATTAAATTTATTCAGAATTTTGTTAATTACTTTAATTAACAAACATTCACATAAAACTCCTTGCAACATTTCAATATCACATGCAGAACCACTTTCTGCAATTTCACCCGAAACAATTCCGGTTTCTATCGAAACAATTCCTGTGCTTTGCAATCCTTTCGTCTGAAACATATGTGCTCCAAAATGGTGTCCGGTAACCCTTAAGTGTGTCACACTACGGTTCACGAATAATGCAGACATGATTGAGACTCCTCTCAGATCAATAATCAGAAGCGGGACCTAGAGATCCATACTGACTCCTACACATTCAACGATGACTTCTGTGATCGTGAGAACCTTTAACGCTAGTAACTTAATTGCTTTGTCTCATGATATAGTACATGTCCGAGATTCGATCATCAGTATCCAAATACCTAGTTTGATCTTGTTATCGACATGCACTCTTTTCTAGTTCTTGTGATATAACATGCTAGTGATCACATCACTTGCTTGTAAGCTATCTTAATGTGATATCACCGAGAGGGCCCAGGGTATATCTATCCGTCATCGGGATTGACAAATTCCACTCTTGATCCATGAGCCTCAACATAACACCTTCATAGCACTGAACCCACCTTTATAATCACCCTGTTACGATGTGACGTTTGATGTTATCAAGATACTCTTCCGGTGTTAGCAATTAACATGATCTCATGGTCTAAGGATAAAGATTACTTCGTATGATGTTATAGCAATATAAACATAATGACTTGATCGTAATGCTATACTTCAGATGAATGTTCATCACATCATTTCACAAATGTTGTGACCTTGTTATTAACAACATCCAATGTCCATGATCAGGAAACTTTGATCATCTTGTTAATCAACAAGCTAGTCTATAAGAGAGGCATAACTAGGAACCCTTTTTGTTTATTAAACACATATGTATTGACGTTTCCGATCAATACAATTATAGCGTGCAAAATAAACAACTATCATATATAAGGAATACATAATAACAACTTTATTATTGCCTCTCAGGGCATATTTCCTTCAGTCTCCCACTTGCACTAGAGACAATAATCTAGTTTACATAGTGATAAATCTAACACCCATGGAGTTCTGGTGTTGATAATGTTTTGCCCTAGGGATAACTTTAGTCAACGGATCTGCTACATTTAGGTCCGTGTGTACTTTACAAATATTTATATCTCCATCCTTGACATGCTCATGGATGGAGTGAAACCGACGCTTAATATGCTTGGAATTCTTGTGAGACCTCGGTTCCTTGGCGTTGGCTATAGCTCCATTGTTGTCACAATTGGTCACCATTGGGTCTAATGCACTAGGAACCACACCTAGTTCCGTTATGAACTCCTTCATCCAAACCGCTTCCTGTGTCGCTTCTGAAGCAGCAACATATTCCACCTCTGTCGTTGATCCAGCCACCACAGGTTGTTTGGAACTCCTACAACTAACTGCTGCTCCGTTCAAGAGAAATATGTATCCGGATTGAGACTTAGAGTCATCTGGATCAGTTTCAAAGCTAGCATCGACATACCACTTAGAGACTAGCTCTTCTTCACCTCCGTATACAAGAAACATATCCCTAGTTCTTCCCAAGTACTTAAGGATATTCTTGACCGCTATCTAGTGTTCCGAACCTGGATCAGATTGGTACCTACTAGTCAAACTAATAGCATGTGCCACATTCGGTCTTGTACATAGCATGGCATACATTATAGAGCCTATGGCCGAGGCATAGGGGATCTTATCCATTATCTCTCTTTCTTCGGCCGTAGCCGGACTTTGAGTCTTACTCAATGTCTTGCCTTGCAACATAGGTAAGAACCCCTTCTTACTTCCGTCCATATTAAACTTCTTTAATATCTTATCAAGGTATGTACTCTGCGATAGCCCAATTAGGCGCCTTGATCTATCTCTATAGATTTTAATGCCTAATATATATGACGCTTCACCAAGGTATTTCGTCGAAAATTTGCTGTTTAGATAACTTTTAACACTGTTTAAAAGATTTATATCATTTCCAATCAATAATATGACATCCACATATAATATCAGAAATGCCACATTGTTCCCACTCACTTTCTTGTAAATACAAGCTCTCCATAAGTTTGGACAAATCCAAACTCTTTGATCACCTCATCAAAGCGGAGATTCCAACTCCAGGATGCTTGCTTTAGTCCATAGATGGATTGCTGAAGTTTGCATACCTTATCAGCATCCTTAGGATCGACAAAACCCTTAGGTTGTATCATATACAACTCTTCTTCAATATTACCATTGAGGAATGCAGTTTTGACATCCATCTGCCATATTTCGTAATCAAAATATGCAGCAATTGCTAATATAATCCTAACCGACTTAAGCATCGCTACGGGAGAGAATGTCTCATTGTAGTCAACTCCTTGAATTTGTCGAAACCCCTTTGCGACAAGTCGAGCTTTATAGATGGTCACATTTCTATCAGCATCAGTTTTTCTTTTGAAAATCCATTTATTCTCAATGGCCTTTCGGTCGTGAGGTAAGTCCACTAAGGTCAAAACCTGGTTTTCGTACATGGATTCCATCTCGGATTTCATGGCTTCTAGCCATTTGTTGGAATCCAGGCTCATCATCGCTTCTTCATACGTCGCAGGGTCATCTATTTCATCAATCATGAAATTCATAACAGGATTGCCGTACAGTTCAGGAGTTGCACGTGTCCTGCTTGACCTGCGAGGTTCGGTAGTGTCCTCTTTCGGAGTTTCATGATCAATATCATTAGCTCTCTCTTCATTAGGTGAAGTCAACTCCGAAACAACTTCCGGTGCTGTGCTACTTGCCATTTCATAAAGAGAAGGTTCATTAACCTCTTCGATTTCTACCTTCCGACTATTCACACCTTTCACGAGAAACTCCTTCTCATGAAAGGATCCATTCTTGGCAACAAAAACCTTGCCCTCGGATCTGTGATAGAAGGTATACCCAATCGTTTCCTTAGGGTATCCTATGAAGACGCATTTTTCTGCTTTGGGTTCGAGGTTATCCGGCTGAAGTTTCTTCACATAAACATCGCATCCCCAAACTTTAAGAAATGACAACTTAGGTTTGTTTCCTAACCATAATTCATACAGTGTCGTTTCAACGGATTTAGATGGTGCCCGATTTAAAGTGAATGCAGCGGTTTCCAGTGCTTAACCCCAAAATGACAGTGGCAAGTCAGTCAGAGACATCATAGATCGAACCATATCTAATAAACTATGATTACGACGTTCTGACACACCATTACGTTGTGGTGTTCCGGCAGGCTCGAGTTGTGAAACTATTCCACACTCTTTCATGTGTGTGCTAAACTCGTAACTTAGATACTCACCTCCACGGTCGGACCGTAGAAATTTGATCTTTTTATTACGATGATTTTCCACTTCATTCTGAAATTCCTTGAACTTTTCAAAGGTTTTAGACTTGTGTTTCATCAAATAGATATACCCGTATCTACTCAAATCATCCATGAAAGTAACAAAATAACGATATCCACCTCGCGCCGACACACTCATTGGTCCACACACATCAGTATGTATGATTTCCAATAAATCTGTCGCCTGTTCCATTGAACCGGAAAACGACGTTCTAGTCATCTTGCCCATAAGGCATGGCTCACATGTATCAAATGATTCAAAATCAAGTGATTCCAAAAGTCCATCAGAATGGAGTTTCTTCATGCGTTTAACGCCAATATGAACTAGACGGCAGTGCCACATATATGCAGATATATCATTATCAAGTTTAATCCTTTTAGCATTAACATTATGAATATGCGTAATACTACTATTGAGATCGAACAGAAATAAACCATTCAACATAGGTGCATGACCATAAAAGATATTATCCATATAAATCGAACAACCATTGTTTTCAGACTTAAACAAATAACCACTTTGCATCAAACATAATTCGGATACAATGTTCATGCTCAGTGCAGGCACAAATAACAATTATTCAGATTTATAACTAATCCCGACGGCATATGAAGAGGCAGCGTTCTGACGGCGATCGCATCAACTCTTGATCCATTGCCGACCCACATCGTGACCTCATCCCTTGCTAGTTGTCACTTGTTTCGCAGCCCCTGAATTGAGTTACATATATTAGCAACCGATCCTGTATCAAATACCCAGGTGCTACTACGAGTACTAGTCAAGTACACATCAATAACATGTATATCACATATACCTTTGTTTGCCTTGCCGGCTTTCTTGTCCACCAAATACTTGGGGCAGTTGCGCTTCCGATGGCCAGTCCCCTTGCAATAGTAGCACTCGATATCAGACTTAGGGCCAGCTCGGGATTTCTTTTCAGGTGCGGCAACAGATTTTCCTCCCTTCTTTCCCTTCTACTTGCCTTTCTTGTCCTTCTTGAAACCGGTGGTCTTATTGATCATCAACACTTGATGTTCTTTCCTAATCTCCACTTCTGCAGTCTTAAGCATTAACAGAACCTCGGAAAGAGACTTCTTCATGCCCTGCATGTTATAGTTCATCATGAAGCTCTCGTAGCTAGGTAGCAGAGATTGGAGAACACGATGTATGTCTAAGTCAATGGGAATCGTTATTCCCAAGGACACAAGCTTATCGGCGTACCTCGACATTTTGAGTACGTGCTCACTAACAGAGCTGTTCTCCTCCATCATGCAGCTAAAGAAATTTTCAGAAGCATTATAACTCTCTACGACAGCATGGGTATCGAAAATCATTTTCAATTCTCCCATGGTATCAAAGGCATTGCCATTTTCGAAACATTTTCGAAGTTCTGGATCTAGCCCATACAGTATGCCGCAATGAACTAAGTTGTGGTCCTCCTGACGAGTTATATAGACATTCTTTTGCTCATCAGGGGCATCAGGAGCTGGTGGGGGCCTAGCGGCGCCGCTAGCACATATTGCTTTTGTGCAGCAGTGAGAAGAATCCTCAAATTCATAGCCTAGTTGGTGAAGTTGCTACCATTCGCAGCAAGTTTCTCTTTCTCCATGAACACATTGAAATTAAAAGAAGGTGGTGCTATCTACAACAGAATTTGTAAAGTTTATTTAGACTAAGTTTATGATAGATTGAGTTCAACTAATCCAAATTACTAATGAACTCCCACTCAAAAACGACATCCCTCGTGTCTTTTTGGTGATTACATGAACCAAATCCACTACACCAAGTCCGATCATCACGTGAGTCGGTGTAGCTTCAAAGGCGGGCATCTATATGGGCATCATATCAACTATATAACTCATGCTTAACCTTTCGTTCCGTGTTCCGAGGCTATGTCTGTACATGCTAGGCTCGCCAAGTAAGAACGTTAGTACTCGCGTGTGTAAAACTGTCTTACACCCGTTGTATGAAGGCGTAGAGTCGAGTACACCCGATCATCACGTGATGTTTCGAAACACAATCCATAGAACGGTGCATACTTAGGAAGAACTCATTTTATCTTGATATCTAAATGAGGGATCATCTTACAATGCTACCAAAAGCGCCAAACTAGTAGTATAAGATGCTAACATCTAATGTGTAAAGCGTGATGATATGGTCCATGCATTTGATCTCTATCATTTGCATTGTGGTATGATCTCTATCATTCCTTTGTGTGTAAGGCCAAGGTCTAAGGAACTTACACGTTGAGTGTGTTGTAAGAGTATCTTTCATACATCTACTTACAACAATACCATATCAATACACTAGCCCATCAACGATGTAAACTAGACGCCTCTAATTTATCAATTGCAAGTTTTACGTGGCTTAGGGCTTTCGGAGATAGAACCGGTCTTACCTACAAACATGAACCACAACGAGGATAACCAAGTTATTAGCAACTCGTTGTAAATCAGATATTGACTATAGTAGGAGAGACAGACACCCCCCAACCAGTTATGCAAAACTAGTTGCATGTCAGTCGTGGAACCGGTCTCATGTACGATGACATGTAAGGTTGGTCCGGGCCACTTGTAACTACCTCGGTGAATTACGCTCTTAGTTGCATGCCTGGATGAGCAAAAGTGGTTAAAATAGTACGGTGGGGCCCGGGGCCACTCACGGTAGACCTTTCGGCCGTCCTAACCACTTTCAGAACATCGGGACAAGAACGAGCGGCGTAATCGGCAGGCGAAGGGATCAACTACATACACAAGTGAGTATGTATGCAAGCCACATACAACAGTCCTCAGAGCCATTCCATCTAAAAGAAATAGAAATATTGCAACGCCATACGGCAAGATTCAAATATCCTAGATAGAGATAATATTTTAGGATAGCTCCTCATACATCAAACATCAGAGTATCAGGCGGAAGCAGAAAACAAGATCCGAGTACGGATAAGAAGCAAATCGGCATAAGATGCCACATAATAAACACATCCCGCCCACAGATCTCACGGATTCCCGTTCCCGGAATCTCTACACCGAGTGATCGTTGCCAACATCATCTGTCTCCTCCACCCAGTATCCTTCTTGCGAATACACCTGTTCATCTGAATCAAACAATTTATCGTGTGAGACCCTAGGGGTACTCAGCAAGTCTTTATGCCACTAAAGGGGACACAACCTGGGGTGACGCAATTGCAGCAAAAGATAATAACTAACAATTCTATAGATACTCGCTAACCATCCGCCTAACCAATGATAGACGGATGTCCGTGAATTTAGAACAACAGTTATAACAGTATAATTAACAGATCCATCCTCCTCCTCGCTTACCAACGAGGAAGCGGACGAACAACCCCCATCCGTTGGCAGTTTTATTAACCATTCCATGAGTATTGCACTATTTACTAATCAGGTACTTAGTCAGATTAAAGCGGCACTTTAGTTATACTTGTCTATGATCGAGAAACTGTGCTCCAAGTCGTCCATAACCGCGGACACGGCTTTCAGAAAGATTTACCCTGCAGGGGTGCACGAATAGCAACACACACTCGATCAACCTCGGAAAAACCAACTCAAAACCCAACGAGGCATTCACGACAAAGCGATCCCAGGATTCAGTAAGCTACCCGCAACAAAGCTAGCTGACTTCGAGACGGACTCAAGGTTTGTGTGGATGGCGGTAAACGACTGGGAACCCGAAAATATGACTGGGCTTGTCGATACAGCGGAAACGTGTCACGATCCAAAACAGTACAGGTGCTCCACGCACAATCTTAAATAAAACAGTAACATGGCATAAGTACAGGATAATAATAAAGCCCCAAACTAATTGTGGCCCCAAGAAATAGAAAGGAATCAAGCTCTGGCTCAGGGGGGTCTAGAAGGCCTCCCGGATGTGGATAGTGCGAATAGTCAAGGAACAGGAATCAAGTACTCAGGGTCCTACGGGACACAAGTGAGCATGAAAAACCAAATAGCAGATATTGCTCACCGGTGCCTCTTTCATTAGTTATCCCATTACTACTCAGGTTATGTTGTTTAGGTACCTCGTTATTCATCAGACACTCACATACCCTACACATGCTTTTCTACGACTCGCATGGCTCAAACAACTCCTGTAGTAATGGCTCATGGGATGGAGGATCAAGCTTCGGTGGGGTTTAAAAGTAAAGGCTATGCAGTACTTGGGATTCAATTTAATGCAATCGCGACTCAATGATGCAAGAATAAGATAGAGGCAATAGGTACTATATGTATGCAAGCATGTCGTAGTGCTTGCCTGGCAGCTCAGTTGAAGCGAGAGATGGATCTGGGTAGAACTCCTGTGATTCCTGGTAATTCTCCTGCTAGGCGTCTATTCGAAGAAGAACCAAACAAACAAGGGCCAACATAAATAAGGTGCACAAGCATATGAATTAAAATGCGACAAGCAAACAAGCATGCCATGATGCATGATGCACAATTTACATGGCATTAAAGTAGCATGGCAAGGGTGAGGTGTGGTACAAGAATAAAGCATTTTATTAATTATTTAACCAAGTTTTATTGCCATAAACAGTTCTGATTTTTAATAATGACATGATGCATGCTTCAATTCAGAACAAGGAATGCGTAGATAGAACGGGCTCGTCGCGCTGATCGATTTAGACATATTATTTGTCAAATTTGGAGTTATAGATTTAAAGTTATTAATTTAATTAGAAAAGGGCATTTTATTGTAATTTTAATCATCTCGAAAATTTAAAGTGTTCAAACATTATTTTGAATAGCATATTTTAATTCCTCCCATTTTTCTGATTCAAAAACATATATCATTTGTATTATTTGGATTTATAATATTAAAGTTATTTAAAAACAGAAATTAATCATATATAAATCATTTCTCGAAATTGTTTTATTTGAAACAGAATTCATACAGACTTTTTGTACTCGGAGGAACTTAGCCCGTGTCACTGACGCGTGGGTCCAGCGCTGAGTCAGCACCAGGTGGGGCGCAGTGGGTTTGGGGTCAGCGTTTCTCACCCACGGGGAGTATACCCGCAGCGACTGACAGACGGGCCCGGGCAGGTGCGGGGCCACTCGCGCGCGCGGGCCAGCGGGTGACTGACACCTGGGCAATCCAGGGCGCGGGGTGAAGCAGACGAAACCCAGGGATGTTTTCCGTAAAAGGGCAGGGGCTGACTGATGGGGCCACAAGGCCACAGGGGGAGCTGCGCGTGATCGACAAAAGGTGAGGGGGGCTTTTTGCAAAACTACGAGCTCGAGCCTGAACCTGCTACCTACTCTGAATCCAGAAAAACCGACGGCGGCGGCGGCTTCGGCCGAGGACGACGGCGCAACCACGGCGAGATAGACTTCGCCGCAAAAACGAAAAAGACAGAGGGGAGCTCCAGCTACAGATCTCGTTCAGGGAGGCTCGCCGGAGGGGGCTGTACCGGGTGGAGGACTTCGAGGAACAGGGGGAAGCGCACGGCCTTGTCTGCTTGTCGGCGGGGCAGATCACCGGCGGGGCCAAAATCGGGCGGCGCTCGGCACGCGGAGGAGAGGAAAAAGGGGAAGGGAAAAGAGGGGGAGCTTACCTCGTCTGATTCCCTAGGGAATCAGAGGATGTGATGGCCAGAGCGGAGGGGGACGGCGAGGTCGCGGCGGTGGTGCTCGGTTCACTAGCGAGGGAGTAGCTCCGAGCGGGGCCGGCACCTCCAAGCAGGCGGAAACGACACCACGGTCCACGGCGATGCTCCCAGGTGAGTCCTCGGTCGACAACTAGGCCGGAATCAGCGTGGTGGGGCTCTGACTGGTGGCGGGCATGGTACGGCGGAGAAGAGGGATAGGGGAAACGGAGAAGGGAGCTAGGGTTCGGCAGTGCGGCGTGAGAGGATAAGGACGGGGAGGAACGTGCGTGCGGGAGGCGTGAGCTGACGCGGATGACGGCGGGGTTGGCCACCTGCCGCTGATGTCTGTCTCAGAGCAGAGAGGGGGGCGACGGAGAAGAGGAACATAGGATGACGGTGGTAACGGCGAAGCGGTACGGGCTAGGGAAAGAGAAGGAGCAGCCCAGGAGGGAAAGAAACGGGCCGGAGCTGGGCTGCGTCGCGCTCCAGGTAGGGAGGGCTGCTGCTGGGCTCTCTCTTTTTATTCCTTTTTATTTTATTAACTGTTTTCTTTTTGTTTTGTGGGCAGATTCAAACAAGCCCAAAAATAACCCCTTTTGGAAGTTTTTGCAAATTTGATTTAAAAGGGAAAAGAGATGGCTATGGAGTGAGGTGAGGCTTAGGGGATGCGCACAAGTTGATGGTGAGGAGAAAATAGAAGAGAGAGAGAGGGGGGAGGGAGAGGGTTTTAAAATCAAAGAGAAAATCCCACATGATCTTGCATGATGGGTAAATGGTTTTGTTATGAACATGAGGGTGGTGGAGAGAGATGGAGAGATTCTCACAAAAGAAAGATCCACTAAAACAAAGAGAAAAACAAAAGAGCTAATGATGGTGATACTTTTGCATGGCTCATGCATAATAATTAATTGCCATGTTTTATTCTTGTGACAACAATAATAATACATCATGGCATTATACCCATGCATTCCAAATATGGAGTCAAGCCAAGCTAAGGGAAATAGAATTGGATCCACTCTAACCCACAGGAGCTAGATGAAATACCAAAAGAAATTAAAAGCTCATGGGTAAATAAGGATGGGGAATTATAAGGTGGTGACAAAGAAAGGTGGTGGAGTGGAATAAAAGATATGCCCCCAACTCAACTTGGGCATCTAGCATTTATCAAGAACCAAATACAATGTATCAAGAGCCAAATACAATTAATAATGTGTATGAGAGAAGAACCAAATGGAAAGGGTTTTATATGATGCTCAAATGCAAGGTGGCATGATGACATGAGCATGATATAATTATGATGCAACAATTATATATAGGAAGTAGCCATTATATTACTAGACCAAGTAGCATTACAATTGTTAGACAATTGGGATGCTACACCGCTTCATCCCACTATGCCACCAATATCCAAAATACATAGAAGATGCAATAACATGATCATCATCGCCCACATATAAACATATGTGTACTACCCGTGCAAAGCACCTACGCATAGATCAGGCTCTGATACCACTGTTGGGTCCGCAGCATAGAAAACAAAAAATTCCTACGATGAGATCTATACGCCAAGATATATCTACTAGATACAGAGCAACGGGTGGACATACATCCATGGAGAACTTACCCTCGAAGAGTTTTGTTAACGAGTAGGAACTCATGGTTGATGTAGTCGTACACTTGCCGATCTCAAGATCGTGTGGAAGTCCGAGCGCCGCAAATCAGCAGCGCATCCGTCCTCGCACACACGTTCAAGCCACCGGACAACCTCCACCTCCTCGCTCCAGCTATGCAGCGGAAGCAGCAACTCCTTCCAGACGAAATGCCACCGGGAACATGTATCTCGCTAATCCGAGACCATGCGGGAATAATTCCAGAGGGGGAGAGAGATCCTTCACGAAGAGGTGTGAGGAAGGAGGAATAGGGGGGGCTTTTATAGGAGGAGGGGGTACCCCTCCCCATGGCCGCCCCATGGGGGGTGACCCCTCACCTCCCCCATTCATGTGGTTGTAACTCCTCCACATTAAAATGCCCCTTCACATTCTCTTTTAAAGTCTCCACTTTAAATGCATTAAAATTCTCTAAGTTTAATGCTCTCTCATTTAATAAAACTCTTTTATTAAATTTATTCAGAATTTTGTTAATTACTTTAATTAACAAACATTCACATAAAACCCTTTGCAACATTTCAATATCACATGCAGAACCACTTTCTGCAATTTCACCCGAAATAATTCCAGTTTCTATCGAAACAATTCCTGCGCTTTGCTGAAACATATGTGCTCCAAAATTTTGTCTGGTAACCCTTAAGTGTGTCACCCTACGGTTCGCGAATAATGCAGACATGATTGAGACTCCTCTCAGATCAATAATCAGAAGCGGGACCTGGAGATCCATACTGACTCCTGCACATTCAATGATGACTTCTGTGATCGTGAGAACCTTTAACGCTAGTAACTTAATCCCTTTGTCTCATGATATAATACATGTCCGAGATTCGATCATCGGTATCCAAATACCTAGTTTGATCTCCTTACCGACATGCACTCTTTTCTCGTTCCTATGATATAACATTCTAGTGATCACATCACTTGCTTGCAAGCTATCTTAATGTGATATCACCGAGAGGTCCCAGAGTATATCTATCCATCATCGGGATAGACAAATTCCACTCTTGATCCATGAGCCTCAACATAACACCTTCGTAGCGCTGAACCCACCTTTATAGTCACCGTGTTACGGTGTGACGTTTGATGTTATCAAGATACTCTTCCGGTGTTAGCAATTAACATGCTCTCATGGTCTAAGGATAAATATTACTTCGTATGATGTTATAGCAATATAAACATAATGACTTGATCGTAATGCTATACTTCAGATGAATGTTCATCACATCATTTCACAAATGATGTGACCTTGTTATTAACAACATCGAATGTCCATGATCAGGAAACTTTGATCATCTTGTTAATCAACAAGCTAGTCTATAAGAGAGGCATAACTAGGAACCCTTTTTGTTTATTAAACACACATGTATTGACGTTTTCGATCAATACAATTATAGCATGCAAAATAAACATCTATCATATATAAGGAATGCATAATAACAACTTTATTATTGCCTCTCAGGGCATATTTCCTTCATATTGGTTATGCAAGCAAACAATGATGAAGTAGCTCATTTAAAAGGGATTCTATTACAGTATGCTACCTCAACTGGACTCAAAATAAACTTTCAGAAATCAAGTCTTATTCCTATCAATATCTCTAATGATTAGGCTGAAGAGCTAGCTTCCATTTTTGGCTGTAATGTGGCCTCCATGCCATTTACATACTTGGGGCTACCTATGGGTACAACTAAACCCTCCATGACTGAGTTAATGCCATTAGTGGATAAAATAGAGAGGAAAGTGACCACTTCAACCTTACTGTTGTCACATGATGGAAAATTGACCTATGTGAATGCAATTTAAACCTCAATTTCTACCTACACCATGTGTACCATTCAAATAGAATCCAAAATCCTGGAGTATGTGGAAAAATTAGGAGACGATGTTTATGGAATAAATCTACAGAGGACGGTACAAAATGTGTTTCATTGGCTGCCTGGGATCTAGTTTGCAAACCTAAAAGTAAAGGTGGTTTAGGAGTTTTAAATATGAAGCTTCAGAACCAGGCTCTTCTTATAAAATTTCCGGAAAAATTCTATAACAAGAAGGATATACCTTGGGTAAACCTCATCTGGTCAACCTACTATCAACATACTGTACCTCATGTTGCTAACATTGAAGGTTCCTTTTGGTGGAAATCACTAATGAAATTATCTCCCTTATTTAGAGGTATTTCCACATGTTTAATTGGACAAGGGAATAATGTTTTATTCTGGAAGGATGAATGCAAAAACGAGGTGCGACAGGAAAAATATCCAAGACTTTTTTCTTTTGCTTTGAATGAAGATATCACAGTCAGCGAGTTTTGTGCAGCAGATGGAATTGAGGATTTTTTTCATTGCCCACTGTCTTCTGAAGCTTTATTAGAACTTCATCAAATTGAGAGTAATTTTGAGCCTTCAGGATTACAGGAAGATGTGCCTGACAGATGGATCTTCAAATGGGGGAAAATATACACCGAGACATTATTATAAATACTATTTCAGATTGATTGAACCTTCTGTGCAATTTAAATGGATCTGGTCTTCGAAGCTATGGCCTAAATTAAAAGTGTTTGCATGGTTGCTGCTGTAGGTCAAGGCCACACTCTTTGTAATCTAGGAGTGGAGGAAACATTAGAACACCTTATCTTGTTTTGTCCTTTTAGTACAACTTGTTGGACAAGATTAAATATGAGCTAGGCAGGAAGCACATGCAGGTTCAGCCTATTATCCCAAGCAAGAACTAATTTCCAAGATCAATTATTCTTTGAAATATTCATCATTGCATCCTGGGGAATTTGGAAAGAAAGAAATAACCTTATATTCCAAGGGGTGAGACATTCAATTGAAGTCTGGAGGGCTAGAGTTAGAGCAGATCTACAAATGTTGAAGTTCAGGGTTAGCCAAAACCTGGAAAACACAATCAACTTGTTCATAGATAGAATATAGTTTATTCAAGAACTATTCTTTGTAGTGTGCTGCTTTATGCAGCATATTGTTGTAAATATTCAAAATTAATATAGCACAGTAGGAGCCTCTCCTACAGTTTTCGATCAAAAAAAACTAACCGTGTCTTGTACCGATCAATAGTACTAATTGATGTCAACTCCATGAGAGGAAAAGTTGGTACCTTTGATTCCACGATCTCCATTGTTGCCACGGTCATCTCCGTAGAGCCACCAACAGTCACGGGCAGGATGCCCATGAATGTTACATATCTAGTAGGTGGTGTCGACGTAAGGGGTGACACCGCGCAGGAGCTGGAGACTGGCACGGAGGCCGAGGAGGAGACAAGATCCTCCCCGAGATCGGTGCCTTGGGAGTCCGTGTGGTCATGGGAATGTTCCCCGGAATCCACCTCGGAGTCCGTGCTGCTGTCTTCTTCCTTGTCAATTTCAGATGATGATTGTGGCATCGTGGGAGCTCCGTTTTGGGTGAAATTTTCACCAGTAGCTGTAGTTTCCTTTGGAGCACCAGATAGAGGAACAATAATAGGCACAATAGTAGGCTTATGATCATCAATATTATGTGCACCCTCTTGAGGAGTATGTGTAGGAAGGAGTAAGATTTCTTATTTAAGAAGAGCTCTAGCGTTGGGATGTAAACCTTGGAAGGGAAAACCATTTTCATCAAAGACAACATCATGAGATATATGGTCCTGGCAGGGGTGGGTATCCTCCTAGCGTGGGCGTGAATCGCGACGAGCCACGTTGGCAAAGGAGGTGAAGCCGGGGTCGTCGGCCTTGTGGATGCGATCGAAGGCTTGAACCTAGCCAAGGAGGTCATCGAGGGTGGTACCTGGATTGGCGTTGACGGCGGTGCGAAGGTTGTTGTAGGGGATGTGGAGGCCTTGGATGACGTAGTAGACCACCGCAACACCTATTGGTCGCGGGAGTCAACGCCTCGTACTCCGGGTTGGCGATGGTAACCTTCTTCTTGTTGATATCCTCGGTGTGGAGGAACTCCTCAGGCGCCTTGTCGTTGCCTTTAACAAAGTCCAGGACACGGGCACCGTGTAGCGCGGGGATCACCAGAGCCTTCCAAACCAACGCGTTTTCATGTGTGAGGGGCTGTGACGGTGGAGAGCCGAGAGCAGCAGCAAGGGCAGTGGCGGACATCGATGTTGACGAGGCCATCATATCGGATTGGTGCGGCGGCGACAGAGTGTGGCGGTGACGTGGGTTTTTGGGGTTTTGTTTTGGGTTTTGCAGCGGCGGCAGCAAGATGCGGCGGCGACGACAATGTTTGAGTCTTGATCTGGTGTGGTTTTGGGCGGCGTCGGCTGCTGTAGAGGACAGCAACGGCGGCAGCTAGGGTTTTAGGTTTTGGTTTTAATTTGTGCTGTAGGCGGCGGCAGTGATGAGCTGCGGCGGCGGGGTTTAGGCTTGGCTTTGGGCGGCGGTGACAGATGCGGCTGTGGTGGCAGGGCTATGGCGGTGGCAGCGGTGTTTTTAGTTTTAGGGTTTTGGCAGCTAGAGAAAAGAGGGCTGCTCTGATATCATGTTGATTTTGGTGGAACGATACCTACCCTCTCGGCCATCGGTTACGTGTTAAATAGACAGGAAAAAATCCCCGTATGACCACAAAAAAGGTACGTGTACGATCGGTGTACTACTCCATACACCGTACACGTACAAATTTACATACTCTAACAGCCCTCGCCCTACTCGTGGCCGGCCACCATCGGTGGGGAGAGGGGAGAGGCCAGCTGGCCTAGAACTTGGAGGAGAGCAGGGGAGAGGGGTGGGGAGGAGAGCCCGAGCTATTCGCCCAGCAACCAGCGTGTCGGTTCGTCGTACCAAAGCTGGCGGCTGTGCACGGCAAGAGGTTGGCTCCCTGCCCTGCCAGTGTCGTCGACATCGATGGTCAGTTGTCGACAGGCAAAGCTAGCCGCACGCCGCAGGAACCTGGCTATGGACGCCGCAGGGACCAGGCCAGTACCCAGCGTGCGTGTTATTTATTCAGCAACTTGCAGAGAGACGCGTGAGACTTCCTAGCTTCAGCTGCTTTCGGAGTACTGCCATGTTCCTTCGTACTACGTACTGCAGTCTACAGCTCGCGCCGCAGGACGTACATAACGCACGTGCGCCGCATTCGTTTATTTCTCTCCCTCTTCATCGTTACTTTGTTCTAGAATTAGCTACGCACCATCGTCTACAGTCAGTATGACACCGAGACCAACTTTTTTTTAGAAACACAGTACAAATGCAGACGCTCACAATGCGTACATACACTCACCCTATGAACACATGCATGCACAGCCTGCCCCTATGAGTATCTCCGAGAGACTGAGCCGGCGGGTCTTGAGATTGGCGAAGTCACCACAGGCGCCTCACTATCGCGGGAACGTCACCTTCCCGCAGAAGGAATATTCCGCCTTTACGAAACACCAAAGCGTTAAACCTAGGATTTGAACTATGGTGGGTTGGGGTACCACTGTCCTCCTAACCATCCAACCACAGGTTGGTTCTTGACACCGAGACCAACTCTGGCAACCTAGTATTTCATAATGACAATAAAGTGATGTTGATGTTATTTTCTGGTTGTATTGCGAAGACTGCTCTGACATAAATTTTACTATGATCCTTTCGTTTTCCCTTTTTTTCTGTGATTATGGACTTCATTTTAATAAACTCCATAATTAGCTCAATCTTCTATGTTTCTACCACACAAAATTCAACAACATATCAATCAAAACTATAGTTTCCAAACTTCTATTCTCAAAGCTTGAACCAAATTTGCATGAAAATGACCCAAATAAAACATGAATATATATGATGAAACGTCAAGAACTCCACGAGAATATCGACGTGCCACAATATGCTTCACGAGGTCCTCCCTAAGTTGCTCATGAGATTATACGTCTTCTATCTTTCTATAGGACTTCAAGAAATCTCCAGAGTTGGTCAAGATGCCTCACGACGTGCATAGTGTTGCCGCAAAACTCATACTCAAAGTACACATCTTGACCTTTGTTCATCATCTATGGTCATATCGTGCATGATCACGTCGCTATCACGACGCGTACTGAAGAGAGGCACACACAGTTATAAGCTATGCTGGCAACACACCCAAGGTCTCACACATTGTCCTTTCTCATCGCTTACTAAGCCTTGACTAAGTCTCTCTTTATTAACGTGGGGATATGATATTGTCTTGATAAAGTTGAACCATGCAAAATTGATGTCATCCACAAAGGTAGGACCCCATGTCATAGTAATGATCACTGACACGAAGTTGCAAGGAAGAAAATTCCCGAGCTCGGCTTTGTGGATAGTACTATAGTAGAGATATTTGCAAGATAATTTTTTCATTGTGTGAGCTTGGAATCCCAAAGTAACAATGTAAAATCTATAGATCCCATGCTAGTAGAAACCGGACAATTTGCCCCGATTTGTAAGGGCCTTTAGCCCCGGATTTCGAACCGGGGCTGCGAAAGCGGGACTAAAAGTGCAAGCTTTAGCCTCGGTTCAGTTACGAACCGGGGCTAGAGGTCCAACTACGTGGCCTGCGAGGCGCGCTGGGCGGCAGGACATTTAGCCCCGGGTCGTGTTACGAACCGGGACTAAAGTTTTTCTGCCGCGGCAGCATTTTGGCCATTTGGCTGCCGCGGCAGGGGATGGGGTTTTGGGTTTTGTGTTTTTCTTTTCATTTTGTGTTTTGTGTTCAATTATTTTTCATTCTGTGTTTTCATTAGAAACAAGTTTTCGTATATATACAGAACGCTACTACACAGTACTTGTACACATTGACGCAATATATAATATAATTTCTATTACAAGCATACATGGAGTCCCAACCGGGTCCAGAGCATGTCTATTTGATTACATGTAGATCATTACATATATGCTTTAGGGTCTACGTATAGAGTATTCTCCGCGTGGGTCTATGACCTCGTCGACAAAAAATGCAGCAAATTCCTCTTGGATTGCTATTAGGCGGTCCTCTGGTAGGAGTTTGTCCCGCATCGCATCCAACTATATAAAAAGGAGATCGTATGGATTAGACTCAACACGATTTTTTGTAATAAAAATAAAGGGTGAATATATTGTTTACTTACTTGAACATTTTCCGAGGGCTTCTCAATACTAATGCGAATGAACTCGCAAACGTAGAATCCACATAGATTAGTTTCCTGTGGCTGCCTCGCGCACTTTACAAAAATAGAATTTAATCAAATAATAACGCTAGCATGATAAATGCACATAAAATAAAATTAAATAGATGCGCGGACTTAGCTCGTACTACTTACCGAGAGTGATTTAAAAAATAGCTCGTCACGCCATTGACCGCGGACATGTTTCTTGAACTGTGTCCAAATCCTACCCGACAAAGAAAATTAATGTATGAGTTAATAACTACTTGATATCCCAGAAAATGAACGAAAGAAACCGATATAGTGCGATAATGGTTGAAATTACCTCTGGAGCGCATCGATAATGATGCGGTAGTTTTTAATGTCTTTGTTTAGTGAGTCCATGATGTGAAATCTTCCCATGTCAAGTGAAATGCTTAGAAGAATCCAGTGGTACCTAAGCAAGGTTTACATACGTCAGTAACTCATCATTTACACTGAACATCGAGTAAGAAAAAGTTAATGTGTACAAAAACTCACTTGCCGTCGTGGTAAGGAAATAGTATTTCGTTACAGAAATGATGTTTCGTGAGAAACCGCAACAAGTTGTGCTCGGTCTCCAGTGGTTTATCATTTAGTATAGCTCCATGAACTCGATGTGGGTCAATGTACCCAAATCCGTTGATAGCCTTTCTTTTACAATCGAGCATCTTCATTTTGCATCATTATATATAGCATACAAAATAATATAGTGAGTATACTTACCGGCAATAAATTGAAAAAGCTGAGATAGAGACCTAATTACATAAATAAAGTAATCACTTCCAAACAATACGAACTGAGGATAGTTTTGTCGAGTTCCTTTAGATTGAATAACTGAAATAATTCTGTAAATTCAATAGGGACCTCGTCTTCAATGAAGTAATGCGATTTTCGAACTTTAAGTAAGAGCCAATTTTGCTGTTCTTTTGATGCTTTCATGTACCATTCATGGAATCGTCACATTTGTGTTGGCATATCCCGAAGCCTCTCAGAACTGACCAGAGGCTTCCCGTTAACAAATTTGGGTGCTACCTCAGGCTTGGGCATATCGCCGTGAATAATTTCATGAATAGGCATACCACATTGCTCGGCCAATATCCTAGCTGTTTTCGGATCCATAGGTTCTTCCTCATATAGTTGAGGTTTGGGTATGTTCACCTGGAGTGGGGGAACGATTGGTTTGCTTGTTTCCCCAGCTGGAGAACATCTCTTTTGGTTCTTCGGCTACCACTCGATTGTTTTGCTTGTTTCCCCGGCTGAGGGACGTCTGTTCTGATGCTTCCGCTACCACTCGATTGTTTTGCTTGTTCCCCTCGCTGGAGAACCTCTTTTTTGATGCTTCCTCTACCGCTTGATCTCTTCTGTTTCAATGTCTTCTGAAGACATCGTGTATAGTCATCTGGCGCATTTAACTGAGCTTGGGATGGCTGCGTCAGTAATTTCCTAAAGTGCTCCTTGGTTTCTGGTTTTATTTGGACCTCTGGCTCAGGTTGTTTCTTTTTAAAATGAGCATCCACTTCAGCCCGTACGACCGCATCGGTCTCCTCATCGGTCAGGTCATAAGCCCTCTTGGGAGGAACAGGCGGTACTCTTGGGAGGGGCGACAACTGTCACTTCGGGCGTTGGTTATCGCTCGACGGAGCGGTGGTATTCTTCCGCTTTTGCCCCTTAGTGGGTGGAGGCGGCTGCGTAGATTGAGATGGACTCGTGTTAGGGTCATGGATTGGACTATTACTGGGAGGAGACGGTGCACTTGGAGGTGGACTTGGAGGAGACGGTGCACTAGGAGGACACGGTTGCCTTGGTGGAGAAGGTGGCCTTGGTGTCGAGCCTGGAAACTTGATGTATTATTTTTTCCAAAGAATGAAGCCACTCGTGACTTCTCCCAGTGTCGTCTCCCCTTCACCTCCAGGGATGTCAAGCTGTAGTGACTGACACATAGGTAGAATTTCATCCACACCGACACGAGCGTAGCCAGCTGGAATCAGATTGCAATGGTAGGTCGCTCCCGGTGCAGAAGGTAAAGCAAAGCCGACCGCCACCTTCATGGATATATTCTTCAGTTCAACATGCAGCTCACAACTAGTCTTCTCCTTAATTGCATCCACGGGGTACACATCCATCGTTGCATCATTACCGTGGCCCTCCGTGGAAGCCACGCTGCTTTTCTGTTGCGATGGGCCGACCGTACTGTCCGGTGTAGGATCTTGCTGTCGGAGTCCTTTAAGTTCATTAAGCTCTTGGCGATACTCCTGCAGCGTGGCTTCAAACCTCGCGAAGCGCTCTGTATCCTCCTCTTTTTGCCAGTTTGTTCTTCTCGATCGGCTTCTGTATGTGTCACGGTGCTCGGGAAACCCGATAACCCATGGATAAGAAGGTCCGAACTCTCTTGTTCGTCCAGCCTTTTCAGGATTCCCGAGAGCCTTTGTCAGCTCATCGTTCTCTCTGTCGGGAACAAACGTTCCCTCTTCAACCTCTTTCATCACTTTAACAAGTTCTTTCTTGGGTGTAGAAATTTCTTCGGCTGCAACAATCTCGCCTGTTTCTAGGTCTAATGATGCCCCATGCCCGAATACCCAATTTCTTGACCTCAAGGGCCAACTAGACGTAGCTGGAGTGACCCCTTGAGCCTCTAGGTCAGCCTCAGCTTTATCCCACTTAGGCATGGCACTCCTGTAGCCACATGTGCCCATATGATGGTGATATTTCTTTTTGGTTGCATTTTCCTTATTTTTTGCTGATATTGCCTTAGCTAGTGCTGAGGTCTTGTATTCCACAAATGTGGCCCAGTTATCTTGCCGCAACTCTAGTGGGCCAACGAATGGAGGAGTTGTTTCCTTCAAGACATACTTGTGGTACAATCTTTTTTTCCATTCCTTAAATAGTTCGGCCATCTTCTTAAGAGAAAAGTGCTTGACTTTCCTCGTCATTTGCTGTGTGAGCTCATCAGTCTCCAAGACTGGTAGGGTGAAATGTGTCATGAGAGAATTCCACATTGTATCTTTCGCTCTGTCATCTACAAAACTAGGCCCAGCTGGATCCTTTTTCTTTCCTGGCTTGTTCCAGTTTCGCGTGGTGATCGGGACTTTGTCTCTGACAATCACTCCACATTGACTTGTAAATGCATTCGCAGCTTCTTTGGGCTGCAGCGGTTAACCCTGCGGAGAGACTAAGTCAATGCTGAAACGGACATCAGTGGGCAACTTGTGTGTCGGGCCTCTTGTATTTGTAGAAGATTGGCCGGAAGCGGAGGTATAAAAGAAGAAACATTTGTCAGTACATATATATGAATCAATTAGTGCATCTATACTAGTGAACGATTGATAGAGGCTTTATATACCTTGACGGAGTTTGTCATTATTAAGGTGTCTTCACCATGGTCTCCACCATGGTCAGCACCATCGTCTCCACTATTTTCTCCACCATCGTCTCCTCCAGACAAATTAAGATATTCGGAGCCATCATAATAAGACCCCCCCAGTACCCTCATCTATCATGTTGAGAAGCTCCTCTTCATTCTGTCTACCGTCCATAGCTTAACTAATACAGAAAAAGAATATTGTATTAAGTAAAAGAATATTACAACTGCGACAACTCGGATACAGTACTTAATGATTAAGATAAAGTACAATAATATAAGATAAAGTACATTATTAATACATCACGGGAGAATAGCTCGGGTGCATTATAGGATAAAGTATAAGATAAAGTACATTATTAATACATCACGGGAGAATAGCTCGGGTGCATTATAGGATAAAGTATAAGATAAAGTACATTATTAATACATCACCGGAGAATAGCTCGGGTGCATTATAGGATAAAGTATAAGATAAAGTACATTATTAATACATCACCGGAGAATAGCTCGGGTGCATTATAGGATAAAGTATAAGATAAAGTACATTATTAATACATCACCGGAGAATAGCTCGGGTGCATTATAGGATAAAGTATAAGATAAAGTACATTATTAATACATCACCGGAGAATAGCTCGGGTGCATTATAGGATAAAGTATAAGATAAAGTACATTATTAAGATAAACTAGCGAACGCGGCTGCCGCGTTTTGTGCTACGGGAGCTCTGCAGCCACAGAAGAGGAACCATCACCGGAGAATAGCTCGGGTGAGATCCGTGAACCTGTCAGATATTGGAGAACCTAGTCTCCAAAAGATACATGTATCGCCGTACATGCTTGTCCTCCTCCCTGATACGATGACGTACCACCTCGTCGGGGGCTGGCTCCCTCTGCACCGCTCCTGGATCTCGTGGATGCCACCAAAGAAGCTCCGGGTCAACGATGATACCCGGATCCTCACCAAGGTACGAGTCCCGACAGGTAGCACCTCCCAGTGCCAACCCGGCGGAGCCCAGACTCGGACATCCCCGACGGAGTCCAGTAGGCTCGGACGAGGTGGACGCGGCATAACTAAATAATAGCAATAAACAATCATAAAACATAAACAGTAACTAAATCACTAAGTATATATTGCCCTAATAACAATAACCCTAAACCTATCACTAACTAAACTAAACCTAATTATCTAAGTATTCTAACTAACCCTAGATAAATACTAACCTATACAATTAACCTAATACTAATACTAACTAATTCTAAATACTAACCTAATACTAATACTAACTAAATACTAACCTAATACTAATACTAACTAATATTAATAGAAAATATTAATACTAATCTAAATACTAATACTAATCTATTACTAACCTAAATACTAATACTAACCTAATACTAATATACTAACTACCCCTAAATACTAATTAACCCTAAATACTAACTACCCCTATATACTAATTAACCAAAATTAACCCTAAATACTAATATACTAACTAACCCTAAATACTAATTAACCAAAATTAACAACATATAACACCAAAATTAACAACATATAACACCCTAATAACAACTAACCTGCGGAGGCGGCGCGGCGGGGCGCGGAGACGACGATGCGGGCGGCACGGCGGACGGCGCGGGCGGAGACAGATAGTGGCGGCGGCACGGAACGGGCGCGGGCGGCGGCGGCTCGCACGATGGCACGGAAGACGGGCGCGGGCGGCGGCGCGGCACGAACGTCTCTGCTGGGAAGAATGTGATCTGGCTCTCCGGGTTGTGGCTCGACCCGGGGCGGGGGTGGTATTAGCCCCGGGTTATAATACGAACCGGGGTGTTTTCGGTCCGCCGCACTTCCCGCGCGCCGAAACCCTAATACAAACCGGGGCTAAAGGTCACCCTTTACAAACCGGGGCTAAAGGTTATTTTTGGCGCCAAACCCAAAAATGGTTTATAGTTTTCAGAAAATTATGTATTATATATCAAAATTTTCAGAAAAAGAAGATCTATAATTTAAATCTATTATCATACTTTATTATACAACTTAAATGAAATTATCTATTATCTAACAAGTATTATATTTAGTAGAAATGTTCACAAAAAATAATAAATATATAATTTATTATTTAAAAATGGAAAAACACATATAATATAGCAAAATATTCACAAAAATATAGTAGAAATGTTCTCCCGCCATTTCCCCCGCTTCTCGCCATGTTCTCCCGCCATTTCCCCCACTTCCCGCCATGTTCTCCCGCCATTTCCCCCGCTTCCCGCCATGTTTCTCCCGCCATTTCCCCCGCTTCCCGCCATGTTCTCCCGCCATGTCCCTCTATATCTAGGCCGACCGCCATTTCCATCGACACATCCACACCTTATCTCTCACAACAATGGACACCGCTTACTGGGCTTTTCTGACGCTTGAGGAGACCGAGGCGCTGTGCGGCTCCAGCTACTCATGCCCGCCGGGGTACCGGCTGCCCGCTGGCTGGATGCTGAGCGCTGGAGGGGTTCCTGTTCCTCCTATGTCTCAAGGTTCGGCCCGCCAGGTGGCCATCATGAACCACTTCTACCTCGAGCTCACGCCGGAGCAGCAGATGGATCCCTATTGGGATCCCGACAACCTCGACACCTGGAATGCCTTCTTCGCAAACTGGCAGGAAAGGGAGCTCGCCAAGTATGAGGGTGACGGCCCGCCCCCAGTGAACCACAACGAGGCTGGTCGCCGCCTGTGGTGGGCGAACCGGACTATCGCCGGTGTGATGCGCTACATCGCCATGGGAGACCATCCTCGCCTGAGGTACCCGCACTTTCACCAGCAGCATAGCCACAAGAATGGTGGTGGTGGTGAAGGCCTAGGGCGTACTGGGGTCGTCATCCGGGAGCCTCCTCCCCCGCGCGTCGTGAATCCGAGGCCGGAGGATCCATCCGCGTGCTACAAGGAAGGGCTGAGGATCCATCCGCGTGCTACAAGCGACGACGATGACGATGACGATTCCGAAGACGACCCAGAAGCTGTGTACTACAGGGCTAGATATGATTATGACTAATTTTTACATTTTAATATTAATAAATGTCTGGCCACAACAAGTTGCAATACTACCTATTGAGATCGAGAAAGTTTATATCCATATACATATAAGAAGATCATTAAAAATAAAGGTTTAATAATATTGTACATCACCAACATCCACACATGTTAGGGTTTTCTTCTAATCCGTAACCATGGAGCATCTTCCTTATTTAACGGGATGCTTGGGTCATCCTTCATAGGGAAGGGCGGAATTTCATGAAACTTATCATAATCGTCTGACATGTCTGTCTTATCCTCCACCCCTACGATGTTTCTTTTTCCTGAAAGAACTATGTGGCGCTTTGGCTCATCGAATGTTGTATTCTTTTGCTTATCTTTCTTTTTTCTCGGTTTGGTAGACATGTCCTTCACATAAAAAACCTGAGCCACATCATTGGCTAGGACAAATGGTTCATCTCTATACGCAAGGTTGTTGAGATCCACTGTTGTCATTCCGTATTTCTTGCCTACCTCAACCCCGCCTCCTGTCAGCTTGACCCATTTGCACCGAAACAAAGGAACCTTAAAAAAGGTCCATAGTCAAGTTCCCATATCTCCTCTATGTAACCATAATATGTATCCTTTTGCCCATTCTCGTCTGTTGCATCAAATCGGACACCACTATTTTGATTGGTGCTCTTTTTATCTTGGGCGATCGTGTAAAATGTATTCCCATTTATCTCGTACCCTTGGAAAGTCAATATAGTCGAAGATGGTGATCTGACCAACAAGTACAACTGCTCTCCAACATTTATGTCATTCATGAGATGTGACTGCAACCAACCGCCGAAAGTCCTCATATGTTCATCTCTAATCCAGGAGCCAGGCTTCCCCGGGTTGTTGGAGTGTACAATATTCTTGTGTTCCTCGATATACGGAGCCACCAAGGTGGAACTTTGCAGAACTGTGTAGTGTGCTTTAGTGAGAGAATATCCGTCCATACATATCCTTGCTTTCTTTCCTAGCGTGCCTTTGCCACTAATTCTACCCTCATGTCGTGATTCAGGAACACCGATGGGCTTAAGGTCGGGAATAAAGTCAACACAAAACTCAATGACCTCCTCTGTTCCATATCCCTTTGAGATGCTTCCTTCTGGCCTAGCACGGTTATGAACATATTTTTTTAACACTCCCATGAACCTCTCAAAGGGGAACGTATTGTGTAGAAATACAGGACCAAGAATGTTAATCTCATCGACTAGGTGAACTAGGAGGTGAGTCATAATATTGAAGAAGGATGGTGGGACCACCAACTCGAAGCTGACAAGACATTGGACCACATCTTTCTGTAACCTTAGTAGACTATCTAGACTGATTACCTTCTGAGAAATTGCATTGAGAAACGCACATAGCTTCACAATGGGTACTTGAACATTTTCCGGCAGGAGTCCCTGAATGCAATCGGAAGCATCTGGGTCATAAGCACGTGGCAGTCATGAGACTTTAGGTTTTGAAATTTTTTCTCTGCCATATTTATTATTCCTTTTATGTTTGACGAGAAACCAGACGGGACCTTGATACTGTAAAGGACTTCAAAAAAGATTTCCTTCTCTTCTTTGGTAAGAGCGTAGCTAGCAGTACCTTCAAACAGCTCTGGATGCATGTCGTCTTGGTCTTTTATACGTTGTTGGTCCTGCCGTGCTTCAGGTGTATCTTTGCTCTTCCCATACACGCCCAAGAAGCCTAGCAACGTCTGTTGGAGATATGCCCAAGAGGCAATAATAAAGTGGTTATTATTATATCTTTATGTTTATGATAAATGTTTAAATCCCATGCTATAATTATATTAACCGGAAACATTAATACTTGTGTGTTTTGTAAACATAAAAGAGTCCCTAGTAAGCCTCTTGTTAAACTAGCTTGTTGATTAATGGATGATCATGGTTTCCTGATCATGGACATTGGATGTCGTTAATAACAAGATCATATCATTAGGAGAATGATGTGATGGACACACACCCGTAGTAAGCATAGCATAAGATCAAGTCATTAAGTTCGTTTGCTATAAGCTTTAAAATACATAGTAACCTAATCCTTCGACCATGAGGTTATGTTAATCACCATCACCGGATGGGTACTTTGATGACATCAAACACCGCTTCGTAACTGGGTGGTCATAAAGGTGTCATTGGGTATTCTGAAAGTATGTGTTGAAGCGCATGGACCAAGATTGGGATTTGTCCATCCATATGACGGATAGATATGCTCTGGGCCCTCTCGGTGGAATGTCATCTGATTAGCTTGCAAGCATGTGACTGGGTCACAAGGGATGACATATCACGGAACGAGTAAAGAGTACTTATCAGTAACGAGGTAGAACTAGGTATGGAGATGCTGACGATCAAACCTCGGATAAGTATAGTATCGCGTGACAAAGGGAATTGGTTTCGTATGTTAATGGTTCTATCGATCATGAAGTCATCGTTGAGTATGTGGGAGCCGTTATGGATCTCCAGATCCCGCTGATGGGTATTGATCGGAGAGGTGTCTTCATCATGTCTGCATATTCACGAACCGTAGGGTGACACACTTAAGGTTCGAAGTTGTTTTAAGTAGATATGGAATGTGCGTTGGATACCGAATGTTGTTCGGAGTCTCGGATTGGATCCGGGACATCACGAGGAGATCCGGAATGGTCCGGAGAATAAGATTCATATATTGGGGATCATTTTCTAAGTTAGGAAATGTTTCGGAGTGTTTGTATGGGGATTCTAGAAGGTTTCGGAATGTTCTGGAAGGTTCTAGAAGAGTTCTTGGTGTTTGCTTGAAAACCAAGAAAGGGTCAAGGAAACCTTGTGGGGGCTAGACACGGATTCGTGGGGGAGGGGGACTCCTCCCCCTTCCCAACCCGCCGGCCCAAGGAGGGAGGGGAGTCCTACTAGGACTCCCCCTCCCAAGGCGCCTCCCTCCTTTAAATAGAGGGGAGGGGGCGCCCCCTCCTAGCTCTCTCCCATAACTCTCAATCTCTGCCGCCTCTCTCCTCCACCTTTCTTCTGCACAGGCATAGGCGAAGCCCTGCAGAATTCTCTACTCCACCACCACCACCACGCCGTCGTGCTGCTGGGATTCCGTGGAGAAGATCTACTACCTCCGCTGCTCGCTGGAACGGGGAGAGGAAGATCTGCTTCGACTCCGCACGTGTGACCGACTGCGGTAGCGCTGCCGAATCGCGGCGCCGGAAGGATCGTCCACTTGACCGACTGCGGAAGCGCTGCTGGAACGCGGCGCCGGAAGGATCGTCCACACGATCTTGAGATCGGCAAGTGATCGACTACATCAACCACGAGATCTAATCTCGTTAACGCTTTCGGGTCTACAAGGGTTAGTACAGATCTATCTCGTTGCACATGTCTAATAGATTAGATCTTGGCTTTTATCTAGATTAGATCTGGGTCTACAAGGGTTAGAACGAACAAAACCCAGATCTAATCTAGATAAAAGCCAAGAGTTAAATGCGCCAGATGACTATACATGATGTCTTCAGAAGATACTGAAACAGAAGAGATCAAGCGGTAGAGGAAGCATCACAAAAGAGGTGCCCCAGCAGGGGGAACAAGTAAAACAATCGAGTGGTAGCGGAAGCATCAGAACAGACGTCCCTCAGCTGGGGAAACAAGCAAAACAATCGAGTGGTAGCCGAAGAACCAAAAGAGATGTTCCCTAGCTGGGGAAACAAGCAAACCAATCGTTCCCCCACTCCAGGTGAACATACCCAAACCTCAACTATATGAGGAAGAACCTATGGATCCGGAAACGGCTAGTATATTGGCCGAGCAATGTGGTATGGCTATTCATGAAATTATTCACAGCGATATGCCCAAGCCTGAGGTAGCACCCAAATTTGTTAACGGGAAGCCTCTGGTCAGTTCTGAGAGGCTTCGGATATGCCAACACAAATGTGACGATTCCATGAATGGTACATGAAAGCATCAAAAGAACAGCAAAATTGGCTCTTACTGAAAGTTCGAAAATCGCATTACTTCATTGAAGACGAGGTCCCTATTGAATTTACAGAATTATTTCAGTTATTCAATCTAAAGGAACTCGACAAAACTATCCTCAGTTCGTATTGTTTGTAAGTGATTACTTTATTTATGTAATTAGGTCTCTATCTCAGCTTTTTCAATTTATTGCCGGTAAGTATACTCACTATATTCTTTTGTATGCTATATATAATGATGCAAAATGAAGATGCTCGATTGTAAAAGAAAGGCTATCAACGGATTTGGGTACATTGACCCACATCGAGTTCATGGAGCTATACTAAATGATAAACCACTGGAGACCGAGCACAACTTGTTGCGGTTTCTCACGAAACAACATTTCTGTAATGAAATAATATTTCCTTACCATGACGGCAAGTGAGTTTTTATACACATTAACTTTTGCTTACTCGATGTTCAGTGTAAATAATGAGTTACTGACGTATGTAAACCTTGCGTAGGTACCCCTAGATTCTTCTAAGCATTTCACTTGACTTGGGAAGAGTTCACATCATGGACTCACTAAACAAAGACATTGAAAACTACCGCAGCATTATCGATGCGCTCCAGAGGTAATATCAACCATTATCGCACTATATCGGTTTCTTTCGTTCATTTTCTGGGATATCAAGTAGTTATTAACTCATACATTAATTTTCTTTGTCGGGTAGGGTTTGGACACAGTTCAAGAACCATGTCCGCGGTCAATGGCGTGAGGAGCTATTTTTTAAATCACTCTCGGTAAGTAGTATGAGCTAAGTCTGCGCATCTATTTAATTCTAGTTTATGCGATTTATCATGCTAGCGTTATTATTTGATTGAATTCTATTTTTGTAAAGTGCGTGAGGCAGTCACAGGGAACTAATCTATGTGGATTCTACGTGTGCGAGTTCATTCGCATCAGTATTGAGAAGCCCTCGAAAAATATTCGAGTAAGTAAACAATATATTCACCCTTTATTTTTATTACAAAATGTTGTGTTGAGTCTAATTCATACGATCTCATTTTTATATAGTTGGACGCGATGCGGGACAAGCTCCTACCAGAGGACCACCTAATAGCAATCCAAGAGGAATTTGCTGCATTTTTTGTCGACGAGGTGATAGACCCACGCGGAGAATACTCTATACGTAGACCCTAAAGCATCAATGTAATGATCTACATGTAATCAAATAGACATGGTCTAGACCGGTTGGGACTCCATGTATGCTTGTAAGAGAAATTATATTATATATTGCGTCAATGTGTATAAGTACTGTGTAGTAGCGTTCTGTATGTATACGAAAACTTGTTTCTAATGAAAACACAGAATGAAAAATAATTGAACACAAAACACAAAATGAAAAGAAAAACACAAAACCCAAAACCCCATCCCCTGCTGCGGCAGCCAAATGGCCAAAATACTGCCGCGGCAGAAAAACTTTAGACCCGGTTCGTAACACGACCCAGGGCTAAATGTCCTGCCGCCCAGCGCGCCTCGCAGGCCACGTGGTTGGACCTTTAGCCCTGGTTCATAACAGAACCGGGCTAAAGGTTAGACCTTTAGTCCCTTTTTGCAGTCCCGGTTCGCAATCTGGGGCGGCCCTTACGAACCAGGACAAATTGCCCGTTTTCCACTAGTGGTGTGTCATCGCCCGGAGAGTCGGCGTCTTAGTGCTGATGGGTGTGCATCGCCGGAAACGTCGCCGGCATCCGGTGCTGGTGGCTGCGGCCGAGATGCCGTGGTGCGTCATCCCAGTAGAGAAGTCGTGGTGCGTCATCGTCGCTGCCGGAGAAGATGCTTCGGACGTCAATTGCTGGAGCCCGGACTGGTCGGTTGCTCGTTGGTAGTACTTGGTAGGCAGTGCCCTGGCGCTGGGATTATATTGGCAGCGAGAGTACACAGAACACGAGTCGGAGTCGATCGGTCGGGATTCTGTTCGGATTCGGAGAAATTAATTGTGTAGAGTTTGCATCGGACTCGGTGTCGTACCAGCTGCAACGTTTGCATCGGACTCGTTGTATCGGAGTACGTACGTGTGTCCATAGCTGCCCGTCCCGAATTCTTTTCAAAGCTCCAAGGCATATTTCTTTATTTATTTATATAGAACATAAATTCTGAAACATTCCTTCTTTCCTTCATCAAAGGAAGGACACTAAGTAATTGCATCGGACTCGGTGTGGTACGAGCTGTACGTGTGTCCGCACCTCGTTGATTCTATTCATAGACAAACCTGAATCAATTAATTTGGATCAGAGAGTATTTTTTTGTTTCTTTACTACTAATACTTGCAGGATCATCCCAGTGACATTCCTTCCTCCATCAAGCAAGTTTTAAAAAGCTACTACTAATTAATTAGCAACAAATTGCCAGGTGATTTCCATCACAACATATACTACTCCAGAAATGTTAAACACATTTACTAATAACATCACTTTGCTCAAGCTGCGCCTAAATTATCTTACAGCAAGCACCGGACGGCCACACTCCGCCTTCGCCGTCGAGAGGGAAAAAGAAACACACCGATAAAAGCTGTTGAAGCTCACAAATATCAAGCATACCAATACTATCATTCTACTCGCAAACTAGCACAAGAAGAATAGAAACTACTCTCTTCTTATACCCCACAACTTTTTCACAATAATCCTAAACCAAGCAACGGAATCTCACCAAATATTTAAACAACCACTCCATAATCCTTTTTAATGGCGACGCGTCGTCGTCCCCATCCACATCCACACTCCACTTCCAATTCCAGTCCCGCTTGGGTCAAACCCTAAAACCCTAGCCGCTCCCTTCCCACCGACAAGCCCCTCCGTTGCCGACCGTGATGATGAAGGGGAGCTGGAAGGGCTGTTCCAGCCAGACCGGAACGACCACGAGGACGGTTGTCGCCAAGGCGCAGCTCCCCCTCGTTCTTCTATGGCCCAGCAGCGCGCGTGTCACGCTCTGAGCGGCGCGTCTATGTGAGCCTCGAGGCCACGCGCACCCTCACCAAGGCATGCATGCCCTTCCCGTGGCCAGACGTGCACCTGCCGGCGGGCTGGCATCTCAACGACGCATGCGTGCCTGTGCCGGCCATCCCAGGCTCGGGCCCTGCTCGCCGCCGCGAGATCTTCCGTTGCCAGGCCTTCCTGCCGCTAGATCTACGCGTTATCCAGCCTACGCCATCGAACCCCTGGTCTCGGACCGGTGGTTCGAGGTGATGCACGCGACGCGGCGCGAGGCCATCGAGGCCCACCTCGAGAACCTCAACAACGATGAGGAGGACTACTGGGAGGAGTCCAACAAGGACTCCCACGAGGAGGACAACGACGACGATGATGGCCTCCACTTCCCACCGCTGCAGTCCGGCATCCCGGACTGGTCGAGCTACAGGGGCGCCGACACCGTCGAGTCCGAGGTGTGGCCTTAGTGGCCCGGCCAGGTGGCGGTCAAGGAGGAGGAGCCGCGGCCGCATCCCCGGCCGTTGACGGAGGAGGAGGAGCTCCAGGCCGCCATGCTCGCGTTGCAGTTGTAGGAGGAGAAGCGGTGGGACGACACTGCCCAGGCCCTGCATGAGTCCTGGGTGGCTGTCGTAGACCCAGATGCCCCCCACGCCGCCCACGCTCCCAGCGCCGCCTCCTGCTCCGGCTCAGAGCGGCATGTGGCCAACGCCTCAGGTCTTCATCATCATCGACGATGAGTAGGCGGCACGCAGCCGCAGGACCAGGCGTCGGCCGGCCAGCAGCAACGCCCGCCGATTCCCTTTCCACGCCACGACACCCCATAATGTTGGGGCTTTTTTCTGTTGATATTATGTGGCCGGGACCGGGACCGGGACTAGAACCTTTTTATTATAATATGTTTAATTATATTTGGCCGCTCCCTTTTTTCTGCACTTATCTCTTTGCGGGGTAGTGGCCGTTGGGGGCACATGCCACCGCAACCGGATTGAGCCTGGACGGCCTTTCCTCCACCCCGCAAACGGACCAAATAGGACGAAATTGATGTCTAAAATGCGGGGACCCGTTGGAGTTGGCCTCACGTCCCACCTTGGGGACAGGTGGGAAATGGCGGGAGAGGATAGGCCACGTCAACTTCTGGCAGCAGGGTGCCATCCCGCTCCTAGAAGGTCATCCTGCCGTTTGCATTGGCGGGAGGAGGATCAGCGAACTGTTTTTTCTGTAGGCACGGCCATGTCATGTCGCTGCAGCCTGCAGTGCTAGCTATCGTTGTTTGTGTGTTCTTAAGATCGTGTGTGTGGCGGATCTTCTCGGATTTAGTGTGTTTTCGTGTTTGTTGGTATGAGTTTAGGTCAGGGTGCAGGTGGGACTGCCCGCGGGAGGCCCGCATACGCCCGTACAGTCCCACACAATTTAAATGGGTGTCCCGCGAGAGCCCGCGGAACTTATGCGGGTGTCTATTATTCCACGTATACCCACATATACCCGCGAAATATGACTAGATATATTTAAATCTAGACAAATATAAAAATATTAATTTGGATCGAAATAATTTTTTTTTGATGTTCGCTCGATCGCGGGCTTTCCACGGAAACCCACCAATTTTTCTTGTTTACCCGCGGGTGTCCCGCATAGTCTTTTATATGGGCTTGGGTCGTGGGCTCCGTGGGCAGCCCACTCCCGCCTGCACCTTGAAGTTTAGGTTAGTCTCTTTTGATTTAGGGATGTTATCATTGGCGATGGTTGCTGCACTAGTCGCTGGTCCATTGGGGTCTTAGCACGACGACTTCTCGTCCGTCTACTACGACAAACTTTGCCTAGCTCCGGTGATGGAGGGGTAAGGATAGCGGCGTGCCTTCGGCTCGTGCTAGTATTTGTACTCATCGCTAGGTGGTCCATGGACCTATTTGTATTTATTACTTTTAGGATTATTTGTACTGTTGTTGATGATTTATTAATAAATCGGTAGAACCTCGTAAAAAAAGAGAAACAACTTTCTTTCCTCGTGGGACCCAGCTTTTCTATAGATAAATTGTTGAACAGAAATTTCTAATAGCACTCAAGGGCATGTCCGTGGACGCATCATTGAGGAACCTCCCGCCAGTGCGAAGTGCGGGATGCTCCTTTCGCCAGACTGCCACCCAGAGCCCGCCAGCCGCCTTTGCCTTCGACGGGGTGATCCTTCTGCCATTTCCGTGGGTGGGATGTGAGCTCCGCCAGAGCGTGCGGCGGGAGGTGCCATGTGTCACATTTTCATCTCCTATCAGAGTATTTTTAACAATTGATTTTTGAGGAGGATATTTTTGCTAATGCCAATTTGCAGAGAGGTATATTTGTACAATAATAAAATCCCGTTTGATGGGTCAGCAACCTCAGCGTGTCCGTTCGTCGTACCAAAGCTGGCGGTTGGACGGCAAGAGGTCGGCTCCCCTGCCCTGCCAGTGCCGTCGACATCGGTCTCCGGGCCCCTCGGTCAGTTGTCGACAGACAAAGCTAGCCGCACGCCGCAGCAAACCTGGCTATGGACGCTGCAGGGAGTAGGCCAGTACCCCAGCGTGCGTGTTATTTATTCAGCAACTTGCAGAGAGACGCGTCAGATTTCCTAGCTCCAGCTGCTTCCGGAGTACTGGATGTTCCTTCGTACTACTACTGACGCTAGTCAAATTTAACAAACTTTGACTAAATATTTAGAAAATAGTATGAATATCTACGACATCAATTCGATGCTATTAGAATCATCATGAACATATTTTCACATTATATGCATTTGACATTAGAAAAGTTAAGTTGGTCAAACTTTATAAAAATTGACTTTGACCAAACCTAATATACATTCTAATTTGAGAAAGAGGGAGTACGTACTTCTCGCGCCGGAGGACGTACATAACGCACGTGCACCGCATTCATTTATTTCTCCCTATTCGTCGTTACTTTGTTCTAGAATTAGCTACGCACCATCGTCTACAGTTCGTATGACACCGAGACCAACTCTGGCAACTATTTCATAATAACTACTCCCTCCGTCAAGAAATATAATACGTTTTAGCTTTGTAAATCTAATGTATATAGACGTCTTTTAGTACATAGATTCGTAGAGGTTCGAGTGAACCTATATCATAAAAAGCATCTAAATACATTCCTTTTATAAAGCTAAAATATCTTATATTTCTAAACGGAGGGAGCAGATGACCCCGTGCTTTTGCGGCGGGAATAAACAACAAAATATTTTAATATTACAAGTTTAAGACATATGGTAGTCATAGAGTAAGTCATGTTAAGCACATTATGCTTGAATAGCAATAAGTCCATCATTGCTTACAACACCTGAACTATTTATGTCGTTTCAGAATGCATCCACACCATGAAATATGATTTTTTTTAAATGCATAGCTTTTTTAAAGTAACACGACGAAATATTGAGTCCACAAAGCATCCTAAACGGATCAATTGTTAGAGAAATTTTTACTCCCTTCGTTCCGAATTAACGGCCGCAGGGTCTATACAAATTCAATTTTACAAAAAAATCCCAGATACGTTCAAAACTTTTCAAATCTGGACTTTAGATTCGAAATTAAAACTCAAATCTTCCCCGTCTCCGTCCTCCCCACCGTCTTCCGCTCCCCCGCCCTCCCCACCGTCTACCGCTCCCCCGCCGTCCTCTGCTGCTCCGCTCGCCATCGGAGGGGCGTGTCCTTGCTCCTGACCCTGCTGCCTATCGGAGGGCTCCTGCGGGGTCGCCATGCTCCGCGCGTGCAAAGCTCAATCCCACGGCCACGCCGCTCCGCTCGTCGATCCCGTGGGTAGACAGTAGACTAGTACCGGCCGGGGGAGCAAGGCCGCGCCTCCGCTCCGCTCGTCCCTCTGGTGCCACTCCAGTTGGAAGCCAGGTGCTAGTCCCTCCGCTTCCTCAACTTCCACTCCGTCAGGTTTCCAGGCGCGAGCCCCTCTTCTTCTACGTCGATGAGTTCCTATGTGTGAGTCCCCCTTCTCCTGCTTCCACTCCTACGCCCTGGCGCCCAGGAGTTCCTCTCTGATGGATAGCAAACGGCACGCAACAACAATCACAGTCTAGCACCAAGGTATCAAATGATTAGTATGTCATATGGTGCTAAATATAGAACATACTCACTGAATGCAGCTTTGATTGCATACTGGTACTGGTACTAAACTTGGAGCACTGAATATTCAAATAATCACTGAATGAAGAAGATACTCACTGAATGTATCTTGGAGTACTGAATACTCAGATAATCACAATGACCTACTCACTGAATATTATTTTCTTTAGTGTCTTATACTAGTACTGAACTTTTATTTCAATTCTCAGAACTCTGAAGAAGGCCCCTCACCTGCAAGATACTGAATGTATCTTTGATTAGATAATTGTTCAGTCAACAAACTTGTGTGCATGTAGTTCTAGCAATGCAGAATAGGAGTAACTTTATCGCAAAAAAAAGAATAGGAGTAACTTAAATAGGCAGATAAATTCAAGAGATATACCTTATCCAATGACATGGAATGTGAACATTTTCTTATTCCAAGAAAAACATCAGATTATTAAACAGTAGCAGCGAATAGCACTTAGAGTAAAGAAAGAATTCCAAAATCATCATGCTATACTACTCCAACCTCTCTGTATCATTGGTTTCTTAAAAATAATTAAGCAAGATCTCTCTCTAAAAAAGTATAAGTAACCGTATTTTTTTAGAGTAACACATATGCAGATTTTGAATTTCTCATATGCAGATTCTGAATTTCTCATTCTTTCCTCGCTCTTTTTTCTTCTAGAAGATACATACAACAGTCATATAAACAGCAGGATTGCATAACCACAATTCCACAAAGACCAGAAGAACAAGCAAACCTATAAAAATACACCAAACAGATGCGTCATAATCATACATGACACGGATTTACGGAGCATACCTAAAAATACACCAAGCAACGTATTGTGCAGCAGCTAACCTGAAGGAACATGTTGCCAAAACTAAAAAATGATGGTGTACGCAATCAAAGAGGAAACAAACTTCATCTATTTCAAAGAGGAAACAAACTGAATTCTAAGGCTAAGATGGAAACTGATTTGAGAGAAAACAATCTTCATATATTCCTGCAGTACTAGTTTCATAAGACAAATCTCTAAAACATTCTCTTCATATGCATGTATGTTGTTCTAGATATGTCTTCTAAAAGAGAATATGTTTCATGAACTCATAGATATGTTGCTCATTCATGCAGGTACATGAGGTAGGAAGATCCTTGAGCATCTGTTTCCCGTCACACATTGCACATCATTCTAGAGGAGGATAGAGGGATGGATCTTGATCTCAACGTTATACTAGAAGAGGAACATGAGGATTTTAATGCTAGACTAGTTGAGGAGGAGCTTAGAAAGATGGACCTGGACCTCAACATCGGTCTAGAAGAGGAAGATGACATGGATGCTAATGTGAGACTAGTAGAGGAGGAGGTTGTAAGGATGGACCTAGATCTCAACGTCAGTCTAGAAGAAGAAGAAACTATTGCGCAACCAGAGCAGATACCCAAAGAAGAAACTGTCACGTGGCGGCAACATATAGATATACCAACGAAGGAAAAATTCGTGGCATATATTGCATTGAAAGGACTTGGCAAACATAGACCAGTTGACAAGGCCGATAAAGAACTTGTTTCCCAACTTTTGAAAGTATGTCGTACAGCCATTAAAAAGATCTGAAATAGGCACTAGAAATGGAGAAACATGAATGGCAAGTTGATTTTTCTAATAAAAGAAAAGGCAATTGTGGCCGAAATAGGAAAGATCTGGATCTCTCAGAAAGGGTGCCTTAGGTTGCACTCAACAAAAGGGGTACACTAAGGGCGTTGGCAAGGTCTCTAGATGTTCCTTATAGTACAGTACACAGAAGGTTAACATGGGGCGACTTGAGGCGCCACACAAGCAGTCTCAAGCCATTTTAGTCAGCGGAAAACAAGATCAAAATGCTCATATTTTGCATTTCAATGATTGATACAACAACAACAACCACAACAACAACAAAAAAAAAACAATGCCTTGGTTCAAAAGTATGGAGAACATAATACACATCGATGAAAAATGGTTTGATATGACAAAGAGGAACATAACATATAACCTACTCCCAAAAGAAGAAGATCCTTTTCACACCGTTCAGAACAAGAACAGTATTGGCAAGGTCATGTTATGGAGAATCTCAGCTAGTCACTGGGTCACTAAAGGAGAAGCTCAAGCTAGTCAAACGGAGAAGCTCAGCTAGTCACTAAAGGAGAAGCTCAAGCCAATTGTTTTGTAATTGTGTATACTTGTGTTGTAATTGTGTACTATGTGTGTCTACTTATGTACCAAATCTTGCTCTCCAAGGATTTTAATCAGAGTCTTCATAAACCTCTCGACACTCTTGATGGTTGTATCCTTCTTAGTCATAAGGTATTCATCACCCTGGTCAGCGAGAATACTATAAATATATGATCACACACATTGTTGTTGTTGAAGGAGTTATGCCCTAGAGGCAATAGTGGTGAGTGATTATTTGTATATAACTATGTTTTTATTATTATTCTTTATTTTGTAACTGTTGTGAGTTTCATATGTGAAATTCAAAGGAAAGGCATAAGCACGTGTTGAGAGTTAAACACCAGTTGTTCATAGTCTCGCATGTAGGACTACCTCATGTGTCGTTTGATGATCACCTTTTCCTAGTAGTGGCATTGTTATGGTAACAAGGATGCTAGTGACAATAGGAGCATACTATTAGTAGAACAAGGATGCTAAATTGATCCAATTATATGGCATGCTACGAGATCATTTTGTCATTGTTATTAGTTTTATCATAATGTTGTTGTCATATGCATAAATCCTAAGAACATGAGAATATCGAGTACCTTCATACCGGAAGATTTACTTTGATGGTTAATAAAATGTTACCTGTAACTAGGTGGCCATAACGGTAATCTTTGGGTACTTCGGAAAAGTATGTAAATGGACTCGATAGTTCAAGAACGCGATCTTGCATAACGAACATGTTCACTCAATGTTATTTGTCTAATGCATGGGAGCCAATCACGAACGTCCGTGGTCCTACTGTTGGATATGGATCCGAAATATTTTGGAGTCATGTTCACGTATTACCGAACTTGTTGGATCACACATTTAAAGGCGTTCAAGTTTTTGGGAGAGTTTTGGTTACATATATGGTATGTGGTAGATAGAGTTAACCGGAATAGTTCTAGAGACATTGAGAGAAGTAGTGGAATTGTTCTGGTATTGTCGAAATAGTTTCATAGAAGTACCAGGATTGTTCTGGTAACATTGAGAGTGTTTTGAATAATTATCAAAAGTATTTCAGAATTATAAATATATATAGAGAGAGGAATTACTGAACATGATTTTGAATAACTTTTGTGGAATTATGGACTGACGGGCCTCACCAGAGTGTCTCGAGGGTGTTCGAAAGTACAGGAGGGAAGCCCTATGGGGCCTAGCCGCATGGGCCTTGATGACCCACAAGTATAGGGGTGTATCGCGGTATTTTCGATAAGTAAGAGTGTCGAACCCAACAAGGAGCAGAAGGTGCTGGCTAGTGGTATGGATCAGGAATTCTCTGCAAATACTTAGCAAACGGATTTTTAGGGGGTTTTGATAAAGTAAGGAAACAAAGTACGAGTAAATAAAATACAGTAGGAATAAATGCAGCAAGTGGTCCAATCCTTTATGCAGCAAAGGACAAGCCGGTTGTATTACTTAAGATGACCAAACGTTCTCGAGGACACATGGGAAGACTGTCAAGTGCTTTCGCTTCATATAGCTGATTAATCTTCTCTAGCTTGCTAAGTGTTGTGTGGGTGAACCTGTGCTAATGTACCGCCCCATCCAAGACTAATACATACTTGTGATTATACCCTTGCAAACATCCGTAAGTACAAGAAAGTAATTAAGGTAGAAACCTAACCACAACTTTAAACTCTAAGACCCTTACGTCCCTTGTGCAATGGTTTCCTAACAGGGGTTCAGGTTTCTGTCACTCCTGCAACCCCTACGATTAGTTTCCAAATACACAATGCATTCCCCTAGGCCCATATAGGTGAAGTATCATGTAGTCGACGTTCACATGACACCACTAGAAGAAGTACACCACAATTTAAATAACAATCTATTGAATCTTTCGTTCTCAACATAACTCCACTACTAACAACAAGACTTCTCCCATGTCCTCAAGAACAAAACGAACTACTCACAAGACATCATATGGATCATAATCAGCGATGGAATAATGATGTATAATAATCTGAACATAAACAATAATTCAATGGTTCACTCAATATCATCAACTACAAAGAGTAATCAACACCGGGAAAGTTTCCCCTATGAACTATGCAAGATTCAACACAATTGTTACAGCAATATGGAGATGGTGATGAGGGTGCTGATGGTGATTATGGTGGTGATGATGATGATGATCCCGATGAAGTCTAGCTTGATGGTGGTGTTGAGGGCGACGATCTCCCCTCTTCGGAAGGAATTCCCCAGGCAAAAATCTATCTGCCGGAGAGATCTTTCTCTCTCGATGTTTTCCACCCCATAGAGGCGGTGGAATTTTTCTGTGGTCGCTCTCCGAGTCTTAGGGTTTCGGGAGGATGATATACACCAGACGGGAGAGGCTGGAGTGGGCCAGGGTGGCCACACCACCTCCTGGCGCGGCCTAGGGCTGCCCGCGCCAGGGGGTGGTGTGGGCCCCCTGTGGCCCATATCCACTCCGTCTTCTGGCATCCTTAGTCTTCTGGAAAAATAGGATTTTCCGTATATTTTCCCGGATTTTCTGATCTTCGCGAATTTTGCCTCCAAACAACACTTTTTCCATCAGAATCCTGACTGTAGCGGTCCATGCTCCAAAAGTTATCAACCATGCAAAAAACAGTGAAATACCATAAGTATCACCTCTAAATACGAAATATATCAATGAATAATAGTGAATTAAGACATAGAGTAGTGACGCAAAATAGACGTATCAACTCCCCCCAAGCTTAGACTTCGCTTATCCTCAAGCGAAACTGAGCTCAATAAACATGGCCTCAGGTTTATGGAGTGAAGAGTCGATAAAAGAATACAGATAAGAAGCATCACATTCATCAAATACATAGATCATAATAGAAGACAACTCACTATTATATAACTTAACTTGCAATAGGTAAAGGAAACACAATAAAGATTATAAAGTGAATCATAATTGGTAATGGCAAACTTAGCTCTTGGTCGAAGAATAGTTGATAATTTGCTGGAGTTCACAAATAGCTGGTTTTCAATGATAGCTTTCAAAGTAGTAAACATCAAAATAAGAGCAATATGTAAAACAAAGAACATAAGACATGATTGCATAAATAATCATATGAATGAATGAAACACATCAACTCAAAATACTTGCTGAGATAGAAGGGAATAGGTTTACTGACTCAACTAAAAAGTAAAAGAAAGGCCCTTCAAAGAGGGTAGCAGGGATTGTAAGTCTCATAAAGAGCTCCCAAAAATTATGATACTTACTAGCTTTTAGCTCTCATTGCCCCTATCATAGGCATCTTTAGGTGATTAAGGTTAAAGTGATCAAATATGAGGATATGCATTGACAAGTTGTAAGTTGAGAATCTCATGTCCCTTGAATACGAGGGGTGCTCCTCATGCTACTCAAGTTTAGTCACCGGTAAGTTCTTGTCATCGTAAGCATATGTGTATCATTGAGAACCGCCAAGGGGGTATCCCTTGCCCGATGATACGGAAGAATCCCCATATCAAAATGACAAGGAAAGCAGACAACAGGTATCTCAACAATCTTCTTATTTACCATGGGAATATGGTGCTTTTTTCTCTCTTTCCTCTTTTCATATATCTCCTTTTTTCCTTTTTCTCTTTTTTCTCAATCTCTATCTCTTTTTTTATAAGAAGAATGCTTCATAGATACTCGTTATGGTTACACTGCAGGTTTCCACCATGTCAGCATGGATTAGACCAGCGGCCCAGGTGTTTCTCTAACACACATGCATAACTCCATGGACTTACAAGCTCCCCTTTCATTTCACACCGACGACATCCATAGACAAAAGAACATGATATCAACTAGGTACGAAGTACCAATGCAATGTTGAAAGCATTCCCTATGACAGCATGGTTCTGCTAATCCACAACTTACAAAGCGCAAGCATATACGCAACATAGGTGAGCACAATGGTTCAAGTTTATTAAGTGCAAGAAAGTAAAGTGTGCCATCAAGTTCGTGAGAGCTTTAATCACTAATTTTCACATAACAAGTTCAATTTGGGAGGTAGATAAAACAAGAATTTACTTGGAATAGCAATAATGCTACTAGGTAGGTATAGTGGACACAAATGGCATGGGTTTTGGTTTAAAGGAGTGGATGCATGAGAAGAATACCCTCTCAGTACAGGTTTTTGGCTAGCAAGGCTGGGTAGCAAGTATAAGAGTTGAAGGAAACAAACAAACATACAAGTGATAAAGACAAACATGCAATCTTCCTTGGAAGCACAAAAGATCTTAACTAGAGAATACTAGACTTATGAGCAAATCAAGAAAGAAAGATGATGATTTTTTTTCTTTAGAGTACTTTTATCTTTTTCATTCAACTCTCAAAAATAGTGTGCTACTGACCAAGCTAGGTTTGCCAAAACCAACTAAATTAACTCAATGATCCCAAAGTGATACCAATACTAACAACAAGATCAATCATACAACCACGAATTGAAAACTAATATAAGCTATGCAAAAGAGTGAATGATATAACTTCTCATTAATATTCCATAACGGAAACTCACACCAAGGGATACATATCTAATGAGAGAGGGGACACTTCCATAATGCAAACCATACTACATAATAACTCCACTATTCATGATATGACTCTACTAATAAGGTAAAAAAGATAGAAGATAGTGATGTGATACCGCGGCACTCCCCCAAGCTTGGAACAAACCAAGGGGATGCAAAACCTGATGACGAATTACTCCTTAGGTGGTGGTGGTATCCTCTCAATGAGCTCTTTGATGAGTTTCCCCAAGTCCTCAATCTCGAAGGTGAGAGTACGAATCAACTCCGAGTTGTGCTCAATGCGGCTCATGATCATTTCAGTTTGTGGATCCCAACTCTTGTGATTCTTTTTCTGTTCTTCCCTCTTGGAGTCTTCTTTCCCTACATGGTTATGGATAAAGGTATGGAAGGGATTCTTGGTGTGTGGAGGAAGTGACCGTGGAGACAAACTGTGACGGGGACTGATGACCCACAAGTATAGGGGGTTTATCGCAGTATTTTCGAGGGAAGTGAAACCCAATTTATTGATTCGACACAAGGGGAGCCAAAGAATACTTATCAGCCTTAACAACTGAGTTGTCAATTCAGCTGCACCTAGAAACAATCTTGCTCACAGCAGTTTATCAGTAGCAACAGTTTTGTAGTAGGAATAGTAAAGTAGTAGTAGTAGCAACGCAAAGACAGTAGTAACAAAAGCAGCAAACAATGGGATTCGAGTGCGGTAGGCATAGGGATGGATGGACGGGCGTTGCATGGACAAGACAATTCACATAGCAATCAGAACATAGGGCAATTGCAGATAAATAAGATAAAGAACCCAAGTACTAGACAATCCTAGGCATGTGTTCCATATATAGTCATACGTGCTCGCAATGAGAACTTGCACAACATCTTTTGTCCTGCCAGCCCGTTTGCAGCGGGGCCTCTAGGGAACTACTGGAAATTAAGGTGCTCCTTTTAATAGAGCACCGGAGCAAAGCATTAACACTCCGTGAACACATGTGATCCTCACGTCAAAGCCTTTCCCTTCCGGCTACCCCGATTTCTGTCACTTCGGGACCATAGGTTCCGGACAACGACGTGTGTATACAACTTGTAGATAAGACCCAAAACAATACTATCATGATGAATCAATAATAAGTTCAGATCTGAAATCATGGCACTCGGGCCCTAGTGACAAGCATTAAGCACAACAATTCGCAACAAAGTCATAAAGCACTAATAAAAGATACTAGGCACTATGCCCTAACAATCCGATGCCATTACATGAACGATCTCATCCAATCCCTACCATCCCCATAGCCTACAGCGGGGGATTACTCACTCATAGATGGGGGAAACATGGATGGTCGATGGAGAAGCGATGGTGATGATGATGGCGATGATCTCTTCCAACTCCCCGTCCCGGCACGGTGCCAGAATGGAATTTCTGGTGCTGTTTCGTGGAATCTGGTGGTGGCGGTGGAGCGGAACTCCTTCTGGAAAAACGTCGAACCACTCGGAGTTTTTAGGTCAGAAGGCTTCTTATAGGAGAAGAGGGAGACCGAGGGGGTGCCTGGGGCCACCACACCAGGCCTTGGCGCGGCCAGGCCTAGCTCGCGCCTGGGGGGTGTGGCCAGCCCCTGACCCTCCTCCGTCTCGTATTCTGGCTCCTAGAGTCTTCTGGAAAAATAGGCACTTTGGCTTTTGTCCCGTCCTATTCTGAGAATATTCATTTTCTGACTTTCCTGGAACCAAAAATAGCAGAAAACAGGCAGCTGGCACTTTGGCTCTTGTTAATAGGTTAGTCCAAGAAATCATATGAAAAGTACTCCAAAGTGTGGACAAAACACAAGAAAGTGGATAAAACCAAGCATGGAGCATAAAAAATTATAGATACATTTGCAATGTATCAACATCCCCAAGCTTAAATCCTGCTCGTCCTCGAGTAGGTAAGTGATAAAAAGAAATAATTTTTAAGGTGACATGCACCATCAAAGACTTGATCAAAGTATTTGCAAAACATTTAAAGCTGGGATCATAGTACTTCAATCATAACATGAAAGACAAAGTTCTAGCAATAAGACAAAGAAACTATGATGCAACATGAAAAGGCACAAACAAAAGATTCATGAATAAGAATGCTTTGCAAGATGTTTGTTTGTTTCACATAAAGAAAACATAGCATAGTGGCATTCAGCTTGTCCCTCACAGAGTAGCAAACATAAATGCATAGGACACCTTCAAAGTTTACAAGAGTGACTAGATACAAATAGTTTAAAACAAGCAATATCAAGGTATGCATCAATCAACAAGTCTTGGGACAATGCACATAGAACTAAGAATGGCCACTATGCTCTCAAGAAAGTGCTCATAGAATAAGTGGAGAATCAACAAGTGGAAGAAAAAGGTTTTGAATAATTTTAAAAGGCTTCCAAATGTTGAAAGTATGGTACTCGTTAGCTTTGAGCTCTCATTGCCCCTATCATAAGCATCTTTAATGTGATTAAGGTGAAAGTGACACAACTAAGAGGATATGCTTGACAAGTTATAAATTTAAGTCTCATGCCCCTTACTTACGAAGACCGATCCTCATGCCACTCAACTCCAGTCACAAGTAAGCTCTTGTCATTGTAAGTATGTACGTATCATCGAGAACCGCCAACGGGGTACCCCTTGCACATGACACAGGAGCTATCACATGATCAAAATGACAAGGCAAGTAGACAATGAGCATCTCAGCGATCTTTTTATTTACTATGTGCATAGATTTTTATTAAGGATGCTTCATAGAATGCTCATTATGGTTATGCTGCAAGTTTCCACCATGATTAGGCATGGCTTAGGCTAGCGGCCCAGGCGTTTCTCTAACATACATACAAACTCCATGATCTTACAAGTTCCACTTTTATTTCACACCGTCGGGATCCATAAGCAAAAGAACATGATATCAACTAAGTACAAAGTACCTATGAAGCGCTGAAAGCGGTCCCCATGATATATGGTTCTGCTAACTTCAACTCATAAAGCGCAAGCATATGCGCAACAAAGAAGGACGCAATGGTTCAGGTTTATTAAGTGCAAGAAAATAAAGTGTGTCATCAAGTTCGTGAGAGCTTAACTAACTAACTTTCTCATAACAAGCAAACATTTTATTCGGAAGAAAACAAGGCATATTGAATATGCACGAAAGTAGCAAATGATGCTAATGGGTAGGTATGGTGGACGCTTTGGAAATATTTGGTTTAGGGAGTTGGAAACTTGAGTAAAACACTCAGTGGAAGTGAAGGCTAGCAATAGTAAGGGAACGACAAACGAGAGAGCAATAATGGCCATAATCATGCAGAGCGACAAAACATCATTGATCAAAGCATAAAGTGATACTACAAGCTGAAAACTAAAGGATCATAAAGGCTTATGGTGACTTGAGATAGTCATATCATGGTGTGAGCATGTGCCAAGTCAACCCAAATAAAGCATCAAAGGAGAATACCACTATACTATGCTTTAATATGCTAAAACAACGCATGATTCATCCAAGGCACATTAGGCAATCTCAATTTTTTATAACAAGTCATGCTACAACAAAGAATACTAAGCATAAAGCCAAAACAATATCAAGCATGGCATGACAAAGCATAGGCCACAGTCAAAAACGAGCTCTTTTTACCACATAAGCATGAGCTTTCCTACTCTTTTCCAAACCAAACCAAACTATTTGAACACCAATACATGAAAGAGGAGGTCCAACCAATTTATTCAGAAAACTAAGCAAACCACGGAAAGTAAAAACCAAACCAAAAACGAAAAATAAGACGCTCCAAGAACAACACAACTGTGTATGAAACAATAAAAATAAAGTGTTTGGAAGAAACCTGAGATTTTTATTGATGAAAAGGGGATGCCTTGGGCATACCCAAGCTTTGACGCTTGTACTTCTTGGATATTTCTTGGGGTGACACACGTGGCATCCCCAAGCTTGAGCTTTAGTCCATCCTTCATCTCATTATTCATTCCTTCCATACACCTGAAAATTTTTCTTCATACAAAACTTCACACAATCTTTATTAGCAACATTAGTGAACCTCAAGATAAATAAGTCTTAAGGTGCATTAGAACACTAGCGACTGTAGCACTTCCCTCAAAAAGCTCAATTCCCCGAAAGAACTCAAGAAGGAACTAACAAGAAGCAAATGCAGAAAATGGCAGAAATCTGTCAAAACAGACCAGCAGGTAAAGACGAATTTTTTCGAAGACCTTATGTTGCTCAAATAAAAAAGTGGTGAACTAACGAAAGTTAGATAACAACCTGGGGCAGAAGCACAAAAAATTAAAGCTCAAACCGACATATAGAGCTCTCAGGAATTTTTACGGTGAAGCACAAAAATCTGTTTCGGGACAGCAACTTTCCCAATCATTACTTCTCTCTCATTAGAGGTTACTCTTGGCACAAAAGCAAATAAAAAGGATAAGGAACGGTTATTACAGAGGTAATAACTTCCAAGACTCATCTAAAACTCTTGGGTTATCTCCCAACAAGTACTTTTCTTTAACGCTTTTAAGTTAGGCATAAGAAGCAAAAACTAAAATGGATAGAATAGAAGTAAGTGGAGATAATCATGGTGAAAACATTGTTTTGTTCAATAAATCCTTTTGTTAACAAGGTTGATCAGGTCTTGTTACCAAAACAATTCCATATGATACAAAACTTTGTATCCCACTAATGATTATGTTACCTCAACTTTGATAGCAATGGTCCCAATTATAATAGTTTCACATTTTTCTCTTCGTATGGGACAATATATTTCTCCAACTTGAATGCCCTCAACATGTTCAATTGAATTCAATCCATAAGTCCTTTCAATCTTCTTGAGGAAATAGACAATGTGTTCATTGAAGGTCACCTTTCCTTGATTACAATTAATAATAGCTCCTGCAATATTTAAGAAAAAGTCTCCCAAAAATAATAGACATATTATCATCTTCAGGCATAAAAGTTTGAGAGGATGCTCTCATAAGAAATATGAGTTGAAGTAAAATAGAGCATAAAGAAGCATTCAAAACACATTTAAGTCTAACCCACTTCCTATGCATAGGAATAATGTATGCAAATAAATTCGCAAAGAACAAAGTGACAGGCATAGGAAGATAAAACAAGAGTGACTTCAAAACTTTCAGCACATAGAGAGGTGTTTCTATACCATGAAAACTTCTACAACCATATTTTCCTCTCATAATAATTTTCAGTAGCCTCATGAATAAACTCAACAATATAACTATCACATAAAGCATGCTCTTCATGATCTACAAGCACTAGAGCTTTATTATAAACACTATCAAGAGAAACCTCAGGAACATAACATTCATTCTCCTTTAGTAAGCAAGGGGGACAATCAAATAATGTAAGGGATAAAGAGTTACTCTCATTAGAAGGTAGGCATGGCTAGCTAATCCATTCTTCCTCCTTTTGTTCATCACTCTCCTCCTCTTTTTTATCTAATGAGATTTCAGGTTCACCAATTTCTTCTTCCATAGGATCCTGCAAGGCATTAGTCTCTTCCATTTGTGGAAATCATCTATTAAAATATTCAAGAATATAGTCATTTTCATCCTTGTAATTATCAAAGCAAAATTTAAGCATACCATACACCTCATATTTGTAAGGTGAATCATCAATATTTTCAAGCAAACTAGCAAGTTCAAAAGCACCCTTCCAAGCAATAAATTCTTTAATTTGTTTCGCATCATAAAAGTCATAAATTCCTTTAGCATAGGAAGATATGGTATCATTATCACTATACTCACATTGAAAAGGGAGGTGTTTATACCTCTTTCTGCAACAAGACTCATCACAGCAATAAGTAACATTATAAGTAGAGCACATGTTCCTAGCAATGGTATACAATCTATCAATTTGTTCCCATAAGTGTTTCCCTTTTTGTGACAAGTGGTGTTCCTTATAATAATCTTTTTGATCTTCCGTGAACCCACCTTGCCAATAAGATTCAGCTTCAAAGAAACCAACCATTGACATCAAGCATGATAAAGCAAGACAATAACAGACCAACGAAAATAACAACTAGAGTAGGAACTAATTTTTTTGTATTTTCAATAAAGGAAGAAGCAAACAAGGCAGAAATAAACTTAGCTTGAACAATAGTGAATCCAAGTGAACTTGATAAATAAAGCTATCTCCCCGGCAACGGCGCCAGAAAATAGTCCTGAAGACCCACAAGTATAGGGGGTGTATCGCAGTATTTTCGAGAGAAGTGAAACCCAATTTATTGATTCGACACAAGGGAAGCCAAAGAATACTTTTCAGCCTTAACAACTGAGTTGTCAATTCAGCTGCACCTGGAAACAATCTTGCTCATAGCAGTTTATCAGTAGCAACAGTTTTGTAGTAGGAATAGTAAAGTAACAGTAGTAGCCAAGCAAAGACAGTAGTAACAAAAGCAGTAAACAGTGGGATTCGAGTGCGGTAGACATATGGATTGAAGGGTAACGGGTAGGCTACACTAGCGTAAAATCAAAAATTTCTACCGCGTCAACCAGGAATACTATTGTCATAGATCACGGGATTACCGCTAGACGCGCAGGTGCGGAACTCGATGAAGCACGTTGCGGCAGTGTAGATGTTCTACGTCTCCTCCTCGTCCTCGTCCCACGAGCAGCTCCCCTTTGCGCGGCTCGTCCAAGTGCTACAGATGCAACACCTCCGAGGTATCCACACGTCCGGAGTGGAAGTCGTCACACGCCAGACTGCTAGGTCTGCGCGTGCAACACAGGCGGAAGAGGAGTGGCGGCTGGGTGGAATGCTCTCTCCTTTTCAGCTCGCCTCACTCCCTCTTATATAGGCATCCCTGGTGGGCTTCTACATTAGCAGCCCATTAGCAGCCTAAGCCTGGTCTAATTCGGATCCAATCCTCATTAGGCTTCCAGCCCCTAAAGTGTGTGACCCTATAGGTTCATACACGTATAGACATGACGCGAGTACACTTGCTCCGTCAATAGTTGGTAGCGGCCTCTAGCAAGACGTGCCAACTCCAAAACGCATATAAAGATCATTCGGACGAACCATCACAAGGTTGAGTACATGTCTTTCCCTTTGCCTCACGATATTTGGTCTAGCTCTAAGCTGACCTCTCTTTCTCGATACTGTGATTCAGAATCCCTTTACTAGGTTAACTCTTAACCATATGTAGCACGGCCATGCATTTCTGGATCCGATCACTCGAGGGGCCCAGAGATATCTCTCTCAAGTAGAGAGGGGCAAATCCCATCTTGATTGACCGATGCCTTGCAGCATGTATCAGGACAAACCCGAAAGCTACCTTTATAACTACCCAGTTACGGAGTAGTGTTTGATAGCCCCAAAGTAGGTCGATCCACATCTCAAGTACATGCGACAATCTCAGGTCTAAGGACAAAACGTACACGATGTGTAGAGAGAGCTGCAAGTATTATTGCTAGTCTCATGTTGGGTCAGTCCAACCCCATGTTCATAACATGTGTCCACATCATTGGTTTGACATCTCCATGTCAATGACTTGCGAAACATAGTCATTAACCAATCGATGTGCTAGTCTAATATTCACGTGTGTCCTCGCATGAACTCCGACTAGGGACAATTATTAGATAACCATACAAGTAAAGAGTTTCACAAACAATTCACATAATTGCCAATCAATACAAGTTGCCTGGTATATGGATATTCAAGGAACATTATAATAACTCATGGATACACATGAAATACAATCATCTCTATGATTGCCTCTAGGGCATATTTCCTTCATGGATGGATGGACGGGCGTTGCATGGACAAGACAATTCACATAGCAATCAGAACATAGGGAAATTGCAGATAAATAAGATAAAGCACCCAAGTACTAGACAATCCTAGGCATGTGTTCCATATATAGTCATACGTGCTCGCAATGAGAACTTGCACAACATCTTTTGTCCTGCCAGCCCGTTTGCAGCGAGGCCTCTAGGGAACTACTGGCAATTAAGGTGCTCCTTTTAATAGAGCACCGGAGCAAAGCAATAACACTCCGTGAACACATGTGATCCTCACATCAAAGCCTTTCCCTTCCGGCTACCCCGATTTCTGTCACTTCGGGACCATAGGTTCCGGACAACGCCGTGTGTATACAACTTGTAGATAAGACCCAAAACAATAATATCATGATGAATCAATAATAAGTTCAGATCTGAAATCATGGCACTCGGGCCCTAGTGACAAGCATTAAGCACAACAAGTCGCAACAAAGTCATAAAGCACTAATAAAAGATACTAGGCACTATGCCCTAACAATATGATGCCATTACATGAACGATCTCATCCAATCCCTACCATCCCCATAGCCTACAGCGGGGGATTACTCACTCATAGATGGGGGAAACATGGATGGTCGATGGAGAAGCGATGGTGATAATGATGGCGATGATCTCCTCCAATTCCCCGTCCCGGTAGGTTGCCAGAACGGAGTTTCTGGTGTTGTTTCGTGGAATCTGGTGGTGGCGGCGGAGTGGAACTCCTTCTGGAAAAACGTCGAACCCCCCGGAGTTTTTAGGTCAGAAGGCTTCTTATAGGCGAAGAGGGAGACCGAGGAGGTGCCTGGGGCCACCACACCAGGCCCTGGCACGGCCAGGCCTAGCCCGTGCCTGGGGGGTGTGGCCAGCCCCTGGCCCTCCTCCGTCTCGTATTCTGGCTCCTGGAGTCTTCTGGAAAAATAGGCACTTTGGCTTTTGTCCCGTCCAATTCCGAGAATATTCATTTTCTGACTTTCCTGGAACCAAAAACAGCAGAAAACACGCAGCTTGCACTGTGGCTCTTGTTAATAGGTTAGTCCAAGAAATCATATGAAAAGTACTCCAAAGTGTGGACAAAACACAAGAAAGCGGATAAAACCAAGCATGGAGCATCAAAAATTATAGATACATTTGCAATGTATCAGGGAGCTTCCCCCCTAGTCTGCATCTGTGCCGTCCTTCTAACCCTGGCAGGTTTCACCACTCCAATGCTCGCAATGGTAGTGCCGGTGTGCGGACATTGGTCTTTCTCCTCTTCACCTTCACTCTTGATCTCCTTCTCCTTCCCGGGGTCTTGGAGGTCTTCCTCCATAGGTTCCTTCCCTTTATCCTTGGCGGACACCATGGTGCTTCTAATCTTTCAAAGAGTATGTCCTGGCAGAAACAGATCGAAACAAAAACACGACGAAAACACGATATACGAACCTCGGGGGATCCGGGGGGTTATATATTATGAAGTTTCATATCAAAAGGAAGGTACTGGGAGAAAACGAGTCGGAGGCGGAGTCCGGGGTGGACTCACCACCTGGTAGCGCGACCAGGGGTGGGCCCGCGCCACAGGGTGGTGTGGGCCACCCTGGCTCCGTTTCCGTCCCTTTTTTGCTTCGTAACTTCCCTTATTGACTGAAAACTGCAAAATATATAGTTGGATTGTATTTTCGCGGAATTTTTCTTACCAGAACCGTTACCTATTTTGAAAATAGACTCTGTAGGTCTCTGAATTTGGTATCTAGTAGATTCTTCTGGAGTAACCACTTGAATAACATCAATATCTTCATCTTCATACACTTATTACTTGAGTTATAAAACCTTTCTCTTCCTTATTACACCATTATCTCCACTTCCTGGAAATTTCTTTCACACAAAACTTCACACAGTTCTCATTAGCAACATTAGTATAAGTGAAGTGATAAAACCTTTTGAGTCCAACTTCAACTGAAAACCATCAAAACATAAGCTACTGTAGGAACTCCTTCCAAAAACCCAAAAAGAATTCAAGAAGGAAATCGAAGAAAGAAGCAAATGCAAGAGTGGCAAAATCTGTCAAAACAGACCAGCAGGTAAAGATCGGTTTTTTCGAAAATCTTCTGTTGCGCAAATCAAAAAGTGCAAAACTAACGAAACTTGAATAACAACCTGGGGCAGAAGCACAAAACATTACATCTCAATCCGACATACAGAGATCTCTCACAATTTTTTACGGTGAAGCACAAAAATCTGTTTCGGGACAGCAACTTCCCCAAATCTTACTTCTCTCTCATTAGAGGTTGATCTTGACACAAAAACCAAACAAAACGGACAAGGAGAGGTTATTACCGAAGTAATAACTTCCAAGACTCAAATAAATGAAAACAAACTGGAAGCAAAAACAAATTGGGTTGTCTCCCAAAAAGCTCTTTCTTTATAGTCATTAAGATGGGCTTGATAATTTTGAAGATGCTCACTCAGGAATATGAATTGAGGTGAAAGAGAGCATTAAGAAGAAAAAACACACACACATTTAAGTCTAACCCACTTCCTATGCAAGGGAATTTTGTAAACAACAAGTTATTGAAACCATAGGCTACTTGCATAAGAAGGCAAAAAAAGTGCAACATAAAAACTTTCAGCATAAAACGAGGAAACTTGGTATTAATGAGATGCATAAGAACACTTTTCCCTCTTTCATAGTAACTTTCAGTATCATGCATAAACTTAACAGTATAGCTATCACAAGGACCATCATAGCAATGATCACTTATTCTAACAGAAAACACCGGAATACTAGCTCTCATAACACTACTATGTGAAACAATATTAGAGGTATCCTTACAAAGGATAGTGTGTCCCTCTTTTTCATATTTAGTAACAAAATCTTTCACATTTGCTATTATAGGTTCATCAACCATTTGTTTATCAGGTTCAACAGCTTTATTTGTACTTTCATTAACCATACTAGCTATCATAGAATGTTCCTTTACCTTAAATGGGAAAGGCATTTTCTCAATGTAAGGTTTAGGTAAAACATGATTAGCAGTATGAACTTCAGTATTTCTTGCAGGAACACTCTTAGCAATATCTTTATAAGGTTCATGATACTTATTCCACTTCTTTTTAGGCACTTCAATGTAAGAAGCAAAAGCCTTAAAATAAGAAGCAATAGCTTGAGAATCTAGACCATAAGCATTTTTAATATTTTGAAAGTCATCAATTCCCATAAAAGATTGAATGCATTCATAATCATAATTATACCTGACTTTCTACCTTTGTCATTCTCCCAAGCTTCCGCATTATCTTGAATACGGTCCAGAAGATCCCATTTAGCTTCTTCTTCCATGCGAGTGAATGATCCAGCACACGAAGCATCCAATAAATCCTTGTCATGTAGAGGGAGCCTTGCATAAAAGTTATTGATAATAATATTGTTGGGGAGCTCATGAATGGGACATTTGAGCATTACTAACTTCAATCTCCCCCAAGCTTGAGTTGTACTCTCTCCATCAAGAGGCCAAAGTTGTATATTTGATTCCGATCTTTATGAATCTCACTAGGAGGATAAAACTTTGAATAAAAGAGAGGCACTATTTCCTCCTATTCCAGAGCTTGACCATTCTTCAGCAGCTTATACCAGTCTTCAGCTCTTCCTTTCAGTGATAATGAGAATAACTTCTTCTTAACTTGATCTGTAGTAATACCTGCACACTTGAATAATCCGCATAATTCATGTATAAAGAGCAAATGATCACCGGGATGGACAGTTCCATACCCAACATAATAGTTATCCATAACACGATCAATAATTCTTGTAGGTATTTTAAAAACATCATTCTCAGCAGGTGGTGGCTTATCTACTACCTTAGAAGTGGTAGTAGCATTACCAAATAAGAAACTCAGCGAATTATCCATAACGAAAATAAAGCAACTAGCAGAAGTAAACAATACTCATAGTAGAAGTTTCCTTTACCAGTTCCACTCTCCAATAACGCTTCCCTCCCCGGCAACGGCGCCAGGAAATAGTCTTGATGACCCACAAGTATAGGGGGTGTATCGCAGTATTTTTGATAAGTAAGAGTGTCAAACCCAACGAGGAGAAGAAGGTGCTGGCTAGTGGTATGGATCAGGAATTCTCTGCAAATACTTAGCAAACGGATTTTTAGGAGTTTTTGATAAAGCAAGGAAACAAAGTACGAGTAAATAAAAGACAGTAGGAATAAATGCAGCAAGTGGCCCAATCCTTTATGTAGCAAAGTACAAGCCGGTTGTATTACTTAAGATGACCAAACGTTCTCGAGGACACATGGGAAGACTGTCAAGTGCTTTCGCTTCATATAGCTGATTAATCTTCTCTAGCTTGCTAAGTGTTGTGTGGGTGAACCTGTGCTAATGTACCGCCCCATCCAAGACTAATACATACTTGTGATTATACCCTTGCAAACATCCGTAAGTACAAGAAAGTAATTAAGGTAGAAACCTAACCATAGCTTTAAACTCTAAGACCCTTACGTTCCTTGTGCAATGGTTTCCTTACGGGGGTTCAGGTTTCTGTCACTCCGGCAACCCCTACGATTAGTAGCCAAATACACAATGCATTCCCCTAGGCCCATATAGGTGAAGTGTCATGTAGTCAATGTTCACATGACACCAATAGAAGAAGTACACCACAACTTAAATAAAAATCTATTGAATCTTTCTCAACATAACTCCACTACTAACAACAAGACTTCTCCCATGTCCTCAAGAACAAAACTAACTACTCACAAGACATCATATGGATCATAATCAGAGATGGAATAATGATGTATAACAATCTGAACATAAACAATAATTCAATGGTTCACTCAATAGCATCAACTACAAAGAGTAATCAACACCGGGAATGTTTCCCCTATGAACTATGCAAGATTCAACACAATTGTTACAGCAATATGGAGATGGTGATGAGGGTGCCGATGGTGATAATGGTGGTGATGATGATGATGATGATCCCGATGAAGTCCATCTTGATGGTGGTATTGATGGCGACGATCTCCCCTCTCCAGGAAGGAATTCCCCCGATAGAAATCTGTCTGCCGGAGAGATCTTTCTCTCTCGGTGTTTTCCACCCCGCAGAGGTAGCGGAATCTTTCTATGGTCGCTCTCCGAGTCTTAGGGTTTCGGAAGGATGATATATGCCAGAGGGGAGAGGCTGGAGTGGGCTAGGGTTGCCACACCACCTCCTGGTGCGGCCTAGGGCTGCCCAACCAGGGGGTGGTGTGGGCCCCCTGTGGCCCATCTCCACTCCGTCTTCTGGCATCCTTAGTCTTCTAGAAAAATAGGATTTTCCGTATATTTTCCCAGATTTTCTGATCTTCGTGAATTTTGCCTCCAAACAACACCTTTTCCATCAGAATCCTGACTGCAGCGGTCCATGCTCCAAAAGTCATCAACCATGCAAAAACAGATGAAATAACATAAGTATCACCTCTCAATACAAAATATATCAATGAATAATAGTGAATTAAGACATAGAATAGTGATGCAAAATGGACGTATCAGGCCTCTTGGAGGACCATGTGGGGAAGCCAAGGATGGCGCCTAGGGCACCCCATGGGTAGCTCCATGTTCATCCCTCCCTCCCTAGGGGGTGTGGCTAGGATTTGGGGGCGTCCCATACTTTGTATGGGTATGCGGCTAGGGTTTTTGGCCACCCCTCCAAGTCTTTACCTCTCTCGTTTCTATATAAAGAGAGCAACCCCTCCCCATGAGAATGCACAATTCTCTCCACGTTGTGCCTGCACCTATTTCCCCTCTCTCTTTCTATCTCTGTCCCTCGTGGAGGTTCTCAACATATACCGAAAGGATGCACCACTCTCACCATCTATGCAATGCCATATATACTGATGGATTGAAGGATCATATGCATGCATACTATCGGAGGGATCATATATTTGATCCTCACATGAGAAGGAGAAATCACCGCGGCTTGGAGGGATACGCCTAGCTGCGGGGATTGCCGAGATCTGAACTTTGTTGAGCAAATTGTTTCGCAACCTTCGGTGAGTTTCCAATCTAGATCCAAATTGTTAGATCTAGATATAATATTTTAATTGGATATCCATAGATAGATCTTGGGTGTTTGTGTAAGCCATCTTTTTTGCTTTCCCTCACATAACCCAACAATTGTGACATTTTTCGAAGTAGTACTAAACTTTAATTCCCCATATGCAACTTGCATCTAAAGTAATTATCCTTGACTTCAACTTCCATGATAATACGAATGATAAGAACCATAGACATTTTGGAGCATTGTCTGAAGAGAGTAAGTGGATACAGGGGTTTCTCATCAAAGTGTTAATGAACCAGTTAGTTGTGTCCCAAGGGCCTATTTGGCGAATCCACACAGATTTAGGCTGAGAACCTCTCCTCTTCTTATTACTATCCACTAACTCAACAAGCAAAACAACTATCTCCCTAAACTTGTCGTCCTCCTAGAATTCATCACCAAATGACGATGATAAATCCTTGAAATATTGCTCAACAAGTTAAATCATCTACACAAAATTAAGGATGTATCATTATCAATAATCATCATCAATTTTAATGCACAAAATTCCTAACAAAAATTGCAAAGGAAGGATCTTGGAAGCAATTCACCAAAAACTTTGTGGATGCGTCGATTGCCACTATAATTTTACTCGACTGGAGGTAGGAGTGGAGTGGAATGTCACCGGACATCACAAGACCTAAAGAAAGGTGTCTAGGACTAAGAGGAAGGAATGCCAGACCTCTCTGTGGTTGATATATGGCATCATGGTTGCCACATGTCGTGACCTGAAGAACATTACTAGGAGCATGAATGAGATCCCATTGTGTGCGGAACTAAGTGATGTCAGAGCGTCATGACAGTGCTTTGGTGCCGCTTGTCATGTGGATCGTGGGTCCATGATAGTAAGGGCCTCATGTAATGTCATAATTGTGAGGAGACGGTGCTAGCGGAGAGGGGGAGAACAACAAAGACGCTGACAGGGTAGCTGAGGATATGGAAGTGTGACAGGGCTCCATAATGTTTTCCGTGGGAAGGAAGTGGATTTATATACCTTGTGTACGAAATACCCAATTCTCCTCAATTTTACATAATAGATGGGCTTGGGAAGTTCCTTAATTCTTCTGTTGGAATTTAGGGTTTTAAAGAATAAGGTGCAATGTGGTTTCCCCTAAAATTTCTTATGTCTTGTTTTTCTCGTGTTTATTTTGCTTGCCTTTACGTATGATTTGTCTATGGTTTTGACACTTCCATCCTCGTGCATTTTTCTTTTAGTCTTTATGTTAGCGATGTTGTATTATATACATATGCAGTCGTACCGCTCTATGTGTATGACAGTGCCTATCCGCAAACACCTTTGTGTTGGCTATCATTGTTATTGATCGCGCGTGTAGCGCTCTATTCGCTGCCTCATGCTCGTTGTTGAATCATGCGACACGTATGATCAGTGACGTTGACACCAAACGATGAGTACGTACAGTTCTGAATGAGCCGTTGTACACATACAAACGAATATTTTTTTCTATTAGCCTTTCACATCTTTTTTTGTTTGCCTCGCGTATTTGCTTCGACGTGCTGTGTTATTTATGCTATAGCCACAAAAGAGGAAGAAAGGAAAGAAAAATTGTACCACGATGAGTAGGCGTGAATGACCAGGGAACGAGAGAACGATGGTACGGGGCGATCGATAAGCAGTGGCTAATAAGAAGTATTAAAGACCAGGAACAAATAAATGATGAAGGAAGAATATGTGCAAACAGCGAGAAAGCACAACGATGGCATGGGAAAATCGAGAAGCAAAGCAGTGTCCAACGAGAAGGATGAAGACACAACACTTCATCTCTTAAAACACTTGATGGAAACTCGGAAGGGTGCGGAAAATGAGGAGTATCTTCTTCCGCCCACACCGTGTGAAGACCACAAACTTCCTGATGTTTTTCATCTCTTTATTTTTCTCGCTTAAATCTACTATTTTGGAATAGAAAATGTTTAATTAAAACAAAATGGTGTGATATAGTATATAAAATTGTGATATATCCATGTGTCGCGTACTTTGTGGGTTCTAATGTTTCTACAACGGTTCGGTCTTCAGGGGTCTAATCCTACGGAAGATAAAACAGCATGGTTCTAGATTGTCACGCTTGCTGTCCAACCGAACTTCGCCCGCGAAAACTGCTTGGTGGAGAGCCGTGGACCGCCTCCTTAGAAGCGCAGAGTAAATGGCGGCCTTAGAAGCTCTCGTGGAAGCTACCGTCAGGGCGGCCTTGGATGCCCAGTAGGGAGCCGCGCGCCGCCTCGCAGGCTGGCCAAGAGGATGCTCCGTGATAGGACATCTAAGTCTATTATTTCATTTTCTTCTATCTTACATTTCTTTCCAGAATTCACGCGTGCAATGATCCTTCTAACCGTTCATCGGGCACTTACATCTAAATGTGATGTACCTAAGCAAGATTTCATCAAACTAATTGCCTAACATCCGTGTCCCAGGAGGGTGCGGAGAGGGAGCTAGTTATACTAAAAAAGAAAGGGAAAGGATGCAAATGCATGCAACAAGTCCTAACTTGGCATGATATAGTTCCACCATGTTAAGCCCAACTATGACCATGAGGCATGTGCGTAGGTGATGGAGTGTGTGGTGTGGTAAGACGATGCTAGTAGGCCTTGCACTTCAGTGGAGGTGACACATGTGGCGGAAGCCAGGGACAAAACTCGAAAGGAAACTTTTCTAACCTTACACTTTATTAATGAATGAATTATTGATTAATATTTATTGACATCAAGTCACAAATTATTAGTTCAAGATGTAATATGGAGACCATCTGTTTCCAAATTTGTGTTCAACACAATATCAAGAACAAAAATGGAGTTGTTTTTCATGAGGATGAGATTGGTCGATGCAAAATAAAGCGGTGAATCGGGGATTGGCATAGAAAAATTCTATCAATATTTTGCTACCAGCGTTATATTAATAAGAAGGGGAAAGGGTGTAAAACGCTTCAAACTAGTAACGTTATCTCGTCTACTGCCTAGCCTAGCATGGTATGATCTAGTACCATCATGTTTATCCCAACCAAGCCCACGAGGCACATGTGTAGGTGATGGAATGTGTCGTGTGACTGTGGTATCGGGAAGACAACATTAGTGAGGGATTACATCTTTAGTAGGGTGACATGTGCGGCGGAAGCCATGAGGCAAAACTGGAAAGCAAACAAATGAAAGTTTCCTTTGGGATTTTTTTTCCACATTAGCCTCTTGAGAGAAGTGAACATTTCTAACTTGCTACTTGATCGAGTAATACATGAATGACTATGTTATCTTTTTTGACATCAAGATGCCATTTATTTTAGCTCAAAATGTAATATGATGACCATCAGTTTCCAAATATTTGTTAAACATAATAATAAGAACAACATTAGAGTGTTTTTTTTATCAAAGATGAGAATTGTCGATGCAAAATAATGTGGTGAATCATGGATTGGTATAGAAAATTTGTGTCAATGTTCTACTGTTGGCATTATACTAAAAAAGGGAAGGGTGTAAAATCTTAAAACTAGTAGTGTTCTCTTGTCGAATGTCTATCCTAGTTTGGTATGATCTGGTGCAACCATTTTTAGCCCAACTTAACCCATGAGGCACATGTGTAGGTGATGGAATGTCTAGTGCAGTTGTGGCATCGGGGAAGAAGACACTAGTGGGGCTTGCACTTTAGTGAGGTGAGGAATGGAGCAGAAACCATGAGGCGGAAACTTGAAAGGAACCAAATGGACGTTACCTTTGGGATTCTTGCCCTGCCCCCTTGAGAGAAGTGAACATTTCAAACCGACCTTTTGATTAATGGACGAACGGTTGAGTTACTTTATATCACATCATGCCACCATTTATTAGCGTAATTAATATGATGATCATTGCTTTCCAACTTTCTGTCTAGAATAGACAAAATAGAGTTGTCTTTCACGAGGATGGGCTTGGTAGATGCATAAATAAGGTGGTTGAATTCGAGGATTGGCATAGAATTCTTTTGTTGACATTCTACTATCGGCTAAAACTGAAAAATGGGGTAGGGTATTAAATGCTCAAAACTAGTAATTGCTCTCTGTAGAAGGATAGAGAGGGGGAGAGATTGGCGGAATATGTTAGTTGTATTATTGACCCTCATGGGCGAGTATATATAGGCGTACAGGAGATCATCTTAGAGTACAAGACAAATTAGGCTAGAGTCCTAACTATCCTACACTACCTCAATTACCGCGTACACGTATACTCTAACATCCCCCCGCAGTCATAGCGGGAGCGTCGTGAACAACTGGAACGTCGCGGACGGTCAGACTGGAGAGAAACCGAAGTAGCATCCAGTGGGCTGACACCCCCCGCAGTCCGAGCGGGAGTGTCGTGGACGGTGTCGCGGCGCAAAGCTTGGACTGTAGAGGATGCTGGTGAAGCTCAAGCGAGGTGGAAGCCCTTGTGCCGATGTCGAGGGAGCCGAGAGCGTTGGGCGGTGCCGTGGTCGGTAGCTGTGCGAGGGATCGCCGTGGTTGATGTCGTGGCCGGTGTCGAGGAAGCCGCACATGAAGCCGCATGCGCATAGTGCGAGAGGAGGATGACGGAGACGCGTCGAGGCAGTCGTTGAGGGTGTCGATGCCGAAGTCGATGCAGTCCGAGCCGTCGAGGACGAGGTGCGGCCATAGTTTTGCCAGAACTAGGCGCACGTCGGGGATGAAGGCATACTCCGGTTTTGCCAGAACCGAGTACGCAAGAAGAACTCGTCGGTGACGCGGTCGAAGAAGACGTTGTCGAAGCCGATGAAGACGAGGCGTCCGACGCGAGTTTGCCAGACTCGGGAACACGTCGGGGATGAAAGCACTTCCGGTGTTGCCAGTACCAGGCATGCGAGGGGTGGGAACCATCATGAACTTGTCGCCATGTAGAGGGACTAGCAGAGAAGGCCTCCGGAATCGTCGCGGTCGCAGATCGACGAAGATGTCGACCCTGCCCGCGGTTCTCGGAGTAGAGTAGCAGGTGGTGTAGACGGGGACGAGGCGATGACGCGGGTGACGAAGTCCAGACAGTCGAAGATATAGAAGGCGGCGGACCAGCGACGGTCTGAGTGTTCATGCTGGACGCCTAGAGGGCGCGGGGTTGTCGGCGGGACCTGCGATGGCGAGAAGTCAGCCTACAGGTTACCTAGTGGAGTGCGACGGAGGTGCTCGAAGTAGAGCCAGGCGCGGACGATGTCGACGCGGACGAGGTCAACGCAGACGGTGTCGCAGGCCCTGGCGCTGTGGGACCGGGTGAGGCGACGAAGACGGGCGCAAACGGCGGCGGTCCGCGCCGTAGGAGAGGGCACGGTGGAGGCCGAGGGCGTCGATCTGTGGGCACGACGAAGTAGACTGCGCGCAGCAATTCCACGGCCCGAAAGGCGCGGCGTGGCTGCAGGGCGCGGGTCGGGGCAGCAGCTGGAGGCCACCGGCGCGTACGCGCTTGTGAGGCGCGTTGGCAGCCGATAGGCGGAGACCAAGGCGGCGGCATTGCGACCCGAAGGGACGACGCAGCGACAACCCGTAGCTCGATCGGTGGCAGGCGCGTGCTCGGGGACGTGCTTGGCGTAGACGGGTGCGGGACCGGTTGATTAGACCGACGGTGCGCCATATGCACCATGGCGTGGACGACGCGTAGATCGGAGTTGATGGTGGCGTTGTCCGTGCAGTCCCGGGCGATGATGACGAAGACGATCCAAGGGGGGTCGGCCGCGGCAGCCTCCTGAGGAAGCCGCAACAGCCGGCCGTGGGGCGGGGCAGCCTGCCATGAGACCGTGACAGCCTGCCAAAGCAGGCGCGGCGACAGAGATGGCAGACGCACGGGCGAGGTAGATCGTCGATGCCGATGGTCGGAGTAGAGGCGCGGCGACGACGATGGTGGTGGGCGACTCAATCCGATCTAAGATCGGTAAACCAAAAAAGAAAACCGATCAAGAGGTCGGACAAATAAACTTACAGGGCAGCCAATCACGGATCGGCGGACGAACCCTGCGTACGGGTTACGCGGCCCCCGGCGGAGATCATGGAGATCGACCTCCCCGGGGGGCGGCGCTACGAGGAAGCGTGTGCGGCGGCTAGCGCGACGCCATGGCGGGCGGCGACACTAGGGTTTAGTGGCGGGGGAGCCGGCGGCGCCTAGGGGAGGGGAGGGCGACGGCTAGGGTAGAAGAATCGTGGTTAGGCTGATACCATGTAGAAGGATAGAGAGGGAGAGGCGAAATATGTTGGTTGTATTATTGACCCTCATGGGCGAGTATATAGAGGCGTACATGGGATCATCTTAGAGTACAAGACAAATTAGGCTAGAGTCCTAACTATCCTACACTACCTCAATTACCACGTACACGTATACTCTAACACTCTCGTCAGTAGTGTGGCCTAGCTTGGTATCATTTGATGACATTGTGTTATGACGTTTCCATTTGCCTGCATGAAAGTGTTTCGTATATTGTGTCGAGCCACCTTTTTTTTTCTTTTTTTCTTCGAAATGTGTTGAGCCGCCTTTTAATTATATGCAACTCTTTGCAAGCAAAATACCACAAAGAATTGAAAGGAGTCCCTTTTCATTCAGCGACCTTACCACGGTGTGAGTTACCAAATGCACCCTTTGTGTATAGAATCTAGGTTACCATAGGCACATGCCGTGAAAAGATGCATTTCTTCAAAAAAAAAATGTCATGCACATATTTCCATTCACTTTATATATATATATGTAAAATCTTACTTCACTGCTCTGCAAAACCTAGAGATATAAGTTTTTTATCCGAGACGAGGACTGCATTTCCACTATATACCAAATCCAGGATCAACACTTATAGGGGAAAGAGAAAAATGTAAATCACATTTTTCTAGAAAGTGTAAATCCCATATAGAGTACCGCCGGCGTGGTCTGGTCGGGTGCCACCCTGCAGCCCAACCAAGCCGAGCCGCCATCGTGTCGTGTTCGTGTGGCTGTATTTCTTCGTCGAGCTGATTTGGACACGTTTGTCGCCGAGTCTACCGCTAGATAGCGTTGCCGCCCAAAAGCACCGCCGGTCTTGTGGTAAAAAGGGAAATGTGACACGCTGATCGATCATACCACGGGTCTCTCGTGTTTATCGTACTACTACCGGGGATTATAGGTTCCGAGAGTTTTTTTATATTGTTTGAGATTATAAGGGCTATCTCATTTATTAGACCCTCTCATTCAATGCAAGTTCTCCTTTTTCTCTCACTTTTCTCATGCATGTAAAACTATTGGTGCATATATAGATTGATGAGAGAGCTATGAAATGTCTTGGTATTAGCAACTTGGTCCTTAGGACTAATAATCCCGAACAGAGGTAGTACCTAGCTAGTAGCCCGAATTACGACCGGTTACCTAAGATTACTTTACACTTGATTTAGGGCGTCAGCTAATCAGCTTTGACCGGCCAGACAGACATAACAGTCAAGTCGTCAAAATCGGATACAGCCTAACCTGTAAATTATTTTTATGTGCCTGCTTTTCAAGCATTTTTGCTGCCAGTCAATTAATTGCATCTCCGCGAAATAATCCAATGCATATGGGCCATGTACTCGCTCTGTGATTCGTTTTCATATTATCCGGTTTGATTCATGGGTGAGCGACCATCCTGGTGATTCGTCGTACCAAAGCAAAGCTGGCGGTTGCTCGGCAAGAGCCCCTGCCGTGGACATCCATCTCCGTTCCCGACAGACCAAGCTATAGCCAAACTGGCACGCTGCGGGAACCTGGCGATGGACTCTGAACGCAGTAGCTAGTGTGCTCGTTGTTTATTCTGCAACTTGCCGGCGACGAGTAAGATTTCGGAGGCAGCACATCCGTGCTACACTTTTGTTTGTACTACAACTACAGCTCACGCGCTGCCGGGGGTTTGTTTACACTAGTGTCCCGACGATCAGTGGACCCAAATCAAAATATAAACCATCGTCAATTTTTTTATTCAGTTAATACCTGGCTAGAACATGCATGTTAGAATAAGGGCTCCTTGATTAAGGATTCCATAAGAATTTTGGAGTACTTTGATCCTTGGAATTTTTCCTATGTGCATTGTTTGATGCGCCCTTCAATTTTTTGTTTCCATACGATTCAACTGGATATGACACTCTAATCCCGCGGTTTCCCTATTCACGTGTTTTGAGGATCCTGTCAATCAAAGTGGCCCCAAAGGGATTATCTCGGTCATATGAACCGGCATGAATTTGTGAGTCGGTTATGGCAATAGTTACGAACCGATAAAACTGATTGAAATTTAGTTATCTCAATTAATGGGTCACATGAATTTGATAGTCTCTACTACTATAGTACACAAATAAATTCTTTAATGAATCTACAAAGTCTGGGGTGCCTCCCTGACATACATAGCTTCGCGTGTGAACTTTGTATCCAATGTAATAACAAGAACAAATGTTAAGTGGGTCTTTTTCACGACGATGCCAATTGGTCAGTGTGAAATAAATTAGTAATTCGAACGAAAAAGTGTGTCGACATTCCACTAACGAATTTGTACTAAAAGAAAGGGAAGAGACTGTAAAACGCTATACACTAGTACCATCTCTTGTCGACACCCTCGCCTAGCTTGGTATGTTCTCGAATGGAATATGTGGTGCAGCAGGGATGTCGTCAAAACGACGCTATTCAGGCTTTCCCTTTGGTGCGGTGACACGTATGGCGGAGGTCATGAGGCAGAAACAACATATGAAACAAGTGAATGCTGCTTCTAGATTCTTGCACGTTGGCCCCTCGATAGAAGTGAAAAAAATTAACATGCTCTTTGTGTAGGGTTTGACCCGTGCAATTATTTCTTTTATATCAAGTCACCATTCTATAGCTTATGATGTAGTATGATTACCATCGTTTTAAAATTTCGTGTCTAACATAAAGTTTTTTTTACCACAATGGCTTGGTCGAATTAAAAATAAATCGGTGACTCAATAATCAGCATAGAACATTGTGTTGACATTCTATTATGTTGCGTTTGGATGTAGGTATTTGAGCTTGGAATTGATTTGGCTAAAAATTCCAAATCCAATATGGAAAGGAAATGGCCTCCATTTCCAATATTGGCGTTTGGGTGTGCATGAAATTTGATGTTTGAATCAAAGGGTATCACCTAATTCCAAATCATATTTGGATGTACAGACCACGAAATTGAATATTATGTTGTGGCTTTGCAATATAAACTTGGTTACATGTATGCAAAATCGTATGTGCACATTTGATGTTTATATATTATTTTCACTCATAATAACATTAAAATATCATGGATAAAGTCACAACAACACTATGATTCTTCGGGGAGGGGATTACAGTATTTTCTTGTTCGGGAAGGGGATTACAGTACTTTCTTACATCTAAGTCCTCAAATAAACTCTTTAATGATCCTACAAAGTTTGGGGGTGCCTCGGCCTATACATAGCTCTGCGAGCGAACTTTCTGTCCAATGTAGTAACAAGAACATAAGTTGAGTGATTTTTTACAACGATGCCAATTGGTCAGTGTAAAAATAAATTAGTAACTTGAACGAAAAAGTGTGACAGACATTCCACTAACGAATGTATACTAAAAGGAAGGAGAGAGATTGTAAAACGCTCTACACTAGTACCATCTCATGTCGACACCCTAGCCTAGCTTGGTATGTTCTCGGATGGAATATGTGGTGCAGCAGTGATGTCGTCAAAACGACGCTATTCAGGCTCTCCCTTTGGTTCGGTGACACGTGTGGCAGAGGCCATGAGGAAGAAAATGCATATCAAACAAGTGAATGTTGCCTTTAGATTCTTGCACGTTGGTCCCCCCGAGAGAAGTGAAAAATTATAACATGCTCTTTTAGCAGGTTATGATCCGTTCAATTATTTCTTTTATATCAAATCACCATTCAGTAGCTCCTGATGTAGTATGATTACCATCATTTTACAACTTCGTGTCTAATATAAAGTTTTTTTTTGCCACGATGGCTTGGTCGAATTAAAAATAAATCAGTAACTCAATAATCAGCACAGAATATTGTGTTGACATTCTATTATGTTGCATTTGGATGTAGGTATTTGAGCTCGGAATTGAATTGGACCGAAAATTCCAAATCCAATATGGAAAGGAAATTGCCTCTATTTATAATTTTAGCGTTTGGATATGCATGGAATTTATATTCAAATCAAACTATAGCTCCTAATTCCAAATCATATTTGGTTGTAGAGACCACAAAATTGAAATTTTTGTTGAGTTTTGGCAATATAAACTTGGCTACATGTGTGCAAAATTGTATGTGCATATTTAATATTTATATATTAATTTTCGAACATAACAACATTAAAATATCATGAATAAAGTTACAACAACACTATGATTGTTTTAGGAGGGGATTACAGTATTTTCTTGTTCGAGGAGGGGATTACAATATTTTCTTTCATCTAAGTCCTCAAATAAATTCTTTAATGATTCTACAAAGTTTGGAGGTGCCCCCGGCCTATACATAGCTCCGTGAGCGAATTTTGTGTCCAATGCAATAATAAGAACACAAGTTTAGTGGGATTTTTACAACTATCCCAATTGGTCGGTATAGAAGTAACTTAATGAAAAAAGTGTTTCAGCATTTCACTAATGAATTTATACTAAAAGGAAGGGGAGAGAGATTGTAAACCTCTATACACTAGTAGCATCTCTTGTCGACACCATGGCCTATCTTTGTATGTTCTCGGATGGAATATGTGGTGCAGCAATGATGTCATCAAAACGACACTATTAGGGCCTTCCCTTTAGTGTGGTGACACGTGTCGCGGAGGCAATGAGGCAGAAACTGCATATGAAACAAGTGAATGTTTCCTTTAGATTCTTTCACGTTGCCCCCTCGAGAGAAGTGAAAAATGATAACCTGCTCTGTTAGTAGCGTATGCTCCTTTGAATCATTTCTTTTATATCAAGTCACCATTCGGTAGCTCCTGATGTAGTATGATTACCATCATTTTACAACTTCGTGTCTAACATAAAGTTTTTTTGCCACGATGGTTTGGTCGAATTAAAAATAAATCAGTGACTTAATAATCAACACAGAACATTGTGTTGACATTCTATTATGTTGCGTTTGGATGTAGGTATTTGAGCTCGAAATTGAATTGGACCAAAAATTCCAAATCCAATATGGAAAGGAAATTGCCTCTATTTATAATTTTAGCGTTTGGATGTGCATGGAATTTGATATTCGAATCAAACTATAGCTCCTAATTCTAAATCATATTTGGATGTAGAGACCATGAAATTGAATAGTTTGTTGAGTTTTGGCAATATAAACTTGGTTACATGTATGCAAAATTATATGTGCATATTTAATGTTTATATATTATTTTTCGAAAATAACAACATTAAAATATTATGAATAAAGTTACAACAACACTATGATTGTTTTGGGAGGGGGTTACAGTATTTTCTTGTTCGAGGAGGGGATTATAGTATTTTCTTTCATCCAAGTCCTCAAATAAATTCTTTAATGATTCTACAAAATTTGGGGGTGCCCCCGCCCTATACATAGCTTTGCGAGCGATTTTTGTGTCCAATGCAATAATAAGAACATAAGTTTAGTGGGGTTTTACAACTATGCCAATTGGTTAGTGTAGAAATAAATTAGTAACTTAATGAAAAAAGTGTTTTAGCATTTCACTAACGAATTTATACTAAAAGGAAGGGGAGAGATTGTAAAACTCTATACACTTGTAGCATCTCTTGTAGACACCCTAGCCTAGCTTGGTTTGTTCTTAGATGGAATAGTGGTGCACTAGTGATGTCGTCGTAACGAAGCTATTCGGGCTTTCTCTTTGGTGCGGTGGCGCGTGTGGCGGAGGCCACAAAGTAGAAACTGCATATGAAAAAGTGAATGTTGCCTTTAGATTCTTGCACGTTGGCCCCTAGAGAGAAGTGAAAAATTCTAACATCCTCTTTGAGTAGGGCATGATCCGCTCAGTTATCTCTTTTATATCAAGTCACCATTCAGTGGATCATGATGTAGTATGATTACCAATATGTTACAATTTCGTGTCTAACATAAAGTTTTTTTTGCCACGATGGCTTAGTTAAATTAAAAATAAATTAGTGACTCAATAATGCACATCCACACTTTGTGCTCCCGATAGTTAGGCTTTGATTGCGAGCGAGGAAAAACACTTGCGTCTAGTGGTTGCACAGATGGTGGGACACACATGTCAGGGAGACATGCATGGCCAGCCAATGGAAGGTGTTTGACCCGTCGCCCACAATTACTGGCGCACGCATTTCATGACACAATGTTGAACGCCTGTATTGGCCCAACACGACATTAAAAATTTCCGCTCTTGTGTACCACCTACCACGACACAAATATCTGTTGGTATTGTGTGTGCCATGGAGTATACATGGCTACCATAACCAAATTGTGTCATGGTTGCTCATCCACCGGCTAACCATTTTTTGCTAGTATTTTTTGCTTATGCCGCCCCAAAAAAGTGTCGAGAACAGAATTTTTTTGTAATGCTTTCGCATAGGAAGTGGCTCGGTTGTATTCAAAGCATCATCAAAAGATGTCTTTGTTTGTCCCATCATGCACGAGGTAGCATCCCTCGTACGTTGCCTCTTTGGAGAAACCTCAGAAGATTCTTCAGCAACCAATATGTCTTGTTATTGAACACTCTCATTTCCTATCCTAGCATCTGTGCGGGTCGCATGGTCTTTTGAATATATAACTATTATTGACTCCCATTTCTTCATTACCTTGGTCAAATATCCAAGTGCATCCTTGTTAGCCTACACAATACAAATAAATATTATAGATAATAGTGAAGTTGCAAAAGTAACCAGAAAATAAAAATTTATTTCCATGTCTAACAATTTGTAGGAACCTGCAACATTTTCTTATACTATCCAAGTTGGGATATGTTGGAGTCCACACTTCTCATGCAATATAGAACAAGAGATCATGAAAGTTTCTTTTAGTTAAGTGTAGCTTAGTATAGGAAGTTGTCTCGGACCATCATATGCTTGTTTCAAGATGCACTTCCTATATGAAACCTTTTCCTCCTCATTGTTGAAGTGTTCTAGGTTCCCCGGTGCCCGTTGCGTACTAACATAATAAGCTGGAGCAACATATGACATCTCAAAAAACTTCTTTGTCAATAATATCCTTTTTCTTTTGCTTCTTTTGTTCTGTTCGGTAATGTAAGCAACCAACTCTTATTGAGACATGCTTATGCTACAATATAAACAATGTTTAAAGTCTAATTATCCAGAGCATATACATCAATCAATCATCAATATCTCATCCTATTAGATATTCATATCACAAATATATGTTCATATCACCACATATGTTCATATCATGAATTGTTACGAACAAATTGAAGGGAATATTCCGGAGGGGCAATAATAAAGTGGTTATTATTTTATTCCATGTTTATGATAAATGTTTATTTTGCATGTTATAATTGTATTAATTGGAAACATTAATACATGTGTGTTTAATAAACAAAATACAAAGTTCCTAGTACTGCCTCTCATATAAACTAGTTTGTTGATTAACAAGATGATCAAGGTTTCCTGATCATGGACATTGGATGTTGTTAATAACGAGGTTACAACATTGGTGGAATGATGTGATGAACATTCATCCGAAGTATAGCATTACGATCAAAGTCATTATGTTTATATTGCTATAACATCATATGAAGCAATCTTAGTCCTTAGACCATGAGATCATGTTAATTGCTAACACCGGAAGAGTATCTTGATAACATCAAACGTCACACCGTAACAGGGTGACTATAAAGGTGGGTTCAGTACTACGAAGGTGCTCTGTTGAGGCTCATGGATCAAGAGTGGGATTTTTCCATCCCGATGACGGATATATATACTCTGGGCCCTCTCGGTGATATCACATTAAGATAGTTTGCAAGCAAGTGATGTGATCACTAGAATGTTATATCACGGGAACGAGAAAAGAGTGCATGTCAGCAACGAGATCAAACTAGGTATTTAGATACCGATGATCGAATCTCGGACATGTATTATATCATGAGACAAAGGGATTTAGTTACTAACGTTAAAGGTTCTCACGATCACAGAAGTCATCGTTGAATGTGTAGGAGTCAGTATGGATCTCCAGGTCCCACTTCTGATTATTGATCTGAGAGGGGTCTCGATCATGTCTGCATTATTCGCGAACCATAGGGTGACACACTTAAGGGATACCGACACAATTTGGAGCAAATATGTTTCAGATAATGATATAAGAAAGCGCTGGAATTATTTCAATAGACACCGAAACGGTTTCGGGTGAAATTGCTGAAATTGGTTCTGCATGTAATATTGAAATGTTGCAGGGAGTTTTATGTGAATGTTTGTTAATTAAAGTAATTAGAAAAATTCTGAATAAAATTAATAAAAGAGTTTTATTAAATGAGAGAGCATTAAATTTGGAGAAATTTAATGCATTTAAAGTGGAGACTTTAAAAGAGAATGTGAAGGGGCAAATTTATGCGGAGGGAGTTACCACCACATGAATGAGAAGGTGAGGGGTCACCCCTTGGGGTGCCGACCATGGGGAGGGGTACCCTCCCCTCCTCCTATAAAAGTCCCCGCTCTCACACCTTCATACACACACCTCCTCGTGAAGGATCTCTCCCCCTCTAGTATTATTTCCCCATGGTCTCGGATTAGCGAGATACATGTTCTCGGTGGCTTTATCTAGAAAGGAGTTGCTGCTTCCGCTAGTTTGCTGGAGCGAGGGACGGAGGTTGTCGGGGTACCGGACGTGTGTGCGATCATGGATGCACTGCTGCTTTGCGGTGCTGGACTTGGTGGTGCTGGACTTGCTGGAGCTGGATCTGATGGACGTGCTAGAGCCGGACCTGCTGGACTTCATCACGATCTTGAGATCGGCAAGTGTACGACTACATCATCCACGAGTTCCAACTTGTTAACAAATCTTTGTTGTCTTCGAGGGTAAGTTCTCTATGGATGTATATCCACCCGTTGCTTGTATCTAGTAGATAGATCTTGGCGTATAGTTCCCATCGTAGGAATTTTTTTGTTTTCTATGCTGCGAACCCCAACAGTGGTATCAGAGCCAGATCTATGCGTAGGTGCTTTGTATAGGTAGTACACATATGTTTATATGTGGGCGATGATGATCATGTTATTGCATCTTTCATGTTTTTTGGATATTGGTGGCATAGTGGGATGAAGCGGCCCGGACCAACCTTACATGTCATCGCACATGATACCGGTTCCACGACTGACATGCAACTAGTTTTGCATAAGTGGATGGCGGGTGTCTGTCTCTCCTACTATAGTCAATATCTGATTTACAACGAGTTGCTAATAACTTGGTTATCCTCGTTGTGATTGCATGTTTGTAGGTAAGACCGGTTCTATCTCCGAAAGCCCTAACCACGTAAAACTTGCAATGGATAAATTAGAGGTGTCTAGTTTAGATCGTTGCTGGGCAAGTGTCATGATATGGTAAATGTTGTAAGTTGATGTATAATTGATACTCTTAGAACACACCTAACATGTAAGTTCCATAGACCATGGCCTTACACACAAAGAAATGATAGAGATCATACCACGATGCATATGATGGTGATCAAATGCATGGACCATATCATCTCACTTTACACATTAGATGTTAGCATCTTATATTGCTAGTTTGGTGTTTTAGTAGCATTTTAAGATGATCCCTCATTTAGATATCAAGATAAAAATGTGTTCTTCCTTAAGTATGCACCGTTCTATGGATCGTGTTTCGAGACATCACGTGATGATCGGGTGTACTTGACTCTACGCGTTCATACAACGGGTGTAAGACAGTTTTACACACGCGAGTACTAAGGTTCTTACTTGGTGAGCCTAGCATGTACATACATGGCCTTGGAACACAAACTGGAAGGTTAAGCATGAGTCATATAGTTGATATGATGCCCATATAGATGCTCGCCTTTGAAGCTACATCAACTCACGTGATGATCGGACTTGGTGTAGTAGATTTGGTTCATGTAATCACCAAAAAGGCACGAGGGATGTCGTTTTTGAGTGGGAGTTCATTTCTAATTTGGATTAGTCGAACTCAATTTGTCATAAACTAAATTGAAGTGAATTTGCATAATTTGTTGTAGTCATTGGCATCAGTTTACTACCTTACGCTTAGTTTAATTGAGATAATAGAACTATATAATTGTGGATATTTACTTTACGAACTGGCATCGTATTGTTTTGAATGTCAATTTAAAGTTTAAAAGTCCTATTGCAAACTTTCAACAAACTCTATTTACTCCATGAAGTTTAATAAGTAGTATTAAATAAAGAGTAAGAATTCCAATGTTAGTATCTAAAGTATCATGTTTGCCTCCATGATTATTGATATTCAAAAGTTGTTTTAATATCAAGATTATCTAGGAGCTGAAAAATTGTTTCAGAAACCATCATGTGTGGAAGATATTGTGATATCTGAACAATGTTTTTGGTTGCATTATGATAGAGTATAATTTAGCAAAATACATGTTCTCATATTGTATGAGAATTTGTGAAGGATGGAGATGCTAGGCATCCGAATCTCCCAAAAGGTTTTGGGAACTAAAATTATACTCGTCATTCTTCCTTATAGGCTATAGTAGCTTGATCATGAAAGTTGTCATGATAAGGATGAATAAAAGATGTAGGTAAAATGTTTACTACACTAATAGATTACTAAAGAATGGATTTTTGAAAGAACACCAAACATTTGATGATGGTGATCCACTTCAAAGTGCAAGTTCAAAGGTATTAGTATTTGACTATATACACTTTGTACTATGTGTCATGTGAATGACACCACTATTGATGTTGATAGATTCTTTTAAAAGAAAAGGAATTGTTGAAAGAGAATCTATAAAATATTTGGCAGAAAAGAAAAGGTTGGAGATGTCCAACTTAGGTATATAGAAGATATACATGTTATGAATGTATTCCTTGCTTGTTAAACAATGTGGTTCTGAGGTATTGGATACCGGTATTGGATACCGAATTGGTTGGTATGAAGTGTCATACAGGACAACGCAATTCATGAACTGCAATGGCCTAAGTAACTAGCAAAAGAATAAGTGATGATGTTCATCGAAAACAAATAAAGTGTTATTGTGTTTTTGTTATCGTCAAACTTAGCCTTCAAGATTTGTTTTAATAATTGTTATTTTGTTCCAGTATTACGAGAACAATGGTTGTTCAAATAATTACCGTATTCCGTAAAGGATGGATGAACTTTTACAAGTCTAGTTGGAGAAATCACATCCATAAACATTATTGCTAAAATGTCGTAAGGAAAATGATTAAAAGATCACTTATGAAGTGACATCGCTGTTTTAAATTATATTGGAAAGAAAACATGAAGAAACTCCATGTTAATGGAATTTTGGAGTCTTTGATTTTGATCAATTGACGCTTGTGAGACTTTCCTCGAGATAATTGAAACTCCGTCCATAGGCCAAAGAGGAACAGATGACTAACTTATTGGATATTATACATATTGATGTATATAGTGCATTATATGTAGCCATATGCGATGGATCTTTTTGCTTTATATGCTTTCTCCAGAAATTTGAGTGAATATATCTATATATTTACTTAATAAGGAAGAAGTATGAAACATTTGAAAATTGTTCAAAGACTTTCAAGATGAAGTGAAAAATCATTGTAACAAGAAAATAAAAGAGTTTATGATTTGATCATAAAGGAAGATATTTGAGTTACATGTTTAGCAAAAACACCTAAGATTTTAGGAATTGTTCCATGATTTGTGTTTCCCGATAAACCATAGGAGTATGGCATATTCGAGAGATGAAATCAAACCATGTTTGACATGGTAAGATCAAATGTGTCATTTATAAAATTGCCATTATGTTTTAAGGATTGAAGCTTTAGAGACTACCGCTTTTACACTAAAAAGAACACCATCGTGATCCGTTGAAATGACATCATATAAGTTATGGTTTGGGATAAAACCCAAATTGTCTTTTCTTAAATTTTGGTATGCTATGCATAAGTAAAATGTTTACAACCAAAGTCGGATAAGCACGTCTTTGTAGGTTATTGATACATTGCAAATGTATCTATAATTTTTGATGTTCCATGCTTGGTTTTATCCACTTTCTTGTGTTTTGTTCCAACTTTGGAGTACTTTTTATATGATTTCTTGGACTAACCTATTAACAAGAGCCACAGTGCCAGCTGCATGTTTTCTGCTGTTTTTGGTTCCAGGAAAGTCAGAAAATAAATATTCTCGGAATTGGACGGGACAAAAGCCAAAGTGCCTATTTTTCCGAAAGGGATCAAGTGCTAGAATACGAGACGGAGAAGGGCCAGAGGGCGGCCACACCACCTGGCCGCGCGGCCAGGCCTGGCTCGCGCCAAGGGGTGGTGTGGCCACCCCAGGAACCCCCTCGGCCTCCCCTTCCTACTATAAGATGCCCTCGGGACGTAAACCCTAAGTACCCGATCAAAAATCCACGAAAGAGTCTATAGCCGCCGTCATATCCATCCCTAGATCGGGAAGGATCTGAAGCTCTTCCCGGCACCCTGCTGGAGAGGGGAATTCACCCCGGAGGCCTTCTTCATCACCATGCAAGCCTCCGGTGTGATGCGTGAGTAGTTCATCCTTGGACTACGGATCCATGTAGTAGCTAGATGGTTGGTTCTCCTCCTTTGTGCTTTCATGTTTAGATCTTGTGAGCTCCGTTCATGATCAAGATCATCTATTTGTAATTCTGCATGTTGTGTTTGCGGGGATCTGATGGATATTGAGATGCTATTTCAGATTTATTATTGATTTTATCATATCTTTGTTATTTGTGATCTTGCATGCTTTTCGTTGTTAGTAGCTATCTTGACCCAGTAGATGCTAGCAACTCCAAGAGTTACTATTTATGCTCGACAGTGGGTTCATGCCTCTGGTAATCTGGGGAAGTGATAGAAATCTCTAAGGTACTAGATGTTCTGTTGCTACTAGGGAGAAAACAACAATCCTTTGTTTATAGAACAATCGTATTGTTTACTTTACACACAGTTCGTAAAGCAATAATCTGTTGCTTGCAACTTAATACTGGCGCCGTTGGGAACCCCAAGAGGAAGGTACGATGAGCACAGCAGTAAGTTTTCCCTCAGTTATGAAACCAAGGTTTAATCGAACCAGTAGGAGCAAGGAAACACCCCAAAGGTGTTACTAGCTGAGCTTTGGCAGGGCGCACTACCGGTGCTAGTAGCAACATGGAGACCTGCACAACACAACCACAGAACTTTGTCCCCAACTTACGATGAGGTTGTCAATCTCACCGTGTTTTGCGGAAAACAAAGGATTAAACGTATCGAATGGAAAGAAGTAAAAGTTTGCAAAAGGTAAACACAAAGCAGTAAAAGATTGTAGATTGTATGTAAAGAAAAAGGACTGGGATCCATAGTTCACTAGAGGTGGCTCTCCTTAAGATAGATAACATGTTTGGTGAACAAATTACAGCGGGGCAATTGACAAACACTAAGAAAGCAATACATGCATATACTAATCATCTTGACTCCTTTGAGACTTGATTGGGCATTACAACATAATACATAGACCGCCATCCAACTGCATCTATGACTAATAATCCACCTTCAGGTTATCATCCGAACCCCCTCTAGTATTAAGTTGCAAGCAACAGATTATTGCTTTACGAACTGCGTGTAAAGTAAACAATACGATTGTTCTATAAACAAAGGATTGTTGTTTTCTCCCTAGTAGCAACAGAACATCTAGTACCTTAGAGATTTCTATCACTTCCCCAGATTACCAGAGGCATGAACCCACTGTCGAGCATAAATAGTAACTCTTGGAGTTGCTAGCATCTACTGGGTCAAGATAGCTACTAACAACGAAAAGCATGCAAGATCACAAATAACAAAGATATGATAAAATCAATAATAAATCTGAAATAGCATCTCAATATCCATCAGATCCCCGCAAACACAACATGCAGAATTACAAATAGATGATCTTGATCATGAACGGAGCTCACAAGATCTAAACATGAAAGCACAAAGGAGGAGAACCAACCATCTAGCTACTACATGGATCCGTAGTCCAAGGATGAACTACTCACGCATCACACCGGAGGCTTGCATGGTGATGAAGAAGGCCTCCGGGGTGAATTCCCCTCTCCAGCAGGGTGCCGGGAAGAGCTTCAGATCCTTCCCGATCTAGGGATGGATATGACGGCGGCTATAGACTCTTTCGTGGATTTTTGATCGGGTACTTAGGGTTTACGTCCCGAGGGCATCTTATAGTAGGAAGGGGAGGCCGAGGGGGTTCCTGGGGTGGCCACACCACCCCTTGGCGCGAGCCAGGCCTGGCCGCGCGGCCGTTGCCGGGGTGTCAAGGACATCTTCACAAGGGGAGTCCCTCATAACCAATCTCTTTACTTTGTTGTTTTTTTGCTTAGTTTTCTTTTTTGCTTAGTTTGCTTGTTTCTTTATCAAAAAACATAAAAAAGTTAGTTTTACAAGTTTGCTTTCTTATTTGAAAACCCCAAAAAATGACTACTCTTGAAAACACTAAGTTGTGTGACTTCACTAGCACCAACAATAATGATTTTATGAGAACACCTATTGCTCCACCTATGGCTGAAAATACTTTCTTTGAGATAAAACTTGCTTTACTCAATCTTGTTATGAGAGAGCAATTTTCTGGTATTGGTAATGAAGATGCTGCTTCCCATCTAAATAACTTTGTTGAACTTTGTGAGATGCAAAAGCATAGGGATATAGATGGTGATATTATTAAGCTGAAATTGTTTCCTTTCTCTTTGAGAGGAAAAGCTAAAGAATGGTTGAATTCCTTAACTAGGAATAGTATTGATTCTTAGACTAAGTGCAAAGATGCTTTTATTGGAAAATACTATCCTCCTGCTAAGATTATATCCATGAGAAGTGAAATAATGAAGTTTAAACAACTTAATAATGAGCATGTTGCTCAAGCTTGGGAAAGAATGAAATCTTTGGTAAAGAATTGTCCCACTCATGGACTGACTGCTTGGATGATCATCCAAAAAATTTATGCAGGATTGAACTATTCTTCAAGGAACCTATTGGATTCTGCTGCTGGAGGTACCTTTATGACCATCACTTTGGGTGCTGCAACAAAACTTTTGGACAATATGATGGTTAATTATTCTGAATGGCATATTGAGAGAGCTCCACAAGGTAAGAAGGTAAATTCTGTTGCGGAAACCTCCTCCTTGAGTGATAAAATTGATATTATTATGTCTATGCTTGTTAATGGGAAAGACCATATTGATCCAAATAATGTTCCTTTAGCCTCTTTGGTTGCTCAAGAAGAGCAATTTGATGTTAACTTCATAAGAAATAACAACTTTGGCAACAATGCTTATGGTAATAATGCTTATGGGAACAATTTTGGCAACAACAATTATAATCCATATCCTCCCAACAATGGTAATGCTTATGGAAATTCTTACAACAATAATAAGAGTGCTCCCTCTGAACTTGAAGTTATGCTTAAAGAGTTTATTAGTAAACAAACTGCTTTCAATAAAACTATTGAGGAAAAACTCTCTAATGCTGAAAGAAATATATCATCTTTGTCTGAAGCTCAATCTTCATTGATTAATAAAATGGCTGCTAAACCTGAAACTAATGAGAATCCCTTTGCAGCTACTAATGCCATACAAGTAAGAATTGATGAAAATGTTAGACTATTAGCTGGATTACATGCTAAGTGCGAAAGAGAAGATGAAATTGCTTGAAACATTAGTGTTTCTACTATTACCACCACTAGTGTTGAGGCTACTAATAGTTCTACTACTTTAGATGATAAAGTTGATTTTGATCTTGATGGTTGCAATATCTCTGAAGTTATTAAGTTCCTACAAAAGCTTGCTAAAAGTCCTAATGCTAGTGCTATGAACATGGCTTTTACAAAACACATTACTGATGCTCTCATAAAGATTAAAGAAGAAAAGATGAAACATAAAGCTTCTATTCCTATAAAGGAAGAAGATGGTTGGGAACCCATCATTAATATGAAAGTGAATGACTTTGATTTCAAATCTTTGTGTGATCTTGATAGTAGTGTTTCTATTATGCCTAGAAGGATTTATGATATGCTTGATTTGCCTCCTCTTGAAGATTGTTATTTGAATGTCCCACTTGATGCTAATGCTAAAAAGAAACTCATGGGGAGTCTTAGTGATGTTCTTATTATGGTTAACGATTCCTATGTCCCCGTTGATTCTATGTTTTGGATGTTGAATACAATGCTTCTTGTCCTATTACTTTGGGAAGCCCTTTTCTTAGAACTGTTGGTGCCATCATTGATATGAAAGAAGGCACCATTAAATATCAACTCCCACTCAAGAAAGGTATAGAACAATTCCCTAAAAAGAGAGAACATATTTCTTTTGCTTCTCCTATGAAAACAAAATTTGGTCTTAATGCTTCTTCATTTGAGAACACTTGATTCTTTCTTTGCTTCTTATGCCTAACTTAAAGGCGTTAAAAAAAGTACTTATTGGGAGATAACCCAAAAGTTTTAGATGAGTCTTGGAAGTTATTACCTCTGTAATAACCGCTCCTTATCCTTTTTATTTTCTTTTTGTGCCAAGAGTAACCTCTAATGAGAGAGAAGTAATGATTGGGAAAGTTGCTGTCCTGAAACAGATTTCTGTTCTTCACCATAAAAATTCGTGAGAGAGCTGTGTATGTCGGATTGAGCTGTACTTTTTTGTGTGTCGGCCCCAGATTGTTATCTAACTTTCGTTAGTTCAACACTTTTTGATTTGATCGACAGAAGGTCTTCGAAAAAATTCGTCTTTACCTACTGGTCTGTTTTGACAGATTTCTGCCATTTTCTGCATTTGCTTCTTGTTGGTTCCTTCTTTAGTTCTTTTGGGGAATTGAGCTTTTTGAGGGAAGTGCTACAGTATATAGTGTTCTAATGGAAGTTTATTTGGTGTTAGAACTGAACCTTGAGACTTATTTATCTTGAGTGCACTAATGTTGCTAATGAGATTGTGTGAAGTTTTGTATGAAGGAAAAATTTCAGGTGTATGGAAGGAATGAGTAATGAGATGAAGGATGGACTAAAGCTCAATCTTGGAGATGCCACGCATGTCACCCCAAGAAATATCTAAGAAGTACAAGAGTCAAAGCTTGGGGATGCCCAAGGCATCCCATTCTTCATCAATAAAAATCCCAGGTTTCTTTCAAACGCTTCATTTTTATTGTTTCATGCACAGTTCTGTTTTTCTTGGAGCGTCTTCTTTTTCGTTTTTGTTTTGGTTTTCGGTTGCCTTGTTTTGCTTAGTTTTCTGAATAAATTGGTTGGACCCCCTCTTTCATACTTTGGTTTGCAAATAGTTTGGTTTGGTTTGGAAAAGAGTAGGAAAGTTCATACTTATGTGGTAAAAAGAGCTCGTTTTTGAAATTGGCCTATGCTTTGTCATGCCATGCTTGATATTGTTTTGGCTTTTTGCTTAGTATTCTTTGTTGTAGCATGACTTGTTATAAACAATTTAGATTGCTTAATGTGCCTTGGATGAATCATGCATTGTTTTAGCATATTAAAGCATAGTATAGTGGTATTCTCCTTTGATGCTTTATTTGGGTTGACTTGGCACATGCTCACACCATTTTATGACTATCTCAAGTCACCATAGCCTGTATGATCCTTTAGTTTTCAGCTTTTAGTATCACTTTATGCTTTGATCAATGATGTTTTGTCGCTCTGCATGATTATGGCCATTATTGTTCTCTTAGTTTGTTGCTCCCAGTCTTTTGCTAGCCTCCACAACAAAGTATGAGTTCCATTCATGCATCCAACTCCCTAAACCAAGTTATTCCAAGGAGTCCACCATACCTACCTACTAGCTTATGCTATTCCAAGTATATTCATGCTTTTGTTTACCTTCCACTTGTTATGAGAAAACTAGTGATTAAAGCTCTCACGAACTTGATGGCACACTTTACTTTATTGCCTCTAATAAACTTGAACCATTGGGTCCTTCTTTGTTGTGTATATGCTTGCGCTTTATAAGTTAAAATTAGCAGAACCATGTACCATGGGGAACGCTTTCAACATTGCACTTGTACTTTGTACCCTGTTGATATCATGTTCTTTTGCTTACGGATCCCGACGGTGTGAAATAAAAGTGGAACTTGTAAGATCATGGAGTTTGTATGTGTGTTAGAGAAACGCCTGGGCCGCTAGCCTAAGCCATGCCTAATCATGGTGGAAACTTGCAGCATCACCATAATGAGCACTCTATGAAGCATCCTCAATAAAAACATATGCAAATAGCAAATAAAAAGATCACTGAGATGCGCATTGTCTACTTTCCTTGTCATTTTGATTATGGGAAAGCTCCCGTATCATGTGCAAGGGGTACCCCGTTGGCGGTTCTTAATGATACACATATACTTACAATGACAAGAGCTTACTCGTGACTGAAGTTGAGTAGCATGAGGATCGGTCTTCGTAAGTAAGGGGCATGAGATTTCGGTTTATAACTTGTCAATCATATCCTCTTAGTTGTGTCACTTTAACCTTAATCACCTTCAAGATGCTCATGATAGGGGCAACGAGAGCTGAAAGCTATAAGTACCATAATTCTTGGAAGCTCTTTATGAGACTTGAATCCCTACTTCCTGATACATTGCAAATGTATCTATAATTTTTGATGTGCCATGCTTAGTTTTATCCACTTTCTTGTGTTTTGTTCCAACTTTGGAGTACTTTTATTATGATTTCTTGGACTAACCTATTAACAAGAGCCACAGTGCCAGCTGCCTGTTTTCTGCTGTTTTTGGTTCCAGGAAAGTCAGAAAATGAATATTCTCGGAATTGGACGGGACAAAAGCCAAATTGCCTATTTTTCCGGAAGGGATCAAGTGCCAGAATACGAGACGGAGAGGGGCCTGGGGCCGGCCACACCACCTGGCCGCGCGGCCAGGCTTGGCCCACGCCGGGGGGTGGTCTGGCCGACCCCAGCACCCCCTCGGCCTCTCCTTCTGCCTATAAGTTGCCTTCGGGACGAAAACCCTAGGTACCCGATCAAAAATCCACGAAAGAGTCTGTAGCCGCCGTCGTCTTTGTCCTTAGATCGGGGCGGGGAGGGGGAGGGGGATCTGAAGCTCTTCCCGGCACCCTGCCGGAGAGGGGAATTCACCCTGGAGGCCTTCTTCGTCACCATAGCCTCCGGTGTGATGCGTGAGTAGTTCATCCTTGGACTACGGATCCATGTAGTAGCTAGATGGCCGGTCTCTCCTCCTTTGTGCTTTCATGTTTAGATCTTGTGAGCTCCGTTCATGATCAAGATCATCTATTTGTAATTCATACATGTTGTGTTTGCGGGGATCCGATGGATATTGAGATGCTATTTTAGATTGATTATTGATTCTATCATGTCTTTGTTATTTGAGATCTTGCATGCTTTCCGTTGTTAGTAGCTATCTTGGCCAAGTAGATGCTAGCAACTCCAAGAGTTAGTATTTATGCTCGATAGTGGATTCATGCCTCTGGTAATCTAGGGAAGTGACAGAAATCTCTAAGATACTAGATGTGCTGTTGGTACTGGGGAGATAACAACGATCCTTTGTTCATAGAACAATTGTATTGTTTACTTTACACACAGTTCGTAAAGCAATAATCAGTTGCTTGCAACTTAATACTGGAGGGGGTTCGGATGATAACCTGAAGGTGGATTATTAGTCATAGATGCAGTTGGATGGCGGTCTATGTATTATGTTGTAATGCCCAATCAAGTCTCAAAGGAGTCAAGATGATTAGTATATGCATGTATTGCTTTCTCAGTGTTTGTCAATTGCCCCGCTGTAATTTGTTCACCGAACATGTTATCTATCTTAAGGAGAGCCACCTCTAGTGAACTATGGATCCCAGTCCTTTTTCTTTACATACAATCTACAATCTTTTACTGCTTTGTGTTTACCTTTTGCAAACTTTTACTTCTTTCCATTAGATACGTTTAATCCTTTGTTTTCCGCAAAACACGGTGAGATTGACAACCTCATCGTAAGTTGGGGACAAAGTTCTGTGGTTGTGTTGTGCAGGTCTCCATGTTGCTACTAGCACCGGTAGTGCGCCCTGCCAAAGCTCAGCTAGTAACACCTTTGGGGTGTTTCCTTGCTCCTACTGGTTCGATTAAACCTTGGTTTCATAACTGAGGGAAAACTTACTGCTGTGCTCATCGTACCTTCCTCTTGGGGTTCCCAACAAGCTCTACATCAACACCGCCATCAAGCATTTTTTTGGGCGCCGTGCATTTAGCCATCAAGCATTTTTCTGGCGCCGTTGCCGGGGAGTCAAGGACATCTTCACAAGGGGAGTCCCTCATAACCAATCTCTTTACTTTGTTGCTTTTGTTTTGCTTAGTTTCTTTTTTCTTAGTTTCGTTGTTTTGTTCTTCAAAAAACACAAAAAATTAGTTTTACTTATTTTGCTTTCTTATTTGAAAACACGAAAAAAATTAGTTCCTATCTTGAGTTGCCACTATGTCTAGCCTTGCTCCAATCACTATGTCACCCTAGGAAATGATTCTCACTTTTAAACAAGGAATTGACGAAAGTTTTAAGGAAGCTTGGTCTAGAATCTCTGATCTACATGAAAAAACTAAGCCTAAAATGATTCAAGGCTTGTTCCTTAGCAGTTTTTACCTTGGGATTGCTCTTTGCTATAGATATGCTTTAGATGCTATTGTGGGAGGAGATTTCCTCCAATGTAATGAGGATGTTGCCATTAATGCTATAAAGAAATTGATCCTCACTTACACTATGCCTAGCCAAACTGATATTTCTTTCGCAAAAATATTTGCTAGGTTGAACACTCTTGAGGCTAGCACTACTAGCTTAGAAAGTTGCTATAATACGCTTAGGGAGCATCACAATTATGTTCCAATAAATTCTAAACCATCAAAGTGGCTCCCTACAGTAAAGATTGAGATAAACACTGAAACTTTTCAAGCCCGCTGCAATATCATGTCTGAATTTTGTCTTATGCCCAAAGATATTTATGAATCTTTGAATCTTTGGGGGCTTACTGAAGGAGGAAAAGAAATATCTCTTGCTAATAATGCTACCTTATTTCCTATTGGAATAGCTGAAGGAGTGTTTACAAAGATCCTTGGGAAAATGATTTCTACTGATTATCTTGTTATTGAATGTGCAGGAAAAGGACAAATTACACTTGGAGGATCCCTATTAGAACTCCTTGGAGCAATAATAGATGTGGGAAAGGGGACCATGCACCTTTCTTCTCCACCAAACAATCACATTTTCCCAAAGGTTAAGAATAAAAATAAGAGAGGTAAGGGCAAGAAATTTGGTCTTAATGCTTCTTCATTTGAGAACACTTGATTCTTTCTTTGGTTCTTATGCCTAACTTAAAGGCGTTAAAGAAAAGTACTTGTTGGGAGATAACCCAAGAGTTTTAGTTGAGTCCTGAAAGTTATTACCTCTGTAATAACCTCTCCTTATCCTTTTTATTTGCTTTTTGTACCAAGAGTAACCTCTAATGAGAATGAAGTAATGATTGGGAAAGTTGCTGTCCCGAAACAGATTTCTGTGCTTCACCGTAAAAATTCCTGAGAGAGCTCTGTACGTCGGATTGAGCTTTAATTTTTGTACTTCTGCCCGAGGTTGTTATCTAACTTTCGTTAGTTCAACACTTTTTGATTTGAGCAACATAAGGTCTTCGAAAAAATTCGTCTTTACCTGCTGGTCTGTTTTGACAGATTTCTGCCATTTTCTGCATTTGCTTCTTGTTAGTTCCTTCTTTAGTTCTTTTGGGGAATTGAGCTTTTTTAAGGAAGTGCTACAGTATATAGTGTTCTAATGGAAGTTTATTTGGTGTTAGAACTGAACCTTGAGACTTATTTATCTTAAGTGCACTAATGTTGCTAATGAGATTGTGTGAAGTTTTGTATGAAGGAAAAATTTCAGGTGTATGGAAGGAATGAGTAATGAGATGAAGGATGGACTAAAGCTCAAGCTTGGGGATGCCACGCGTGTCACCCGAAGAAATATCCAAGAAGTACAAACGTCAAAGCTTGGGGATGCCCAAGGCTGGGCATCCCCTTCTTCATCAATAAAAATTCCAGGTTTCTTCCAAACGCTTAATTTTTATTGTTTCATGCACAATTGTGTTTTTCTTGGAGCGTCTTCTTTTTTGTTTTCGTTTTGGTTTTTAGTTTGCTTAGTTTTCTGAATAAATTGGTTGGACCCCCTCTTTCATACGTTGGTTTGCAAATAGTTTGGTTTGGTTTGGAAAAGAGTAGGAAAGTTCATACTTATGTGGTAAAAAGAGCTTGTTTTTGACTGTGGCCTATGCTTTGTCATGCCACGCTTGATATCATTTTGGCTTTATGCTTAGTATTCTTTGCTGTAGCATGACTTGTTATAAACAATTGATATTGCTTAACGTGCCTTGGATGAATCATGCGTTGTTTTAGCATATTAAAGCATAGTATAGTGGTATTCTCCTTTGATGCTTTATTTGGGTTGACTTGGCACATGCTCACACCATGTTATGACTATCTCAAGTCACCATAGCCTTTATGATCCTTTAGTTTTTAACTTGTAGTATCACTTTATGCTTTGATCAATGATGTTTTGTCACTCTGCATGATTATGGCCATTATTGCTCTCTTAGTTTGTCGCTCCCAGTCTTTTGCTAGCCTCCACAACAAAGTATGAGTTCCACTCATGCATCCAACTCCCTAAACCAAGTTATTCCAAAGAGTCCACCATACCTACCTACTAGCTTATGCTATTCCAAGTATATTCATGCTTTTGTTTACCTTCCACTCGTTATGAGAAACTACTGATTAAAGCTCTCACGAACTTGATGGCACACTTTACTTTATTGCCTCTAATAAACTTGAACCATTGGGTCCTTCTTTGTTGCGTATATGCTTGCGCTTTATAAGTTGAAATTAGCAGAACCATGTTCCATGGGGAACGCTTTCAACATTGCACTTGTACTTTGTACCCCGTTGATATTATGTTCTTTTGCTTACGGATCCCGGCGGTGTGAAATAAAAGTGGAACTTGTAAGATCATAGAGTTTGTATGTGTGTTAGAGAAACGCCTGGGCCGCTAGCCTAAGCCATGCCTAATCATGGTGGAAACTTGCAGCATCATCATAATGAGCACTCTATGAAGCATCCTCAATAAAAACCTATGCAAATAGCAAATAAAAAGATCGCTGAGATGCTCATTGTCTGCTTGCCTTGTCATTTTGATTATGGGAAAGCTCAAGTATCATGTGCAAGGGGTACCCCGTTGGCGGTTCTTAATGATACACATATACTTACAATGACAAGAGCTTACTCGTGACTGAAGTTGAGTAGCATGAGGATCGGTCTTCGTAAGTAAGGGGCATGAGATTTCGGTTTATAACTTGTCAAGCATATCCTCTTAGTTGTGTCACTTTAACCTTAATCACCTTCAAGATGCTTATGATAGGGGCAATGAGAGCTGAAAACTACAAGTACCATAATTTTTGGAAGCTCTTTATGAGACTTGAATCCCTACTTCCTTTTACCAAAGGCTTTTCTTCCACCATTATATTGAGTCTCCACCTTCTAACTTTATGCACATACTTTGAGAGCATAGTGGCCATTCTTAGTTCTATGTGCATTGTCCCAAGACTAGTTGATTGATGCATAACTTGTTATTGCTTGTTTTAAACTATTTTATCTAGTCACTCTTATGAACTTTGAAGGTGTCCTATGCATTTATATTTGCTACTCTATTGAGGGACAAGCTGAATACTTTTATGCTATGTTTTCTTTATGTGAAACAAACAAAGGTCTTGCAAAGCATTGTTATTCAAGAATCTTTTGTTTGTGCCTTTTCATGTTGCATCATAGTTTCTTTGCTTATTGCTAGAACTTTGTTTTTCATGTTATGATTGAAGTACTATGATCCCAGCTTTGAATGTTTTGCAAATACTTTGATCAAGTCTTTGATGGTGCATGTCACCTCAAAAAACATTCTTTCTTTTTATCACTTACCTACTCGAGGACGAGCATGAGTTAAGCTTGGGGATGTTGATACATTGCAAATGTATCTATAATTTTTGATGTTCCATGCTTGGTTTTATCCACTTTCTTGTGTTTTGTTCCAACTTTGGAGTACTTTTCATATGATTTCTTGGACTAACCAATTAACAAGAGCCACAGTGCCAGCTGCCTGTTTTCTGCTATTTTTGGTTCCAGGAAAGTCAGAAAATGAATATTCTCGGAATTGGACGGGACAAAAGCCAAAGTGCCTATTTTTCCGGAAGGGATCAAGTGCCAGAATACGAGACGGAGAAGGGCCAGAGGGCGGCCACACCACCTGGTCGCGCGGCCAGGCCTGGCCCATGCCAGGGGGTGGTGTGGCCACCCCAGGCACCCCCTCGGCGTCCCCTTCCGACTATAAGATGCCCTCGGGACGTAAACCCTAAGTAACCGATCAAAAATCCACGAAAGAGTCTGTAGCCGCCGTCATCTCCTTCCCTAGATCGGGAGGTGTCTGAAGCTCTTCCCGGCACCCTACCGGAGAGGGGAATTCACCCTGGAGGCCTTCTTCATCACCATGCAAGCCTCTGGTGTGATGCGTGAGTAGTTCATCCTTGGACTACGGATCCATGTAGTAGCTAGATGGCTGGTTCTCCTCCTTTGTGCTTTCATGTTTAGATCTTGTGAGCTCCGTTCATGATCAAGATCATCTATTTGTAATTTGACATGTTGTGTTTGCGGGGATCCGATGGATATTGAGATGCTATTTCAGATTGATTATTGATTCTATCATGTCTTTGTTATTTGTGATCTTGCATGCTTTCCATTGTTAGTAGCTATCTTGGCCAAGTAGATGCTAGCAACTCCAAGAGTTAGTATTTATGCTCGATAGTGGGTTCATGCCTCTGGTAATCTGGGGAAGTGACAGAAGTCTCTAAGGTACTAGATGTGCTGTTGCTACTAGGGAGAAAACAACAATCCTTTGTTCATAGAACAATCGTATTGTTTACTTTACACATAGTTCGTAAAGCAATATTCTGTTGCTTGCAACTTAATACTGGAGGGGGTTCGGATGATAACCTGAAGGTGGATTATTAGTCATAGATGCAGTTGGATGGCAGTCTATGTATTATGTTGTAATGCCTAATCAAGTCTCAAAGGAGTCAAGATGATTAGTATATGCATGTATTGCTTTCTCGGTGTTTGTCAATTGCCCCGCTATAATTTGTTCACCCAGCATGTTATCTATCTTAAGGAGAGCCACCTCTAGTGAACTATGGATCCCGGTCCTTTTTCTTTACATACAATCTACACTCTTTTACTACTTTGTGTGTACTTTCTGCAAACTTTTACTTCTTTCCATTCAATATGTTTAATCCTTTGTTTTCTGCAAAACACGGTGAGATTGACAACCTCATCACAAGTTGGGGACAAAGTTCTGTGGTTGTGTTGTGCAGGTCTCCACGTTGCTACTAGCACCGGTAGTGCGCCCTGCCAAAGCTCAGCTAGTAACACCTTTGGGGTGTTTCCTTGCTCCTACTGGTTCGATTAAACCTTGGTTTCATAACTGAGGGAAAAATTACTGCTGTGCTCATCGTACCTTCCTCTTGGGGTTCCCAACGAGATCTACCTCGAACGACGAGCACATCAGTTATCCCAAAGAATTTGTTGGAAATTTCTCCATAACACTGAGGACAAAAGAGTTTGTTACTTGGAACGTCAAGTTTATTGAGAAGGAATTTTTCGCGAAAAGTTAAGTGGGAGGACAATAGAACCTTGATAAGGTTGTTGAACCTTAGCTATATGTGCTAAGTAGCGCAGCGCCGGAAAGTGTCCCGGTGGCGGCCACAATGCTCATGGCTCCTGTGATTACAAAGGTTGTGATCTCGGAGATTAGAGTTCCTATTGAACCGTGTGGGTCAGTAAGAATCAAATAGTGTGATTTGATAAGCAAGTCGTTATTGTTTTGACAATGATGAACCGACTACATGCAAAGAAGCGATGATGGGCCCTGACTCCATAAAATGACTAGAAGTCATAGAATCCGTGATAGTATCCATACACGAGAAATCAAGTTTTTGAACTTGGAAGACCCTCCGGAAAGGCGTGAAGCCTATCGGTCATGTTTGGATCTATAAAGAAATAGACATGGATGTTTAACATCTATGAAATGGTCGACATGTCGGAAACAAGTTTACGACAATGTTCAAGGAGTTGACTATGACAAGATTTGATCTTTCATAGCGATATTTAGTCTTGGCGGATTAATGTAGCAACCACTACATATAATTTTATGTATGGTAGTTGAACAAACAAAACAATGTTCTTCTAATAGAATGGTTACCTAGGACGTGTACAAGACACAGTCCGAAGGGTTTTTGTTAATTCAAAGGGTGCTTAATGGGCATGCAAACTTCAATAGTTGAAGTAAGCATAGCGGAGTTGGAATCTTCACCATGATGAAACTATTAAAAGAGTATAAATTCATCGGAGATGATGAAGATGCTTGAATTTGCAAGAAATTAAGTGGGAGCGCTGAGGCATATTTCTAATACATTATGTAGAGAACATATTGTTGATTGGAAATGATGTATCTTGTATTGACAGAAGTTAAGAATTTCATTAAAATAAGATTTCGATGAAAGACTTGGGCAAACTCGGAATATTTGGCATCAATATCTATATGGATAGATTGAGGCGCTAATATGGTTGTGCTAGACATACATATATGAGATATTGAAAGGGTTCAATATGGAAACAACAAGAAAGGTTCTTGCTGCATGGAAAGGATTGTATCAAGATTCAAGTGTTTCAACACTTGGTGAGTAAAATCACATGAAGATTTTGATCGATTATACCATGATATGTATATATCTAGAATGTCCTATGCTCTAAATGTTATGAGCACATACCAGAATGATTCATAAGATGATCATTGGGCACTAGTAAAGATATTCTTATGAGCTTTGGAAGAACTAAGAATATATCATGTATAAGTGACAAATAGTTAAAGGTTGTTCATTGTAAAGTGTTACATTGATACTAGTTTTGTCACAAGATACAAATTAAATTTATCTCAATTTAGACTATGGGTGGCACAATGTAATGGAAAGGATGTTCCATGATGGACTTGGATAAGTTCCAAAGTTGAAACATTGTGATGGATACTACAACAAAAGGCTAAGTATATGACTGCTATAGTAGCAGCAAAGGAGGACATTTGTGTTAAGAAGTTTGTTATCAAACTAGGTGTGGTTCAAAGTGGGCTAATATTATGAAGATATATTGTATGACAATAATATCAACATAATTTAACCGGAACGAACTAAAGGTCTCACCAAAGGACCAAATTTGTACAATGCCATCTCATTTGAGAATGAGTGATGCGTAGAGATGCAAAGACATGAAAATACACATGGACCTGAAAGTGCCAGATCCGAAGATTATGTTAACCACTAGCAAACACGTATATTCAACACCTAGGTGTTGTATATACAAGTTTACAAACTAGATTATTGACTCTAGTGCAAGTGGGAGACTGAAGGGAATATGCCCGAGAGGCAATAATAAAGTGGTTATTATTGTATTCCATGTTTATGATAAATATTTATTTTGCATGTTATAATTGTATTAATTGGAAACGTTAATACATGTGTGTTTAATAAACAAAATACAAAGTTCCTAGTACTGCCTCTCATATAAACTAGCTTGTTGATTAACAAGATGATCAAGGTTTCTTGATCATGGACATTGGATGTTGTTAATAACGAGGTCATAACATTGGTGGAATGATGTGATGAACATTCATCCGAAGTATAGCATTACGATCAAAGTCATTATGTTTATATTGCTATAACATCATCTGAAGTAATCTTAGTCCTTAGACCATGAGATCATGTTAATTGCTAACACCGGAAGAGTATCTTGATAACATCAAACGTCATACCGTAACAGGGTGACTATAAAGGTGGGTTCAGTACTACGAAAGTGCTATGTTGAGGCTCATGGATCAAGAGTGGGATTTGTCCATCCCGATGATGGATAGATATACTGTGGGCTCTCTCGGTGATATCACATTAAGATAGCTTGCAAGCAAGTGATGTGATCACTAGAATATTATATCACGGGAACGAGAAAAGAGTGCATGTCGGCAACGAGATCAAACTAGGTATTTGGATACCGATGATTGAATCTCGGACATGTATTATATCATGAGACAAAGGGATTTAGTTACTAACGTTAAAGGTTCTCACGATCACATAAGTCATCGTTGAATGTGTAGGAGTCAGTATGGATCTCCAGGTCCCGCTTCTGATTATTGATCTGAGAGGGGTCTCGATCATGTCTGCATTATTCGCGAACCGCAGGGTGCACACTTAAGGGATACCGACACCATTTGGAGCAAATATGTTTCAGATAAAGATATAAGAAAGCGCTGGAATTATTTCAATAGACACCGAAACTGTTTCGGGTGAAATTGCTAAAATTGGTTCTGCATGTAATATTGAAATGTTGCAGGGGGTTTTATGTGAATGTTTGTTAATTAAAGTAATTAACAAAATTCTGAATAAAATTAATAAAAAGTTTTATTAAATGAGAGAGCATTAAATTTGGAGAAATTTAATGCATTTAAAGTGGAGACTTTAAAAGAGAATGTGAAGGGGCAAATTTATGTGGAGGGAGTTACCACCACATGAATGAGAAGGTGAGGGGTCACCCCTTGGGGCGCCGGCCATGGGGAGGGATACCCTCCCCTCCTCCTATAAAAGTCCCCCCTCTCACACCTTCATACACACACCTCCTCGTGAAGGATCTCTCTCCCCTCTAGTATTATTTCCCCATGGTCTCGGATTAGCGAGATACATGTTCCTGGTGGCTTTATCTGGAAAGGAGTTGCTTCTTCCACTACTTTGCTAGAGCGAGGGACGGAGGTTGTCGGGGTACCGGACGTGTGTGCGATCACGGATGCACCGCTGCTTTGCGGTGCTGGACTTGCTGGAGCTGGATCTGATGGGCGTGCTAGAGCCGGACCTGCTGGACTTCATCACGATCTTGAGATCGGCAAGTGTACGACTACATCATCCACGAGGTCCAACTCGTTAACAAATCTTTGTTGTATTCGAGGGTAAGTTCTCTATGGATGTATATCCACCCGTTGCTTGTATCTAGTAGATAGATCTTGGCGTATAGTTCCCATCGTAGGAATTTTTTTGTTTTCTATGCTGCGAACCCCAACACAAATCAACTGAGAGTACAGAATAAGGAGTCTATAACTTAAATTGAACAAAGGTGCTACTAATTCTTCTACCAATCTACAGTTTAAATAGATCAAAATACTATGTATTAGGTGGGATTCCGAAGGGAATAGCTGTAGCAAGAAATTATGGAGGACAAGAGGAATATGGGGCACATGGAGTGGCCAGCCTAAGGAGGACCAAGGAACCACCACCTCTCATATCCTGCTAATGGTCGAGCTCCCATCGGTGTTACAGACTCATGGACGCATCCGCTGCCCATTAGGATTAGGGCGGGGTACCCTAGCCGTTCCAAGGGAGGAGGAGGCCTAGAAGGGGAAAAAGAGGGTGGGGAATGGGAAAGGTCGGAATGCTGCAGCGCAGAGAAACAGGTGCGCCTCGGTCTAGAGTCTGTCGCCTAGAGCTCGAGAGTGTCGCAAGTTTCGGTGAGGGGACGAGCGGAACGAAGGGGTATGCGGGAGGGGGCAATTCCATGCCTTTCCAAGAGGGAGATCTGGGAAATCCCGAGGCCGGCTCGAAACCAATCTCTCTTTCCACGCAACAATTTCAAGGCCTTCCGAAATCGGTCCAACGATTCCAGAATTCCAATTCCATGCCTATTTTCAAACTTCCAAACACAAAAGTGTCAAATTTATGCAAAAAAGAATAAGAAAGGTAGTTAAATGCTTAAAACTAGTAACACGTCTCATCTTTATTTAGGCTAAGCTTAGTATGATATGGTGACATCTTGTTTATCCCAACTATGCCTACGAGACACAAATGTAGATGATGGAATGTGTGGTGTCGCAGTCTCATCGACAAGACACCACTAGTGGGATTGCACTTCAGCGAGGATATGCGTGTTGCGGAAGCCACGAGGTGAGCGTTGCCTTTCAGATGTTACACGTTGGCCCCTTGAGAGAAGTGAATATTTCTAGTTTGCCCCTTGAGTAACAAATGAATAGTTGAGTTATATTTCTTTTAAATCAAGTAAACATTTAGTATCTTAAGATGTAATATGATCACTATCAATTTACAAATTTGGTCCTAGCGTAATAACAAGAATAAAATGGAATGATTTTCTTACGAGGATGACAATTTTCAATGAAAAATAAAGTGGTGAGTCAGGTACTTTCATAGCAAATATGTGTCGACATTCTAGTACTATTGTCTTTGTACAAAATAAGGTGGAAATGTTATAAAACGCTTGAAACTAGTAGTATCTCTCAAATATAGCCTCGCTTAGCTTGGTATGATCTGATGCCACCATGTTTAGCTCAATTAAAACCATGGTACATGAATGCATCTCATGGTCTTAGTTGATTTTTGTATCATGGCCATGAGACACATGGGTAGGTGATGGAATGTGTTGTGTGGTAGTGGGGTCGTAAATATCACCCTAGTGGGGCTTGCACTCCAGTGAGGGGCAGAAACTAGCTAGAGGCAGAAACTTGAGAAGAAACGATCGAACTTGCATTTGGGATTTTTGCATGTTGCCCCCATGAGAGAAGTGGACATTTCTAACATGCCCCTTGAGTAACGAGTGCATGGTTAAGTTCTTGTTCTTTTATATCAAGTCACCATTTGTTCTCAAATGTGATATATAGGATGACCATAGGTTTTCAACTTCGTGTCTAGCATAACAACAAGAAGAAAAGTTGAGTGTGGTATTGTCATGATGATGACAATTGTCTATGTATAAATAATTTATTGAATCATTTCTCGGCACAAAAATATTGTGTCACTTTCTATTATCAGATTTATGCTTAAAAGAAGAAGAAAAGTTGTAAAATTCTTGTGTCTCTCGTCGACCGTCTATCCTAGCTTATTAGAACTAGGTGTCACAATGTTTAGCCCACAGTCACATGTTTATGTGACAGAATGTGTGGTGGGGAGTGGCATCGACAAGCCGACTCTAGTGAGGCTTCCACTTCGATAAGGTAACGCGTGAGGCGAGGTGGAAGTCAGAAGGTGAAAACTGAAAAGGAAACAAACGAGTGCACCCATTGGGATTCTTGCACCTTGGCCTATTGAGAGAAGTGTATTTTTTGTTTTCCCATTAAGTAGTGAATGAATGGCTGATTTATCATTCTTTTATATCAAATACACCATTTATTAGCTTAAGATGTATTGTAATGACCATCGGTATACAACTTTGTGTCTAGTGTAATAACTAGAACAAATATGGAGTGGGTTTTTCATGAGGACAAGATTGGTCGATGCAAAAAATAAAGGAGTGAACCACCATGTTTATCCCAACTAAGACCACGGTGAATAGGTGTGGGTGATGGAATGTGTGTTTTATAAGTGGCGTTGGCAAAACAACACTTTGAACATCAGCAAGGTGACATGTGAGAAAGAAATAATAAGGTGGAAACTGGAAAGGAAACAAATCAAGCGGATCCATTGAGATTCTTCCAAGTTGGATCCTTGATAGAACTGAACATATCTAAACTTCCCCTTGGACAATGAATCAATGGTTTAGTTATCTTTCTTTTATACCAAGTCTCCAATTATTGGCTCAAGATGTAATATGATGACCATTGGTTTACAACTTAGTGTCCAGCATAATAACATGAACACAAAAAAGAGTGCTTTTTCGTGAGAATGATACTCGTCGATGCACAAAAAAAGTGGCGTACCACCATGTTTAGCCCAACCCAAGTAAGCCCATGACGAACATATGTAGGTGGTGGAATGTGTGGTGCGGCAGTGGTGTCGCCAAAATTACACTAGGCTTGCACTTCAACAAGGTGATGTGTGTGACATAAGCGACGAGGCAAAATCTAGAAAGGAAACAAACAAGGGCAGCCATTCAGATTCTTGCACATTGGCCCCTTGAGACAAATGAACATTTCAAGCATTCCCTTGAGTAACAAATGAATGGTTGAGTTATCTATCTTTTATATCAAGTCACCATTTATTAGCTCAAGATGTAATATTATTATGATTGGTTTATAACCTTGTTTCCAACGCAATAACAAGAAAAAATGGAGTGTTTTTCATAGGGATGAGATTGGCCAATCCAACAAAAGTAAAGTGGTGAACCACCATATTTAGCCAATCTTATGCCCATAATAAATATGTGTAGGTTATGAAATGTGTGATGTAGCATCGGCGTTGACAAAATTACACTAGGCATGCACTTCAGCAAGGTGAGGTGACAAGCCAGAAACTGGAAAGAAAACAAACGAGCGCAACTATTAGGATTCTATCACGATGACCTCTTGAGAGAAGTGAACATTCTCGCCTACTCCTTGAGTAATGAATGAATGGTTGACTTATTTTTTATATGAAGTCGCCATTTATTAGCTCAAGATTAAATATGGCGACCATCGGTTCATAGCTTTGTGTCATGCATAATAACAAGAACAAAAACATAGTGGTTTTTTCAAGACGATTAGATTGGTCAAAGCACAAACCAATGTGGTGAACCACCATGTTTAACCCATCCCAACTAAGCCAGTAATGAACACGTGTAGGTGATGGAGTATGTGGGATGGTAGTGACATCGGCAAAATGACACTAGGCTTGGACTTTAGCAAGTTGACGTGTGTGGCAGAAGCGATGAGATTGTTCAACGAAAAAAAGAGTGTGTCGGAAAAATGACACTAGGCTTCCACTTTAGAAAAATGACACTTGGCTTGCACTTTAGTTGGTCTAAACATGATCGGTTTACCACTTTGTGTTCAGTGTAACGACAAGAAAAAGAGTGGTTTTTTCATGGGGATGAGATTGTTCAACCAAAAAAAAGTGAAGTTGTAAACCACCATGTTTAGCCCAAGTAAGCCTATTATGAATAGGTGTATGTGATGGCATGTGTGGTGCAGCAGTGGCATTGAAAAAACAACACTATGCTTGATCACTTAAGCGAGGGGATTTGGGCTGTAGAAGCGACGAGGCAGAAAATGGAAAGTAAACAAACGAGCGAAGCCATTGGGATTCTTGCACGATGGCCCCTTGAGAGAAGTGAACATTCTTGCCTTCCCCTTGAGTAATGAATGAATGGTTATCATCTCAAGATGAAATATGATGATCATCAATTACAACTTTGTGTCAAGCATAATAACAAGAATAAAAATGATGTGGTTATTTCACGAGGATGAGATTTATGTGTTGATGCAAAAAATAAAGTGGTGAACCACCATCTTTAGCCCAAGTAAGCTTGTGATGAACATGTGTAGCGGAAGGAATTTCTGGTGCGGAAGTGGCGTCTGCATAACCACCCTAGTCTTGAACTTCAGCGATGTTAAGAATGGATCAGAAGCAATGAGGCATAAACTAGAAAGGAAACAAACGAGCACATCCATTGGGATTGTTGCATTTTTCCCTTGAGAGAAATGAACATTTCTAGCCTCCCGCCTGAGTAACGCATGAATGATTGAGTTATTTTTATTTTATATCAAGTCATAGTTTAAATCAAGATTTTTATATATATATATATATGATGATCAGTTTACAAATTGGTCTCCATCATAATAAGAACAAAAACGGAGTGGTCTTTTCACAAGGAGTAGGTTAGTCAATGCAAAAGTAAAGTGGTGAATCACCTATTGTCATAGATAATTCGCATCAACATCCTACTATCGACTTTATTCTAAAAAGGCGAAAGGTTATAAAACCCTTAAAACTAGTAACTTGTGTTGTCAATGACCCGGCCTAGCTTTAAATGATCTAGGACTGCCGTGTTTAGCCTAACTAAGACCACAAGGCAAGTGTGTAGGTGATGGAATATGTTGCACATGGGGCGAGGCGGAAGCCATGAGACGGAAATTGAGAAGGAAACAAACTGACATTGCTCCCATTGAACCTTTGAGAGAAGTTGACATTTCTAATCCTTCCCTTAGTAACAAATGAATGGTTTGGTTCATTATTCTATATCAAGTGACAATTTATTAGCCGAAGATGTGATATCACAACCATCGGTCTACAACTTTGTGTCTATCATAATAACAAGAACAAAACGTTGAGTGGTTATTTCACAAAAAAATAATCAATGGTTGATGCAGAAAAATATAGTTATTGGGGAGTCAACACAAAAGTATTGTGTCAACATTCTACTATTGACTTTAGAGCAACTCCAACAGACACCGTATCCGCGCGCAATCTAAGAAATAACCGTTAGTCTTCAGTTTTGGGCGTAAAAAGTGTCTTGATTAGACACCGTAAATGGGGTCCAACCCGATTTTTTCTTCAAAGGCCTGAGAAAATGTCCCTCGTACCCCCATATCCACGGGTTGGAAGGCCGATGATATGTCCATTTTGTATCACTATTCTATGTCATAATTCACTATTATTTATTGATATATTTCGTATTGAGAGATGATACTTATGTTATTTCATCTACTTTTGCATGGTTGATGACTTTTAGAGCTTGGACCGCTGCAGTCAGGATTCTGATGGAAAATGTGCTGTTTGGAGGCAAAATTCGCAAAGATCAGAAAATCCGGGAAAATATACGGAAAATCCTATTTTTCTAGAAGACGAAGGAAGCCAGAAGGGGGGCTAGAGATGGGCCACAAGGGGCCCACACCACCCCCCGGCGCGGGCCACCCTAGGCCGCGCCACCAGGTGGTGTGGCCACCCTGGTCCACCCCTGGCACTCCCCTCTGGCGTATATTATCCTCCTGAAACCCTAAGACTCGGGAAGCGGCCACAGAAAGATTCCGCCACCTCTACGGGCGGAAAACACCGAGAGAGAAAGATCTCTTCGGCAGACAAATTTCTACCGGGGGAATTCCTTCCCGGAGAGGGGAGATCGTCGCCATCAACACCACCATCAAGCCGGACTTCATCAGGATCATCATCATCATCATCACCACCATCATCACCATCAGCACCATCTCCATATTGCTGTAACAATTGGGTTGAATCTTGCATAGTTCATAGGGGAAACTTTCCCGGTGTTGATTACTCTTTGTAGTTGATGCTATTGAGTGAACCATTGAATTATTGTTTATGTTCAGATTGTTATACATCATTATTCCATCTCTGATCATGATCCATATGATGTCTTGTGAGTAGTTCGTTTTGTTATTGAGGACATGGGAGAAGTCATGTTGTTAGTAGTGGAGTTGTGTTGAGAAAGATTCAATAGTTTGATATTTAAGTTGTGGTGTACTTCTTCTAGTGGTGTCATGTGAACGTCGACTACATGACACTTCACCTATATGGGCCTAGGGGAATGCATTGTGTATTTGGCTACTAATCATAGGGGTTGCCCGAGTGACAGAAAACTGAACCCCCGTTAGGAAACCATTGCACAAGGGACGTAAGGGTCTTAGTGTTTAAAGCTTTGGTTAGGTTTGTACCTTAGTTACTTTATTGTACTTACGGATGTTTGCAAGGGGTATAATCACAAGTATGTATTAGTCCTAGGAAGGTTGGTACATTAGCACAGGTTCACCCACACAACACTTACTAAACTTAAGAAGATTAATCAACTATATGAAGCGAAAGCACTTGACTGTCTTCCCATGTATCCTCGAGAACGTTTGGTCATCTTAAGTAATACAACCAGCTTGTCCTTTGCTGCATAAAGGATTGGGCCACTTGCTGCATTCATTCTTACTGTCTTTCATTTACTCGTACTTTGTTTACTTGCTATATCAAAAACCCCTCAAAATCCGTTTGCTAAGTATTTGCAGAGAATTCCTGATCCATACCACTAGCCAGCACCTTCTGCTCCTCGTTGGGTTCGACACTCTTACTTATCGAAAATACTGAGATACACCCCCTATACTTGTGGGTCATCAAGACTATTTTCTGGCGCCGTTGCCGGGGAGTGAAGCGCTATTGGAGAGTGGAACCGGTAAAGGAAACTTCTACTGTGAGTATTGGTTTATTTCTGCTAGTTGCTTTATTTTCGTTATGGATAATTCGCTGAGTTTCTTATTTGGTAATGCTACTACCACTGCTAAGGTATTAGATAAGCCACCACCTGCTGAGAATGATGTTTTTAAAATACCTACAAGAATTATTGATCGTGTTATCGATAACTATTATGTTGGGGATGGAACTGTCCTTCCCGGTGATCATTTGTTCTTTATACACGAATTATGCGGGTTGTTCAAGTGTGTAGGTATTATTACAGATCAAGTTAAGAAGAAGTTATTCTCATTATCGCTGAAAGGAAGAGCTGAGGAATGGTATAAGCTGCTGAAGAATGGTTAAGCTCTGGAATGGGAGGAAATAGTGCCTCTCTTTTATTCAAAGTTTTATCCTCCTAGTGAGATTCATAAAGATCAGAATCAAATATACAACTTTGGCCTCTTGATGGAGAGAGTACAGCTCAAGCTTAGGGGAGATTGAAGTTACTAATGCTCAAATGTCCCATTCATGAGCTCCCCAACAATATTATTATCAATAACTTTTATGCAAGGCTCCCTCTACATGATAAGGATTTATTGGATGCTTCGTGTGCTGGATCATTCACTCGCATGGAAGGAGAAGCTAAATAGGATCTTCTGGACCGTATTAAAGACAATGTTGAAGCTTGGGAGAATGAAAAAGGTATAAAGTCAGTTATAAATTATGATTATGAATGCATTGAATCTTTTATGGGAACTGACGACTTTCAAAATATTAGTAATGCTTATGGTCTTGATTTGCAAGTTATTACGAATTGCTTTAGAGCTTTTGCTTCTTATATTGATATTCCAAAAAGGGGATGGAATAAGTACCATGCACCTTATAAAGATATTGTTGACTGTGTTCCTGTTGGGAACACTGAGTGTTGCACTATTGATCACATCTTACCTGAGCCTTATATCGAGAAGATTCCCTTCCCAGATAAGGTAAAGGATCATCCTATGATAACTAATGTAATCACTAAAAGTGAAAAGAGAACTGTAAAACCTGATGAACAAATAAATTTTGAACCTGTGGTAGCAATTGTGAAAGACCTTGTCACTAAAAGCATAGAATATGGGCACATAGTTTTTTGTGAGGATGCTTCTAATATTGTTTCACATCCTAATAGAGCTAAAAAAGCTAGTGTCCTTGTGCTTTCCGTTAGAATTGGTGATCTTTGCTATTATGGTTTATGTGATATTGGTGCAAGTTCCAGTGCTATTCCTTATGAGCTTACAGATAAATTATGCACAAAATCAGTCCCTACAAATTGGAAGAGATTGATGTGGTTATTCACCTTGCTAATAGAGAGACCATCTCTCCAATTGGCATTGTACGTGATGTGGAAGTTCTTTGTGGTAAGATTAAGTATCCTGCTGATTTTCTAGTACTTGGTTTAGCTGCTAGTAAAACTTATCCTATCATTTTTGGTAGACCTTTCTTGAGTACTTATGGAGCTATTATAGATTGCAAGAAGGAGAAAATCTTGACTAAGTTTGATGAGGAATCTTATGAGTTTAATTTTTCGAAATTTACTAAAGAACCTTGTGAAGAGGAAACCCATAATGGGGATTTTACAGTTGAACAACTTGCTTCTATCTCTCTTGCTCCTAACAATGCTTTGCAACAATTTATGGAAGATCACGAAAGTGAGATCTTCATGGAAGAAAGGAATGAGATTGACGAGATCCTCTGTCGTCAACCCAAGATGCTAAAGCATGACTTGCCTATAGAAGACTTGGGTACCACGTTGCCACCTAAAAAGGATCCGGTCTTCGATCTAAAACCTCTCCCTGATGATCTTAAATATGCTTATATTGATGATAAAACGATATATCCTATTATTATTAGCTCTAAACTTTCAGGAAAGGAAGAAGAAAGGTTATTGGAGGTTTTGAGGAAACACCGAGGAGCTATGGGCTATACTCTAGATGATTTAAAAGGGGTTTCACCTACTATATGTCAGCATTCTATCAACATAGAACCAGATGCAAAGCCAGTAGTAGAGCACCAACGATGTTTAAATCCTAGGATGAAGGAAGTGGTAAGGAATGAGGTATTGAAACTCCTTGATGCTAGTATTATTTACCCTATTGCTGACAGTGAATGGGTTAGTCCTGTTCATTATGTTCCTAAAAAAGGAGGTATTACCGTTGTTCCTAATGATAATGATGAGCTTATTCCTCACAGAATAGTAGTAGGCTATAGGATGTGCATTGATTTTAGGAAATTCAATAAAGTTACTAAGAAAGATCGCTACCCGCTTCCTTTTATTGACAAATGTTGGAAAGGTTGTCTAAAAAGACCCATTTTTTTCTTGATTGTTATTCTGGTTTCTCTCAAATTGCTGTTAAACAACAAGATCAAGAAAAAACTACTTTTACTTGTCCTTACAGAACTTATGCTTATAGACGTATGCCTTTTGGTTTATGTAATGCTCCTGCTACTTTTCAAAGGTGCATGTCTGCTATCTTTCATGGCTTTTGTGAGGAAATTGTAGAAGGTTCATGGATGACTTTTCTGTCTATGGAACTTCTTTTCATAATTGTCTACACAACCTTGATAAAGTTTTGCAGAGATGTGAGGAAACTAATCTTGTTCTTAATTGGGAGAAATGCCACTTCATGGTTAATGAAGGGATTGTCCTCGAGCATAAAGTTTCTGAAGGAGGTATAGAAATTGATAGAACGAAGGTTGATGCAATTGAGAAGATGCCATGCCCAAGAGACATCAAAGGTATTCGTAGTATCCTTGGTCATGCTGGTTTCTATAGAAGGTTTATTAAAGACTTTTCTAGGATATCAAAACCCCTCACTAATCTTCTTCAAAAAGATGTAGCCTTCGTTTTTGATGGTGATTGTAAGGGAGCTTTTGAAACTCTTAAGAAGGCTTTAACTACACCCCCTTTGGTTCAACCACCTAATTGGAGTTTATCCTTTGAAATAATGTGTGATGCTAGTGATTTTTCTGTAGGTGCTGTCCTTGGGCAACGAATTGATAAAAAGTTAAACGTTATTCATTATGCTAGTAAGACTTTAGATGCTGCTCAAAGGAATTATGCTACTTCTGAAAAATAATTTCTAGCTGTCGTTTTTGCTTGTGATAAGTTTAGACCCTATATTGTAGACTCAAAAGTCACCATTCATACTGATCATGCTGCTATTAAATACCTTATGACAAAGAAAGACGCTAAGCCTAGGCTTATTAGATGGGTGCTGCTTTTACAATAATTTGATCTACATATAGTAGATAGGAAAGGTGCTGAAAACCCTGTAGCTGATAATTTATCTCGATTGGTAAACATCTCTTTTTACCCTATGCCTGCTAATGACAGTTTCCCAAATGAGTAGTTAGCCGCAGTAGGGATAAGCTCGTGAGGGAGCCCTTGGTACGCTGATTATGCAAACTTTATTGTCTCCAAGTATTTGCCTCCAACTTTTACAGCTCAGCAAAGAAGGAAGTTCTTCTATGATTTGAGGCATTATTTTTGGGATGACCCACACTTATACAAAGAAGGACTAGATGGTTTTATGCGAAGATGTGTTCCAGAATATGAACAAAAGGAGATATTGCGTAAATGTCATGGTAGTGCTTATGGAGGACCTCATGCAGGAGATAGAACTGCACAAAAGGTGCTACAATCAGGTTTCTATTGGCCTACCCTTTTTAAAGATGCAAGAAAATTTGTTTTATCTTTTGATGAATGTCAGCGTGTTGGTAATATTTTTAGACGCAATGAAATGCCTATGAACTACTCTCTAGTTATTGAACCTTTTGATTGCTGGGGATTTGACTTTATGGGTCCTTTCCCTCCCTCGAAAGGTTATACTCATATTCTTGTTGTCGTTGATTATGTTACTAAGTGGGTAGAAGCCATTCCTACGAAGAGTGCTGATGGGGAAACTTCTCTAAAAATGCTTAAGGATGTTATCTTTCCTAGGTTTGGAGTGCCTAGGTATCTCATGACTGATGGGGGTTCTCATTTCATTCATGGTAGTTTTAGAAAGACCCTTGCTAAATATGATGTTAATCATAGAATTGCTTCAGCCTATCACCCCCAAACTAGCGGGCAAGTAGAGTTATCAAATAGAGAAATTAAATTCATCTTGCAAAAGACTGTTAATAGATCTAGAACAAACTGGGCTAAAAAGTTGAATGATGCTTTATGGGCTTATAGAACTGCCTACAAAAATCCTATGGGGATGTCTCCTTATAAAATGGTTTATGGGAAACCTTGTCAGCTACCTTTAGAATTAGAACATAAAGCTTACTGGGCAGTTACATAACTAAATAGAGATTGTAAGCTCACTGGTGAGAAAATATTATTTGACTTAAGTTCTTTAGATGAATGGAGGAGTGAAGCCTATGAAAATGCTAGGCTCTTTAAGGAAAAAGTTAAAAGATGGCATGACAAGCGAATACTTAAGAGAGAATTTCATGTTGGTGAGAAGGTTCTATTGTATAGGTCTCGTCTCAGATTTTTTGCAGGAAAACTACTGTCAAAATGGGAAGGACCTTTCATTATTGAAGAAGTATACGTTCAGGAGCAATAAAAATTTCTTCTTTAAAAGACAACACTACACAAGTAGTGAATGGGCAGCGACTCAAACACTATATTGCTAGAGATTCTTATAATGAAGATGTTGATGCCTTTCAAGTTATAACTCCGGAAAGATTTATCAAGGACCAAATTCAGAGACCTGTAGAGTCCACTTTCAAATAGGTAATGGTTCTGTTAAGAAAAGTTCCGTGAAAATACTATCCAACTATATTTTTGCAGTTTTTAGTCAATATGGAAAGCTATGAAGCGAAAAAGGGACGGAAACAGAGCTAGGGTGGCTCACACCCACCTGTGGCGCGGGCCCTCCCCTGGCCGCGCCACCAGGTGGTGAGTCCACCCCGGACTCCGCCTCCGACTCGTTTTCTCCCAGTACCTTCCTTTTGATATGAAACTTCGTAATATATAACCCCCCGGATCCCCCGAGGGTCGCATATTGTGTTATCGTCGTGTTTTTGTTTCAATCTGTTTCTGCCAGGACATACTCTTTGAAAGTTTAGAAGCACAATGGTGTCTGCCAATGATAAAGGAAAGGAGCCTATGGAGGAAGATCTCCAAGACCCCAAGCAAGGACTGGTACCTTTAGTCTCTTGCCCTGCATCAACGGAAGCCCTACGAGTCACTAAGGAGTTCTGCGATAAGTACCAAGACTTGAGGAGGAAGGTGGACTTGCTTCAATGGGAGAATAATAGGCTTCACAAGATGCTGGAAGATTTCGTCACGTCAACTAAGAAAATATTACCACCACCACCAAAGGAGTAATTCGTCATCGGATTTGGCATCCCCTTGGTTTGTTCCAAGCTTGGGGAGTGCCGCGGTATCACATCACTATCTTCTATCTTTTTACCTTATTAGTAGAGTCATATCATGAATAGAGAAGTTATTATGTAGGATGGTTTGCATTATGGAAGTGTCCCCTCTCTCGTTAGATATGTATCCCTTGGTGTGAGTTGCCGTTATGGAATATTAATGAGAAGTTCTATCATTCACTCTTTTTCATAGCTTATATTAGTTTTCAATTCGTGGTTGTATGATTTATCTTGTTGTTAGTATTGGTATCACTTTGGGATGATTGAGTTAATTTAGTTGGTTTTGGCAAACCTGGCTCACTCAGTAGCACACTATTTTTGATAGTTGAAATAAAAAGATAAAAGTACTCTAAAGAAAAAATAATTTCATCATCTTTCTTTCTTGATTTGCTCATAAGTCTAGTATTCTCTAGTTAAGATCTTTTGTGCTTCCGAGGAAGATTGCATGTTTCTTTTTATCATTTGTATGTTTGTTTGTTTCCTTCAACTCTTATACTTGCTACCCAGCCTTGCTAGCCAAAAACCTGTACTGAGAGGGTATTCTCCTCGTGCATCCACTTCCTTAAACCAAAACCTATGCCATTTGTGTCCGCCATACCTACCTATTAGCATTATTGCTATTCCAAGTAAATTCTTGTTTTATCTACCTCCCAAATTAAACTTGTTATGTGAAAAGTAGTGATTAAAGCTCTCACGAACTTGATGGCACACTTTACTTTCTTGCACTTAATAAACTTGAAACATTGTGCTCACCTATGTTGCGTATATGCTTGCGCTTTGTAAGTTGTGAATTAGTAGAACCATGCTGTCATGGGGAACGCTTTCAACATTGCACTGGTACTTTGTACCAAGTTGATATCATGTTCTTTTGTCTATGGATGTCATCGGTGTGAAATGAAAGGGGAGCTTGTAAGTCCATGGAGTTATGCATGTGTGTTAGAGAAACGCCTGGGCCGCTGGTCTAATCCATGCTGACATGGTGGAAACCTGCAGCGTAACCATAATGAGTATCTATGAAGCATTCTTCTTATAAAAAAAGTCTGATATTGAAAAAAAAGAGAAAAAGAGAAAAAAGATATTATGAAAAGAGGAAAGAGAGAAAAAAGCACCATATTCCCATGGTAAATAAGAAGATTGCTAAGATGCTTGTTGTCTTCTTGCCTTGTCATTTTGATATGGGGATTATTCCGTATCATCGGGCAAGGGGTACCCCGTTGGCGGTTCTGTATGATACACATATGCTTACGATGACAAGAACTTACCGGTGACTAAACTTGAGTAGCATGAGGAGCGGCCATCGTATTCAAGGGACATGAGATTCTCAATTTACAACTTGTCAATGCATATCCTCATATTTGATCACTTTAACCTTAATCACCTAAAGATGCCTATGATAGGGGCAATGAGAGCTGAAAGCTAGTAAGTATCATAATTTTTGGGAGGTATTTATGAAACTTGCAATCCCTGCTTCCCTCTTTGAAGGGCCTTTCTTTTACTTTTTAGTTGAGTCAGAAAACCTACTCCCTTCTACCTCAGCAAGTATTTTGAGTTGTTATGTTTCATTCATTCATATGATGATTTATTCAATCATGTTTCTTATGTTCCTTGTTTTGCACTTTGCTCTTATCTTGGTGTTTACTACTTTGAAAGCTATCATTGAAAACCAATTATTTGTGAACTTCAGCAAATTATCAACTATTCTTCGACCAAGAGCTAAGTTTGCCATTACCAATCATGATTTACTTTATGTATCTTTATTGTGTTTCCTTTACTTATTACAAGTTGAGTTATATAATAGTGAGTTGTCTTCTATTATGATCTATGTATTTGATGAATGTGATGCTTCTTGTCCGTATTCTTTTATCGACTCTTCACACCATAAACCTGAGGCCATGTTTATTGAGCTCAGTTTCGCTTGGGGACAAGCGAAGTCTAAGCTTCAGGGGAGTCTGTTTTTGCATGGTTGATGAATTTTGGAGCATGGACCGCTGCAGTTAGGATTCTGATGGAAAAGGTGCTGTTTGGAGGCAAAATTCGCGAAGAACAGAAAATCCGAGAAAATATACGGAAAATCCTATTTTTCTAGAAGACGAAAGAAGCCAGAAGGGGGGCTGGAGATGGGCCACAGGGGGCCCACACCACCCCTGGCGTGGGCCAACCTGGCCCGCGCCACCAGGTGGTGTGGCCACCCTGGTCCACCCCTGGCACTCCCCTCTGGCGTATATTATCCTCCCGAAACCCTAACACTCGGGGAGCGACCATAGAAAGATTCCGCCACCTCTGCGGGGCGGAAAACACCGAGAGAGAAAGATCTCTCCGGCAGACAGATTTCTGCTGGCGGAATTCCTTCCCGGAGAGGGGAGATCGTCGCCATCAACACCACCATCAAGATGGACTTCATCAGGATCATCATCAACATCATCATCACCACCACCATCATCACCATCAGCACCCTCATCACCATCTCCATATTACTGTAACAATTGGGTTGAATCTTGCATAGTTCATAGGGGAAACTTTCCGGGTGTTGATTACTCTTTGTAGTTGGTGCTATTGAGTGAACCATTGAATTCTTGCTTATGTTCAGATTGTTATACATCATTATTCCATCTCTGATCATGATCCATATGATGTCTTGTGAGTAGTTCGTTTTGTTCTTGAGGACATGGGAGAAGTCATGTTGTTAGTAGTGGAGTTGTGTTGAGAAAGATTCAATAGTTTGATATTTAAGTTGTGGTGTACTTCTTCTAGTGGTGTCATGTGAACATCGACTTCATGACACTTCACCTATATGGGCCTAGGGGAATGCATTGTGTATTTGGCTACTAATCGTAGGGGTTGCCGGAGTGAGAGAAACCTGAACCCCCGTGAGAAAACCATTGCACAAGGGATGTAAGGGTCTTAGAGTTTAAAGTTGTGGTTAGGTTTCTACCTTAATTACTTTCTTGTACTTACGGATGTTTGCAAGGGGTATAATCAAAAGTATGTATTAGTCCTAGGAAGGTCGGTAGATTAGCACAGGTTCACCCACACAACACTTAACAAGCTAAAGAAGATTAATCAACTATATGAAGCGAAAGCACTTGACTGTCTTCCCATGTGTCCTCGAGAACGTTTGGTCATCTTAAGTAATACAACCAGCTTGTCCTTTGCTGCATAAAGGATGGGGCCACTTGCTACATTCATTCTCACTGTCTTCGATTTACTCGTACTTTGTTTACTTGCTATATCAAAAACCCCTAAAAATCCATTTGCTTAGTATTTCGAGAGAATTCCTGATCCATACCACTAGCCTGCACCTTCTGCTCCTCGTTGGGTTCGACACTCTTACTTATCGAAAATACTGCGATACACCCCCTATACTTGTGGGTCATCAGCCGACCCGAGGGTTCGCCGGAGACGCGTGTAGAAGTTGGCGTGCCGAAGTCCCCCCTCCCCACACGCACTGCACCTTTGCTTTCACCGCCACGTGTCGCCACCGTCTCCGGCCTGTCCAAGGCTCGGCCCGCCGCAAGAGACATCGCCTCCGCCCGCATCTGCGATTTTGCACTGGTGGGAGGTTGGATTTGGCGGTTTGACCCCGTTCCCCTTTGTCGTCGTGGTTTGCCGTGCCGCCGCCTTGGATGTGTCGTTGCCAGCCGTTTTGGCCGCGCCGTTGCCCGTAACCGCAGCAGCTTATCGACCAATCTTTGAGAAGAGGAAGCTTCGATTCGGCCGGTGCCGTCGCCGAGGTCGCCGCCGCCGCCATGGACGAGGTTCGTTTTCCATTCCTCTCGTGTTCTCGGTTCATGTAGTCACCACGCATAGATTTTAATCCTAGCAAGTTGTAGATGATCCAAAAACTATTACATCATTTATGTATCGCTAGTCTCATAATTACAAAAACACCCACAGATAAGCTATATTTTCTCTTTCATAGGTTGGAAAAATCTATAAACCCATATTTGCATGTTAAATATTTCAGTAGAAATCTGCAAAAGTAATTTTATTGTAAGTGTTAAACCTATCTATATATAGTAGGCAATTCTAGACTAGAACAGGTTGTAGACGTGATGCATTTCTGGTCTCAAGCGGGCCACAACCTTTTTGACCGCTTTTTTGGTATACCATGGAGAGTATGATGGTGATGAAAATTTTTATAGGGAAAAGAGAAAAATGTAAATCACATTTTTCCTAGAAAATGTAAATCCCATATATAGAGTACCGCAACATCTGTAGCCGCTGGCGTGGTCTGGCCGGGTGCCACGCTGTAGCCCAACCAAGCCGAGCCGCCATTGTGTCTTGTTCGTGTGGCGGTATTTCTTCGTCTAGCTGATTTCCACACGTTTGTTCGCTGAGTCTACCGCTAGGCGGCGTTGTCGCCCAAAAGGAGTGGTCTTTTCACAAGGATGAGGTTACTCGATGTAAAAGTAAAGTGGTGAATCGCCAATTGTCATAGATAATTCGCGTCAACATCCTACTATCGACTTTAGGCTAAAAAGGCGAAAGGTTATAAAACCCTTGAAACTAGTAACTTGTGTTGTCAGCGACCTGGCCTAGCTTTGAATGATCTAGGACCTGGCCTAGCTTTGAATGATCTAGGACTGCCGTGTTTAGCCTAACGAAGACCACGGGGCAAATGTGTAGGTGATGGAATATGTTGTGTGGTAGTGGCATCAGCAAGATGACACTAGCGAGGCTTGCACTTCAGTGACGTGACACGTGAGGCGAGGCAGAAGCCATGAGACGGAAATTGACAAGAAAACAAACGGACATTGCTCTTGAAATTCTTGCACATTGAACCTTTGAGAGAAGTTGACATTTCTAATCCTCCCCTAAGTAACAAATTAATGGTTGGGTTCATTATTATATATCAAGTGACCATTTATTAGCTGAAGATGTGATATGATGACCATCGGTCTACAACTTTGTGTCCATCATAATAACAAGAACCAAACGTTGAGTGGTTATTTCGCAAAAAAAATCAATGGTTTGATGCAGAAAAATATAGTGAGTGGGGAGTCGACACAACTTTAGAGCAACTCTAACAGACACAATCCGCGCGCGATCTGAAAAATAACCGCCAGTCTGTAGTTTTGGGCATAAAAAGTGTCTTGATTAGACGTCGTAAATGGTGTCCAACCCGATTTTTTTCTTCAAAGGCCTGAGAAAATGTCCCTCGCACCCCCATATCCACGGGTTGGGAGGCCGACCCGAGGGTTCCCCGTAGACGCATGTAGGAGTTGGCGTGCCGAAGTCCCTCCCTCCCCGCTCCCCACACGCGCTGCACCTTTGCTTCCGCCGCCACGCGCCGCCACCATCTCCGGCTTGTCCAAGCCTCGGCCCGCCGCAAGAGACTTCGCATCCGCCCGCATCTGCGATTCCGCACCGGTGGGAGGTTGGATTTGGCGATTTGACCCCGTTCCCCTTTGTCGTCATGGTTTGCCGCACCGCTGTGTTGGATGTGTCGATGCCGGCCGTTTTGGTCGCGTCGTCGCCCGTACCCGCAGCAGCTTCTCCAACGATCTTCGAGAAGAGGATGCTTCGATTCGGCCTGTGCGGGTCGCCGAGGTTACCGCCGCCACCATGGACGAGGTTCGTTTTCGATTTCTCTCGTGTTCTCGGTTCATGTAGTCACCACGGCGTATATTTTAATCATAGAAAATTGTAGATGATCCAAAAGGTATTACATCATTTATGGATCGCTAGTCTCATAATTATAAAAACACCCACAGATAAGCTATGTTTTCTCTTTCATAGGTTGGAAACATCTATAAACCCATATTTGCATGTTAAATATTTCAGTAGAAATCCGCAAAAGTAATTTTGTTGTAAGTGTTAAACCCGTTTATATATAGTAGGCAATTCTAGACAAGAACAGGTTGTAGACGTGATGCATTTCTAGTCTCAAGCGGGCCACAACCTTTTTGCCCGCTTTTTTGGTATAAAGTCGAGAGTACGATGTGATGCAAATTTTTATGCCGGTCCACGAGTGTCTATTTCATCTATGCAGCGATCAATATCATCCTTGCTCTTCGCCTATCTTCTCTCTCCACCCTCTAGGACTTGAGAGTCAGCTCTTCCTCTCCCCTTCTTCTCCTTCGGCGACGTTCCTGCTCTGAGTGGGCATGGTGTGCAAAGTAGGTGTAGGGCTGGTCGAGTCTAGGTTTTTCCCCTATAGCATTTGATACTATGTCATTTCAGATGGCGAGTCCTGGGTTCCCCCCATGGGATCACTTGATGTGCCCTACCACAAGTCAAGATAGAAGCAAATAAGACGACCAAATCAACACAAAGACAAAAGGGTCAGATGCATTCAAGACCAGCATAAGTATCAATGGACACACTCGCCAGCAGGCATGTTCTTAAACAAAAGGACAATTAATCAACTATTACAAAAAGCTAACTACGGAGCAGCTGGCTTCTTCGACTTCGATGGCTTCGGGGGCTTCATCAAATCCGTGGCAGTGTCAGATGCCACTGACTTTCTGCCGGCCCCTGAGGCCGAAGCCTTCACCGCCTTCTTAGCACGTTGGAGCTCCTCCGAGTACTTCGCGACAGTATTTATCAAGTGATGCCCATATTTGCCACAGGCAGTCGCAAAAGGAGCGAAGACTACATCCTGACCATCTGCGCCAATAGGCATCGCCTTCGACACCGTGGAGGGATCGATCTCGACTCCGTGGGCCTGCACCATGGCGAGTGACATGGTCGCGCCAGCCACGCGGAGGGAGTTCTTGTAGGTGGAAGGCACACCCCTGGCGAGTGACTCTGCCAGCTCGTCCATATTATCGACCAGCTCCGCCTTCGGCATCAACTCCTCCTGGAGGTGACTGAGGGTGACCTTGGCCTTGGAAAGTGTATCTTGGATGGCGGCGCTACGGTCGTCGATTGCAGCCAGCACACCTGCCAGAGCGTCATCGCGACGAAGAGCCTGCGGGTCAAAGCTCAAATCGCCAACATCTGTACATGAACCCACACATGGATCAAAACTTCAATGTCACCAGCAAAAACATTCGATGCGGAGAAGGACAACAATATTCACAAGCAAAAGTACCTGAAAGAGCCTTGGCGACTGAGAACAGTTGTTCTTCGAACAACTTTTCCCTGGCAGCAAAGGAGGCATGCAGATCCTCTTCACATTTCCGCGCCTCGTCACGCGCTGCGATTGCCTCGTCACGAACCTTCACAACCGCGGCCAGTGTCTTCTCCAAGGTGGTGGCGTCACGCAACAGAGCATTATGCTCAGCTACACGACAAACAAAAGTTGACTATGAGTCGACTACACCAAAAAGAGAAGACGAAGAAGAGTAAGTGTAGAACACTCACTTTCAACCACGCGGTGACGCGTCTCCAGCATTGCATGCTGGTGGCCCATCGCCATCACTTGCTCTGCCAAGTGCACGGCTTCCTTTACAAGGAGCTGTCGCACAAACAAAGAACCATCAGAGGAAATATATAACATCGACTGCAACACTACAAAGAAGGAAACAACTACACTTACATGGTCCTCCAACGACTCCAAAGATGTTTGATGTGCCGTCATCTGGGCAACCATTCGATGCTCCCCTGTGTGAGGAGAGCTGGAAGAGTTGTGCCCGGAGTAGGCCGCCACTAGAGGAGAAGGAGCGCGCTCGACCTCTTTCTTGGCCTTTGAGGTCGCGACTCCAGATTCCTTCAAAAATTCGACGTCGCTAGAAGACGACGATGCCTCTTAACTACAAGACAAAGCTCACCTTGAGAAAAAGCAAACTCCCAGGGAAAGTCAACAGGAAGAAAACAGAGAAGAGCAAATGAACTCGAAAACTTACCAATCAAACTTGTCAAGATCAAACGTGGCCTCCGCCAACTCTGACGAGGACTCCTTAGGCAATCGCATCTTCTTGCGAGAAGACGGTGCCACAGTCCTCACAGGGACGGCAGGAATTGGCGACTCCACGCCAACGACCGTACCTTCTGGAGTCGAAGGAGACGACGCGTCAGAATCCTCGATGCGCGAACGCTTGCGAGTGTCCAGACTCTCGGACTCAGGGGATTCCTCCTCCACATCAGAAGGGACAGTCGACTCAGACTCGTCCTCTTCCAAGGCTTCTCGAGGAATAACCCCCTCAGGGAGAGGAGGCATACAAGGCGATACCGCCCAATCCTGCATACAGACAACAAAAATCAGCAAAAATCAAGTAAGCAACAGAAAAGCAATCGAGAAAATAAGCTACTGCGTAGCACAACTGTACCTCAGGAGGAGGATTCGAAGCATCAAAAGGAGGAACAACTGCCTCATTCGGAAGCACATCCTTGCCGGTGTACTTCGTGACCAGTCGAACCCTCTTATCCACCTCACTCGCGGACATGCCATCGGCAGACACGCGAGTGGCATCATCGGCGCCAGCCCATTGAAATATGGGATGAACTCTAGCTTGAAGGGGTTGGACGCGACGGCGCAGCCAGGTTCGGATAAGGGCGCAACCTCCCTCTTCTGCACCTATGCGACTCTCGAGGTCACAGACGTGTTGATACAACACGTCCGTCTCCGCGAGCTCGCTAGGCATAACTACGTTCTTCCAGGAATGCATCTTCTTGCAGGGAGTCACGGGATCGAAGGGCGCGAGTCCAAAGTGCTCATCTTTGGACTTCTGATTGCGGACATAGAACCATCTGTCCCTCCATCCCTAGACGGACTTGGTGAGCTTCATGTCGAAGTAGGTGGCAGATGGGTCGACGTGGATTCCGCAACCACCTACGTCGTAAACTAAAGAGCCAGATGCGGATTGATGCTTCAATTTAAAAATGCGCTTGAAAAGACCAAAGTGTGGCTCGATTCCGAGCCAGCACTCGCAAAGAGTGATGAAGTAGGTGATGTGGAGGATCGAATTTGGGGACAGCTGATGGAGCTGGAGCCCGTAGAGACAAAGAAGACCCCTGAGAAAGGAGTGGAGAGGCAAGGAAAGACCGCGAATGACGAAAGCAAGAAACATCACTCGAAAACTAGCGGGAGGAGCAGGAATGGTCTCACCACTGGGGACGCGCGTATCGGCGACTGCTGCGGAGATAACTCCGTCTTGGCGAAGAAGACGGAGATCCGACGCCTTGATGATGGAAGGGCACCACGCACCATTTGTCACACGAGTACCCGCGACCTTCTTCTTCCCACCGGCGGCGGTGCTGGTGCCCGCAGCAGTGGAGCCACCCTTCTTCTTTGTCGCGGCAATGATGGCCGCGAAATCAACAGCAGCGCCTCCTTTTCTCTTCCCCATTGCACGACGGCAGTGTGAACGGAGGAAGTAGCTGGGGAAGATCCGGAGTTGGTCCAGAGCCGCAGCAAGCAAGAGCGCAAGGAAGCAGAGAGCAACAGCAATGGCGATGGCAGCAAGGAAGAAAGAGCGCAGATGGGAAAATTACCGTCGCAGCGCCGCTACTTAACCTCTAGAAGATGCAATCCAACGGCTCAGAAAAACCCTACCGGACGTGTGGCACACATCACGTTGGACACGTGGAGAAGAGGAAGCACGAACCTTCCCTCCACTACTCCCATTACGCATGGAAATCGAGGAGGCGCAGTTAAAATAAAGATTACGCACGCCCAGTCAAATCAAAGTCAGGAAGTGGGACCCACCGCTTGTCACGTCCCGTAAAACTCGCTCACGCGGGCAACTGAGGTCATACAAGCGTCAGCACTGACGTCATCAAAGCTATGCAGTGGAAAAATTCGACTACTTTAGTCCTTGCTGGAGTCTTCGACTCCACCAAGCACTCGGGGGCTACTCCCATAGGGAGCGCTGGCCGCACACCCTACAATTTTCTTTTCTTTATGCAGGAACATGGACAATCAAAAGTAAACCCAACCACTCGAAATACGGTTCGACTATGGACATGGGTTACTCCCATAGGGAGCGCCGGAAACAAAATCGACTGAAACAAGCAAGCAAAAGACGACAGCAGTCGCAAAGGTTATTTAGTCCCTGCCTGAGTATTCGACTCAACCAGGCACTCGGGGGCTACTCCCATAGGGAACGCTGGTCGCGCACCCTATGATTATTTATACAGAAAGCTATGTGTTGATAACATCCGTACTCGAAGCTCATGGCGACACCACCTCATAATTTTCCCTACAAAGAGCCTGCGTCTCCTGGGCCACCTGAATCGTCTCTGCGATGATAAAATTCGGATGTCGCGCTTACAGCGTGAAGGTAAGACCTGAATAAGGCCTGACAACGCATTTAGCTGCGCACTACCAGAAATGTATCCGTGCCTACAGGTACGATGAACATGCCTTGACGGACGCGTCGAGTGCTCACATCCATATAACTAGAATTCGACTCCTGTAAGACCTTCGCGGCCTGAGTCGAATTACACCAGCACTTTTCCGGATTTGAGTCCGGGGACTCGAGTTCGAGTAGATTACGTTGTTTCACCCTAAGGTGGTTAACTGATACCGATACTTCGGTTGTATCAGGCACGTATATCAACAATCCCTATGACACAAATAAAAGCAGTCGAAATGCACTCGTTCAGGCACTCGAAGACTTCAAAAAGTCCACAGTCGAATCTCCGATTCCACTGGGCACTCGGGGGCTACTGACATGGGTATACCCTACATGTACTCGAGCTTGGTATATACGGTCCAAATACGTACAGGCCCACGGTGTCGCCAAGGCCCAAACAAGGGACTCGAGTGGCCTATGGACTCTCGATTGCTTGAAGAACAAGGAGTTAAAGATAGAAAGTTTGATGGGGAAAAACCCTAACTTGTAACCGACTCGACCTGCTACCCGAGACCTAGCCTATCTATATAAAGGCTAGGAGGGGGCGGCGAGGAGAACACACACAACCCTAGTTTCCACAACCCTCGCCAGATTGCATCTGCGCACCATTGTAACTTTCGACTCCTTCGATAATTCCACGAGCAGACAAGCAGGAGTAGGGACCTCTACGAGGCCTGAACCTGGGTAAATCCTTTGTCCCCTGTGTGCTTCTTTGCTAGCCGATAGATGTCTCTAGCGCTCCCTCCTTCTCCAAAATACAAGTCCAAAACAATGGGCATTGATGAGTTAAACCCTCGCCAGCTGCGTTGGATGTGTCGGTGCCAGCCGTTTTGGCCACGTCGTCGCCCATACCCGCAGTAGCTTCTCCACCGATCTTCGAGAAGAAGAAGCTTCGATTCAGCCAGTGCGGGTCGCCGAGGTCACCGCCTCCACCATGGACGAGGTTCGTATTCGATTTCTCTCGTGTTCTCGGTTCATGTAGTCACCACGCGTAGATTTTAATCATAGAAAATTGTAGATGATCCAAAAAGTATTACATCATTTATGGATCGCTAGTCTCATAATTATAAAAACAACCACAAATAAGCTATATTTTCTCTTTCATAGGTTGGAAACATCTATAAACCCATATTTGCATTTTAAATATTTCAGTAGAAATCCGCAAAAGTAATTTTATGGTAAGTATTAAAACCGTTTATATATAGTAGTCAATTCTAGACTAGAACAGGTTGTAGACGTGATGCATTTCTGGTCTCAAGAGGGCCACAACCTTTTTGCCCGCTTTTTTGGTATAAAGTCGAGAGTACGATGTGATGCAAATTTTTATGCCGGTCGACGAGTGTCTATTTCATCTATGCAGCGATCAATCTCATCCTAGCTCTTCGCCTATCTTCTCTATGCACCCTCTAGGCCTTGAGAGTCAGCTCTTCATCTCCCCTTCTTCTCCTTCGGCGACGTTGCTGCTCTGAGTGGGCATGGTGTGCAAAGTAGGTGTAGGGCTGGTCGAGTCTAGGTTTTGCCCCTATAGCGTTTGATACTATGTCATTTCAGATTTCTTCCTGCGCGTTTGTGAGCAAAGCTAGGAGGAGGTGGGATTTCTTCTCTAGTCGGCATCCATGATGGATGGTGGCAGTGTGGCGGTCTGGTCGGGAAAACATCCTCAATAAGCTTGATGTCTTCCAAGATCAGGTCATACCTAAATGTTTTCCTTTTCTCTTCTATTTTCGTGGCGATGTAGGGAATGGTTAGAGGTTGTAGCCCGATTACAGATTTGGATCTGGATCTACAAAAGATTCTTATGAAGCTGATCATTTGTGATCCTTCGTGTGAAGGTGGCCTCCATAGAAGGGCATCATGATAATGATGTAGAGTCTGGTCATCAAACCACTCTTCATCATCAGATCTTTTTCTTCTGGACTTCTGGTTCGAGCAAGATGGTGTTACTGACGTGGCGAGGATATCGGACCAGATGCTCTCTTCCCCGGCTTCGCATGCTCGGTGATTCAAAATGTAACATGGCATTGAAAACAATAAAAATATCCCCTCCTTGCGTCGTTCGGTGTCTGGCCCAAGAGAAACATCCAATTCGGACGTTTCCATTTTGCGTGCATGAGAGTGTTTCGTATATTGTGTCGATCCGCCTTTTAATTATATGCAACTCTATGCAAGCAAAATGCCACAAAAAATTGAAAGGAGTCACTTTTCATTCAGCGAACTTAATGCGCCCTTTGTGTATAGAACCTAGGTTACCATAGGCACATGCCGTGAAAAGATGCATTTCTTCAAAAAAATGCCATGCACATATACTATTTACTACTCTATTTATATGTGAAAACTTCTTCACAGCTTTGTATAAAACCTAGAGATACTTTTTTATTTATCCGAGACGAGGACTGCATTTCCACTATCAAATCCAGGATCAACACTTATATAGAGAAAAGAGAAAAATGTAAATCACATTTTTTCTAGAAAATGTAAATCCCATATATAGAGTACCGCAACATCTGTAGCAGCCGGCGTGGTCTGGCCAGGTGCCACCCTGTAGCCCAACCAAGCTGAGGCGCCATCGTGTCTTGTTTGTGTGGCTGTATTTCTTCGTCTAGCTGATTTCCACACGTTTGTTCACCGAGTCTACCACTAGCGGCGTTGTCGCCCAAAAGGAGTGTTCTTTTCACAAGGATGAGGTTACTCGATGCAAAAGTAAAGTGGTGAATCACCAATTGTCATAGATAATTCGCGTCAACATCCTACTATTGACTTTAGGCTAAAAGGTGAAAGGTTATAAAACCCTTGAAACTAGTAACTTGTGTTGTCAGCGACCTGGCCTAGCTTTGAATGATCTAGGACTGCCGTGTTTAGCCTAACTAAGACCACGGGGCAAATGTGTAGGTGATGGAATATGTTGTGTGGTAGTGGCATCAGCAAGATGACACTAGTGAGGCTTGCACTTCAGTGAGGTGACACGTGAGGCGAGGCGGAAGCCATGAGACGGAAATTGACAAGGAAAAAAACGGACATTGCTCTTGAAATTCTTGCACATTGAACCTTTGAGAGAAGTTGACATTTCTAATCCTCCCCTTAGTAACAAATTAATGGTTTGGTTCATTATTATATATCAAGTGACCATTTATTAGCCGAAGATGTGATATGATGTCCATCGGTCTACAACTTTGTGTCCATCATAATATCAAGAACCAAACGTTGAGTGGTTATTTCGCAAAAAAAAATCAATGGTTGATGCAGAAAAATATAGTGAGTGGGGAGTCGACACAAAAGTATTGTGTCGACATTCTACTATTGACTTTAGAGCAACTCTAACAGATACAATCCGCGCGCGATCTGAGAAATAACCGCCAGTCTACATTTTTGGCCATAAAAGTATCTTGATTAGACGTCGTAAATGGTGTCCAACCCGATTTTCTTCTTCAAAGGCCTAAGAAAATGTCCCTCGCACCCCCATATCCACGGGTTGGGAGGCCGACCCAAGGGTTCCCCGTAGACGCAAGTAGGAGTTGGCGTGCCGAAGTCCCTCCCTCCCCGCTCCCCACACGCGCTGCACCTTTGCTTCCACCGCCACGCGCCTCCACCATCTCCGGCTAGTCCAAGCCTCGGCCCGCCGCAAGAGACCTCGCATCCGCCCGCATCTGCGATTCCGCGCCGGTGGGAGGTTGGATTTGGCGGTATGACCCCGTTTCCCTTTGTCGTCGTGGTTTGCCGCACCGCTGCGTTGGATGTGTCGGTGCCGGCCGTTTTGGCCGCGTCGTCGCCCGTACCCGCAGCAGCTTCTCCACCGATCTTCGAGAAGAGGAAGCTTCGATTCGGCTAGTGCGGGTCGCCGAGGTCACCGCCGCCACCATGGACGAGGTTCGTTTTCGATTTGTCTCGTGTTCTCGGTTCATGTAGTCACCACGCGTAGATTTTAATCATAGAAAATTGTAGATGATCCAAAAAGTATTACATCATTTATGGATCGCTAGTCTCATAATTATAAAAACACCCACAAATAAGCTATATGTTCTCTTTCATAGGTTGGAAACATCTATAAACCCATATTTGCATGTTAAATATTTCAGTAGAAATCCGCAAAAGTAATTTTATTGTAAGTGTTAAACCCGTCTATATATAGTAGGCAATTCTAGACTAGAACAGGTTGTAGACGTGATGCATTTCTGGTCTCAAGAGGGCCACAACCTTTTTGCCCGCTTTTTTGGTATAAAGTCGGGAGTACGATGTGATGCAAATTTTTATGCCGGTCCACGAGTGTCTATTTCATCTATGCAGCGATCAATCTCATCCTCGATCTTCGCCTATCTTCTCTCTGCACCCTCTAGGTCTTGAGAGTCAGCTCTTCCTCTCCCCTTCTTCTCCTTCGGCGACGTTGCTCCTCTGAGTGGGCATGGTGTGCAAAGTAGGTGTAGGGCTGGTCGAGTCTAGGTTTTTCCCCTATAGCGTTTGATACTATGTCATTTCAGATTTCTTCCTACGCGTTTGTGAGCAGAGCTAGGAGGAGGTGGGATTTCTTCTCTTGTCGGCATCCATGATGGATGGTGGCAGTGTGGCGGTCTTGTCGGGAAAACATCCTCAATAAGCTTGATGTCTTCCAACATCGGGTCATACCTAAATGTTTTCCTTTTCTCTTCTATTTTCGTGGCGTTGTAGGGAATGGTTAGAGGTTGTAGGCCCGATTACAGATTTGGATCTGGATCTACAAAAGTTTCTTATGAAGCTGATCATTTGTGATCCTTCGTGTGAAGGTGGCCTCCATAGAAGGGCGTCATGATAATGATCTAGAGTCTGGTCATCAAACCACTCTTGATCATCAGATCTTTTTCTTCTGGACTTCTGGTTCGAGCAAGATGGTGTTAGTGACGCGGCGAGGATGTCGGACCAGATGCTCTCTTCCCCGGCTTCGCATGCTCGGTGATTCAAAATGTAACCTGGCATTGAGAGAGCATGTAACCTGGCATTGAAAACAATAAAAATATCCCCTCCTTGCGTCGTTCTGTGTCTGGCCCAAGAGAAACATCCAATTCGGACGTTTCCATTTTGCGTGCATGAGAGTGTTTCGTATATTGTGTCGATCCGCCTTTTAATTATATGCAACTCTTGGCAAGCAAAACGCCACAAAAAATTGAAAGGAGTCCCTTTTCATTCAGCGAACTTAATGCGCCCTTTGTGTATAGAACCTAGGTTACCATAGGCACATGCCGTGAAAAGATGCATTTCTTCAAAAAAAATGCCATGCACATATACTATTTACTACTCTATTTATATGTGAAAACTTCTTCACAGCTTTGTATAAAACCTAGAGATACTTTTTTATTTATCCGAGACGAGGACTGCATTTCCACTATCAAATCCAGGATCAACACTTATATAGAGAAAAGAGAAAAATGTAAATCACATTTTTTCTAAAAAATGTAAATCCCATATATAGAGTACCACAACATCTGTAGCGGCCGGCGTGGTCTGGCCGGGTGCCACCCTGTAGCCCAACCAAGCCGAGGCGCCATCGTGTCTTGTTCGTGTGGCTGTATTTCTTCGTCTAGCTGATTTCCACACGTTTGTTCACCGAGTCTACCGCTAGGCGGCGTTGTCACCCAAAAGGAGTGGTCTTTTCACAAGGATGAGGTTACTCGATGCAAAAGTAAAGTGGTGAATCACCAATTGTCATAGATAATTCACGTCAACATCCTACTATCGACTTTAGGCTAAAAGGCGAAAGGTTATAAAACCCTTGAAACTAGTAACTTGTGTTGTCAGCGACCTGGCCTAGCTTTGAATGATCTAGGACCTGGCCTAGCTTTGAATGATCTAGGACTGCCGTGTTTAGCCTAACTAAGACTACGGGGCAAATTTGTAGGTGATGGAATACGTTGTGTGGTAGTGGCATCAGCAAGATGACACTAGTGAGGCTTGCACTTCAGTGAGGTGACACGTGAGGCGGGGCGGAAGCCATGAGACGGAAATTGACAAGGAAACAAACGGACATTGCTCTTGAAATTCTTGCACATTGAACCTTTGAGAGAAGTTGACATTTCTAATCCTCCCCTTAGTAACAAATTAATGGTTGGGTTCATTATTATATATCAAGTGACCATTCATTAGCCGAAGATGTGATATGATGACCATCGGTCTACAACTTTGTGTCCATCATAATAACAAGAACAAAACGTTGAGTGGTTATTTCGCAAAAAAAAATCAATGGTTGATGCAGAAAAATATAGTGAGTGGGGAGTCTGACACAAAAGTATTGTGTCGACATTCTACTATTGACTTTAGAGAAACTCTAACAGACACAATCCGCGCGCGATCTGAGAAATAACCGCCAGTCTGCAGTTGTGGGCATAAAAAGTGTCTTGATTAGACATCGTAAATGGTGTCCAACCCGATTTTTTTCTTCAAAGGCCTGAGAAAATGTCCCTCGCACCCCCATATCCACGGGTTGGGAGGCCGACCCGAGGGTTCCACGTAGACGCATGTAGGAGTTGGTGTGCCAAAGTCCCTCCCTACCCGCTCCCCACACGCGCTGCACCTTTGCTTCCACCGCCACGCGCCGCCACCATGTCCGGCTTGTCCAAGCCTCGGCCCGCCGCAAGAGACCTCGCATCCGCCCGCATCTACGATTCCGCACTGGTGGGAGGTTGGATTTGGCGGTTTGACCCCGTTTCCCTTTATCGTCGTGGTTTGCCGCACCGCTGCGTTGGATGTGTCGGTGCCGGCCGTCTTGGCCGCGTCGTCGCCCGTACCCGCAGCAGCTTCTCCACCGATCTTCGAGAAGACGAAGCCTCGATTCGGCCAGTGCGGGTCGCCGAGGTCACCGCCGCTACCATGGACGAGGTTCGTTTTCGATTTCTCTCGTGTTCTTGGTTCAGGTAGTCACCACGCGTAGATTTTAATCATAGAAAATTGTAGATGATCCAAAAAGTATTACATCATTTATGGATCGCTACTCTCATAATTATAAAAACACCCACAAATAAGCTATATTTTCTCTTTCATAGGTTGGAAACATCTATAAACGCATATTTGCATGTTAAATATTTCAGTAGAAATCCGCAAAAGTAATTTTATTGTAAGTGTTAAACCCGTCTATATATAGTAGGCAATTCTACACTAGAACAGGTTGTAGACGTGATGCATTTCTGGTCTCAAGAGGGCCACAACCTTTTTGCCTGCTTTTTTGGTATAAAGTCGAGAGTACGATGTGATGCAAATTTTTATGCCGGTCCACGAGTGACTATTTCATCTATGCAGCGATCAATCTCATCCTCGATCTTCGCCTATCTTCTCTCTGCACCCTCTAGGCCTTGAGAGTCAGCTCTTCCTCTCCCCTTCTTCTCCTTCGGCGACGTTGCTGCTCTGAGTGGGCATGGTGAGCAAAGTAGGTTTAGGGCTGGTCGAGTCTAGGTTTTGCCCCTATAGCGTTTGATACTATGTCATTTCAGATTTCTTCCTGCGCGTTTGTGAGCAGAGCAAGGAGGAGGTGGGATTTCTTCTCTAGTCGGCATCCATGATGGATGGTGGCAGTGTGGCGGTCTGGTCGGGAAAACATCCTCAATAAGCTTGATGTCTTCCAAGATCGGGTCATACCTAAATGTTTTCCTTTTCCCTTCTGTTTTCGTGGCGATGTAGGGAATGGTTAGAGGTTGTAGGCCCGATTACAGATTTGGATCTGGATCTACAAAAGTTTCTTATGAAGCTGATCATTTGTGATCCTTCATGTGAAGGTGGCCTCCATAGAAGGGCGTCATGATAATGATCTAGAGTATGGTCATCAAACCACTCTTCATCATCAGATCTTTTTCTTCTGGACTTCTGGTTCGGGCAAGATGGTGTTAGTGACGCGGCGAGGATGTCGGACCAGATGCTCTCTTCCCCGGCTTCACATGCTCGGTGATTCCAAATGTAACCTGGCATTGGGAGAGCATGTAACCTAGCATTGAAAACAATAAAAATATCCCCTCCTTGCGTCGTTCTGTGTCTGGCCCAAGAGAAACATCCAATTCGGACATTTCCATTTTGAGTGCATGAGAGTGTTTCGTATATTGTGTTGTTCCGCCTTTTAATTATATGCAACTCTTGGCAAGCAAAATTCCACAAAAAATTGAAAGGAGTCCCTTTTCATTCAGCGAACTTAATGCGCCCTTTGTGTATAGAACCTAGGTTACCATAGGCACATGCCGTGAAAAGATGCATTTCTTCAAAAAAAATGCCATGCACATATACTATTTACTACTCTATTTATATGTGAAAACTTCTTCACAGCTTTGTATAAAACCTAGAGATACTTTTTTATTTATCCGAGATGAGGACTGCATTTCCACTATCAAATCCAGGATCAACACTTATCTAGAGAAAAGAGAAAAATGTAAATCACATTATTTCTAGAAAATGTAAATCCCATATATAGAGTACCGCAACATCTGTAGCGGCTGGCGTGGTCTGGCCGGGTGCCACCCCGTATCCCAACCAAGCCGAGGCGCCATCGTGTCTTGTTCGTGTTGTTGTATTTCTTCGTCTAGCTGATTTCCACACGTTTGTTCACCGAGTCCACCTCTAGGCGGCGTTGTCGCCCAAAAGGAGTGGTCTTTTCACAAGGATGAGGTTACTCGATGCAAAAGTAAAGTGGTGAATCACCAATTGTCATAGATAATTCGCATCAACATCCTACTATCGACTTTAGGCTAAAAGGCGAAAGGTTATAAAACCCTCGAAACTAGTAACTTGTGTTGTCAGCGACCTGGCCTAGCTTTGAATGATCTAGGACCTGGCCTAGCTTTGAATGATATATGACTGCCGTTTTTAGCCTAACTAAGACCACGGGGCAAATGTGTAGGTGATGGAATATGTTGTGTGGTAGTGACATCAGCAAGATGACACTAGTGAGGCTTGCACTTCAGTGAGGTGACACGTGAGGCGAGGCGGAAGCCATGAGACGGAAATTGACAAGGAAACAAACGGACATTTCTCTTGAAATTCTTGCACATTGAACCTTTGAGAGAAGTTGACATTTCTAATCCTCCCCTTAGTAACAAATTAATGGTTGGGTTCATTATTATATATCAAGTGACCATTTATTAGCCGAAGATGTGATATGATGACCATCGGTCTACAACTTTGTGTCCATCATAATAACAAGAACAAAACGTTGAGTGGTTATTTCGCAAAAAAAAATCAATCGTTGATGCAGAAAAATATAGTGAGTGGGGAGTCGACACAAAAGTATTGTGTCGACATTCTACTATTGACTTTAGAGCACCTCTAACAGACACAATCCACGCGCGATCTGAGAAATAACCGCCAGTCTGCAGTTTTGGGCATAAAAAGTGTCTTGATTAGACGTCGTAAATGGTGTCCAACTCGATTTTTTTTTTCAAACGCCTGAGAAAATGTCCCTCGCACGCCCATATCCACGGGTTGGGAGGCCGACCCGAGGGTTCCCCGTAGACGCATGTAGGAGTTGGCGTGTCGAAGTCCCTCCCTCCCTGCTCCCCACACGCGCTGCACCTTTGCTTCCACTGCCACGCGCCGCCACCATCTCCGGCTTGTCCAAGCCTCGGCCCGCCGCAACAGACCTCGCATCCGCCCGCATCTGTGATTCCGCCCCGGTGGGAGGTTGGATTTGGCAGTTTGACCCTGTTTCCCTTTGTCTTCGTGGTTTGCCGCACCGCTGCGTTGGATGTGTCGGTGCCGGCCGTTTTGGCCGCGTCGTCGCCCGTACCCGCAGCAGCTTGTCCACCGATCTTCGAGAAGAGGAAGCTTCAATTGGCTAGTGCGGGTCGCCGAGGTCACCGCCGCCACCATGGACGAGGTTCGTTTTCGATTTCTCTCGTGTTCTCGGTTCATGTAGTTACCACACATAGATTTTAATCATAGAAAATTGTAGATGGTCCAAAAAGTAGTACATCATTTATGGATCGCTAGTCTCATAATTATAAAAACATCCACAAATAAGCTATATTTTCTCTTTCATAGGTTGGAAACATCTATAAACCCATATTTGCATGTTGAATATTTCAGTAGAAATCCGCAAAAGTAATTTTATTGTAAGTGTTAAACCCGTCTATATATAGTAGGCAATTCTAGACTAGAAAAGGTTGTAGACGTGATGCGTTTCTGGTCTCAAGCCGGCCATAACCTTTTTGCCCGCTTTTTTGGGTATAAAGTCGAGAGTACGATGGTGATGCAAATTTTTGTGCCGGTCCACCAGTCCCTATTTCATCTACGCAGTGATCAATCTCATCCTCGATCTTCGCCTATCTTCTATCTCCACCCTCTAGGCCTTGAGAGTCACCTCTTCATCTTCCCTTCTCCTTCGGCGATATCGCTTCTCTGAGTCGACATGGTGTACAAAGTAGGTGTAGGGATAGGTCGAGTCTAGGTTGATGCCTAGGTTTTCATAGAAATCATGGAACTCGTTCTAGGTGAAGTTCGTCCCGTTGTCGGTGATGATGTTGTGCGGTACCCCGAACTTGAAGATGATGGACTCAAAAAACTTGACGGCGGTGGAACCAGTTTGGTTGGTCACCGGCATGGCCTCGATACACTTGGTGAACTTGTCGACTGCAACGAATAGGAAGACGTATCCTCCGGGCTACGATTTCTGTAGCTTGCCAACCATGTCAAGACCCCACTATGCGAAGGGCCAGGCGACGGGTATTGGCCTGAGTTCTGTGCCTAGTGCGTGCGGCTTATCCGTGAATCTCAAGCAGGCATTGAATTTCCCGACGATGTCCTTCGCGTCGCGCATCGCCGTTGGCCAATAGAAGCCAGCTCGTAGAGGTTTAGCGACGAGGGCGCGACTGCCCGCGTGATCTCCGCAGGTGCCCTCGTGTATTTCGAGGAGTATTCCTCTACCATCACCGTTGGTGACGCATCGTTAGAGGAGACATGTGATGCTTCACTTGTATAGCTCATTGTTGATTATCGTGAAGGCCTTGGAGCGCCGAGCGATATGTCATGTATCCGTTGGGTCATCTGGTAGCTTCTTGGTGAGCAGGTACGTGATGTACGGCTATGTCCAGGATGGCTCAATGTGCATGACCTCCATGGGGCCTTCAGGTGCCAATCATTATTCTGCCTCATTGGATCCTCCGGCTTCGTCGGGTGGAGTAGCTCCCGACTGCGCTGCTCCATCTGATGGCCCTGCAGTAGCCTTCAGCTTGATGGATTGTTCGTAGATTTGCTCTAGGAATACGCCTGGTGGCACCGGGGTGCGGGTAGAGCCTATGTTGGAGAGCATGTTGGCCTTCTCGTTACTTCCGCGGACAACATGCCGCAGTTCATGGCCATCAAAGTCCCCTTCGAGTGTGTTGTAGAGGTCACGGTACGCAACCATGTTATTGCTCAAGGCATCGCATTGTTCATGGTTTGCTGGACAATAAGGTTGGTGTCGCCGTAGATGATGCACCATGTGGTGCCGCAAGCCTTGGCCATCCGCATCACGCGGATGAGTGCCTCGTATTCCGCCTTGTTGTTGGATGCGCAGAACTTCATACACAGGATATACCGCATCTTGTTTCCCTAAGGAGATGTCAGGATGACGCTGGCGCTGGCTCCTTCTTTACGCTTGGATCCGAAGTTCATAGTCCATATGTTGGACATTTTCGACATGTTTGGGAGTTGATTCTCCATCCAGTGGACGAGGAAGTCTGGTAGTACTTGTGATTTGATCGTTGTCCGCCGCTCATAGGTGATGTCCCGTCGGGACAGTTCGATGCCCCAGAGGGTGACCTGCCCCGTTGCATCGGGGTTGTTGAGGATGTGGTTCAGTGGGGCATCGTTTACCACAACTATTGGGTGCTCCTGGAAGTAGTGGTGTAGTCATCGTGCTTTCATGAAGAAACCATAGGCCAGCTTCTGGTAATGTGGGTACCGCTGCTTAGTGGGTGTCAGTACCTCGCTAAGGTAGTACACCGCATGTTACACTCCATGGATCTAGTTCTCTTTGGCCCATTCGACCACTAGCACGGTACTGACCACCTAGTTTTTGGCGATATGTAAAGCAACATTGTCTCCTTCTCTTAGGAGTCACCAGAACGGACGAAGTGGAAAGTAGGCGCTTGAGATCTTCGAATGCTTCTTGCGCCTCGTCCGTCCTGGTATTTCCCCCTCGAGACCAAACGAGGAAGCCGGACCAAGGAACTCACACAGTTGGCAATTTTACTCATTTTGTTATAGTTGCAGCAATTACTAATCAGATATAGATAGCATGAGTCATCCTGATAGCATAAGTAGTGGGAAGTTTTAATTAACCATTATGTGGTAGTTGGAACATTTACTAGTCAGATATAATTGTCCTGAGGAATCCCAAAACCCAGCAGTTGTTGGCACTTCTATAACATTCCATTGGAGTTGCAATACTTACTAGGCAGATATAACAAGACACAAGGAACCCCAGCTCCACCAGTTGTTGGCATTTTTAATATCCATTCCGTTATAGTTGAATCTGATTACTAGTCACATATTAAGTCAAATTTATAGCACTACTTTAGTTATGCTTGTCTATGACCGAGATACTGTGCTCCAAGTCGTCCATAACCGCGGACACGGCTTTCAGAAAGTTTTACCCTGCAGGGGTGCACAATAGCAACACACACTCAATCAACCTCAGAAAAACCAACTCAAAACCCAACGAGGCTTTCACGACAAAAGCGATCACAGGATTCATAAAATATTTCAGGGGGCTACCCTACTAAGCTACCCGCAACGAAGTTGGCTGGCTCCGGAACGGACCCAGGGTTTGCGACGACGGCTGTAAACGACTGGGAACCCGAAAGTGTGACTAGGCTTGTCGATACCGCGAAAACGTGGCGCGATCCAAAATAGTACAGTTGCTCCACGCACAATCTTAAATAAAGTAGTAAAGCATGGCATAGGTACAGGATAGTAATAAAGCCCCAAACTACTTTGTGGCCCCAAGAAATAGAAATGAATCAAGCTCCGGCTCAGGGGGATCCCATAGGGTCTCCCGGATGTGGATAGTCCGAATAGTCAAGGAACAGGTATCAAGTACTCGGGGTCCTACGGGACACAAGTGAGCGTGGAAGAACCAAATAACATCTATTTCCCACCGATGCCTCTACATTAGTTATATCTAGCAATTTAATAGTTGTATTTAAAGTCATGATCATCTCCACCATTAAACATATGCCAGCATTCCAACACCTGTGGTACTTGACAACACGAGATCACACCTGAGCACGCAACTACGACTCGCAAGGCCAGCTATCTACCGAACACAGGTAATAGGAGGTGTCCAAGGCAATATAGAGGCTGCACGAGATATAACTGGTGTACGGAAACTAAAGCATCGTGACACGGATAGCAATAGATCAACAGGAGGAAAATAAAGACTAATAAATGCAAAATAGGTAGAAAGGGGGAGAATGCTCGCCTGGGAAACACTACCGAAGGTTCATATCTGGAGAACTTTTCGATACTCGCATCAACTCATCGGCCTAATTTGCGAAGGAGCAAACACTAGAAGAAACACCGGATGCAATATTTAATACTACGACAGAAGATCCAGCATGCTTATGATATGATGCAGATGCGGTACAATTAGGCAGTATTAAGCGGAACCGGGGTCCCGACAATTAATTAATAGTTTCAAGTTGTTTAGAAACCCCGCAATTTAAATGTTGTATTAATAGGGCGAAACATGGCATCGGTTCGCTACACCAGTTTAAATGGAGTCCGGAATGAGACGAAGCTATCCCGCATGAACACTCCATATTTAATTATTAGGTGAATCGGCATAATGCCCCCAAACCACAGACAAGTATGCATGCATGAACAATTTAATATGCGACAGTCGGTAATGTCATATTATAAAAATAGGGTCTCGGATAAAGGGGTCACACATGGGGCGAAGGTCTTGGTTCCGGGGGTTTGGGGTTCGACAGGGTTCGACGGGGATCGGTCTCGGACCACGGAAGGAGAGCTTGGCGTTCAGGGAAGAAGGACTTGGTTCGGCGTCGGAGGATCCTTGGGTTCGCCCTGGTCGGTGTCGATCTTGCTGTCGCGAAGATCTTGTCGGGTCCGCGTATCGGGTCGATCTTGGCGTTCGAGAAGAAGAACTCGGCGCTCCGGGAAGAAGGTCTTGCGGTTTCCGTGTCTTCGGTTCCATGAAGGAGTGCTTGTCATCCGTGATGGAGAACTCGATGTCCCGAGAAGTAGATCTTGTCGCACCGGCGGTACCGGATCCTCGGAGGAGGGCATGGCGTCCTAGGATGGAGAACTTGTTGTTCCGAGGGTGCAGCGTCAAGGGTTCATCGAGTTCGGGCCTCGAACTCCAGGATCGGTCTTCGGGGTATCGACCATCGGATCCATGTGGGCGGTCACGGCGTTCCATGTAGAAGACGCGGCATCGTATCGGTCTTGGACTTCGGCCTGTTGACGATCTTGGCAATTGCGGGATGATTATGCCAACATAGTTGCACACACAGCTGAATAAAGGTGCACGTAGCCGTGGCTATCGGGTGGTCGTTATGTTGGCATCACACTATTACCAAAACTTACAGATCCCCAAAGGCGGCCAAGATAGCGAACAGAGGCTGCATGAAGCAGGCGGAGCCTCGCGGGGCCTAGGGACTTGGTTGCTGGTGGCTTGCCGGACGGAGAGGGCTGGGCCTCCAGGTCGACTCTGCAGGGGTGGCGAGACAGAAGCCGCGCGGCGAGGACGGAGCTCTGCTGCGGCACGGTGGAGGAGCTCGGGCAGGCCCGCGGTCGGAGAGCACACGGGAAGGCGACTGATGGGGATGCGGCCGGAGCAGGTGAGGACGACGGTGGAGTTCGAGGCAGGGCAGCCGGGGAAGCTCCGCGGGGCCAGGTCGTGCTTGGATGAGCAGCTGAGCCGGAGGTCAACGGCACGGGAATGGGCTCTAGGCCGAGGACGCGCAGACGGAGGATCTGCAGCGATGAGTGGCACGAGGGGAGCCAGTGGAGGAGCCTGGCCGGAGGAGGAGTGGCGGCGCTGATGTAGAAGAAAGTCGGCGTAGGATTGGCGCAGAGGACGGCGCCGGTGGTGGGAGGCCGCGATGTAGACGAGTTCGGGAGGAGACGGGCCTGGCCGCTGCCAGGGGCGGCGCATCTGGCGGCGGGGGTGGTTGGTGGGGGAAGCGAGTTGGGGAAGAGAGAGCGGAAGGAGAGAGCAGGGATGGGCGACGGGGGAATCGAGGCGAGGAAGAGAGAGAGAGGCGGCTGGTTGGGGTAGGGAGAGGGGTGTGGTTGGTGGGGGTGGGTAGGATTAGATTTTTAGGGTTAGCTTTTTGGAGGTGGCCGACTGGGCCTTCGGGCCTGGCGGGCTGCCTCCCAAAAATAAACAAATAATTTTATTTATTAAAAACAAGGCTTTTGCAATCCGTTTGTAGACAAAACGAAATATTCCGGACAAGCCCGGGTTTTAATTTGAAATAAAGACGGGGCGTTTAGAAAACAAAACCAGACTTTTCGAAAATAGTTTTTAAACAAACCATGCATGATGATGACGATGCTCAAATGCAATGTGGCATGATGACATGAGCATGCGGTCATGATGATGCAATGCACGAAAAACACATCAATTTTCTAGTAGTGGTTTTAGCGGGATGCCACAGAGGGGGTTGCCCTACAAGGCTTCCATGACTTGCGCCCACCTAGCCTCGTTGAGGCAGATCTGTTGGCTCTCCGTCTCATGGTTGGCCTTGACACCCTGATTGTCAGGGTTGGGAGGGTTCAGATGTTCATCGCTGGCGGTTCCATTGGTGGGAGCTCCGTTTGTTGGCCCTCCATTGGCGGTATTTACGTTATTGCCTCCATCACCGTAGGTGATGATGTTGCACATGTAGTGGTTGGGGACGTCGCTGCTCCCACAACTTCTAGATCCGGAGCCGTAGGCGCCGTCTTCCTCCGACGGGTCACATAGATCGAAGTCGCAACTGTTTTTGATGTCCGTGTCATAGGCCGAAGTCGGCGCGTTGAGCTCGGTCAGGGTGCCGATTGTGTAGGGGGTCGCATATGAAAACAACAAATTTTACCCTATGGCCCTGAACCCCTTTTTTCCAGGACCTATCTGTTAGTAATGCAGTAATAGGAGGGGCTTTTCACGAACTTACCCTTGAAGACCGAAAAGTGTTGTCAATGCTCGGGAGAGCGTGGTTGACGTTGACGAGCCGAAGACGACCTCAAGGTCGTGATGACGTCATCGCGCTCTTGTGGCTCAAACGACTTCTAGTGCCTCAAATGTTGCACCTCGCAAGGAGTTACATGCATCCGGTGCTTGGCGATGACTCCCGCTTCCTCAATCCATCAACAGTTGCGGAAGTAGAGCTCTTGGATCCGAATCCCGCAGCGCGACGGCCCTCCACGGTGAAGATGTCTCTCGTTTGCGCAGTCCGAACTTGGGACCACGGTCATATCAATTGGAAGTCTTCCCACAAGTGAGAAAACCTTTATTGAATATTGTCTGTATTATTTGGTCAAAATACCCCACAATATATAGGGGGAACCCAACCCTCAGGCCAACCAGCTTAGCCATGTGGGAATAAACGAAGAGAGAGGAGAGGGGGGCAGCCGCCGGCTAATGTCTACACACTTCTATTCTTATAGACAGTTGTTGGGCCTCCAAGTGCAGAGGTTTGTAGAACAGCAGCAAGTTTTCCCTTAAGTGGATCACCCAAGGTTTATCAAACTCAGGGAGGAAGTGCTCAAAGGTATCCCCTCTCAAGCAACCCTGCAATCAAGATACAAGAAGTCTCTTGTGTCCCCAACACACCCAATACACTTGCCAGGTGTATAGGTGCACTAGTTCGGCGAAGAGATAGTAAAACACAAGTGGTATAGATAATTATAAGTGGTAACGGTGATAGAAAATAGCTTGATGGCCTGGAAAAGACTAAAGTAAAACTGAAATAAAGATAGAAGCAAGCAAACATGTAATAGATATAGTTGCAAACGGTGTTTCAATGCTTAGAAACAAGGCCTAGGGATCATACTTTCACTAGTGAACAATCTCATATAAATATATTCTTCTTTATGATACTATGCTGAACTACTCTCTAGTTGGACACTCTAATCCATGGTAGGGCTATAACAGTACACCTCAAAGTAAGCCTTTCCCCTCTAGATAACCCCACACTATAACCTTGAGCACTATATGGGTCCAACAAACACCACAATTTCATAGAGACATCCAACTCCAAGTATAACTCATAACAAGTATTTGTAATCTCTAGCCTAAGTGCCACCATGGTGTGCATACTGTCAACTTCACACAAATGGGGAGAGCAGAGATCTATTAAAGCACTTGAGTAGCATGGTAGATCTATAGATTACAAGCTCATGATCTCAATAAGATCATGCATAGAGAGAGATATGAACACATAGCTACCGGTAGAACCCTTAGCCTCGAGAGAGAACTACTCCCTCCTCATCATGGGAATCAGCAACGGCGATGGAGATGGTGGTGGAGATCGATGGAGATGGCTCCGGGGGTACTTCCCCGTCCCGGTAGGGTGCCGCAACAGAGACTTTCGGTCCCCCGAATCTCCCCTTCGGTGGCGGCAGTGCTGTGGAAATTTTCGTGGCTAGAGGCTTGATGATTTTGGGTTTTCGCATCAGGAGGCATCTTATAGGCAAAGAGGCAAGGTCGGTGGGCGGCCAGGGGCCCCACACCACCTGGTGGCGCGGCCAGGGCTAGACCGCGCCACCATATGGTGTGGCCCCCCTGTGGCCCATCTCCGTCTCATCTTCTGGCTCCGCGAGTCTTCTGGTGAAATATCGGCTTTGGCTTTTGTCCAGTCCAATTCCAAGAATATTGATTTTCTGACTTTCCTGGAACCAAAAACAGCAGAAAACAGGCAACTGGCACTATGGCATCTTGTTAATAGGTTAGTCCAGGAAAGTGTATAAAAAGTACTCCAACGTTGGAAAAAAACATAAGAAAGTAGATAAAACCAAGCATGGAACATCAAAAATTATGGATACGTTAGCAACGTATCAACATCCCCAAGCTTAACTCTTGCTCGTCCTCGAGTAGGTAAGTGATAAAAAGAAAGAATAATTTTTGAGGTGACTGATGACCCACAAGTATAGGGGGTGTATCGCAGTATTTTCGATAAGTAAGAGTGTCGAACCCAACGAGGAGTAGAAGGTGCTAGCTAGTGGTATGGATCAGGAATTCTCTGCAAATACTTAGCAAACGGATTTTTAGGGGTTTTTGATAAACCAAATAAACAAAGTACGAGTAAATAAAAGATAGTAGGAATAAATGCAGCAAGTGGCCCAATCCTTTATGCAGCAAAGGACAAGTCGGTTGTATTACTTAAGATGCCCAAACATTCTCGAGGATACATGGGATGGCTGTCAAGTGCTTTCGCTTCATATAGTTGATTAATCTTCTTTAGCTTGCTAAGTGTTGTGTGGGTGAACCTGTGCTAATGTACCGACCATCCTAGGACTAATACATACTTGTGATTATACCCCTTCCAAACATCCGTAAGTACAAGAAAGTAATTAAGGTAGAAACCTAACCACAGCTTTAAACTCTAAGACCCTTACGTCCCTTGTGCAATGGTTTCCTAATGGGGGTTTAGGTTTCTGTCACTCCGGCAACCCCTACGATTAGTAGCCAAATACACAATGCATTCCCCTAGGCCCATATAGGTGAAGTGTCATGTAGTCGACGTTCACATGACACCACTAGAAGAAGTACACCACATCTTAAATATCAAACTATTGAATATTTCTCAACACAACTCCACTACTAACAACATGACTTCTCCCATGTCCTCAAGAACAGCACCTTTTCCATTAGAATCCTGACTGCAGCGGTCCATGCTCCAAAAGTCATCAACCATGCAAAACAGATGAAATTACATAAGTATCATCTCTTAATATGAAATATATCAATGAATAATAGTGAATTATGACATAGAATAGTGATGCAAAATGGACGTATCAGTGACATGCACCATCATAAACTTGATCAAAGTATTTGTAAAACATTGATAGCTGGGATCATAGTACTTCAATCATAACATGAAAGACAAAGTTCTAACAATAAGGCAAAGCAACTATGTTGCAACATGAAAAGACACAAACAAAAGATTCATGAATAACAATGCTTTGCAAGACGTTTGTTTGTTTCACATAAAGAAAACATAGCATAGTGGAATTCAGCTTGTCCCTCATAGAGTAGCAAACATAAATGCATAGGACACCTTCAAAGTTCATAAGGGTGAATAGATACAAATAGTTTAAAACAAGCAATATCAAGGTATGCATCAGTCAACAAGTCTTGGGAAAATGCACATAGAACTAAGAATGGCCACTATGCTCTCAAAGTAAGTGCATAAAGATAGAAGGTGGAGACTCAATATATAAGTGGAAGAAAGGCCTTCATAGAAGGAAGTAGGGATTCAAGTCTCATAAAGAGCTTCCAAAAATTATGGTACTTTTTAGCTCTCAGCTCTCATTGCCCCTATCATAAGCATCTTGAAGTGATTAAGGTTAAAGTGAACAAACTATGGTGTATATGCTTGATGAAGTATAAGTTGGAAATCTCATGTCCCTTGAATACGAGGGCCACTCCTCATGCTAATCAAGTTTAGTTACCAGTAAGTTCTTGTCATAGTAAGTACATGTGTATCATAGAGAACCGCCAACTGAGTACCCTTTGCCCGATGATACGGAAGAATCCCTATATCAAAATGACAAGGTAAGCAGACAATGAGCATCTCAGCAATCTTCTTATTTACCATGGGAATATGGCGCTTTTTTCTCTCTTTCATCTTTTCTCATATCTCTTTTTTTTTCTTTTTCTCTTTTATTCTCAATATCTGACTCTTTTTTATAAGAAGAATGATTCATAGACAGCTCATTATGGTTACGCTGCAGGTTTCCACCATCACAGCATGGATTCGACCAGCGGCCCAAGTGTTTCTCTAACACACATACATAACTCCATGGACTTACAAGCTCCCCTTTCATTTCACACCGACGACATCCATAGACAAAAGAGCATGATATCAACTAGGTACAAAGTACAAGTGCAATGTTGAAAGCGTTCCCCATGACAGCATGGTTCTACTAATCCCCAACATATAAGTGCAAGCATATACAACATAGATGACACAATGGTTCAAGTTTATTAGGGGCAAGAAAAGTAAAGTGTGCCATCAAGTTCGTGAGAGCTTTAATCACTAGTTTTCTCATAACAAGTTTAATTCGGATGGTAGATAAAAACATGAATATACTTGGAATAGCATATGCTAATAGGTAGGTATGGTGGACTCTTTGGAATAACTTGGTTTGAGGAGTTGGATGCATGAGTGGAACTCATACTTGGTTACGGAGGCTAGCAAAAGACTGGGAGCGACCAACTAAGAGTGTAATAATGGCCATAATCATGCAGAGCGACAAAACATCATTAATCAAAGCACTAATGTTGCTTAGTTTTTGAAGGTTTGGATTGGTTTTCAAAACTAAGCAAACCAAGCAAACGAAAACCAAAAGGAAAAACGAAAAAGAAGACGCTCCAAGAACAACACAAGTGTGCATGAAACAATAAAAATAAAGCGTTTGGAAGAAACCTGGGATTTTTATTGATGAAGAAGGGGATGCCTTGGGCATCCCCAAGCTTTGACACTTGTACTTCTTGGATATTTCTTGGAGTGACATGTGTGGCATCCCCAAGATTGATCTTTAGTCCATCCTTCATCTCATTACTCATTCCTTCCATAGACCTGAAATTTTTCCTTCATACAAAACTTCACACAATCTTTATTAGCAACATTAGTGCACTCAAGATAATAGGTCTTTAGGTTCAGTTCCAACACCAATAAAACTTCCATTAAAACACAAGCTACTGTAGCACTACCCTCAAAAAGCTCAATTCCCAAAAGAACTCAAAAAGGAACCAACAAGAAGCAAATGCAAATAAAGGCAGAAATCTGTCAAAACAGACCAGTAGGTAGAGACGAATTTTTTCGAAGACCTTCAGTTGCTCAAATCGAAAAGTGTTTACCTAACGAAAGTTAGATAACAACCTGGGGAAGAATCAAAAAAAGTCACGCCTCAAAAAGACATTCAGAGATTTTACACGAAATTTTACGGTGAAGCACAGAAATCTGTTTCGGGACAGCAACTTTCCCCAACATTACTTCTCTCTCATTAGAGGTTACTCTTGGAACAAAAACCACACAAAAAGGATAAAGAGAGGTTATTACTGAGGCAATAACTTCCAAGACTCAACTAAAACTTTTGGGTTATCTCCCAATAAGTACTTTTCTTTAACGCCTTTAAGTTAGGCATGATAGTTTGAGAAGATGCTCACATAAGAAATATGAATTGAAGTAAAAGAGAGCATCAAGAAGCAAATTCAAAGCATATTTAAGTCTAACCCACTTCCTATGCATAGGAATCTTGTAAAGAAACAAGTCATGTAAGCACAAAGCAACAAGCATAGTAAATCCAAACAAGTGCAACTTCAAGACTTTCAACATAAAGAGGGGAAACTTAATATTATTGAGATGCATAAAACCATGTTTCCCTCTCTCATAATAACTTTAGTAGCATCATGAATAAAATTAACAATATAACTATCACATGAAACATTCTTATCATGAGCCACATGCATATAATCATTATTACTCTCCACATAAGCATAGTTATTCTTATTAATTGTAGTGGGAGCAAATTCAACAAAATAGCTATCATTATTATTCTCATCACCATAATCATCAAATATAGGAGGCATATTGTAATTATAATTAATTTTCTCCTCAATAGTAGGTGGACTGAAAATATCATATTCATCATTGTAATCATCATATATTGGAGGTTTGGTATCATCATAACCAATAGAATAGCTATCTTCCAAAGCTGGGGAACTAAAAAGATCATTTTCATAAAAACTAGCTTACCCAAGCTTAGACTTTTCCATAGCATTAGCAATAATGGTGTCAAAGAATTCATACTAACAACATTGCTATTAGCATGCAAATAAAGTTCCATAGGTTTTTTAATTTTATCTTCAAACACTTCATGTCCTAACTCAAGATAAATACTATAAAGCTCTCTAATTTTGTTGTTGTTTTCCATTAAGCCTAACTAGTGAAAATAAAAACAAGAAACAAAAAGATATAATTGCCTAATCTAAAGGAAATAACTTCGAGCACTCACAACGAAGGATGTGAGTACCTTTTACCTTACCTCCCCGGCAACGGCGCTAGAAAATAGCTTGATGTCTACGCACTTCTGTTCTTGTAGACAGTTGTTGGGCCTCCAAGTGCAGAGGTTTGTAGAACAGCAACAATTTTCCCTTAAGTGGATCACCCAAGGTTTATCGAACTCAGGGAGGAAGTGGTCATAGGTATCCCCTCTCAAGCAACCCTGCAATCAAGATACAAGAAGTCTCTTGTGTCCCCAACACACCCAATACACTTGTCAGGTGTATAGGTGCACTAGTTCAGCAAAGAGATAGTGAAATACAAGTGGTATAGATAATTATAAGTGGTAATGGTGATAGAAAATAGTTTGATGGCATGGAAAAGACTAAAGTAAAACTGAAATAAAGATAGAAGCAAGAAAACATGTAATAGATCTAGTTGCAAACGGAGTTTCAATGCTTAGAAAAAAGGCCTAGGGATCATACTTTCACTAGTGAACACTCTCATATAAATATATTCTTCTTTATGATACTACGTTGAACTACTCTTCGGTTGGAAACTCTAATCCATGGTAGGGCTATAACAGCACACCTCAAAGTAAGCCTTTCCCCTCTAGATAACCCCACACTGTCACCTTGAGCACTAGATGGGTCCAACAAACACCACAATTTCATAGAGACATCCAACTCCAAATATAACTCATAACAAGTATTTGTAATCTCTAGCCTAAGTGCCACCATGGTGTGCACACTGTCAACTTCACACACATGGGGAGAGCAGAGATCTATTAAAGAACTTGAGTAGCAAGGTAGATCTATAGATTACATGCTCAAGATCTCAATAAGATCATGCATAGAGAGAGAGATGAACACATAGCTACCGGTAGAACCCATAGCCTCGAGAGAGAACTACTCCCTCCTCATCATGGGAATCAGTAACAGCCATGGAGATGGTGGTGGAGATCAATTGAGATGGCTCCGGGGGCACTCCCCTGTCCCGGCAGGGTGCCAGAACAGAGACTTTCTGTACCCCAAATCTCCCCTTTGGTGGCGGCGGTGCTGTGGAAATTTTCGTGGCTTGAGGCTTGATGATTTAGGGTTTTCGCATCGGGAGGCATCTTATAGGCAAAGAGGCAAGGTCGGTCGGCAGCTAGGGGGCCCACACCACCTGGTGGCACGGCCAGGGCTAGCTTGCGCCACCATATGGTGTGGCCACCCTATGGCCCATCTCTTTCTCGTCTTCTGGCTCTGTGAGTCTTCCGGTACAATATCGACTTTAGCTTTTGTCCGGTCCAATTCCGAGAATGTTGATTTTATGACTTTCCTGGAACCAAAAACAGCAGAAAACAGGCAACTAGCACTGTGGATCTTGTTAATAGGTTAGTCCAAGAAAGTGTATAAAAAGTACTCCAAAGTTGGAACAAAACATAAGAAAGTAGATAAAACCAAGCATGGAACATCAAAAATTATGGATACGTTAGCAACGTATCACCGGCCGACCAAGGAAGCCCAAGTAGGCCCCACGCGGGTGGCCAAGGCCCATCCGGCCATCCCCTTCCTCCTTCCTCCTTTGGTCTTTCCCTCTTGGACCTTTCTCCCTCTGGATTTGGCCCAATAAGGTATTTTAACCTTTTAATTGATTTTATCTTTATTAAATAATTATGAATAAATGATTAAATCAATATTTAACACTCATTCACATATTATTCAATCTCCGTGGCTATGGAACACCTTCCACCTCCACTTCGTACATCCTCCGGACTTATCGAAACTGTTCTGGTTTTCTCTCTTCTCTTTCTTCGGTGATTTACCGATCCTAAAAACACTCTCTAAGAATCACCAAGCCCTTAAGTGTGATACCCCACGGTTCGAGAACACTCCATACATGGTCGGGACCCTCCCGGACCAATGATCAATAGAGGGACCTAGATGGCCATGTGACCCCTGTGCATTCCATTAAATCTTTCATTGTTTGAACCATGAACGTCGTGTCATATTCCTTTTGTCTCACGATACTTGCATTGTCCGAGATCTGATCAATGACATCACCATGTTGGGTTCAATCTCATTACCGACAAATGCTACTTGACTCGTTCCGACAAGTCATATCCCTGTGATCAAATCGCACGATGCGAAGTTATTGGATATAACCTCTCTGACTGGGCCCTGGAGTGTATTTCTATCACGCAGATGGACAAATCCCGCTCTTGACATATAATGCCTCTAATTTTCCTCTGAATACCTGAACACACCTTTATGATCACCATTTAATCGTGTGACGTTTGATGCTATCAAATTACCCTCAGGTAACAAAGATTAATATAGCCTCACGGTCTAAGAAATAGTACACTAGGTCTATTGTAATCATCATAACTTGAACTTCGTGACATGATCGGGTCACAATGTTTAGGTTGGGTATTAGTTCATCATCTCATTCTGACAATGGGGTGACTCCATTTCCAACTCGCATAAATGCCACATGATCAGGAAACCTTGATCATTTGTTGACCAATGAACCTATGACTAGAGTATCACTAGGAACCCCCGATTGTTTATATATCACACGTGTATTGACATTTCCTTTCAATATAGTTATAGCATGATATAAAACTTAATCATAAACTTTATGAAATATGATAATAATCCTTATTACTATTTGTCTCTAGGGCATATTTCCAACAGTCTCCCACTTGCACTAGAGTACAAATAAACTAGTTGCATTTGTTCTTAATCATTGGCACCATGTATCCCGGTACCTTGAACATGCTTGCTCATGGAATAGGTTGAGTCTTGGGCATGTACTTTATAGTCCCAAATCATTTGCAACTTACTAATGTCACCATGATTGACATTAATACTTTATCATCACATGATAACATCTTTGTGTATGTATCGTAGTTATGGTAGTAGAATGCAGTCAGTTTTCAGGAGCCTAGAGTGACTTTAGATCAACCTCATGGGCTTTCTCATGGGCATTGTGCCCTGGGACACACATTATACGTTAAATACGAACTAGTCCCTCCATAACAGTATACATCACTTTAGATGGTACCCTTATCTATTATTATAAATGGAATTATCGAAACACTAGTGCACCCTGTGCAACTTTCGATGTTTTGTTGACCTCGCTTCCTACTTGACTTTAGTCGGTATTATCGATGTAGGAGTTTCCAATCTTCTTACAACATAACCCGTTATGCTTTTAAGATATGTCATCCTTCAAGGATTTGGAAACATGTCTACAGTTCTCAATTGGACAATGTGGACAAACTTAGCTCAATGTTTTGTGATTCGTGTTCAATCACTTTTCAAATGATCCTTCTTGGATCATATATTATGTTAAGTTACCATCATGGTTTTCCAAGACAGAACCTATGTTTTCAACATAGTGGATGATGATCATCCTTTTCTTTCTTTCAACCATCGATGTTTAGCTTAATGTTATTCCTAATTTGAATTGACCAAGTACTAGTCCTGAATCAATTCCTATTCCAAAAGTCTTTTCAGAATCCCTTTTAGGAATTCTACATAATATCGTAATTACTTACTTTCAACTTCTAATCTTTATAAATCATTATTTATGGGTACTTGCACTTTTATTCTTAATGTGTTGTATACACACTTAAGAATCACTCTTTAAGCTCCCACTCAGACTATGTTCCCAACATACTTGAGTTCGAGACTTATATTGCTCCCACTAAAAAATATGGCATTCACATATTGTTTTAGGAAGACTTTCATAACTCCCACTCAATTTCACACAAATTGCATATCCACTCACTAATTTTTGAACACCTTCAAAATCCTTTGATCAAATTATCAAACTGAGAGATTTACTATGAGATACTAGTACCTTACTAGTTTTATATCCACTAGACTTTCAGCACACTTGGAATAAAATTCACTTGAATTTGTCCAATACATTATTCATGAAAAATTGTGCCTTTGTCATTCACCTTTCCTTCATGCCTTTGCAGTCGTTTTGGAAAATTCAAGCAACTCATTACTTTTTAAGATTCAGCAATAAATTGCTTTCTAATCTTAAGTGAATTTTACCTTTAAGATTTCTCATAACTTTAGTTTACCATTATTTTCTTAGTAGTTCGTAGGTATGACATATTACAGTAATCATGACAAATGATTCACAAATGTATCCATACGGAATATGGGGTACATTTTGAATCCTACTTCATGTAGTGAAAACACTAGTAGGAAAAACACAATGATCATTATCATTGATTCTTTCCTTTATGAAGAGAATCATTCAGGAACGCTTTCTGTTGCACTTCTCAACACTCGGATGCAGGGTTTTGAATCCTCATCGTGTTTTTCACTATCTTCCAAAAGCTCTTTATTCGAGAACATAAACTTTCTCGAGAAAGCACCAAAACTTTAAGAAATACTAGTTTTTCCTTTCATTTGGTTCTAGCCATGGAATTCGTATTCAAATTTTCCAATGAATACTCTAAAAGGACTTATTCGCTATTTGTTTTGGTTATATCGAATAACCCCAAAATTTTCTCGACGATCCATACAATATATGGCTTCGATCTCACAAATTCAAATGGTTCACTATATATTGAGTGATAACTATTTCTAACTAATGGTCTTTACACTTACACTACAACGATTTATTCGGCGCCATCTATTTACCCATTTGATATCTAATATCACATTGTGATGCTTTGCATTTTGACACTTCGAACGCATTACATTTCACAATTTCTTTATGCCAATCTTATAATGTCGAATTTCATTATTATTGATCAAATCATAGTAATTAGATTCTATTTTATCTATATACCCTTCATATGCTGATATTCTTTGATCATATCAAATAGTTTCATGCTCATGTCTCATTTGGTAAACCTCTTTACAATATTCAAACAATCATATAATATAATTGATACGTCCATTTTGCATCACTATTCTATATCATAATTCACTGTTATTCATTGATATATTTCATATTAAGAGATGATACTTATGTAATTTCATCTTTTTTGTATGGCTGATGACTTTTGGAGCATGGACTTTTGGAGCTGTAGTCAGGATTCTGATGGAAAAGGTGTTGTTTTGCAGGCAAAATTCGCGAAGATCAGAAAATCCGGGAAAATGTATGGAAAATCCAATTTTTCTAGAAGACGAAGGCTGCCAGAAGGATGAGTGGAGATGGGCCACAGGGGGCCCACACCACCCCCTGGCGCGGGCCAGCCTAGGCCGTGCCACCAGGTGGTGTGGCCACCCTGGCCCACCTCTGGCTCTCCCCTCTGGCGTATATAATCCTCCTAAAAACCTAAAACTCAGGGAGCGACCACAGAAAAATTCCGCCGCCTTACGGGGCGGAAAACACCGAGAGAGAAAGATCTCTCCGGCAGACAGATTTCTGCCGGGGGAATTCCTTCCCGGAGAGGGGAGATCGTCTCCATCAACACCACCATCAAGCTGTACTTCATCGAGATCATCATCATCATCACCACCATCATCACCATCAGCACCCTCATCACCATCTCCATATTGCTGTAACAATTGGGTTGAATCTTGCATAGTTCTTAGGGGAAACTTTTCCGGTGTTTATTACTCTTTGTAGTTGATGCTATTGAGTGAACCGTTGAATTATTGTTGATGTTCAGATTGTTATACATCATTATTCCATCTCTGATCATGATCCATATGATGTCTTGTGAGTACTTCGTCTTGTTCTTGAGGACATGGGAGAAGTCATGTTGTTAGTAGTGGAATTGTGTTGCGAAAGATTCAATAGTTTGATATTTAAGTTGTGGTGTACTTCTTCTAGTGGTGTCATGTGAATGTCGACTACATGACACTTCACCTATATGGGCCTAGGGGAATGCATTGTGTATTTGGCTACTAATCGTAGGGGTTGCCGGAGTGATAGAAACCTGATCCCCCGTTAGGAAACCATTACACAAGGGACGTAAGGGTCTTAGAGTTTAAAGATGTGGTTAGGTTTCTACCTTAATAACTTTCTTGTACTTACGGATGTTTGCAAGGGGTATAATCACACGTCTGTATTAGTCCTAGGAAGGTCGGTACATTAGCACAGGTTCACCCACACAACATTTAGCAAACTAAAGAAGATTAATCAACTATATGAAGCGAAAGCACTTGATAGTCTTCACATGTGTCCTCGAGAACGTTTCGTCATCTTAAGTAATACAATTGGCTTGTTCTTTGCTGCATAAAGGATTGGGACACTTGCTGCATTTGTTCTTATTGTATTTTATTTACTCGTACTTTATTTACTTGCATTATCAAAAAAACCCTAAAAATCCGTTTGCTAAGTATTTGCAGAGAATTCCTGATCCATACCACTAGCCAGCACCTTCTGCTCCTCGTTGGGTTCGACACTCTTACTTATCAAAAGTACTGCGATACACCCCCTATACTTGTGGGTCATCAAGACTATTTTATGGCGCCGTTGCCGTGGAGTGAAGCTCTATTGGAGAGTGGAACTGGTAAAGGAAACTTCAACTGTGAGTATTGTTTACTTTTGTTAGTTGCTTTATTTTTGTTATGGATAATTTGCTGAGTTTCTTATTTGCTAATGCTACTACCACTTCTAAGGTAGTAGATGAACCACCACCTGCTGAGAATGATGCTTTTAAAATACCTATAGGAATTATTGATCGTGTTATGGATAACTACTATGTTGGGGATGGAACTTTCCATCCCACTGATCATTTACTCTTTATACATGAATTATGCGGGTTGTTCAAGTGTGCAGGTATTACTACATATCAAGTTAAGAAGAAGTTATTCTCATTATCATTGAAAGGAAGAGCTGAGGAATGGTATAAGCTGCTGAAGAATGGTCAAGCTCTTGAATGGGAGGAAATAGTGCCTCTCTTTTATTCAAAATTTTATCCTCCTAGTGAGATTCATAAAGATCGGAATCAAATATACAACTTTTGGCCTCTTGATGGAGAGAGTACACTCAAGCTTGGGGGATACTGAAGTTACTAATGCTCAAATGTCCCATTCATGAGCTCCCCAACAATATTATTATCAATAACTTTTATGCAAGGCTCCCTCTACATGACAAGGATTTATTGGATGCTTCTTGTGCTGGATCATTCACTCGCATGGAAGGAGAAGCTAAATGGGATCTTCTGGACCGTATTCAAGATAATGCCGAAGCTTGGGGGAATGACAAAGGTAGAAAGTCACGTATAAATTATGATTATGAATGCATTGAATCTTTTATGGGAACTGATGACTTTCAAAACATTAAAAATGCTTATGGTCTAGACTCTCAAGCTATTGCAACTTATTTTAAGGCTTTTGCTTCCTACATTGAAGTGCCTAAAAAGAAGTGGAATAACTATCATGAACCTTATAAAGATGTTGCTAAGAGTGTTCCTGCAAGAAATACTGAAGTTTATACTGCTAATCATGTTTTACCTGAACCTTACATTGAGAAAATCCCTTTCCTAGTTAAGATAAAGGAACATTCTATGATAGCTAGTATGGTTAATGAAAGTACAAATAAAGCTGTTGAACCTGATAAACAAATGGATGATGAACCTATAATTGCAAATGTGGAAGACTTTGTTACTAAATATGTAGAAGAGGGACACACTATCCTTTGTAAGGATACCTCTAATATTGTCTCACAAAGTAGTGTTATGAGAGCTAGTATTCCTCTGTTTTCTGTTAGAATAAGTGATCATTGTTACGATGGTCGTTGTGATAGTTATATTGTTAAGTTTATGCATGATACTGAAAGTTACTATGAGAGAGGGAAAAGTGTTCTTATGCATCTCAATAATATCAGGCTTCCTCGTTTTATGTTGAAAGTTTTTATGTTGCATTTGTTTTGCCTTCCTATGCTAGTGGTTTCTGGTTTCAACAACTTGTTTTTTTACAAAATTCCCTTGCATAGGAAGTGGGTTAGACTTAATTGCGTGTGTTTTTGCTTCTTAATGCTCTCTTTCACTTCAATTCATACTCCTAAGTGAGCATCATCAAAATTATCATGCCCATCTTAATGGCTATAAAGAAAGAGCTTTTTGGGAGACGGCCCAATTTATTTGTGTTTTCAGTTTTTTTTGTTTCTCTTTGAGTCTTGGAAGTTATTACTTCGGTAATAACGTCTCCTTATCCGTTTTTGGTTTTTGTGTCAAGATCAACTTCTAATGAGAGAGAAGTAATATTTGGGGAAGTTGCTGTCCCGAAACAGATTTTTGTGCTTCACCGTAAAAATTCGTGAGAGATCTCTGTATGTCGGATTGAGCTGTAATTGTTTGTGCTTCTGCCCCAGGTTGTTATTTAACTTTCCTTAGTTTTGCACTTTTTGATTTGAGCAACAAAAGGTTTTCGAAAAAATTGATCTTTTTACCTGCTGGTCTGTTTTGATAGATTTTGCTACTCTTGCATTTGCTTCTTTAATCAATTTCCTTTTTTGAATTCTTTTCGGGTTTTCAGAAGGAGTTTCTCCAGTAGCTTATGTTTTGATGGTTTTCAGTTGAAGTTCAACTCAAAAGGTTTTATCACTTCACTTCTACTAACGTTGCTAATGAGAACTGTGTGAAGTTTTGTGTGAAAGAAGTTTCAGGGTTAGTGGAGATAATGGTGTAATGAGAAAGTGAAAGGTTTCATGACTCACAATAAGTGTATGAAGATGAATATATTGATGTTATTCAAGTGGTGACTCCGGAAGAATCTACTAGATACCAAATTCAGAGACCTGCAGAGTCCGTTTTCAAATAGGTAACAGTTCTGGTAAGAAAAGTTCCGCGAAAATACTATCCAACTATATGTTATAGTTTTTAGAAAATAAGGAAAGCTACGAAGCGAAAGAGGGACGAAACGGAGCCAGGGTGGCTCACACCACCCTGTGGCGCGGGCCCACCCCTGGCCGCGCCACCAGGTCGTGTGGCCACTCCGGACTCCGTCTCCGGCCCGTTTTCTCCCAGTACCTTCCTTTTGTTGTGAAACTTCGTAATATATAATCCCCCGGATCCCCCGAGGTTCGTATATCTTGTTTTCGTCGTGTTTTCGTTTCGATCTGTTTCTGCCATGAACTATCTTTGAAGCTTAGAAGCATAATGGTGTCCGCCAAGGATAAAGGGAAGGAGCCTATGGAGGAGGATCTCCAAGACACCGGGAAGGAGAATGAGATCAAGAGTGAAGGTGAAGAGGAGACAAAGCAAGGCCAACAACCTCACACCGGCACTACCATTGCAAGCATTGGAGTGTTGGCAAGATCTGGCAGGGTCAGGAGGACTACACGGATGTCAACTAGAGGGAAAACTCCGCGTCACTGTTTAGCTCCATGGTCACTGCCTCCACGCACCAAGAATCTTTTCCATAAGCATCAACACCAGAATATGCCCAAGGAGAAATTACCCTCCAATTGGGATTTGCCTCGTTCTAGCCATGCAGAGAAAGAAGACTCCAAGAAGGAAGAGTGGAAAAGTCACAAGAGCTGGGATCCACAATTTGACATGATCATGCACCGCATCGAGCACAACTCGGAGTTGATTCGTACTCTCATCTTCGAGATTGAGGACTTGGGGAAATTGATCAAAGAGCTCATCAAGAGGATACCACCACCACCAAAGGAGTAGTTCGTCATCAGGTTTGGCATCCCCTTGGTTTGTTCCAAGCTTGGGGGAGTGCCGCGGTATGACATCACTATCTTCTATCTTTTTACCTTTTAGTAGAGTCATATCATGAATAGAGAAGTTATCGTGTAGGATGGTTTGCATTATGGAAGTGTCCCCTCTCTCGTTAGATATGTATCCCTTGGTGTGAGCTGCCATTATGGAATATTAATGAGAAGTTCTATCATTTACTCTTTTGCATAGCTTTTACTAGTTTTCAATTCGTGGTTATATGATTGATCTTGTTGTTAGTATTGGTATCACTTTGGGATCATTGATTTAATTTAGTTGGTTTTGGCATACCTGGCTCGGTCAGTAGCAACACTATTTTTAAGAGTTGAATGAAAAGATAAAAGTACTCTAAAGAAAAATAACTTCATCATCTTTATACCTTGATTTGCTCATAAGTTTAGTATTCTCTAGTTAAGATTTTTTTTGCTTCCAAGGAAGATTGCATGTTTGTTTTTATCACTTGTATGTTTGTTTGTTTCCTTCAACTCTTATACTTGCTACCCAGCCTTAAACCAAAACCTATGCCATTTGAGTCCACCATACCTACCTATTAGCATTATTTCTATTCCAAGTAAATTCATGTTTTTATCTACCTTCCAAATTAAACTTGTTATGTGAAAATTAGTGATCCAAGCTCTCACGAACTTGATGGCACACTTTACTTTCTTGCACTTAATAAATTTGAACCATTGTGCCCATCTATGTTGCGTATATGCTTGCGCTTTGTGAGTTTAGAATTAGCAGAACCATGCTATCATGGGAAACGCTTTCAACATTGCACTGGTACTTTGTACCTAGTTGAAATCATGTTCTTTTGTCTATGGATGTCGTCGGTGTGAAATGAAAGGGGAGCTTGTAAGTCCATGGAAATATGCATGTGTTTTAGAGAAACGCCTGGGCCGCTGGTCTAATCCATGCTGACATGGTGGAATCTTGCAGCGTAACCATAACTAGTATCTATGAAGCATTATTCTTATAAAAAAAAGGGTCTCATATTGAGAAAAAAAAAGAGAAAAAGAAAAAAAAAGAGATTATGAAAAGAGGAAAGAGAGAAAAAGCACCATATTCCCATGGTAAATAAGAAGATTGCTAAGATACTTGTTGTCTGCTTGCCTTGTCATTTTGATATGGGGATTCTTCCGTATCATTGGGAAAGGGGTACCCCATTGGCGATTCTCTATGATACACATGTGCTTACGATGACAAGAACTTACCGGTGACTAAACTTGTGTAGCATGAGGAGCGGCCCTCGTATTCAAGGGACCTGAGATTCTCAATTTACAACTTGCCAAGCATATCCTCATATTTGATAACTTTAACCTTAACCACCTAAAGATGCCTATGATAGGGGCAATGAGATCTGAAAGCTAATAAGTATCATAATTTTTGAGAGCTCTTTATGAAACTTGAAATCCCTGCTTCCCTCTGCGAAGGACCTTTCTTTTACTTTCAGTTGAGTCAGTAAACCTATTCCCTTCTATCTCAGCAAGTATTTTGAGTTGTTGTGTTTCATTCATTCATGTCATGATTTACTCAATCATGTTTCTTATGTTCCTTGTTTTACACATTGTTCTTCTCTTGGTGTCTACTACTTTGAAAACTATCATTGAAAAACCAGTTATTTGTGAACTCCAGCAAATTATCAACTATTCTTCGACCAAGAGCTAAGTTTGCCATTACCAATTATGATTCACTTTATGTATCTTTATTGTGTTTCCTTTACTTATTACAAGTTAAGTTATATAATAGTGAGTTGTCTTCTATTATGACCTACGTATTGATGAATGTGATGCTTCTTGTCCGTATTCTTTTATCGACTCTTCACTCCATAAACCTGAGGTAATGTTTATTGAGCTCAGTTTCGCTCGGGGACAAGCGAATTCTAAGCTTGGGGGAGTTAATACGTCCATTTTGCATCACTATTTTATATCATAATTCACAGTTAGTCATTGATATATTTCATATTAAGAGATGATACTTATGTAATTTCATCTATTTTTGCATGGTTGATGACTTTTGGAGAATGGACCGCTATAGTCAGGATTCTGATAGAAAAGGTGCTGTTTGGATGCAAAATTCGTGAAGATCAGAAAAATCGGGACAATATACTATTTTTCCAGAAGACGAAGGCTACCAAAAGGAGGAGTGGAGATGGGCCACAGGGGGCCCACACCACCCCCTGGCGCGAGCCAGCCTAGGCCGCGCCACCAGGTGGTGTGGCCGCCATAGCCCACCTCTGGCTCTCCCCTCTGGTGTATATAATCCTCCCGAAACCCTAAAACTCAGGGAACGACCACAGAAAAATTCCGCCACCTCTGCAGGGCAGAAAACACTGAGAGAGAAAGATCTCTCCGGCAGACAGATTTCTGCGGGGGGGAATTCCTTCCCGGAGAGGGGGGATCGTCGCCATCAACACCACCATCAAGTTGGACTTCATCGGGATCATCATCATCACCACCATCATCACCATCAGCACCCTCATCACCATCTCCATATTGTTGTAACAATTGGGTTGAATCTTGCATAGTTCATAGGGCAAACTTTCCCGGTGTTGATTACTCTTTGAAGTTGATGCTATTGAGTGAACCATTGAATTATTGTTTATGTTCATATTGTTATACATCATTATTCCATCTCTGATCATGATCCATATGATGTCTTGTGAGTAGTTCGTCTTGTTCTTGAGGACATGGTATAAGTCATGTTGTTAGTAGTGGAATTGTGTTGAGAAAGATTCAATAGTTTGATATTTAAGTTGGGGTGTACTTTTTCTAGTGGTGTCATGTGAACGTCGACTACATGACACTTCACCTATATGGTCCTAGGGGAATGCATTGTGTATTTGGCTACTAATCGTAGGAGTTGCCGGAGTGATAGAAACCTGAACCCCTGTTAGGAAACCATTGCACAAGGGATGTAAGGGTCTTATAGTTTAAATATGTGGTTAGGTTTCTACCTTAATTACTTTCTTGTACTTACTGATGTTTGCAAGGGGTATAATGACAAGTATGTATTAGTCCTAGGAAGGTCAGTACATTAGCATAGGTTCACCCACACAACACTTAGCAAACTAAAGAAGATTAATCAACTATATGAAGTGAAAGCACTTGACAGTCTTACCATGTGTCCTCGAGAACGTTTGGTCATCTTAAGTAATACAACCGGCTTGTCCTTTGCTGCATAAAGGATTGGGCCACTTGCTGCATTTGTTCTTATTGTCTTTTATTTACTCGTACTTTATTTACTTGCACTATCAAAAAAACCCTAAAAATCCGTTTGCTAAGTATTTGCAGAGAATTCCTGATCCACACCACTAGCCAGCACCTTCTGCTCCTCGTTGGGTTCGACACTCTTACTTATTGAAAATACTACGATACACCCCCTATACTTGTGGGTCATCAATAATCACCATTTTGTTGAAATACAATACATCTAATATGCATTCACTTTTAATAATTCAGCAAACACTTTGTATTCTTGCAATACACGGTGTTTAAGTTATCTTTGACAAACTTGGGCATGATTCATATGTGACAAGAAAACAAATGTCGTTCACATATTATCAATATAACTTTGAATTTAAACAATAGTTTCATTCATAATGAACATATCATTAAGTTGGGTAATTTTCAAGGCATGTTGAGAAAGATTCAATAGTTTGATATTTAAGTTGGGGTGTACTTCTTCTAGTGGTGTCATGTGAACTTCAACTACATGACACTTCACCTATATGGGCCTAGGGGAATACATTGTATATTTGACTACTAATCGTAAGGGTTGCCAGAGTGACAGAAACCTGAACCCCCGTTAGGAAACCATTGCACAAGGGACGTAAAGGTCTTAGAGTTTAAAGATGTGGTTAGGTTTCTACCTTAATTACTTTATTGTACTTACGGATGTTTGCAAGGGGTATAATCACAAGTATGTATTAGTCCTAGGAAGGTCGGTACATTAGCACAGGTTCACCCACACAACACTTGGCGATCTAAAGAAGATTAATCAACTATATGAAGCGAAAGCACTTGACAGTCTTCCCATGTGTCCTCGAGAACGTTTGGTCATCTTAAGTAATACAACCGGCTTGTCCTTTGCTGCATAAAGGATTGGGCCACTTGCTGCATTTGTTCTTATTGTCTTTTATTTACTCGTACTTTATTTACTTGCATTATCAAAAAAACCCTAAAAATCCGTTTGCTAAGTATTTGCAGAGAATTCATGATCCACACCACTAGCCAGCACCTTCTGCTCCTCGTTGGGCTCGACACTCTTACTTATCGAAAATACTGCGATACACCCCCTATACTTGTGGGTCATCAATAATCACCATTTTGTTGAAATATAATACATCTAATATCCATTCACTTTTAATAATTCATCAAATACTTTGTATTCTTGCAATACACGGTGTTTAAGTTATCTTTGATGAACTTGGGAATGATTCATATGTGACAAGAAAACAAATGTCTTTCACATATTATCAATATAACTTTGAATTTAAACAATGGTTTCATTCATAATGAACATATCATTAAGTTGGGTAATTTTCAAGGAATTTTTAATATTTTACAAATGTTCATGTATTATCAATTAGTTTCATAACCAGGACAATTCACACATAATCAAATAAGACATGAACAAATCATTCATAAAAGTTGAACAACTGTTTGTTACATGCTCATATGAATAACCGTCTCATGAAGTGTGAGACACACTAAAGAAGTTCATAATCTATTGATTACAATAACTATCCAAAAACCGATAAACTAAATGATAAATGTCAAGGGAGAGTGTCATTGGACATCATCGTTATGCTCGCCATCAACACGCAACGTCACCTCCTCTCCAACAAGCAACTCTCATGTAGAAGGACCTGTTTTCAGCAAAACAGAATAAGTATCAAATACTTTAACACTACAATATGTGTTTGCAAGATTATAACATTTATAAAATTATATATCAAATATATACCTTCATCATCGATGACCTCTCCAATTATTGGTTCAACCTTTATGTTTCTGAAACGTAATATGAAATCCTGGAAATCCTGGAAATCCAATGTTTCCGTATCACCACTCATGATGCTACTCTAGACATGTCCTTCATAGCTGGGAGGTAGCGATCGAAGCAGCACACCTATCGCAAATGACTCAGTCATGTAGTGGTCCACAAAGTAAAGTAGTCTCATGTGTGCATCAAGCATGTAATCCAAGTGACTCTTCAGACAAGTGTGTTCCTCCATCTTTATGGAAAGGAACTCTCCAAGCAGCTCGTGCTCCCATATGCGGACTTGTTCCACAAAATGTGACCTAAGCTGTACCATTACCGTACGAGGGTTAAGATTACCCACGATTGGCCACAGCTCATCCACCATTCTGAAGCACATAGTCACTGATATGAAGGTGGACATCTCATGACGGTAAGAGTGGTCTTCCCGCTGCTCTGGGGTCTCATAGACACTAGGCTGCTCCAAATCCATCTCGGCAAGTATATAGTCGACCACGTCATTCTCACTAAGGAGAACGTGGAGACGCGCAACCCACATAGAAAAGTTTGATCCGTCAAGCCTGAGCTTCTCTCCATCTAACCAATTGTCAACAGGGAAGGTAACATCGGGGAGAACCATTTTCTACATTTATTATTGCAAAAGGAATTTAGACTAAGTTTATAATTAAATGAGTTAAATAATAATTAACTCCACTAAAAACACCTATCCCCTGAAGGGTTCTAGTGATTACACGATCCCTTTTCCCCACATCTCCCCTGATCGTCACGGCCAACAATGTGGGTGCTAGGGTAGACGCCTAAACATCGATCACATCATTCACGCGACTCATGCTCGATCTTTCGACCATCCGTGTTCCGAGGCCATGTCTACACATGCTAGGCTTGCCAACTCAACCTTAGTGTATTCGTTGTGCAACATGGCTTACACCCACTGTATGTGAACGTTGATATGTCTGACACCCGATCGTTACGGCTTGCCTCATACCGAAGAACTTTCTAGGTGGTGCACACTAAGGGAGAACACTTTCATTGGTATTTTAATAGGGATCAGCTTATTAGGCAACCGTCGAGTATCTAATACTAGCATGGAATAAGATATACAAACAATAAACATTGAATGTAAGAGTGATGTGATATGGTCCTTCTCGCCGTGATCTGAATGTGGTAGATCCATTGACTAAACCTCTCCCTAGAGCAAAACATGACCAACACCAGAACACCATGGGTGTTAGGTATATTACTATGTAATCTAGATTATTGACTCTAGTGCAAGTGGGAGAGTGTTGGAGATATGCCCAAGAGGCAATAATAAAGTGGTTATTATTATATCTTTGTGTTTATGATGAATGTTTACATCCCATGCTATAATTGTATTAATAGGAAACACTGATACTTGTGTGTTTAGTAAACGTAAAAGAGTCCCTAGTAAGCCCCTTGTTAAGACTAGCTTGTTGATTAATAGATGATCATGGTTTCCTGATCATGGACATTGGATGTTGTTAATAACAAGATCATATCATTAGGAGAATGATGTGCTGGACATACACCCATAGTAAGCATAGCATAAGATCAAGTCATTAAAGTTCATTTTGCTACAAGCTTTCAAATACATAGTAACCTAATCCTTCAACCATGAGATTATGTTATTCACCATCACCAGATGAGTGCTTTGATGACATCAAACGCCACTTCATAACTGGGTGGTTATAAAGGTGGCATTGGGTATTCTGAAAGTATCTGTTTAAGCGCATAGATCAAGAATGGGATTTGTCCATCCATATGATGGATATATATGCTCAAGGCCCTCTCGGTGGAATGTCATCCAATTAGCTTGCAAGCATGTGACTAGGTCACAAGGGATGTCATACCACGATACGAGTAAAGAGTATCTTATCGATAACGAGGTAGAACTAGGTATGGAGATACCGATGATCGAACCTCGGATAAGCAGAGTATCGCGTGACAAAGGGAATCCATATCGTATGTTAATAGTTCTTTCGATCACGAAGTCATATTTGAAGATGTGAGAGCCATTATGGATCTCTAGGTCACGCTATTGGTTATTGATAAGAGAGGTGTCTCGATCATGTCTGCATAGTTCGCGAACCATAGGGTGACACACTTAAGGTTCGATGTTGTTTAAGTAGATATGGAATATGAGTTTGAGACCAAATGTTGTTCTGAGTATCGGATTGGATCCAGCACATCACGAGGAAATCTGGAATGGTCCAGAGAATAAGATTCATATAATGGAAATCATTTTTTGGCGTTTCGGAAAAGCTCTAGAATATTTGTTTGGAGCTTCTAGAAGGTTTAGGAATGTTCTAGAAGGTTCTAAAAGGATAAACTTGAAACCCAAGAAAGAAAGGGATAAGACTTGGGGGGAAGAAAATTTCCCCCTCCCCTCATGCACCAGCCCTAGGGGTTGTCGAGCCAAGGGGGAACCCTAGGCGCCCCCTCTATATAAACATGGGAGAGGGGGCGCCTCCCCCTCTTACCCCTTCCTCCCAACCCTAGCCGCCACCCTCCTCCTTCCTCCTGCTCCGGCTTAGGCGAAGCCCTGCAAGATTTCTCCTCCACCACCACCACCACGCCGTCGTGCTGCTAGGATTCCGAGGGGATCGACTACCTCCGCTGCCCGCTGGAACGGGGAGAGGAAGGTCTACGTTGACTTCATACGTGTGACCAAGTGCGGAAGCGCCGTCGGAACACGGCGCCGGAAGGATCGTCTACTCGATCTTGAGATCGCCAAGTGATTGACTACATCAACCACGAGATCCGATCTCGATCAAGGCTTTAGATCTACAAGGGTTACTTCTCATCTATCTCATTCCACTTATCTCGTAGATTAGATCTTGGCTTTTCCATAGTTAGATCTTGGTTTTGTTCGTTCTTGCGGTAGAATTTTTTGTTTTCCATGCTACAAACCCTAAAGTGGTATCAGAGCCGTGTCTATGCGTACATCTGTTGCACGAGTAAAACACAATGGTTTTGTGGGCGTTGATGCTTTTGTTGTCGTTTGTATCACGTGTACTTTGTATCTTGCGGGATGTTGGGATGAAGCGGCCCGGACTAACCTTACATGTCATCGCATATGAGACTTGCTCCATGCTCGACGTGCAACTTGCATTGCACAAGTGGCTTTGCGGGTGTCTATCTCTCTCACCATAGTTAAGATCCAATTTAAAATTTGCATCTGACAACACTTGTATCAGCATTGTGGTTCTTGTTCGTAGTTAGGAACAGTTCTTATTCAAAATCCCCAAACCATGTAAAACATGCAAAGAAAATTAGAGGCGTCTAACTTGTTTTTGCAGGGGCATGTGATGTGATATCTCCATGTTGAGATTGTGATTATATTTTGATGTATGAGATGATCTTTATTGTAATATGGCAACCGGCAGGAGCCAAATGGTTGTCTTTAAATTTGTTAAGACAAGCGTGTCTATTCATCATGTAATAGATTTATTCCATGTAGTTGTAATAGTTGTTGTTAGTGATGGACAACCATGAAGCGACGCCACTGACCTTGATGCCATGCTGGTGATGATGGAGATCATGTCCATGCTTTATAGATGGAGATCAAAGGCACAAGAAGAAAGGTCATATCATGTCACATATTATGAATTGCATGTGATGTTAATCATTTATGCATCTTGTATTGCTTAGATCACGACGGTAGCATTATAAGATGATCCCTCTCACTAAATATCAAGTAATAAAGTGTTTATCCTTAGTAGGCACCATTGTTAAGACTCATTGTTTCAAAGCATCTCATGATGATCGGGTGTTATAGATTCTATGTGTGCATACAACGGGTGCAAGTCAAATTTGCACATGCGGGTACTAAGGTTAATCTTGACAAGCCTAGCATGTACAGACATGGTCTCAAAACACGGAATACCGGAAGGTAAAGCATGAGTTATATGAATGATATGATGAATATGTTGATTGTTCGCCTTTGAAGCTACATTGTTCGCCTTTGAAGCTACATCTTCTCTCGTGAAGATCGGACTTGGTGTAGTGGATCTGCTTCGTGTAATCACTAAGGCAGTGTGAGGGCATGCGGGTACTAAGGTTAATCTTGACAAGCCTAGCATGTACAGACATGGTCTCGGAACACGGAATACTGGAAGGTAAAGCATGAGTTATATGAATGATATGATGAATATGTTGATTGTTCGCCTTTGAAGCTACATTGTTCGCCTTTGAAGCTACATCTTCTCTCGTGAAGATCGGACTTGGTGTAGTGGATCTGCTTCGTGTAATCACTAAGGCAGTGTGAGGGCATGCGGGTACTAAGGTTAATCTTGACAAGCCTAGCATGTACAGACATGGTCTCGGAACACGGAATACCGGAAGGTAAAGCATGAGTTATATGAATGATATGATGAATATGTTGATTGTTCGCCTTTGAAGCTACATTGTTCGCCTTTGAAGCTACATCTTCTCTCGTGAAGATCGGACTTGGTGTAGTGGATCTGCTTCGTGTAATCACTAAGGCAGTGTGAGGGATGTTGTTTTTAGTGGGAGTTCACCCTTTTAATTTAAGAATTAAATTTGAACTCAATATATCATAAACTTAGTCTAAACTCTTTGCAAATATGTTGTAGATCATGGCGACCTCCATCAACTTTAATGCGTTCCTAGAGAAAGAAAAGCTGAAAACAATGGAAGACACTTCAGAGACTAGTTCCGTGGATTGAGGATTGTCCTCAGCGCTGGTCAGTTGACCTATGTGCTCAATGCACCTCTAGGTGGCCCACCTACAGTGGATGCTCCCGATGATGTTTCCTCACTCGAAAGAATCACTATTCCACAGTTCAGTGTGCCATCCTATATGGTTTACAATCGGAGCTTTAGAAGCGCTTTGAGCATCGTGACCCTTTTGAAATTTTCAATGAGCTCAAACTGATATTTGAAACTCATGCGGCCGTGGAAAGCTATGAGGCCTCCGAGAAGTTCTTTAATTGTAAAATGGAAGAGGGCAGCTCCGTTAGCGAGCACGTGCTGAAAATGTCTGGGCACGCGAAGAGGCTCCAAGAATTGGGTATAACAATTCCTAATGCGTTGGGCATTCATCGTGTCCTCCAATCACTGCGACCTAGTTACAAGAACTTTGTGATGAACTACAATATGCATTGCATGAACAAGACGTTGCCTGAACTCTTCTCCATGCTGAAAACTGCCGAAGTGGAGATTAAGAAATATCACCAAGTGTTGATGGTCAATAAGACCACCAATTTCAAGAAACAGGGCAAAGCCCAAGAACAAGGGCAACTTTAAGAAAGACAGCAAGAAAGTTGCCGCACCTGCTAAGAAGCCCAAGGCTGGCCGTAAGCCTGATACTGAGTGCTTTTACTACAAGGGTGAAGGTCATTGGAAGCACAACTGCCCCAAGTACCTGGTAGATCTGGAGAACGACAACATCAAGAAGAAAGGTATATTTGATATACATGTTATTGATGTGTATCTTACTAGTAATCGTAGTAGTGCCTGGGTATTTGATACTGGTTCGGTTGATCATATTTGTAACTCGAAATAGGAGCTACGGAATAAATGAAGACTAGTGAGAGACGAGGTGATGATGCGTGTTGGAAATGGCTCCAAGGTTGATGTGATCGTCGTCGGCAAGCTCCCTCTTCATCTACCTTCGGAATTAGTTTTCAATTTAAATAATTGTTATTTGGTGTCTGCGTTGAGAATGAACATTATATCGGGATCTTTTTTATTGCGAGACGGTTATTCATTTAAGTCTGAGAATAATGGTTGTTCGATTTATATGAGTAATATCCTTTATGGTCGTGCACCAAAGATGAATGGTTTATTCTTATTGAATCTCGATAGTAGTGATACACATGTTCACAACATAGATGCTAAACTAATAAAATTGAATGATAATTCCACATAGATGTGGCACTATCGTCATGGTCACATTGGAGTGAAATGCATGAAGAAACTCCATACCGATGGACTTCTTGAATTACTTGATTTTGAATCACTTGAAAGATGTGAAGCATGTCTAATGGGAAAAATGGCTAAGACTCCATTCTCTAGGATAATGGAGCGAGCTACAAACTTATTGGAAATAATACATACCGATGTGTGCAGTCCAATGAGTGTAGCATCACGTGGTGGATATCGTTATGTTCTTACTTTCACGGATGACTTGAGTAGATATGGGTATGTCTAGTTTATGAAACATAAGTCCAAAACTTTCAAGAATTTTAAGGAATTTCAAAGTGAAGTAGAAAATCAGCATAACAAGAAGATTAAGTTTCTGTGTTCTGACCGTAGAGGTGAATATCTAAGTTACGAGTTTGGCATGCATTTAAAGAAATACGGAATACTTTCACAATTGACATCGCCGGGAACACCACAACGTAATGGTGTGTCCGAACGTTGTAATCAAACTCTCTTAGATATGGTTCGATCCATGATGTCTCTTACAGACTTACCGTTATCGTTTTGGGGTTATGCATTAGAGTTAGTCGCATTCACTTTAAATAGGGCACCATCTAAATCCGCTGAAACGACACCGTATGAATTGTGGTTTGGTAAGAAACCTAAGTTGTCGTTCCTTAAAGTTTGGGGCTGTGAAGCTTATGTAAAGAAGTTACAACCCGAAAGGCTTGAACACAAAGAGAAAAAATGTGTCTCCATAGGATACCCTAAAGAAACAATTGGGTATACCTTCTATCATAGATCCGAAGGCAAACTTTTTGTTGCCAAGAATGGATCCTTTCTTGAAAAGGAGTTTCTCTCGAAAGATATGACTAGAAAGAAAGTAGAACTCGGTGAGGTTGTTAACCCTTCTCTCGAATTTGAGAGTAGCGTAGCACTAGAAGATGTTTCTATGCCGCCTGCAGCAATAAGAGCGGAAGCTAATGATGATGATCATGAAACTTCGAATGAAGTTGCTGAACCTCGCAGGTCGACAAGGGTTCGTGCCACTCCTAATTGGTATGAACCTGCCTTGAATGTCATGTTGGTGGACGACACCTATGACCCTACGACGTATGAGGAAGCAATGATGAGCCTAGATTCCAACAAATGGCAAGAAGCCATGAAATCTGACATTGGATCCATGTACGAAAACCAAGTGTGGACTTTGGTGGACCTACCAGATGGCTGCAAGGATGTCGAGAACAAATGGATCTTTAAAAGGAAAACAGACACTAATGGTAATTTTACTGTCTATAAATCTCGACTTGTCACGAAAGGGTTCTGACAAATTCAAGGAGTTGACTAAGATGAGACTTTCTCACCGGTAGCGAAGCTAAAGTCTATGAGGATTTTGTTAGCAATTGCTGCATTTTTTGATTATGAGATTTGGCAGATGGATGTCAAAATGGTGTTCCTTAATGGTGACATTGAGGAAGATTTGTATATGGTACAACCCAAGGGTTTTGTCGATCCTAAAGATGCTGACAAGGTATGCAAGCTTCAGCGGTCCATTTATGGAATGAATCAAGCATCCCGGAGCTTGATCAACATTTTGATAAGGTGATCAAAAACTTTGGATTTATACAAACTTTTGGAGAAGCTTGTATTTACAAGAAAGTGAGTGGGAGCTCTATAGCATTCCTAGTACTATATATGGATGACATTTTGTTGATTGGGTATGATATAGAACTTCTTAAAAGTGTCAAATCCTATTTGAATAATAGTTTTTCAATGAAGGATCTTGGCGAAGCGGCATACATTTTAGGAATCAAGATTTATAGAGATAGATCAAGATGCTTACCAGCACGTTCATAAATACATACTTGGACAAGGTTCTAAAGAGGTTTAGAATGGAAGAAAGCAAGAAATGGTTCTTGACCATGTTGCCAGGTAAGACCTTGAGTAAGACACAAAGTCTAGCAACGGCAGAAGATAGAGAGAAGATGAGTAAAATCCCCTATGCCTTAGCCATAGGTTCTGTCATGTATGCCATGTTGTGTACGAGACCGGATATCGCACATGCTGTTAGTTTGACCAGTAGATATCAAAGTGATCCTGGAATGGAACACTGGACAGCGGTCAAAAATATCCTAAAGTACCTAAAAAGGACTAAGTATATGGTTCTTTCTTATGGAGGTGACGAAGAGCTCGTTGTAAACAGTTACACTGATGCTAATTGGAACACCGATCCGGATGACTGATGGCTCTGTGTATGGCGCCAGAAAAATGCTGGAGCGGTGTTGATGTAGAGCTCGCTGGGAAACCCAAGAGGAAGGTATGATGAGCACAGTAGCAAGTTTCCCTCAGTAATGAAACCAAGGTTTAATCGAACCAGTAGGAGCAAGGAAACAACCCAAAGGTGTTACTAGCTGAGATATGGCAGGGCGCACTACCGGTGCTAGTAGCAACGTGGAGACCTACACAACACAACCACAGAACTTGGACCCCAACTTGCGATGAGGTTGTCAATCTCACCGTGTTTTGCGGAAAACAAAGGATTAAACGTATCGAATAGAAATAAGTAAAAGTATGCAGAAAGTAAACACAAAACAGTAAAAAGTTTGTAGATTGTATGTAAAAGACAAGGACCAGGATCCATAGTTCACTAGAGGTGGCTCTCCTTAAGATAGATAACATGTTGGGTGAACAAATTACAGCGGGGCAATTGACAAACATCGAGAAAGCAATACATGCATATACTAATCATCTTGACTCCTTTGATACTTGATTGGGCATTACAACATTATACATAAACCGCCATCCACCTGCATATATGACTAATAATCCGCCTTCAGGTTATCATCCGAACCCCCTCCAGTATTAAGTTGCAAGCAACTGATTATTGCTTTATGAACTACGTGTAAAGTAAACAATACGATTGTTCTATGAACAAAGGATTGTTGTTTTCTCCCTAGTAGCAACAATACATCTAGTACCTTAGAGATTTCTGTCACTTCCCCAGATTACTAGAGGCATGAACCCACTATCGAGCATAAATACTAACTCTTGGAGTTGCTAGCATCTACTTGGCCAAGATAGCTACTAACAACGGAAAGCATGCAAGATTACAAATAACAAAGACATGATAGAATCAATAATCAATCTGAAATAGCATCTCAATATCCATCGGATCCCCACAAACACAACATGCAGAATTATAAATAGATGATCTTGATCATGAACGGAGCTAACAAGATCTAGATATGAAAGCACAAAGGAGGAGAACCAGCCATCTAGCTACTACATGCATCTGTAGTCCAAGGATGAACTACTCACGCATCACACCGGAGGCTTGCATGGTGATGAAGAAGGCCTGCAGGGTGAATTCCCCTCTCCGGCAGGGTGCCGGGAAGAGCTTCAGATCCCTCCCGATCTAGGTATGGAGATGACGGTGGCTACAGACACTTTCGTGGATTTTTTGATCGGGCACTTAGGGTTTTCGTCTCGAGGGCATCTTATAGGCAGAAGGGGAGGCCGAGGGGGTGCCAGAGGCGGCCACACCACCCCCTGGCGTGGGCCAGGCTGTGGCCCCTCTCCGACTCTCCTTCTGGCTCCGTGAGTCTTCCGGGAAAATATCAACTTTGGCTTTTGTCCCGTCCAATTCCGAGAATATTCATTTTCTGACTTTCTGGAACAAAAAACAGCAGAAAACAGGCAGCTAGCACTGTGGCTCTTGTTAATAGGTTAGTCCAAGAAATCATATGAAAAGTACTCCAAAGTGTGGACAAACCACAAGAAAGTGGATAAAACCAAGCATGGAACATCAAATATTATAGATACATTTGCAATGTATAAACATCCCCAAGCTTAACTCCTGCTCGTCCTCGAGTAGGTAAGTGATAAAAAGAAAGAATAATTTTTGAGGTGACATGCACCATCAAAGACTTGATCAAAATATTTGTAAAACATTCAAAGCTGGGATCATAGTACTTCAATCATAACATGAAAGACAAAGTTCTAGCAATAAGACAAAGAAACTATGATGCAACATGAAAAGGCACAAACAAAAGATTCATGAATAACAATGCTTTGCAAGACGTTTGTTTGTTTCACATAAAGAAAACATAGCATTAATAGTATTCAGCTTGTCCCTCATAGAGTAGCAAATATAAATGCATAGGACACCTTCAAAGTTCATAAGAGTGACTAGATACAATAGTTTAAAACAAGCAATATCAAGTTATGCATCAATCAACTAGTCTTGGGACAATGCACATAGAACTAAGAATGGCCACTATGCTCTCAAAGTAGGTGCATAAAGATAGAAGGTGGAGATTCAATATAATGGTGGAAGAAAGGCCTTAATAAAAGGAAGTAGGGATTCAAGTCTCATAAAGAGCTTCCAAAAATTATGGTACTTATAGCTTTCAGCTCTCATTTCCCCTATCATAAGCATCTTGAAGTGATTAAGGTTAAAGTGAACAAACTATGGTGTACATGCTTGATGAAGTATAAGTCAGAAATCTCATGTCCCTTGTATACGAGGGCCACTCCTCATGCTACTCAAGTTTAGTCACCGGTAAGTTCTTGTCATTGTAAGTATATGTGTATCATAGAGAACCTCCAACGGGGTACCCCTTGCCCGATGATACGGAAGAATCCCCATATCAAAATGACAAGGCAAGCAGACAACGAGCATCTCAACAATCTTCTTATTTACCATGGGAATATGGTGCTTTTTTCTCTCTTTCCTCTTTTCATAATGTCTCTTTTTTTCTCTTTTTTTCTCAATATAGGACTATTTTTTTATAAGAAGAATGTTTCATAGACAGCTCATTATGGTTACGCTGCAGGTTTCCACCATGTCAGCATGGATTAGACCAGCGGCCCAGGCGTTTCTCTAACACATATACATAACTCTATAGACTTACAAGCTCCCCTTTCATTTCACACCGACGACATCCATATACAAAAGAGCATGATATCAACTAGGTACAAGTACCAAGTGCAATGTTGAAAGCGTTCTCCATGAAAGCATGGTTCTGCTAATTCCCAACAAATAAGTGCAAGCATATACAACATAGACGACGCAATGGTTCAAGTTTTTTAAGGGCAAGAAAAGTAAAGTGTGCCATCAAGTTCGTGACAGCTTTAATCACTAGTTTTCTCATAACAAGTTTAATTTGGAAAGTAAACAAAAGAATGAATATACTTGGAATAGCATAAGCTAATAGGTAGGTATGGTGGACTCTTTGGAATAACTTGGTTTAGGGAGTTGGATGCATGAGTGGAACTCATACTTGGTTGTGGAGGCTAGCAAAAGACTGGGAGCGACAAACGAGAGAGCAATAATGGCCATAATCATGCAGAGCGACAAAACATCATTGATCAAAGCATAAAGTGATACTACAAGTTGAAAACTAAAGGATCATACAGGCTATGGTGACTTGAGATAGTCATAAAATGGTGTGAGCATGTGCCAAGTCAACCCAAATAAAGCATCAAAGGAGAATACCACTATACTATGCTTTAATATGCTAAAACAATGCATGATTCATCCAAGGCACATTAAGCAATCTCAACTATTTATAACAAGTCATGCTACAGCAAATAATACTAGGCATAAAGCCAAAACAATATCAAGCATGGCATGACAAAGCATAGGCCACAGTCAAAAACAAGCTCTCTTTACCACTTAAGCGTGAGCTTTCCTACTCTTTTCCAAACCAAACAAAACCAAACTATTTGAACACCAATGTGTAAAAGAGGAGGTCCAGCCAATTTATTCAGCAAACTAAGAAAACAAAGAAAACGAAAAAACCAAAACAAAAATGCAAAAGAAGACGCTCCAAGAACAACACAACTGTGCATGAAACAATAAAAATGAAGCGTTTGGAAGAAACCTGTGATTTTTTTATTGATGAAGAAGGGGATGCCTTGGGCATCCCCAAGCTTTGACGCTTGTACTTCTTGGATATTTCTTGGGGTGACACGCGTGGCATCCCCAAGCTTGAGCTTTAGTCCATCCTTCATCTCATTACTCATTCCTTCCATACACCTGAAATTTTTCCTTCATACAAAACTTCACACAATCTTTGTTAGCAACATTAGTGCACTCAAGATAAATAAGTCTTAAGGTTCAGTTCTAACACCAAATAAACTTCCATTAGAACACTAGCTACTGTAGCACTTCCCTCAAAAAGCTCAATTCCCCAAAAGAACTCAAAAAGGAACCAACAAGAAGCAAATGCAGAAAATGGCAGAAATCTGTCAAAACAGACCAGCAGGTAAAGACGAATTTTTTCTAAGACCTTCTGTTGCTCAAATCAAAAAGTGTTGAACTAACGAAAGTTAGATAACAACATGGGTCAGATGCACAAAAATTCACGCCTCAAAAAGATGTTCAGAGATTTTACTCGAAGTTTTACGGTGAAGCACAGAAATCTGTTTCGGGACAGCAACTTTCCCAATCATTACTTCTTTCTCATTAGAGGTTACTCTTGGCACAAAAAGCAAATAAAAAGGATAAGGAGAGGTTATTACAGAGGTAATAACTTCCAAGACTCATCTAAAACTTTTGGGTTACCTCCCAATAAGTACTTTTCTTTAACGCCTTTAAGTTAGGCATAAGAAGCAAGAAAAAATCAAGTATTCTCAAATGAAGAAGCATGAAGACCAAATTTTATTTTCATAGGAGAAGCAAAAGAAATCTTTTCTCTATTTTTAGGGAAGTGTTCTATACCTTTCTTGAGTGGGAGTTGATATTTAATGGTGCCTTCTTTCATATCAATAATGGCACCAATAGTTCTAAGAAAAGGTCTTCCCAAAGTAATAGGACAAGAAACATTGTATTCAACATCCAAAACAGAGAAATCAATGGGGACATAGGCATTGTTAACCATAATAAGAACATCATTAAGACTCCCCATGAGTTTTTTTTTAGGATTATCATCAAGTGGGACATTCAAATAACAATCTTCAAGTGGAGGTAAATCAAGCATATCATAAATCCTTCTAGGCATAATAGAAACACTACTATCAAGATCACATAAAGCTTTGAAATCAAAGTCATTCACTTTCATATTAATTATGGGTTCCCAACCATCTTCTTGTTTTATAGGAATAGAAGCTTTATGTTTCATCTTTTCTTCTTTAATCTTTATGAGAGCATCAGTAATGTGTTTTGTAAAGGCCATGTTCGTAGCACTACTATTAGGACTTTTAGCAAGCTTTTGTAGGAACTTAATAACTTCAGAGATATTGCAACCATCAAGATCAAAATCAAATTTATCCTCTAAAGTAGTAGAACTATTACTAGCCTAAACACTAGTGGTGGTAATAGTAGAAACACTAATGTTTCTAGCAATTTCATCTTCTCTTTCCCACTTAGCATGTAATTCAGCTAATAGTCTAACATTTTCATCAATTCTTACTTGTATAGCATTGGTAGCTGCAAAGGGATTATCATTAGTTTCAGGTTTAGCAGCCATTTTATTAAAAGAAGATTGAGCTTCAGCCAAAGATGCTATATTTCTTTCAGCATTAGAGAGTTTTTCCTCAATAGTTTTATTGAAAGCAGTTTGTTTACTAATAAACTCTTTAAGCATAACTTCAAGTTCAGAGGGAGCACTCCTATTATTGTTGTAAGAATTTCCATAAGCATTACCTTTGTTGGGAGGATATGGCTTATAATTGTTGTTACCAAAATTACTCCTATAAGCATTATTGCTAAAAAAAAAATTTTATGAAGTTCACATCAACTTGCTCTTCTTGAGCAACCAAAGAAGCTAAAGGGACATTATTTGGATCAATATGCGCTTTCCCATTAACAAGCATAGGCATAATAATATCAATCTTATCACTCAAGGAGGAGGTTTCCTCAACAGAATTTACCTTCTTACCTTGTGGAGCTCTCTCAGTATGCCATTCAGAATAATTAACCATCATATTGTCTAGAAGTTTTGTTGCAGCACCCAAAGTGATGGTCATAAAGGTACCTCCAGCAGCAGAATCCAATAGGTTCCTTGAAGAATAGTTCAATCCTGCATAAAAAGTTTGGATGATCATCCAAGCAGTCAGTCCATGAGTGGGACAATTCTTTACCAAAGATTTCATTCTTTCCCAAGCTTGAGCAACATGCTCATTATCAAGTTATTTAAACTTCATTATTTCACTTCTCATAGATATAATCTTAGCAGGAGGATAGTATTTTCCAATGAAAGCATCTTTGCATTTAGTCCAAGAATCAATACTATTCCTAGTTAAGGAATTCAACCATTCTTTATATTTTCCTCTCAAAGAGAAAGGAAACAATTTTAGCTTAATAATATCACCATCTATATCCCTATGCTTTTGCATCTCACAAAGTTCAACAAAGTTATTTAGATGGGAAGCAGCATCTTCATTACCAATAGCATAAAATTGTTCTCTCATAACAAGATTGAGTAAAGCAGGTTTTATCTCAAAGAAAGTATCTTCAAGCACAGGTGGAGCAATAGGTGTGCTCATAAAATCATTGTTGTTGGTGCTAGTGAAGTCACACAAATTAGTGTTTTAAAGAGTAGTCATTTTTTTGGGTTTTCAAATAAGAAAGCAAACTAGTAAGACTAATTTTTTGAGTTTTTGATAAAGAAACAAGCAAACAAAGCAAAAAAGAAACTAAGCAAAACAAAAATAACAAAGTAAAGAGATTGGTTATGAGGGACTCCCCTTGTGAAGATGTCCTTGACTCCCCGACAACGGCGCCAGAAAAATGCTTGATGGCTCTGTGTATGGTGCCAGAAAAATGCTGGAGCGGTGCTGATGTAGAGCTCGTTGGTACCCCAAGAGGAAGGTATGATGAGCACAGCAGCAAGTTTCCCTCAGTAATGAAACCAAGGTTTAATCGAACCAGTAGGAGCAAGGAAACACCCCAAAGGTGTTACTAGCTGAGCTTTGGCAGGGCGCACTACCGGTGCTAGTAGCAACATGGAGACCTGCACAACACAACCACAGAACTTTGTCCCCAACTTGCGATGAGGTTGTCAATCTCACCGTGTTTTGCGGAAAACAAAGGATTAAATGTATCGAATGGAAAGAAGTAAAAGTTTATAGATTGTATGTAAAAGACAAGGACCGGGATCAATAGTTCACTAGAGGTGGCTCTTCTTAAGATAGATAACATGCTGGGTGAACAAATTACAGCGGGGCAATTGACAAACATCAACAAAGCAATCCAACTGCCATCCAACTGCATCTATGACTAATAACCCACCTTCAGGTTATCATCCAAACCCCCTCCAGTATTAAGTTGCAAGCAACAGATTATTGCTTTACGAACTGCGTGTAAAATAAACAATACGATTGTTCTATGAACAAAGGATTGTTGTTTTCTCCCTAGTAGCAATAGCACATCTAGTACCTTACAGATTTCTGTCACTTCCCCAGATTACCAGAGGCATGAACCCACTATCAAGCATAAATACTAACTCTTGGAGTTGCTAGCATCTACTTGGCCAAGATAGCTACGAACAACGGAAAGCATGCAAGATCACAAATAACAAAGACATGATAGAATCAATAATAAAACTGAAATAGCATCTCAATATCCATCGGATCCCCGCAAACACAACATGCAGAATTACAAATATATGATCTTGATCATGAATGGAGCTCACAAGATCTAGACATGAAAGCACAAAGGAGGAGAACCAGTCATCTAGCTACTACATGGATCATAGTCCAAGGATGAACTACTCACGCATCACACCGGAGGCTTGCATGGTGATGAAGAAGGCCTCCAGGGTGAATTCCCCTCTCCGGTAGGGTACCGGGAAGAGCTTCAGATCCCTCCCGATCTAGGGATGGAGATGACGGCAGCTACAGACTCTTTCATGGATTTAATGATCGAGCACTTAGGGTTTTCGTCCCGAGGGCATCTTATAGGCGAAAGGGGAGGCCGAGGGGGTGCCGGAGGCGGCTACACCTCCCCCTGGCACGGGCCAGGCTAGGCCACGCGGCCAGGTGGTGTGGTGGCCCCCTGGCCCCTCTCCCTCTCGTATTCTGGCATCTGATGACTTCCGGAAAAATAGGCACTTTGGCATTTGTCCCGTCCAATTCCGAGAACATTCATTTTCTGACTTTCCTAGAACCAAAAACAGCAGAAAACAGGCAGCTGGCACTGTGGCTCTTGTTAATAGGTTAGTCCAAGAAATCATATGAAAAGTACTCCAAAGTGTGGACAAAACACAAGAAAGTGGATAAAACCAGGCATGGAACATAAAAAATTATAGATACATTTGCAATGTATCAATGACTCAAAGTCAGAGTCTAGATACATATTTATTTTGAATTGTGCAGCAGTGAGCTGGAGGAGTGCCAAGCAAAGCATTATGGCGAAATCTTCAACTGAATTGGAATTGGAATACATAGATACTTTGGAGGCTCTACAAGAAGCGATATGGATGAAGGAGTTCATTACTGAGCTTCGTGTGGTTCCTAGTGCGTTGGACCTGATGGCCATCTATTGTGACAACATGGGTGCCATAGCTAATGCACAGGAGCCAAGGTCACACAAGAAGCTGAAGCACATCAAGCTACATTTTCATGCTATTCACGAGTATGTCCAAGATGGTGACATAAAGATTTGCAAAGTACACACTGATCTGAATGTGGCAGATCTATTAACTAAACCTCTCCCTAGAGCAAAACATGACCAACACCAGAACGCCATGGGTGTTAGGTATATTACCATGTAATGTAGATTATTGACTCTAGTGCAAGTGGGAGACTGTTGGAGATATGCCCAAGAGGCAATAATAAAGTGGTTATTATTATATCTTTGTGTTTATGATGAATGTTTACATCCCATGCTATAATTGTATTAATAGGAAACACTAATACTTGTGTGTTTTGTAAACGTAAAAGAGTCCCTAGTAAGCCTCTTGTTAGGACTAGCTTGTTGATTAATAGATGTTCATGGTTTCCTGATCATGGACATTGGATGTTGTTAATAAAAAGATCATATCATTAGGAGAATGATGTGATGGACATACACCCATAGAAAGCATAGCATAAGATCAAGTCATTAAAGTTCGTTTTGCTACAAGATTTCAAATACATAGTAACCTAATCCTTCGACCATGAGATTATGTTAATCACCATCACCAGATGAGTGCTTTGATGACATCAAATGCCACTTCGTAACTGGGTGGTTATAAAGGTGGCATTGGGTATTCTGAAAGTATGTGTTGAAGCGCATAGATCAAGAATGGGATTTGTCCATCCATATGACAGATAGATATGCTCAGGGCCCTCTTAGTGGAATGTCATCCAATTAGCTTGCAAGCATGTGACTAGGTCACAAGGGATGCCATACCATGATACGAGTAAAGAGTACTTATCGGTAGAGAGGTAGAACTAGGTATGGAGATACCGATGATCGAACCTCGGATAAGTAGAGTATCACGTGACAAAGGGAATCGGTATCATATGTTAATGGTTCTTTCAATTATGAAGTCATCATTGAATATGTGGGAGCCATTATGGATCTGCAGGTCCCGCTATTGGTTATTAATCGGAGAGGTGTCTCGATCATGTCTGCATAGTTTGCGAACCGTAGGGTGACACACTTAAGGTTCGATGTTGTTTAAGTAGATATGGAATATGAGTTGGAGACCGAATGTTGTTTGGAGTATCGGGATTGGATCTAGGACATCACGAGGAGATCCGTAATGGTCCGAAGAATAAGATTCATATAATGGAAATCATTTTTGGGGTTTCAGAAATGTTCCGGAATATTTGTTTGGAGTTTATAGAAGGTTTTGGAAGGTTCCAGAAGGTTCTAAAGGTATAAACTTGAAACCCGAGAAGGAAAGGGATAAGACTTGGGGGGAAGAAAACTTCCCCCTCCCCTCATGTCCCGGCCCTAGGGGCTGTGGGGCCAAGGGGGAACCCTAGGCTACACCCCTCTATATAAAGAGGGGAGAGGGGGTGCCTCCCCCTCTTGCCCCTTCTTCCCAACCCTAGCCGCCACCCTTTCTATATAAAGAGGGGAGAGGGGGTGCCTACAAGATTTCTCGTCCATCACCACCACCACGCCGTCATGCTGTTGGGATTCCGTAGGGATCTACTACCTCAGCTCCCCGCTAGAAGAGGGAGAGGAAAGTCTACATCGACTCCATACGTGTGAACGAGTGCAGAAGTGCTGCCAGAACGGGGCAATGGAAGGATCGTCTACTCGATCTTCAGATCAGCAAGTGATTGACTACATCAACCATGAGATCCTATCTTGAGCAAGGATTTAGATCTACAAGGGTTAGTTCTCATCTATCTTGTTGCACTTATCTCGTAGATTAGATCTTGGATTTTCCATAGATTGGATCTTGGTTTTGTTCGTTCTTGCGGTAGAATTTTTTGTTTTCCATGCTACATACCCTATAGAGAGGGGGGCAGCCGCAGGACGGCCAAGGAGTCCCAAGTGGGCCCACGCGGGTGGCTAAGACCCAGCCGGCCATCCCCTTCCTCCTTCCTCCTTTGGTCTTTCCCTCTTGGGCCTTTCTCCCACCGGATTTTGCCCAATAAGGTATTTTAACATTTCAATTGATTTTCTCTTTATTAAATAATTATGAATAAATGATTAATCAATATTTAACATTCATTCTCATATTATTCAATCTCTATGGCTATGGAACACCTTCCACCTCCACTCCGGACATCCTCTGGACTTACCGAAACCCTTCCGGTTTTCTCTCTTATCTTTCTTCAGTGATTCTACCGATCCTAAAAACACTCTCTAAGCATCACCAAGCCGTTCAGCGTGATACCCCATGGTTCAGGAACACTCCAGACATGGTCGGGACCCTCCCGGACCAATGATCAATAGAGGGACCTAGATGGCCATGTGACCACTATGCATTCCACGAAATCTTTCATCGTTTGAACCATGAACGTTGTGTCATATTCCTTTTGTCTCTCGATACTTGCATTGTCCGAGATCTGATCAATGACATCACCATGTCGGGTTCAATCTCTTTACTAACAAATGCTACTTGACTCATTCCGACAAGTGATATCCCTGTGATCAAATCACACGCTGCGCAGCTATTGGGTATAACTTCTTCGAGTGGGCCCTCGAGTATCTTTCCGTCACGCAGATGGACAAATCCCTCTCTTTATGTATAATGCCTCTACCGTTCCTCCGAATACCTTAACACACCTTTATGATCATCGTTTAACCTTGTGACGTTTGATGCTATCAAAGTACCCTCGGGTAATAGTGATTGATATAGCCTCAAGGTCTAAGAAATAATACACAGGTCTATTCTAATCATCATAACTTGAACTTAGTGACATGATCGGGTCATGATGTTTAGGTTGGGTATTCGTTCATCATCTCATTCTCACAATGAGGTGACTCCATTTCCAACTGGTATAAATGCCACATGACCAGGAAACCTTGATCATCTGTTGACCAATGAACATGTGACTAGAGTATCACCGGGAACCCCTGGTTGTTTATATATCACATGTGTATTGACGTTTCCTTTCAATACAGTTATATCATGATATAAAACTTAATCATAAACTTTATGAAATATGATAATAATCCTTATTACTATTTGTCTCTAGGGCATATTTCCAAAAGATTGGCGGTCGGAACTACGAAGCAGGTTCAATCGAAGGTGTCGACGAGTGATCAGGGAAGCAGAGCGTGCCGATCTAGCTGACCTGGAAGCGTAGGCTCCCGATTGTCATGTTGATTCCATCGCCCACAGACTCAAAGTCTGGGCGAGTTGCCGGTGAGTGGACGGTGAAATCAAAGGTGCCGAAGAGGAGGTGACACTCCGCTGCAATAGAGTTGTAGATCGCAGATGATGGGGCCGAGGAAGGCGCAACATCAGCACTCCTGATTCCCATAGACGGTGCCAATTGACGAGGGGTTAACTCATCAATGTCCATGTTTGATGGACTTGGGTTAGGGGAATTGGGGAGCATTGGAGGCATCGATCGGCTATCAAACAAGCACACTGAGGACACGCATTTTACCCAGGTTCAGGCCCTTGGAAGGGACCCTACTCCGGCTTATCTGCTCTTTGTTAATGGAGGAATCGAAGATTACAGGGGTCTGCAGATGCAATCTGGCGCTGTGTGAACTAGGGTTGCGAGGTATCCTTCTCGATGCTCCATCCTAGCCTTTATATAGTGAGGCTAGGTCTCTAAATAGTAGGCTGAGTAGGTTATAGATTAGGGTTTACCATATGGACTAAACTTGGGTGCCTGTGGGGCATACCCATGTCACATACTCTAGATCACTATCATGCCACCCTTCCGCAAGAAGTATCCATGGCATGACGGCAGTCACCTTCACATGAAGGGTCACCAATGATCAGCTTCATAAGAACCTTTTGTAGATCTAGATCCAAATCTGTAGTCGGGCCTGCAAGCTCTCACCATTCCCTACATAGCCATGAAAACAAAAGGGTAAAGAAAAACATCCAGGTATGACCCAATCTTGTAAGAAATCAAGCTTATTGTGGATGCAGTCCAGACTAGACCGCCACACCACCGCCATCCACCATGGATTCCAACTACAGAAGTAATCCCACGTCATCCTAGCTCTGTTCACAAATGTGTAGGAAGAACTCTGAAATGACATAGTACCAAATGGCATAGGGTAAAAACCTAGACTCGACCTATCTATACACCCACTTTGTATACCATGTCGACTCAGAGAAGCGACATCACCGAAGGAGAAGGGAAGACGAAGAGCTGACTCTCAAGGCCTAGAGGGTGGAGAGAGAAGATAGGGGAAGATCGAGGATGAGATTGATCGCTGCATAGATGAAATATGCACTCGTGGATCGGCACAAAAATTGGTGTCACCATCATACTCTCAACGGTATACCAAAAAAGAATATCAAGAGGGTTGTGGCCCGCTTTAGACCAAAAATGCATCTCGTTTACAACCTTTCTAGTCTAGATTAGCTATTATATATAGATGGACTTAGCACTTACAATAAAATACCTTTGGCAGATTTCTACTGAAATATTTAACAGGAAAATATGGGTTTATAGATTTTTCCAACCTAAGAAAGAGAAAATATAGCTTATGTGTGGTTGTTTTTTTAATGATGATACTAGTGATGCATAAATGATATAATAATTCTATGATCATCATATGAAATCTTCCAAGTCATTGTACTCTTAGAAATATATAGAAAAAAATGTTAGCCCCGTGAAACTAGAAGCTTCTCCTTCTATTAGTCGGGTTGTTCTAGTGCCACCCTATGTCCTAGCTACATGCAAGCCATGGTCGAACCATATATATAAAGACTTAAGAGCAACTCTAGCATTCTAGCAGACACCTTAAATGGCCTCAATCCTTATAGTAATTGATGTTTGAAGGTTTGGGTAGAAAGAAGGTTCAGACTAGGTACGATAAAACCGCATAGCCCATAAAACATTTTAGGAATTTCTATTTTTGTGCCCCTCGTTCATTAGTTGTACTCAGTTTTACCCAGCCGTTTAGTTTTCCCTCACTTTTTCCCTCCCTCCATTCCGAAACCCTCACATGCGCTCGGACGGGGGGATGCCGTCAGGTCAAAGGCTTGACCGGTACATGCTGACCGGTGGGACCATGTTGGAGCAGGTCGTGCGTTGAGCGTTACGTTATGTCACCTCGACCATTACATGCTGACAGGCGGGGCCAGGATACACAGCGGACCAGCCATCCATCTCTCGCTAATTATAGGGGACGTGGGTGTGGGACCATGTGGGCGCGTTTGTCGGTTACGTGCGCCCTGTCGCCTAAATTGGAAGTTTTCTTTTTTGTTATTTTTATGATTAGCCTTTTTAAGAGCGCCTTTTCCCCTCTCTCTTGCTAACAGTTGTGTTTTTTTCCTAAAAGGTAGTGAATCTACAGTAGCTTCTCTCTTCATTCGTTGTTCCTTTTGCCCTCATTTTTCCCCAATCTGGTAGCAAATCTAGAGCAGCAAAACTAACCAGCACCATAAATAAATTCAGTAAACAGAGGAGATGTAGATAAAGCAGCTAATATATGTTATATAGTACGGTACTTACCGAGGTTCGACAATTAGGCTGCTCAGCAGCAGTAGCGGACAAGTTCCACATAGACAAGACAAAAGAAGTTGCTTCACAGCAGCAACAGCAGTAGATCATTGGCCTCTCATGGCCTCTGCCAGGAGGGCCTCCGCCTCCTCCTTCTTCTAGTGCCTCCTCCACTTCTTGCTACCTAGTCCCTTGACCTTGGGTGCCTTGGGCTTGATCGGGGCATGCGACACTCCTCGATAACCACCTTCTGGAGGTTGCGGAGGTGAAGACCGAGCACCTGGTGCTTGGCTATGAAGACATGGACGTTCACAGACTTGCCGCAGGTCCTCACGTCCTCGGCATCCTTCACGAGGGAGTTGAAGTCCGTGGCACAGAGCCTCCTGGTAGGGCAGAAGGGGCACATGTACAGGTCACCGGCGAAGAAGTTGTTGTACTGGCCGGACTTCAACCTCCCCAGCAGATGACGAGTCTTGGTGTCCTTGGACTCGTCGTTGCTACGGACGTCGTTGCTGCGGACATCGCTGCTATCCTCCTGTTGCAAAAAATCAGTACGGTGCAATAAGGACATGATTGAGATACTTTGATTATTGGGATTGATTATTTGCATAAATTAACCGATTGAGATCTCCTGATTATTCCCCAAATCTCAAACCAAGTCAAATACTGATCCCAACTCTGAACAGGGGGATTCAAATACGAACAGGGGGTTCATCGAAATACAAGATCTAACATAAGAGGATTAGCTACTGTAAAAATACGAACAACTGAGCCCTGATAACATTCGATCTAGCATCCAACGATGGGAACAGGGGAAGAACAAGGGAAGGGGAGAAAAGCCTGGTTACCTCCGACCATGAGTCGGTGATGTTGGTGTCGTAGGGGTTCTCCGGCCTTATGTAAACAACCTCCTCATAGGGGTCCCAGCCGAGCGGGATCTGCCCGAGACCGGTGGGGGCCTCCTCGCCGGCGGCTATGGTGGATATGGGGATGGGGACGGGGAACTTTACAAGGATGGGGGCCTCCTCGCCCGCGTCCTTGGAGGCGCCGATGGCCACCACGCCGTTCTTCTCCATCGCCGGTGTGGTTGGGGTTTTCTTGGGGGTTTGTAGAAGGTGATGGGATAGTGGAGATGGTTGAGTGAGCGAGTGAGTGATGAGTGAGAGTGGGGAGGCCTCTATTAAATGAGAAGGCAAGTGATGTTTCGTTGCACTGCCGTGCACCGTGTAACCGCGTACGCTACTGCACCGTGCACGGCCACACGTGTCTGCTACCGCCCCGTGCACCGCATACGCGTACCGTGAGTCATGTTTTTCCCTCGTGTCTAACCCTAGCGATTCAGTTGTACTCAGTTTTGCCTTCGAGTGTAACACTGGCTGTTTGGTTGTACTTAGTTTTTCCCTCCAGTACTAACAATGCCGTGTGCAATATACTCAGTTTTACCCTCCGGTGGCTGGTCAACAGAGAGTCAATGAATAGGTTTTAGCTAGCTAGTTGAGTCATTTTATGCACAAAAAATTCAAAAAGAGCAAAACACAGTGGCATCTACCCGGGGAGTCTTATTATGTGACCTGCCACCATAAGAAATGTATATAAACCAAGTTTTAACCTAAATTACCACTTCTCAAATCACCTACTATCTATGAAGGTTCATGGCTTTCTACTCAAGCCTCTTCTCCAAACATCCCTCCCCAAAACATAGTTTGTCTGGATGAGGCAATAATTATCAAACTGGTGTATATTTGAATTGCAAATAGTTTGATATATGCCAAGATGTATTTTATTGTATAAAAGAAGCATTTTCCATTTTTTAAATCCTTTTCTATTTTCTATTTGAATCCCTTTATCAGTCTTGCCCTTGGTTTTTAAGTTCTACTCAGTTTTGCCCTTGGTTCTTAAGTGCTACTTAGTTTTCCCATCTCTTTGTATCCATGTCTCGCACATGTGCTCATCTTCGTTGCTACGCTCTGATTGGTCAAGACAGTTGTCACACTGATCGTGCCCACCAACCGTTGATCCTCTGTGATCTAGCGGACAGGATAATCACTATATCTGTCGGGGGCACCCCTCTATCCATGCAAAATAACAAGTATGACACCGGTACTTTAACTCCATAAACAAATAAACTTGAATATAATTTAAAGGGAACATGTTCGAAGGTGTATAATTTGTGCATTACATTCCACTCTATAAAAATGATAATCTCTCAAGATTTTCTTAGCGCAATATTATCACGTATTAAGTGCGATTTCAAAGAGTTCAAATGTGTATAATTTTCGTATACACAAGTTTATGCATTACATTCCACTCCATGGAAATGATAAATGATCAGGATTTTATTAGCACAACATTATCATGACATAAGTGCAATTTCAAAGAGTCCAAAGGTGTATAATTTTCGTATATGCCAGTTTATGCATTACATGGCACTATAGGAAAATAATAATCTCTCAAGATTTTCTTAGAACAACATTATCACGTATTAAGTGCGATTTCAAAGAGTTTAAAGGTATATAATTTTGTTATACGCTAGTTTATGTATTATATTTCACTCCATGGAAATAGTAATCTCTCAAGATTTTCTTATCACAACATTATCACATATTAAGTGTGATTTCAAAGAGTTCAAAGGTGTATAATTTTTCTATACGCAAGTTTATGCATTATATTTCACTCCATGGAAATGGTAATCTCTCAAAATTTTCTTAGCACAACATTATCATGTATTAAGTGCGATTTCAAAGAGTTCAAATGTGTATAATTTTTGTATACGCAAGTTTATGCATTATATTTCACTCCATGGAAATGATAATCTCTCAAGATTTTCTTAGCACAACATTATGACGTATTAAGTGCGATTTCAAAGAGTTAAAAGGTGTATAAACTTCGTATATGCAAGTTTATGCATTACATTCCACTCTACGAAAATGGGGGAGAAAATAATAATCTCTCAAAATTGTGTTAGCACATTATTATCATGTATTAAGTGCGATTTAAAAGTGTTCAAACATTTATAATTTTCACATATGCAAGTTTGTGCATTACATTCCACTCTATGAAAATGATAATCTCTCAAGATTTTCTTAGCACGACATTATCACGTATTAAGTGCGATTTCAAAGAGTTCAAAGGTGTATAATTTTTGTATACACAGGTTTATGCATTATATTTCACTCCATGGAAATGATAAATGATCAGGATTTTGTTAGCACAACATTATCATGTCCTAAGTGCGATTTAAAAGAGTTCAAAGATGTATAATTTTTGTATATGCATTACGTTTCACTATATGAAAATGAAGCAGCGGCACGGGCGCTGGCGCGGGGCTGGCTCGGGGTCCCAAATTGCAATGCCAACCTGGGTAAGCTGTGAGTCCGGAGCTCACATGGATAAGTTGCGGGTCCGGCGCTCACGTGGATAAGTTGTGGGTCCGATGCTAATCTGGATAAGTTGAGAGAGGTGTCCACTACGGGAATGTAATGGCAATGGTACACTACGGGACCCGATAGAACGCGGTCCTACTCGTCAGCACGTAATGGCGAGGGTCCACTACGAGACCCAACTAAATGTGGCCCCACTTGTCAGCACGTAACGGCAAGGCTGATGGACGGCGAGTTTCAGACCATGTGAGAGTTACGTACAAGGAGATGGGCAAAAGTGAGGAAAAACAAAGTGGCTGGAGAAAATTGAGTACAACTAACGAACAAGGGAATGAAAATAGAAATCCCAACATTTTAAGGGTGGAGGGTTGGATAAATTGACGCCTAGACCATCATACACGGGTTCCACAACAAAAGCATCGAGGCCCTGTATACATGTGGTCCTTTGACGGGAGGGACATTTCAGCTCCTTCTCTTCCCGCTTCCATGACACCGCTGATCTACCTCCCCACGTTCCACCAGGCCTCATCGCGGCGTCCAAGGGCTGCTATGAACTCCCCAAATATATCACCCCTTGCTGGATAGGTCGTGCCACCCCCATCAATCCCACCCGTCGCAGCCACATCTAGCGTGGATCCCCCTCCATCAGCATGTTGGCTTAGCCGAATACAACCTTCGACAACTCGAACCGCAAGCGCTAGGGTAGCCAAGTCGTCTAAGTAGGTGGTTCCGCAATCGCCGCATCCTTGGGGCCCCAACCAATCCGACGATGGTGGTCCCTCCGGTACCACCATGTCCTTGGTCACGGGAAAAGATGTCGGTTGCCATCCCAAAGAAGGAGCAACCGGTGTATCGGAGAGCCTTGCCACCTCCTACGGTTGAGGTACCTGCCCCTCCTGCCAACTTCGCCGACAAGGTATACAATTTTGACCCTGATGGCAACAAATCCATGTGTACCAACTTATTGGGAATTCCAATATCAAATATGAAAATCATAAAACAAAGATCAACCACATATGAATTACATAGAAGGCAATAATCATGTAGGCAACTCACATGGTACTAGAACAATGATAGCACAAGAGAGATCAAGCTACTACCACAAATCCATAGTCCAGAGGTGGACTACTCCCTCATCATGATGGAGATGATGTAGATGATGTTGGAGAAGGTAGAGATCCAATCGGCAGCGGCTCTGGCGGAATTTATACCTCCATTTTTTGTTGGTTCTAGCTCTGTTTCATTGTTTCTGTGTATTCATTCCGCCTCCTTCGAGATCACCCCCAGGGTGTCTTTTTATAGGCGTTTTTAGGTCAAGACTTCGAGGTTGAGATGAAGATGGATGACTGCGAATGCTCGAGGAGGGAAAGATCCCCAATGGCGTGACCAACAAGGTGGGTCGTGCCACTAGGCCTCTTCTGGGCTCCCCTTCGGAGGTTCCAGTATTCCGGGTTATTTTCCTCGGATAAAAATAATCCTCGAAAAATCACAGTCCATTTGACTTTGTTTAGGTCCTCAAAAGATAAAATACACAAAACAAGGTTTTCCTGTCCTACAGAGTTATAACCCAAATAAAGGAGATCCTTGGTAAATCCCTAAAAATCAATGTAAAACATGGATATAACATTCTATAAGGTGCAAATGCATGATAATATGTGTCAATAAACTACAATGTTCATATATGCATTTTACATGCATCAACATCCCCAAGCTTAAGCTATGCTCGTCCTCGAGCATGAAGGTGATAAAACTAAACATGGACTTTGGAGTTTGTTTCTACGTTGGATATCGTAAGTCATGATCATTGCTACAAAAACTTAAATGGTCCATTCTTTAAGGAATAGAAACAAGAAAATGATCTAAGATGTGATATCTCATATGCACTGACATCTATGATTAATATGAACTTGTATAAAGCAAATGAAAGTACTATGGACCATTAAACATGTAAGGTGTACAATAAAAGGAAATACTATATTGGTCTTGGAATCATCCTTTCACTTATTTATTTCTTCATTCCTGGACACTTAAGTAATAGAAAGTAAGCCATAAATATATGTGCTAGATCTTTGAGAAAATAAAAAATTATAAGAGAAAACAAAGAAAAGTTTTGGGATACATAGCTCATGTCAACATTAATCGTAAGAGTTGGGCTCCAGGCGGTTATGGTTAAAGTAAAAGTAAGTATGGTTTATATGTTTTGACCCTTCACAAGTTGAATGTCTCATGCCCATTGACCACAAGTATCTAGACCACGTGCTACTCAACTTAGGACTTTCGTCATCATATGCATATAGTTCTAAACGAGCTGGCATTGAGGTACCTCTTGCCCCATTGTTTGAGGAGTCTTTAAGGGACTATCCATACTAAAATGACAAGACAAACAGATAAATGAACATCCTTAGTAATTCGTTTCATTTACTATTTGCATAAATTTTTATTTAAAGTGTTGTGTCGAATGCCCATGCTCTAAATTTCCACCGTGATGCATAGAATGGCTTAGCTTAGCGGCTCAATGCTCCCTCTAACACATATGCATACTCGAAAAGATAAGTTGCTCCAACTTATTTCACATGATAGGCATTTACACCCAAAAGAAAACATGATATCAATAGATACTGCAATGATGACAGCATTCCCATGTCAACATGGTTCTGCTAACACTCAACTCATAAGTTGTCAAACACATAACTTAAATAATTCCAATCACAATGGGTCAAGTTTAATTGTTCTGCCTTATTTCACCCAGTATTGTACTAGTAGTTTCACGCCACATCTTACTTTCACTACTAGGAAACTAGCTATAGATAGAAATGCTTCATGTGGCGCATATAAAACGGCATGCGCCACAAAATTAATTATGTGTGCCATAAATAATTTTGTAATTCTATGACGCAAGGAATCCATATGCGCCACAGAAATGTGTGTTTCTGTGGTGCATATTTTCCTGTGTGCCACAGAAAGTGAAAATTCTATGGCCCATATAGACACATGCGCCACAGAAATATGATCGGACCCAGAACCAACTAAGTTGGGGAGAAAATTATGTGTGCGCCACAGAAAGTGATATACCGTGGCGCATGTAGACATATGCGCCATAGAAAGTGTGATCACCCCCCCCCCCCCGGTGATCGCCTTTTAAGTTTTGTAAAAAATAAACGAAAATGATAAAAAATTAAAAAAAAAATCTTTGAGATGTAGTTATATTTTAGGGCATAATTTAAAGGAAAATTGAAAAACATGAATTTCGATGTATTTTGCAAAAAAGGTCATGGCACGGTAAAATATCCATAACTTTTGCATACGATGTTGAAAAAAAATATTTAACCTATCAAAACGATCGTCTCAAAATTTCCTACTCGAATTCAATTGCCAAAGGCTGTTCTAGATTTTACAGAATCCCCAAATTCCAAAAGAGTAAAAAGTTATGGCCAAAAGAAGACTTTTCTGCAAAAAAATAGAAAAGGGAGAGACAATTCTGTGGCGCATATCTCCCATATGCGCGCCACACAATTGTTGGGCAGGATTCGAATTTTGAATCCCGCTTGGCGCCCTTCTCCCTCTCCTTTTTCCTTTTTCTCCACCCCTCCCCACTTCTCCTCCCCTCCCCACTTCTCCCCTTCTCCTCCTTCTCCACTCTCCGGCGACCTCCACCTCCACCCCGGTGACCTCCTACTTCTCCTCCTCCCTCCTCCTCCTCCTCCTCCTCCTCCTCCTCCTCTATAGTGAACTCCTCCTTCTCCTCCTCCACCACCTCTAGCAAGCTCCTCCTTCTCCTCCTCCACCACCTCCGTCGGACTCCGAGCTGCTGCCACAAGTCGGAGGAGACAGCCCTAGATAGCGGAAGATGGCGCTTGCAAGGACCTTATTTAGGTGAGCGGTGGGCTTCTGCGGCGCTGCATCCGGCTCCCTCCACGAGAGCTCCACAGCGGAGAGAAGTGTGACCGCACCAAGACGGCGTTGGTCCAATGACGATGGCCTAGAGCACCAAAGGCATGCCTTATTGAGAGGGATGCGAGGGCCTCCCCACTTTGCCACCGCCTTCGCCTGCCACCGACGGAGCGCAGCGAAGAAGAAGAAGCTCAGGGCGCACGGATCTGGCTGCCGGAGATCGGCGACCTACCCTCAGACGCCATTGCGGCAAACTCCACTAGGGGAATACTAGAAAAGGCTACTCTACTGCTGTACAGGGGAGGGACCCTCAGCTAACTCGACGCCGGCCATCGCCGGAGAGGAGCGTGGAGGGGGCTGACAGCTCGGGATCTGGAGGTGGACGAGGCGAGGGGCTCAGAGAGAGGAGCGTGTCGGTCAAAAGTTGTGTTGGCCGATTGTTCTCGAGTATTTAAAAATTGCTCCCGTACAAGCAATTGCCTAGCCTGGCTAGACTGACCAGAAATTAATCCATTTTTTATTTTTATTGTCGCGGTACAAACACCACTTTTCCACGATCGGTCCTCTCTCCCGGTCAGAAGCTTTTCTGCATTGCGAGAAGAACCTACTCCCTCAGTCCGCAAAGGAGTGCACTTCTAGATTTTGCCTAAGTCAAATTTTATTAAATTTGACCAATTTTATGTATAAATATAACAAAATATATTAAATCAAATTGGCATATTATGAAATTAAATTTGAAAACATATCTACTAGTAACAATTTAGAGTCATAACTATTGCCACGTTTTTCTATAAAGTTAGTCAAACTTTACTACTCCTAGAAGTACACTTTGATTTAGGATAAACCTAGAAGTACACTTATTTGAGGACGGAGGGACTATGGACATTGAGCGCATGACGTGGGCAGTAGCCTGCTTAATTAGTGAGCGACCTCATATTTTTGTTTGGTTGAAAATGAGGTGCAGTGCAATAGTATGCCTCTTGTAGTATATGAAATGAAGGGAGAGGTTAGTTACCTCTAGTATACACTTCTACACAATTGCTCATTTGCATTTTTCAACATTATTTTGTTCAAATCTTGACTAGGCTAACAACTACTAATAACATATGTCCACAATCTACTGATGATTATTTTCCTATTACTAACAACTAATACTCCCTCGGTCCAGAAATAACCGACTTGCCTTTGTCTAGATTTAAATGTATTTATGCACGAAAATACGTCTAGATATATTCGAATCTAGACAAAACCAAGTCAGTTATCTCTGGACGGAGAGAGTAATACATATATACACAAGCTACCAATTTGGAATCATCAACAATGCCCAATTTGAATCCATACTTTAATGTCTTTTTTTTTGAAATGGGGAGCATAGCCCCAGCATCTGTAAAAGTGTCATTCTCCCTGTCATGGTTGGACAAAAAAAATTGACGCTCAAAGCACTGGTCCCTCTTGTTTATCGTTCCTATTCCCGAAATATGACTGAATACCAACAATTTATGTGTCGATAGACCATATCGGCGAACTAGGTCCCTCCAATGCCTTCCCTGATGGTGAGGTTGGCTGGTGGCGCCTAGGAGGTGACACTGGAATCTCCATTTATTGTAGTTGTATGTGTAGTTGTTGTGCTAGGCTTTAGCTCTATGTTAGTAGTCATCATTGTCCTGTTGAGAGTAAGGTATTAGCTCATTCTTGCCGATCTTGCACCCAGCGGCGGTACTTCTTATTGTTGTGGGTGGTCCTATGGTTGGATCTGGAGGTGGATCTGGCTACTCCCATAATAAAGCATGTCCACGGGTGACATGTATTTGTTTGTGGATGAGGTTTTTTTGCTTCCTCCTAGACGCCATGCAAATAGGGAGAGGTTTGGAAGGCCGTTGTTTTAGCCCTCAGTTCACCGTCAAGAGCGTAGAACCAGATTGCTTTCTAGTTCTATTATTTTTATTAATTTTTTGAGGTATTTTTGTGTAACACCCTCGCCTGATAAGGCTGAGTTCCTGTGTATAGTGCCAATCCCTGGATCAGTTCACTGGCACACACAGTACAGATGAATACCAAAGAACATAACAGTGCATCATTATTACATCGAATGGTTCAGAATTTGTAATTATTACATAGTGCTTAGCTCAAAGGCTAGCTCAAATAACAAAGTAGCATACGGAAGCATAAACATATAGTAGGCTCCATCTTCAATTGTGCCACAGGCGAATAACTGTTGAGTGGAGTATCGCAACCAACACAACTACCCAGACTAATCGGAAGAGTAACCTGCAACATGAAACGTAACAGCCCCGAAGGGTCGGCACTTGGAATGCACTGGCAAGTGGAACGATGGGAGGAACAACAAGGCTAATAGCTATATGCATATCTGGCTTGTGGGGTTCAGCCTTAGTTGCAGCAGCAAAATACTTTATCCTAACATTTGTAAATCATTTGTAAAGCATTTCATCTTCAACAAACAACCCAATTAAGTTTCAACCACAAGTTTTAGCAATTACAAGTTGGAATGAATGAGAACATGTCATAGCACCCACAATTCAGCAACTCAATCGTCCATTACCGGGGACACGGCTAAGCACTTAGTTTTACACCCTGCAGGGGTTGCACACTTTACCCATATGACTTGGTCGATCCGCTCGTACCACGACACGCATATTGAGTCGTGATAGGGAGACGTCCAAGAAGAGACAATTCGGGAAGTAGCTCCCCAAGCCCATCCACGCACCGTCCCAACCTATCACAATCACTACATCTCTGGATACGAAGAGCTCGGGTCGCCACAACCTACTAAGTCCATCCAGCCACCCATAACTCACTGGCATATGGTTGCACACGGAAGCTACCAAATCAAGACACTAATCATTTCTCAGAAACCTGGATGGCTATCCACAAGTGAACTACTCGGGTAAATCATAGACATGGGCCCGGCATTCACGAACCAAGCAATTACCAATCCACCCAGATAGTTCGTTACTTAAGTTGTTTTCACTTTCCAAACACGTTCTTTCAAAAACAAGCTTGCCATGGTGTATCCCACCCTCGTCTACATAAGCACAGCTACTTACGACGGCTCGCCTAACGAGATAGACTACGGCATAATGGGATATAGCATAGCAATAAGTATGTAGATACTTGCAAATACAAAACCAAGCTACAATGACTATAGAAAAATAAGTAGGACATTTATGAAGCTCCACTTGCCTTAGTAGTTGTCGGAGTCAAACACACAATCCGGGCTATCACAAGGGTCACAAACCTCACAATCTACACGAAAGCAATGCAACAAATAAACAACAACACATAGAGATCAAACAAGTGCAACAAATGCATGCATGACAATTTAATAAAATTTTCAGTAGTGTATTTAGGTTCTCTGATCATTATTCTACAGATGACATGCAAGGAATGATTTTTAATGCATTAAAACCATTTATTGCATTAATTAGACCCATTTAATAGGCTTTATGCAATTTAATTCAACCTCTGTTGTAAACAGTGTGGTAAATTCTTGGTAAAAAATATTCCTGGATAGAGGTTTCAATTTAGAGCCAGTAGCAAAAGGATTCAGGTCAAAATAGTTTACAGATCATTTTGTAGAATTAAAATACTACAAAAAAAGCCTTTTAATGTGGGAAACATTATCTGTACGGTAAACTTGTAATTTTATTTCAGAATCATGTTCTATACAATTTTTTGAATCTAGGGGTATATCATTTGCATTTTTTGAGTTGTATATTATTTTCTATGAATTAATTGCTCCAAAAAGGGTATTAAACCAATTAAATAATCACGATAAATACTTACAGTAAATGTCTGATACAATTACATATTAATATTCTACACAAAATTGTGAGTCCAACGGTATATTATATGCTATTTTTGGAGCTGTAGATATTTTTATATAAATTTTACAGGTTTAATACAATTTTTGCAAATTTTATAATTGATTTTCCAAGTTACACAGTCAGCCGACAACGTAAGCCATGCGGCGTGAAGTGGTTGGCCGGGCGGGCTGACTAGGCGCTGACGCAGGCACGCTGACGAGGACGGCCAAGTGGTGGCACGTCATTGGTCATTACCTCTTCGGCCTCTGGGTCTAATCTCGACCGTCCACGCGGAATCCGACGGCGGCGAGCGCGACCTTCTCTGGCTCACCTTCTGACGACGACAACCGGCGGCGGCGGCTTGGTGACGGCGGCGTGCCGACGCTCCGGCGGTCTCCGGCGAGGGAGAGGTGGTCGACGAGGTGCGCGTGACCTCTTAAAGCGCCTTGGTGGCTTCGTCGGGCTGCCTTGCTTCCTTGTGCGGCAATGGCGGGCGGCTGGAGGCGTGCGACGTCGGTGGTACTCCGGCGAGCAATCGGAGAGGATCCGGGGATCTGCGCAAGGGGAAAGAGGGGTGAGGCGAAGAGGTGGAACACGAGGAAGAGTAATAGAAGGAAGGGATGGGTCAGGGACGACGGTATCAACGACGGCCTGGAGCTCCGGCGGCGGCGGAATCAGAAAGCTTCGGGGCGGCGCTAGGGTTCGCGAAAAGTGAAAAAAAATGCGTGGGATCGGTGAGGGCGGATTTATAGGGCGAGAGGGGGCAAAATCCAAACGGGTTCGTCGCGGTATCGGCAGAATCGATCGTTCGGGATCGATACGGTGTGTTCGTCTGTTACAGACGCGAGGAAGGAGACGGCCGCGGTGGGTCCCCTGCGTCAGCGAGAGAGAGAGGCGGCTCAGAGGGCCGGGGCTGGTGCGGCGCTGCTGCTTGGGTCGCAGTTGGGCTGCTGGCTGGCTCTGCGGATGGGCTGGCCCAGTGCGGCTGCAGCGCTACGCGCTGCGCGGGGCGGGGAGCGAGCGGTGGATAGGCGGGCATAGGTGGGCTGGGCCACGCGGGCTGGTTGGGGTAGAGTTTAGTTTTTTTTTTTGATTATTTTTCTTCTATTCTGATTCTTATTACTATTTCTTATTTGTTTAATAACTTTTGCAAATAAACTCCAAATGAGTCCATTTTTGTTTCTATATTTTTCTAAAATCCAGAGGGTCAACTTAGGATCATTTTTGTATCTTTTCCACTAGTTTGCAAATAGGGGTTTTAAAATCCTAATACAATCCTATTGTAGATGCATTTTAGTAATTTAAAATAGGGTTTGAATATAGTGTTTTGCATTTCAATTTTTTTTCATGAATGCAAATGATGCAATGCAATTGCATTTTTTTCTAGTCCCAAATTTCTAAAATCTTGGGATGTGACAGACTAACCCCCTTAAGATGAATCTCGCCCTGAGATTCGAAATGGCTAGCAAGGTTTGGGTGGTGTTCTCGAGAGGCTAACCCCCTTAAGAGAATTAAACTTGGTATCTCCGTGGAACCATTGAGCTATATCTGATTCTTCTTCCTTCTGGGTATGGGTTTAATGTCCATCTATCGGACCTTTATTCTTAACCATCCAATCCATGCTAGAGTTGCATCTAAACCATGTGAATTCCAATATAATAAAGCTAGCAGGGAATGTGTATGCTACCAAAATCCATGATTTAATTGTGGCATCTTGTACTAGCTAGCAATTCTTCTCCAATGAATTCACTCTAACAGATCCTCCAAGTAACTCCAGAAGTAACTATTCTTATCCATGAATGCCTTTATATGAATGAATACGGTGCACCAGTATTGAAAAATTATGAGTACGATGTATGAATTAGCCAGGAACTTACTAGTCACAAAGCATGGCTTGTTGAGTGCTTTTCTAGCATGAACATGATTCGCAGTTGCCTTCAGGGTTAAATCTGGCTTGTCTCCAACTTCAATCTTTTTCTCCGGACAGTTATCAGCATAGTGTCCCTTCTGGTTACACTTGAAACATTCCACGTTACTGAGATCTCGATTTCCATTGCGGTGATGGCCATTGCCTCCATTGTGGTTGTGTCCGTTTCCTCCATGCTTGTGGTGTCCAGAGTCTCCATCATAAGAAGTGCGAGCATTGTGGTGTGAGCCATAGTGGTGATTGTTCTGCTTCCTCTTGCGGTTTTCCACTTGCTGTTGTTTCCCTTCCAGAATTCTAGCCTTGTCCATCAGCTCCTGGAAAGTAGGGCAATAGACCACAGACAACTGCAGTGAGAGCTCATCACTGAGACCATCCAGGAACCTCTCTCTTCTCTTAGCATCAGTGTCCACATCCTCAGGTGCATAGCGGGACAAGTTGTTGAACTCCTCTATGTAGTCCGCCACAGTGCGGTTGGTTTGGCGCAGGTTGCGGAATTCCTTCCTCTTCAGGCTCATGGTCCCAGCAGAGACGTGGTTGGTCCTGAATCCTTCTCAAACATAGCCCAAGTAACTGTGTCCAACGGGTGGGTGATCTGGAAAGCATCCCACCAAGAAGCAGCTGATCCTTCCAGCAAGTGAGCAGCAAACCTCACCTTTTTAGCATCAGTGCAACCAACGGTCACCAAGTCCTTGTTCATAGAACGGAGCCAGTCGAGAGCAACCATAGGTTCAGGTGCAGATGAGAACTTAGCTGGCCTCAGCCTCAGGAACCTGGTGAGAGCATCTCCCTAGGGCTGATTGTTCCCATTGTTGTTGTTGTTGTTATTGTTCTGACTTGCCATAAACTGAGTCATCACCTGAGTCAACTGTGCCTGTGCTGCAATAAGCTGAGCAATCTCATCGGGCTAGCGGCAGGGAGGCATCTGTTGGGATAGCATAGACGAGTTATAGATAGAAAGACTAGAGAAGTATTACTACCCATAACTATATGAAGCAACCAATTGGCACACAAGCAAACAATCATAACATACAACACTCAAGCCAAAATAATTTTGTTTATGTTCCAGAAGTTTTGTTTTAGTGGCATACCATCCACAAAATAGTTCTCCTTTGATTAAAATTCGTTTGGGGGTGAACCTACAATCTTAAAAGCAATGGACAGAAACTGTCCAGACACTACAGCAGTGTTCACGAATTTTTCTGGGCACCTTAAACTCATCAGGAATTTTAGCCAATTTTTTAGCAGGTGATACAGGTAATTACGCTCCATATCCTTAAATATAAGCGCAATCCGAGTTACCAGTAAGGAATTAAAAATCGCACCGTACAACTGGTCAGGCAGAAAACTGCAGCAGTAATACCACGAATTTTTAATCAAAACCTTCATTAATTCATTATAAAAACTATCAAAAATATTCTGAAACTTTAGGGTATCAAATAGAACAACCTAGACATAATAAACCAGCTAACACACAAGTTCTTGCAATGATCGATAGCTAGATCTAAACGAAATCATATCAAAACTATATGGTGGTCATCATCTAACTATTCTTAGATCTTGCACTTCTTCGCACGAGTGCTCCTCTATGAGTTTTGAACAAGATGAGATTAGAAAAGAAAGATCAAGAATTACAAGAATCTAATAAGTACAAAGTTTTGAGTTCATCCTACAAAGAGTCTTCCTTCTACGTTTTAAAACAGAGAAGTCTGGGAATTGAAGTAATAAGAAGATACTAGAAAGAAGTGTAAGATGAGAATAGATAGAATGAAATAGGGTTTATATTCATATGGTTTTCCTATTCCAATCCTAGGTCATGATCCTACAGTCAACACACTGCTCTGATACCATTCTGTAACACCCTCGCCTGATAAGGCTGAGTTCCTGTGTATAGTGCCAATCCCTGGATCGGTTCACTGGCACACACAGTACAGATGAATACCAAAGAACATAACAGTGCATCATTATTACATCGAATGATCCAGAATTTGTAATTATTACATAGTGCTTAGCTCAAAGGCTAGCTCAAATAACAAAGTAGCATACGGAAGCATAAACATATAGTAGGCTCCATCTTCAATTGTGCCATAGGCGAACAACTATTGAGTGGAGTATCGCAACCAACACAACTACCCAGAGTAATCGGAAAAGTAACCTGCAACATGAAACGTAACAGCCCCGAAGGGTCGGCACTTGGAATGCACTGGCAAGTGGAACGATGGGAGAAACAACAAGGCTAATAGCTATATGCATATCTGGCTTGTGGGGTTCAGCCTTAGTTGCAGCAGCAAAATACTTTATCCTAACATTCGTAAATCATTTGTAAAGCATTTCATCTTCAACAAACAACCCAATTAAGTTTCAACCACAAGTTTTAGCAATTACAAGTTGGAATGAATGAGAACATGTCATAGCACCCACAATTTAGCAACTCAATCCTCCATTACCGGGACACGGCTAAGCACTTAGTTTTACACCCTGCAGGGATTGCACACTTTACCCATATGACTTGGTCAATCCGCTCGTACCACGACACGCATATTGAGTCATGATAGGGAGAAGTCCAAGAAGAGACAATTCGGGAAGTAGCTCCCCAAGCCCATCCACGCACCGTACCAACCTATCACAATCACTACATCTCTAGATACGAAGAGCTCGGGTCGCCACAACCTACTAAGTCCATCCAGCCACCCATAACTCACTGGCATATGGTTGCACACGGAAGCTACCAAATCAGGACACTAATCATTTCTCAGAAACCTGGGTGGGCCATCCACAAGTGAACTACTCGGGTAAACCATAGACATGGGCCCGGCATTCACGAACCAAGCAATTACCAATCCACCCAGATAGTTCGTTACTTAAGTTGTTTTCACTTTCCAAACACGTTCTTTCAAAAACAAGCTTGCCATGGTGTATCCCACCCTCTTCTACATAAGCACAGCTACTTACGACGGCTCGCCTAACGAGATAGACTACGGCATAATGGGATATAGCATAGCAATAAGTATGTAGATACTTGCAAATACAAAAACAAGCTACAATGCATATAGAAAAATAAGTAGGACATTTATGAAGCTCCACTTGCCTTAGTAGTTATCGGAGTCAAACACACAATCCGGGCAATCACAAGGGTCACAAACCTCACAATATACACGAAAGCAATGCAACAAATAAACAACAACACATAGAGATCAAACCAGTGCAACAAATGCATGCATGACAATTTAATAAAAGTTTTAGTAGTGTATTTAGGTTCTCTGATCATTATACTACAGATGACATGCAAGGAATGATTTTTAATGCATTAAAACCATTTATTGCATTAATTAGACCCATTTAATAGGCTTTATGCAATTTAATTCAACCTCTGTTGTAAACAGTGTGGTAAATTCTTAGTAAAAAATATTCCTGGATAGAGGTTTCAATTTAGAGCCAGTAGCAAAAGGATTCAGGTCAAAATAGTTTACAGATCATTTTGTAGAATTAAAATACTACAAAAAGCCTTTTAATGTGTGAAACATTATCTGTACGGTAAACTTGTAATTTTATTCTAAAATCATGTTCTATACAATTTTGTGAATCCAGGGGTATATCATTTATATTTTTCTGAGTTGTATATTATTTTATGTGAATTAATTGCTCCAAAAATGGTATTAAACCAATTAAATAATCACGACAAATACTTACAGTAAATGTCTGATACAATTACATATTAATATTCTACACAAAATTGTAAGTCCAAAGGTATATTATATGCTATTTTTGGAGCTGTAGATATTTTATATAAATTTTACAAGTTTAATACAATTTCTGCAAATTTTATAATTGATTTTCCAAGTTACACAGTGAGCCGACAACATAAGCCACGCGGCGTGAAGTGGTTGGCCGGGCGGGCTGACTAGGCTCTGACGCAGGCACGCTGACGAGGACGGCCAAGTGGCGGCATGTCATTGGTCATTACCTCTTCGGCGTCTGGGTCTAATCTCGACCTTCCACGCGGAATCCGACGGCGGCGAGCGCGACCTTCTCTGGCTCACCTTCTGACGACGACAACCGGCGGCGGCGGCTTGGTGACGGCGGCGTGCCGGCGCTCCGGCGGTCTCCGGCGAGGGAGAGGTGGTCGACGAGGTGCGCGTGACCTCTTAAAGCGCCTTGGTGGCTTCGTCGGGCTGCCTTGCTTCCTCGTGCGGCAATGGCGGGCGGCTGGAGGCGTGCGACGTCGGTGGTACTCCGGCGAGCAATCGGAGAGGATCCGGGGATCTGCGCAAGGGGAAAGATGGGTGAGGCGAAGAGGTGGAACACGAGGAAGAGTAATAGAAGGAAGGGATGGGTCAGGGACGACGGTATCGACGACGGCCTGGAGCTCCGGCGGCGGTGGAATCGGAAAGCTTCGGGGCGGCGCTAGGGTTCGCGAAAAGTGAAAAAAATGCGTGGGATCGGTGAGGGCGGATTTATAGGGCGAGAGGGGGCAAAATCCAAACGGGTTCGTCGCGGTATCGGCAGAATCGATCGATCGGGATCGATACGGTGTGTTCGTCTGTTACAGACGCGAGGAAGGAGACGGCCGCGGTGGGTCCCCTGCGTCAGCGAGAGAGAGAGGCGGCTGAGAGGGCCAGGGCTGGTGCGGCGCTGCTGCTTGGGTCGCAGTTGGGCTGCTGGCTGGCTCCGTGGATGGGATGGCCCAGTGCGGCTGCAGCGCTACGCGCTGCGCGGGGCGGGGCGCGAGCGGTGGATAGGCCGGCATAGGTGGGCTGGGCCACGCGGGCTGGTTGGGGTAGAGTTTAGTTTTTTTTTCTGATTATTTTTCTTCTATTCTGATTCTTATTTCTATTTCTTATTTGTTTAATAACTTTTGCAAATAAACTCCAAATGAGTCCTTTTTTGTTTCTATATTTTTCTAAAATCCAGAGGGTCAACTTAGGATCATTTTTGTATCTTTTCCACTAGTTTGCAAATAGGGGTTTTAAAATCCTAATACAATCCTATTGTAGATGCATTTTAGTAATTTAAAATAGGGTATGAATATAGTGTTTTGCATTTCAATTTTTTTTCATGAATGCAAATGATGCAATGCAATTGCATTTTTTTTCTAGTCCCAAATTTCTAAAATCTTGGGATGTGACATTTTGTAAATGTTGTAGTTATTGTGTACCTATATGTAATTTATACTGCATCGCTGAAATTAATGAAGCACCTACTAGCCGACAGGGAGGCGGTGAAGCCATACAAGAATATTTGGACGTTCCAGTTCAAAAAAATAAAACTTTATGTGGTAATCTCACCCGATTTAGGGTGTCACCTAATTGTCTTTGATGGGCTAGCCATACAACATCGAAGAAATCTATATAGCTGCTCATATGATCTGACCTAGCTTGGTATGATCCAGTGCCACCATGTTTAGCCTAACTAAGCCCACGAGGCATTGGTGTAGGTGATGGAATGTGTGATGCGGTTGTGATCAGGAAGGCAAACTTGCACTTCAGTGGGGTGACTTGTGCAGCGGAAGCCACAAGGCAGAAACTGGCAAGGAAATGATGAACGTTTCCTTTGGTATTCTTACACGTTGGCCCCTTGAGAAAAGTGTGCATTTAAAACTAACCCCTTAAGTAATGTTTTCGTTTATTATATTTCCTTGGCATCAAGTCACCTCGATTAATATGATGACCATCGGTTTCTAAATTTGTGTCTAGCATAATTACAAGAATAGAAATGTAGTTGGTTTTTCACGAGGATGAGATTGGTCGATGCAAATTTAAGGTGGTGAATCAGTGTTTGGCATTGAAAAATTGTGTCAGCATTCTACTATCGACTAAAATTAGAAAGAAGGGGAAATGGTATTAAATGCTTTAAACCAGTAATTTCTATCATCGATAGTCTGGCCTAGCTTGGTTCTGTCTTGTGCCATTGTTTATCCCAACTAAGCCCATGAAGCACATGTGTAGGTGATGGAATGGGTGGTGCTGCTATGGTGCCGGGCAGACGACGCTAGTGAGGCTTGTAGTTCAGCGATATGACACATGCGGGGGAAGCCACGAGAAGGAAACTTGAAAGGAAATGTCATCATGCAATGTGGACGTGCTATTTTTTTTTTTTAAGTGAATGAGCCAATTGAACCCTCCACGGGTCAATGGGATCAAGATATTCTATGGTGCACATTCAATACATTGGATGTTACCTTTAATCTGAACTCCCTTTGATGACATCATCTATTCCATGGGATTTTTTTTGTTTTAGTTCTTAACAATGTGAAAGTTTTGAACCTTTAGATGTAGTGGCCGAAGAAATAGTTATATCTTGTTTAAATAAAAAAATAACGTCGAAGGAGTTAAGGTATAGTGGCAAGAGTTGTTATCTCTACCACACTCTAAAAATTATGAGAAAAGATAAACACCTTCAGGTTGGTTCTCCGTCGTGTTTGGATCTCATCTCCATTTGTTGTTCTTCGGAAAGCATTCACTGAATCTGTGCCCTGCATAAACATGCTAAACAATACAAAACCCGCCTTGAATTTGGTTTGGTTGTTTTCATGGTCGTTGGTGCATTTCATTGGAAAATACGGCTTGTTATTTGGTTGTGGTGGTTTTATGCATGCACTTAAAGTACGAGAATATTTTCCCACTTGTGTTATCCCCGACTGATGATTGGGCCCTTCCTATTTTGCCTGCATGACAAGTACTTCGTTTATTATGTCGGGCCATCTTTTACACGCAACCCAGGCAAGCAAATACCCTACAAAATAAAATAATTTGTTTTCATGCAGCGTACATATCACTGTGCATGCTACCAAACGTGTCCTCTAGGTGTAGAAAACCTTGGTTAACCGTATGCAATGTTGTGACAAAAATATATTTCTCCAAAAATATGTCATGCGCATATTTATATTCATCATTTACATGTTGGGATTCGCATAGACAAGACAAAAATTTCTTCCTATCGAAACCACCAAGATCAATTTATGGAGAAACACGTGGAAGATTAGATTTAGAACTCACCAATGATGCAACGAAGATTCATTCGTCGATGAAGTCCAAGTAGTCTCCTGTTGTGTATGGGAGAGTCTCACGTGGAGGGAGAGGGGAGCTAACCCGAGGGAATAAGTACCTAGAAGGCTACCCTTCCCTGATGTGTATAGGATGAGGGGTGATGGGTGGGACGCCCTAGGGTTTCCCCTAGGGTGGTCGGCGGAAACCCTAGGGCGGTCGGCGGTTAGGGTGGGTCCAAGGCTGGCACCCCTCCCATATGGCAAGTAGATAGTCCATCAAAAATGGAGATCACTCCCTTTATTCCATACAAGATATCATATCTCCATAACGAAGTAAGATATTCTCATATCTTAATTCTTAAATAGAAGATACAATATGGACTTTCCTAAAATGGCTCCAATTATTATTGGATGGTTTAGTGGAGCCTCTAGAGGGGCCATGCACCATGCCATGGTTGGCCATGCACCACCCACTCTCATGGGCTACACTTCCAGTTCATTTCCACCCAAAACTATTTCGTATACCGAAAGAACTTTCACTTTTCTTCCCGAAAACTTATTTTGATGGTCCGAAACTATTACTAGTGGATTTCTCTCATACACAAATACACTGAATACTCTACAGATAAAGACCCCTTTCTTGGGTTCGCAGCATAGAAAACAAAAATTTCCTACGATGTGAACATCTAAGCACCAAGATCTATCTACCTAGATACAATCAACGGGTGGATATACATCCATAGAGAACATATCCTTGAAGAGCGACAAAGTATTGTTAACGAAACTGATTTCGTGGTTGATGTAGTCATACACTTGCCGATCTCAAGATCATGATGAAGTCCAGCGAGTCCAGTAGGTCCAGCACCAGCAAGTCCATCAGGTCCAGCACCAGCAAGTCCAGCACCGCAAAGCAGCAGTGCATTCGTGATCGCACACACGTCCGGTACCCTGAAAACCTCCATGTCCTCACTCCAGCGATGCAGCGGAAGCAACAACTCATTTCCAGATAAAGCCACCAGAAATATGTATCTCGCTAATCCGAGACCATGGGGAATAATTTCAAGAGGGGGAGAGATCCTTCACGAGGAGGTGTAAGAGTGGTGGAGGAGGGGCTCCTTTTATAGGAGGAGAGGCAGCCCCCAAGGGGCCATGCGCATGGCATGGTGGTGCCCCCACCTCTCCCTCCATAATGATGAGTGGAGCTTCCATTAAGCCCACTCCCATTAGAGCAAGTACAATAAGTCCTAATCAGCTGGCTATAAGGATTAAAATATTATTTTCTTGCCTAGTTGGAAGAGAGAGAAGAAGAGTGGGCTCTCATGCAATAGCCAGCTCTAGCACGTGCTCCTAGGCACTTTGAGAGAATGAAAGGTGGGCCATGTAGTGCTAAAATAGTATTATTTTTGTAGCTCACTATTGTACATGCTAGCTCTAAGTTGGCTATAGATAACATGACACTTGGCTTATAGCCAGCAGCTGGCTATACTATTGTCCTTGCTCTTAAAACCAACTCCACTCACTTTGCATTCATTTTCCACCAAATTTAATGCAAGCTCTCATTAAATAAAACTATTTTATTTATTTTATTCAGAATTTTGTTAATTACTTTAATTAACAAAACATTCACATAAAACCCCTGCAACATTTTAATATCACATGCAGAACCAGTTTATGCAATTTCACCCGAAACAATTCTGGTTTCCATCGAAATGATTCCAGTGCTTTCTTAAATCTTTATCTGAAACATATTTGCTCCAAATGGTGTCAGTATCCCTTAAGTGTGTCACCCTATGGTTCGCGAATAATGCAGACATGATCGAGACCCCTCTCCGATCAATAATCAGCAGCGGGACCTGGAGATCCGTACTGACTCCCACACATTCAACGATGACTCTAGTGATCATGCGAACCTTTAATGTTGTAACTAAATACCTTTGTCTCGCGATATATTACATGTCCGAGATTCGATCATCGGTATCTCAATACCTAGTTTGATCTTGTTACCGACATGCACTCTTTTCTCATTCCCGTGATATAACATTCTAATGATCACATTACTTGCTTGCAAGCTATCTCCATGTGATATCACCGAGAGGGCCCAGAGTATATATATCCGTCATCATGATGGACAAATCCCACTCTTGATCCATGAGCCTCTACATACACCTTCGGAGTATCTGAATCCACCTTTATTATCACCATGTTACGGTGTGACGTTTGATGTTATCAAGTTACTCTTCTAGTGTTAGTGATTGACATGATCTCATGGTCTAAGGACTAGGATTACTCTATATGATGTTATAGCAATATAAACATAATGACTTTGATCGTAATGCTATACTTTGGATGAATGTTCATCACATCATTCACCAATGTTGTGACCTTGTTATTAACAACATCCAATGTCCATGATCAGGAAACCTTGATCATCTTGTTAATCAACGAGCTAGTTTATAAGAGAGGCATAACTAGGAACCATTTATTTGTTTATTAAACACACATGTATTGACATTTCCAATCAATACAATTATAGCATGCAAAATAAATATTTATCATAAACATAAGATAATAACCACTTTATTATTGCCTCTCGGGCATATTTCCTTCAGTCTCCCACTTGCACTAGAGTTAGTAATCTAGTATGTAAATGTGCGCTTTCAACACCTATGGCTTTTTAGTGTTGTATATACACTTTTGCTAGTGGTTAACATCATCTCCGGATCTGACACTTTCAGGTCCGTGTGTATTTGCATGTCTTTGCGTCTCTATGCATCACTCATTCTCTAATGAGATGGCATTTTATAAATTTAGTCCTTTGGTGAGACCTTTAGTTCCTTTGGGTTAAAACATGTTGATAGTATTGTCGTACAATATATCTTTATAGTATTAGCCCACTGTGAACCACACCTAGTTTGATAACAAACTACCTAACCAAATTCTCTCCGTTGTTGCTACTATAGCAGTCATGTACTTAGCCTTTTGTTGTAGTATCCGTCACAATGTATCATCTTTGGAATTCATCAAAATCCATCGTGGAACCTCCTTTTCCATTACATTGCGCCACCCATAGTTTAAATTGAGATAAATTTAATTTGTATCTTGTGACAAACTAGTATCAATGTAACACTTTACAATGAACTATTTGTAACTGTTTGTCACTAATACATGATATATTCTTAGTTCTTCCAAAGCTCATAAGAATATCTTTACTATCGTCCAATGATCATCTTATGAATCATTCTGGTATATGCTCATAACATTTAGAGCATCGGACATGTCTGGATATGAACATATCATGGTATTCATTATTGATCAAAATATTCCTATGATTTCACTCACTAAGTGTCAAAACACTTGAATCTCGTTTCACTCACCAAGTGTCAATACACTTGAATCTTGATTCAACCCTTTCCATGCGGCAAGAACCTTTCTTGTCGTTTCCATATTGAACCCTTTCAATATCTCATATATGTATGTCTAGCACATCCATATTAGCGTTTCAATCTATCCTTAACATTGATGCTAAATATTCTGATTTTTCCCAACTCTTTCATCAAAATCCAATTTTAATGAAATTCCTAATCTGTGTCAATAAAAGATACATCATTTCCAATCAACAACATGTCCTCTACATAATGTATCAGAAATATGTCTTAGTGCTCGACCTTAATTTCTTGCAATTGCAAGCATCTTCATTGTTTCCGATGAAATTAAACCTTTTAACAGTTTCATCATGGTGAAGATTCCAACTCCGCTATGCTTACTTCAACCATTGAAGTTTGCATGCCCTTTTCGCATCCTTTGAATTAACAAAACCCTTTGGACCATGTCATGTACACGTCCTAGGTAACCATTCTATTAGAAGAACTTTGTTTTGTTTGTTCAACTACCATATACCAAATTATATGTAGTGGTTGCTATATTAATCTGTCAAGACTAAATATCGCTATGAAAGATCAAATGTTTTCATAGTCAACTCCTTGAACATTGTCGTAAAATCCTTTCTGACATGTTGACTATTTCATAGATGTTAAACATCGATGTCTATTTCTTTATAGATCCAAATACGACCGATAGGCTTCACGCCTTCCGGGAGGGTCTTCCAAGTTCAGAAACTTGATTTCTCGTGTATGGATACTATCACGGATTTTATGACTTCTAGTCATTTTATGGAGTCAGGGCCCATCATCGCTTCTTTGCATGCATTCGGTTCATCATTGTCAAAACAATAACGACTTCTATTTCAAATCTTAGTATTTGATTCTTACCAACCCACACAGTTCAATAGGAACTCTAATCTCCGAGATCACAACCTTTGTAATCAGAGGAGCCATGAGAATTTTATCTGCCTCCGAGACACTTTCCGGCGTTGCTCTACTTAACACATGTTGCTTAGGTTCATCAACCTAATCAAAGTTCTATTGTCCTCCCACTTAACTTTTGTGAAAAAAATCCTTCTTTAAGAAATTGTACGTTCCAAGAGACAAACTCTTTTGTCTTCGGTGTTATGGAGGAATACCCAACAAATACTTTGGGATAACTTACAAAGACGTGCTTATCCGACTTTGGTTGTAAACATTTTACTTATGCATAGCATACCAAAATTTAAGAAAAGACAACTCGGGTTTTATCCCAAACCATAACCTTTATGGTGTCATTTCAATGGATCACGATGGTGCTCTTTTCAGTGTAAAAACGGTAGTCTCTAAATCTTTAAAACATAATGGCAGTTTTATAAAGGACACCTTTGATCTTACCATGTCAATCTAGGTTCAATTTGATCTCTCGAACGTCCCATATTCCTATGGTTTATTGGGAAATGGAAATCCATGGAACAATTCCTCAAATCTTAGGTGTTTTGCTATACATGTAACTCAAATATCTTCCTTTATGATCGAATCATAAACTCTTTATTTTCTTGTTACAATGATTTTCCACTTCATCTTGAAAGTCTTTGAACAATTTTCAAATGTTTCATACTTCTTCCTTATTTAGTAAATATACAGATATATTCACTCAAATTTTTGGAGAAAGCATATGAAGTCGAAAGATCCACCGCACATGACTACACATAATGGACTATATACATCAACATGCACAATTTCCAATAAGTTAGTCACTTGTTCCTCTTTGGCCTATGAACGGAGTTTCAATTATCTCGAGGAAAGTCTCGCAAGCGTCAATTGATCAAAATCAAAGACTCCAAAAATCCATCAACATGGAGTTTCTTCATGTTTTATTTCCAATATAATTTAAATGGTGATGTCACTTCGTAAGTGATCTTTCAATCATTTGTCTTGCGACATTTTAGCATTAGTTTTTATGGACGTGATTTCTCCAACTATGTAAAAGTTCATCCATCTTCTATGGAATATGGTAATTATTTGAACAACCATTGTTCTCATAATACTGAAACAAAATAACAATTATTTAAACAAATCTTGAAGGCAGGTTTTTGAATGACACCTTTGATCTTACCATGTCAAACAAGGTTCAATTTGACTTCTCGAACGTACCATACTCCTATGGTTTATCGGGAAATGCAAATCCATGGAACAATTTCTCAAATCTTAGGTGTTTTGCTAAACATGTAACTCAAATATGTTCTTTTATGATCGAATCATAAACTCTTTATTTTCTTGTTACAATGATTTTCCACTTCATCTTGAAAGTCTTTGAACAATTTTCAAATGTTTCATACTTCTTCCTTATTAAGTAAATATATAGATATATTCACTCAAATTTTCAGAGAAAGCATATTAAGTCGAAAGATCCACCGCATATGACTACACATAATGGACTATATACATCAACATGCACAATTTCCAATAAGTTAGTCACTTGTTCCCCTTTGGCCTATGAACGGAGTTTCAATTATCTCGAGGAAAGTCTCACAAGCATCAATTGATCAAAATCAAAGACTCCAAAAATCCATCAACATGGAGTTTCTTCATGTTTTTTTCCAATATAATTTAAACAGTGATGTCACTTCGTAAGTGATGTTTCAATCATTTGTCTTGCGATATTTTAGCATTAGTTTTTATGGACGTGATTTCTCCAACTATGTAAAAGTGCATCCATCTTCTATGGAATACGGTAATTATTTGAACAACCATTGTTCTCATAATACCGGAACAAAATAAAAATTATTTAAACAAATCTTGAAGGCAAGCTTTTGATGTCAACAAGAAATACAATAACACTTTATTTGTTTTCGATGAACATCATCACAAATTCTCTTGCTAGTTACTTAGGCCATTGCAGTTCATGAATTAGGTTGTTCTTGTATGACACTTCACACCAACCAATTCGGTATCCAATAGCCAAGAACCACATTGTTTAACAAGCAAAGAATACAACCATAACATGTATATCATCTATATACCTTAGCTAGATATTTCCAATCTTTTCTTTTCTGCCAAATATTTTATAGATTATCTTTCAGCATTTCCTTTTCCTTTTAAAAGAATCTATCAACATCAATAATGGCACCATACATATGACACATAGTTCAAAGCATGTATAGTCAAATACTAATACCTTTGTAATTTCACTTTGAAGTAAATCACCATCATCAAATGTTTGGCGTTCTTTCAAAAATCCACTCTTTAGTAATCTATTAGTGTAGTAAACATTTTACCTACATGTTCTATTCATCCTTATCATGACAACTTTCATGATTAAAGCTACTATATCCTATAAGGACGAATCACGAGTATAATGTTAGTTCCCAAAACCTTTTTGGGAGATTAGGACGCCTAGCATCTCCAACCTTCGCAAATTCTCATACAATATGAGAACATGTATTGTTCTAAATTATACTCTATCATATTGCAACCATAAACATTGTTTCAGATATCACAATATCTTCAACACATGATGGCCTCTGAAACAATTCTTTCAGCTCCTAGATAACCTCGATATTAAAACAACTTTTGAATATCAAGAATCATGGAGGCAAACATGATACTTTAGATACTAACACTGGAATTGTTACTCTTGATTGAATAATACTTATTAAACTTCATTGAGTAAATGGAGTTTGCTAAAAGTTTCCAATAGGACTTCTATACTTTAGATTGACACTCAAAACAATACGATACCAGTTCGTAAAGTAAATATCCAGAATTTTATAGTTCTATTATCTTAATTAAAACTAAGCGAAAGGTAGTAAACGGATGCCAATGACTACAACATAATATGCAAATTCACTTGAGTTAAGTTATGATAAAATTGTGTTCAACTTTAATCATATTACTACATGAACTCCTACTCAAAAACGACATCCCTCGTGTCTTTTTGGTGATTACAGAAACCAAATCCACTAAACCAAGTCCGATCATCACGTGAGTCGGTGTAACTTCAAAGGCAAGAATCTATATGGGCATCATATCAACTATATGACTCATGCTTAACCTTTCGGTCTGTGTTCCTAGGCCATGTTTGTACATGCTAGGCTCGCCAAGTAAGAACCTTAGTACTCGCGTGTGTAAAACTGTCTTACACCCGTTATACGAATGTGGATTAAAGTACACTCGATCATCACGTGATGTCTTGAAGCGATGAAACATAAAACGGTGCGTACTTAAGGAAGAACACATTTTTATCTTGATACCTAAATGAGGATCATCTTATAATGCTACTAAAACGCCAAACAAGCAATATATGATGCAAACATCATATGTGTAAAGTGAAATGATATGGTTCTTGCACTTGATCACTATCATGTGCATCGTGGTATGATCTTTATCATATTCCTTTGTGTGTAAGGCCAAGGTCAATGGAACTTACACAATGGGCATGCTATAATTTCCACGAGTAACAATTATACTTCAAATTATAACATCACCATATCATGACACTAGCCCATCAGGATCTAAACTAGACGCTTCTAATTTATCAATTGCAAGTTTTACGTGGCTTAGGGATTTCGAGGATAGAACCGGTATTACCTACGCACATGGAACCACAACAATGATAACAAAATTATTAGCAACTCGTTGTAAATCAGATACTGACTATAGTAGGAGAGACAGACACCCGCAAGCCACTTATGCAAAACTAGTTGCATGTCAAGCGTGGAACAGGTCTCATGTGCGAGGACATGTAAAGTTAGTTCGGGCCACTTCATCCCACTATTCCACCAATATCCAAAATACATGTAAGAAGCAATAACATGATCATCATCGCCCACATACTCTTATGTGTACTACCCGTGCAAAGCATCTACGCATAGATCAGGATCTGATACCACTATTGGGTTCGCAGCATAGAAAACAAAAAATTCCTACGATGTGAACATCTAAGCACCAAGATCTATCTACCTAGATACAATCAGCGGGTGGATATACATCCATAGAGAACATACCCTTGAAGAGCGACAAAGCATTGTTAACGAAACTAATTTCATGGTTGATATAGTCGTACACTTGCCGATCTCAAGATCGTGATGAAGTCCAGCGAGTCCAGCAGGTCCAGCACCAGCAAGTCCATCAGGTCCAGTACCAGCAAGCCTAGCACTTCAAAGCAGCGGTGCATCCGTGATCGCACACACGTCCGGTACACCGAAAACCTCTGCGTCCTAACTCCAGTGATGCAGTAGAAGCAGCATCTCCTTTCTAGATAAAGCCACCGGGAATATGTATCTCGCTAATCCGAGACCATGGGGAATAATTTCTAGAGGGGGAGAGATCCTTCATGAGGAGGTGTAAGAGCGGAGGAGGAGGGTAGCTCCTTTTATAGGAGGAGGGGGCAGCCCACAAGGGGCCATGCACACCACCTCTCCCTCCATAATGGTGAGTGGAGCTTCCACTAAGCCCACTCCCATTAAAACCAACTCCACTCACTTTGCAATAATTTTTCACCAAGTTTAATGCAAGCTCTCATTAAATAAAACTATTTATTTATTTTATTCAGAATTTTTTAATTACCTTAACTAAAAATATTCATATAAAACCCCTGCAACATTTCAATATCACATGTAGAACCAGTTTCTGCAATTTCACCCAAAACAATTCCGGTTTCCATCAAAATGATTCCAACGCTTTCTTAAATCTTTATCTAAAAAATATTTGCTCCAAATGGTATCGGTATCCCTTAAGTGTGTCACCCTACGGTTTGCGAATAATGCAGACATGATCGATACCCCTCTCCGATCAATAATCAGCAGTGGGACCTGGAGATCCGTACTGACTCCCACACATTCAACGATGACTCTAGTGATCGTGTGAACCTTTAACGTTGTAACTAAATCCCTTTGTCTCGCGATATATTACATGTCCGAGATTCGATCATCGGTATCACAATACCTAGTTTGATCTCGTTACCAACATGCACTCTTTTCTTGTTCCCGTGATATAACATTCTAGTGATCACATCACATCACTTGCTTGCAAGCTATCTCCATGTCATATCATCGAGAGGGCCTAGAGTATATATATCCATCATCAGGATGGACAAATCCCACTCTTGAACCATGAGCCTCTACAGAACACCTTCGGAGTATCTAAATCCACCTTTATTATCACCATGTTACCGTGTGACGTTTGATGTTATCAAGTTACTCTTCTAGTGTTAGTGATTGACATGATCTCATGGTCTAAGGACTAGGATTACTCCGTATGATGTTATAGCAATATAAACATAATGACTTTGATCGTAATGCTATACTTTGGATGAATGTTCATCACATCATTCACCAATGTTGTGACCTCTTTATTAACAACATCCAATGTCCATTATCAGAAAACCTTGATCATCTTGTTAATCAACGAGCTAGTTTATAAGAGAGGCATAACTAGGAACCATTTATTTGTTTATTAAACACACATGTATTGACATTTACAATCAATACAATTATAGCATGCAAAATAAATATTTATCCTAAACAACGAATAAGATAATAACCACTTTATTATTGCCTCTCGGGCATATTCCCTTCACCCTTAAGTGTGTGACCCCACAGGTTTGGTATTATGTAAACATGACCGCGAAGCTCTTTTCCGGACGATAATCAATAGCATGGTCTTGACACCCATATTAATTCCTGTGAAGGGTATTAGCAGCAGAAAACAAAAAAATCTACGTTAGGACAACCCAAACACCTAGATCTATCTATGAATTTATGTAGTAATGAGATGGAGAGGTTCGGTTACATACCCTTGTAGACCGAATGTGATTAGCGTCTTGCGGGGAACGTGGCTAAAGTAGCCGAACTTGTAGCCGACCTCAAGGTCGCGAAGCTCCTCACTCGTCACCTCCTGGTCCCTGCACGACAGCCCTAGCGCTACTAATGGTAGCGCTATCTGAGGACGCACACACGTACGGTGTTCGACAACGACTCCCGTTCTCCTTGATCTAGCCGGAATGTGGAAGTAAACCCTCTGGAATAGGGATCTAGCAGCGCGGCGGCATGCCGGTGATGTCAACTCCTGTGTGTACAATCTTTTCTTGGGACTGTGCCAACACAGGGGTCAATGAGAGAGATAGAGAGAGGAAATTCCCTAAGTAAAAGTCTTTAGGAAATCCCTTTTTATATTTGTGTGTCTTTTTCCCACCACCTTAGGCCTTATTATATAGGGGAAAAAGTAGGACTAAAGAAAAGAAGAGGAGGATGCAGCCGCCGGCGGCTGGGCAGCTGATACATTGCAAATTTATCTACAATTTTTGATGTTCCATGCTTGGTTTTATCTATTTTCTTATGTTTTGTCCACACTTTGGAGTACTTTTCATATGATATCTTGGACTAACCTATTAACAAGAGCCACAGTGTCAGCTGCCTGTTTTCTGCTGTTTTTGCTTCCAGACTGTCAGAAAAGGAATATTCTCGGAATTGGACAGGACAAAAGCCAAAGTTGATATTTTCTCGGTAGACTCAGGGGGCCAGAAGGAGAGTCGGAGAGGGGCCACAGGGTGGCCACACCCCCCCCCCCTTGGCGCGGGCCAGCCCAGGCCGCGCCAGGGCATGGTGTGGGCCCCCTGGCCGGCCACCGACCTTGCCTACTTCGCCTATAAGAGCCTCCCAATACCAAAACCCTAAATAGTCAAGCCTCCAGCCACGAAAAGTTCCACAACGCTGCCGCCACCGAAGGGGAGATTCGGGGGACAGAAAGTCTCTGTTTCGGCACCCTGTCGGGACGGGGAAGTGCCCCCGGAACCATCTCCATTGATCTCCACCACCATCTCCATCACCATTGCTGATTCCCATGATGAGGAGGGAGTAGTTCTCTCTCGAGGCTAAGGGTTCTACCGGTAGCTATGTGTTCATCTCTCTCTCTATGCATGATCATATTGTGATCATGAGCTTGTAATCTATAGATCTACTTTGCTACTCAAGTGCTTTAATAGATCTCTGCTCTCCCCATGTGTGTGAAAGTGACAGCGTGCACACCATGGTGGCACTTAGACTAGAGATTACAAATACTTATTATGAGTTATATTTGGAGTTGGATGTTTCTATGAAATTGTGGTGTTTGTTGGAACCATATAGTGCTCAAGGTGACAGTGTGGGGTTTTCTAGATGGGAAAGGCTTACTTTGAGGAGTGTTGTTATAGCCCTACCATCGATTAGAGTGTCCAATCGGAGAGTAGTTAAGAGTAGTATCATAAAGAGAAGATATTTATATGAGAGTGTTCACTAGTGAAAGTATGATCCCTAGGCCTTGTTTCTAAGCATTGAAACGCCGTTTGCAACTAGATCTGTTACATGTCTGCTTGCTTCCATCTTTATTTCAGTTTGCCTTTAGTCTTTTCCACGCCTTCAATCTATTTTCTAGCACCATTGTCTTATATCCATACCACTTGTATTTCACTATCTCTTCGCCGAACTAGTGCACCTATACACCTGACAAGTGTATTGGGTGTATTGGGGACACAAGAGACTTCTTGTATCTTGATTGCAGGATTGCTTGAGAGTGGACACCTTTGACCCCTTCCTCCCTGAGTTCGATAAACCTTGGGTGATCCACTTAAGGGAAACTTACTGCTGTTCTACAAACCTCTGCACTTGGAGGCCCAACAACTGTCTACAAGAATAGAAGTGCGTAGACATCAAGATATTTTCTCGCGCCATTGCCGGGGAGTTAAGGTAAAAGGTATTCACACCGGAGGATTAAAGAAGAAGAACCTCCCACGGCAAACGCCTATTTTACGGTCTGAGTGCTCGAAGTTATTTCCTTTAGATTCTACAATTTTGTCTTTTGTTTCTTGTTTTCACTAGTTAGGCTTAATGGAAAACAACAACAAAATTAGAGAGCTTTATAGTATTTATCTTGAGTTAGGACATGAAGTGTTTGAAGAGAAAATTAAAAAACCTATGGAACTTTATTTCCATGCTAATAGCAATGTTGTTAGTATGCATTCTGTGGACACCATTATTGCTAATGCTATGGAAAAGTGTAAGCTTGGGGAAGCTAGTTTTTATGAAAATGATCTTTTTAGTTCCCCAACTTTGGAAGATAGCTATTCTATTGCTTATGATGACACAAAACCTCCAATATATGATGATTACAATGATGAATATGATATTTTCAGTCCACCTACTATTGAGGAGAAAATTAATGATTACAATATGCCTCCTAAATTTGATGATTATGGTGATGGGAATAATAATGATAGCTATTTTATTGAATTTTCTCCCACTACAATTAATAAGAATGACTATGTTTATGTGGAGAGTATTAATTCTTTTATGCATGTAGCTCATGATAAGAATGTTCTATGTGATAGTTATATTGTTAATTTTATTCATGATGGTACTGAAAGTTATTATGAGAGAGGGAAACATAATTTTATGCATCTCAATAATATTAAGTTTCCCCTCTTTATGTTGAAAATTTTGAAGTTGCACTAGTTTTGCTTTCCTATGCTTGTTGCTTTGTGCTTTCATGACTTGTTTCTTTACAAGATTCATATGCATAGGAAGTGGTTTATACTTAAATGTGCTTTGAGTTTGCTTCTTGATGCTCTCTTTTACTTCAATTCATATTTCTTATGCGAGCATCTTGTCAAACTATCATGCCTAACTTAAAGGCGTTAAAGAAAAGTACTTATTGGGAGATAACCCAAAAGTTTTAGTTGAGTCTTGGAAGTTATTGCTGCAGTAATAACCTCTCCTTATCATTTTTATTTGCTTTTTGTGCCAAGAGTAACCTCTAATGAGAGAGAAGTAATGATTGGGAAAGTTGCTGTCCCGAACCAGATTTCTGTGCTTCACCGTACAAATTCGTGTAAAATATCTCAACGTCTATTTGTGGCGTGAATTTTTGTGCTTCTGCCCTAGGTTATTATCTAACTTTCGTTAGTTCAACTTTTCGATTTGAGCAACATAAGGTCTTCGAAAAAATTCGTCTTTACCAGCCGGTTTGTTTTGACAGATTTCTGCCATTATTTGCATTTGCTTCTTGTTGGTTCCTTTTTGAGTTCTTTTGGGGAATTGAGCTTTTTGAGGGAAGTGCTACAGTAGCTAGTGTTCTAATGGAAGTTTATTTGGTGTTAGTACTGAACCTTAAGACTTATTTATCTTGAGTGCACTAATGTTGCTAATAAAGATTGTGTGAAGTTTTGTATGAAGGAAAAATTTCAGGTGTATGGAAGGAATGAGTAATGAGATGAAGGATGGAGTAAAGCTCAAGCTTGGGGATGCCACGCATGTCACCCCAAGAAATATACAAGAAGTACAAGCGTCAAAGCTTGGGGATGCCCAAGGCATCCCCTTCTTCATCAATAAAAATCCCAGGTTTCTTCCAAACGCTTCATTTTTATTATTTCATGCACAGTTGTGTTGTTCTTGGAGCGTCTTCTTTTGCGTTTTTGTTTTGGTTTTTCGTTTGCTTGGTTTGTTTGTTTTTCTGAATAAATTGGTTGGACCCCCTCTTTCATACATTGGTTTGCAAATAGGTTGGTTTGGTTTGAAAAAGAGTAGGAAAGTTCATACTTATGTGGTAAAAAGAGCTCGTTTTTGACTGTGGCCTATGCTTTGTCATGCCATGCTTGATATTGTTTTGGCTTTATGCTTAGTATTCTTTGCTGTATCATGACTTGTTATAAACAATTGAGATTTCTTAATGTGCCTTGGATGAATCATGCGTTGTTTTAGCATATTAAAGCATAGTATAGTGGTATTCTCTTTTGATGCTTTATTTGGGTTGACTTGGCACATGCTCACACCATGTTATGACTATCTCAAGTCACAATAGCCTTTATGGTCCTTTAGTTTTCAACTTGTAGTTTCACTTTATGCTTTGATCAATGATGTTTTGTCGCTCTGCATGATTATGGCCATTATTGCTCTCTTAGTTGGTCGCTCCCAGTCTTTTGCTAGCCTCCTCAACAAAGTATGAGTTCCACTCATGCATCCAACTCCCTAAACCAAGTTATTCCAAAGAGTCCACCATACTACCTACTAGCATATGCTATTCCAAGTATATTCATGTTTTTGTTTACCTTCCAAATTAAACTTGTTATGAGAAAACTAGTGATTAAAGCTCTCACGAACTTGATGGTACACTTTACTTTTCTTGCCCTTAATAAACTTGAACCATTGTGTCGTCTATGTTGTATATGCTTGCACTTATTTGTTGGGAATTAGCAGAACCATGCTGTCATGGGGAACGCTTTCAACATTGCACTTGGTACTTGTACCTAGTTGATATCATGCTCTTTTGTATATGCATGTCGTCGGTGTGAAATGAAAGGGGAGCTTGTAAGTCCATGGAGTTATGTATATGTGTTAGAGAAACGCCTAGGCCGCTGGTCTAATCCATGCTGACATGGTGGAAACCTGTAGTGTAACCATAATGAGTTGTCTATGAAGCATTCTTCTTATAAAAAAAGAGTCCTATATTGAGAAAAAAAAGAGAAAAGAGAAAAAAAATGAGATTATGAAAAGAGGAAAGAGAGAAAAAAGCACCATATTCCCATGGTAAATAATAAGATTGATGAGATGCTCGTTGTCTACTTGCCTTGTCATTTTGATATGGGGATTCTTCCGTATCATCGGGAAAGGGGTACCCCCTTGGCGGTTCTCTATGATACACATGTACTTACGATGACAAGAACTTACCGGTAACTAAACTTGAGTAGCATGAGGAGCGGCCCTCATATTCAAGGGACATGAGATTTCCAACTTATACTTTGTCAAGCATATACACCATAGTTTGTTCACTTTAACCTTAATCACTTCAAGATTCTTCTGATAGGGGCAATGAGATCTGAAATCTATAAGTACCTTAATTTTTGGAAGCTCTTTATGAGACTTGAATCCCTACTTCCTTCTATGAAGGCCTTTCTTCCACCATTATATCATTGTTACCACTTATAATTATCCATACCACTTGTATTTCACTATCTCTTCACCGAACTAGTGCACCTATACACCTGACAAGTGTATTGGGTGTGTTGGGGACACAAGAGACTTCTTGTATCTTGATTGCAGGGTTGCTTGAGAGGGAATACCTTTGAACACTTCCTCCCTGAGTCCGATAAACCTTGGGTGATCCACTTAAGGGAAAACTTGCTGCTGTTGTACAAAGCTCTGCACTTGGAGGCCCAACAACTGTCTACAAGAATAGAAGTGCGTAGATATCAAGCTATTTTCTGGCGCCGTTGCCGGGGAGGTAAGGTAAAAGGTATTCACACCAGAGGATTAAAGAAGAAGAACCTCCCACGGCAAATGCCTATTTTCCTGTGTGAGTACTTGAAGTTATTTCCTTTAGATTCTGCAATTTTGTCTTTTTGTTTCTTTTTTTCACTAGTTAGGCTTAATGGAAAACAACAACAAAATTAGAGATCTTTATAGTATTTATCTTGAGTTAGGACATGAAGTGTTTGAAGAGAAAATTAAAAAACCTATGGAACTTTATTTGCGTGCTAATAGCAATGTTATTAGTATGAATTCTTTGGACACCATTATTTCTAATGCTATGGAAAAGTCTAAGCTTGGGGAAGCAAGTTTTGATGATGATCTTTTTAGTCCCCCAAGCATGGAGGAGAAAGTTTACTTTGATGATACTATGCCTCCAATATATGATGATTACAATGATGAATATGGTATTTTCAGTCCACCTACTATTGAGGAGAAAACTAATTATGATTACAATATGCCTCCTATATTTGATGATTATGGTGATGAGAATAATAATGATAGCTCTTTTGTTGAATTTGCTCCCACTACGATTAATAAGAATGAGTATGCTTATGTGGAGATTAATAATTATTATATGCATGTGGCTCATGATAAGAATGTTTTATGTGATAGTTTTATTGTTAATTTTATTCACGATGCTACTGAAAGTTACTATGAGAGAGGGAAACATGGTTTTGTGCATCTCAATAATATTAACTTTCCCCTCTTTATGTTGAAAGTCTTGAAGTTGCACTTGTTTTGCTTTACTATGCTTGTTGCTTTGTGCTTTCATGACTTGTTTCTTTACAATATTCCTATGCATAGGAAGTAGGTTAGACTTAAATGTGTTTTGAATTTGCTTCTTGATGCTCTCTTTTACTCAAATTCATATTTCTTATGTGAGCATCTTTTCAAACTATCATGCCTCACTTAAAGGCGTTAAACAAAAGTACTTATTGGGAGATACTGTTGGAGATATGCCCAAGAGGCAATAATAAAAGTGATTATTATTATATGTTTGTGTTTATGATGAATGTTTGCATCCCGTGCTATAATTGTATTATAAGGAAACACTAATACATGTGTGTTTTGTAAACATATAAGAGTCCCTAGTAAGCCTCTTGTTGAACTAGCTTGTTGATTAATTGATGATCATGGTTTCCTGATCATGGACATTAGGATGTGATTAATAACAAGGTCATATCATTAGGAGAATGATGTGATGGACACACACACCCATAGTAAGCGTAGCATAAGATCAAGTCATTAAGTTCGTATTGTTGTAAGCTTTCAAATATATAGTAACCTATTCCTTCGACCATGAGGTTGTGTTAATCACCATCACCGGATGGATACTTTGATGACATCAAACGCCGCTTCGTAACTGGGTGGTTATAAAAGTATCATTGGGTATTCTGAAAGTATGTGTTGAAGCGCATGAACCAAGATTGGGATTTGTCCATCCATATGACGGATAGATATGCTCTGGGCCCTCTGGAATGTCATGTAGTTAGCTTGCAAGCGTGTGACTAGGTCACAAGGGATGACATATCACGGAACGAGTAAAGAGTACTTATCAGTAACGAGGTAGAACTAGGTATGGAGATACCGACGATCAAACCTCGGATAAGTATAGTATCGCAAGACAAAGGGAATGAGATCTGTTGCACGACTAGAACACAATGGTTTTGTGGGCGTTGATGTTTTTGTTGTCGGTGTCTTAGCGTGTACTTTGCATCTTGCGGCATGGTGGGATGAAGCGGCTCGGGCTAACATTACATGTCATCGCACATGAGACTTGCTCCACGCTTGACGTGCAACTTGCCTTGCACAAGTGGCTTTGCGGGTGTCTGTCTCTCCCACCATAGTTAAGATTCAATTTACAATGAGCATCTTGACAACACTTGTATCAACGTTGTGGTTCTTGTTCGTAGGTAAGATCGGTCTTATGCGAAAGCCCCAAACCACGTAAAACATGCAAAGAAAATTAGAGGCGTCTAACTTGTTTTTGCAGGGGTTTTGTGATGTGATATGGCCAACATGTGATTGTGATTGTATTTGATGTATGCAATGATCCTTGTTGTAATATGGCAACCGGCAGGAGCCTAATGGTTGTCTTTAATTCTGTTAAGACCTGCGTGTCTATTCATCTTGTAATAGCTTTATTCCAAGTAGTTGTAATAGTTGCTGGTGATGATGGACAACCATGAAGCGGCGCCACTGACCTTGACGCAATGCTGGTGATGATGGAGATCATGTTCGTGCTTTGGAGATGGAGATCAAAGGCGCAAGAAGAAAAGGCCATATCATATCACACTTATTATGAATTGCCTGTGATGTTAATCCTTTATGCATCTTGTATTGCTTAGATCGCGACGGTAGCATTATAAGATGATCCCTCTCACTAAATATCAAGTAATAAAGTGTTCACCCTTAGTTGGCACCGTTGCTAAGACTCATCGTTTCGAAGCATCTCGTGATGATCGGATGTGATAGATTCTACGTGTGCATACAACGGGTGCAAGCCAGATTTGCACATGCGGAAACTAAGGTTGTCTTGACGAGCCTAGCATGTACAGACATGGTCTCAGAACACGGAATACCGAAAGGTAGAGCATGAGTCATATAATTGATATGATGAACATGAAGATTGTTCGCCGATGAAACTACATCTTCTCTCGTGAAGATCGGACTTGGTGTAGTGGACTTGGTTCGTGTAATCACTAAGACAATGTGAGGGATGTTGTTTTGAGTGGGAGTTCACCTAGTTAGTTTAATAATTAAATTTGAACTCAATTTGTCATAAACTTAGTCTAAACTACTTGCAAATTGTTGTAGATTATGGCGACCCCCTCCATCAATTTCAATGCGTTCCTAGAGAAAGAAAAGCTTAAAAATAATGGAAGCAATTTCACGGACTGGTTCCGTGGACTGAAGATCGTCCTCAGGGCTGGTCAGTTGACCTATGTGCTCGATGCACCGCTAGGTGACCCACCTGCAGATAATGCCACCGATGACGAAAAGAATGTTTTCGCCACTCGGAAGAATCATTACTCCACAGTTCAGTGTGCCATCCTGTACGGTTTAGAAGCGGAGCTCCAACAGCGTTTTGAGCACCACGACCCGTTCGAGATCATTAAGGAGCTCAGGCTAATTTTTGAGACTCGCGTGGCCATGGAGAGCTATGAGGCCTCCGAGAAATTCCTTAACTGTAAGATGGAAGAGGGAAGCTCCGTTAGCGAGCACGTGCTCACCATGTCTGGGTACGCTAAGAAGCTCCAAGAGTTGGGAATATCGATTCCTAATGAATTGGGGATTCACCGTCTCCTTCAATCACTGCCACCAAGTTACAAGAACTTTGTGATGAACTACAACATGCACTGCATGAACAAGACGTTGCCTGAACTGTCGTCCATGCTAAAAACTGCTGAAGTGGAGATCAAGAAGGAGCAACAAGTGTTGATGGTCAATAATACCACCAATTTCAAGAAACGGGGAAAGCCTAAGAACAAGGGCAACTTCAAGAAGGACGGCAAGAAAGCTGCCGAACCTGCTAAGAAGCCCAAGGCTGGTCCTAATCCTGAAACTGAGTGTTTCTACTGCAAGGGTGCTGGTCACTGGAAGCGTAACTGCCCCAAGTACCTGGCGGATCTGAAGAATGGCAACATCAAGAAGAAAGGTATATTTGATATATGTGTTATAGATGTGTATCTTACTAGTAATCGTAGTAGTGCCTGGGTATTTGATACTGGTTCGGTTGCTCATATTTGTAACTCGAAACAGGAGCTGCGGAATAAACGAAGACTGGCAAGAGACGAGGTGACGATGCGCGTTGGAAATGGCTCCAAGGTTGATGTGACCGCCGTCGGCACGCTCCCTCTACATCTACCTTCGGGATTAGTTTTAAATTTAAATAATTGTTATTTGGTGCCTGCGTTAAGCATGAACATTATATCTGGATCCTGTTTATTGCGAGACGGTTACTCTTTTAAGTCTGAGAGTAAAGGTTGTTCGATTTATATGAGTAATATCTTTTATGGTAATGCATCTGAGATGAATGGTTTATTCTTACTGAATCTCGATAGTAGTGATACACATGTTCACAACATAGATGCTAAACGAATAAAATTGAATGATAATTCTACATACATGTGGCACTGTCGTCTTGGTCACATTGGAGTGAAGCGTATGAAGAAACTCCATTCTGATGGACTTCTTGAATCACTTGATTTTGAATCACTTGAAAGATGCGAAGCATGTCTAATGGGAAAAATGACTAAGACTCCATTCTCTGGTACAATGGAGCGAGCTACAGACTTATTGGAAATAATACATACCGATGTGTGCGGTCCAATGAGTGTAGCATCGCGTGGTGGATATCGTTATGTTCTCACTTTCACGGATGACTTGAGTAGATATGGGTATGTCTACTTTATGAAGCATAAGTCCGAAACTTTCGAGAAGTTTAAGGAATTTCAAAGTGAAGTGGAAAATCATCGTAACAAGAAGATTAAGTTTCTGCGTTCTGATCGCGGGGGTGAATATCTAAGTTACGAGTTTGGCATGCATTTAAAGAAATGTGGAATACTTTCACAGTTGACACCGCCGGGAACACCACAGCGTAATGGTGTATCCGAACGTCGTAATCGAACTCTCTTAGATATGGTTCGATCTATGATGTCTCTTACAGATTTACCGTTATCATTTTGGGGCTATGCATTAGAGACAGCCGCATTCACTTTAAATAGGGCACCATCAAAATCCGTTGAAACGACACCGTACGAATTGTGGTTTGGTAAGAAACCTAAGTTGTCGTTCCTTAAAGTTTGGGGTTGCGAGGCATATGTAAAGAAGTTACAACCTGATAAGCTAGAACCCAAAGCAGAGAAGTGCGTCTTCATAGGATACCCTAAAGAAACAATTGGGTATACCTTCTATCATAGATCCGAAGGCAAAGTTTTCGTTGCAAAAAATGGATCCTTTCTTGAGAAGGAGTTTCTCTCGAAAGAGGTGACTGGAAGGAAAGTAGAACTCGATGAGGTTATTGAACCTTCCCTCGGATTTGAGAGTAGCGCAGCACCGGAAGATGTTTTGGTGCCATCTACACCAATTGAAGAGGAAGCTAATGATAATAATCATGAAACTTCGAACGAAGTTACTACTGAACCTCGCAGGTCAACGAGGGTTCGTACCACTCCTGATTGGTATGACTCTGCCTTGAACGTCATGTTGGTGGACAACGCTGATGACCCTGCGACATATGAAGAAGCTATGATGAGCCCAGATTCCGACAAATGGCTAGAAGCCATGAAATCCGAAATGGGATCCATGTACGAAAACCAAGTGTGGACTTTGGTTGACTTACCGGATGGCCGTAAGGCTGTCGAGAACAAATGGATTTTCAAGAGAAAAATAGATGCTGATGGTAATGTTACCGTCTATAAAGCTCGACTTGTCGCGAAAGGGTTCTGACAAATTCAAGGAGTTGACTATGATGAGACTTTCTCACCAGTAGCGAAGCTAAAGTCTGTGAGGATTTTGTTAGCAATTGCTGCACATTTCGATTATGAGATTTGGCAGATGGATGTCAAAACGGCGTTCCTTAATGGTGACATTGAGGAAGAGTTGTATATGGTACAACCCAAGGGTTTTGTCGATCCTAAAGATGCTGACAAGGTATGCAAGCTTCAGCGCTCTATTTATGGACTGAAGCAAGCATCCCGGAGTTGGAATCAACGTTTTGATAAAGTAATCAAAAACTTTGGATTTATACAAACTTATGGAGAAGCTTGTATTTACAAGAAAGTGAGTGGGAGCTCTGTAGCATTTCTAGTACTGTATGTAGATGACATATTGTTGATTGGGAATGATATAGAACTTCTTGATAGCGTCAAAACCTATTTGAATAATAGTTTTTCAATGAAGGATCTTGGCGAAGCGGCATATATTCTAGGCATCAAGATTTATAGAGATAGATCAAGACGCCTGATAGGGCTTTCACAAAGTACATACTTGGACAAAGTTCTAAAGAAGTTTAGAATGGAAGATAGCAAGAAAGGGTCCGTGCCCATGTTGTCAGGTAAGACCTTGAGTAAAACTCAAAGTCCAGCTACGGCAGAAGATAGAGAGAAAATGAATAATATTCCCTATGCCTCAGCCATAGGTTCTATCATGTATGCCATGTTGTGTACTAGACCGGATATAGCACATGCTGTTAGTTTGACTAGCAGATATCAAAGTGATCCTGGAGTGGAACACTGGACAGCGGTCAAGAATATCCTAAAGTACCTAAATAGGACTAAGGATATGGTTCTTTCTTATGGAGGTGATGAACAGCTTGTTGTAAACGGTTACACCGATGCTAGTTGGAACACCGATCCGGATGACTCGAAGTCACAGTCGGGTTACGTATTTATTTTGAATGGTGCTGCAGTGAGCTGGAGGAGTGCGAAGCAAAGCGTTGTGGCGAAATCTTTAACTGAATCGGAATACATAGCTGCTTCGGAGGCTGCACAAGAAGCCGTTTGGATGAAGGAATTCATTACTGAACTTGGCGTGGTTCCCAGTGCGTTGGACCCGATGGCCATCTACTGTGACAACACAGGTGCCATAGCTAATGCGCAGGAGCCAAGGTCACATAGCAAGCTGAAGCACATCAAGCTACGTTTCCACGCTATTCGCGAGTATGTCCGAGATGGTGACATAAAGATTTGCAAAGTACACACTGATCTGAATGTGGCAGATCCATTGACTAAACCTCTCCCTAGGGCAAAGCATGACCAACACCAAAACGCCATGGGTGTTCGGTATATTACCATGTAATCTAGATTATTGACTCTAGTGCAAGTGGGAGACTGTTGGAGATATGCCCAAGAGGCAATAATAAAAGTGATTATTATTATATGTTTGTGTTTATGATGAATGTTTGCATCCCATGCTATAATTGTATTATAAGAAAACACTAATACATGTGTGTTTTGTAAACATATAAGAGTCCCTAGTAAGCCTCTTGTTGAACTAGCTTGTTGATTAATTGATGATCATGGTTTCCTGATCATGGACATTAGGATGTGATTAATAACAAGGTCATATCATTAGGAGAATGATGTGATGGACACACACACCCATAGTAAGCGTAGCATAAGATCAAGTCATTAAGTTCGTATTGCTGTAAGCTTTCAAATATATAGTAACCTATTCCTTCGACCATGAGGTTGTGTTAATCACCATCACCGGATGGATACTTTGATGACATCAAACGCCGCTTCGTAACTGGGTGGTTATAAAAGTATCATTGGGTATTCTGAAAGTATGTGTTGAAGCGCATGAACCAAGATTGGGATTTGTCCATCCATATGACGGATAGATATGCTCTGGGCCCTCTGGAATGTCATGTAGTTAGCTTGCAAGCGTGTGACTAGGTCACAAGGGATGACATATCACGGAACGAGTAAAGAGTACTTATCAGTAACGAGGTAGAACTAGGTATGGAGATACCGACGATCAAACCTCGGATAAGTATAGTATCGCAAGACAAAGGGAATTAGTTTCGTATGTAAATGGTTCAATCGATCGCAAAGTCATCGTTGAGTATGTGGGAGCCATTATGGATCTCCAGGTCCCGCTGATGGTTATTGATAGGAGATGTGTCTCTATCATGTCTTCATATTCACGAACCGTAGGGTGACACACTTAAGGTTCGAAGTTGTTTTAAGTAGATATGGAATGTGCGTTGGAGACCGAATGTTGTTCGGAGTCTCGGATTGGATTCGGGACATCACGAGGAGATCCGAAATGGTTCGGAGAATAAGATTCATATATAGGAGATCATTTTATGAGTTAGGAAATGTTCCGGAGTGTTTGTATGAGGATTCTAGAAGGTTTCGGAATGTTCCGGAAGGTTCTAGAAGATATCTTGGAGTTTGCTTGAAAATCAAGATAGGGATCAAGGAGTCCTGGTGGGTCAAGATACGGATTCGTGGGGGAGGAGGACTCCTCCCCCCACCTCCAATCCGCCGGCCTAGAGAGGGAGGGGAGTCCTACAAGGACTCCCCCTCCCTAGGCGCCTCCCCTCTTTAAATAGAGGGGCAGGGGCGCCCCCTCCTCCCCTGCTCTCATAACACCCAATCTCTGCCGCCTCTCTCCTCCACCATCTTCTGCACAGGCATAGGCGAAGCCCTGCAGAATTCTCTACTCCACCACCACCACCACGCCGTCGTGCTGCTGGGATTCCGTGGAGAAGATCTACTACCTCCGCTGCTCGCTGGAACGGGGAGAGGAAGGTCTGCTTCGACTCCGCACGTGTGACCGACTGCGGAAGCGCTGCCGAATCGTGGCACCGGAAGGATCGTCTACTTGACCAAGGGCGGAAGCGCTGCTGGAACGTGACGCCGGAAGGATCGTCTACTTGACCGAGGACGGAAGCGCTGCTGGAACGCGACGCCGGAAGGATCGTCCACACGATCTTGAGATCGGCAAGTGATCGACTACATCAACCACGAGATCTAATCTCGTTAACGCTTTCGGATCTACGAGGGTTAGTTCCCATCTATCTCGTTGCTCATGTCTAATAGATTAGATCTTGGCTTTTATCTAGATTAGATCTAGGTTTTGTTCGTTCTTGCGGTAGAAAATTTTTGTTTTCCATGCTACGAACCCATCAGATAACCCAAAAGTGATGAGTCTTGGAAGTTATTACTTCTGTAATAACCGCTCCTTATCCTTTTTATTTGATTTTTGTGCCAAGAGTAACCTCTAATGAGAGAGAAGTAATGATTGAGTTCATTTGGGGAATTGAGATTTTTGAGGGAAGTGCTACCGTAGCTAGTGTTTTAATGGAAGTTTTATTGGTGTTGGAACTGAACCTAAAGACTTATTATCTTGAGTGCACTAATGTTGCTAATAAAGATTGTGTGAAGTTTTGTATGAAGGAAAAATTTCAGGTGTATGGAAGGAATGAGTAATGAGATGAAGGATGGACTAAAGCTCAAGCTTGGGGATGTCACGCGTGTCACCCCAAGAAATATCCAAGAAGTACAAGCGTCAAAGCTTGGGGATGCCCAAGGCATCCTCTTCTTCATCAATAAAAATCTCAGGTTTCTTCTAAACACTTCATTTTTATTGTTTCATGCACAGTTGTGTTTTTCTTGGAGCGTCTTATTTTTTGTTTTAGTTTTGGTTTTCATTTGCTTTGGTTTGCTTAGTTTTCTGAATAATTGGTTGGACCCCCTCTTTCATACATTTGGCTTGCAAATAGTTTGGTTTGGTTTGGAAAAGAGTAGGAAACTTCATACTTATGTGGTAAAAAGAGCTTGTTTTTGACTGTGGCATATGCTTTAGCATGCCTTGCTTGATATTGTTTTGTTTTATGCTTAGTATTCCTTGCTGTAGCATGACTTGTTATAAACAATTGAGATTGCTTAATGTGCCTTGGATGAATCATGCGTTGTTTCAGCATATTAAAGCATAGTATAGTGGTATTCTCCTTTTATGGTTTATTTGGGTTGACTTGGCGCATGCTCACACCATGTTATGACTATCTCAAGTCACCATAGCCTGTATGATCCTTTAGTTTTCAACTTGTAGTATCACTTTATGCTTTGATCAATGATGTTTTGTCGCTCTGCATGATTATGGCCATTATTGCTCTCTTAGTTTGCCGCTCCCAGTCTTTTGTTAGCCTCCACAACAAAGTATGAGTGCCACTCATGCATCCAACTCCCTAAACCAAGTTATTCCAAAGAGTCCACCATACCTACCTACTAACTTATGCTATTCCAAGTACATTCATTCTTTTGTGTACCTTCCACTTGTTATGAGAAAACTAGTGATTAAAGCTCTCACGAACTTGATGGCACACTTTACTTTATTGCCTCTAATAAACTTGAACCATTGGGTCCTTGTTTGTTGAGTATATGCTTGCGCTTTATAAGTTTAAATTAGCAGAACCATGTACCATGGGGAACGCTTTCAACATTGCACTTGTACTTTGTACCCCGTTGATATCATGTTCTTTTGCTTACGGATCCCGGCGGTGTGAAATAAAAGTGGAACTTGTAAGATCATGGAGTTTGTATGTGTGTTAGAGAAACTCCATGATCTTACAAGTTCCCCTTTTATTTCACACCGCCGGGATCCATAAGCAAAAGAACATGATATCAACGGGGTACAAAATTACATGTGCAATGTTGAAAGTGTTCCCCATGATACATGGTTCTACTAACTTCAACTTATAAAGCGCAAGCATATATGCAACAAAGATGGACGCAATGGTTCAAGTTTATTAAGTGCAAGAAAGTAAAGTGTGCCATCAAGTTCGTGAGAGCTTTAATCACTAGTTTTCTCATAACAAGTTTAATTTGGAAGGTAGACAAAAACATGAATATACTTGGAATAGCATATGCCAATAGGTAGGTATGATGGACTCTTTGGAAAATCTTGGTTTTAGGAGTTGGATGCATGAGTGGAACTCATACTTGGTTACGGAGGCTAGCAAAAGACTGGGAGCGACCAACTAAGAGAGCAATAATGGCCATAATCATCCAGAGCGACAAAAAATCATTGATCAAAGCATAAAGTGATACTACAAGTTGAAAACTAAAGGATCATAAAGGCTATGGTGACCTTGGATAGTCATAACATGATGTGAGCATGTGCCAAGTCAACCCAAATAAAGCATGAAAGGAGGATACCACAATACTATGCTTTAATATGCTAAAACAACGCATGATTCTTCCAAGGCACATTAAGCAATCTCAATTGTTTATAACATTTCATGCTACAGCAAAGAATACTAAGCCTAAAGCCAAAACAATATCAAGCATGGCATGACAAAGCATGGGCCACAGTCAAAAACAAGCTCTCTTTACCACTTAAACATGAACTTTCCTACTCTTTTCCAATCCAAACCAAACAATTTGAAAACCAATGTATGAAAGAGGGGGTCCAACCAATTTATTCAGCAAACTAAGCAAACCAAGCAAACGAAAACCAAAACGAAAAACGAAAAAGAAGACGCTCCAAGAACAACACAACTTTGCATGAAACAATAAAAATGAAGTGTTTGGAAGGAACCTGGAATTTTTATTGATGAAGAAGGGGATGCCTTGGGCATCCCCAAGCTTTGACGCTTGTAATTCTTGGATATTTCTTGGGGTGACACGTGTGGCGTCCCCAAGATTGAGGTTTAGTCCATCCTTCATCTCATTACTTATTCCTTCCATACACCTGAAATTTTTCCTTCATACAAAACTTCACACAATCTTTATTAGCAACATTATTGCACTCAAGATAATAGGTCTTTAGGTTCAGTTCCAACACCAATAAAACTTCCATTAAAACACTAGCTACGGTAGCACTTCCCTCAAAAATCTCAATTCCCCAAATGAACTCAAAAAGGAATCAACAAGAAGCAAATGCAAATAATGGCAGAAATCTGTCAAAACAGACCAGCAGGTAAAGACGAATTTTTTCGAAGACCTTCTGTTGCTCAAATAAAAAAGTGTTGAACTAACTATAGTTATATAACAACCTGGGGCAGAAGCACAAAAATTACTGCCTCAAAAGGACGTACAGAGATATTACACGAATTTTTACAGTGAAGCACAGAAATCTGTTTCAGGACAGCAACTTTCCTAATCATTACTTCTCTATCATTAGAGGTTACTCTTGGCACAAAAACAAAATAAAAAGGATAACGAGAAGTTATTACTGATGTAATAACTTCCAAGACTCATCTAAATCTTTTGGGTTATCTCCCAATAAGTACTTTTCTTTAACGCCTTTAAGTTAGGCATAAGAAGCAAGAATAAGGATCAAGTGTTCTCAAATGAAGAAGCATTAAGATTAATACCATAAATATCTTCAACACTGCAAGGTATCTCATCCAAATAAGTTCTAGAGGTATCTCATCAAACGGGTTTTCGGGAACAACCCAATCAAGATTCTTTTCTATGGCTTCATGCATTGCTACAAGTTTAAAAGGTATTGGTATCTTAATTTCCTCCCCATGAGGTTCGGTTTTATTCATCTTTTCCCATGTTCCAACAACATCTACACATGAGCCTAGCATATTAAAACGTTCAAACACTTTTCTAGCTTCCTTGGCAACATCATAAAATTCCTTAAGCAAAGTTTCCAGAATAAAATCCCTCTTTTTAGGGTCCTCAATTTCTTTAAGTTTAAGAAACATTACTTGCATTAAGGGGTTAAGGTTAACAAACCTAGCTTCCAACATGTGAACTAAAGAAGATGCATCAATTTCATAGTTTGGAGCAAATTCTGCAAGGGATATATCCTCAATATCCTCATGTTTACTAACATGATTAAAGAATTCTTCAATATTATCTTTTCCAATTATAGAACCACTACCTATTGAAAGGTATTTCATGGTGAATTTAGGGATTAACATGGTGAGCTAAGAAAGAGGTAACAATGATAGCAAGACTTAATTTTTTTTTGTGTTTTTTAATAAAGAAAAAAACTAGTAAGACTAATTTTTTTTGTTTTTGAGAAAGAAACAAGCAAACAAAGCAAAAGGTAAACTAAGGAAAACAAAAACAACAAAGTAAAGAGATTGGTTATGAGGGACTCCCCTTGTGAAGATGTCCTTGACTCCCCGGCAACGGCGCCAGAAAATCACTTGCTGACTCGTGTAATAACGAGCTTGTTGGGGAACCCCAAGAGGAAGGTATGATGAGCACAGTAGTAAGTTTCCCTCAGTTATGAAACTAAGATTATCAATCCAGTAGGAGAAAGGAAACACCTCAAAGGTGTTGCTAGCTGGACTTTGGCAGTGCACACTACCGGTGTCAGCAGCAATGTGGAGACCTGCATAACACAACCACAGAACTCTGTGCCCAACTTACTATGAGGTTGTCAATCTCACCAGTTTTGCTGAAAACAAAGGATTAAACGTATCGAGTGGAAGAAAGTAATAGTTTTGCAGAAAGTAAACACAAAGCAGTAAGCAGTTGATTGTAGATTGATGGTAAAAGAAAGGACCGGGGTCCATAGTTCACTAGTGGTGCCTCTCCTTAAGATAGATGACATGTTGGGTGAACAAATTACAGCGGGGCAATTGACAAACATCGAGAAAGCATACAAGCAAATACTACTCATCTTGACTCCTTTGAGACTTGATTGGGCATTACAACATTATACATAGACCGTAATCCAACTGCAACTATGACTAATAATCCACCTTCAGGTTATCATCCGAACCCCCTTCAGTATTAAGTTACAAGCAACGGATAATTGCATTACGCATTGCATGTAAAGTAAACAATACGATTGTTCTATGAACAAAGGATTGTTGTTTTCTCCCTAGTAGCAACAACACATCTAGTACCTTAGAGATTTCTGTCACTTCCCCAGATTACTAGAGGCATGAACCCACTATCGAGCATAAATACTAACTCTTGGAGTTGCTAGCATCTACTTGGCCAAGATAGCTACTAACAACGGAAAGCATGCAAGATCACAAATAACAAAGACATGATAGAATCAATAATCAATCTGAAATAGCATCTCAATATCCATCGGATCCCCACAAACACAACATGTAGGAATTACAAATAGATGATCTTGATCATGAACGGAGCTCACAAGATCTAAACATGATAGCACAAAGGAGAAGAACCAACCATCTAGCTACTACATGGATCCGTAGTCCAAGGATGAACTACTCACGCATCACACCGGAGGCTTGCATGATGATGAAGAAGGCCTCCGGGGTGAATTCCCCTCTCCAGCAGGGTGCCAGGAAGAGCTTCAGATCCCTACCGATCTAGGGATTGAGATGATGGTGGCTACAGACTCTTTCTTGGAATTTTGATCGGGTACTTAGGTTTCTGTATCGGAGGCAATATATAGGCGAAAGGAGGGGCCGAGGGGGTGCCTGGGGTGGCCAGACCACCCCCTGGCATGGGCCAGGCCTGGCCGCGTGGCCAGGTGGTGTGGCTGGGCCCCAGCCCTCTCCATCTCCTATTCTGGCTCCTGGTGTCCCTCGGTGAAAAACTGACCTTGGCTTTTGTCCCGTCCAATTCTGAGAATATTCATTTTCTGACTTTCCTGGAACCAAAAACAGTAGAAAACAGGTAGCTGGCACTATGGCTCTTGTTAATAGGTTAGTCCAAGAAATCATATGAAAAGTACTCCAAAGTGTGGACAAAACATAAGAAAGTAGATAAAACCAAGCATGGAACATCAAAAATTATGGATACGTTAGCAACGTATCATGCACCAGCCCACCCGCGGACTTGTGGCTTGCGTGGCTAAGGTGGTGGCTAGGTGGGCCTGTCCCCAGCGTCCCACCAATCACAAGGCAGCCGGGTGGGCGGCATCGACCGCCTGGGTCGGCCTGCGTCAGGTGGCCCGCCAGCGCCCGAGCGGCAGCTAGCAGCGCACCGCGCATGCACGCGCCAGTCCCTACCTGCACACCCACGTGGGCCGACCGGCGACCCACCGGCGGTGGCTTGCAGTGGCAGCTGGTTCATCGGGGTGGCCTCCCTCTTGGGTTGATTCCCTCTGGGGATTCAGCCCATGGGCGGAGGTTGCCCCTTCATTATTAATTTAAATATTTTATTTAATATACATCAATTCACAATTAACATATATAAATGTTTATTTAAATCCTCTATTAATTTGAAAGCACCTTTCAATTTATTCCATCTTCCGCGCGATTTCGGATCATCTTCGGAATTTTTCCGGCAATATCTTATTGGAACAATTCCAATGATGTCTTTCTCATTAATGATCTCTTCTTTCTATATCGATCTTAGAACATCGTCAGGCCCTTAAGTGTGTTACCCTACAATTCGGGAATGGCACAAACATGATCAAGATCTCTTCTCGATCAATGATCAATAGCGGGACCTGGATGTCCATAATGACCCCCATGCATTCCACAAGACTCTGCAATGTTCGAACCATAAACTCTATGTCCCTATCCCTTTGTTTCTTCGATACATGACTTGTCCGAGATTTGATTTAGGCATCAACATACCTATCTCGTTACCTACAAGTCCACTTACCTCGTTATCATGATATTGTATCCCCTGAGCTAGTCAATGGTTGCAACCTATCGGATACAGTCTCATTGAGTGGGCCTAGTGTATCTTCCCGTCACGCGGGTGAACAAATCCCGATCTTGATACATAGGCCTCAATTGTTCCTCTGGAATACCTGATGCACACCTTTATGGCCACCTATCTACGGACATGAGGTTGATGTAATCAAAGCAGCCTCGTGATAAAGTGATTAATATGATCTCATGGTCTAAGGAGAAGGTCACCTAGTTTCTAACTATTCCAATGGTAAACCATGTGACTTGATCACATTGCAATACTTAAGTGGGTAATGTCCATCATATCATTACCTAATGATATGACTCTGTTGTAAACTCGCATAAATGCTCCATGATTAGGAAACCTTGATCATCGATTGCCCAACAAACTAGTTGAATAGAGGATACTAGGGACTGGGTTTGTTTACATTCCACATGTATTTTAATGTTTCCTCTTGATACAGTTTAGCACATATGAAACTATTATGAACTAATTCGAGATATGATAATAAACCTATTTATTATTTGCCTCTAGGGTATATCTCTTTCATCCCGCACATACACGAAATAACTGAGCAAACCTATTGATCTCTTGCATTATCCGTTTGGATCACAATACATAACAACACACGAGGTAAGATGATTAGTATCCATGTAAAGCAACACTTTCATTACAATACCAAGTTATCTTCGATACATGTTTATTCTCTTTTCTCGTTTGCATGTTCTGGTATCCAGTTGATGGGGATATGCGAATCGAGGTATGTCCAGGAGATTGATTCGACTAGCCCAAGTTCATGACGAGTGGGCTTGCTGGCATGACGACTGGAAAGGATGCCACCTAGAAGCATGGAGACTAGAAGCTGAAGGCCTAGAAGCATTGATAGGCCTAGTCGGATTAGGTCAAAACCATCGAAACCTTAACTGACTCAGTGTTATCCATGTAAACCCTAGTGAGGTAGTTCTATGTAAACTTCCCTAGGGTGCGCTCTACATATAGTCGCTCTTAGACACCCCATAGAACCGACTCTCCGCTTTGCTGCAGAGCTCGCCACCCCTTGTAATAATCTCATATAAATCAATACATCTAGCTGGAAGTAGGCTCTTTACCCTATGGGGGATGAACCTAGGTAATCCCTTGTGTGCTCCCAATCTCGATCCGCGGATGGCTAACTCTTCCTTGCCTCAATCGACTCAATTGCTACCCTTGGTAGCGACTGTTGTGGCCATTCCCACGACAGTGGTGCCAACCGTGGGTGTCGTGGTATGTGAAAAAGCAGTGCCTAAGAAGGCTTGATAGAGGTGTGGGAACAAGTAATAGCTGTGAGATTTGACACATTTTTTATGGCTTTTATTGATGGTTTTCTCCGGGATTTGGTCGTTTTATGGCTTTACCTAACACTAATACTTCGGTAGCGAAGAAAACTTGGATTTTAATGTGTGTTTCAGGTTCTGAATGTCAAAAGAAGGATTTAACTAGAGAAATACAATATTCTGGAGAAAACAAGCAAGACCCACTTTGGAAGCACGCAAGGGGAGCTCACATAAGCTTTAACGAGCAACTATACAGCGGGAATATTTTTTCCAACCGTATAGTTCTCGCCGTATAGTTGTCGCCGCCTATGTCTTGTCAAAAGGGACAACTTTCGTGAAGGGACGAGGGGTGAAAACACAACACAACAGCCGCCATACCATCCAGAAGGGAGAAAGAAGGGATCCGGAGAAGAAGAAGAATACGTTCTTCATCTCGCTCCACGATCTTCGACCTCCTAGCCAATACACCCCCATAGCCACTACATGTACTTGAGAGAGAGGGATCTCCACCTTGCAAAACTAGGGTTTGAGATTGTTTCTTCCCATCTTGAATTGTGTTGGATATTTTTCTATTCTTAATGTGGATCTCCACGGTAATACCAAGACAAATTCCCTTTATTTGATTATATTGATGATCCGTTCTTCTCTCATGTGTGAGTAATTCCCTTGGGCGTGGGAGATGTAGGGGATTGGTGAGATGTGATGTGCCTTCATATATTTTCCATTAGTTTAAGATTGATTCTAATTACTATATTATGTGTGCTTGACTATCTGTGGGATGCTTAATGCTTGTTGTCCAATTAAGGGCCCAGACAACATGATACCTTGTTCTACATAGAAAATATCTTGTATGCTAGTGGACCGGTGACCCCCGGGTGACACGAGGATGTCAATGGAAAGTTAGTTGACTCGAGGATAACAAGTAACCAATGTGCTTATTGCATTAGTCCGATCCAAGGAGCTTAATATCTAAGTGACCTGAAGGGTCTTAATCGCCTAGTGTCTGACCATGGTTTTGGTAGCAGGCTAGTAGGATTATTGAAGTTGGGATGAAATCTACCAAGAGGAGTTCCGGCTAATTATGGGTTGCTCGCCTACACATATATTTATAATATTGTAATAGTTACATTTATCACTCGTCCACTTGGCACAATCACTATCACCATGAGCTGAATATCCCCGCGCCTTTTTTCGCCATCTGCAAGAAACAACAAACAAGCAAAGTCGTTCTTTACTTTTATTCATTATATTTCTGAAGTTCACATTTTAGTTCTATTTAAATCTATCGCATTTAATCAAAATCCCATTCTCATTTCAACACTTGTAGTTAATTCACTCGAAGACCTGTGACAACTTCGGGTGTGATAGAGACTTCATTAATAAACACTTACCTTTGGGATCCCTATGAGATCGATATCTGTACTTCGAAACTAGCTACAAACGATCTGCGCTCTTGCAGACATCAAGCTATTTTTTGGCACCATTGCTAGGGAGCTAAGAGCTAAGTGTTTGTCTTTTGACATTTCAGGTGTTGCTACTACAAAATGTTCTCCTTAGGAGACAAAGGGTCTACATGCTTTGGTAGGACCTACCTGCCAGATTATATTGAGCGCGTGCCTGCTCAGAGGCACGAAGAAATTATTGAAAAACTTTTAAGATCAAATAAAGTTGAAGTTGAAAACCTGAGTGATATTATGGAAATCATGTCTATTTACAGGACAAATCATATGAAACCTAAGAAAACTCTCAGGGAATACATTGCTCCAAGTTATGAATTTCTTAAACAACCAATAGAGTTCCCTAATCCTGGAGTTTGAGAATATCGATTTGATGGTGGAATTATTAAAATTTTGCAGGAGAAAGCTTTTAGTGGAAGGGAAGATGAAGACCCAGGAAGACATATTAGAGAGTTTGACGATGTGATAACATAGCTTGGACCAAAAGGTTTGCCAAGAGACTTCTCTCGTCTTAAATTATTTCGATGGTCTCTTAAAGGTAAAGCTCTAGACTGGTTATATTCTCTACCTTGCCATTACATTAAATGTTGGGAAAACTGTATTACTAAATTCATAAACAGGTTTCTTCCTTTTAAAAAGGTAACTGAACTAAGAAAGAACATAGGAAATTTTAGTCAGAACGTGGGAGAAAACTACCCACAAGCCTAGGTAAGATTCCTTGGAATGATCAATAGTATTCCTAATCATGGCTATTATGAACTAACAATCTGCCATTTATTTTACCATGGTCTCAATACTCAATGTAGAGAATTGCTTGACTTCTCAGCAGGAGGATCAATAAATACTTTAACTATTAAAGAATGTTTGGAATTAATGTCTACTAGGGCTAATAATGATTATTTATATAATCCTGATTTTGGCACTAAGCCAGAAAAAAGGGATACTTCGGATAACTCCTGATCTTTTGCCTGAGGTATGCAAAACTATGAAAGAAAAAGGTATACCTTCTAAACTTTATTAAGAAAACAAAGAGGATTTGTTACAAGTTTTAACTAAAGAAGATCAAACTATAAAAAATTTTCAAGAATTAAAACATCGACAAGTAAAATCTCATAATAACTTGCATAAGCATTTCCAAAAACACAAAAATATTTTGGCAGAACTCACTGAAAATTATGATGAGATTGGCCAAGAAATAAAACTATTTCATAAGTATCTTAGTATGATTGAAACCCAGTGTGAACAAATAGCATCTGGTTATCAAATTTTTCTTCGTGACGATAAAGATATTTCTGTTTCTACTAATGTTGTCACAAGAAGGGGTGCGGTTGTTACAGGACCCTTAGGACCACCGGAATACGAAGCTGAAAAAGAGCATAAGGAAAAATCCTTGCTCGAAGCAAGTCAAGAAGATGATACATTGGTGGATCCTCAAGATGAGACTGAAACACAAGATCAAACCAAGGAAGACCAAAATGATGGAGAAGATGATCATTATGACTCTGATGCAGAAATGGTTGATCCAAGAGAAGATAAATAAACAAGTAAAGAATATGAAGTTGTTGTAGTAGAAAATAAGAAAAGAAATAATCATCAAAACGAAAGAGCCTGACCCCCCCAAAAAAGGTAAAAGGCAAGAGTAAATCAGGTGAGACAAAGATTCCTTATCCAGATCGAAAAAAGAATGCACCGGATGAGGTAATTTATAACTCTTTTACAAAGGCACTCAATGACCTTCGTCTTGAAATTCCATTTGCGGATGCAATCAAAGTTCCTACTGATGGTAAATTCCTTCGTGATATTCTTAGTAGAAAGAAAGAAATAACTGAAACTGATGCCATGGTAACTAGCTATTCTGCTAATGGGAAGTTGTTGTGTAAGTCTAGAGATCCTGGAATACCAACTATATCATGCTCAATAGGTAAAAGAGATATTCATAATGCCTTATGTGATCTAGGAGCAGGAGTTAGTGTAATGCCATACTCCCTCTATAAAAGGTTAGGGTTGGGGGAGTATTCTCCTACTACTATTAGTTTACAAATGGCTGACAAGTCCACACAACCTATTGGTATGATTGAGGATGTCTTACTTAGGATAAATGAGCATGTTATTCCCATTGATTTTATCATTCTTGAAATGCCATAGGATGAAAGATTATCTATAATACTTGGAAGACCCTTCATCAGTACTGCAGGTGCGTCAATAGATTGTGCAGAAGGAAATATAATCTTCAATGTTTATGATGCTGAAATCATCCGATATTTTCCAAAGAAGCTAGAAGCAGGAGAAAGATATGTTCCACTAGCTAAACGAGTTCATGTGGTAAGTGCCATTGATAAGGGGCAACCAAAGATAAGAATTCGAGAGGAGACAAGAGGTTGAGTGATTCAGCCATTCTTAATAAATGCTAAATGGGAGTCAACCCATTTTCTGTTAATTTAGTAGAATAGAGAATAAGAAGTTCATCGCAGTCCCACCACTTTTTCATAGACATTCTCACGAAAGCGCGCCTGTGAAGATGCAGCTGTCAAAAAGTAGTAGAAATGTCAATTGAATGAGTAGAGAATAAGAATAAGAATAAAAGTTTGAGTTTTCTATTTATAGAAGCTAAAAAAAATCTTTTAATATGCTAATGTTGGTCGACATTTTTTACTATCAATTTTATGTTAAAAACTTGGTATTTCGCTAAGTTATGGGATAAGAAGGTATCCTCAAAGAAATATAATTTTTTGATGATTACTGATGGTTTAATGACCAACTATACGGTGGGAATAAAAATTATGGCCGTATAGTTCTGGTCGTATAGTTATCTTTGCCATCAACAAATTTTCTTTGAAGGGACAGACAGTTGAACAACCAACTATACGACGGGAATAAAAAATTTGGTCGTATAGATATTAAGGCCTTCGTACAAAAATTTCTGAAAGGTATTGAGAGTTTAACAACCAACTATACGGTGAGAATAAAAATTTCGGCCGTATAGATATTGATGCCTTCGTAGAATTTTATTCCAAAAGTACTGGGAGTTTAGCGACCAACTATACGGCGGGAATAAAAATTCCAGCTGTATAGATATCGATGCTAGTTTTAGAAATTTATCTTGAGAGACAGATAGTTTAACGGCCAACTATACGGCAGGATCACTTTGATCCGGCTGTATAGTTGCGCCCGTATAGTTGTTTTCCTGTATAAAGAAACCCTAGTTGGCGGCATCCCGCAACTATACGGGCGGAGCACCATCACCCGCTCGTATAGTTCCGACCGTATAGTCTGGTGTGACCACAAAATCGCACCAGGGCGGCTAGGTCCTTCTCCTCTCCTCATTATTTCTCTCATATTCCCTCTCCAAACCTCTCAAAATCCACCTAGAACTCTTGATTCTTCATGGATTTCATTCATTTGAGTGGGGGAATCAACGGATCGGTATGTTTCTCTCCCTATCAATGCTTTATTTTCAGGTTTCCATGGTTGAAACTCTCACATTGATCTAGTGGACGAACTCAAGCTTATTTAGTTTTCCCTATTAATTGCTCACGTTAGGATTGAATTTTTCCACGTAGAATCGTTCATATATCATATAGAAACTATATGCCTAAGGTTTTATGGTGAAATTTTTCATTGCATCACGATGAACAAAATCGGTAGCCTTTTTCGTTCGAGTAAGCGCCAATGGGGAGAGGGCTCAAGCTCAGGGGCCCGAGCCCCGCGCAACTCCAAAATGGTAATTGACTCATCGAGGAGGGTGTTCCCACACGCTGGGCCAACCACAACTTTCTCACCGCGGTAGGGTTGAATACGGACTTTGACGTCATGTGCAGCAGGTCGGGGTTGGCGGTACTTCGCTTCGCAAGACACAAGACCTACCTCGAGCTCACCCATGAGTTCCTTGCCTCCTTCTACGATGACCACAGGGAGAAAGGTAACAGGCGCACGATAAGCTTCACAATGAACCGGACACAATATGAAGTGAATTTCGAGCAATTTTGCAGTGCTTTTAGCTTCCATCATACTGGGGATCCCAATATTACTAACCTCCATAGCGTCGCAAGTGGAGAGACTTGGGAGGTTATTTCTATTAATGGTGGTAGTCACTTTTATCAGAAGAAGATGTCCACCATTTAGAACCCAACCATTCGCTACTTTGCTCTGTTCCTTGCCAACACAATGTTGGGAAGGGGTGATACTAGTTCCATGGCAATGCGGACATGGCAATGATCACCAAGGCTCTCTTACCCAATGCAACACAAAGCCCCAGTCATACATCTCTACTCATCCAGCACTTTCGCCACCAAAGCAACAAGACAAAAGGTGATATTCGCATTGGTGGATTGGTAACCCACCTTGCCTATGCATTCAACATTGCACTATCTGTTATGGAACCTATTGATGGCTCCAAACTTATGGACGTCAAATATTTGACTGCTTGTGGCTTCCTTGGTGTTTACCATGCTAACCTGAGCCTCCGAGCATATCAATTCAGTTAACTTGATGATACACATGTTGAGAAGGTTCAATTGCCATCTCCCCAAGCCTTCTCGATTGTGGAGGACACTTGGATCCTCACTAAGGACCAAGTGACAGATATCTTGCCGAGCACCAGCCCGAGGAACAGGAAGATGTAGGGCAGCAGGAGCAGGAGGGAGAGCAGGGACACAACCCTTCTTGGGAAGGACAGCAGCAGCAAGGAGGAGCCTGGGAACAATGGCCAACCAGCCACAGCAAGGGTACATCTACGTCCCCTATCAAGAGTTCCAACAGCTCAACCATCGCGTTGGATATAGATCACACTCTTTAGGATGTGAATGAAGATGTGAACACTTTAATACACAACTTCAGTCACTTTAGGACCCACTTCCCCGACTTCTACCAGCAGTACCCGCACCAGCCGCCAAATGATGGCAACAACTGAGCCTGGCAATAGCCCAAGCTTGGGGGAGGTTTGAAAACCTCCAAACTTTGCATTCATATTTTTATTTCTTCTTTCGATTTATTTCTTCAAAAATTGTATCTATATTTTCATTTTTGCATTCCTAAATCAAAAATACAAAAAAATAGTTGCAATTTTATTTGCAAGTTTGTTTCTTTGTTTCTCTTGGAGATTGCTTGATTTCAGGTGAGTTGGCAATATGGAAATAGAGGAGAGGTTCGACTCGGATATAAGAACGAAGCAAGCAAGAGGAGGTATCACATTCCTTTCATCACACTCTTTGCAACCTTAAATTGATCCTATAATTATTTACTTGCTTGCACTGGAGTCACTCCCCACTTAGCTTGTTATCCTACAATTTATATTCCTTTGCTAGTGTCTCCTTTTTAGCTTCGAAACAATGAGCAATGAACTTGGTTAAAATACTTCCTACATTTTTACAACAAGAAAAAGCATCTGAAAGATGACTTGAGTCCATGCTTACCTCAAAGAATTTTATTTTAGAACTGCTCCATCCCATTTGAGCTTAATATAAATAGACTTGATAGTACCCTTGATTGAAATTGTTTGTTTAAATGGATGCTTCGAAGTAGTAGAAATTATGCCATTACTTTTTCTAATAATTACCGTAAGATATTGCTTTACGTGTGTCATTACAACTCTAGCATGCTCCATGGGGAACTATTAACTCCACTAGCCAACGAACGATCAAAATGTGGGAAACCACTTGATTTCGGCTATTGAGCTATGTAAACGTCTGTAGCAGCAATGCTACGACGTGTAAAAAAATTAGTCTCCTCATGGTTTCACATTCCAAGTGAAGTTGTAGTACTCCTCTGGCCCATTATTGCTCAACATGATCTATTGGCATGGTCATAAGTGCACAACACAGCCCTAATTAACATGTTAAAAATAGTGGCATAATTTCTCTATGAAAGAGCTGAAGTTTTTGAAAGACAAGAGAAAGAAAATGGTGCTTTGAGAGTCTTGAAATTTTGACATGGGAGTAGATGAGTTGTTCTTAAATTAAATGTTTTGATGCCAACTTGAGTACTCTTAATTGGTTAAATGAACAAGAACAAAAAGTTTTCATCTCTCAACAAACAGAGGCACCAAAAGAATTTGTATCACTTTCCTAGCTAAACTTTCGACACTTGCTTGGGCATATGATTTATTTGCTAACAAGGTATACGTGGTTAGGAAGTGGACTATGTGCAATCTTGTGAATACTTGTATGATCATATTTAAGATTGTAGGAATTGTGAAGAAAAGAATTTGACACCAATTCAAACTTGTGAGTTCCTTTATTTTTAGTCTCGAATCTCTGCTATTCTTCCTTATTTCCTTGCCACTCGAGGGCGAGCAACATCTAAGCTTGGGGGAGTTGATAGCTGTGAGACTCGACACATTTTTATGGCTTTTATTGATGGTTTTCTCCCGGATTTGATCGTTTTCTGGCTTTACCTAACGCTAATACTTCGGTCGCGAAGAAAACTTGGATTTTAATGTGTGTTTTAGGTTCTGAACATCAACAGAAGGATTTAACTAGAGAAATACAATATTCTAGAGAAAACAAGCAAGTCCCACTTTGGAAGCACGCGAGGGGAGCTCACAGAAGCTTTAACGAGCAACTATACGGCGGGAATATTTTTTCCGGCCGTATAGTTGCCACCGCCTATGTCTTATCAAAAGGGACAACTTCCGTGAAGGGACGAGGGGAGAAAACACAACACAGCAGCCGCCATACCATCTGATGGGGATATGCTGAATGGGGTATGCCCAACAGGACGTTTCGATTAGGCCAAAGGCCTCACGAGTGGGCTTGTAGGATGGCGATTGGAATGCGACTAAGGAGAAGGCCTGGCGACTGGATACTAGAGGCCCCGGAGCATACTTGAAGCCCAGTCGGATTAGGTCAAAGCCTCTGAATCCATATCTTGTTCTGTTGTAAATTGTAAACCCTAGCGAGGTGCCTCCTATATAAACCTCCCTAGGGTACTCTGAGGATTTACGTTCCATCATACACCCCTTCGAGCGACTCACTACCTAGACACCGAGGTCGCCACCATTGTAACTCGCTCTCGATCAATCCAATCTAGCAGGAGTAGGTCTTTACCCTCCGGGGGCGAACCTAGATAAATCCATGTGCATCCGCCCCCATCTCGCACCGCAGATGGCCGCCAGCTCTCACCCGTGATTCTATCAATCGTCGCCTACTACAGCGACTACCGTGGCCATTTCCACGATAGTGGCGCCTACCGTGGGTCCTAGCCGGACTGGCCTGAGTTCTGCGGCGAGACCCTACCGGCTGATCGATCGGCCGATCGCCACTGGCCGCATGATCGCCATCGGCAGGATCTTACAGATCCTGCCCAGCAGCTACATCCTGGTGTCACGCTCGATCACCCACAGCGCGATAATGCCGGTCGGCACCATCAACCTCTTTGTCAGCTTCACCGGCACGGTCGACCCAGCGGCAACGGTGATCATCGGTGGATCACTGTCGTGCTGTGGCATGCTCTCAGAGGAGCAGGTCCACTCCATCAGGAGCCTCGTCAACGAGTACGACTCGGCTGCCAACAATGCGGCCGAGACCAACACCGCCGCGGACGATGCGGCCCTACACGACGATGTCGACTCCGCGACCCCTGCCTTGGTTGATGGATCTATCACCGCGACATCACGGGAGGACTCCATCACGTGGGTCTCCAACCCTGAGGACTTCGAGGACTCCTCCATCCTCGGGATCTTTGATTCCGATTCCAGCTCGGAGACCCCCGAGGACTTCCGCGCCAGATCCAATCGCTTCAACGCGATCTACATGGCGGGCAGCATGGTCGCCCCGCCAGATCCATTCTCCACACCAATCCCACCAACCGCCACGGCCACGAAGGTGGAGGAAGCCCGCCAGCGACTGGAGTAGGCGACGCGCAAGGAGATAGCCGAGCGCGAGAAATTCCGCCTCGAGCGGGCGATGGCGCAGGAGCTGTTGCTCTACCACCAGTGCCGCATCAGGACCCGCCTGAACTCCAACGTCCAAGGCCGCATCCTAAACTTCAAGGACGAGAGCGACCCCACACGCGCGGCTGAGCGCGAGTACTGCGAGAACGCACCACCAGGCGGCAGCAACCAACCACCACCCTGCGCACCGGTGATTGGGGCCCCGCCACCACCCATTGGTCGCACACCCCTGTCGGACCAGCCGCGAATCTTAATCTCGCCACAGGCCCGTGACGCCAATTGACTCCCACTATACTCCACCCCGATGGACAATGTCATCGCGGCCGATGCCGCAGTCGCCAACCTCAACGTCCAGGGAGAGGGCGTGCTGCAGATCCAGTATGCCAAGGCCCTACTTGCCAGGGCCGTCGAGCAGCAAGCCGCGGGAGTCGACCCACTAGGACGGATGTATTCCCGCTCCTCGGCAAGTAGGGCGGCCTCAAGAGGTCACCCCACTGTCGCCAACTCCGTGACCTGCGCACCACCGCAGCCCCTGGCGACCCAGCCATGGGCCGCAAACCCCGCGCTCTCCACCAACGAGTCATGACCGGTGAACAACACGGTCGCCGCCAACGGGCAGCCCATCGATGCCCGAACGCACATCGTCAACAACCAGGCCTGGAGGGCGTGCCAGCCCAACGACATGAGGCACACCCTCAGTAACCGCGGCGACCCCGAACCCAGGGGCTCGCTCAGCCGATTCAGCCCCTAGTGCTTTGGACCTATGATCCGAGGAGAGAAGTACCCCGCCAACTTCAAGGCGCCCAATTAGATCGAAAAGTATGATCCGACGTACGATCCAGCGGTCTGGCTGGACACATACCTCATGGCGATGGGAATCGCCGGCCACACCGACCTGCTAGCTGCTCGCTACCTTCCCCTGATGATGGAGGGTGCGACCCGGTAATGGATCAACACCCTCCCCGCCGACAGCATCGACTCCTAGGAGGAGATGAGGGATGCCTTCGTCAGGCACTTTGTGGGTTCCTACACCCGCGCCACCACCATTGAGGACTTGGAGCGATGCATCCAGGGACAACGCGAGTCGACTCGCCACTGGATCCAAAGGTGGCAGGAACTATGGATCAACGCCTCCAGCATCCACCCGGACACGGCGATACATTGCTTCAAGAACGCCTGCCGGTACGAGCCCCTGGTCGCTAAGATCAAAAGGGTCTACCGGACGCTGGACAACATCCCCGACCTCCTCGAGATCGCCAAGCGCTATGCGGAAGAGAACCCCAACCAAGACTCCGACACGAGTCAGGAGGAAGACGCCGCATCAGCAGCCACGACAGTGGGTGATAGTGCGACATGCGCTATAGCAACACTCGCATCACCGGCAAGCTCCGTAGCGATGGGCGAGTCGACTTCGTTGCCAACGCCGGCTACGGCCAACGCAACTCGAAGAACTTCCGCCACGACGGAGGAAACTACCCCGACAGCGGAAATTACCGCACCAACAATGTGGCGAGGCCGAAATTCGATCCCACCGCCATGCTGAACCAGCCCTGCATCTACCATAGCAGGGAGGGAAAACCTGCCACCCGCACCATCGCCGACTACCACTCCCTCAAGGAGATCAAAAAGACAAGGCGTGCAAGGGAGGACCCCAACAACAACCCGCCTCAGGATAACGGAAACGCCGACGGCTCTGGCAACGCCGTCGGCTCGCAACACACCTTCACCAGGCTCGGCACCAAACGCGAGAAGAAGGTCCTCGCTTGCACGGTCGCCGTTAATGCGGTGACCCAAGTTGACATCGCTCGCTTCCTCAACTGGTCTGAACAGAGCATCACCTGGAGTCGCCAGGATCACGCGCCTAGGATCGAATACCCAGGGCGACTCGCCCTGGTGGTCAGGCCCAAGGTGGCCGACTACTGGCTGCCCAAGACACTGATGGACGGCGGGAGCTCCATCAACATCATGTACCTGGACACGTTCAAGAGGCTCCAGCTCCCAGAAGTAGCAATCGAGCCGACCTTGACAACCTTCCACGGCATCGTCCCCGGTCGGAAGGCGTACCTGATTGGAAAAGTGACGCTGCCAGTCACCTTTGGCACACCGGTAAATTACCGCACGGAGAGGATCGTGTTCGAGCTGGTGAACTTTCGCAGCCCCTACCACTACGTCCTGGGACGCCAAATGTTCGCCAAATTCATGGCAACTCCCCACTATGCATACAACACGATGAAGCTTCCGGGGCCGAGCGGCATCATCACCGTCCACGGCAACCCCGATATGGCCGTGGAATGCGAGGACAAAGGCGTTGAGCTCGCTGACACCGTCATCGCCGCGAAGACTGACCATGCGGAGGAGCTCGCGAGAAACACGGGCAACATCAACAAGGACGACCCCACCATCCTGAAGAAGCCAACCGCCGCAAACTCCACATTCGAGGCGACCACACACATCCGCACCATCGAGCTCATCCCGGGCGACTCCAGCCAGACGGTCACCATTGGGGCGCACATGAGCCCCGCATAGGAAAGCGCGCTCATCGGATTCCTCCGTGAGAACCGTGACATCTTCGCATGGAAACCTTCTGACATGCCAGGTGTCCCGAGGGAACTCGCTGAGCACAAACTCAACGTCGACCTCAAAGTGCGACCAGTAAAGCAGTCGCTACGGCCCTTCAATGAAGAGTGTCGTCGAGCAATCGTTGAAGAAGTACACCGCCTGTTAGATGTAGGATTCATTCAGCCAATAAAATACTCCAAGTGGCTGGCAAACCCAGTCCTGGTTCTGAAAAAGAACAACATGTGGAGAATGTGTATCGACTACACCAACCTCAATAGCGCCTGCCCAAAGGAGGAGTTTGTCCTACCACGCATCGACCAGATCAACGACTCCACCACGGGATCAGAGTTACTATGCTTCCTCGACACATACTCTGGTTACAACCAGATCAAAATGGCAGTCGAGGATGAGGAGAAGACGGCGTTCATCACGCCATTCGGCGCCTTCTGCTACACAACCATGACGTTCGGCCTCAAGAACGCCAGCGCCACGTACCAAAGGTGCATGCAGGAGTGCCTTGCGAGCCCAATTGGCCGCAACATTCACGTCTACATCGACGACGTGGTGGTAAAATCCACCCGCCAGGACGACCTGCTCGCCGAACTGGCTGAAACCTTCGCAAACCTGCAGAGGTACAACATCAAGCTAAACCTAGGAAAATGCACCTTTGGCATCCCCACCGGATAGCTCCTAGGATACGTGGTCTCCAAGCGAGGCATCGAGGCCAACCCCACCAAGATCGACACCATCGCGCGACTCGGGAAACCCTAGTGCCTGCGTGACGTCTAGAAGCTGGTTGGGCGAGTTGCGGCTCTCGATCGCTTCATCCCCAGGCTCGGCGAGAAGGCAATGCCCCTCTACCGCCTGATGTGCAAGAACCCCACGTTCCAATGGGACGCGGAGGCGGACGACGCAGTCAAAGCGCTCAAAGAAGTGCTACTCGCAGCCCCACTCCTTCCCGCCCTAGTCGACAAAGAGCTAATGCTCGTCTATGTGGCGGCCTCCACTCGAGTCGCCAGCGCCGTGGTGGTCGTCGAACAACTAGAGGAGGGCAATGAACGCCCCATATAGCGCCCCGTCTACTACATCAGTGAAGTCCTGACAGACTCAAGACAACGCTACCCGCAGTACCAGAAACTGGTATACGCGGTATTCCGAGCTCAACGGTGACTCCCACATTACTTCTAGGAGCACCCAATCACGGTCGTCTCCTCCGCACCACTGCAAGACATAATACGCAATCACGAGGCGACTGGGCGAGTCGCCAGGTGGGCCGTCGAAATCGGCGTCCACAATATCAAATATGAGCCCCGCAAAGCGATCAAGTCGCAAGCCCTGGCTGATTTCCTCGCAGACTGGGAAGAAGTACAGCAGCCGGAGAAGCTACCATACCTCCACTATTGGTCACTCCATTTCGACGGGTCCAAGAACTCCGACAGTATAGGGGTCGGGGTCATACTGACCTACCCTAAGGGAGACAAGCTTCGCTACGTGCTCCACCTCAACTTCAAGCCCTACAGCAACAACATGGAAGAGTACGAGGCGCTCCTTCACGGCATGCGGGGCGCTAAGGACATGAACATTAACCGACTATGGTGCTACGATGACTCCGACCTAGTCACCGGCCAGGTCTTCGAAACCTGTGACACCGTCTCCCGACAATGATAGCGTACCGCCAAGCGATAGACCAGCTGAGAGGACACTTCGAAGGCTACTCAGTCGAGTGGATCGACAGGCGCAAGAACGAGGAGGCAGATGCCCTTTCCCGCATCAGGTCGGCTCGACAAACGCCACCCGCAGGCGTCTTCCTCAACATCATCCACAAACCTTCGGTCTGCCCATCGAAGGAGATCGACATCGGGATACCACTACAACCTGAGCTAGCCCTAGTCGCCATGATCATGGAGCCCAGTGACTGGACGGCACCATATGTCGCCTTCCTCGAGCACAAGATCCTCCCAAGCAACGAGACGGAAGCGTGAATGATTGTGCGCCGCTACAAATCCTTCATCATCATCAACGGCGAGCTCCACAAACGCAGCGTGATTGGCGTGTTCCAGCGTTGCGTATAGCCAGAAGAAGGCCGCAAGATCCTCCAGGACATCCACGCCGACGACTACGGCCATCACGCCGGCGCCAAGTCGCTGGTCACCAAGGCCATGCGGCACGGTTTCTACTGGCTCACCGCGCACGCCGACGCCACTGACATCGTCCAACGATGCGTCGGGTGCCAGAAATACGCCAACCAGACGCACCTCCCTGGTTCGGCACTCAAGACCATCCTCATCGCATGGCTTCGATGTATGGGGCATGGACATAGTCGGCCCGTTCAAGAAGGCCCCATCCGGCTTCACCCATCTCCTGGTCGCGGTCCACAAGTTCACCAAATGGGTCAAGGCCAAGCCGATCAAAAAGTCCGACGGCAAGACGGCCACCAAGTTCTTACGCGAGCTCATCTACTGGTACGGCTACCCGCACAGCATCATAACGGACAACGGCACTAACTTCTCCAAGGATGCCATGGCAGAGTTCTGCGAGGAGCACGACATACGACTCGACCTCACCTTAGTCGCCCACCCGGAGTCGAACGGCCAAGCAGAACGCGCCAACCAAAGCGTCCTCCACGGGCTCAAGCCGCGACTCCAAGTGCCCCTCGAGCGCACCCCATGATGCTGGGTCGAAGAGCTCCCCTCTGTAATATGGGGGATACGCACCTCCGTCAACCGCTCCATGGGGTTCACACCCTTCTTCATGGTGTACGGTGCCGAAGCCGTAATGCCAACCAACCTGGAGCACGACTCACCTCGAGTTGCCAACTACGTCGAGACGACAAACGAGATCGCTCGCCAAGACAACATCGACCAGATCGACGAGGCACGCGACCTGGCTCGCTCTCGCACCGCCATCTACCAGCAGGGACTCCGCCGCTACCACAGCCGCCGAGTCTGGACCCACACCTTCCAGGAGGGCAATTTGGTCCTATGACTGGCCCAGGACAAGAAGGGCATGCACAAACTCTCCCCCCATGGGAGGGGCCATTCGCCATAGGGCGAGTCCTTGGCAACGATGCATACTACCTCATCGACATACGAGGTGACGGCCAGCTCGAGGTCGGGAGACCATGAAATGTAAACCTTCTCTGAAAGTTATATACATAGAACTCAAACTTTTACCCAGATGATATATAATGAAATTCATTCGGATCACACAAATTGTGTCTACTCGCCATACTCTTGTGCCACTCGCACTCGTACAATTAGCAATATGCTACCTACGGAAGTCAACCCTTGGTTGAGCGACCGACACGGCTAAGTAGTGCGACCCAAGGGCACCGAAGACATTTGGGCCTTGTGTCGTCCACGAACACGCCACCATCGGAGTCGCCCCACTCGACTAGCACACCGGGCCAAGATGACCGACGTTCGCTTCCCACAGCGACCTGTCCTTCCCATCCTCGCGCAAAGCGACTCAAATGGTTAAGTACCACACACGGGGACTTCGCAAACGAAAAAACCCTCACGCGGCTCGGGAACACACCAAGTAAGAGAGCTGTCGTGGACTCGCCTAGCGATTGCTCTCCGAACCAGGGGAAGGGACGCGTTACAAACAACGCACCACAAACTCACAATAGGCAAGAGCCCAAACCAGCTAAGTACTACGCTCGGGGACTCACCTAAAAACAACCCCACTCGCACTCGGGGACTCGCCCCTTGGGAGTCACAAGGGACAACCAACAACAAAAACCAAAGCAAACACATACGTACACAAACGAGTTATAACCCACTAAAGGGCGGACGTGCTCGGGGACTCGCTCACAAAAAAGTTAAACACACCATGAAATCAAGCTTGCATTGCGAGTCGATCGACTCCTCTTACTCTCATACAAAATATTGTTCATATTACAAGCAGTCACCACTTGGCATATCTTACAAAACCGCCTAGAGAAGTTATCTATTTCATAGGCCCTAATGAAGAAGCATCCCCACCACCCTTGACGCGAACGAATGGTTGCCATGGGTTCATCGGGTAAGTCAACAGCAACTTCGACAGCACCGACCGGAAGGGCTGCTCCGACTTGAGATCACGATGCTTCGGTTTGGGGTCGCCTGGCGCCACCACCATCTCCTAATACGGCAGTAGGTCCCCCGTCGCCAACACCCGATCAGCGTAGGGGCGGCCTTGGTGGTCAGCTTCAATACCTCCAACATCTCCACAGTACCAGTCGTCGAAGGGTAGCCGCTGGTGAGGTTGTCGAGGTCGAAGTCATTGGGGAAGTGAGCAAGCCCCAGACTCAACGCCGTGGTGGCCCCGCGCCTGAAAGTCGAGCGCGCCATCCATTCCACGACGCTGGGTACCTCCTCCAAATAGCACCACACTTCAGTTAGTCCCCCAGGTATAACCTCGGTGGGGGACATTCCTTGAAGAACTGCCTGGATGCACAACGCCGAGGCGGTGGCCGCGTTCACCACCGCAGTCACACACTACGAGGCGTTGAAGGTCTGCACCACCGGGTCACTTTGCCCTATCACAGCTGCAACTTCAGACGTCAGTGCCACTATGGATTTCCCCACTCGGGGACTCACCGCACACATCAAATAAAAGAGCAGCGACTCACCAAGGAGCATCCGGCAGTTCTCGGTGACGTGCTTTTCTAGGGCGGCGTGATCGCTTTGCATCCCAAGGATGATCGAGTCCACATCCTTCTGCTCCTCTTCAGCTGCAGCGACCACAACCTTCGCTCTATCCTCAGAAGAGATCGAGGCCGCCTTCGCCTCCTCCAACTCCTTGACCAGCGAGTCGATACGCCCATTCGCCACGTCCAGCTCGGCCATTGGGACATATCCTTCTCGGGCATTGGCAATCGTAGCCGGAAGACCATCTGAACAATAAAGAAACGACTGTCAGCACTCCGGAACACCAGCAGTTCCTAGCCGAAAAATGAATCAAGTACTCACCAACAGCCTCTTAGAGTCGCCGGTTTGCCTCCTGCGCCACGCACAGATCACGCTCCAAACGCTCCTTTGCGGCCTGTCGATCTGTCGACTCCCTCTTCAAGCCCTGCAAGCATAACAAAAAGTTAGCAATTACAAAAACACAAAATAAGTGTCCAGCCACTGAAATTCAGCGACTAGAAACTCGGGGACTAGAGACTAGAAGAAACTCAGTGCCTAGCCGCTGAAATTCAGCGACTAGACACTCGGGGACTGGACGTACCTGAATGGCGGCGCCAAGCATGTTGTGCAGTTCTCTAGCATCCGTCAAAGGGACCACGAAGGAGGTAAACCCGTGACGAGACCCAACGTCCTCGTCAACAATCTCTGGGCTCTGCGGAGACTGGTTTTCCGCCACGCCCGGAAATCCCGTCGCCATGAAGCGCGGAAATATCACTGAGGCTCTAGCCAGGTCACTAGTCGTCGGGGCCGATGTTCCGTCATCGGAGCCCTCGTGGCTGGCTCTGATTGAGTAACCGCCACCTCCTCGGCGCCTGCAGCAGGATCACTCCCCTTGGCACTATCTCCTACCATAGCATCGTCGGCACCTTCCTTATGCTTCTTTGCACCATCCACAGGCGCGACGTTTGTAGGAGGCTTCCTCTTCTTGGGAAGATCGCCTTCCCCTGTGGTGGTGACTGGTGGAATCTTCGCCACTGAAGGGCGACCAATCTTCTAGGCGCCGAACCTACCAAATCTCCAAAGTCAGCTTACAAGTCATAGAAAAAGAGGATCAAGAATTGGAAGGGAGAACCCGAGGCTTACTTGGCGACCGGAAGAAAACGCAACCCCGTGCTGATGTGGGCAGGCTTATCCAACTCTGGGCCTAGCTTGCGCGTTAGACCTCTCTCGAAGACATCCGAAGCCCACGACACCGCGGGCCTCTTCGACGATGAGGCCGCAGTCGCGGGAACCTCTGGTTTAGAAGATGCCGCCATTCCCGAAGGTCGCGGTGACTTTGACGCAGCAGCCTCAGCTACCTCCTGCTCCGGCACCGTCGAAGCAGGTGGCACGATCACTGCAAGGGGAACCTCCACCATCACTTCCACGCCTTCAGCCTCGGATCCTGTCATTGGAACCGTGCCCTCTGGGATCTTGCGCGAGGTCTCAGCCGCATCATCATCGGACTCGTCATCCGACTCGAACACCACCACCGACCTAGATGGTGACACCGCCTTCTTTGCTGGTGACTTTGGCTTGCGCGAGGGTTTCGTCGGCGTGGCTGTCCGCCGAGAAGTATGCTCGTGCAAGATCTCATCGCCTTCTTCGCGTTCTTCGAGACTATGGCTCGCCTCGAGCTCGCGTTGCTTCTGCATGCGAGTCTTGCGGGCCGCAGGCGATGGGGGGTGCCTCTACCTCCTCCTCTTCGTCTTTAGAAGATTCTCCTGAGGCTCCCTCCTCGAACTCGTGGGGAACTGATGTCTACGTACTTCTATTCTTGTAGACAGTTGTTGGGCCTCCAAGTGTAGAGGTTTGTAGAACAGCAGTAAGTTTTCCCTTAAGTGGATCACCCAAGGTTTATCGAACTCAGGGAGGAAGTGGTCAAAGGTATCCCCTCTCAAGCAACCCTACAATCAAGATACAAGAAGTCTCTTGTGTCCCCAACACACCCAAAACACTTGTCAGGTGTATAGGTGCACTAGTTCGGCAAAGAGATAGTAAAATACAAGTGGTATGGATATAAGACAACGGTGCCAGAAAATATTTTGATGGCGTGGAAGAGACGAAAGGCAAACTGAAATAAAGATGGCAGCAAGCAAACATGTAACAGATCTAGTTGCAAATGAAGTTTCGATGCTTAGAAACAAGGCCTAGGGATCATACTTTCACTAGTGAACACTCTCATATAAATATCTTCTCTTTATGATACTACACTGAACTACTCTCTGGTTGGACACTCTAATCCATGGTAGGGCTATAACAGCACTCCTCAAAGTTCCCTTTCCCCATCTAGATAACCCCACACTGTCACCTTGAGCTCTAGATGGTTCCAACAAACACCACAATTTCATAGAAACATCCAACTCCAAATATAACTCATAACAAGTATTTGTAATATCTAGCCTAAGTGCCACCATAGTGTGCATGCTGTCACTTTCACACACATGGGGAGAGCAGAGATCTATTAAATCACTTGAGTATCAAGGTAGATCTACTTGATTACAAAGATCATGATCACAATATGATCATGCATAGAGAGAGAGATGAACACATAGCTACCGGTAGAGCCCTTAGCCTCGAGGAAGACTACTCCCTCATCATCATGGGAATCAACAATGGAGATGGAGATGGCGGTAGAGTCGATGGAGATGGCGGTGAAGATGGTGAAGAGGCGGCGGCGGCGGTGGCGCGGAGGACTCCTTCCCTGCTGCCGGTATCACAGGGGAGCACCGTCCCTTAGCACCCTTCCTTCATGGCTTCTTGGGAGCCCTTCCCCATGGAGATGGGATCCATGGGGGAGGCAAAAACGTGGCTTTGGTGGCTGCAAATTCGTGGGTGGAGGTGTCTCCCACAAATTAGATTTCCTCCCTTTATATAGTTTCTCGGATTCCTGTCACCCCATCTTGGGCTGCAGTAAATTGGGCCTATCGGGCCCATCTGGACTCGGAATCAGCTAAATGTTATGTCCAGAACGTTTGTCGTGAAATTTCTAACAACTTTGTAGTAGAAGAGTTTTCCGTTTGACGCCTTCTTAGACCCGAAACGTGACCATCTTCAAAAAGAGTTCTGAGAGAGATTTCTGGAAATCCCAATTTGACTCCAACAAGGTTTCCACATGTATTCTTGGTAATTCCTACACATCAAAGTGTAAAACAAGAACATTGTGCACTTTTGCAACTATTAGTAGGTTAGTCCAAATAAATCATAAACTTTATATAAAAAGGAGTATCAAAAGCATATTATTAGCATAAAACCATCAAAAATTATAGATACGTTATGGACGTATCAACATCCCCAAGCTTAGTTCCTGCTCGTCCTCGAGTAGGTAAACGATAAAAACAATATAATTTTTGAGGTGACATGCAGTAAACAATCTTGATCATCATTATTGTAAAAGCATTGATAGCTGGGATCAAGGTACTCTAATAATGAACATGAAAAATAGAGTTCTAACAATAAGACATAGCAACTATGTTGTAGCATGAAAAGGTACAAACAAAAGATTAATGAATAACAATGCTTTGAAAGACGTTTGTTTGTTTCACATAAATAAAACACAATGAGAATGGTATTCAGCTTGTCCCTCATAGTGTAGCAAAACATAAATGCATAGGACACCTTTAAAGTTCATAAGGGTGACTAGATACAAATAGTTCAAGAACAAGCAATATCTAAGAAATGAATCAATCAACAAGTCTTGGGACAATGCACATTAAACTAAGAATGGCCACTATGCTCTCTCCATAGGTGCATAAAGATAGAAGATGGAGACTCAACATAAAAGTAAAAGAAAGGCCTTCATAGAAGGAAGAAGGGATTCAAGTCTCATAAAGAGTTTCCAAAAATTATGGTACTTATTAGCTTTCAGCTCGCATTGCCCCTATCATAAGCATCTTGAAGTGATTAAGGTTAAAGTGAACAAACTATGGAATATATGCTTGACAAAGTATAAGTTGGAAATCTCATGTCCCTTGAATACGAGCCGCTCCTCATGCTACTCAAGTTTAGTTACCGGTAAGTTCTTGTCATAGTAAGTAAATGTGTATCATAGAGAACCGCCAACGGGGTACCCCTTGCCCGATGATACAGAAGAATCCCCATATCAAAATGACAAGGCAAGCAGACAACGAGCATCTCAGCAATCTTCTTATTTACCATGGGAAAATGGTGCTTTTTCTCTCTTTCCTCTTTTCTCATCTTTTTTTCTTTTTCTCAATCTCTATCTCTTTTTATTATAATAAGAATGCTTCATAGATTGCTCATCATGGTTACGATGCAGGTTTCCACCATGATTAGGCATGGATTAGACCGGCAGCCTAGGCGTTTCTCTAACACACATACATAACTCCATGGAATTACAAGCTCCCTGATGACCCACAAGTATAGGGGGTGTATCGTAGTATTTTTGATAAGTAAGAGTGTCAAACCCAACGAGGAGCAGAAGGTGCTGGCTAGTGGTATGGATATGGAATTCTCTGCAAATACTTAGCAAACGGATTTTTAGGGGTTTTCGATAAAGCAAGTAAACAAAGTACGAGTAAATGAAAGACAGTAGGAATAAATGCAGCAAGTGGCCCAATCCTTTATGCGGCAAAGGACAAGCCGGTTGTATTACTTAAGATGACCAAACATTCTTGAGGACACATGGGAAGACTGTCAAGTGATTTCGCTTCATATAGTCGATCAATCTTCTTTAGCTTGCTAAGTGTTGTGTGGGTGAACCTGTGCCAATGTACCGCCCCATCCAAGACTAATACATACTTGTGATTATACCCCTTGCAAACATTCGTAAGTACAAGAATGTAATTAAGGTAGAAACCTAACCACAGCTTTAAACTCTAAGACCCTTACGTCCCTTGTGCAATGGTTTCCTAACGAGGGTTCAGGTTTCTGTCACTCCAGCAACCCCTACGATTAGTATTCAAATACACAATGCATTACCCTAGGCCCATATAGGTGAAGTGTCATGTAGTTGACGTTCACATGACACCACTAGAAGAAGTACACCACAACTTAAATAACAATCTATTGAATCTCTCTCAACACAACTCCACTACTAACAATAAGACTTCTCCCATGTCCTCAAGAACAAAATGAACTACTCACAAGACATCATATGGATCATGATCAAAGATGGATTAATGATGTATAACAATCTGAACATAAACAATAATTCAATGGTTCACTCAATGGCATCACCTACAAAGAGTAATCAACACCGGGAAAGTTTCCCTTATGAACTAATGCAAGATTCAACCAATTGTTACAGCAATATGGAGATGGTGATGAGGGTTCTGATGGTGATAATGATGGTGGTGATGATGATGACCCCGATGAAGTCCAGCCTGATGGTGGTGTTGATGGCGACGATCTTCCCTCTTCGGGAAGGAATTCCCCTGGCAGAAATCTGTCTGCCGGAGAGATCTTTCTCTCTCGGTGTTTTCCGCCCCGCAGAGGCGGCGGAATCTTTTTGTGGTCGCTCCCCGAGTCTTAGGGTTTCGGGAGGATGATATACGCTAGAGGATAGAGGCTGGAGTGGGCCAGGGCGGCCACACCACCTCCTGGCGTGGCCTAGGCCTGCCGGCGCCATGGGGTGGTGTGGGCCCCCTGTGGCCCATCTCCACTCCATCTTCTGGCATCCTTAGTCTTCTCGAAAAATAGGATTTTCCGTATATTTTCCCGGATTTTCTGATCTTCGCGAATTTTGCCTCCAAACAGCACATTTTCCATCAGAATCCTGACTGCAGCGGTCCATGCTCCAAAAGTCATCAACCATGCAAAAATAGATGAAATAACATAAGTATCACCTCTTAATACGAAATATATCAATGAATAATAGTGAATTAATACATAGAATAGTGATGCAAAATGGACGTATCAACTCCCCCCAAGCTTAGACTTCGCTTGTCCCCAAGCGAAACTGAGCTCAATAAACATGGCCTCAGGTTTATGGAGTGAAGAGTCGATAAAAGAATACTGACAAGAAGCATCACATTCATCAAATACACAGATCATAATAGAAGACAACTCACTATTATATAACTCAACTTGTAATGAGTAAAGGAAACACAATAAAGATACATAAAGTGAATCATAATTGGTAATGGCAAACTTAGCTCTTGGTCGAAGAATAGTTGATAATTTGCTGGAGTTCACAAATAGCTGGCTTTTCAATGATAGCTTTCAAAGTAGTAAACATCAAGATAAGAGCAATGTGCAAAACAAGGAACATAAGAAACATGATTGAATAAATCATCATATGAATGAATGAAACACAACAACTCAAAATACTTGCTGCGATAGAAGGGAATAGGTTTTACTGACTCAACTACAAAGTAAAAGAAAGGCCCTTCAAAGAGGGAAGCAAGGATTGCAAGTCTCATAAAGAGCTCCCAAAAATTATGATACTTACTAGCTTTCAGCTCTCATTGCCCCTATCATAGGCATCTTTAGGTGATTAAGGTTAAAGTGATCAAATATGAGGATATGCATTGACAAGTTGTAAGTTGAGAATCTCATGTCCCTTGAATACGAGGGTCGCTCCTCATGCTACTCAAGTTTAGTCATCGGTAAGTTCTTGTCATCGTAAGCATATGTGTATCATAGAGAACCGCCAACGGGGTACCCCTTGCCCGATGATACGGAAGAATCCCCATATCAAAATGACAAGGCAAGCAGACAACAAGTATCTCAGCAATCTTCTTATTTACCATGGGAATATGGTGCTTTTTTCTCTCTTTCCTCTTTTCGTAATATCTCTTTTTTCTTTTTATCTTTTTTCTCAATATCGGACTCTTTTTTATAAGAAGAATGCCTCATAGATACTCATTATGGTTACGCTGCAGGTTTCCACCATGTCAGTATGGATTAGCCCAGCGGCCCAGTCATTTCTCTGACACACATGCATAACTCCATGGACTTACAGGCTCCCCTTTCATTTCACACCGACGCCATCCATAGACAAAAGAACATGATATCAACTTGGTACAAAGTACCAGTGCAATGTTGAAAGCGTTCCCCATGATAGCATGGTTCTGCTAATTCACAACTTACAAAGCGCAAGCATATACGCAACATAGGTGAGCACAATGGTTCAAGTTTATTAAATGCAAGAAAGTAAAGTGTGCCATCAAGTTCATGAGAGCTTTAATCACTAATTTTCACATAACAAGTTTAATTTGGGAGGTAGATAAAACAAGATTTACTTGGAATAGCAATAATGCTACTAGGTAGGTATGGTGGACACAAATGGCAAAGGTTTTGGTTTAAAGGAGGTGGATGCACGAGAAGAATACCCTCTCAGTACAGGTTTTTGGCTAGCAAGGCTGGGTAGCAAGTATAAGAGTTGAAGGAAACAAACAAACATACAAGTGATAAAGACAAACATGCAATCTTCCTTGGAAGCACAAAAGATCTTAACTAGAGAATACTAGACTTATGAGCAAATCAAGAAAGAAAGATGATGAAATAATTTTTCTTTAGAGTACCTTTATCTTTTTCATTCAACTCTCAAAAATAGTGTTGCTACTGACCGAGCCCGGTTTGCCAAAACCAACTAAATTAACTCAATGATCCCAAAGTGATACCAATACTAACAACAAGATCAATCATATAACCACGAATTGAAAACTAATATAAGCTATGCAAAAGAGTGAATGATAGAACTTCTCATTAATATTCCATAACAGAAACTCACACCAAGGGATACATATCTAACAAGAGAGGGTACACTTCCATAATGCAAACCATACTACATAATAACTCCTCTATTTATGATATGACTCTACTAAAAAGGTAAAAAGATAGAAGATAGTGATGTGATACCGCGGCACTCCCCTAAGCTTGGAACAAACCAAGGGGATGCCAAACCTGATGAGGAATCACTCCTTTGGTGGTGGTGGTATCTTCTCATCTTCGTCCGTCTTCCAGGGTAAAGGCTTCCCATCAACAAAGGACATCGTGGTTTCCAACATCCTGAAACTTGCAGCAACACTTATGCGCTTAAATCTAGCCTCATACTCACAGTTTTGATTTTGAACGTCATAGAACTGTGCTTGCAGTTCGTTCGTTGTTTGGCAGAGTGAGAGGACTTCGTCTTTGAGTTCAGCAGTCTCCTTTTGGTGCTCGGTGATGAGTTCAGAACAAATTTTATGGATGATATCCACTTCGTGCTCCGCCATCTTCTTGTACCTAAAGACTTCTTGTTCCAATGCTTCCATCCTATCCTCCAGACTTCCTTCACCTTTAGGTCCTTGAATCTCTTTAATCCAAACCTCCCCACCTTCGAGCAATAACTCCTTGGGATGAATCTTCTATTCTCTCATGTATGGGTTGATGATATCTTCCAAGGAATCTCCCTTAACTGATCCAGTGGAAGCCATTGCGGCTACAAATCTGAGATTTTACCTGGCAGAAACAGATCGAAACAAAAATACGACGAAAACACGATATCTGGACCTCGGGGGATTGGGGGTTATATATTACGAAGTTTCGTATCAAAAGGAAGGTACTAGGAGAAAACGAGTCAGAGGCGGAGTCCTAGGTGGCCTCACCACCTGGTGGCGCGGCCAGGGGTGGGCCTGTGCCATGGGGTGGTGTGGGTCACCCCGGCTCCGGTTCCGTCCCTTTTTCGCTTCGAAACTTTCCATATCGACTGAAAACTGCAAAAATATAATTGTATTGTATTTTCGTGGAACTTTTCTTACTAGAACTGTTACCTAGTTGGAAACAGACTCTACAGGTCTCTGAATTTGGTATTTAGTGGATCCTTCCGGAGTCACCACTTGAATCATCAATATCTTCATCTTCATACACTTATTACTTGAGTCATAGAACCTTTCTCTTCCTTATTACGCCATTATCTCCACTAACCTGGAAATTTCTTTCACACAAAACTTCACACAGTTGTCATTAGCAACATTAGTATAAGTGAAGTGATAAAACCTTTTGAGTCCAACTTCAACTGAAAACCATCAAAACATAGGCTACTGTAGCAACTCCTTCTGAAAACCCAAAAAGAATTCAAGAAGGAAATCGAATAAAGAAGCAAATGCAAGATTGGCAAAATCTGTCAAAACAGACCAGCAGGTAAAGATCAATTCTTTTGAAAATCTTCTGTTGCTCAAATCAAAAAGTGCAAAACTAACGAAAGTTAAATAACAACCTGGGGCAGAAGCACAAAACATTACAGCTCAATCCGACATACAGAGATCTCTCACGAATTTTTACGGTGAAGCACAAAAATCTGTTTCGGGACAGCAACTTCCCCAAATATTACTTCTCTCTCATTAGAGGTCAATCTTGACACAAAAACCAAACAAAACGGATAAGGAGCGGTTATTACCGAAGTAATAACTTCCAAGACTAAAAGAAACAATAAACAAACTGAAAGCAAAAACAAATTGGGTTGTCTCCCATAAAGCTCTTTCTTTATAGCCATTAAGATGGGCGTGATAATTTTGAAAAAGCTCTCATAGGGATATGAATTGAAGTGAAAGAGAGCATTAAGAAGCAAAAACACACACACATTTAAGTCTAACCCACTTCCTATGCAAGGGAATTTTGTAAACAAACAAGTTATTGAAACCAGAGGCAACTTGCATAAGAAGGCAAAAGAAGCGCAATATAAAAACTTTCAGCATAAAACAAGGAAACTTGATATTATTGAGATGTATAAGAACACTTTTCCCTCTCTCATAATAACTTTCAGTATCATGCATAAACTTAAAAATATAGCTATCACAAGGACCATCATAGCAATGATCACTTATTCTAACAGAAAACACAGGAATACTAGCTCTCATAACACTACTTTGTGAAACAATATTAGAGGTATCCTTACAAAGGATAGGGTGTCCCTCTTTTTCATACTTGGTGACAAAGTCTTTCACATTTGCTATTATAGGTTCATCAACTATTTGTTTATCAGGTTCAACAGCTTTATTCATACTTTCATCTACCATACTAGCCATCATAGAATGTTCCTTTACCTTAACTGGAAAAGGAATTTTCTCAATATAAGGTTTAGGTAAAACATGATTAGCAGTATAAACTTCAGTATTTCTTGTAGGAACACTCTTAGCAATATCTTTATAATGTTCATGATACTTATTCCACTTCTTTTTAGGCACTTCAATGTAGGAAGCAAAAGCCTTAAAATAAGAAGCAATAGCTTGAGAATCTAGACCATAAACATTTTTTATATTTTGAAAGTCATCAATTCCCATAAAAGATTCAATGCATTCATAATCATAATTTATACCTGACTTTCTACCTTTGTCATTCTCCCAAGCTTCAGCATTGTCTTGAATACGGTCCAGAAGATCCCATTTAGCTTCTTCTTCCATATGAGTGAATGATCCATCACAAGAAGCGTCCAATAAATCTTTGTCATGTAGAGGGAGCTTTGCATAAAAGTTGTTGATAATAATATTGTTGGGGAGCTCATGAATGGGACATTTGAGCATTAGTAACTTCAATCTCCCCCAAGCTTGAGCTGTACTCTCTCCATCAAGAGGCCAAAAGTTGTATATTTGATTCCGATCTTTATGAATCTCACTAGGAGGATAAAACTTTGACTAAAAGAGAGGTACTATTTCCTCCCATTCCAGAGCTTGACCATTCTTCAGCAGCTTATACCATTCCTCAGCTCTTCCTTTCAGTGATAATGAGAATAACTTTTTCTTAACTTGATCTGTAGTAATACCTGCACACTTGAACAACCCGCATAATTCGTGTATAATCCATAACACGATCAATAATTCTTGTAGGTATTTTGAAAACATCATTCTCAGCAGGTGGTGGCTTATCTACTACCTTAGCAGTGGTAGTAGCATTACCAAATAAGAAACTCAACGAATTATCCATAAAGAAAATAAAGCAACTAGCAGAAGTAAACAATACTCGCAGTAGAAGTTTCCTTTACCAGTTCCACTCTCCAATAGCGCTTCACTCCCCGACAACGGCGCCAGAAAATAGTCTTGATGACCCACAAGTATAGGGGGTGTATCGCAGTATTTTCGATAAGTAAGAGTGTCGAACCCAACGAGGAGCAGAAGGTGTTGGCTAGTGGTATGGATCAGGAATTCTCTGCAAATACTTAGCAAACGGATTTTTAGGGGTTTTCGATAAAGCAAGTAAACAAAGTACGAGTAAATGAAAGACAGTAGGAATAAATGCAGCAAGTGGCCCAATCCTTTATGCAGCAAAGGACAAGCCAGTTGTATTACTTAAGATGACCAAACGTTCTCGAGGACACATGGGAAGACTGTCAAGTGCTTTCGCTTCATATAGTCGATCAATATTCTTTAGCTTGCTAAGTGTTGTGTGGGTGAACATGTGCTAATGTACTGTCCCATCCAAGACTAATACATACTTGTGATTATACCCCTTGCAAACATCCGTAAGTACAAGAAAGTAATTAAGGTAGAAACCTAACCACAGCTTTAAACTCTAAGACCCTTACGTCCCTTGTGCAATGGTTTCCTAACGGGGGTTCAGGTTTCTGTCACTCCGGAAACCCCTACGATTAGTAGCCAAATACACAATGCATTCCCCTAGGCCCATATAGGTGAAGTTTCATGTAGTCGACGTTCACATGACACCACTAGAAGAAGTACACCACAACTTAAATAACAATCTATTGAATCTCTCTCAACACAACTCCACTACTAACAACAAGATTCTCCCATGTCCTCAAGAACAAAACAAACTACTCACAAGACATCATATGGATCATGATCAGAGATGGAATAATGATGTATAACAATCTGAACATAAACAATAATTCAATGGTTCACTCAATAGCATCAACTACAAAGAGTAATCAACACCGGGAAAGTTTCCCTTATGAACTAATGCAAGATTCAACCAATTGTTACAGCAATATGGAGATGGTGATGAGGGTGCTGATGGTGATGATGGTGGTGGTGATGATGATGATCCTGATGAAGTCTAGCTTGATGGTGGTGTTGATGGCGACGATCTTCCCTCTCCGGGAAGGAATTCCCCTGAAAGAAATCTGTCTATCGGAGAGATCTTTCTCTCTCGGTGTTTTCCGCCCCGCAGAGGCGGCGGAATCTTTCTATGGTCGCTTCCCGAGTCTTAGGGTTTCGGGAGGATGATATACGCCAGAGGAGAAAGGCTGGAGTGGGCCAGGGCGGCCACACCACCTCCTGGCGTGGCCTAGGCCTGCCCGCGCCATAGGGTGGTGTGGGCCCCCTATGGCCCATCTCCACTCCATCTTCTGGCATCCTTAGTCTTCTGGAAAAATAGGATTTTCTGTATATTTTCCAGGATTTTCTGATCTTTGCGAATTTTGCCTCCAGACAGCACATTTTCCATCAGAATCCTGACTGCAACGGTCCATGCTCCAAAAGTCATCAACCATGCAAAAATAGATGAAATAACATAAGTATCACCTCTTAATACGAAATATATCAATGAATAATAGTGAATTAAGACATAGAATAGTGATACGAATTGGACGTATCACTCCCCTTTCATTTCACACCGACGACATCCATAGACAAAAAAGCATGATATCAACTAGGTACAAAGTACAAGTGCAATGTTGAAAGCGTTCCCCATGACAGCATGGTTCTGCTAATCCCCAACTTATAACTGCAAGCATATACAACATAGACGACACAATGGTTCAAGTTTATTAGGTGCAAGAAAAGTTAAGTGTGCCATCAAGTTCGTGAGAGCTTTAATCACTAGTTTTCTCATAACAAGTTTAATTCGGAAGGTAGATAAAAACATGAATATACTTGGAATAGCAAATTCTAATAGGTAGGTATGGTGGACTCTTTGGAATAACTTGGTTTTATTTGGAGTTGGATGCATGAGTGGAACTCATACTTGGTTATGTAGGCTAGCAAAAGACTGGGAGCGACCAACTAAGAGAGCAATAATGGCCATAATCATGCAAAGCGACAAAACATCATTAATTAAAGCATAAAGTGATATTACAAGTCGAAAACTAAAGGATCACAGAGGCTATGGTGACTTGGTATAGTCTTAACATGGTGTGAGCATGCGCCAAGTCAACCCAAATAAACATCAAAGGATAATACCACAATACTATGCTTTAATATGCTAAAACAATGCATGATTCTTCCAAGGCACATTAAGCAATCTCAATTGTTTATAACATGCCATGCTACAGCAAAAATCACTAAGCATATAGCCAAAACAATATCAAGCATGGCATGATAAAGTCTAAGTCACAGTCAAAAACAAGCTCCTTTTTACCACTTAAGCATGAACTTTCCTACTCTTTTCCAATCCAAATCAACCTTTTTTAAACAACTCACCAAGATAATAATAATAAATAAAGATCAGTGAGCTTGTATCACAATTCCACAAAGAAGAACTAAAAAGTTCTAAGCTGAAAGCACAAGAAAACTAAGGCTAAACGTAGTGCGAGCAAAAGAGAACACTCACAAAACAATAAGAATAAAAACTAGAGTGTTCTAGGCAATGAAAATGGAGTGTGTCTCTCTCCAAACGAAGTGTGCTGGGATCCAACCAACTTATTGCTGCAAACTAAGCAAAAGAAAACTAAAAACAAAAACGAAGACACTCTAAGAACAACACAACTTGTGTATGAAACAATAAAAATGAAGTGTTTGGAAGAAACCTGAGATCTTTATTGATGAAGAAGGGGATGCCCAAGGCATCCCCAAGCTTTGACGCTTGTACCTCTTGAATATTTCTTGGGGTGACACGGGGTGGCATCTCCAAGCTTGAGATTTTGTGCATTCTTCATCTCATTACATCATTCTTTCCCTACACCTGAAAATTTCCTTCATACAAAACTTCACACAATCTTCATTAGCAACATTAGTGCATTCAAAAGAATAAGTATTTTGGTTCAGTTTCAACACCAAAAAACTTCCATTAAAACACAAGCTATTGTAGCACTTCCTTTAAAAAGTTCAAATGATCAAAGAGAACTCAAAGAGAAAGAGATTAAGAGGCAAATGCAAATAATGGCAGAAATCTATCAAAATAGACCAACAGGTAAAAACCAATTTTTTCGAAAACCTTCTGTTGCTCAAATCGAAAAGTGTTGAACTAACGAAAGTTATATAACAACCTGGGGCAGATGCACAAAAATTCACGCCTCAAAACGACGTACAGAGATTTTACACGAATTTTTACAGAGAAGGAACAAAAATCTGTTTCAGGACAGCAACTTTCCCAAGCATTACTTCTCTCTCATTAGAGGTTACTCTTGGCACCAAAAAGCAAATAAAAAGGATAAGGAGTGGTTATTACAGAGGTAATAACTTCCAAGGCTCATCTAAAACTTTTGGGTTATCTCCCAATAAGTACTTTCTTTAACGCCTTTAAGTTAGGCATGATAGTTTGAGAAGATGCTCACATAATAAATATGAATTGAAGTAAAAGAGAGCATCAAGAAGCAAATTCAAAACACATTTAAGTCTAACTCACTTCCTATGTATAGGAATCTTGTAAATAAACAAGTCATGAAAGCACAAAGCAACAAGCATAGTAAAGCAAAACAAGTGCAACTTCAAGACTTTCAACATAAAGAGGGGAAACTTAATATTATTGAGATGCATAAAACCATGTTTCCCTCTCTCATAATAACTTTCAGTAGCATCATGAATAAAATTAACAATATAATTATCACATAAAATATTCTTATCATGAACCACATGCATAAATGAATTAATACTCTCCACATAAACATAGTCATTCTTATTAATTATAGTGGGAGCAAATTCAACAAAATAGCTATCATTATTATTCTCATCACCATAATCATCAAATATAGGAGGCATATTGTAATCATTAATTTTCTCCTCAATAGTAGGTGGAATGAAAATATCATATTGATCATTATCATCATATATTGGAGGTTTGGTATCATCATAAGCAATAGAATAGCTATCTTCCAAAGCTGGGGAACTAAAAAGATTATTTTCATAAAAACTAGCTTCCCAAGCTTAGACTTTTCCATAGCATTAGCAATAATGGTGTCCAAAGAAGGAAAGGGAGGAGAATAGAAGATGGTGCGCGCATGCTGGCCCATGATGTTGTCCTAGGCCCAACACACTGTTTCTCATTAATAAAGATGGTGCGCACAAACTTAACACGAAGTAGTGTCCGGCCTACTGGTTCCCTTCTTCACCTAGGGAAGGTACCCGCGTGGTCCTGTGTTCGATCCCCAAGGCTGTATTTTTTGCCATTTATACATTTATAAGGATATGTGGTCGGGTTATGCATAAGAAATGTTGACAACGACATACTAACACGAAGGACTTAATGTCCTGGTGGCTCACGGATGCGCTTCGGCGAAGAATCTATTGGATCGTGGGTTCGATCCCCCTTGGTAGGATTTTTTTTGCCATTTATCCTTTATAAGGAGATGCAGCTTCGGCGAAGCCATGTATAAAAGAAATGACACATAGATATGACCCGTAGGCAAGAATGTCACATAGGTCTCACACGTAGGCGCAACCGCTGATGTGATTGACCAATCATACCACTATGACGATTTGGATTGGTCATAGTAGGCTAAAAATAGGATCTGAAGCTATACTGTGTAGATTATGACGATTTGAAAACAAAACGTCATAATTTTAGAGGGTTTTTACCTCTCCAAACCGTCTACGACCATTTTGTGCAAATTCGTCATAGATCTATGACGATTTCATTCCTCGTCACTATGAGAAGGTCACAAGTAAACACATTTCTTGTAGTGTTCCCCAAGCTTAGACTTTTCCACAGCATTAACAATAATGGTGTCCAAAGAATTCATACTAACAACATTGCTATTAGCATGCAAATAAAGTTCCATAGGTTTTTTAATTTTCTCTTCAAACACTTTATGTCCTAACTCAAGATAAATATTATAAAGCTCTCTATTTTTTTTGTTATTTTTCATTAAGCCTAACTAGTGAAAATAAAAACAAGAAACAAAAAGATATAATTGCAGAATCTAAAGGAAATAACTTCGAGCACTCACACCGGAGGATGTGAGTACCTTTTACCTTACCTCCCCGGCAACGACGCCAGAAAATAGCTTCATGTCTACGCACTTCTATTCTTGTAGACAGTTGTTGGGCCTCCAAGTGTAGAGGTTTGTAGAACAGCAGTAAGTTTTCCCTTAAGTGGATCACCCAAGGTTTATCGAACTCAGGGAGGAAGTGGTCAAAGGTATCCCCTCTCAAGCAACCCTACAATCAAGATACAAGAAGTCTCTTGTGTCCCCAACACACCCAATACACTTGGCAGGTGTATAGGTGCACTAGTTCGGCGAAGAGATAGTAAAATACAAGTGGTATGGATATAAGACAACGGTGCCAGAAAATACTTTGATGGCGCGGAAGAGACTAAAGGAAAACTGAAATAAAGATGGCAGCAAGCAAACATGTAACAGATCTAGTTGCAAACGAAGTTTCAATGCTTAGAAACAAGGCCTAGGGATCATACTTTCACTAGTGAACTCTCTCATATAAATATCTTCTCTTTATGATACTACTCTGAACTACTCTCTGGTTGGACACTCTAATCCATGGTAGGGCTATAACAGCACTCCTCAAAGTTTGCTTTCCCCATCTAGATAACCCCACACTGTCACCTTGAGCTCTAGATGGTTCCAACAAACACCACAATTTCATAGAAACATCCAACTCCAAATATAACTCATAACAAGTATTTGTAATCTCTAGCCTAAGTGCCACCATGGTGTGCACGCTGTCACTTTCACACACATGGGGAGAGTAGAGATCTATTAAAGCACTTGAGTATCAATGTAGATCTACTTCATTACAAAGCTCATGATCACAATATGATTATGTATAGAGAGAGATGAACACATAGCTACCGATAGAGCCCTTAGCCTCGAGGAAGAACTACTCCCTCATCATCATGGGAATCAGCAACGGCGATGGAGATGGCGGTGAAGATGGTGAAGAGGCGGCGGCGCGGAGGTCTCCTTCCCTACTGCGGGTATCACAGGGGAGCACCGCGCCTTAGCACCCTTCCTTCATGGCTTCTTGGGAGCCCTTCCCCATGGAGATGAGATCCATGGGGGAGGCAAAAACGTGGCTTTGGTGGCTGCAAATTCGTGGGTGGAGGTGTCTCCCATGAATTAGATTTCCTCCCTTTATATAGTTTTTCGGATTCCTATCACCCCATCTTGGGCTGCGGTAAATTGGGCCTATAGGGCCCATATGGACTCGGAATCAGCTAAATGTTATGTCCAGAACGTTTATCGCAAAATTTCTAACAACTTTTTAGTTGAAGAGTTTTCCGTTTGACGCCTTCTTCGACCTGAAACGTGACCATCCTCAAAAAGAGTTCTGAGACAGATTTCTGGAAAATCTCAATTTGACTCCATAAGGTTTCCACATGTATTCTTGGTAATCCTACACATCAAAGTGTAAAACAAGAACATTGTGCACTTTTGCAACTATTAGTAGGTTAGTCCAAATAAATCATAAACTTTATATAAAAAGGAGTATCAAAAGCATATTATTAGCATAAAACTATCAAAAATTATAGATACATTATGGACGTATCAGGAACCTCTTCGTTGAGTGGGGGGAGCCAGCCTTCCAAAAGCTGAAACAACTGAGAGTGGACACGAATAAATTTCAGACGATGCGGCTGCAAATCGCACCACAAGAATTGCGACTGAAGTTAAATTCGAAGAGAAGAACTTACTGTGGGGGCTTCATTCTTCACAGGCACGTATGGAGCAAGCCCGGCTGGTGTGGTTGTAAATTCTGCGTCGGTGATCTTCTTCAGGGAGGCCTTGTAATCTTCGGTGTCCCATGATTCCTTGTTGGTCCGGGAAGGATCACTTCCCGCTGTACTCGTGCATCCAGTGCAGTCGGGCCGCCAATGGGACCAGTCACCACCCAAGCCAGCAGTTATACAGGTTGATCGAGGACAAACCTTGGTCCTTCAGCTTCTGGATTTGGTCCATCATCTCCGCGATAGCCATCCTTTGGTCATCGGGGAGCCTGTCCATCGCCACCCGGCGGGGTTTGCTTCTTTCTGCGACAAATTTCGGCAACGCTACTTCACCGGAGGGAGTGGACTCCTTCACGTAGAACCAGCTCCTCTTCCACTCGCTCGCGGCCTTCTTTGGCAGCATAAGCTTGACGAAGTTGGCCTTCGGCTTCAGCTGAAAGGTGACACCTCCGGCCGCCAGGATCAGGCCGCCGGACCCTTCACGTCCGATGCAGCCGTGGAAAAGCTCCAGCCACAATAGGAAGTATGGCATGCAGCCAAGGTAGCACTCGTAGAAGGCAACAAAGATCGCCAGCTGCTCGATGTTGTGCGGGCCGAGATCTGACGGCTTGACCGCATAATATGCGCAAAATCGCCGGAGGAATGGCGAGGTGGGGAATCCCAAGCCCCTCTCCAAATGGCTTGGGAAGTAGATGAACTCGCTGGCATGCGGCTTCGGCTCGATCTCGGAAGATGCGTGGATCCGCCAATTCCCCTTGCGGAGGACCCCGGCGTCCTCGAAAGACCTGAGTTGCACCGTGGTACACTTTGATTTCCCCCACGAGCCTTTCGGAGGCGCCATCGAGAAGGAAGACAGAGTCGCTTGGTCTGGAGAGTGTGGATCGAGGGAAGACAGAAGAAATGGATGCGCGAGAATGAAGAATATGGGGAACGATCTGCAGGACTGATCTGTCGCTCCCCTTATAAGGGGGTGCTACCCGCCAATTTCAGGGTAGCCGTTGCCCACGGTAATTGTGCCGAAGTTACCGTTGGACCATCCAATGGATAGTTTGACCAAGATGACGGTCCAACTCCTTCACTCGACTTGCTTGCAATTGGGCCGTGTCCACTCGCCGAAGCAGTGACTTGACAGCGGTTTTCATTCGCCGAAACGGTGACTAGAAACCTGGGGAAAATTTCCTTGATTTCGGTGGAGTCCATCACCGATTTGACTGGGCGTCCAAATTGGACTCGCCTACTCCGACAGCCAAATGAACACCTGCGTCTGAATCAACGATGGCCTCGGGGACTACTGACGGGGATATGCCGAATGGGGTATGCCCAACAAGATGTTCCGATTGGGCCAAAGGCCTCGTGAGTGGGCCTGCAGGACGGTGACTGGAATGCGACTAAGGACGGTGACTGGAGGCCCAGGAGCATACTTGAAGCCCAATCGGATTAGGTCAGAGCCTCCGAATCCATATCTTGTTCGGTTGTAAACTGTAAACCCTAGCGAGGTGCCTCCTATATAAACCTCCCTAGGGTACTCTGAGGATTTACGTTCCATCATACACCCCTTCGAGCGACTCACTACTCAGACGCCGAGCTCGCCACCATTGTAACTCGCTCTCGATCAATCCAATCTAGTAGGAGTAGGTCTTTACCCTCCGGGGGGCGAACCTGGATAAATCCATGTGCATCCGCCCCCATCTCGCACCATAGATGGCCGCCAGCTCTCACCCCCGATTCTATCAATCGCCGCCTACTACAGCGACTGCCATGGCCATTTCCACGACACCATCCCGAAGGGATAAAGAAGGGATCCGAAGAAGAAGGATAAGACGTTCTTCATCTCGCTCCATGATCTTCGACCTCGTAGCCAATACACCCCCATAGCCACTACTTGTACTTGAGAGAGAGAGAGGGATCTCCACCTTGCAAGACTAGGGTTTGAGATTGTTTCTTCCCATCTTGAATTGTGTTGGATATTTTTCTATTCATATTGTGGATCTCCACGGTAATACCAAGACGAGTTCCCTTTATTTGATTATATTGATGATCCGTTCTTCTCTCATGTGTGAGTAATTCCCTTGGGCGTGGGAGATGTAGGGGATTGTTGAGATGTGATGTGCCTTCATATAGTTTCCATTATTTTTTGATTGATTCTAATTACTATATTGTGTGTGCTTGACTATCTGTGGGATGCTTAATGCTTGTTGTCCAATTAAGGGCCCAGACAACATGATACCTTGTTCTACATAGAAAATATCTTGTATGCTAGTGGACCGGTGACCCCCGGGTGACACGAGGATGTCAATGGAAAGTTAGTTGACTCGAGGATAACAAGTAACCAATGTGCTTATTGCATTAGTCCGATCCAAGGAGCTTAATATCTAAGTGACCTGAAGGGTCTTAATCGCCTAGTGTCTGACCATGGTTTTGGTAGCAGGCTAGTAGGATTATTGAAGTTGGGATGAAATCTACCAAGAGGAGTTCCGGCTAATTATGGGTTGCTCGCCTACACATATATTTATAAGATTGTAATTGTTACATTTATCAGTCATCCACCTAGCATAATCACTATCACCATGAACTGAATATCCCCGCGCCTTCTTTCGCCATCTACAGGAAACAACAAACAAGCAAAGTCGTTCTTTACTTTTATGCATTATATTTCTGAAGTTCACATTTTAGTTCTATTTAAATCTATTGCATTTAATCAAAATCCCATTCTCATTGCAACACTTGCAGTCAATTCACTCGAAGACCTGTGACAACTTCGGGTGTGACAGAGACTTCATAAATAAAGACTTACCTTTGGGCCCCCTGTGGGATCGATATCTGAACTTCGAAACTAGCTACAAACAATCTATGCTCTTGTAGACATCAAGCTATTTTTTGGCGCCGCTGTCGGGGAGCTAAGCCCTAAGTGTTTCTATTTTGACATTTCAGGTGTTGCTACTACAAAATGTTCTCCTTAGGAGACAAAGGGTCTACATGCTCTGGTAGGACCTACCTGCCGGATTATATTGAGCGCGTGCCTACTCAGAGGCGCGAAGAAATTATTGAAAAAAAATTAAGATCAGATAAAGTTGAAGTTTAAAACCCGAGTGATATTATGGAAATCATGTCTATTTACATGACAACTCCTATGAAACCTGAGAAAACTCTCAGGGAATACAGTGCTCCAAGTTCTGAATTTCTTAAACAACCAATAGAGTTCCCTAATCCTGGAGTTTGAGAATATCGATTTGATGGTGGAATTATTAAAATTTTGCAGGAGAAAGCTTTTAGTGGAAGGGAAGATGAAGACCCAGGAAGACATATTAGAGAATTTGACGATGTGATAACATCGCTTGGACCAAAAGGTTTGCCAAGAGACTTATCTCGTCTTAAATTACTTCGATGGTCTCTTAAAGGTAAAGCCTAGACTTGTTATATTCTCTCCCTCGCCATTACATTAAATGTTGGGAAAACTGCATTACTAAATTCATAAACAGGTTTCTTCCTTTTAAAAAGGTAACTGAACTAAGAATGAACTTAGGCAATTTTAGTCAGAATGTGGGAGAAAACTACCCACAAGCCTGGGTAAGATTCTTTGGAATGATCAATAGTATTCCTAATCATGGCTATTATGAACTAACAATCTGCCATATATTTTACCATGGTATCAATACTCAATGTAGAGAATTGCTTGACTTCTCAGCAGGAGGATCAATAAATACTTTAACTATTAAGGAATGTTTGGAATTAATGCCTACTAGGGCTAATAATGATTATTTATATAATCCTGATTTTGGCCCTAAGACGGAAAAAGGGATACTTCGGATAACTCATGATCTTATGCCTGAGGTATGCAAAACTATGAAAGAAAAAGGTATACCTTCTGAACTTGCTAAAGAAAACAAAGAGGATTTGTTACAAGTTTTAACTAAAGAAGATGAAACTATAAAAGTTTTTCAAGAATTAAAACATCGACAAGTAAAATCTCATAAACAACTTGCATAAGCATTTCCAAAAACACAAAAAATGGCAGAACTCACTGAAAATCATGATGAGATTGGCCAAGAAATAAACTATTTCATAAGTATCTTAGTATGATTGAAACCCAGTGTGAACAAATAGCATCTGGTTATCAAATTTTTCTTCGTGATGATAAAGATATTTCTGTTTCTACTAATGTTGTCACAAGAAGGGGTGCGGTTGTTATAGGACCCTTAGGACCACCAGAATACGAATCTGAAAAAGAGCGTAAGGAAAAATCCTTGCTCAAAGCAAGTCAAGAAGATGATACGTTGGTGGATCCTCAAGATGAGACTGAAACACAAGATCAAACCAAGGAAGACCAAAATGATGCACAAGATGATCATTATGACTCTGATGCAGAAATGGTTAATCCAAGAGAAGATAAATAAACAAGTAAAGAAGATGTAGTTGTTGTAGTAGAAAAGAAGAAAAGCAATAAGCAACAACAAAAGAAAGCAACAAAAGAGCCTGACCCCCCAAAAAAGGTAAAAGACAAGAGTAAATCAGGTGAGAAAAGCTTCCTTATCCAGATCGAAAAAGAAAGCACTGGATGAGGTAATTTATCACTCTTTTACAAAGGCACTCAATGACCTTCGTTTGGAAATTCCATTTGCGGATGCAATCAAAGTTCCTACTTATGGTAAATTCCTTCATGATATTCTTAGTAGAAAGAAAGAAATAACTGAAATTGTTGTCATGGTAACTAGCTGTCCTGCTAACGGGAAGTTGTTGTCTAAGTCTAGAGATCCTGGAATACCAACTATATCATGCTCAATAGGTAAAACAAATATTCATAATGCCTTATGTGATCTAGGAGCAGGAGTTAGTGTAATGCCATACTCCCTCTATAAAAGGTTAGGGTTGGGGGAGTATTCTCCTACTACTATTACTTTATAGATGGCTGACAAGTCCACTAAACAACTTGTTGGTATGATTGAGGATGTCTTACTTAGGATAGATGAGCATGTTATTCCCACTGATTTTATTGTTCTTGAAATGTCATAAGATGAAAGATTATCTATAATACTTGGAATTCCCTTCCTCGGTACTATAGGTGCGTCAGTAGATTGTGTAGAAGGGAATATAATCTTCAATGTTTATGATGCTGAAATCATCCGGTATTTTCCAAAGAAGCTAGAAGAAGGAGAAATATATGTTCCACCGGCTAAACGAGTTTATGTGGTAAGTGTCATTTATAAGGGGCAACCAAAGATAAGAATTCAAGAAGAGAGAAGAGGTTGAGTGATTCAACCATTCTTAAAAAATGCTTAATGGGAGTCAACCCGTTTTTGTTAATTTATATGAATAGAGAATAAGAAGTTCATCGCATTCCCACCACTTTTTCACAGACATTCTCGTGGAAGCGCGCCCGTGAAGATGCAACTATCAAAAAGTAGTAGAAATGTCAATTGAATGAGTAGAGAATAATAATAAGAATAAAAGTTTGAGTTTTCTATTTACAGAAGATAAAATTTTGCTTTTAATATGCTAATGTTGGTCGACATTTTTTACTATCAATTTTCTGTTAAAAACTTGGTATTTCGCTAAGTTATGGGATAAGAAGGTATCCTCGAAGAAATGGAATTTTTTTGATGATTGCTGATGGTTTAACGACCAACTATACGGCGGAAATAAAAATTCCGACCGTATAGTTCCGGTCGTATAGTTATCTTTGCCATCAACAAATTTTCTTCGAAGGCACAGACAGTTGAACGACCAACTATACGACAGGAATAAAAATTCCGGCCATATAGATATCGAGGCCTTTGTACAAAAATTTCTGAAAGATACTGGGAGTTTAACAACCAACTATACGGTGGGAATAAAAATTTAGGCCGTATAGTTCCGGTCGTATAGATATCGATGCCTTTGTAGAATTTTATTCCAAAAGTACTGGGAGTTTAACGACCAACTATACGGTGCGAATAAAAATTCTGGCTGTATAGATATCGGTGCCAGTTTTAGGAATTTATCTCGAGAGACAGACAATTTAACGACCAACTATACGGCGGGATCACTTTGATCCGGGCGTATAATTGCGCATGCATAATTTTTTTCCTGTATAAAGAAACCCTAGTTGGTGGCACCACCGCAACTATACGGGTGGAGCACCATCACCCGCCCGTATAGTTCGGTGCGACCACAAAATCGCACCGGGGCGGCTAGGTCTTTCTCCTCTCCTCATTATTTCTCTCATATTCTATCTCCAAACCTCTCAAAATCCACCTAGAACTCTTGATTCTTCGTGGAATTCGTTCGTTTGAGTGGGGGAACCAATGGATCGGTATGTTTCTCTCCCTATCAATGCTTTATTTTCAGATTTCCATGGTTGAAACTCTCACATTGATCTAGTGGATGAACTCAAGCTTATTTAGTTTTCCCTATTAATTTCTCACGTTAGGATTGAATTTTTCCACGTAGAATCGTTCATATATCATATAGAAACTATATGCCTAAGGTTTTATGGTGAAATTTTTCAGTGCATCATGATGAACAAAATCGGTAGCCTTTTTCGTTCGAGCAAGCGCCAACGGGGAGAGGGCTCAAGCCTAGGGGCCCGAGCCCCGCGCAACTCCAAGATGGACATTGTCTCATCGAGGAGGGCGCTGCCCACACACTGGGCCGACCACAACTTTCTCACCGTGGCAGGGTTGAACACGGACTTCGACCTCATGTGTAGCAGGTCGGGGTTGGCGGTACAAGGCTTCGCAAGACACGACACCTACGCGGAGCTCACCCATGAGTTCCTTGCCTCCTTCTACAACGACCACGGGGAGAAAGGTAACATGTGCACGATAAGCTTCACCATGAACCGAACACACTATGAAGTAAATTTCGAGCAATTTTGCAATGCTTTCAGCTTCCCTCATACTAGGGAGCCCAATATTACTAACCTCTATAGCGTCGCAAGTGGAGAGACTTGGGAGGTTATTTCTATTAATCGTGGCAGTCACTTTTATCAGAAGAAGATGTCCACAATTCAGAACCCAACCATTCGCTACTTTGCTTTGTTCCTCGCCAACACAATGTTCGGAAGGGGTGATACTGGTTCCATGGCCAATGCGGACATGGCAATGATCACCAAGGCTCTCTTACCCAATGCAAAGCAAATCCCCAGTCCTACATCTCTACTCATCCAGCACTTTCGCCACCAAAGCAACAAGACAAAAGGTGATATTCACATTGGTGGATTGGTAACCCACCTTGCCTATGCATTGAACATTGCACTACCTGTTATGGAACCTGTTGACGGCTCCAAACTTATGGACGTCAAATATTTGACTGCTTGTGGCTTCCTTGGTGTTTACCATGCTAACCGGAGGCTCCGAGCATATCAATTCAGTTATCTTGATGATACATAGGTTGAGTAGGTTCAGTTGCCATGTCCCCAAGCCTTCTCGATTGTGGAGGACACTTGGATCCTCACCAAGGACCAAGTGACAAATATCTTGGCCGAGCACCAGCCCGAGGAAGAGGAAGATGAAGGGCAGCAGGAGTAGAAGAAGGAGCAAGAGGGAGAGCAGGGACACAACCCTGCTTGGGAAGGACAACAGTAGCAGCAGCCAGGAGGATCCTGGGAACCATGGCCCAACCAGCCACAACAGGGGTAAGGTTACATCCCCTATCAGGAGTTCTAGAAGCTCAACCGGCGCGTTGGGGAGATCGACCACACTCTTCAGGATGTGAATGAAGATGTGAACACTTTGACTCACAACTTTAGCCACTTCATGACCCACTTCCCTGACTTCTACCAGCATTACCCGCACCAGCCGCCAAATGACGGCAACAACTGAGCCTGGCAATAGCCTAAGCTTGGGGGAGGTTTGAAAACCTCCAAACTTTGCATTCATATTTTTATTTCTTCTTTCGATTTATTTCTTCAAAAAATGCATCTATATTTTCATTTTTTATTCCTAAACTAAAAATACAAAAAAATAGTTCTAATTTTATTTGCAAGTTTTTTTCTTTGTTTCTCTTGGAGATTGCTTGATTTCAGGTGATTTGGCAATATGGAAATATAGGGGAGGTTCGACTCGAATACAAGAACGAAACAAGCAAGAGGGGGTATCACATTCCTTTCATCACACTCTTTGCAACCTTAAATTGATCCTACAATTATTTACTTGCTTGCACTGAAGTCACTCCCCACTTAGCTTGTTATCCTACAAATTCTATTCCTTTGCTAGTGTCTCCTTTTTAGCTTCGAAACAACGAGCAATAAACTTGGTTAAAATACTTCCTACATTTTTACAACAAGAAAAAGCATTTGAAAGATGACTTGAGTCCATGCTTAGCTCAAAGAATTTGATTTTAGAACTGCTCCATCCCATTTGAGCTTAATATAAATAGACTCGATAGTACCCTTGATTGAAATTGTTTGATTAAATGGATGCTTCGAAGTAGTAGAAATTATCCCACTACTTTTTCTAATAATTACCGTAAGATATTGCTTTACGCGTGTCATTACAACTCTGTCATGCTCCATGGGGAACTGTTAACTCCGCTGGCCAACGAACGATCTAAATGTGGGAAACCACTTGATTTCGGCTATTGAGCTATGTAAACATCTGTAGAAGCAATTCTATGACGTGTAAAAAAATTAGTCTCATCATGGTTTCACGTTCCAAGTGAAGGTCACAAGTGCACAACACAGCCCCAATTAACATGTTAAAAATAGTGGCATGATTTCTCTATGAAAGAGCTGAAGTTTTTGAAAGACAAGAGAAAAAAAAGGTGCTTTGAGAGTCTTGAAATTTTGACATGGGAGTAGATGAGTTGTTCTTAAATTAAATGTTTTGATGCCAACTTGAGTACTCTTAATTGGTTAAATGAACAAGAACAAAAAGTTTTCATCTCTCAATAAAGAGAGGAACCAAAAGAATTTGTCTCACTTTCCTAGCTAAACTTTTGACACTTGCTTGGGCATATGATTTATTTGCTAACAAGATATATGTGGTTAGGAAGTGGACTCTGTGCAATCTTGTGAATACTTGTATGATCATATTTAAGATTACAGGAATTGTGAAGAAAATAATTTGACACCAATTCAAACTTGTGAGTTCCTTTATATTTAGTCTCGAATATCTGCTATTCTTCCTTATTTCCTTGTCACTCGAGGGCTAGCAACATCTAAGCTTGGGGGAGTTGATAGCTGTGAGATTCGACACATTTTTTATGGATTTTATTGATGGTTCTCCCGGATTTGATCGTTTTCTGGCTTTACCTAACGCTAATGCTTCGGTAGCAAAGAAAACTTGGATCTTAATGTGTGTTTCAGGTTCTGAATGTCAACAGAAGGATTTAATAAGAGAAATACAATATTCTGGAGAAAACAAGCAAGTCCCACTTTGGAAGCACGCGAGGGGAGCTCACAGAAGCTTTAACGAGCAACTATACAACGGGAATATTTTTTCAGGTCGTATAGTTCCTGTCGTGTAGTTGTCGTCGCCTTTGTCTTGTCAAAAGGGACAACTTCTGTGAAGGGACGAGGGGCAAAAACACAACACAACAGCCGCCATACCATCCGGAAGGGAGAAAGAAGGGATCCGGAGAAGAAGGAGAAGATGTTCTTCATCTCGCTCCACGATGTTCGACCTCCTAGCCAATACACCCCCATAGCCACTACTTGTACTTGAGAGAGAGAGAGAGAGAGAGAGGGATCTCCACCATGCAAGACTAGGGTTTGAGATTGTTTCTTCCCATCTTGAATTGTGTTGGATATTTTTCTATTTTTATTGTGGATCTCCATGGTAATACCAAGACAAATTGCCTTTATTTGATTATATTGATGATCCGTTCTTCTCTCATGTGTGAGTAATTCCCTTGGGTGTGGGAGATGTAGGGGATTTGTGAGATGTGATGTGACTTCATATATTTTCCATTATTTTGTGATTGATTCTAATTATTATATTATGTGTGCTTTACTATATGTGGGATGCTTAATGCTTATTGTCCAATTAAGGGCCCAGACAACATGATACCTTGTTCTACATAGATAAGATCTTGTATGCTAGTGGACCGGCGACCCCCGGTTGACACAGGGATATCAATGGAAAGCTAGTTGACTTGAGGATAACGAGTAACCACTATGCTTATTGCATTAGTCCGATCCAAGGAGCTTAAACGCTAAGCAACCTGAAGGGTATTAATTGTCTAGTGTCTGACCATGGTTTTGGTAGCAGGCTAGTAGGATTATTGAAGTTGGGATGAAATCTACCAAGAGGAGTTCCGGCTAATTATGGGTTGCTCGCCTACACATATGTTTATAAGATTGTAATTGTTACATTTATCACTCGTCCACCTGGCACAATCACTATCACCATGAACTGAATCTCCCCGCGCCTTCTTTCGCCATCTGCAGGAAACAACAAACAAGCAAAGTCGTTCTTTACTTTTATGCATTATATTTCTGAAGTTTACGTTTTAGTTCTATTTAAATCTACCACATTTAATCAAAATCCCATTCTCATTTCAACACTTGCAGTCAATTCACTCGAAGACCTATGACAACTTCGGGTGTGACAGAGACTTCATCAATAAACACTTACCTTTGGGCTCCCTATGGGATCGATATCTGAACTTCGAAACTAGCTACAAACGATCTATGCTCTTGCAGACATTGACAAGTAGGGAAGCTAATGACGGTGTCAGCAGGCGGGATTGGATACAAGCATGTGTAGCGAGTTACAAGAAGTACCCAGGTTCGGAGCCCTCGTGGTGAGGTAACACTCCTAATCCTGCATGATCTGCCCATCCGGATGATCAACACAAAGAACTGCAAGCGCTCCTCGAGTTGTATGAAGCCTAGTAGTCTAACTGAGTCCAACCTATCTGTGTCTGTGTGCATGTGTATGCCTGAGTGTGTATGCTGTTGGGAGTGAGAGAGCTAGCTCCCAGAGTATGATCCATCAAAGTCTCTCCATTTTCCATTGTGATCCCCCTTAATCACTTATAGAATATGCCAAGGGACAAGGGCGGGCCCACGAGGCCTAACTACTACTATTGCAGGTACAGTGTACAGTATGGCTAGGTAGTATAGGCGTCGCCACAGTGCACCGTTGTCTTCTCCTTTTCTCATGGATTTCTTCCTCTCTTCTCCTTGTCTTCTAGTCTTCTTCTTCTCTCTTCGTCTGCTGGCTGCATGCCTTCCTGTCCTTCTCGTACGTGGGAATCCAAGGCAGAGGCAGCTATCGATAGTAGCAACAACTGGATAGTTGACCGATGGAGCATGGAGCAATTGACTAGGGAGAACGCTGGGAGCAGCAACGCACAACTGGCATGATCGGTCCTCCTGGTCGACGGGAATAGCGGGCGAACAGGGCACCCAGCTGGGTGTGGTGGCAATCGTGGTGGTCGGCTAAGGCCCAGCCGGGGCGGAGCCATATGGCCGGGTGAGGCAATCGGGAGCCAGTCGGAGGGCGGCCCAGCCAGGGGAAGCAGCGGGAGCCCTGCTAGGGGCCAAGGGAGGCCCAGCCAGGGGCACAACAAGATCCTAGCCGGGGGCTGAGGCAGGGCTAACCGGGGGCACAACAACCCAGCTGGACGGGGCAGAGGGCCCAATCAGGGTGGGAGCACGGGAAGGCTGGCTAGAGAGCCTCAGCCAGCCCAACCGACAGTATGTTGTTGTCTTTTTTATCTGCCAATGGATTTGCATGTCTTTTATCCATCTTGGAGTACTTTTAGGGTACCTAGGGACCATCCCCGACAGCGGGGCTTGGTCAGTCAAGCCTTAGATATGCGGCAAGACCCTACACTCCAATGGATCAACCATTTGCCACCGGTCGCATGATTTCCTACAACAAGCTCTACCAGATCATGCCCATCAGCTATGTGCCGGCGTCGCGCCTGGTCACCCACACCTCTATGGTGCCAATCGGAACCATTAACCTCTTCGTCAGGTTCACGAACGTCACCAATCCGGTCGAATCGGCGGAACTCGACATCACCAACGGGTCGCCTCCATGCGATCTACTCTTGGAGGGGCAAGTCTGATCCATTACCGTCCGAGTGCGACATGGCCAGAAGCGACGCGACCCTCCACGCCGACGCCGACTTGATGACCCCTGCTTCGGTCGCCAGATCAATCACTAGGGCATCACACGCCGACTCGATCACACGAGTCTCCAACACTGATGACTTCGAGGACTCCTCCATCCTCCCGATCTTCGACTACGACTCCGGGTCAGAGTCCGCTGATGAAATCCATGCGAGATCCAATCGCTACATCTCCATCTACATGGTGAATGACGATTCTCCCATGGATCCCTTCACCACGCCTCTCGCGTCGATCGCGATAGCGGCGGAGGTTGAAGAACAGCGCAAACTGCTGATGGAAGCTAGAGACAGGAGGAAACCGAGCGCGAGAAATTCTGCCTCGAGTAGCAAACCGCGCAGGAGCTGTCACCTAGATCCTCGCCACTTAGGGCTGCATCCTAAACTTTGATGATGGGCACGATCCCGCGCACAGCCGAGTGCGAGCTCTGCCACAACACGGTGCCAAGCAGCAGCCGCCCGACCCCTAGGGCAACTACACACGGAGATCCACCACCACCCTTGCTCACCTCCTCCAGAGTAGCCGCGGATACTGATATAACGGGCTCCCACTATACTCCACCCCGATGGACAATGTCATCACGGGCCAAGCTATAGTCGTTGGGGTAAACCCCACGGGCGACATCGCGCTCTAGATCCGCTACGCCCAAGCTCTACTCACGAAAGCAGTCGAACAGAAGAACACGGGGCATGACTCGCAAGGGCGGGTGCACTCCCACTCCACCAATAGTAGGGTGGCCTCCCCCAATCGCCCTAGCGAATGCACCATCACCAACATACAAAACTATCCATCACCTGAGCCGCACTAGGAGGAACCGCCAGCCATGAACCACGCACTCTCCAGCAATGAACCGCACCCGAACAACATCATGGTCATGGACAACGAGAAACCAATTTACGCGTGTACCCACATCATCAACAACCAGTTGTGGCACGCCAACCCGCCTCACGATCTGCGGCACACCCTCAACAACCGTAGCAATCGCGACCTCGAGCCCAGAGGCTCACTCAGACGAATCGGCTCGTGGTGCTTCGGACCAATGGTTCGAGGTGATATATACCCCTCAAACTTCAAGGGGCCTAAGGAGATCGAGAAATATGATCCCACACTCGACCCGACGGTATGGATCAACACATAACTCATGGCGATGGGAATTGCCAGCCATACGGATCTACTCGCTGCACGCTACCTCCCCCTCATGATGGAGGTAGCCACTTGCCAGTGGATCAACACCCTCCTTGAGAACAACATCGACTCGTGAGAGGAGATGCAGGAAGCCTTCATCAAGCACTTCGAGGGATCCTACACGAGCGCCACCACCATTGAAGACCTGGAGTGTTGCATCCAGGGCCCCCGCGAGTCGACTCGCCATTGGGTCCAATGCTGACAAGATCTATGAATCAACGCCTCTGGCATCCACACGACGTGGCGATCCACTGCTTCAAGAATGCATGCCAGTACGAACCTCTGGTCGCCAAGATCAAGAGGGTCTACAGGACGGTCGACAACATCCCCGACCTCCTCGAAATCGCCAAGGGTACACCGAAGAGGACCCCAACTAGGACTCCAACGATGAGTCGAGTGGGAGGCACCACACCAGCAACCAAAACAGTGGCAGACACTACGCTCTCCACCATACAAACACTCGCCAAATCAACAAGCGCCATGGTGATGGCAGGCCTGACTTCATCGCCAACGTCGGATACGGCCAGCATGACCCTAAGAACTACCGCGATAGAAGCGGCTTCCGGAACAACAACACCACAAGGCCGAAGTTCGAACCTATGACCCTCATCAACCAACCATGTGTCTACCACAGTTGAGAGGGCAAGCCCGCTACTCACACCAAAGCTGACTGCCACTCTCTCAAAGAGATAGAAAAGGAAAGTCGTGCCAGGGATGGTCCAAACCTCGATCAGCCAAGAGATAACAGCAATGCAGGCGAGTTTGGCAATGTGGTCGGCTCGCTCCAGACCTTCACTGGTGTGGCAACAATGCGTGAGAAGAAAGTGCTCGCCCGCACGGTCGCCATTAATGCGGTGATGCAAGTCGACATTTCATGCTAGCTCAATTGGTCGGAGCACACCAACACCTGGAGCCGCGAGGACCACGCACCCAGGATTGAGTACCCAGGGCAAGTCGCTCTGGTCGTCAAGCCCAAAGTGGCTAACTACTAGCTCCCAAAGACCCTGATGGATGGGGGAAGCTCCATCAACTGGGAAGATACTAATCTCATGTCATGTTGTTTTCGATGAGATGGTCTTTCCCTTTCAGATTGCTGTGTCAAGGGCTACCACGGTTGCAGCATCACCTCAGTGCCTAGACTTCCTCTTCAGCACCCCTACACCAGCCACGCCGCCTTGGCCCCGAGCGCTCCAGCCTCAGCCCCGAGCGCCCTTGCCACATCGCCATCTCGCCCTGTTGGGTCCGCTGCCGCGTCAGGGAATTCAGCTGCCGCGGAGCCACGACAGGCTACCGCGCGCGTTTCCTCTGCCACAACAGAGAACGCTATAGTCGCGTGTCCTAGCCGCGCATCGTGTCCTCTTCCTCGACGACTCCTGCTGCCCCGCCAAAGACGTCGCATCATGGTCATCCTCTTCAACCTGTTGAGTGGTTGGATCTCTCGGTCGTGGCTCACACTGCTTCTTCTATTCCCACCACGTTTCGTCAAGCTATGCAGGACCCTAAATGGTGTGGGGCTATGGAAAGCGAGCATCAAGCTCTCCTCGACAACCGTACCTGGTCACTCGTTCCTCACCCTCCAGGTGCTAACGTCATCGCCGACAAGTGTATTTACCGGCATAAATTCCACTCTGATGGTATTCTCGCTCATCACCAGGCACATTGGGTGGTTCGTGGATTCTCTCAGCGCCCCGGTATTGACTATGATGAGACTTCCAGTCCTGTTGTCAAGCCATCCACTATACGCCTTGTTCTTTAGCTTTCTATCTCCAACTCGTGACCTATTCGTCAATTTGATGTCAAGAATGCTTTTCTGCATGGGAAGCTTGATGAGGTCGTCTACTGTTAGTAGCCTCCTGGATTTGTTGATGCCACCAGACCTGATCATGTGTGCCGCCTCCATAAGTCGCTTTACAGTTTGAAGCAAGCTCCGCGTGCATGGTACCAACGGTTTGCTACTTACCTCGCCACCTTGGGTTTCGTTGCCTCCATCACGGACACCTCGTTGTTTGTTCTTCGTTTTGGAGCTCACATGGCATACTTACTTCTCTATGTTGACGACATCATCATCACTGCCTCCTCTACCGGTTTTCTCCAGCAGCTTCTGGACATGCTGCATAGTGAGTTTGCCATGACTAACCTTGGTGATCTGTACTTCTTCCTCGGCATTGCTATCATTTGCAACCTTGATGGTTTGTTCCTCTCTCAGTGACATTATGCAGACGATGTTATCTAGCGCGCGGGTATGGCCGAGTGCCACACCACCTCCACCCCCATCGATACACAGTCCAAGCTCTCTACCACTAATGGTGAGCTTCTTTCTGACGCCACAGAATATAGAACTTTGGCCAGTGCTCTCCAGTACCTGACTCTAACGAGCACCAGACATCTCGTATGCAGTGCGGCAGATCTGTCGCCACATGCATGCTCCACGTGCCCCTCATATGGCTCTTGTGAAGCATGTACTCCGGTATGTTCGTGGTACTCTAGACTTCGGTCTTCATCTTCGAGCCTCGTCGTTGACACCCCTAACTGCTTATTCAGATGCCGACTGGGCTGGGTGTTCGGACACTTGCCGCTCCACGTCCGGCTACTGTGCATACTATGGCGATAGCCTTAGCTCTTGGTCTTCCAAGAGACAGACCACCGTCTCTAGCTCTAGCACGGAAGCCGAGTACCATGTTGTTGCTCATGCGGTTGCTGAGTGTTGTTGGCTTCGTCAACTTCTTCAGGAACTTCATCGCCCAGTATAGTCCGCTACACTTGTCTACCGCGACAATGTGTCCGCGATCTACATGTCATCCAACCCGATGCAACATCGTCGTACCAAGCACATTGAGATTGACATCCACTTCGTTCGTGAGAAGGTACCGTTGGGAGATGTTTGAGTTCTTCATGTCCCCTCTGCACTTCAATTTGTTGATGTTATGACAAAGGGACTACCGAGCTAGCTCTTTTTCGACTTTCGGTCCAGTCTTTGCGTCCGAGAACCTCCTGCTGCGACTGCGGGTGGTGGGGGTGTTAGCGTGTATAGGTGTACGCATATTAGGTGTATGTAATTACCTTTGTACTCTTTGTAACCCTAATCTTAAGTGGCCTTGAGCCCATTATATAAACACCGGAACCACTCGTATTATGCGTGCGAGGCTTGCCCCAAACATCTCTCTCCCGTCCCTACAATCACGTCTCCGGTGTGGTGGATTCGACGTAGGTGAACTCGAATCGACACATGGCGATGCCTCCATGAGCGCTGGAGAAGGTCAATTTTGGGAGAATTTTTCGATGTTACATACGATTTGCGACATACATGAACGCATTGTTTTTCGTTGTCTAAGTATGGACAAAGTGGTACGATGATTGTGCTACAGAAAGTTGCTCCAATGTTATATACATGTTCTTTTCATGTTGGATAAGTTAGGTAACAAATGTTGGATGCATTGGACTTTTTTATTGTGAACTACGGCATGATTTTTTTATTTTGTTACAAACAAATGGGATTTTGCTACGTAAGATAGACTCTCTCCGTCCCAAAATATAACACGACTAAGGATTGGTTAAAAAAATCAAATCTTACAAACTTTGAGTAAATATTTGGGAAAAAATATCTACATCTTCAATGTTGAATGGACATATTAAGAAAATATATTTTATGGTGAATCTAATGATATTGATAAAGTATATTGTAAATATTTATATTTTTATATATGATTTTGGTCAAATTTAGAAAACGTTGAGTTTTCACGAATCCATAGACGCTTTATACTTTGGGATGGAGGGAGTACATACTTTTGCTACCTAGGCATGCTCGGAATATTGCAAAAGGTTTTGCTACACGTTGTAAGTTTTTATAGATTCAGTACAAAACGATGTTGTATTTCTGAAAATACTACATACACAGAGAAAAAAAAGTTACACTCGGAACTTTTTTTTTGCAGTGACACAAGGGACCACAACATGGCAGTCAAACTGATGTAGCTATGCCTAGCACTTATACCTTATATAAATTATTTTTGTTTCTGAGAGAAAGAAGAAGAAAGATCAAGCAGACGTATTGTATCAGTTGGTACGAGCCCATATTGCGCTTCTACAATTAGCCCAACGCAAACACGGCCCAAGTTGGAGCGAGACGGCGCCACCGAAATATTTTGGCGGGACGATAATTCCCCCATTTTTACCCCCTCCGAAATCGCCAAAATCAGCGGGGAGAAAAGAAGAGTTGGAAAGGGGAAAAAAATCCAGGCCGGAACCCTAGCGCGGCGGCGATGGCGCGCGGCGGCGGCGGTCGGGTGAGGGAGGAAGAGGAGGAGATGAAGGGCGCGAAGCGTGGGTACCGGGAGGCGGCGGCGGAGGGGAACCGGGAGGAGGAGGCGCGGTGGGCCAATGTCATCGGCGACATCCACAAGCGCCGCGGGGAGTACGTCGAGGCCCTCCGCTGGCTGCGGATCGACTACGAGGTCACCGTCAAGCACCTCCCGCAGCGCCACCTCATCGAGTCCTGCCAGTCGCTCGGGGAGGTCTACCTCCGCCTCGGCCAGTTCTCCGAGGCCCTCACCTACCAGGTTACACACAGCCCACCATTCTCGGATCACACCAACTTGCATTCGATCGGATCGGACACTCGGGCTGTTTAGCAGCAGGCGTTGGGTTAAATTACAGAATTGCAATTACAGTTTCGGCCTATAGAATGGGATTTGAGTTGCTATTACCAATGTGTATATCGTGCTTGGATCATTCAGTAGTTTATATGCAGCAATGGAACTTCGATTGGACCGTAGCTTTGAACTGTTTAGTGGCAAGCATCAGGTCAGACTGTTTAAATCATTGTATCAGAGGATGTACATCAAACTTTGATCTGACCACACATTTGGAACGTTTTAGTGCCTAGGATTATACTGGCATAATTTGAGTGGAGTTTTGCTTGTTTCAGTACACCTACTGGTGATTTCATAGATCGTTCTATTATCAGCTGAGCTTGTTGGTGTACCTAGTGTTGAGCTGCATAAATTTGCTATAGTTTACTGCTGTGAATTTGTCGAATAATATAATCTAACATCTCATGTTTGGTGACTGCTTAGTTGCCGATGTTGCATGTAACACCAAATTCCCTGGTGCAAGTTGGCATTTGTGTGGATGCTTTCTGCAGCTGGGTTTATGCCCGTATTGTTAGTTTTTCTTGGCAAGGCCATATTATTAGTTTAATTGCACTAACTTTCTGGTAACCATCCATCCCACAACCGGGTTAACCCCTTTTGGCGAATTGAATTGTGGAATCCTACTGCCTGTTATCATGAGTTCATGACATGCATCCGGATGTACCAGTCCCGTTTACTACTAGTCAAAATCTGATTTTTGGGGGCTATCTGCTCACTTCGTTTGTGGTAATAAGGTTTCATTTCTGCTGTTGGTTATTTAGGTAACAATCATGGTTAGCTATTTACCCAAAATATGTGGTTGGTTTCTGCTACTCATGCCATTTTCCTTGACCTCTGCATGCTTCACAGAAGAAGCACCTAGAACTTGCCAAGGAGTCTGATAACCTTGTTGAGCAGCAGCGAGCTAGCACCCAGCTCGGGAGAACCTACCATGAAATCCTTTTAATATCTGAAAATGACCATAGTGCTATACGGAATGCCAAGAAGTATTTCAAATCTGCCATGCACCTGGTAAAGGCTCTGAAAGGGAATGCCTCGTCTGAAAAATCCCCCTATCTGAAGGAGCTCATCGATGCATACAATAATATGGGCATGCTTGAACTGGATCTTGAGAACTTTGAAGAAGCTGAGGAATTACTTCTCCAGGGTTTGAAAATATGTGATGAAGAAGAGGTAAATCAGTATGATGATGCTCGTACTAGGCTCCATCATAATCTAGGAAATCTTTATACTGCGTTACGGAGCTGGAAAAAAGCTAGGGGTCATATTGAGAAGGACATAGCGATATGTAGAGAAATACGTCATCTTCAAGGCGAAGCAAAAGGATTTATTAATCTGGGAGAGTTGCATTCTCAGGTTCAAATGTACGAAGATGCAAAACTTTGTTACAATAGAGCCCTTAATATAATAAAAGATTTGGAAGATGAAGATGCACTAGTTGACCAAATTCATCAGAATATTGAAACTGTCACGAAAGCAGCTGAAGTTCTTGAGGAGTTGATGGAAGATGAGCAGAAACTGAAAAAGCTTGTCAGAGATACTTCTAGTGCTCGTGGAACAACAAAGGAGAGAAAACTCCTGCTTGAGCAGCATGCATGGCTGGATAATCTTATTGAGAAGGCAAGCATGATATCTGCATGGCAAAAAGTAAGTCAACTAAACAATATTTACCAATGTGAACTTTACCCACCTAGTACTAGCAGTAACCTGTACCCACTTTCTGTTTGTGATTTTATTTTTTGTTACTTCTGAATTTTAGTTAGAAAAAGTGTTCTGTTAGTTTCCTGACATGTATGCATAACTTTACATAATTTTCCTAAGGGTTTGGTTGACTTGATCTACATTTTGTTTTGGGGGCTAGTACCGTGGATGGCGGTAGTACAGTGTTAGATGCTGTCTTCCGTTCATAAACATCCATATTAGAAGCCTCTTTCCAGAATCATAACTTCTGCGGTTCTGCCCAAGCTTCAAGACCGAATTATCTCTGCTATGTTCCTTTGATGTCAAACTATTTCAGCTATGCTGATTTTATTTGGTTCTACTCCTTACAGGCACCTGTATTGAACTGCATATATATTTTACATCCTTTTGCATTGTACCAAGTATTAAAATGAATTGGTTAATTCTTGTTTATTCATTTGGTGAAAAAACTATTGGATCAAATTTCAGAACTGAAGTTGAAAAACAGTTCATGAAGAATCAAAGGGTAAAAACAGGACATTGTAAATAATTATGCGATCCTGTGATGAAAATAAGCACGTGGCTCAATTCTGATATAAACTTTTTGCTTTCCAGCACAAGGAATTTTCGAAACGGAAAAAGAAAGTAACAAATGAACTCCGTGACAAGGAAAAACAGAGTGATGCTCTTCTGTGCATAGGGGAATCATACCAAAAGCTTAGAATCTTCAGCAAAGCTCGTAAATGGTACATGAAAAGCTGGCAAATGTATCGATCGATTGGAAATTTAGAGGTGAGATTATGTTCTTATTTATATTTGTTTATGTTGGCATGTCTGCTACATAACAATAAGACCACCTTCCTGTTTGCAATCCTTAGTGCTAATAGTTTCAATTCTTGCTCACTTTGGATATATGAAATTTCAGGGGCAAGCATTAGCAAAAGTGAACATTGGTAATGTTCTTGATTCTGGTGGTGACTGGGATATTGCGTTGGAAGCTTTTGAAGAAGGATACAGGCAATATCTCTTAGCATTCCTTTCTAATATTATTCTATATACATTTGCTACTTGCATGCTGCGAAGTAGGACTATGTCAGATTAAATTTTAGTGGTCGGAAGAGCACACAGGCCATGCCATGGTAGGCTTATCCATGAACATGTTATTTGATTTATTGAAACAACGGATTGCTGCACAATGCTACTAGAATATGAAGTGTCAGTGTTTTGACTTTCTGAGTCAGCTATATATTTAATCAAGATAACAGGCATCTAGTACCATGCCCAACATTTCAGACACTCAACACTTTTACAGCATGGAGGATAGGCTGAACATCGGTACACATACATAATGTATGGTAATCATGTCAGTACTTCAGGAATCATTTTCTTTTATTTGAAAATTTGTCCTGTAGTGACAGACCTACAAGGGCGCCACACACCAATTTTAATGTATTACTATCAACATAACTGGTTACAACTATAAACCATTACAATAAGTTAATAGAATACATACTTTAGCATGTGCTATATTCATGCCCAAGGAAGTTATAAACATGTGCCGGGCTGCTGTGGTAATTTCTATTTTCAATGCAATATTGCCATTTTAGTTTGATGCCATAATGTTGTGCTGTGTATGTGTACATCTATTATCTATCTGGTAAATGTTCCAGTAAGCCTGGAATCGCATGTGTAGTCATGGCATTTTAGTTCCACCGTTGGATTCTGATGCTTGCATTTTAATGATATGCAGAATTGCTATGGAAGGTGATCTGCCAAGCGTGCAACTTTCTGCCCTTGAAAACATGCAGTACAGTCACATGGTCAGATTTAATAATAAAGAAGAAGCCAAGTAAGTTACTAAGTACAGATGTTGGACATAAGAAAGCTAATTTATGCAAACCTGTTATTGATTAGATTTTTTTCTTAAGGAAGCTGCAGAAAAAAATAGATGAACTGAAGCAAATATTGAATCAACATGAAGCAAGGAGTACTATTAGTGATTATTGCCCAGAAACTGAATCTGAAGGTGGTGATGTATCTGATAATATACTTGATCCAGTGGACAGTGGGCATGATGTACATACATATTCCGAGGAGCCTGCTGATGATGTTCTTCTGGCCTCACTTGTTCATAGAAATAGAAGCTCATCCAATATCAAGGCATCCAAGACACATAGCATCCCGAAGAAGGTTGATAGATTATCTGAGATGGATGAGGGCACTAGAGAGGTTATAAGTAAATCATGTAATAATCAGTCTGGTAGAAAACGTGTCCGTATGGTTATATCAGATGATGAAGCTGACGAGAGTCCTGAAATTGATCAATCAAAAAGGATACTAACTAGTCGAACAGATAATCTGTCTACATCAGGTACACGCCATATGGACATTGTATACTTTCTCCACTTTTTGGAATGCCTGGTGATTGTCTCCTAATCAGTTTGTATACATTTTTCTATCACCAACAGAGCATATAGCCAATGGAGCAAACAACAGAATTAAGGTTATACAAAGCTCACAATCTCTTGAGATTCATAATTTTATATGCTTGATAGGAAATTGAGATACATTTTTTATGAACAACTGTTGGTTCTCACGTGTTTTGTTCCATTAGATGTGGGTACAGAAGTAAAGAGATTGTGATTATTATTTTATCTTTTGGGTGATAACCAGTATTCATCTGCAGGATACATTACAACCTAGTGAACCCAGGGATGTGCACAGTATCTGCACACCCTGCCCTGCTGAGGAAAGTATATGTTCATTCAAATCAAGTAGCCCCAATGGTCATGGTAATGATGGCAGGGACATAGGAGCTTCTAGTGGAGGAAAGCCATCTGCATCCAAACCAGCAGCAAGTGGTTCCAAAGTTTGTACTCCTGCATCATACAGTCAGCCACAAGGTCGAAATGCTGTCGGCCTTCAGCCCACTGATGCTAATCATGTAAGTATTGTTGCAAATTCAACCTTAATATAATAGCTGAAAAGCATGTGGGGGTTTTGCTTTCCGTTGCTCTTATCTTTTGTTTGTTTATTACTGGAGATTCCGTAATGCCTTTTTCAGCTGGTATCCTGTAGATGTCTATAAATGGTGAAATACATTATAAGGGGTTCATATGCTAAATGCAACATCTACAGTTTGATATACAACATTTAGGTTTGAATGTGCATATACCCGTACTTTTATTTTTCTGGTTGCTGCATGAACTGGATACCCAATGCATATAAAACTTAGGATTAAAAGCTACTATGTGCTGGCCCCTTAGAAATGTCATGTCTAGGGCAGGCAGTTCACATGTGAACCTATCCTCGAATCCTCGAATGACACTACTCTTCATGAATATCACTGCTCTATGGATATAGCTGCAAGCCTACATGTCAAAAAACACTTGCTACTTTTTTGGGAGTGGGAGTGAGCTTCATACCATTTTCACATTTGACCTATCTAGCATTAGCTTTCTGGTCATCTGAAACATTTCATTTCAATTGATTCAGATAATTCGAAGTGTTCTTACAATGTTACTTACAAGTACAATGGCTTCTCCAGTTATGGTATTCCATGGAGTAAAATGCACCAATAGTCAGCGGACATGTTGATGCGGTCCAGTTTAGTCTCTCAACTCAGAAACTGCTTTTGGGTCACTAAAATTGCCTATACAGTTCAAATAGATTTTTCCTCTGCATTCATCTGACGCGTCATGTACCTGATGTATCAGACCCACCAAACAGGATGCGGGAGCGGACACAAGGGTTGATATTTTCGCAGAACCCCCCTCATATATCTCCAGTTCTCACAACCATCCTCCCAGCCACCCACCTCCCAAATTCCTAAATTCCCCACTCCAAATCTACACGCCACAAGACCATCCTCCATCTCCGGCACATCTGGTCCTAGCTTCCTTCGCCACTGTTGCCCGGCATGACAGGACAGGAGGACACCGAGGCACTGTTACCTCCAGGTGCAGCTTGTCCTGTTGTGCATGCGTTTGACCACGGCACATACATAGACATTGGGAAGCCCCCACGCCGTTGATTAGGCATTTGAGGTCATCAATGGTCGCAGAGGTAGCAGCGAGGGATGCATGGGCAACTTCTGGGGAGGAGCAGTAGATAGAGCGGGCGGACTCATGGGCTTAGAGCATCTCCAGTCGCGTCCCCCAAACGACGTTTGTCGAAAGCGCTGGATTAGTCATTTGGGGCACACCACCGAGCCATGCTGTGTTTGGGGCACACCTTTTCCCAGTCGCGTGCCCCAAACCGCCCGCCAAACATTAAAATTCATGACGAATTTTAATCAAAATAACCATAAAAGTTCAAACGGCAACAGTAAAAAGTTCCTGCCACCTCTCCGCTCTGATTGATCGTCGATCAAATAACAAACCGTCGTGTGAATGAACTAAAAGAAAATATTGTCGATCGACGTCGCCTGCGGCTTCGCCTCCAGATCGACGGTATCCTCATGCACGTGCGCGTTGTGCTTGCCCATCGTCGATGCCGCTCGCCGATTCCTATTCCACTCCAGATGTCGTTCTGCTGCAGCTTCTGCCATTGTAGCTTCTGTTGTCACCGCTGCCTCCATCGCCACCTTCGTCGTGGCAATTTCTTGTAGGATCATGTTGCGGTAGTACATGTGCGCTGCCAGCACCTGTGGGTCCATCCTCGACGTGTCGGCGGTCAAGATGGGGAAGTCCCTTCTTTTCTTCACGGCAGCTCTCTCCTTCTCGGTCTCGACCATCTCCTTCTCGTCTTGCTTGGACAACAAGGACTAAAACCTTTCATCGCTCTTCTCCCCCGGGATGACCAAGTTCGACGAGACATCGGTGAGGCACTTGTCAATTGACGCATGCACCTTGTCGGATGATGTCGCTTGAGCCGCGGCTACCTTGACCTTCTTGTCGCCGATTGGGCGCCCCGCCGAGGCGGGCGACACGTCCAGATCAATGACGTTGTCGGCTCCCTTGGCCAAATGGAGGTGTGTTTGCCTCCATTTCTCGCATATTTTGAGCTTGATGTAGCACTGCATGAAGGCGAACGATTTGCCCTCGTTTTTGGCCCAGTACATCTCTAGCACCTTGTCCACCTAATAAGCAAGAAAACACAGCGACGATCAGCACGACGATGCAGAACAGGGACAATGCAGAACAAAGACGATAAACACAACGATGCAGAACAGGGACGATGTACTTACCATATTGGCCATGTTCATGCCATTTTCTGTTCGAGCTTCGATGTTTGCATGGTAGCCATGAAATAAGTTCACCGAGGCTTGTATTATACCCTAGCAGGTTGACATAGCCTTTTGATTCCTCTTCATTTGCATGGAAACGTACTCCTTGTTGAGGAACTTGCGCTCATCAAACTCTTTGTTGATCCTACCCCAATAGGCGATGTTGGTTTGATTTGCGCCGGTGATCGGATCCATGCTCACCGTCTTCCAAGAATCACACAAACATTGATCCTCCAACGACTTTCACCTTGGCCTGTGCGTGCCTGCCCGCGGTTTATCCTCGTCCTCCTCCCCTTCTTCCTCCTCCCTCCTCTTCCTCCATGCCAGTTTGTTGTGTGCCATCTTCTTTGTCCCCCCTTCTTCCAAGGCGGTTTGCTGCGTGCCATCATGCTCGCCCTTCCCTGTCATTCCGGTGAACATGTTGTCCGTGTTGTTGTCGAACACGAGCGGGCCTCTTCGAAGCGGTAGAAACGACGAGCCTACGTAGGCACGGTTGAGGTTGACATTGGGGAGTTGTTGCCCATGGTCGTTGAACGACGGGGAAAACAGGCCGACACGTTGTGGTTGAATCTGCCAAGCGGTTTGATGTCGGCATACTGCGGCGATGCGCTCCCCATATGTGTCATCGAATGCGGCGTGCTCATGGTAGGGCTCTCGCGGAAGAAGTGCGGGGAATACGGTGATGCGCTCCCCATACGCGGCCCGGTCTGGCCACTCCCTTGGCAGACACCGTGGCCGACGCCGCGTTCGTGAACATCATTTTCTTCATCTCTGCTCTCTCTCACCCCCCCCCCCTGTGTTCTGCCGTCGCAAACCGGTGGCGAACTGCGACTTCCTCCCACTGCTCTTGTGTCATGTTGACCGGCTTGACCTTGGTGACAGTGGAGCCCTGCGCGGCTCGTTGAAAGGTGCCTTCACGCCCTTCGTGCTGGTCGGCTTTGGTGCCGCCTTGGGTGGCTTCGGTGCCATGGCTGCGGGAAGGGTGGAAACAGAGGCGTGTGTGCGGTGGCGGTGAGCTTGCGGCGGGAAAAGAAGTGACGAGAGGGATAAATGAAATGGATTTTTTTTGGGGGGTGGGGGGCATGTACCAGCTGTTGTGTGGATGACAGGGCTGGCCCGCCACTCGCCTCGGCGCCAAAGCGTTCGTCCGGCATGCCCGAAGCGTCCCTTGTGTAGCTGGGATGGCATCGGCGCGTTGGACAGTGTATTGGGCCCCGCTGGATGAAAATGGCCTTTTGGGAACGCGGCTGGGCGCGTGCCTCTGTCCGGGGTGCCCCAAGGCTTTTGGGGGACGTGCCTGGAGATGCTCTTAGTAGTGGCAAAACAGGAGAAGAACGCGATGACAGGGATCGCGTTGAGTGAGTCTGCGCGCTTGCAGTTGCCGATGTGGCCTCCGTGCTGTCAAGCTCTAGCTCTATTCTAGCAGCAGCAGTGGCGGTGCTGGATGGATGCGCATCCATTGCTTTGGTCTGATGTGGTAGTTACGTGGTAGTGGTAGACAATCTGAGGGGAGCCTTTCTGCAAAAAAAATTAAGCCCTACATACGCCCCACCACCTGGTTTGGTGGGCCTTGTTTGTCACCGTATTAAACTGTATAAGGAAGTTTAGTGACTAAAAAGAGCTGTTTCTAAGTAAGGGTCTAATTGGACCGCGTCTACAAGTTGAGTTACTATAGGTCTATTTTTCTCTATTCCATGTGGCATGTGGTTCCAATGTGATGAGATACTTCATTTGCAGCATTTTTTAGAGGTCAGAGTTGGTGAGCACCTGGTGTACTTGGATGCAAATGCTTGCATATGTGGGGTTGCTTTTAGCATTGAGTCTCTTAAAGTTGAAGTGGCATGTATATACTACCTTCAGATTCTTGATGAGAAGAGCTCCAAAGGTTTGCCCTTGTTTTCTAAATTTTGACAAGTCATATAGTCTATCCATTCAATGTTTTGGATTATTTTCTATAATGGGAACTGTGTTCAGTCTTGTACTCCAATGACAATGAGTTCACCTTTGATATCCTCATGATTAGATCAGAGGTATGGGGAGGGTGCGAACTTTCGGAAGCCATTTCCATAATGTTTACCATTTCTAAACCTCAAGATAAATAATGTTTACCATTTCAGTTATCAAGTTATCATCTGATGATCTTGTTAAAGAAATGTAGAATGTCCTTTTGCAGAGATGCATTCTTCGATTATTCCTTCAGCTGTTATGTCCATATATGTTGTCATATTTGGTCTGTCTGTCCAGCAATATGTCTGATTGTTCAGCTCTTGTACTGTAACATCTGAAAATACAGTTATGTCACCTAGTAGCATGTTTTTACTAAAAGACATGCTTGCTAGATTATAGGGCAGTACCTGAAGATAAACTCTGTGTATACCATGTTTTGGCTATTTATCAAGATCCATGCATGTGCCTAATATGATATAGGAGACAGTTTGTGGTGGTTTAGTTCCTCGTGGTTTCATGTTGTAAGGGAACATCCTGTTTCTTTTCTTTTTTCTGTTGGAACTTGGAACTCATGTTTATCTTATTTTCCTAGGCTTGTTTCCTATTATTGGGGAACTCAAGTGCTGTGGGAATGTACTGAATGGTGCAGAATCAACAGATTATATTGGTCAGCTTGCTTCTGAAGAGAAGTGCATTGATGCTGTTATCGAAGGTAATGGGCGCATTGTACTCAACTTAGTTCGCAAACTGCTATTCTGGCACGAGTTCCAGGTCTCTAGGACATCTGAGAAATCATGTTGGTGCTGTTTTTGTTGGTGTAGAATATGCATTAAACATTCAAGGGATAATCATTTGATGATTGAAGTAAACAGACAATACATTGTGGTAGTTTGGTTCTGTACTCTTGATGCTACTAGCCTACACCCGTGGGGAATGTGAAATTACTGACTGCTCAAATTTATTTTTCTGTATGCTAAAAATAAGATTTTTCATACAGCACTGTTTATTTAAAGCTCAATGTACCTTACATTTTGCATAAAGTTTCAAAATATATATGTAGTCGTGTGCACTGGAAAGACGTCTTAGCTTTGTGAAATGAATGTATCTAGACGCCTTTTAGTGGATAGGTTCACTCCGAACCTCTACGAACCTATACACTAAAAGACGTCTAGATACATTCGATTCACAAAGCTAAAACTTCTTATATTTCTAAACGGAGGGAGTACCTAACACTCAAGTTCTGATTGCAATAGCAGCAGCAAATGTGTGCTTGTGTCTATAAAGGGAAAATACTATGATTGCGGAAGGAATATTAAGGGTTTGGCTCAATCTACTCCAAAATCAACCTCCTTGTGTCAAGTCACTATTTAAGATTTTGGGCTCCTCTGCTTGACAACAAGTGTACTCCCGACAACTAATATGGATCGGAGGGAGTAGATTAACTACTTCTACTTGTTTGACATTTTATTTGTGCCTTTTCAATGCTGAAGCAATACTTGTGCTATTCTCATGGTGTTATCAATCAATATCTGTAGATGCTTGTGCTATTCTCAATGCTGAAGCAGTACTTGTGCTATTCTTATGATGTTATCACTTGTTATCTATGTATACAGACCAATCTCACATCTGTAGATGCTTGGTTTCATGTATATTTTTCATGTTGCATGCCAATACATCATCTGAAAACATAATCCCCATAGTTTCAATTAGTTGATATTGCATCTAATAGAGCTTGTCTTCTAATGAAGATTGGGTGCCAAAGCGGCTGATGAAACTGTACATTGATTTCTGCACCAAGTTGTCAGAAGTACCAAACAAGAAGCTGTTGACAAAATTATATAATCTTGAAGTAAGTTTATTGGATTTATATTATTCCCTCCACCCCGAATTACCTGTCACATATTTGTCTAGATACACATGTTTCTAGACGTGTTTTAGTGTGTAGATACTCCCTCCGTTTCAAAATATAAGATGTTTTAGCTTTGTGAAAGGAGTGTACCTAGACTCCTTTTAGTGTGTAGGTTCATTTAGGTTTGGAGTGAACCTACACACTAACAGAGATCTAGATACACTCCTTTCACAAAACTAAAACATCTTATATTTTGAAACGGAGGGAGTACATGTGTATCTAAACAATTCCGTGACAAGTAATTCGGGACAGAGGGAGTACTTTTGGTTTCTAATTATAAATCAGGTCTGAGTCTGACTAACTTGTCAAAGCCAAATGTGTTCATCTGCTTCTGTTTTCTAACAGGTCTCTGAAGATGAAATCATTGTGTCTGATTGTGGACTGCAAGATTTGTCAATTGCACCTTTTATTGATGCCCTTAGATCACATAAAACAATAGCCATGTTGGATCTTTCTCATAACATGCTAGGTATGTTCCACTATCTCTGCTGATTTCCAGTATATTTAATTTATGCATCAAGAGTTTGGCAGATAAACAATTACAGGTAAATGGAAAGTGCCTTTAGCCTTGCACATCTGAGTGTGCTGTATCACTCACCTATTTATTCAGGTTAGAATATCTTTTTTTCTTATCTTAGACTGATTAAGCATTCATGTTTATGATTTGCAGGAAACCAAACAATTGAAAGGCTTCAAGAAATTTTTGCTTCGTCAAGCCAAACATATGGTGGCTTGACATTGGATTTACATTGCAATCGATTTGGTCCAACTGCTTTATTTCAGGTGTTTTCTATTATTCCAGAAACCTGCATATCAAAGTGGAACCACTGTTAATCTTAAAGCCATATTTTGTCCATAATTTACTGATGAACAGATATGCGAGTGTGCTGTTATGACTGAACGATTGGAAGTACTTAATCTGGCTGGGAATCGCCTCACAGATGGTTGCAGTTCTTATCTTTTCACGATTCTACAGAAGTGCGAAGGTATGTATAAGTCACGACACCCACTAATTAGTGCTTGTCTTTTGGGCTGCAGAAACTCTAGGCCTTTTGTGTTTGTCTGCAACAGCAGATTGTTGTTTGCACCTACGGAGTTTTTGCGATATCTTGTATTTCCCAGTTTGCACCTTTACTTTAGTCGTATATAATCCATGTTATGTTTTCATTTCATGACAGCACTATATAGCCTGGATGTTGAGCAGTGTTCTATCACATCAAGAACAGTTCAGAAGATGGCAGATGCACTGGATGAAGGATCGGTCCTTTCACATCTCTCGATAGGTAATTTGATGATTCTCCCTTGTAACTCAAACTCTTAGACCATCTTCATGTATAAACGTTCTGCAGCATCAAAACTCCATACTTTTGACAGGAAAGAACAATCCAATTTCTAGCAACGCAATGCTTAACCTTCTCTCCAAGCTGTCTTCTCTGAAAAGGTCAGCATACATTGTTCCATACTGTTGATAGCAATGAAGTGTGGTGAAATAATTGACCATTTGTGAATACAACAACTGCAGGTTTTCACAGTTAAGCCTAACTGGTATAAAACTGAATAAGTTAATGGTTGATAAGCTGTGTTTTCTTGCTCAATCCATGTGTGCATCGGGATTTCTGCTAGGTGGAACTTCCATTGGACCAGTGAGTCTTATTTCCGTGTCTTATGGTTTGTAATTCCAGATTGTAGCAAAACACCATGCATGCCTTACGGATGCTTGTCTTCTTTCAGGGAGGAATAATTAGGCTTACCGAGGCATTATGTAGCTCATCTCAAGAATTGATGAGGTTGGATTTATCCAACTGTGGGCTCACAACTCCTGAACTTTCACAAATATGTACAAATCTTTCTCAAATCAACATTCTTGACCTGAACCTAGGAGGGAATTCCATCAACTTGGAGGTTTGCTTCCTGTTCTCAAATAATTTGATGTTTGCAACTTTGGTCCCCATTATTTGAGTTACATTGCACAATGCAGGGGTGCGATGCTGTTGGGGCTATACTTGCAAATCCCCAATGCAGTCTCAGATCTCTCACCCTTGACAGATGCAGTCTTGGGCTTGGTGGCATCACTCGTGTTATTCAGGCACTAGCAGGTGTGGACAGTGAGGATCAATTATTACTCGAAGATAGCACCTAGTATGTGTTAAACTCACAATTGTCTTCCGTTTCCAGGGAATGACCAACTGGAGGAGCTGCGCTTGGCTGAGAACACAAACTTGGCACTAGAGCGGACATTGCATTTCGACGAAGACATTCCGGATGTGTCAACAAGTACTGGGCATCAGCATGGTAACGATGCCGAAGCAAGGGACAATACAGCTCCGGGAAATGTAGATCTTGACAAGATGGTGGTGGCAGATAGCGAAGATGAGGCTGTCAATGAAGACCGCCGCACAGCATCAGGTGCCTCCCGGAGCTGCGCAAGCTCTTGCCAGAGAAACTCTTATTCTGGCTGTCAGGTCACCCAAGAACTCGCCGAGGCGCTCATTTCGGCGAAGCAACTGAAGGTGCTTGACCTTAGCCGGAACGGGTTGTCTGAGGAGGCCATACAGTCGCTGTATTCTGCTTGGGCATCTGGCGAGAGAGGCGACGGAATGGCTCGGAAACATGTGAGCAAGGAGGTGGTTCATTTCTCGGTAGATGGGATGAGTTGCTGCGGCCTCAGACCCTGCTGCAGAAGAGACTTGCAAATGTAGTCATAGATGAGCCTTCGAATGTCAGATCATAGTTGCCACGAGGATCATATATTTAGATGAACTGACAATAAATTAACTAGGGCCTTTCTTTCAGCGTAAAACAGAGATGTGTCAGCAGGACTTGGTAGTGTATATGGCATTATCAGCAGTGTAAATTATGCGTGTTTGCTGGAGTGTGGATAAAACTTGCAAAGAAACAATCAAAAGCTCCGTGATACTGCAGTACACAGGCAAGGAGTCTTGACCTCCAATGCTCAATAGTACGAACAGATCGGAAGGCCAGATGCGATAAGTTTATGACGGAAACAAACATCATTCCTAGCATTTCATCAAGATGAAATGATTGCAACTCTTAAAGCTCCAGTTATCTTACAGGTCTGCCCTGCTAAACTCAGTACCCCCAGTTTCACCCTCAAATCCTGAAGATTCATTAGGGCGGATGGCTGGAAGCCAATTTGACATGTGGACATTCTCTACGGATAGATATCTCAAGCATAGTACATCAAGATTACAAGGCACATTGCTCCAAACTGATAGTACTAGGGACTTAACTTAATTAGTACTAGTACTCCTGATGCCGCGGCAATCTAGGTCCTACGGCAGATGCAGATGCGCAGATCCATCTCTATGTCCTTGAGAAACTTAGCGACAAGGGTAAACGTGTATCCACGTCGAATTCAACGGGGTTAGAGCAACTCGACGCCGCCTTCCATTCCATGGTCACGTACGGGTACGGCATCTGCACCACGATACCGTACACCGGCGCGGTGCCGGCGTTACCCCTGACGCAGGCCATGCTGGCCCGGCGATAGACGGGGCCCTTGCCGCCTACGGCGAGGAGGAACACGCCGCCGTAGTCCTCCGCGACCAGTCCTCGCACGGCTCCTTCGGCACGGTTACGACGAGCACGCTGCTGTACTTGATGCTGTGGACGTGCCGGGTCCGTGAGGTGGCGCGCGAGCTGCGCCGGCGAGCCCAGGAGGGCGCACCCCGGGCGCGTGGGCGCACACGGCGGCGTGCGACGCTGCGTCACGGGAGGCGACGCCACCGCAGCCGTAGAGCTGGTTCGGGCACGGCACCCTGAAGTAGCCCAGGTGCCGGGAGACGACGTCGATGGCCTCCTCGGCCAAGTCGGCGAAGGAACGGTCACCCATTGGCCGCCGGCCGATGGAAGCTCAGGATGAGGGATTGAGATGGAGTGTTTCCGTGTGAGGGAGACGATGGTTCTGTGCCCCGCTTCCGTTAATAAAAGCTGGGCATCCCGGAGGCCCTTTGTGCAAGGTGTTTTTGTCCATCCCTAGTGTGGCCATTTGTTTGTGCGTGGGTTTCTTGTGGCGCTGGTACATGGAAATGGGAGATAAACGAGGCAGAGGAGAAGGCTAAGAAAATCAAAATCTTCAAAGCTCTGGCAGGTCGCGCAGTGGACGGGGAACACGCCACCGCCTCGCCCTGTCCCGTCGAATCGCTTGCCCCGCCAAGCTACGCTATGGCTGTGTGAATGTGCTAGTCTACGAAGCTTTTAGAGCATCTCTAATAGAGCGGGTAAACCCGTAAAATAACTGTTTTAACAGATTTACGGGTTAAAACGGCGCAGATCGGAGCCATTAAATTGACAGTCCGTGAAATTTTTTGAGGCTGATCTAGTTTTCTCTCGTCTACCCCTACAAACAAGGGCTGGGAGGCCGACCCGCACGCAACCCGCACTACACCGGTAGTTTGCGCGCGAGGGACTTTCAGCTCGCCTCCACTCCCGCTCACGCTCACCCGCCGCCGCCGATCTCCGCGCCCCCACCTTCCTCTGCGACAGAGCGGGCAGATCTTGGCGTCATGGACCCCGAATCGGCCACTGGAGCCATTTCTGCCACCTCACCTTCTCCCATGGTCACCGTAGCTCCCGAGGCAGTCGGAGGTATTCCGACGAACGCCGATGTCATCGAGATGGTCGCGGCCATGGGCATCAAGAAGAGGAAGCATGCGGGTATGCGCGTCGTCCCGCAAGTAGGTGATGCCCCGGCACTCCCCGCGGTTGCGTCGGCCCCCTCATCTACGCCGGCTCCGAAGCCGACGAAGGCGCGTCCTAAAACGCAGTCGGCGGGTCCGAAGGGGGCGAATGGTGTGAAGGTGACCAAAACAAAGCAGACGGCTCACCGCAGCAGGCTCCCGCCACCGGTCGCCGCCTCTCCATCCTCGCACATCGACAACGGCATCGACGCCTCGTGCGTGCTCGACGATTTTTCTACAAGGTATGAAGATAAAACTTCCCCCGTTTCGATTTGTATCACATTGAATAGTAGCTCATTTAGCGATGATTTTAGCAACACGGGCCATACTTCTTTCTTGGAGATGTTGAATGAGACGGAGGTGCGTATTTCCGAGCCTCCACTTGGTCCATACGGAGACATGGAGGTGACCGAGGTTGACGAGGAGGAACACGAGGAGGACGAGGAGGTGATCGAGGTTGACGAGGAGGACGAGGAGGTGACCGAGGTTAATGAGGAGGTGGTCGAGGTCGATGCGTCCAAAGCTGCGAAAACGAGGAAGAAGAGGGCCATGAACTACACCGATGTGGAGGACACCATGTTGTGCCGTGCTTGGGCCATGGTTGGCCTAGATGCGGTGTCGGGCATGGATCAAATAGGGAAGCGCTATTGGCAGTGCATCGAGGGTCAGTTCTTGAAGATGATGTCGTGGGTGAAACCACCGGTGTATCGCTCCTTCCGATCCCTTCAAGGTTGTTTGGAGGTGATCAAACTGGCATGTAGCCGGTGGACAGCTGCAATGGATCAAACCGTCCAAAATCCTCCTAGTGGCACAACTATCAACCAATATGTGAGTGTATTGTCCTCATCACATATGTCAATTAATGTTTAGTGTTCATAGCTTGGTGATTTCATCATTGTTTTGCCGGTGTAGGAACACATTGTAGATCCAAGGTATAGAGACATGAAGGGCAGCAACGGCAAGAGCTTCACGTTCAAACATTGCCATGATGTCCTCAAACATCTTCCCAAGTGGCAGTTGAGGGACCAAGAAATCCCAGCGAAAAAAGGTGCAATGAGTCAAATGGATGATAGTGAAGATGAGGAAGGGAGAAACAACAACAAGCCGAAGGGAAACAAGAAGACGAAGGAGAGGATCAAGATGGATGCCGAGGGTGCAATGTTGAGGGACAAGTTTGATCAAATGATGAAGTCCAAGGAGTCGATGGCAGCCAAGACATTGGAGGTCAAGCATGTCATGACCGAGAAGAAGAAAGAGGTGAAGCTTGCAAAGGTGGAAGCCTCGCGAGAAGAAGCAAGGCTCAAGGTCGTGGTGGAGGAGAAGAAGATCAAGCTAAAGCAAACCAAGGCATAGATACATGAGTTCAACATGACCTAGACATAGATCCATGACTTCATGTCCTCTCTTGTAAACAAACATTCAAGATCTTGATACTCCATTGTCGAACACATAAGATCTAGCATGTATTCCTTTGATTTACACACAAGAACTTTCATCTTCTTTAACTTCTTATTAATCATATTGAATTCATCTCTTCAAACAATGATCTTAAAGCCAATACTCAACATACATCTTTATCATCATGACAACCATGCTTGAATCCAACACATGGTCTTCAAGCACTATCTATGGACAATTCTTTCATATAAATCTCAATGCAAACATTAGTCTATAGTGACTATCATTAATTACCAAAGCCACACATGGGGCACCATGCACTTTCAGATCTTCAACCAGCCATACAAACCACATTCTCACATCTCTCTCACCTAGCCGCCACCCATAATTGTCCAAGTCCTAGCGACCGATGGAGACCGCACCACCATCCGCACCCCTGTCATGCCTCCTGATCGGGCCCTGTTCATGCCTCCTGGTGTGCTTCTGTCATGTCTCCTGGTTTGGCTCCCGATGTGGTCTTTCTAAATCAAAGAAGGATCTCACGCCATTGTAGAGGATGTTGGAGATGAAGAAGTAGGCCAGTCGGAGAGACGCCACCAAGACTCGGCTATCTGCTGCCCAAGCCGCCTAAGCAATGGTCCTAGCCTAGGAACACATCGCCTCCATTCAGACCAAGGCCAACATCGAGGAAATCACCATCCAAGGTAGTGTGCACGATGTGCTCATGATAAAGTAGTAGGCAATGACTAATGCCCTAGAAGGCCTGGGGAGCTCTGGCTCATCCGTGAACAAACCACCTACGGACAATAGGGACGTCTACATGTTCTTAGTCAGGCACGCACCGACACCGTGTGGTTTTCTATGTCGTGAGAGGATTCACATGAGACTGATGAGTGTTTCCTATCCTTGACCTAAACTCCGAACATGTGGCCGGTGGTTCCTCACAGGAAATTGACGAGTGGTTCCTATCATTGACCTATGTAACACCCCGTCCACTAAGCCCTAGGAGTGTCATTCCTTCCATCTTACTAGGATCTCTAGACTGGCCCCACGGACCAAAACTTGTCTTTTTGCGCACTTTGTCCTCACTCGTGCGCACTGATACATCCATTTTGCATCACTATTCTATATCATAATTCACTGTTATTCATTGATATATTTCATATTAAGAGATGATACTTATGTTATTTCATCTGTTTTTGCATGGTTGATGACTTTTGGAGCATGGACCGCTGCAGTCAGGATTCTGATGGAAAAGGTGCTATTTGGAGGCAAAATTCGCGAAGATCAGAAATTCTGGAAAAATATACGGAAAATCCTATTTTTCCAGAAGACGAAGGAAGCGAGAAGGAGGAGTGGAGATGGGCCACAGGGGGCCCACACCACCCCCTGGTGCGGGCCACCCTAGGCCGCGCCACCAGGTGGTGTGGCTGTCCTGGCCCACCTCTGGCTCTCCCCTCTAGCGTATATATTCCTCCCGAAACCCTAAGACTTATGTCGCGACCACAGAAAGATTCCGCCGCCTCTGCGGGGCGGAAAACACCGAGAGAGAAAGATCTCTCCGGCAGACAGATTTCTGTCGAGGGAATTCCTTCCCGGAGAGGGGAGATCGTCGCCATCAACACCACCATCAAGCTGGACTTCATCGGGATCATCATCATCACCACCACCATCATCACCATTAGCACCCTCACCACCATCTCCATATTGCTGTAACAATTGGGTTGAATCTTGCATAGTTCTTAGGGGAAACTTTCTCGGTGTTGATTACTCTTTGTAGTTGATGCTATTGAGTGAACCGTTGAATTATTGTTTATGTTCAGATTGTTATACATCATTATTCCATCTCTGATCATGATCCATATGATGTCTTGTGAGTAGTTCGTTTTGTTCTTGAGGACATGGGAGAAATCATGTTGTTAGTAGTGGAATTGTGTTGAGAAAGATTCAGTAGTTTGATATTTAAGTTATGGTGTACTTCTTCTGGTGGTGTCATGTGAACGTCGACTACATGACACTTCACCTATATGGGCCTAGGCGAATGCATTGTGTATTTGGCTACTAATCGTAGGGGTTGCCGGAGTGACAGAAACCTGAACCCCCGTTAGGAAACCATTGCACAAGGGACGTAAGGGTCTTAGAGTTTAAAGTTGTGGTTAGGTTTCTACCTTAATTACTTTCTTGTACTTACGAATGTTTGCAAGGGGTATAATCACACGTATGTATTAGTCTTAGGAAGGTCGGTACATTAGCACAGGTTCACCCACACAACACTTAGCAAGCTAAAGAAGATTAATCAACTATATGAAGCGAAAGCACTTGGCAGTCTTTCCATGTGTCCTCAAGAATGTTTGGTCATCTTAAGTAATACAACCGGCTTGTCCTTTGCTGCATAAAGGATTGGGCCACTTGCTGCATTTATTCCTACTGTCTTTTATTTACTCGTACTTTATTTACTTGCTTTATCAAAAACACCTAAAAATCCGTTTGCTAAGTATTTGCAGAGAATTCCTGATCCATACCACTAGCCAGCACCTTCTGCTCCTCGTTGGGTTCGACACTCTTACTTATCGAAAATACTACGATACACCCCCTATACTTGTGGGTCATCAAGACTATATCCTAGCGTCGTTGCCGGGGAGTGAAGCGCTATTGGAGAGTGGAACTGGTAAAGGAAACTTCTACTTTGAGTATTGTTTACTTATGTTAGTTGCTTTATTTTCGTTATGGATAATTCGCTGAGTTTCTTATTTGGTAATGCTACTACCACTGCTAAGGTAGTAGATGAACCACCACCTGCTGAGAATGATGCTTTTAAAATACCTACAAGTATTATTGATCGTGTTATGGATAACTACTATGTTGGGGATGGAACTGTCCATCCCGGTGATCATTTACTCTTTATACACGAATTATGCGGGTTGTTCAAGTGTGCAGGTATTACTACAGATCAAGTCAAGAAGAAGTTATTCTCATTATCGCTGAAAGGAAGAGCCGAGGAATGGTATAAGCTGCTGAAGATGGTCAAGCTCTGGAATGGGAGGAAATAGTACCTCTCTTTTATTCAAAGTTTTATCCTCCTAGTGAGATTCATAAAGATCGGAATCAAATATACAACTTTTGGACTCTTGATGGAGAGAGTACAGCTCAAGCTTGGGGGAGATTGAAGTTACTAATGCTCAAATGTCCCATTCATGAGCTCCCCAACAATATTATTATCAATAACTTTTATGCAAGGCTTTCTCTTCATGATAAGGATTTATTGGATGCTTCTTATGTTGGATCATTCACCCGCATGGAAGAAGAAGCTAAATGGGATCTTTTGGACCGTATTCAAGATAATGCTGAAGCTTGGGAGAATGACAAAGATAGAAAGTCAGGTATAAATTATGATTATGAATGCATTGAATCTTTTACGGGAACTGATGACTTTCAAAATATTAATAATACTTATGGTCTTGATTTACAAGTTATTACAAATTGCTTTAAGGCTTTTGCTTCTTATATTGAAATTCCAAAAAGGGGATGGAGCAAGTACTATGCGCCTTATAAAGATATCGTTGACTGTGTTCCTGTTGGGAGTACTGAGTTTTACACTATTGATCACATCTTACCTGAACTTTATATCGAGAAACCCTTCCCGGATAAGGTAAAGGACCATCCTATGATAACTAGTGTAATCACTAAAAGTGCAAAGAGAACTGTAAAACCTGATGAACAAATAAAAATTGAACCTGTTGTAGAAATTGTGAAAGACCTTGTCACTAAAAGCATAGAAGATGGACACATAGTCTTTTGTGAGGATGCTTCTAATATTGTTTCACATAGAACTAAAAAGGCTAGTGTCCATGTGCTTTCCGTTAGAATTGGTGATCATTGCTATTATGGTTTATGTGATATTGGTGCAAGTTCCAGTACTATTCCTTATGAGCTTTACAGAGAAATTATGCATGAAATTAGTCCCTGCGAATTGGAAGAGATTGATGTGGTTATTCTCCTTGCTAACAGAGAGACCATCTCTCCAATTGGTATTGTACGAGACGTGGAAGTTCTTTGTGGTAAGATTAAGTATCCTTCTGATTTTCTAGTACTTGGTTTAGCTGCTAGTAAAACTTATCCTATTATTTTTGGTAGACCTTTCTTGAGTACTTGTGGAGCTATTATAGATTGCAAAAGGGAGAAAACCTTGACTAAGTTTGATGGGGAATCTTATGAGTTTAATTTTTCGAAATTTACTAAAGAACCTTGTGAAGAGGAAACCCATAATGAGGATTTTAGAGTTGAACAACTTGCTTCTATTTCTCTTGCTCCTAACAATGCTTTGTAGCAATTTATGGAAGATCATGAAAGTGAAATCTTCATGGAAGAAAGGAATGAGATTGATGAGATTCTCCGTCATCAACCCAAGATGCTTAAGCATAACTTGCCTATAGAAGACTTGGGTACCACGTTGCCACCTAACAAGGATCCGGTCTTCGATCTAAAACCTCTCCCTGACGATCTTAAATATGCTTACATTGATGATAAAAATATATATCCTGTTATTATTAGCTCTAAACTTTTAGGGAAGGAAGAAGAAAGGTTATTGGAAGTTTTGAAGAAACACCGTGGGGCTATGGGCTATACTCTGGATGATTTAAAAGGGATTTCACCTACTATATGTCAGCATGCTATCAATATAGAACCGGATGCAAAGCCAGTAGTAGAGCACCAACGATGTTTAAATCCTAAGATGAAGGAAGTGGTAAGAAATGAGGTATTGAAACTCCTTGATGCTGGTATTATTTACCCTATTGCTGATAGTGAATGGGTTAGTCTTGTTCATTGTGTCCCTAAAAACGGAGGTATTAATGTTGTGCCTAATGATAATGATGAGCTTATTCCCCAAAGAATAGTAGTAGGCTATAGGATGTGCATTGACTTTAGGAAAGTCAATAAAGTTACTAAGAAAGATCATTACCTGCTTCCTTTTATTGATCAAATGTTGGAAAGGTTGTCTAAAAAGACCCATTTTTGTTTTCTTGATGGTTATTATGGTTTCTCTCAAATTGCTGTTAAACAACAAGATCAAGAAAAAACTACTTTTACTTGCCCTTCGGAACTTATGCTTATAGAAGTATGCCTTTTGGTTTATGTAATGCTCCTGCTACTTTTCAAAGATGCATGTCTGCTATCTTTCATGGTTTTTGTGAGGAAATTGTGGAAGTGTTCATGGATGACTTCTCTGTCTATGGAACTTCTTTTGATAATTGTTTGCACAACCTTGATAAAGTTTTGCAGAGGTGTGAAGAAACTAATCTTATTCTTAATTGGGAGAAATGCCACTTCATGGTTAATGTAGGGATTGTCCTTGGGCATAAGGTTTCTGAAAGAGGCATAAAAGTCGATAGAGCTAAAGTTGAGGCAATTGAGAAAATGCCCTGCCTAAGAGACATCCAAGGTATCCGTAGTATCCTTGGTCACGCTGGTTTCTATAGAAGGTTTATTAAAGATTTCTCTAAGATATCAAAACCCCTCACTAATCTTCTTCAAAAAGATGTGCCCTTTGTTTTTGATGATGATTGTAAGGAATCTTTTGAAACTCTCAAGAAGGCTTTAACTATAGCTCCTATCGTTCAACCACCTGATTGGAGTTTACCCTTTGAAATAATGTGTGATGCTTGTGATTTTGCTGTAGGTGCTGTCCTTGGGCAACAAATTGATAAAAAACTAAACGTTATTCATTATGCTAGTAAGACTCTAGACGCTGCTCAAAGGAATTATGCTACTACTAAAAAAGAATTTCTAGCTGTCGTCTTTGCTTGTGATAAGTTTAGACCCTATATTGTAGACTCAAAAGTCACCATTCATACTGATCATGCTGCTATTAAGTACCTTATGACGAAGAAGGACGCTAAGCCTAGGCTTATTAGATGGGTGCTGCTTTTACAAGAGTTACATATAGTAGATAGGAAAGGTGCTGAAAACCCTGTAGCTGATAATTTATCTCGATTGGAAAATATCTCCTTTGACCCTATGCCTGTTAATGATAGTTTCCCAAATGAACGGTTGGCTGTGGTAGGGGTAAGTTCGCGAGGGAGCCCTTGGTACGCTGATTATGCTAACTTTATTTTCTCCAAGTATTTGCCTCCAACTTTTACAGCTCAGCAAAAAAGATAGTTATTTTATGATCTGAGGCATTATTTTTGGGATGACCCACACTTATATAAAGAAGGAGTGGATGGTATTATGCGAAGATGTATTCTAGAATATGAACAAAAGGAGATATTGCATAAATGTCATGGTAGTGCTTATGGAGGACATCATGCAGAAGATAGAACTGCGCAAAAGGTGTTGCATTCAGGTTTCTACTGGCCTACCCTCTTTAAAGATGCAAGAAAATTTGTTTTATCTTGTGATGAGTGTCAGCGTGTTGGTAATATTTCTAGACGCAATGAAATGCCTATGAACTACTCTCTAGTTAATGAACCCTTTGATTGCTGGGGATTTGACTTTATGGGTCCTTTTCCTCCCTCAAAAGGTTATACTCATATTCTTGTTGTCGTTGATTATGTTACTAAGTGGGTAGAAGCCATTCCTACGAAGAGGGCTGGCACGGAGACTTCTCTAAAAATGCTTAAGGATGTTATCTTTCCTAGGTTTGGAGTGCCTAGGTATCTCATGACTGATGGAGGTTCTCATTTCATTCATGGTGGTTTTAGAAAGACCCTTTCTAAATATGATGTTAATCATAGAATTTCTTCAGCTTATCACCCCCAAACTAGTGGGCAAGTAGAGTTATCAAATAGAGAAATTAAATCCATCTTGCAAAAGACTGTTAATAGATCTAGAAAAAACTGGGCTAAAAAGTTGAATGATGCTTTATGGGCTTATAGGACTGCCTACAAAAACCCTATGGGGATGTCTCCTTATAAAATGGTTTATGGGAAAGCTTGTCACCTACCTTTAGAATTAGAACACAAAGCTTACTGGACAGTTAAAGAACTCAACAGAGATTGTAAGCTCGCTGGTGAGAAAAGATTTTTCGACTTAAGCTCTTTAGAGGAATGGAGGAGTGAAGCCTATGAGAATTCTAGGCTCTTTAAGGAAAAAGTTAAAAGATGGCATGACAAGCGAATACTTAAGAGAGAATTTCATGTTGGTGAGAAAGTTCTATTGTATAGGTCTCGTCTCAGATTTTTTGCAGGAAAGATACTGTCAAAATGGGAAGGACCTTTCATTATTGAAGAAGTGTACCGTTCGGGAGCAATAAAAAATTCTTCTTTAAAAGATAATACTACACAAGTAGTGAATGGGCAGCGACTCAAGCACTATATTGCTAGAGATTCTTACAATGAAGATGTTGATGCCTTTCAAGTTATAACTCTGGAAAAATTTATCAAGGATCAAATTCAGAGACCTGCAGACTCCGTTTTTGAATAGGTAACAGTTCTGGTAAGAAAGGCTCCACGAAAATACTATCCAACTATATTTGTGCAGTTTTTAGCCAAGAAGGAAAGCTACGAAGCGAAAGAGGGACGGAAACGGAGCCAGGGTGGCTCACACCACCCTGTGGTGCGGGCCCACCCCTACCGCGCCACCAGGTGGTGTGGCCACCTTAGCCTCCGCCTCCGACTCGTTTTCTCCCAGTACCTTCCTTTTGCTGTAAAACTTCATAATATATAATCCCCCGGATCTCCCGAGGTTCGTATATCGTGTTTTCGTCGTGTTTTTGTTTCGATCTGTTTCTGCCAGGAACTATCTTTGAAAGCTTAGAAGCACAATGGTGTCCGCCAAGGATAAAGGAAGGGAGCCTATGGAGGAAGATCTCCAAGACCCCAAGCAGGGGCTGGTACCTTTAGTCTCTTGCCCTGCATCAACGGAATCCCTACGAGTCACTAAGGAGTTCTACGATAAGTACCGAGACTTGAGGAGGAAGGTGGACATGCTTCAATGGGAGAATAATAGGCTTTGCAAGATGCTGGAAGATTTCCTCACGTCAACTAAGAAAATATTCCCACCACCACCGAAGGAGTAATTCGTCATCAGGTTTGGCATCCCCTTGGTTTGTTCCAAGCTTGGGGGAGTGCCGCGGTATCACATCACTATCTTCTATCTTTTTACCTTTTTAGTAGAGTCATATCATGAATAGAGAAGTTATTATGTATGATGGTTTGCATTATGGAAGTGTCCTATCTCTTGTTAGATATGTATCCCTTGGTGTGAGTTGCCGTTATGGAATATTAATGAGAAGTTCTATCATTTACTCTTTTGCATATCTTATATTAGTTTTCAATTCGTGGTTATATGATTGATCGTGTTGTTAGTATTGGTATCACTTTGGGATAATTGAGTTAATTTAGTTGGTTTTGGCAAACCTGGCTCGGTCAGTAGCAACACTATTTTTGAGAGTTGAATGAAAAGATAAAAGTACTCTAAAGAAAAATAATTTCATCATCTTTCTTTCTTGATTTGCTCATCAGTTTAGTATTCTCTAGTTAAGATCTTTTGTGCTTCCAAGGAAGATTGCATGTTTGTCTTTGTCACTTGTATGTTTGTCTGTTTCCTTCAACTCTTATACTTGCTACCCAGCCTTGCTAGCCAAAAACCTGTACTGAGAGGGAATTCTTCTCGTGCATCCACCTCCTTTAAACCAAACCCATGCCATTTGTGTCCACCCTACCTACCTATTAGCACTATTGCTATCCCAAGTAAATTCTTGTTTTTATCTACCTTCCAAATTAAACTTGTTATGTGAAAATTAGTTATTAAAGCTCTCACGAACTTGATGGCACACTTTACTTTCTTGCACTTAATAAACTTGAACCATTGTGCTCATCTATGTTGTGTATATGCTTGCGCTTTGTAAGTTGTGAATTAGCAGAACCATGCTGTCATGGGGAACGCTTTCAACATTGCACTGGTACTTTGTACCTAGTTTATATCATGTTCTTTTGTCTATGGATGTCGTCGGTGTGAAATGAAAGGGGAGCTTGTAAGTCCATGGAGTTATGCATGTGTGTTAGAGAAACGCCTAGGCCGCTGGTCTAATCCATGCTGACATGGTGGAAACCTACAGCGTGACCATAACGAGCATCTATGAAGCATTCTTCTTATAAAAAAAAGAGAGTCCGGTATTGGAAAAAAGAGAGATATTATGAAAAGAGGAAAGAGAGAAAAAACACCATATTCCCATGGTAAATAAGAAGATTGCTGAGATGCTTGTTGTCTGCTTGCCTTGTCATTTTGATATGGGGATTCTTTCGTATCATCGGGCAAGGGGTACCCCGTTGGCAGTTCTCTATGATACCCATGTGCTTACAATGACAAGAACTTACCGGTGACTAAACTTGAGTAGCATGAGGAGCGGCCCTCGTATTCAAGGGACATGAGATTCTCAATTTACAACTTGCCAAGCATATCCTCATATTTAATCACTTTAACCTTAATCACCTAAAGATGCCTATGCTAGGGGCAATGAGAGCTGAAAGCTAATAAGTATCATAATTTTTGGGAGGTCTTTATGAAACCTGAAATCCCTGCTTCCCTCTACAAAGGGCCTTTCTTTTACTTTTTAGTTGAGTCAGTAAACCTATTCCCTTCTATCTCAGCAAGTATTTTGAGTTGTTGTGTTTCATTCATTCATATGATGATTTATTCAATCATGTTTCTTATGTTCCTTGTTTTGCACATTGCTCTTATCTTGGTGATTACTACTTTGAAAGCTTTCATTGAAAACCAGTTATTTGTGAACTCCAGCAAATTATCAACTATTCTTCGACCAAGAGCTAAGTTTGCCATTACCAATTGTGATTCACTCTATGTATCTTTATTGTGTTTCCTTTACTCATTGCAAGTTAAGTTATATAATAGTGAGTTGTCTTCTATTATGATCTATGTATTGATGAATGTGATGCTTCTTGTCCGTATTCTTTTACCGACTCTTCACTCCGTAAACCTGAGGCCATGTTTATTGAGCTCAGTTTCGCTTGGGGACAAGCGAAGTCTAAGCTTGGGGGAGTTGATACGTCCATTTTGCATCACTATTCTATATCATAATTCACTATTATTCATTGATATATTTCATATTAAGAGATGATACTTATGTTATTTCATATGTTTTTGCATGGTTGATGACTTTTGGAGCATGGACCGCTGCAGTCAGGATTCTGATGGAAAAGGTGCCGTTTGGAGGCAAAATTCGCGAAGATCAGAAAATCCGAGAAAATATACGGAAAATCCTATTTTTCTAGAAGACGAAGGAAGCGAGAAGGAGGAGTGGAGATGGGCCACAGGGGGCCCACACCACCCCCTGGCACGGGCCACCCTAGGCCGCGCCACCAGGTGGTGTGGCCGCCCTGGCCCACCTCTGGCTCTCCCCTCTAGCGTATATATTCCTCCCGAAACCCTAAGACTCAGGGAGCGACCACAGAAAGATTCCGCCACCTCTGCGGGGCGAAAAACACCGAGAGAGAAATATCTCTCCGGCAGACAGTTTTCTGTCGAGGGAATTCCTTCTCGGAGAGGGGAGATCGTCGCCATCAACACCACCATCAAGCTGGACTTCATTGGGATCATCATCATCATCATCACCACCATCATCACTATCAGCACCATCATCACCATCTCCATATTGCTGTAACAATTGGGTTGAATCTTGCATAGTTCTTAGGGGAAACTTTCCCGGTATTGATTACTCTTTGTAGTTGATGCTATTGAGTGAACCGTTGAATTATTGTTTATGTTCAGATTGTTATACATCATTATTCCATCTCTGATCATGATCCATATGATGTCTTGTGAGTAGTTCGTTTTGTTCTTGAGGACATGGGAGAAGTCATGTTGTTAGTAGTGAAATTGTGTTGAGAAAGATTCAATAGTTTGATATTTAAGTTGTGGTGTACTTCTTCTAGTGGTGTCATGTGAACGTCGACTACATGACACTTCACCTATATGGGCCTAGGGGAATGCATTGTGTATTTGGCTACTAATCGTAGGGGTTGCCGGAGTGAGAGAAACCTGAACCCCTGTTAGGAAACCATTGCACAAGGGGCGTAAGGGTCTTAGAGTTTAAAGTTGTGGTTAGGTTTCTACCTTAATTACTTTCTTGTACTTACGGATGTTTGCAAGGGGTATAATCACAAGTATGTATTAGTCCTAGGAAGGTCGGTACATTAGCACAGGTTCACCCACACAACACTTAGCAAGCTAAACAAGATTAATCAACTATATGAAGCGAAAGCACTTGACAGTCTTCCCATGTGTCATCAAGAACATTTTGTCATCTTAAGTAATACAACCAGCTTGTCCTTTGCTGCATAAAGGATTGGGCCACTTGCTGCATTTATTCCTACTGTCTTTTATTTACTCGTACTTTATTTACTTGCTTTATCAAAAACCCTAAAAATCCGTTTGCTAAGTATTTGCAGAGAATTCCTGATCCATACCACTAGCCAGCACCTTCTGCTCCTCGTAGGGTTCGACACTCTTACTTATCGAAAATACTGCGATACACCTCCTATACTTGTGGGTCATCACGCACTTGGGAACAACTTCCCGGTCGGTCACCCATCCACAAATTGCTCCATGCCAAGCACACTTAACCTCAAAGTTCTTTTTTAGATGAGCTTCTAGAAAAAGGTTGCAACTTTTTGGTATGAGTATCCTATCAATCCTTTTAATGCATGCGTCAGGATCTCACATACACCCACCCTTAGAAGTTCGATGTCCTCATCGATCAAGCATAGGCCAGGAATGTCCCCTGTTGCCACACATTTGTGCGTCTAGTGCCAGCACATGTGCCATACCGTGTCCACTCTAGGCCACATGTGCCATGCTCCACATGTGCGCGCCACTGACCTACACACGCCCATGTAACCGCGAGGATCAGCTCTAATACCACTTGTAACACCCCGTCCACTAGGCCCCGGGTGTCACTCCTAGCATCTTACTAGGATCTCTAGGCTGGCCCCATAGACCAACACTTGCTTTTCTATGCACTTTGTCCTCACTCGTGCGCACCCGAGAATAACTTCCCGGTCGGTCACTCATCCTCAGATTGCTCCAGGCCAAGCATGCTTAACCTAAGAGTTATTTTTAGATGAGCTTCTAGAAAAGAAGTTGCAACTTGTTGGTATGAGTATCCTATCAATCCTATTAAGCCATGTGTCAGGATCTCACAGCCTATCATTCAAGAACTCTCCGAGGTCCTCATTTTGGTGGAGCAACTCACAGTGGTTGACCCAGCATTTAGGACCAATAAAAGTGTATAAGTGAGCATCCGACTTGTCGGAGGAGGCCATACAGTTGTTGTATTCTGTATGGGCACCTATCGAGATAGGCTTGGGAATGGCACAGAAACACGTGAGCAAGCAGGTGGTGCATTTCTTAGTGAATTGTATGAGTTTATGCAAGCTCAAACCTTCCCATGAAAGAGACTTGCGAATGTACTCATAGATGCCTTCCAATGCTAGATTATACTATAGCCTCTTTCAAGACCATATGTTTTGGTTACCACGAGTAAATTATTTTTACAAATAGCATATATTACTTCCTTCATTTCAAAATAGACGCCACAGTTGTAACGCCCTAGCATTTAGGACCAATAAAAGTGTATAAGTGAGTTTGAACATCAGCATTCATGCATTTGAAAACCTGGGTAAATGTTGCGCAAACCTAAAAGCTAGTGGCATCAAGGTTTCTCTTACTCTGATTGATTAGGTTTTAGAGCATCTGAGTGAGTGCTATGGATTCTGACATGATCTCTAGGCATTTCTTGTGTTTTGGGAAATAATTCAAACTTGTTTTTGAATTTAAAATTTGAATTCAAATGAATTTAGGAAAAAATGACAAATTGAATTAATGAATATTTAAGTGATTGAATTGTTTAATTATATAAATAATAATACAATAAGTAATAATAATAAAAGCATATAGTGTACAAATGAAAAAGCGAATAAAATATGATTTTACTACATCAGATTATTTACATTTTCTTTATACAAGTAAACAAAATGAATTACAAAAAATGAATAAAAAGATAACTTTATTACAATAATAATAAATTACATTGTCTTTACAATTATCCAAATAAAATACGGTCACAGTAAATAGAAAAGGAAACAAAAAATCTCTAAACGTAATCGTCATCCTCTAGCTTCTTTTCTGCTCCACTTTGATCCCTACAAAACAACACAAAAAGACAAACAAAAGAACAAAGAAAAGAGATTAGGAGGGGCGTTAGTGATACTCTATGGTATTAGTAGTGAGGTGCACTACTTGTTCACATCATTGAGCAAGGTAAGAAGCAACAATGTAGTATTATGTTCTTAATCAGTTTTGCCTCGGTCCAACATCGTAGGCCTATAAGGGGCAAGTTTCACCAAGATCAAGTAAAAGGAAATAGTAAAACCTTAGGAAAAGATCCCAATTCACCTAATCTCATCCACAACAATAAGTAGCAACTCACACATGCATGCATAACCATGTGCGACACAGAAGCAACACTAGCAAGGTGATAAGAAGAAGGCAGCAGGCTCAACACAACTGCAAGGTTGTTATTTCTTCCTCACATCACCAAGAGCAGCTACACTTTTTCCCATTAAAGTCAACAAACCAGCAACAAACTTAAACTACATGATTATAGATGAGATCATATAAAGATAATCATGGAGGAGAAGCAGGAATAGGCCAATAGTACCAAGAGCAAGAAGACCACAAAAGAAGGAGAACAAGATCAGAATCTCAAAGAGGAGGAGATCCAGGAGTTAATAAGGAGCAATCCTTAGGATCAAGGACTAACTAATCAAGATCAGAAGTAGCCACCAACATCAACTACCAACCACAACCGGTTGCTACACTAAGATGCATGGTAGAAATTGTTCTTATCATTTCTTCTATTTAAGAAGATACATATTGGAGGGGAACAAGAACTCTTAGTATATCATAGAGGAGCTATAGTGAAATCATCGTAGAGTTTCCTTTTAGGCAAACGTAATATATGTTCTTAAGTTACAGGAGAGCCCAAGCTTTTGCATCATTAGTAGGGGCAAAAGCAGCATATCAAACTTATTATCATATTATTACTATGCACACTCTAAAGAGGCACCACAGTAATAACAATACAATAAGTGAAGCCACTATTTGTAACTAGATCATGCCCACATTAACTTGATAGAGTACAAAATTAATTGCAAGCCACCAAATTAAATCTCAAATCATTTTCTAACTATGTAGATTTGAATCATTATAGTATCTAAGCACTGTAAAAATTGACAGATACATATTTATCCAACATCCCTGAATCCTAAGATTTAGTTACTAGAATTGAATCAAAATCCAATAACCACACAAGAGTTGATCCAAATGATCATTTTACACACAACCATCACAAATGTATTCAGGATCATGTATGCACATGCTCTAGTGATCTCCACCACAACCTTTGTTAAATAAGCCAACAAACAATTAAAGAAACCATTCCAGATCATTTTCTTAGGCATTATATCTAGCAATCAAATACATGTATAAATTCATTGTTAACATAACAGGAAATCATATCTTTCTCAAGTATCAAATTAAATAAGAGTTAAATCACATGTTCCATTTATTTACTATCAAATGGACAGTACCAAGACCATTCAGTAGCTCACTAGAACAAGTCTAGTAACCATGTAGTAGATGAGTATCATCTCAATATCATCTAAGTTGTGATCCAAGTCACAAGTAAATAGTTACAATAGTAGATCATAGTAATAGAGCATGATAGGGGGTTCATACAAGCATAACATTCAATCTAGGCTAGAACCACAATTACTAGGCTAAAAAGGTCAACAACCATGGATTGCAATTGGATTTACCAGTCAATTGAACATTTGGTGCTCAATAATGAGCACCCGCATGTAGCATGGTGAGATTAGGGTTACAATAGAGGAAGAAGCATTAATCCTAAGCTAAATTGAGCCAAACATGCTCAAATCATCGCTAGACAAGTCACTATGAGCTATAGCTTCAACCGAGAAGGGGAACCATAATTAGGGTTGGCTACTGGGAGAAAGAGAGATAACAGAGAGGGGGGAGAAGGGGAACGTACCTGACATCCTCGCTTAGCGTTCGGTGAAAAGGAAGAAGTGCAGACCGTCGGTGGCGACCATAGCATGGCTGCGCGAGGAGCACAGAAGCGCTTGAACCGTACCTAGACAAGTCTATAGTAGCGCCATGTCGACCAAGTAGAGAGGTAGCAGGAAGCAATGCCATACCACTACCACACCATTGTATCACTAGCACAACACCGACTGATACTGGTGAGCGATGATGCCACAATCGCCATAATCCTAGCGCCAGATAAGTGAAGGGGTGAGAAGGAGAGAGTCTGACACATGAATCGATCGGGACTAGAAGAGGGAGCAAAGAGTGCCATGTTGGTTGAACCCAACAGCGAGGGCCAGGGTAGCCGCAGGTCGCCGGCACCGTCGCGCGACGGCTACGAAGACTGCAGCATCAAGGAGGAAGAGAGAGTATAGTCTTGGTGCAGGGAGACAGATCTAACGACAATACATAGAAATTGATTTGTCGCCCAATATAAGAAGTAATAAAACATCCTATATATTTCAGAACATACAGGCTAGAAGCTTTTCTTCAAAGCTGGATAGAAGAGTATCTTGGGGAATGCGTCAGCCTGAAGCAGGATGCGAGTGTATGTTCCATATTCTAGGAAGTATGCATACATGGTATTAGTGAACAGAAGAAAAAAATAACATGAGTCTGATAGTTCATACCAATTCGACGAAGCTTCAGTGAATGTCCCAGCAGAGCAAATGATAAATAAGCATTACCCAATGAAAAATAACTGAAATGGAGTGTTGTTGACTACAGACTAAAATGAATCACCAACAAAAGCTCCCTCCCTCTTGCGAGACAAAGGGTCAATAGAACATGGCACATTGTATCCAGTATGAAAATCCAGGTACATTACTCATTACAAAGTGTGAATTATGAAAGGACTGGACACTTGAGTTACATTTATATATCCAGAGGCATGCAATGCCAAAACAAGAGATAACGATGAAAAAAACAAAAAAGTACAGCTAGAGGATATTCTAAATCACACTATCTAAATTCCTTCCAGCGGATGTGCGCGATCTTTGGCCAACTTTCTCCATCTGGTGCTCGGCAGCTCTCCTTCAAGAGCTCACAACGCCATACCAATATCTGCTGGATGGACGATGGCAGATCTGGTAAAGATGATATGTTGGGGCAGGTATGTATTTCGAGCCTCTTCAGATTAGAGAAGCACTCCAGATTTGTCGGCAGACAAGTCATTTGGCAATTGCGAAATTTCAGGACCCTGCCAGGTGCGAAATTTGCGGACTTCTCAAATGAAATGGATGGTTCCTCACATCTTTCAAGACAAAGAGATTCTGGAACTGTAAAACCTTCAGCTGAGAGCATGCTGGTGAGTATTACAGGACTGCTAACAAAGAGGAAGTGTTGGACTTTAAACTGTGAGATACACTCGGGGGTGAGTTTCGGGACATGTACCAAAGTTAGGTTATGAAGATCCAGTGAAGATAGTCCTTCAAGCGTGCATAAATCCGGCATGTTATGTAGTGAGAATGATTTAACAGAGGTGAGAGTACCAACAGACAAGCATGCAGTGCTTCTGCAATTGGCTAAGGATATCATACGCATGTGTCGCCAGTCAGTGAAGAGGAAGTCAGCTGCAACCACGCAACTGTATACTACGAGCTTCTTAAGGGATAGTGGAAAACACTCTGCTCCACATGCTAACTCCAAAGAAGGGCAGGAAATCAAATCAACATAACAAAGAGAGGCAGCAGCCCGTAAGCCCCCTAATGATCGGAGACACCAGCAATATTTGATTTCCAAGGTGTCAAGTTTTTTCAAATGTTGGAGAACATCTTCTGAGGGAAGCGTAGTTAAAGTCATAATTTCTTCTAAGAACAACTTTTTAAGTGAAGACAGACCATTAAGGCAAACAGCTAAAGCTCCATCGCTAATACTGCATGAAGCAAGAGAAAGTTCATCAAGTCCTGATGGTGGAACCAGAGGCAGCCTAATGCTCCTTCCATACACGAGTCCCATCCTCTGCTCATGACAATATATCCATGCCTTGATGATATCCTCTTTTACCGATACTCCATATTTATTTTTGTCTATAGTTTTCTTTTTTTCTAGAGCTCTTTGAAGGTAATCAACATGTGACACATCAGCATGCATCAATGTCATCAGCTTGCCCAGAAAAAAGTATTGCAACCAGAGTATCCTCCTAATATCTGATCCTGAATCCACCTCCCACACTAAACCAAGTTGTGATGCCACATAATCTGACCTCATGATATTCTCTCTCTTATCATGATGTTCCAGTTCATCGTTGGAAATAAATATAAGCAAGTAGCATTTGTTTACTGTTAACTTTTTAAGGCCAAGTGGAAAACATGGTAATGTCTTCAGCTTTGCCACATTATCGAGGACAAGTGAGGAGCAATTCCTAAATAGCCCAGGATTGGACGGTAGGCTTTGTAATTCTCTGCAATTAATAAACCTTAAAGATGTCAAATTCTCAAAATATGAACCATCAAGTAACCAGCCTGGATATTTTGAAGACCCGTAACCATCGATATTGAGGTCTCCAAGTTGAGGCGGTGGCATCAGGCTTTCTAGAATCTCCAGATGTAACCTCTCCTCTGGAAGTGTGGTTTTCTTGCACCAGACAAGTTGCAAGCCACAAAGATGACTTTTCTTATGCAGCTTCGATTCTAAGGCTTGATCCTTCCCATTGACATTCTCTATATTTTTAACACATAAACTGCCACGAAGCTCATTCATGTCCCTTAGTTGTTCCAACTCATATCCCTTTTTCATTTGCACGGAAAATTCCTTGAGTTGTTGAAGCGAAGTTAGCTTCCCAACGTTAGGAATTTGGGGCACCACTCTTTTGTATGACGGGTATTTCCTATCAGCATGCCATTCAAGATGCCTTAACTGCCTTAAATTGCAGATTTTCTCAGGTAAAGTCTCTACTTTGTCATTTAATAGAAGTAACTGCAGGTGGTAAAGAGTACACAGTGATCTTGGCAATTCAGAAATCAATGTTCCCACGATGTTTAAATAACGAAGGTGCTTCAACTCACCAACAGATTCTGGCAATTTACTACTGTTGTAAGATGACAAACATAGTATGCGCAACTTTTTCAAATTCTGTAGTATCTGATTGAAAAGGTCATTCACATCATCCATTAGGGGGTCTATGCAGATAATGGTGCGTAAATGAGGTAGCATGCTGATTCTTTGTTTGTGTGGTTTCATACTATCAACACAAACAGATATATGTCGAACAGTGGATGGTATTTCTGTGATCTTATCATCTTCCAATCTGAAGTAATCTTCTTTAGAGAGTGATTCTGCCAGATCATGAAGGAGATCATGCATAACATAGTACCTGTCATAAACTGGGTGAAAGAAGGAAAGAGAGATCATCTCCTTGAAGCAATCCCCCGCAATATCTTCCACTCTCTTGTTTTGGTTGCAGGAATAAATAAGGCCCTCTGCCATCCAAAGACGAACCAACTCATCAATATCATAGTAGTGGCCTTTTGGAAACAAGCTGCAATATAGGAAGCACCTCTGCAGACATGGATCTAACTTCTCATAACTCCACAACAGAGCTATCATGGGCTCACTTGTTTTGTCAATCTTTATATTTAGAGCATCCTTCCATGCTGTGATATGTGGTTTCCCTTTCAACTGGGAACCCACAACTTTTGCTGCCAAGGGGGATTGTCCAAGCCTTTTCGCAATCTTCTCTGCAAAATCTTCCAGCCTTTCATGCAACAGTGGATCTCTGATTTGTGGTCCAGAGAATGCATGGTGTTTGAAGAGTGCCAAGAACTGTGTATCATCCATATTTCTCAGTGGACACACATCTTCACAGCAAAGAGCAGCCGGAAATGTATGTTGACGAGAAGTTAGCAAAATTTTGCTTCCTGCCTGTTGGAAAACTAGAGGAGCTAACAGTTGATCCCATTCCCTCTCACTTCCAGGTTCAAACCAAACATCATCCAGTACAAGCAGGAACTTCCCTGATTCTTGCAGTATGTCTATCAACTTGTGTTGCAGAGTATCAAGATTATCAATGCGTGGGCATTTCCCCTGAGAGGCAGACTCGATGATCTCCCGTGTATGACGGCAGACGTCAAGTTTGCGTGAAATGCTTACCCACATTGTCACATCAAAATATTCCTTTATCCTCTTGTCATTGTAAACATGTTGTGCCAAGGTGGACTTTCCGATGCCTCCGACTCCAACAATCGCCAAACTTGAGTACATATTTGTACTAGACTCAGTATTAGATGTTGTATTGGTAAGGCGATCTATTATATGATCGCGTTCCTTATCACGACCAATCACTTTCAGAGGTGGTAGTGACGTGACCTTAGGAACAACAGCAACTGATGGTATGGCGAGGATCCCTGCATTATTTGAACCAGATGGTATGCAGAGAAGTTCACGGAAGTCCTTGGCTTTCGCCAGGGTAGCCTTTAGTTCATTCAGTTGGCGAAGTAGCTTTCTGTTGTCTGAGCTCAGATTGGACAGCCTGCTAGATGCAGTACGCAAAGGCTTCATAAAAGTGCTTCTGACGGAAGAGGTGTCGGCCTGCAAGTAATCCTTCCCATTTACTTTGCACTTGAGGAGGTTGTACTCATGCTCGGCCAGCAAGTCTTCAGCCATGTACAAGGCATCTTTAAGTTCCTTAAGCCATTTGTCCAACTTGAGCCTATGGTTCCCCATGTCTGCTGCTTCAATCATAAGATCGAACTGAGGTATGATAGTGATCTCTAGGTCATGGAGCTCAGACACCATATCAACTCCAAGGTAAGTTGAAGCATTAGCAAGGAGCTTCTTCAAGACCGGCGATACAGCTAAGTTTAAGGCAGCTAACGCCACTTGCGCCATCAGATTACAGTTTCTCTTTTGTTTCTGGTTTTTGGGTGTATGTGCCTAGGGAGGGGATTTTTTTGCTTGATGGATGCACAGATGTTGGGAAACAGGTAGAAGAAGTCTAAAGGCAGACTTCTCCTCTTCTGAGGTGAGGGTTAGTAGGCTGAAAGAGAGTTTACTGCGTGTTTCTAGAGGAAAACAGGAGAAAAGATTTGATCCATGAAGATACTAAACGATGGAAGACATAGCATGGAGCAAACACCATAGAACTTCCCCTCTTTTTTGCATTTTTTTGGTGTGGAATGGCCTAAATAAATTGATGGATGAAAAACCTGTTGGAACTGTTTCTGGACACAATGATGGATGGAAAACCTGTTGGAGAGGGAAATTACGAGATAAATTAGTAGTTCACCACGATGAAGAAAATTAGAAAACAAAACTTCCACAGACCTGCTCATACAGCTAGGCTTGCAGTCAAAACAGACGAGAATAGTGGTGAACTTACCAAGATTGATGAAGCAGTGAGAAGCCGAGTTGTATGAGCCGGTGCAGGTTGCAGGAGAGGCAGATAGTATGTTGTGTTCCAAGAGAATGAGAGGCAGAAATCCCCAGGCAGCAGCTCAATGAGGCCAGAGAGCAGATCTGATCCAGCTACCTGCCCTTCTTAAGTTAAGCTGACTAGACTTGCAAATAAACTAAGAACTAACCAATGTGGACAGCTAACCGATCGATATTTAAAATCTGTAAAGCAGGCTACTTGACCCTTTTTAAGTTAATAAGCTGACTGGACGCACTAATAAGCTAACCACTACCCAACGTTGATAGCTAAGCAATCGATAATTAAAATATGTAAAGTAGCATAGAGGTACATATTTCCCATATCATGAGATAGTATTCTTCTCCCTACCATGCTGGAGTGGAGAACTTTCCTCGTGGTGGTGGTCTGGTGTACATGGTATCAGCCCATCGTAGCCGAGCATTTCCCCTTGTTTTTCTTGCCGTCGCCATCACTGGCTCGCGTGCTTTGAAGGAACCATCGTGGAGTGCAGACCTGAAAGCTACTGCCAAGATAGAATACCCATTAGTGTTCAACATGCAGGGACGTCATGACAAACTAGAATTGCAAATAGCATTCTTCCGGTAATCAGAACTTCATATTTAAAGATGATTTCTATGAACGATTAGAATTTTGACACGGAAATTACACAGAAAGAAAGGATTTTGTAAGGCACTACAGCCTAACAAATTTAGAACTACTCTGCGACAACAACAAGCAGACAATTAAGCTATCTATACTAGTAAGAAACGTCATATGGTATTAGAAGTCCTGCCATCACTCTTCCATTGTTTCGTACTCTCTCTTGTTTTTTACAGATTAACAAATTGGCCGGCATTTGTTTTTCGTACTCTCTCTCTTGTTTTTTGCCGTAATTGCGTAGTTAAGTACCGGCATGTGCATTTATATTACCAAGTGCACGTATTAGTAAGATCAAGCCGAATTCACAAGTTTGGCCCGCATCACTACACGGATGGCTTAGCTACTCTCCTTTCTTTTCTATTTTTGGAGGGGACCATTGGATTACCTACTGTTGTATACGGACGGATTCATCAGCCAACAAATTAAATGCCGACTCTTAAATATTTGTGTTATCTGAAATCTGAAGTGGTAGCAGCTACCATGTTTAATCTCAGGTTATATATAAGACAAATTTTCATGTGGTTCAAAGCTGGGTCATGTTACGCGCACACATGGTATATATACATGCAAGTCATCTTCTTTTGGAGTATTTTGCGACATGGGACCATGTTTAATCTCAGGTTATATATAAGACAAATTTTCATGTGGTTCAAAGCTGGGTCATGTTACGCGCACACATGGTATATATACATGCAAGTCATCTTCTTTTGGAGTATTTTGCGACATGGGCGTACCATTGTGTATCTTGAAGACGATGAATTAAACAAATTTTGCGGAGATTGTCTCTTTGGTTTGGTTTTGACAATTTGGTTGCCCCTGCTAGTAAGTATACAAACTGGAATGGAAACTGTTTGTTTTTTCTGACAAGTATATACGATAATTAAAGCATGAAAATTAAAGCTAAAATAGGGAGGGTTTGAGGAGGAAACAGCTTGTTCTGACCTGTGTGCCGGTCACCAGATATGGGCGAAGTTCCTGACAGGAAGTACAAGCAAAGCCAAGCCACCCAGCATCTTCATCCTTGCTGTTTGAAGTAGTAATATGGTATGAGGACACGAGCGAAATTGAAGTGGTAGCAACCACCATCAGACTCGTTCCAATTGATGAATAAGCAAGAAGAATGCTAATTTGTACGCCAAGCGAAATTGAACCGTACGTACCTGGCACATACTACTAATTGGGGTAGTCAATGTGCAGGCCTGACGACATTGAACATCTCTGCGTCCAAGAACCAGCCGTGGCGGGAGATGAAAACCTCCGGCGGCTTGGGAGGGTCGGCGTGCTCCGGCTGACCGGCGGGGATCCTAGGATCCGCCTGAGAGAGCTGCCACGGGCAGCACATGGACCCACCCCAGCCTGCGCAGGCTACGGCGGCAGCGGCTTGTCAATGACCTGCTTTGAATGAGAGCAGGTAGAATCAGCTGGGGAGCGCCGTCGCCGGCGGTAGATGCGCGGCGGCACCCATTCCAGATTCCCCTACCCGCGCCGGATGCGTGTCGCTGGACTAGTACATGGGCCTTCTTTGTCTCAAAAAAAAAAAAACGAAGTACGTGGGCCTTCTCGAGAGCCCGTCCATATTCGGTTGCTCGGATCGCATACACTCACTCCGCTACACAACATAGAAGACGAGCGTCCACGTATCAGGTATGGTTTCCGTGCATACACTCCCTTTTTAAAAAATATAAGATTTTATTGTGAGAATAAATGTATCATTCCACTAACTCAAAGGGACTCTAGATCAGTCTCACTCTTCATTCCACTAACTATCACACTCTCCTTGCCTACTCGGATGCTAACTGGATAGGATGCCCAGACACTCGCCAGTCTACGTCAGGGTACTATGTGTTCCTAGGTGACAACTTGGTCTCTTGGTCATCTCGCCGGCAGCCCACCGTGTCACGTTCCAGTGCAGAGGTAGAATAACGCGCCGTGGTGACGGCCGTCACTGAGACATGATGGCTTCACAATCTTCTTTAGGAGCTACGACGTCCCACTGATAGTGCCACCATTGTTTATTGTGACAACGTGATCGTTGTCTACCTCTCTGTCAACCCAGTTCAACATTGTTGTACCAAGTACATTGAACTTGACATTCACTTTGTGCGTAAGAAGGTGGTTCTCGGTGCTCCACGGGTTCTACATGTTTCCTCCAGTTCCTAGTTTGATGATATCTTCACCAAAGGACTGCCATCTACATTTTTTCACGAGTTTTGGTCCTGTCTTCATATCGATGAAGCACCAAGTTTAGAATACGGGGGCGTGTTACGGAGAGATCCTCCCCCACGTGTAACAATATTTAGTTAGGATAATTCCTTGCGTAACACTTCATGTAATCTTGACTTAGAGTCCAAGTCCTTGTGTATATACACAAGTAGAAAAATGGCCTTTCGCCCGGAGCTTTAGTCTCGGCCGTGTTTGGGCCCGGGACTACTACCATTCGTTTGCTATCTCTTTGGTTGTTACGCGAGGGTGGTAGTTGCGTCAGCTGGATGTCCAGAATGATTTTCTGCATGGTGTCTTGGATGAGGAGGTTTATATGCGCCAACCCTCGGGTTTTGTTGATACTGCTCGCCCTCAACATCTGTGTCGTCTTGTTAAGGCGCTCTATGGACTGAAGTAGGATCCTCGTGCTTGGCATGCACGCCTTGGCTCTGTTCTTCGGGCTCATGGGTTTGTTCCATACGCTGCTGACACATTCTTATTCCTCCTTCAGCTCCATGAGGTCACGATGTACCTACTGGTCTATGTTAATGACATTGTTCTTATTTGCTCCTCAAATGATCATCTATTGTCTGCTCTGAGTGGTGATTTTGCTGTGATGACCTGGCACTTTGCATTATTTCCTTGGATTGGATGTCTCGCGATCTTCTGCTGGGTTGTCTCTCACTTAGCACAAGTACTCTATGGACTTGCTACGCCGGGAAGGTATGCTAAAGTGCAAAGATGCCACTATTGTAGGGGTTCCGCGTATGAAAACAATAAAATTTTACTCTACGCCCCTGAACCCCTGAAGCTGCCAGGACCTATCTATTAGTAATACAGTAACGGGAGGGGTTTTTCGCGAACTTACCCTTGAAGACCGAAAAGCGTTGTCAACGCTCAGGAGAGCGTGGTTGATGTAGACGAGCCGAAGCTGACCTCAAGGTCGTGATGAAGTCCTTGCGCTCCTTCTGGCTCCAACGACTTGAGTGCCTCAAGTGCAACACCTCGCGGGGAGTTACACACGTCCGGTGCCTGACGATGACTCCCGCTTCCCCGATCCAGCAGCAGTTGCGGAAGTAGAGCTCCCGGATCCGAATCCCGTAGAGCTCCGCGGTGAAGATGTCTCTCGTTCGCGCAGTCCAGACTTGGGACCACGGTCACGAGAGAGAGAGGGGGAGAGAGAAAATATCAATTAGAGGTCCTCCCAAAAGTTGGAAGACCTTTATTGATTATTGGTGTATTTTTCTAGGCCAAATACCCCACTATATATAGGGGGGAGGTACTACCTCCCTCAAAGTCCCGGGGTGGGACTAAAGGAGAGGAGGGGGGAGGTGGCCGCCGGCCACCTAGTGGGCCCCGCGCGGGGGGCTAGGCCCAGCCGGCCTCCCTCTTGCCCCTTCTCCCTCTCTCCTTTCCCCTAATGGGCCCTCTCCCTCCAGAATTGGCCCATTAAGCCTTTTTGACCTTTAATTGATTTTCTCTTTATTAAATAATTATGAATAAATGATTAAATCAACATTTAACATTCATTCACATATTATTCAATCTTCGTGGCTATGGAACACCTTCCACCTCCACTCTGGACATCCTCCGGACTTACCGAAACCCTTCTGGTTTTCTCCTTTCTCTTCTTCGGTGATTCTACCGATCCTATAAACACTCTCTAAGCATCATCAAGCCCTTAAGCGTGATACCCCACGGTTCAGGAACACTCCAGACATGGTCGGGACACTCCCGCACCAATGATCGACAGAGGGACCTGGATGGCCATGTGACCCTTGTGCGTTCCACGAAGATCTTTCGTCGTTTGAACCAGAACAGTCGTGTCTTATTCCCTTTGTCTCTCGATACTTGCATTGCCCAAGATCTGATCAATGACATCACTATGTCATGTTCAATCTCGTTACTAAACAATGCTACTTGACTCGTTTCGACAAGTGATATCCCCGTGATCTAATCACACGCTGCGCAGCTATTGGATATAACCTCTCCGAGTGGGCCCTTGAGTATCTTCCCGTCACATGGACGGACAAATTCCGCTCTTGACATATATTGCCTCTACGGTTTCCTTCGAGTACCTGAACACACCTTTATAACCACCGTTTTACCAGATAGCGTTTGATGCTATCTAAGCACTCTCGGGAGACAGTGATTGATATAGCCTCACGGTCTAAGGAATAGTCTATGAGGGTCCATTTCTAATCATCGTAACTTGAACTTCGTGACATGATCGAATCACGATGTTTAGGTTGGGTATTGGTTCATCATCTCATTCTCAAAATGAGATGAATCCATTTCCAATTGGCATAAATGCCACATGATCAGGAAACATGATCATATGTTGACCAATGAACCAGTGACTAGAGTTTCACTGGGAACCCCTGGTTTGTTTGTATATCACACGTGTATTGATGTTTCCACTCAACACAGTTATAGCATGATATAAAACTTAATCATAAACTATATGAAATATGATAATAGTCCTTACTAATATTTGTCTCTAGGGCATATTTCCAACAATATGTGTCATGTATAAAAAAACAAAAAAGTTACATGAATTGTCTGCTCTTGATGGAAACCCTCTCACTTCTAATGATGCCACGGAGTATTGCAACATTGTTGGTGGTCTACAGTACTTAACTATCACCAGGCCTGATATATCCTATGCAGTTAATCATGTGTTCTAGTATCTACATGCTCTCAGGACTTCACATTGGTCAGCTGTGAAGCGCACATTGAGCTATATCTGTCTCACTGCCTTGTATGGATTGCTTCTCCAACCAGCACCGTCCTATGATCTCTCTGCATTCTCAGATGTGGATTGGGATGGTAGTCCTGATGATAGGCGATCCATGGGGGGCTATGCGGTTTTCTTTGGTCCAGTTTGATGGCCTGGAATGCTCGCAAGAAAGCTATAGTCTCTCGCAGGAGTATGATACGTATCTACTTTCCCGAACACTTTTGCTATTGTTTCTCCTCTATACTTGTGTGATTTGGATGCAACTAATGCGAACTGATGCTGTTTTCAGCAGAATTGCCTTGGTGTCTACTTTTTGTGTAGAAAATCAACTATCAGGAAAAATCCCGGAAAATATGCCTAAAATCCTATTTCACCCGAAGGCTCCAGGAGCCAGAATACGAGACGGAGAAGAGCCCTAGGGTGGCCACACCACCTGGTGGCGCGGGCCAGGCCAGGCCGCGCCAGGGGGTGGTGTGGGCCCCCCAGGCACCCCCTCGGCCTCTCTCTTCGCCTATAAGGAGCCTTCTGACCTAAAAACTTCGGGGGGTTCGACGTTTTTCTAGAAGAAGTTCCGCAACGCCGCCACCACCGAAGGGGAGATTCGGGGGACAGAAAGTCTCTGTTCCGGCACCCTGCCGAGACGGGGAAGTGCCCCCGGAGCCATCTCCATCGATCTCCACCATCATCTCCATCGACCATCCATGTTTCCTCCATCTATGAGTGAGTAATCCCCCGCTGTAGGCTATGGGGATGGTAGGGATTGGATGAGATCGTTCATGTAATGGCATCAACTTGTTAGGGCATGGTGCCTAGTATCTTTTATTAGTGCTTTATGACTTTGTTGCGACTTGTTGTGCTTAATGCTTGTCACTAGGGCCCGAGTGCCATGATTTCAGATCTGAACTTGTTATTGATTCATTATGATAGTATTGTTTTTGGTCTTATCTGCAAGTTGTATACACACGTTGTTGTCCGGAACCTATGGCCCCGAAGTGACAGAAATCAGGATAACCGGAAGGGAATGGCTTTGATGTGAGGATCACATGTGTTCACGGAGTGTTAATGCTTTGCCCCGGTGCTCTATTAAAAGGAGCACCTTAATTGCCAGTAGTTCCCTAGAGGCCCCGCTGCAAACGGGCTGGCAGGACAAAAGATGTTGTGCAAGTTCTCATTGCGAGCATGTATGACTATATATGGAACACATGCCTAGGATTGTCTAGGACTTGGATGCTTTATCTTATTTATCTGCAATTGCCCTATGTTCTGATTGCTATGTGAATTGTCTTGTTCATGCAACGCCCGTCCATCCATCCCTATGCCTACCGCACTCGAATTCCACTGTTTACTGCTTTTGTTACTACTGTCTTTGCTTTACTACTGCTGTTACTTTGCTATTCCTACTACAAAACTGTCGCTACTGATAAACTGATGTGAGCAAGATTGTTTCCAGGTGCAACTGAATTGACAACTCAGTTGTTAAGGCTTATAAATATTCTTTGGCTCCCCTTGTGACGAATCAATAAATTGGGTTTCACTTCCCTCGAAAATACTGCAATACACCCCCTATACTTGTGGGTCATCAAGACTATTTTTTGGCGCCGTTGCCAGGGAGCATAGCTTTATTTATCAAGTTCACTTGGATTCTCTATTGTTTGCTGTTATCCATCCATCATGGGTAAGTCTCGTGATGGCAAGGTTCCTATTTTACCATCCACTACAAGAAGAGGTACGGTTCTGAACACCTCTGTTGCTCTTGATTCACCGTCTGTTCTGAGTAAGTTCCTTACACCACCACATACACATGCTACACACACTGCTACTACTGCTGAATCTGAAACTGCTGATGCTTATGATGTTGTTTCTACTGTGCTTGATAAGAGTGGTTCATTAGGTCCTTTCTTAGATGCTACGATTGCTAGAACTATAGATGGAAATACCGAAACTCCTAATGAAGACACTACCACACCTGTTAGCTCACCTGAGTCTAGTGAGAGTTATGATACTGAAGAAGATTATGTTGAGATGACCGATGAGTTTATTGAAGAATGTAAGAACACCCATGATAGGAGCGCTGCTAAGAGTCTCCTTGAGAGGCATACTATTAGACCCAAATTATCTCCTGCTGCTAAGTTTGCTGCTTCTCCCATAAACATTATAGATGAAGATTATGATTTCTCTCTCGATCTATCTTACATAGCTATTGTCGAGAAAGAACCTTTTTGTGGGACTAAGAATGAAAGTGCGGTAGCACATATGAATGAACTTTATACCATGAGTGGCTTGTTTTCTGATGATATTAAGATGCGTACTTACTTTGTTGCTAAGATTTTTCCTTTTTCACTAAAAGGAGAGGCTAAAACTTGGTTTAATAATTTACCTCCTGGATCTATTGATAGCCCTGAGTCCTTGATTAGTACTTTCCTGCAGAAATATTTTCCTCCCAGTGCTAGACATGCTATTTTGCAGGAACTTTTTGATTTTAAACAGGGAGAAAAAGAGGTATTGCCTGAATCTTGGGCAAGGTTTTGTGCTTTGATTCATGCACAGGCTGGAAGTCCATTACCTAAGAATGAGCTTCTTGATATATTTTATAATGGACTAACTGAGGAATCTAGGACATACCTAGATAGTTGTGTTGATTGTGTTTTCAGGAATAGGACTCCAAAGGAAGCTGGGGAATTAATGGCTAAAATAAGCAAGAATTATGAAGATTGGACTCCTCCTAAACAAGCTATACCTGAAGTAATTATACCTGAACCATCTATTCCTGTGCCTATTCCAACATCAAAGAAGAGGGGAGTTATTGAATTAAATGATGAAGTGATGAAGGAAGCTAAGAAATGTCTTAAGGAGAAGGGAATTAAAGCTGCAGATGTCAAGAATTTACCTCCTATAGAAGAATTATGTAAGCCTATTCCCTACTCACCCACTATCGAGGTACACTCTCTCCAACACGTTGATGAAGGTGATATCCCTTACTTGAAACCTCCTGATCAATGCTTAGAAGAATTTGATATCTTTATTGTTAAGCAAGATAACTTTAATAAAAGGGTGCAAAATCATCTAATGGAAAACACTAGAGATATTGTTGAGTTAAAAGATATTGTGGAAAGAACCTCTAATGATGTTAAAATGATTGTTAAACACTTTCAAATGGTTCAAGCTCAAATAGATCAACTCGTTAAAGTGCAAAACGACTTGCTAGTTAATGCTGCTAAAGAAAAAACATGCTTATGAAATTAGAACTAGAAGTGGAGCTGCTACCCAGGATCCTCTATATCCTTAGGGGCATCCCAAAAGAATTGAGCAGGATTCTCAACAAGCTGGAAATAGTGGTTCTACTCGTAAGAAAAGGAAAAAGAAACATAAAACTGTTGTAGAACCCTCTGAACCTGCTATAGATCCTAATAGTATATCTATCTCTGATGCTGAAACTAAAAGTGGTAATGAAGAAAATGAAGTTCCTAATGAAGAAAAAGCTGAAGAAGAACCTAAAAATCACACTAAGACTACTAAATACACTAAAGAAGATTTTATTGCTAAGAAACATGGTAGTGAAAGAGAACCTTGGGTCCAAAAACCTATGCCTTTCCCTGATAAGAAACACAAGTCAAAGGAAGATGAACACTATAATAAGTTTTGTGAGTGGATGAAGCCTTTATTCTTGCAAATTCCTTTGACTGATGCTATTAAATTGCCTCCTTACTCAAAGTATATGAAGGACATTGTCTCGAATAAAAGGAAGATCCCTAATGAAGAAATCTCTACTTTGCTTGCTAATTATTCTTTCAATGGTAAGGTTCCTAAGAAACTTGGAGACCCAGGGATTCCAACTATCCCTTGCTCTATTAAGAACAGTTATGTTAGAACTACTTTGTGTGATTTGGGAGCTGGAGTTAGTGTTATGCCTTTCTCTCTCTATAAGAGGCTTCAACTTGAAAAATTGATACCAACTGATATATCTTTGCAAATGGCTAATAAATCTACCACTATTCATGTGGGTATATGTGAGGATGTACCTATTCAAGTGGCTCATAATTGCTTGATATTAACTGATTTGGTTGTACTTGAAATGCCTGAAGATGATAATATGTCTATTATTCTTGGGAGACCTTTTCTTAATACTGCAGGAGCTGTTATTAATTGTAATCAAGGAAAGGTGACCTTCAATGTTAATGACAAGGAACATACTGTCTATTTCCCCAAGAAGATTGAAAGGACTTATGGTCTGAATTCAATTGAACATGTTGAAGGCATTCAAGTTGGAGAAATATATTGTCCCATACCAAGAGAAAAATTTGAAACTATTATGATTGGGACCATTGCTATCAAAGGTTAAGGTAACATAATCATTAGTGGAGTACAAAGTTTTGTATCATATGCAATTGTTTTGGTAGCAAGACTTGATCAACCTTGCTAACAAAAGGATTCCATTGAACAAAACAATGTTTTCATTATGATTATCTCTTTTATTTCTATCCTTTGCATTTTAGTTTTTGCTTTCGTTTAGTTTTCTTTGTGTTGTTAGTTGCTTGCATGCTAGAACTTCTGTAGTTCTAGCCTTGTTTTGTCCTTGCATCATGTTTCCAAAAGAAAAAAAATATGTCTATCATAAAAATCATTCTTCTATTTCTGAAAAATGCCCAAAAATAAAGTGTCTCGAAAAATTCCAGAAAATTCATATTAAATTTTTACGTGAAAAAAGGGGCAGAGGAGTACCTGGTAGGTACTAGGGGGGCCACCAGGTAGGCACACCATGTGGTGGCGCGGCCAGCCCTGGGTGGTGCCATGCCCTGGTGTGGGCCACCCCTGGCCCCCCACTAACTCTCTCCCCTACCACTTTCTTCTCTCTCTCGAGTAAGCTCCAGTTCATAGCTCAAAATCGCGTTTTTTCTGTGCTTGCTCTTGATTTTTTCGATCTCCTTGCTCAGCCCATCTTTCTTGCTGAAATTTGGAGCATTTATTCCCTGGTATGTGACTCCTCCCCTTGTCCAAGTAGATTTGTGTTTAGTGGATTATATGTTGAGTATTTTGCTGCTGTAGGTGACTGGTTTTGAGAGCTTTTAAGCTTGTTTGATGCTTAGAGATATAGTTTTGATGCATTTTTAGGCCTCTTGAAAGTCCCTATGAGTAGAATCCTTCATTATATTTACTTTGCAATCACTTGTTTAATAGGTGTTTAAATTTCAGAATAGCAAGCATGAACAACCTTACTTTTGGAGAGATATTTGAGAGTGATGCACCTAGCAGGTCGAGGCTCTCAAGAACAGCCTCTCAAGCTAGGCCATCATACAATGAAGACCTCATTGCAACACGCATTAGCAGTGAAAGGGATGATGGAGATGCTCACCCATCCTCTTTTCCTTGTTTTACTTTCTTGCAAGCTGTAGGTATTCTTGATGATTTCTTGCTACTGATTGAGAGGGTTGGTTTGACCTCTTATATGCAAGATGAGAGTGCACAATACGCTATGCTCACCAAAACTTTTTTTGAGAGCTTCTCATTTACTAACACACCCTATTAATCTACTGTCTCTTTTAAAATCTATGATATGCCCTTCACCATGCCTTTGGAGAGATTTTGCAGTATTGTAGGTGTGCGTATGACAGGGACCGTGAAGAAAATTCAAGGGCGACCCGCTGATTTGTTGAAGCTTTACCGAGGGGTGACCAATGATGATGACCGCGTGACGCAACGCGGAAAGAGAAGAAGTATCCAACTCCCTGCTCTTAGATACTTTGCATATTATCTTGCCACTAGTGTATTGGGCAGGGAGAACACTAGTAATATCTCCAACTATCACTTAGCTTTCCTTGCTGCCGCGCTCAACAATGATACTCGGTACAATCTTGGCTCGCGTATTGCTCGCCGCCTAGCTGCTAGGGGGCCTATCTATGGGGGCATCATTGCATCGCGCATAGTCAATGCATTAGGTCTTTCAGTGGATCCCGATGATGCTATGCTGGCACCACAGAGGCTTGACCTTGTTGCCATGAAAACTCATCACTTTGTCACTGCTACCTCTGATTTGAATAATCTAGTATATAGGATGCTTTTTACTGATGGGAATGAGAGGGAGATCCTTTTGCCACAGGCTGCTTTGTTTAGTGTTGACAGGAGACCGTAGTCGCGCTCCAAGGAGGAGGTGGACGAGCAGCTTCGCTTGTTGGGTTTCCATGAGCAGCACCAGGAGGATGTGCCCTCCTATGATTACTCCATACATTACGGAGGGACGTACTCGAGCTCGCTCCAGGATGAGGGTACCTCCTCGTCGTACCACGGTGATACTTCATCCTGGCCAGCTTGGAATTGATACCCACTTAGGCCAAAAGCCTAAGCTTGGGGGGAGGTACGCCGACACCGCACTCATCTCCATATCATGTTGCGTCAGTACTTTATATATTCATGTTTTCGTTCTCTTTTTAGTTTTCGTTCTTCTTTGCTTTTGCTTTCTAAAAAACACAAAAAGACCAAAAATATTTTTGTTGTTTCTCTTTGGTTTGCTTCTTCTTTTTGCCTTGGTTTGTTTTTCCCTTTTTGCTTTGTTGAACTATTCGAAAAATCTAAAAAGATTTTGCTTTGTTTTTCCCTTTTGGTTCTTGTTTAAAAAAAATCAAAAACACCAAAAATATTTGTCGTTCTTCTTTGGTTTTTGTGAGTTTGCTACAAGGTTCGGCAGTTCTCAGTGGAATATTAGTTTCATATTATTATTCAAGCCACACAAGTGAAGGGCAATAATGAGGATTAATGACAACTTGAGGCGTGGTAAGAGGCTGGTAACGAACTCTATTTGTTTTCATTTTTGTACATATACTCATCACTGTGGGCATGCTTAGTCCGTTCATATAGAGTGTATGTTTTCTTTGGATGCTTAATAGTTCTTACTTTCTTATGATTAGCTCCAGCTCGCTAATAGTTTGTAGCTTGTCTCTTGAATGTTTGCTTGCATTACTCTATTCATAAATTGGTATGACACTGTGGTATCCTCCTCTAATTGTTTCATTTGAATTGACTTGGCACATGCTCATGCATGCACATGAATGTAATAATCAGTTAAGCCTTGATGAATTATTTTGCCTTGAGGATCTTGAATCACTTTCATGCCATGAGTAGTCTTGTTTTGTTGCAAGCATGATAATGACACCTATTGCTCTCTCGTTTGTCGCTCCCTTACTATTGCTAACCTTCACTTCCATTGAGTGTTTTACTCATGTTTCCAACTCCCTAAACCAAATATTTCTAAAGTGTCCACCATACCTACCTATTAGCATCATTTGCTACTTTCGTGCATATTCAATATGCCTTGTTTTCTTCCGAATAAAATGTTTGCTTGTTATGGGAAAATTAGTTAGTAAAGCTCTCACGAACTTGATGGCACACTTTATTTTCCGCACTTAATAAACCTGAACCATTGTGAACTCTTCATGAAAGTTATATGCTTGCAAATTATAGGCTGGGGATTAGCAGAACCGTGCTGTCACGGGGAACGCTTTCAACACTTGTAAATACATACCCAGTTGGTACCTTGCTCTTTTGTTTGTGGATGTCATCGGTGTGAAATAAAAGGTGAGCTTGTAAGTCCATGGAGTTATGTATGTGTGTTCGAGAAACGCCTGGGCCGCTGGTCTAATCCATGCTGACATGGTGGAAACCTGCAGCGTAACCATAATGATATCTATGAAGCATTCTTCTTATAAAAAAGAGAGAGATAGCTATTGAGAAAAAAAGAAAAAAAAGAGGGATACTATGAAAAGAGGAAAGAGAGAAAAAAGCACCATTTTCCCATGGTAAATAAGAAGATTGCTGAGATACTCATTGTCTGCTTGCCTTGTCATTTTGATATGGGGATTCTTCCGTATCATCGGGCAAGGGGTACCCCGTTGGCGGTTCTCAATGATACGCACATACTTTCGATGACAAGAACTTACCGGTAACTAAAGTTGAGTAGCATGAGGAGCGGCCCTCGTACTCAAGGGACTTGGGATTTTCAGTTTATAGTGTGTCAAGCATATAACTCAGATTGGACCTCACTTTCACCTTAACCACTTTAAAGATGCTTATGATAGGGGCAATGAGAGCTCAAAGCTAATGAGTAACATACTTTCAGCATTTGGAAGCCTTTCAAAATTATTCAAAACCTTTTTCTTCTACTTGTTGAGTCTCCACATATTCTTTGAGCACCTTTTTGAGACCATAGTTGTCATTCTTTGTGTTTGTTCCATTACTTGATTATTTGTGTTATGACTTTGATGCTTGTACCCTTGATATCTTTACTTCTAGTCATCACTTGAACTTCAGAGGTGCCTTGGCATTCATAATCAAAGGCAAGCGACATACCACTCTATCATACCTTTCTATGAGCATTATAATGTTGCTTATGTTTATGCTTCATGCTACTTATTATTCTTGAGTTGGAATCTCTTCATGGCTTGCAATGACTATTAAGTAGACTCAGTTGCATACTCTTTATTATGAACTGTCTAACTAGTTGATCACATTGCTGAGAATATTTACATCATATGAAGCAAATGTGTTCGTGAAAGTTCTTTTATCGCACTCAGTTTTCAACTGAATTGCTTGAGGACAAGCAATAAGCTAAGCTTGGGGGAGTTGATACGTCCAAAACGTATCTACTTTCCTGAACACTTTTGCTATTGTTTCTCCTCTATACTTGCGTGATTTGGATGCAACTAATGCGAACTGATGTTGTTTTTAGCAGAATTGCCTTGGTGTCTACTTTTTGTGCATAAAATCAACTATCAGGAAAAATCCCAGAAAATATGCCCAAAATCTTATTTCACCCGAAGACTCCAAGAGCCAGAATATGAGACGGAGAAGAGCCCTGGGGTGGCCACACGACCTGGTGGCGCGGGCCAGGCCAGGCCGCGCCAGGGGGTGGTGTGGGCCCCCCAGGCACCCCCTCGGCCTCTCTCTTCGCCTATAAGGAGCCTTCTGACCTAAAAACTTCGGGGGGTTCGACGTTTTTCCAGAAGAAGTTCCGCAGCACCGCCACCACCGAAGGGGAGATTCGGGGGACCGAAAGTCTCTGTTCCGGCACCCTGCCAGGACGGGGAAGTGCCCCCGGAGCCATCTCCATCGATCTCCACCATCATCTCCATTGACCATCCATGTTTCCTCCATCTATGAGTGAGTAATCCCCTGTTGTAGGCTATGGGGATGGTAGGGATTGGATGAGATCGTTCATGTAATGGCATCAGATTGTTAGGGCATGGTGCCTAGTATCTTTTATTAGTGCTTTATGACTTTGTTGCGACTTGTTGTGCTTAATGCTTGTCACTAGGGCCTGAGTGCCATGATTTCAGATCTGAACTTGTTATTGATTCATTATGATAGTATTGTTTTTTGTCTTATCTGCAAGTTATATACACACGTTGTTGTCCGGAACCTATGGCCCCGAAGTGACAGAAATCGGGATAACCGGAAGGGAATGGCTTTGATGTGAGGATCACATGTGTTCACGGAGTGTTAATGCTTTGCTCCGGTGCTCTATTAAAAGGAGCACCTTAATTGTCAGTAGTTCCCTAGAGGCCCCGCTGCAAACGGGCTGGCAGGACAAAAGATGTTGTGCAAGTTCTCATTGCGAGCATGTATGACTATATATGGAGCACATGCCTAGGATTGTCTAGTACTTGGATGCTTTATCTTATTTATCAGCAATTGCCGTATGTTCTGATTGCTATGTGAATTGTCTTGTCCATGCAACGCCCGTCCATCCTTCCCTATGCCTACCGCACTCGACTCCCACTGTTTACTGCTTTTGTTACTACTGTCTTTGCTTTACTACTGTTGTTACTTTGCTATTCCTACTACAAAACTGTTGCTACTCATAAACTGCTGTGAGCAAGATTGTTTCCAGGTGCAGCTGAATTGACAACTCAGTTGTTAAGGCTTATAAATATTCTTTGGCTCCCCTTGTGTCGAATCAATAAATTGGATTTCACTTCCCTCGAAAATACTGCGATACACCCCCTATACTTGTGGGTCATCAGAGTACTGAAGCTTAGTGCAAGGCATTTGTTGCTGCTACAGTTGAATTCCATCTTAACAATTGGATCCTGATAAATCACACACTTACGAACGATGGCGACTTCACCTTCCTCAACCTCACCACTGGTCGTTTCTTCACGACGAATCTCATGGACGTCTATCACAGGTTCACATTCACATCCGATATATATAACATTCATTTATTTGTATTTTTCATTGTAAACATCTTGGGGCTAACTGTCCTCTTCTTCCAAAGATTCTACTTCGTCGGTGTTTCTCGTACCGTCATCGTGCTTACTCAGAAGGTGGAGACGTACAATATTCGGCTTCTGAACCCAATCACTCATAAGTCTAACACTGAGTTTCAAGCACACAAACCATCTGATATTTTGCTATCTGTCGTCGTGGCGAAGTCCCCGACGATGGTGTCTATTTGCACAAATTATCCCCAGATTATTGCATGGGCCGATGAGAGCACCCGATACAAGGCAATTCAACGAATCATTTGAAGAAGGAATTTATTCGCCACCACCCGATGTGCTTCTGACCTGCATGACGACATTCCGAGGGGAAGTATATGCATTACTTGCAAATGGAGACATTATGTTGACCAACATCTGGGTAGAGCAGCGCGCGAGCACTATCACGATGGCCAAAATAATTTCAGCCCCAGTCTTTGAACAGATACGCGGAACCTACAAATTTTGCCTAGTGGAGTCAGATGGTGATCTGCTTCTTGTGTTGAACGGGGATTTTTCCAAAGGTCAACCGGTGTTGTACCGGGTGGACATGGAGAACCGCTCTCTCGAGGCCATCAGCGACATTGTAAGTCGTGCCCTCCTTGTTGATTTCTATCGGTCGATTTCCATCGACACCAGGTTGCACCCCACACTGCTTGCATCTACTATGCGAATTATATCAGACTATACAATCATGATGTTTAAGCCTGGAAAGAGGAACTAACAAAGGTTATTCATGGCTTAGGTCATCATCAACTGGAACATACATCGAGGCCTTATCCTTTGGATGAGATACTGGTAGAACACTACAGATGGAGAGAGTTCTCTGAATATGTGATGCAGCACTCGGGATCTGTCATCGAGGAAATATATAGGGCAGAATCAATCTATATTCATCATAGGTTATTTTCTAGCATTTTCAGGTCTATTCGAAGTACTATCTTTCAGCTTTTACTCATAGCACTCAAGTTGTAATTACTGATTCAAAAAAATCTAACGGAGATCAGAGTCTCACGGAAATCTCTCAAACTCACGACCAGGGACCCTCTCGCGAGTCCAAATGACCAGAATGCATGTGGATAGGAAAGCTTTCATAATTCTTTGTACTAGTAGCTTCTATAATTGTTTGTAGTAGCTTCTGGTTCACACAATCATAACCATACCTGGGAAATCTTCAAAAAGTAGACTAAATAGGCAAATATATTATATATACACTAGGTTTCAAATGACTAATTAAGTGTTCCAGAGTACGTCATACTAGGTAAACTTAACAGTTCCCAACAACAATGATGACACACAAGTATAGGGGGTGTATCGCAGTATTTTCGATAAGTAAAAGTGTCAAACCCAACGAGGAGCAGAAGGTGTTGACGAGTGGCTTGGAGCAGGAATTCTTTGCAAATACTTAGCAAACGGATTTTTAGGGGTTTTTAATAATGTAGATAAATAAAGTACGAGTAAATAAAAGAAAATAATAATAGATGCAGCAAGTGGCCCAATCCTTTCTTTAGCAAAGGACAAGCCGATTGTATTACTTAAGATGACCAAACATTCTCGAGGACACATGGAAATGCTGTCAAGTGCTTTCGCTTCATATAGTTGATTAATCTTCTTTAGTTTGATAAGTGTTGTGTGGGTGAACTTGTGCTATGTACCGACCTTCCTAGGACCAATACATACTTGTGATTATACCCCTTGCAAGCATCCGCAACTATAAGAAAGTAAATAAGATAGAAACCTAACCACAACCTTAAACTCTAAGATCCTACACTCTCTTGTGCAAAGGTTTCCTAACGAGGGTTTAGGTTACTGTCACTCCGGCAACCCCTACGATTAGTAGCCAAATACACAATGTATTCCCCTAGGCCCATAAAGGTGAAGTATCATGTAGTCGACGTTCACTTGACACCACTAGAAGAATAACACAACAACTTAATTATCAAACCATTGAATCTTTCTCAACACAATTCCACTACTAACAACATGACCAAGAACTAATCGAACTACTCACAAGACATCATATGGATCAAGATCAGAGATGATATAATCATAAGTAACAATCTGAACATAACAATAATTCAATGGTTCCACTCAATAGCATCAACTACAACAAGTAATCAATACCGGGAAAGTTTCCCCTAAGAACTATGCAAGATTCAACCCAATTGTTACAGCGGTATGAAGTGGTGATGATGGTGCTAATGGATATGATGATGATCCCGATGAAGTCCAGCTTGATGGTGGTGTTGATAGCGACGATCTCCCCTCTCCAGCAGGGTATTTCCCCGGCAGATTTCTGCCTGCCGGAGAGCTCTTTCTCTCTGTAGTTTTCCGCCCCACAGAGGCGGTGGAATCTTTCTGTAGTCGCTCTCCCAAGCTTAGGGTTTCGTAGGGATAATATACACCAAAGGGGAGAGCCAGGAGTGGGCCAGGGTGGCCACACCACCTGGTGGCATGGCCAGGGGTTGCCCGCGCTAGGGGGTGGTGTGGGCCCCCTGTGGCCCAACTCCGCTCCCCCTTTTGGCATCCTTCGTCTTCTGGGAAAATAGGATTTTCCATGTATTTTCTGGAATTTTCTAATCTTCGCGAATTTTGCCTCCAAACAACGCCTTTTCCAGCAGAATCCTGACTTCAGCGGTCCATCCTCCAAAAGTCATCAATCATACAAAAACAGATGAAATAACATAAGTATCATCTCTTAATATGAAATATATCAATGAATAATAGTAAATTATGATATAGAATAGTGATGCAAAATGGACGTATTAACTCCCCCCAAGCTTAGACTTCGCTTGTCCCCAAGCGAAAACTGAGCTCAATAAACATGACCTTAGGTTTATAGAGTGAAGAGTCGATAAAAGGATACGGACAAGAAGCATCACATTCATCAATACATAAATCATATAGTAGACAACTCACCATTATATAACTTTTTAACTTGCAATAAGTAAAAGAAGCGCAATAAAGATACATAAAGTAAATCATAATTAGTAATGGCAAACTTTGCTCCTGGTCAAAAGATAGCTAAAAATTTGCAGGAGTTTAAACATAATGGAGTTTTCAATGACAGCTTTCAAAGTAATATTCACTAAGATAAGAGCAATGTGCAAAACAAGGAACATAAGAAACATGATTGAAGAAATCATCATATGAATGAATGAAACACAACAACTCAAAATACTTGCTGAGATAAAAAGGAATAGGTTTTCCTGACTCAACTAAAAAGTAAAAGATATGCCCTTTACAGAGGGAAGCAGGGATCTCAAGTTTCATAAAGATCTTCCAAAAATTATGGTACTTCTTAGCTTTCAGCTCTCATTGCCCTACCATAAGCATCTTTAGGTGGTTAAGGTTAAAGTGCACAAACTATGGAGTATATGCTTGACAAAGTATAAGTTGGCAATCTCATGTCCCTTGAATACGAGGGCCGCTCCTCATGCTACTCAAGTTTAGTTACCGGTAAGTTCTTTTCATAGTAAGTACATGTGTATCATAGAAAACCGCCAATGGGGTACCCCTTGCCCGATGATACGGAAGAATCCCCATATCAAAATGACAAGGCAAGCAGACAATAAGCATCTTCTTATTTACCATGGGAAAATGGTGTTTTTTCTCTCTTTCCTCTTTTCTCATCTTTTTTTCTTTTTTTCACAATCTTTGTCTCTTTTTTTATAAGAAGAATGCTTCATAGATAGCTTATTATGATTACGCTGCAGGTTTCCACCATGATTAGGCATGGATTAGACCAGCCGCCCATGCGTTTCTCTAACACACATACATAACTCCATGGACTTACAAGCTCCCCTTTCATTTCACACTGACGACATCCATAAGCAAAATAGCATGATATCAACTAGGTACAATGTACAAGTGCAATGTTGAAAGTGTTCCCCATGACAACATAGTTCTGCTAATCCCCAACGTATAAGTGCAAGCATATACAACTTAGATGACACAATGGTTCAAGTTTATTAGGGGCAAGAAAAGTAAAGTGTGCCTTCAAGTTCATGAGAGCTTTAATCACTAATTTTCACATAACAAGTTTAATTCGGAAGGTAGATAAAAACATGAATTTACTTGGAATAGAAATAGTGCTAATAGGTAGGTATGGTGTACACAAATGACATAGGTTTTGGTTTAAGGATTGTATGCACGAGAAGCATTCCCTCTCAGTACAGGTTTTTGGCTAACAAGGCTGGATAGGAGTAAGAGTTGAGGGAAACAAACAAACATACAAGTGATAAAAACAAACATGCAATCTTCCTTAGAAGCACAAAAGATCTTAACTAGACAATACTAAGCTTATGATCAAATCAAGAAAGATGATGATGAAATTATATTTCTTAAGAGTACTTTTATCTTTTTCATTCAATTCTCATAATAGCGTTGCTACTGAGCGGGTCAGGTTTACCAAAACCAACTAAATTTACTCAATGATCCCAAAGTGATAGCAATACTAACAACAAGATCAATCATATAACATAATTGAAAACTAATATAAGATATGCAAAAGAGTAAATGATAGAACTTCTAATTAATATTCCATAACGGTAACTCACACCAAGGGATAAATAGATATCTAACTAGAGGAGAGACACTTCCATAATGCAAACCATCCTACATGATAACTTCTCTATTCATGATATGACTCTACTAAAAAGGTAAAAAAAGATAAAAGATAGTGATATGATACCGTGGCACTCCCCCAAGCTTGGAATAAACCAAGGGGATGCCAAAACCTGATGACGAATTACTCCTTCAATGGTGGTGGTGGTGTTCTCTCGTCATCGTCCGACTTCCAAGGTAAGGGTTCCCCATCAACAAAAGATATCCTGGTCTCCAACATCCTGAGAGAATTTCATCCTTAAGCTCAGCGGTCTCCTTCTGGTGCTTGGCGATGAGTTTAGAACTAATCTTATGGATGATATCCACTTCGCGTTCCGCCATCTTCTGTACCTAAAGACTTCTTGCTCCAATGCTTCCATCCTGTCCTCTAGACTACCTTCACCTTTAGGGCCCTGAACCTCTTTTATATGTACCTTCCCATCTTCGAGGAACAATTCCTTGGGATGAATCTTCAACTCACGCATGTAAGGGTTGATGACGTCCGTGGAGGAATCTTCCTTGGATGATCCAGAGGAGAACATTGTGGCTCCAAAACTGAGACTCTACATGTCAGAAATAGATCGAAACGAAAACATGACGAGAACACGATATACGAACCTCGGGGGATCTGGGAGATTATATATTACGAAGTTCTACAACAAAAGGAAGGTACTGGGAGAAAACGGGTCAGAGACGGGCTCCAGGGTGGCCACACCACCTGGTGGCACGGCTAGGGGGGCCCGCGCCACGGGGTGGTGTGAGCCACCGTGGCTCCATTTCCGTCCCTCTTTCGCTTCGTTGCTTTCCTTGTTGGATAAAAACTCCAAAAATATAACTTGACAGATTTTTCGCGGACCTTTTCTTACCAAAACTGTTACCTATTCGAAAACAGACTCTACAGGTCTCTAAACTTGGCATTTGATAAAATCTTCCAGAGTCACCGCCTGAATAACATCAATATCTTCATCTTTATACACATATTGTTTGAGTCATTTAACCATTCACCATCTTAACACCATTATCTCCTATAACCTGGAAATTTCTTTCACACAAAACTTCACGCAGTTCTCATTAGCAACATTAAGCGAGGTAATAAACCTTTTAAGTTCAATTTCAACTGAAATCCATCAAAACATAAGCTACTGTAGCAACTCCTTCCGAAAACCTAAAAAGAATTCAAAAAGGAAATCGATTTAAGAGGCAAATGCAAGAGTGGCACACATATGTCAAAACAGACCAGCAGGTAAAGATCAATTTTTTTCGAAAATCTTCTCTTGCTTAAATCAAAAAGTGCAAAAACTAACGAAAGTTAAATAATAACCTGGGCACACAAAAATTACAGATCAGTACGATGTTCTGAGATTTTTAACGATTTTTTATAGTGAAGCACAAAAATCTGTTTCGGGACAGCAACTTCCCCAAATCTTACTTCTCTCTCATTAGAGGTTGATCTTGACACAAAAACCAAACAAAAAGGATAAGGAGAGGTTATTGCCGAAACAATAACTTTCAAGACTCAAATAAACAAAAACTGAAAGTAAAAGAAATATATTGGGTTGTCTCCCAAAAAGCTCTTTATTTATAGCCATTAAGATGGGCATGATAATTTCAATGATGCTCACATGAGAATATGAATTGAAGTAATGGAGGGCATCAAGAAGCAAAAATACACATGTTTAAGTCTAACCCACTTCCTATGCAAGGGGGTTTTGTAAGAAAATAAATTGTTGAACCAGAGGCTACAAGCATAGGAAGGCAAAACAAGTGCAACATAAAGACTTTAAGCATAAAACGAGGAAACTTGATATTATTGAGATGCATAAGAACAATCTTCCCTCTCTCATAATAACTTTCAGTGTCATGCATAAATTTAATGATATAACTATCACAAGAACCATTGTAGCAATGATCTCTTATCCTAACAGAAAACATAGGGATACTAGATCTCATAATACTACTTTGTGAAACAATATTAGCGATATCCTTACAGAGGATAGTGTGTCCATCTTCTACATATTTAGTGACAAAGTTCTTCACATTTGCTACTACAGGTTTAGCATCCACTTGTTCATCAAGTTCAACAGCTTTATTTGTACTTTCACTAACCATACTAGTTATCATAGAATGTTCCTTTATCTTAACTGGAAAAGGCATTTTCTCAATGTAAGGTTCAGGTAAAACATGATTAGCAGTATAAACTTCGGTATCTCTTGTAGGAACCCAATTAGCAATATCTTTATATGGCTCATGATACTTATTCCATTTCTTTTTAGGAATTTCAATATAAGAGGCAAAAGACTTAAAATAAGTTGCAATAACTTGAGAGTCTAGACCATAAACATTACTAATATTATGAAAGTCATCAGTTCCCATAAAAGATTTAATGCATTCATAATCATAATTTATACCTGACTTTCTTCCTTTATCATTCTCCCATGCTTCAGCATTGTCTTGAATACGGTCTAGAAGATCTCATTTAGCTCCTTCTTCCATGCGTGTAAATGATCCAGCACATGAAGCATCCAATAGATCCTTATCATGAAGAGAAAGCCTTGCATAAAAGTTATTTATAATAATATTGTTGGGGAGCTCATGAGTAGGACATTTGAGCATTAGTAACTTCAATCTCCCCCAAGCTTGAGTTGTACTCTCTCCATCAAGAGGCCAAAAGTTGTATATTTGATTCCGATCTTTATGAATCTCACTAGGAGCATAAAATTTTGAATAAAAGAGAGGCACTACTTCCTCCCATTCAAGAGATTAGCCATCCTTCAGTAGCTTATACCATTCTTCAGCTCTTCCTTTTAGTGATAATGAGAATAACTTCTTCTTGACTTGATCTGTTGTAATCCCTGCACACTTAAACAACCCACATAATTCGTGTATAAAGAGCAAATGATCCCTGGGATGGACAGTTCGATCTCCAAAATAGTAGTTATCCATAACACGATCAATAATTCTTGTAGGTATTTTAAAAGTATCATTCTCAGCAGGTGATGGTTCATCTACTACCTTAGCCGTGGCAGTAGTATTACGAAATAAGAAACTAAGTGAATTATCCATATTGAAATTAACAGAAGTAAACAATACTCATAGTAGAAGTTTCGTTTACCAGTTCCACTCTCCAATAGCGCTTCACTCCCTGGCAACGGTGCTAGAAAATAGTCTTGATGACCCACAAGTATAGGGGGTGTATTGCAGTATTTTCGATAATTAAGAGTGTCGAACCCAACGAGGAGCAGAAGGTGTTGACGAGTGGCTTGGAGCAGAAATTCTCTATAAATACTTAGCAAACGGATTTTTAGGGGTTTTTGATAATGCGGATAAATAAAGTACGAGTAAATAAAAGACAATAATAATAGATGCAGCAAGTGGCCCAATCCTTTCTTTAGCAAAGGACAAGCCGGTTGTATTACTTAAGATGACCAAACGTTCTCGAGGACACATGGGAATACTGTCAAGTGCTTTCGCTTCATATAGTTGATTAATCTTCTCTAGTTTGATAAGTGTTGTGTGGGTGAACCTGTGCTAATGTACTAACCTTCCTAGGACTAATACATACTTGTGATTATACCCCTTGCGAGCATCCGTAACTACAAGAAAGAAATTAAGATAGAAATCTAACCACAACCTTAAACTCTAAGATCCTACACTCCCATGTGCAAAGGTTTCCTAACGGGGGTTCAAGTTTCTGTCACTCGGGGAACCCCTACGATTAGTAGCCAAATACACAATGCATTCCCCTAGGCCCATAAAGGTGAAGTATCATGTAGTCGACGTTCACATGACACCACTAGAAGAATAACACCACAACTTAAGTAACAAACCATTGAATCTTTCTCAACACAATTCCACTACTAACAACATGACTTCTCCCATGTCCTCAAGAACTAATCGAACTACTCACTAGACATCATATGGATCAAGATCAGAGATGATATAATGATAAGTAACAATCTGAACATAACAATAATTCAATGGTTCCACTCAATAGCATCAACTACAACAAGTAATCAATACCGAGAAAGTTTCCCCTAAGAACTATGCAAGATTCAACCCAATTGTTACAGTGGTATAAAGTGGTGATGATGGTGCTAATGGAGATGATGATGATGATGATCCCGATGAAGTCTAGCTTGATGGTGGTGTTGATAGCGACGATCTTCCCTCTCCAGCAGGGTATTTCCCCGGCAGATTTCTGCCTGCCGGAGAGCTCTTTCTCTATCTGTAGGTTTCCGCCCCGTAGAGGCGGCGGAATCTTTCTGTGGTCGCTCTCCCAGGCTTAAGGTTTCGTGGGGATAATATACACCAAAGGGGAGAGCCAGGAGTGGGCCAGGGTGGCACACCCACCTGGTGGCGCGGCTAGGGGTGGCCCGCGCTAGGGGGTGATGTGGGCCCCCTGTGGCGAAACTCCGCTCCCCCTTCTGGCATTACGCGAATTTTCCATCAGAATCCTGACTTCAGCGGTCCATCCTCCAAAAGTCATCAACCATGCAAAAATAGATGAAATAACATAAGTATCATCTCTTAATATGAAATATATCAATGAATAACAGTAAATTATGATATAGAATAGTGATGCAAAATGGACGTATCACACAACTACACTCTAGATGGTCTCGAACACAAACTTCGCGTCCAACATCTCTTCTGTTGTCTTCCTGCCAGTGATTAGAATGGCTTGTCCAACCTTTAGATCATCTTCACTCTGGTGGAATTTCTCCCACCTCTGATTGCTAAAGACTATACGACCATCTGAGTCAGTCTTGTATGCAATTGGGTGATGTCAAAATCTCCTAGTTGTACTCTAGCCATGCCATCATTAGGGATGCCCATGGAGAAAACCACTTTCGTAGGTAATCTCTGCGATGTCGCGCCGTGGATTAAAAAGAAGAAGTAATCATGTCAGACGACCACCACAAGTTATATATGGAGCCATACAAGGAACAAACAAAGGTACTTGTCATACCATCTTATGTTGGACAAAATTTTTCCTTGTCAAATGGGTCACAAATGAACCCCGATGAAGGTGTTGATTGGCGGTAGGGTATCTAGGAGGTGTTCCATCTCATCATCGGTAAAGTGGCATCTTTGGGTGACAACCGTAGATTCATATACGTCTTCCTCGCCACCAAGACTACATATATAGAGAACAGTTATCCTCAACACGGGGCTTGTCAAAGAAAAAGATAACATTTCTTCCTCGGTAAGATCATTCTGTGTAATGAATTGCTTCCATCCTTCACCTCCCATGACAGGCATGCTCTTTCTTTTCTCGAGGTCAATCTTGTAGGTGCACCCAAGCACCTTGAAGGGCACACTCTCACATTTAGCTGTGGCTAGATTGAACATGAACCTTCAATTGCATCGCACAGTCGATGCACTCAAAACAAAAGAACCAGACATTAAACAAATGGTTACAGACTTAGAGTGTAGTTTGAAATAAAATTGCTTGTTATCACTTACCACTGAGTTCTGGAACCCCTCTAACTCTGACAAGTAGATATAAAAGGACATGCCCTATGAAAACCTAGATTCACAATTGCTCTTGCATACTAGACACGATGCTAGATCTTGTTAGGCCAAAATGAAGAATGTCTAAATGATATATGGACTAAACTCTCGAAGAAAGCAATGATGTCATTAGGAGGTGATCTAGTTTGAGAGCTAGAGATATCTGATGGAATAGATGGAGTCAACGTCTACATCATATGCAATGAATGTGAAGATAAAGAGTAGATAGTAGATAAATAGATGCTAGAACCTATTTCTGTAGAGCATTGCTATAGAAGCAATTGCAAGCCAAATAAATATTATTAATAGACTTAATCGTAGAATCGTCTACAAGTTACTAATTCTAGTTTCTTTTATAAGGATACTTTCCTCACTATATCGAGGAAGTTCTCCAAAACTTTTATAATGTATTGAGTTTTTAATCTATAGTCGTATCTTGGACCTATGATGTTTCAGTTATAACACTCTATAGGGATATAATACTGGTGGAACTGTGTTTTATTGGTGTTATATCAATGACTTACGTACTACACCATACAAGGGTATGCTGGATCACTGCAACAGATTTGCCTAAATTTAAATAAATTTAGACACTATTTAGAGAATCTCTAACCGGTCCTTAAAAAGGCTTTAGAAGAGCAAATATAGTCCTCCAACGGTCGAAACCGCACCTAAACGAACCCTCAACGATCTTAGAGGAGAATAAATTTTAGAAATCGGCCTCCGCCGCTCCTATTTTTTGCTCGGACGCGACTATGATGACTAAAATTTTCCTCACTCACCCACTCGCACTGGCACCAGCTTCGGCACCATCAAGCACCTACATGGGCACTAGCACCGGCACCTGCTTGGGCAAGCACCGGCACCTTCTCATCGTAGCATCGGAACAAGGTGAGTTTTATCCCCTTTTTCGAAAGATCATAAATTTCGGAGGATGGGGACGATGATTTTTTGTTTAAATTCGTAGCAAGGTGAAGAAGAAACAAGAAAAATGGTCGACGGTTGACGACAATGATTTGTATTTCCCATGGCATCATAAAACACTTTTTTGGAGTTAACCAACCACTCCAACAATTTTGGGAAGAGATCCTTGATAACTTCAATCAAAAAACTAGTGGAGACGCTCGGTAGTTAAACTCGATCATGAGTTTGTGGCACATGCTAGTAATGCCATGTAATGCGCGTGCCTAGAACACTATGTTGACAGGGGCAAAGCCAGGAAATAGGGTCGCCCGTGTCAACAATAGCAAACAGGAAGAATGTGTGTCTACAAACTGTACCACTAATGTGTATGCATACTTGCACAGCTAAATACGAGTTGCTAGTATTTATTCTTCACTATTTGCATTGCCGAAGAGAACTTCTCAATAGATGCACCGGCGATAGGAAGAACTAATACTATCATCTAGACTAACCATAAGCTTAGAAAGTTTAGAAATAGTTTCCAAACTACCAAATATTTCATATGCTCGCACATTATCAATGTAGAATGGAAGTTCATAGGCGAGATCCTTCTATTCTACGGGATTGAAATCATCTGGATAGGACTTACCAAATTCATTAAAGGTCTCAACTTTGAAATCATCAAAGGAATCCTTGAAACTAAATGCAGTCGTTTTGGCATGAAGAATTGAGTTTACCTTATTTAAGATATACATAAAAAAATCATATGTAGGACAAGTTCCACTACGCATATCCTTGTATCCAACTCATTAGCACCTTATCTTGGTTGTGCAAATGCAATCCAATGCGATAAATACATCATACACTTAGACCTTTAAGTAATTTTAAAAATTCAACACATCAGAGAAACCCTAAGATAATACTATGAGTATTAAGAATTTATAGGGGATGAGATCTCTTACCGTGAAGGCCTGAAAGAGATCGGTTTTAGTCGCACTTACAGATCGAAATTGCAAGAGGAATCGTCAACTTGTCTAGTGGAAGGGACATGGAGGGCATAGGCGACTGGGAGAGGTACGACCACGGGCGACGATTCACACGGATAGAGCTACAGAGGCCTAGGGCGTAGAACGTTTTGGTCAGGAAGACGATCCTACAGGTGAGAAAACTGACTAGCCATTACGTGGAGTATATTGAGCTGTTTTCTCCATGTTTTGGGCTGGTAGTGATTTGCGTTTTGGGCCTGTCAAAGTAGTGGGATCTATTTCATTGCTGGTTGCTCACCGTGTTAGGGTCAAATTGACTTTTTCACTGGGGTCATTTTTCCATGATAGTTTACAGCTACATGGGTTTGAGCCAAGGTCGTTGGTGTCATTTGACCCCGGCGTGGCATTGTAGCTCCGCCCCTGTATGTTGATGTATGCCTGCATGGTCTGTATGTGTGACTTTGACAATTATTATCGGGTATTATGATGATGCTATCAATTTGTATGACTAATCTACCTATCTATATGAATTATAAATTATACGATAGCTTAATCTTGGTGACATGCATGAGCAATAAGGGCACTTGCACATCCTGTGTCTATGGAGTGTGGACCCAGATATGATCCATGGAGGGTCTTTTTCTTTTCAAAAGTTCAAATTTAAAGATTTAAAAAGTTTTAGTAAAAATATCAGAATAGATAATAATTTATAATACACTCGTACAAAATCTTATGTGAAAATATTTCGTATTTTGGTCTCCTAAAAAATCAGATTTGGATGTAAAGAGTGCAATTTTGAATGGGACTCCCTTTTTCCAAAATTTGTCATATCTGCCTCTTTTGTTGCGCTCAAAATATAAGGTATTTTTTATTAAATTTTTGCAGATGTGTATTTCATACTGTTGGCTACATGTAGATATTTTTTCTAAAATATTTGATAAATTTTAAAAAATAAATAAAAAGGGGCTCCATGGAGCCCGTGCTCTATAGTGATTTTCCGTGGAGTTGAAGCTCTTTATTCGTCTTCCTCGAGAGCTCCGAGCTAGGGTTTTCGGCTGCCTCCTATGATTCTCTGAATGCTATGACACTAAGCCCGTTCAGCTGCAACTCCTTTAGGCTACCTCTCCCGGCCTCATCTCGACCACCCCGCGGCCATGCGCGAGGAGTGGTGTACGGAACCATTGCTCCAGGCAGAGGTGTCGCGTAGGAGGACGAGCCGACGGTCATGGGGCGCTCCAGAAGGCACTGGTCAGGCGGGGGGCTTGGAGACGCATCTCGAGGCAGGGTCTTTGGCATGGAGTTGAGCCTGCAGAGGAGGGGTGTGGACATCGACTCTGGGCCAGCACTGCATGGGAGAGGGAGGCGTCTGGCCAGGTCACTCTGCCTAAACCTTCTGACCCGTTTCTGCGAGACAAGGAAAGGTGCTTCCTCCTCGGGCTGTCCACCCCTCTCATATGCTCCTCTCCTCCTCTCGCAACTCTCTTCTCTCCTTCAACTTGTGAGAAATAAGCGGGCGTTCTGAGTAGGCGTTGCTGTGAATATGGTGAGTGTAGCTGCCATTTTCTTCTCCCCATCTCTTTTTTCTTCTTCTTTTCAATTTGCAAAATTTACTATAGATGGGCATAATTGTTTCTAAATTTTGTATCACTGAATCTTTCATGTGTTAATTTATTGGTTAGAGAAATCATGTGTTTAGAGAAAGAAATAAACATTTATTTATTTTTAGCTAGAAAATATCCATGTATTATTCTAATAATAAGATTGGGCCCAACAGCTAATAACACTTGACCAATTAATCATGTACGCACTGTTGTTTTTCGAAATGGGGAGAAAACCCCGGCCTCTGCACCGACTGATGCACACAGCCTTTTATTGCGAAGTTCAAAAAGTAATAAGTCTTACAAACATAGTTCCAAAAAAAAGTTGAGACATATATCAACCCAAACCAAAGGGCCAGCAAAAAGCCACCTGCCCATCACAAATTCTACTAGAATGCCGCCGAAATCCTGAGTGACCGTCAGGAGTCAGGAGCATCGAGTAACCATAGTGTCTCTCTGGTCTTCTGGTAGTAGGTAAGACCATTGTTGGATCTAATGTGCCGCCAAACGAATAACATGCATAAAATTAGTGTCAGAGTGTCTATTAAATACAATGTTATTTCTCGATGTCCAAATGGACCAACATAAAGCCGATACCCAATGCTTATTCTAGCTTTATCCTTTTTATCCACTCTATTCAGCCAATTTCCAAACATATTTGAAATATTAGAGGGTGGAGGCATGTTATAAGCGAAGAAAACCAAACGCCAAATAATACGAGCAAAAAGGCAGGAAATAAAAAGGTGTTCAACCGATTCCAATGAATCGCAAAAACAACATTTTTGGCATTCATTCCAAAAAAATGGCTAAGTTATCTTTTGTTAACAGAACTTTATTATGAAGGAACCACATGAAGATCTTAATTTTTAAGGGGATTTTTAACTTCCACAAATAGGATTTTAGGAATCGAGTATGACCATTCAATTGTTCCTGATATAGATATTTTACACTAATATCCTTGGTCGGGGTTAGCTTCCAAATAAACTTATCTGGAGTATCACTTAGCTATATCGTCATTAGTTTTCGGCATAAATTTAACCAGTGTATCCACTTATTGCCAGTGAGTCTCCTCCTAAAGTTATTGTTGAGCTAACGATGTATCTCCCAACCAAATGTCCTCCCGGAACTGTACATTCTCTCCATCTCTAATTTTGAAATACCCATTAGTGAAGATCATTTCTTTCACTCGGGTGCTTATGATATTGTACGCAGTGTTAGTGTCTTGAAAAACTAGATAAAAAAGAGAAATAAGGACGTGACCAAAAACTCGGGTTGCTTATGATATTGTAGGCAGTGTTAGTGTATTGAAAAACTAGATAAAAAAGAGAAATAAGGACGTGACAAACTCGCTCGTGAAATCTAACACGATATTGAGACGGAGGAGTAAATATAGATACCAAGCCGGTCAATAAACTAGGGTCTTCCTTTCTGTGTAAGTCTGCGAATATGGACAAAACAAAGATGGATCTGCAGGACTTGATAGTTTTTTATTTTTGAGAACTACTTGATAGTTTATAGCAATATCATCAGTGTAAATTATGCGTTTTTGCTAGAGTGTGGATAAAACTTGTACTATGATGGAACTTTACATCCAAACTAATTTAGCAAAGGAGCCAGCAGCCCTGCATGTCTATATCTTCTTAGAGCAGCCTTGTTTTCGGCGCTCCAGCAACGACTGCAAACTAGCGCGAGCGGTAAATTTTTTTCAGCGTGCAGTATATGCGCTATCGCGAGCGCCACATCTGGGGCTCCTGGTTCGGCGCGCTGGAAACGCGCTGGAAACGCGCAGAGCTGAAATCCCCCCCCCCCCCCCCCCCCCCCCCCCCCGCGCCTGCGCTTCCTCTCTCCCTATTCCCAAATCCCGCCGGCGCCGACAGCTCCCGCCGCTGCCGACAGCGCCGCCGCTTGTTGCCGCCTCCGCACCGAAGCTTCCCCCGCCCCCGTCGCCGCCGCGCCGAAGCTTCCCCCGCCGCTAATCGACGACCGCCGCCGCGCCCCCGTCGCTTCCGCGCGACTACCGGCGCCACTCCCCGCCGATTCGAGCTCCGCGAGCACAGATCCGGCGCTGCCCCGGCCGTCCACCGCCGCCGCCGTCGCTTCCGCGCCACCACCGGCACTACTCCCCACCAAGGTATGTAGTGTCCTCCATTGCCATACCTTCTCATTCTAGGATATTATTTAGACGTAGCCGCCCTATGTAGATGGTGCGCCGCCGGTCGAAGGAAGAGTCCGATGATGAATGGGATGCGGAAGTAGAGGAAGATCTTGCTATCATTTTGGCCGTTCGTGCTAGGATGAAGCGCCCGAAGCATGGTGGTTCCGTGATTGGTCGAGAGAGATTGTGGAGGGAGAGGTTGGAAGGCCATGCCAAATTGATGAGAAGCTATTTCATCGAGAAGCCCATCTTCCCCAAGCGCTACTTCCGGCACCGGTTTAGGATGAGCACAAGATTGTTCAAGAACATCGCCGAGAGTGTGATGGAGTTTGATCGTTTCTTTGAGCAAAGGAGGAATGCCACTGGGGAGCTTGGGCATAGCACCTAACAAAAGGTGACCGCCGCCTTGCGTATGATGGCATATGGTATTCCGGCGGATTTGGTTGATGACCACTTGGCAATGGGGGAGAGCACCGCCATTCTTTGTGTCCGCCGCTTTGCCGTGGCTATCGTGAGAGTGTTCGGGGAGGAGTACTTGAGATCCCCCAATGCTCAAGACACGGCAAGGCTATTGGAGCAAAACAAGCGGCGTGGGTTCACCAGAATGCTTGGCTCTATTGATTGTATGTATTGGAGTTGGAAGAATTGTCCTGTGGCTTGGCATAGACAATTCAAAGGCCACAAGAAGGATTCCACCATCATCCTTGAAGCCATGGCCGATTATGAGACATGGATTTGGCATGCTTTTTTTGGGATGCCTGGATCTTGCAATGATATCAATGTTCTCCAGCGGTCACCACTCATGGCTAGGATAGCTAATGGTGAAACTCCACCGGTGCAGTTTGTGGCAAACAACAAAACATACACCTATGGCTACTTTCTTGCCGATGGCATCTACCCAAGGTGGAGGACATTTGTGAAGCCGGTCAAGGATCCAGAAGGCAAGAGAGAAGTCGATTTCCATAATGCACAAGCGGCGGCAAGGAAAGATGTGGAGAGAGCATTCGAGATATTGCAAGCTCAATTTGCAATTGTGCGTGGACCGGCTCGGTTTTGGGATCAAGAGATCCTTTGGTACATCATGATGGCTTGTGTGATCATCATAACATGATCATAGAGGATGAGCGTGGTGAGGATGGCCTCGACTACAACTATGAGTATGTGGGACAACCCGTCCGAATTCGAAGGAGGCAAGATAGGATAGCCCGGTTCCTTACCTCCTACCATGCCATTCGAGTTAATGAGGTGCATGATGATCTCCAAAAGGATGTCATGGCGGAGTGGTGGGTTTGGAATGGAGGAAATTGATGTTCTCCTATGCTTGTTGTATGTTCTTTGAGATACATTTGTTGTATGATTGTTGTATGTGTTGTTGTATCGGTACTTTGAACTATTCATCTGTGTTGATGTTGTATGAATATTTGAACTATTTATTTTTGATTTATTGTGTGTGTTTGATCTTTGTTTTGTCATTTGTACGTGATTTTGTTGTTCCTGCGCGTGCGCTGAAAATTTACAGCGCCTGTCATTTCGCTTTTTTTTGCCGCGCGCGCTATAACCTGTTTTTAGCGCTTCTGTCTTTTGACAACCGGAGTTGCGCGCGACAAACGTGATACAGCGCGCGCCCAACGACTTATACAACGCCAATTTTTAGCGCCGAAGATGCTCTTATAAAAGACTATCCACATCACCCTATATCTAGAGGCGTTCGATCTAGAGATCTAACAGTACATATTTGTCTTCCATCGTGACATACACAGGCTCTAAATTGTTTTCTCCGTGGCACCTCAGCAGTCAGCACAATTTTTCTAACCCGTTTTAAATTGCCAGGACTATTTAATCTACACAGTCCACACAGATCCACCCACTTAATTCAGTCGCGCCAAAGAACAGCGTCGACGCTTCGCTTCCTCTTCCCATGTGATCAGTGTGACCCTTTCGGCTTATTTCCTTTCTTATTTATACTCCTTTCCCTTGGTCGCTCAGCTGGGAACGTTTAGGAGATGACCAGCCAAGTCATTTCAGCCAGTCAAGCCACCTTGGTACGGTATACTCCTTTCCCTTGGTCGCTCCAGTTCTTCTACCTTGAGGACGTACATAGGTGGACAGCAGCGTCCCGCTCAGATTCTTCTACACCCCTTGACGACGTAACTGCATCGGCTTCTGCTACCTCCAAATCCGATTTCAGGTCTTTACAACACCTATTATGTACTATTAAAGCAATTTTAATAGTGTAGCCGGTGGTTGGCCTATAAGACGTTGCTACATCATCTATAGTCAGTCGTATAGCTAACTCGTACAATAGTTAGACACAAAGATGTACTACTTTATTAAAGTGTGGCCCATATTTCACTCTCACAGAGCACGTGCTAGAGCTGACTCTTAACTTACAGCCGGTTCCTTTTCTCTCTCCTCTTCTCTCTCTTCTAACTCAGTACAAATATTATTTTACTTCTTATAGCCAGCTGACATGGCTCTATTGTACCTGCTCTTATGCACCTCAGTGACTTGCTCAGTTCGTGAGATTTGCAGATACGCTGTGAGATCCTTTCCCAACCAAGTAAGGAAGCTCAACGTTTGTCTAAATGCTTGATTCCGATGGTTCCTGTGCCATTCGAGGTGTCTATTCCCCAGTACAATTCATGATCAGACATGGACACTGTTCCAAAATAACCGCTTCCTCCTTGACGCATTATTCCCTGTGCATCCCTTTAACATCTCCATCTATGAATTGATGACGGCCAAATACCTGAATTTTGTTCGTTCGTTACATATAGGCTAAACAGTGAAGAAAAGACAAAGGAGACACTCTGCATGTGGATTCTTCCTCTTTCCGTAAAGATGAGTTTTCTAAAGAGTACTACAAACGCATTATCTTGCATGTACCATAAAGAATAGCTGAAGAAAAACATTCTCGCAAAAAGGAAAGGGTAAGAAAAAAACTCAACACAACGAACCAATTAGCAAAGCATTGTTCAATTCATATCTCTTCAGATTATAAAACATATATTCTTCTCGACTGTGGAAAGAGAAGGTAAGTATAGAGGCAAACTTTTGTGCATGATTCCTCTCTACTAATTAAATGTTTTGTGGAATACACTTTTACTATGGAATATTAATAATGCCAAAATTTCCATAAGAAATTCCATCATCGTACACAATATACATTTTCAATTTAGGGGCACATGTGTGGAAAGATTGTTTCTATAGGTTACAAGAATTCAGTTTGGGAAGGTTTATTTTGACCGGCAACGTCTATCATATAAAGATTCTTTCTCGATGCGGTGAATTGGTCTTCCTTTTTTTTTTTTGGCAAAACTTCATTTTTTTTGCTAACACAACTTTCAGTACAATGGCCAACATTACTTCATATTCAGAGTTCTAGATGTTTTCACATGCTGACATTCAACTAACATCTTGGAAGGCTGAACTTTGAAACAAACGATATCAAGAAGTTAACAATTATTTGGCTTATAAGCTTCAGTGTTTTTTAATGTACATGTACCCTTATATTTTTCATGTCTGAATTGTTAGCTTTACAACAATCAAATAACGAAGAACGATAAAGGAATCACAGTAAGGGGAAAACCCTCTCCAACAAAGAGAGGGGAAAAACCACGGACGCCAGCCAACAAAACTTCACTATAACGGGAAGTGCTTATAGAACGCCGAGAATTTTACAGATGCAACTTATCCCAGCCGGCGGCTTACAAGAGGTATATATAGCGGTGGTAACCTAGATCATCAATGATCCGTTTTGCATCGGCACAAGCCTCCGGCGACGGGCCTTGTTCCGTTCCGTCAGAAGTTGGCATTTACTTTATAGAATTTGGATCAACATATAACTATATGAATAAAGAGGGAGCGCCGCATGTTTCATAGCATTGTGGCCAAGTTGTCTTTCTTCCATTGTAGCTACAAGCTTTTCCCGCCGCAACGCGCGGGGAATTCATCTAGTTCATATAAAAAAGCATGGCGATCTTACAGTACATGAGCAAGGAGTCCTGAACCTCCGGTGCTAATACTTAGAATAGTTTGAGATAATCAAATGCAATTGGAAACCTCCATTACAAGCAGACGAAATAATCATTGCAACTCTCAGCAACAGCAGCTATCTTACGGTCTCACAGGGCTACTAATCCTTCAGATTTGAGAGCCATCCCCCTACGCAGATGTCGTAGGCTAATTCGTACCGGTATTCCTGGGTATCCTTGATCTTGAAGGTGGACGCGGACGCGCAGATGGACCTCCTTGGTCTCCTCCCCCTGCAGCGAGAACTGACACGCAGAGACACAGGGCGCATCCACGTCGAACTCGCCGGGGGCTGAGCAGCTCGGCAACACCGTCGTTTCGCTCACGTGGAGTGCCCGGGGCAGGCAGTCCACCACGACCGAGCAACCGTACACTGGTCCGGCGTCGGCTAACACCGTCGTTTCGCTCACGTGGAGTGCCCGGGGCAGGCAGTCCACCACGACCGAGCAACCGTACGCAGACGACCGCGGCGCGGCCAGAATGGGGATCCTGGCCGGGGCCGTGGCCGCCCAGGGCCAGGAGGAACACGCCGCCGTCTTCCTCCGCGACCAAGAGGTACTTGTCCTGGCGCGGTTCCTCCAGCATGTTGACCACGAACGGGAACTCCTTCCCGTAGGTGAGCTTGGTGGCGGTCCAGTGCTGGTGCGGGCCGGCCGGGTCCGTGAGGTGGCGCACGAGCTGCGCCGGCGAGCCCAGGAAGGCGCACTCCGGGCACGCGCAGGGCGCGTGAGCGCACGCGTCCACGTGCGTCGCGGCGTCGCGCGAGACGACGGAGCTGGCGCAGCCGTACTCCTCGTACGGGCACGGCACCTTGAAGTAGCCCAGGTGCCGGGAGACGACGTCGACGGCCTCCTCGGCCAGGTCTGCCGAGGAACGGCACTGGCCGGCGCCGCAGTCCCTGCACGCGACGCGTCCCTGACGAGATGCACCGAGCTGAGAAGAGAAGGCGCAGCCGAACAGGAATCGATCAGTCGATAAATCTTGGTGAGGTGTGTAGAACGCGGATTTTGGTTGTCCGATCTGTTTACCTGGTAAACGGGGGGCTTGAGGGGGCCATGGCACACGTCGCAGCGCTTGACCGCCTCGTCCTCCGTCGCGACGGACGCTGCCAGCGGTGTCTTCCCGTCCGCCGTGTCCTTCCTCCTGTTGTCGGCCATGGCTGGTGGAAGCGAATCCTGACAATGCAAGGCAGCAGCAGCGAGGAAGAGAGGATGGTCTGGGAGTGGGAGGGTGTGTCTACGAAAAAGCCCAGGGCCGCTGTTCTACTGCGCTTCTAAATAACCCTTTTTTTTGTCTATTATAGTTTTACTGTTTAGCTCCTAGCGTTTTCATGTTTTATACATATTTTATCACTGATTTTTGTCAACTCAGATAAAATATTCAACAATTTTTGTTTTCATTCATCACTGATTTTATTAATTATCCGTTTTTAGTTTAAGTATAGTTTTCATAAAATATTTTTTATGGATTTTTTTCATAGATTTTTCTTCACTCTATATCTGTGAACATGTATGAATCTTCACAAAACATGTACAAATCTTCACATTTTCACAGAACATGTATGAATCTTCATAGATTTTTTCACAGGTTTAATAGGATTTATACATCGCAGACATTAATACAAATTCTTAGAAGATTCATACAAAAATCACTCATGATTCAAAACAAAATCATACGAACTAGATAGGGATTTTTCCATGCACGCTTCAACAAGAAATTTTCCAGGATCCATCAAAGATTCATAAAAATAACGAGATTCACACAAGATTCAATCATGGACTGGATCCAAACAAAAGATCCAATCAAGATTCGGAATTGGATATGGCAAGATTCAATCAAGATTCAATCAGGATTCAATCAATAACTAAGAAACTCTAGATCTGCTACATAGCAGTTTCATACCCATTTTCATGTAACCTAGATCTGGATCCAGCGGGATAACGCAGATCCATGGCAACAGAACATCGTCCCAGCTCCATCGCGTCAGATCCATGCCGGCAGTCACCGTTGACTCTCCGGCAAGCTTCGCGGGGAGAACGACAAGCTGTGCACGGAGAACATGACGATCTAGGAGGCGATGCGGAGCCCCATGTGCGGCAACTGCGGCGGCGCGGCCGTGCTCGGCGACGTCTTGCTGGTCGCCGCCGGCAACTGTCATTGGAGGAGGCGCCGCGTCGGGGGAGGCGCATCGAGACCTGGGAAGGGGGAGGCGCGTCGGGATGGGGGACCTGCGTCGGAGGAGGCCCTTGTCGGGGGAGCTGCGTCGGGGAAGGGGAGCACGGGAGAAGGCACCTCGATGGACAGAGCACAAGGTGGGGGGTGCGACGTGGGCTTGGCGGCTGGGAGTGACGCGTATGGGGGCAGGTACGGGATAGCTGGGTGCCTGTGTGGTTATCCTCTCTCGCAATAGTGTAATATCCAAATAGTACGAGGGGCAAAATGCAAATGTACCTTAGATGATGACTAGTTGACTTCCGCACGAATCTCCAACACACAGACGACTATGATGGTGCCGGGAGCCCAACATAAGCTAGGGAAATCCGCGTTGTTTTATTACTGGCTACCTTTTTTTGAAAAGAGTATATATTAATATCACGGAGATACCAATTACACCCAGCCTCTGCAACAACGCATGCCTTAGCGGCCTTACGGATGCACACAACCCAGAAAGAAAAAAAAGAATTACAAAAAAGAAGAGAAGTCCCACTATAGAGAACTATTCCTCAAAGCAATGACACTGATACCACCAGAACAACACCAGTAGTCCTCCACTCCAATAACAACGCCTTCAAGAAGGAAACAATGCACAAGCGTCGTCGTTGCCCGATCAAAGATCATAGGTTTTCACCCTGGAGAAAGTTCTCGCTCGCAAAACAATGCCTTCAACAAGGCCATTGCTAGGCACAACCAGTTAAGGCCAGACCTTGAGTTTTAACCCTGCCAGGTAAGACTGGGAACTCCTCATGTGTTGTCTCCTCCCACAAACAGTCACTGCTTCAAGTCACAGATCATGCAACCAGTTCGCCATCGCCACAAAGACTCAAATCACCATTGTTGCCCTCATATTTCCGCTTTCCTGAGATTCTCCGCATGTGACTTCACCATGGCTCATTGAATGGCACTTGGTGGGAACAAACAGCAGAGCTTCGCAACGCTCCCGCTGAAACCAAACGGCCAGAAAAACAAGGTGCACACGACCAAATACCTTCTGATCCAGCAATCTCCAGGCATAACGCACCCATGGGAGTTCGCCGGCGGAGCCTTCCGGAACCCGCCTCTCTAGGCTAGACCCACGAGAGCAAGCAACAAGCATATCTTTGTCTTCACGTTGAAGGAACCCTAGGACCGCCCGCCATTATTGGACAGAACAACAGGCCCCCACGCCACCGTCCGCCGCCCGTCCCCTCCTGCGGAAGAGGAGACAAGCCTGCAATAACCATGTGCCCCCGCCGGTCTGTCGACCCGAGCAAGAAGCAACGTGCCGCCTCCCCACGCACCTTCAGGCAACCAAAAGGCCGCGCCGATGGCGGATCTAGGTGGAAGCCTAGACCTACAACCACAGCCACCACACCTTGCACCGATACCGATGGGAAAGCCGCCGCCATAATAGATCCGGGCATCGGCCCAGCCGCCACAAACAGCCGCTTTTCACGATCGGATCTCATGTCCGGGGGTAGCCACCACCGCACAAGACCAGGGGCGCCGCCCTGGCCTCCACGCGCAGCCGAAGAACCAGCGCCGACCCCAGCCACCACCGGCGAAACAGCTACCGCGATCTACTCTCCTCGGCCCTTTCGGCGGAGGGGTAGAGGATCAAGGAGGGGGAAGGGTAGGCGATGGGAGGGGAGCCTCCCAGCGGTGCCCTGGGGTGCGCCGGGGGAGGGAAGGGGAAGGGGTGCGCCCTGGCTGAGCCTCTACTAGCTGTTTCTCAAGGAGGTGTAATGGTGTATGCTCGCGTGAAAATTCAAACAAAACGCGTCTATCATCTAATTTAAAGTTGTCGGTAGGTAAGTTGAGGGTAGAATGTCAATTACCCATACTTGATTTTCTTGAGAGTAAATTATAAGGAACTACCACAATTAGGGTCATGTTTGCATGTCAGTACCATTTCTGCTATATTTTTTTCAAAAATCTTCAAACTTTGAGGCAGGGAGCAACAAATCACGTTGATCGTCGACCGAGAGGGTTTTAACAGTCGCGGCCCCATTGTTAGTGTTGACATGGCTAAAATGGCCGTCGACCTGCCGTTTAGGCCCGCGTCAATTAAGATCGAGCGGTCGGAACCCGTGCGAACTTAGGTGCTTCTCACCCTTCTCTCTTCTCTCTAGTTTTCCTGCTCGATTCAGAGGAGATGGAGGATCCCACCAACCCGGGAGGCGATGGTGGTCACTGCGAGAGTGGTGGCGTTAGTTGTTGGGGAGGGGAGGGGATAACCCCAAGTAGGATCAAGCCGAGGTATAAGGACAAGTTCCACCAAGACATAAATAGGCTAAAGCGTGAACTGACCGAGGTATATAAGGGCCGGCCGAGTTACGGCCGGGTTACTCAAGGCCAGACAGTACTGCCAAGACTACATGTCGGCACGATGTCTAGGTTATTTCATGTTTGCAAGTATAACCTTGGCTGAGTTATCCGGACTGATGCCGAGTCACTGCGTGCTCAAGAAGGAGTGAGTCAGCCCAAGGTCAGCGTTTTTCTCTCTCTCACGGGAATCTGGGGAGAGACAAGCGCTAGGGACAAGGGCCAAAGGAGTAGAGACAGAACAAAGGGTCACGAATGTGACAGTGTCTAATGATGACCCACAAGTATAGGGAGTGTATCGCAGTATTTTCGATAAGTAAGAGTGTCAAACCCAACGAGGAGCAGAAGGTGCTGGCTAGTGGTATGGATCAGGAATTCTCTGCAAATACTTAGCAAATAGATTTTTAGGGGGTTTTGATAAGGCAAGTAAATAAAGTACGAGTAAATAAAAGACAGTAAGAATAATTGCAGCAAGTGGCCCAATCCTTTATGCAGCAAAGGACAAGCCGGTTGTATTACTTAAGATGACCAAACATTCTCGAGGACACATGGGAAGACTGTCAAGTGTTATCGCTTCATATAGTTGATTAATCTTCTTTAGCTTGCTAAGTGTTGTGTGGGTGAACCTGTGCTAATATACCGACCTTCCTAGGACTAATACATACTTGTGATTATACCCCTTGCAAACATCTGTAAGTACAAGAAAGTAATTAAGGTAGAAACCTAATCACAACTTTAAACTCTAAGGCCCTAACGTCCCTTGTGCAATGGTTTCCTAACGGGGGTTCAGGTTTCTGTCACTCCGGCAACCCCTACGATTAGTAGCCAAATACACAATGCATTCCCCTAGGCCCATATAGGTGAAGTGTCATGTAGTCGACGTTCACATGACACCACTAGAAGAAGTACACCACAACCTAAATATCAAACTATTGAATCTTTCTCAACACAACTCCACTACTAACAACATGACTTCTCACATGTCCTCAAGAACAAAACGAACTACTCACAAGACATCATATGGATCATGATCAGAGATGGAATAATGATGTATAACAATATGAGCATAAACAATAATTCAATGGTTCACTCAATAGCATCAACTACAAAGAGTAATCAATACCGGGAAAGTTTCCCCTAAGAACTATGCAAGATTCAACCCAATTGTTACAGCAATATGGAGATGGTGATGATGGTGCTGATAGTGATGATGGTGGTGATGATGATGATCCCAATGAAGTCCAGCTTGATGGTGGTGTTGATGGCGACGATCTCCCCTCTCCGAGAAGGAATTCCCTCGACAGAAAACTGTCTGCCCGAGAGATCTTTCTCTCTCGGTGTTTTCTGCCCCGCAGAGGCGGCGAAATCTTTTTGTGGTCACTCCCCGAGTATTAGGGTTTCAGGAGGATTATATACGCCAGAGGGGAGAGCTGGAGGTGGGCCAGGGCGGCCACACCACCTGGTGGCGCGGCCTAGGCTGGGCCACGGCAGGGGGTGGTGTGGGCCCCCTATGGCCCATCTCCACTCCTCCTTCTGGATTCCTTCGTCTTCTAGAAAAATAGGATTTTCCGTATATTTTCCCGGATTTTCTGATCTTCGCGAATTTTGCCTCCAAACAGCACCTTTTCCATCAGAATCCTGACTCCAGCGGTCCATGCTCCAAAAGTCATCAACCATGCAAAAACAGATGAAATTACATAAGTATCATCTCTTAATATGAAATATATCAATGAATAACAGTGAATTATGATATAGAATAGTGATGCAAAATGGACGTATCAACTCCCCCCAAGCTTAGACTTCGCTTGTACCCAAGCGAAACTGAGCTCAATAAAGATGGCATCAGGTTTATGGAGTGAAGAGTCGATAAAAGAATACAGACAAGAAGCATCACATTCATCAATACATAGATCATAATAGAAGACAACTCACTATTATATAGCTTAACTTGCAATAAGTAAAGGAAACACAATAAAGGTACAGAGAGAGAATCATAATTGGTAATGGCAAATTTAGCTCTTGGTCGTAGAATAGTTGACAATTTACTGGAGTTCACAAATAACTGATTTTCAATGATAGCTTTCAAAGTAGTAAACACCAAGATAAGAGCAATGTGCAAAACAAGGAACATAAGAAACATGATTGAATAAATCATCATATGAATGAATGAAACACAACAACTCAAAATACTTGCTGAGACAGAAGGGAAATAGGTTTACTGACTCAATTGAAAAGTAAAAGAAAGGCCCTTCGCAGAGGGAAGCAGGGATTTCAAGTTTCATAAAGAGCTCCCAAAATTATGGTGCTAACTAGCTTTCAGCTCTCATTGCCCCTATCATAGGCATCTTTAGGTGATTAAGGTTAAAGTGACACAACTAAGAGGATACGCTTGACAAGTTATAAATTGAAGCCCCATGCCCCTTACTTATGAAGACTGAACCTCATGCTACTCAACTTCAGTCACGAGTAAGCTCTTGTCATTGTAAATACATGTGTATCATCGAGAACCGCCAGCGGGGTACCGCTTGCACATGATACAAGAGCTATCCCATAATCAAAGTGACAAGGCAAGCAGGCAATGAGCATCTCAGCGATCTTTTTATTTGCTATTTGCATAGGTTTTTATTGAGGATGCTTCATAGAATGCTCACTATAGTAATGCTGCAAGTTTCCACCATGATTAGGCATGGCTTAGGCTAGCAGCCCAGGCGTTTCTCTAACACACATATAAACTCCATGATCTTACAAGTTCCCCTTTTATTTCACACCGCCGGGATCCATAGGCTAAAGAATCATGATATCAACTAGGTACAAAGTACCAGTGCAGTGTTGAAAGCGTTCCCCATGATACATGGTTCTGCTAACTTTAACTCATAAAGCGCAAGCATGTACGCAACAAAGAAGGACCCAATAGTTCAAGTTTATTAAGTGCAAGAAAGTAAAGTGTGCCATCAAGTTCGTGAGAGCTTTAATCACTAATTTTCACATAACAAGTTTAATTTGGAAGGTAGATAAAAACAAGAATTTACTTGGAATAGCAATAGTGCTAATAGGTAGGTATGGTGGACACAAATGGCATAGGTTTTGGTTTAAGGATTGGATGCACGAGAAGAATTCCCTCTCAGTACATGTTTTTGGCTAGCAAGTATAAGAGTTGAAGGAAACAAACAAACATACAAGTGATAAAGACAAACATGCAATCTTCCTTGGAAGCACAAAAGATCTTAACTAGAGAATACTAAACGTATGAGCAAATGAGGAAAGGAAGATGATGAATTTTTTTCTTTAGAGTACTTTTATATTTTCATTCAACTCTCAAAAATAGTGTTGCTACTGACCGAGCCAGGTTTTCCAAAACCAACTAAATTAACTCAATGATTCCAAAGTGATACCAATACTAACAACAAGATCAATCATAGAACCACGAATTGAAAACTAATATAAGATATGCAAAAGAGTAAATGATAGAACTTCTCATTAATATTCCATAACGGTAACTCACACCAAGGGATACATATCTAACGAGAGAGGGGACACTTCCATAATGCAAACCATCCTACATGATAACTTCTCTATTCATGATATGACTCTACTAAAAAGGTAAAAAGATAGAAGATAGTGATGTGATACCGCGACACTCCCCCAAGCTTGGAACAAACAAAGGGGATGCCAAACCTGATGACGAATTACTCCTTCGGTGGTGGTGGTATCCTCTCGTCATCGTACGACTTCCAAGGTAAGGGCTCCCCATCAACAAAGGACATCGTGGTCTCCAGCATCCTGAAACTTGCAGCAGCACTTATGGGTTTAAACCTAACCTCGTACTCACAGTTTTGATTTTGAATGTCGTAGAGCTGTGCTTGAAGTTGGTTGGTTGTTTGGCAGAGTGAGAGGACTTCATCCTTGAGCTTAGTAGTCTCCTTTTGGTGCTTGGCGATGAGTTCGGAACAAATCTTATGGATGATATCCACTTCGTGCTCCGCCATCTTCATGTACCTAAAGATTTCTTGCTCTAGTGCTTCCATCCTGTCTTCCAAACTTCCTTCAACTTTAGGGCCTTGAACCTCCTTTATATGTACCTCTCCATCTTTAAGCAACAACTCCTTGGGATGAATCTTCAACTCTCTCATGTAGAGGTTGATGATATCCGTAGAGGAATCTTCCTTGGCTGATCCAGAGGAAGACATTATGACTCCAAATCTGGGATTCTACTTGTCAGAAACAGATCGAAACAAAAACACGACGAGAACACGATATACGAACCTCGGGAGATCCAGGGGATTATATATTACGAAGTTTCACAACAAAAGGAAGGTACTGGGAGAAAACGGGTCGGAGACGGAGTCCGGAGTGGCCACACCAGCTGGTGGCGCGACCAGGGGTGGGCCCACGCCATAGGGTGGTGTGAGCCACCCTGGCTCCGTTTCCGCCCTCTTTCGCTTCATTGCTTTCCTTGTTGGATAAAAACTTCAAAAATATAACTGGACAGATCTTTCGTGGAACTTTTCTTACCATAACTGTTACCTTTTTGAAAACAGACTCTGCAGGTCTCTGAATTTGGTATTTAGTAGATTCTTTCGGAGTCACCACTTGATTAACATCAATATCTTCATCTTCATACACTTATTGCTTGAGTCATGAAACCTTTCACTTTCTCATTACGCCATTTTGTCCACCTACCTGGAAATTTCTTTCACACAGTTCTCATTAGCAACATTAGTATAAGTGAAGTGATAAAACCTTTTGAGTCCAATTTCAAATGAAAAACCATCAAAACATAAGCTACTGTAGCAAATCCTTCCAAAAACCCAAAAAGAATTCAAAAAGGAAATCGATTAAAGAAGCGAATGCAAGAGTGGCAAAATCTATCAAAACAGACCAGCAGGTAAAGAACAATTTTTTTCGAAAATCTTCTGTTGCTCCAATCAAAAAGTGCAAAACTAACGAAAGTTAAATAACAACCTGGGGCAGAAGCACAAAAACTTACAGCTCAAACCGACATCAGAGATCTCTCACGAATTTTTACAGTGAAGCACAAAAATCTGGTTTGGGACAACAACTTCCCCAAATCTTACTTCTCTCTCATTAGAGGTTGATCTTGACACAAAAACCAAACAAAAAGGATAAGGAGAGGTTATTACTGAAGTAATAACTTCCAAGACTCAAAGAAACAAAAGCAAACTGAAAGCAAAAATAAACCGGGTTGTCTCCCAAAAAGCTCTTTCTTTATAGCCATTAAGATGGGCATGATAATTTCAAAGATGCTCACATTGGAATATGAATTGAAGTGAAAGATAGCATTAAGAAGCAAAAATACACACGTTTAAGTCTAACCCACTTCCTATGCAAGGGAATTTTGTAAACAAATAAGTTGTTGAAACCAGAGGCTACAAGCATAGGAAGGCAAAAGAAGTGCAACATAAAAACTTTCAGCATAAAACGAGGAAACTTGATATTATTGAGATACATAAGAACACTTTTCCCTCTCTCATAGTAACTTTCAGTATCATGCATAAACATAACAATATAACTATCACAAGGACCATCGTAACAATGATCACGTATTCTAACAGAAAACACAGGAATACTAGCTCTCATAACACTACTTTGTGAGACAATATTAGAGGTATCCTTACAAAGGATAGTGTGTCCCTCTTCTACATATTTAGTGACAAAGTCTTTCACATTTGCTATTATAGGTTCATCATCCATTTGTTTATCAGGTTCAACAGCTTTACTTATACTTTCACTAACCATACTAGCTATCATAGAATGTTCCTTTATCTTAATTGGGAAATGTATTTTCTCAATGTAAGGTTCGGGTAAAACATGATTAGCAGTATAAACTTCAGTATTTCTTGCAGGAACACTCTTAGCAATATGTTTATAAGGTTCATGATGTCGGAGATATGCCCAAGAGGCAATAATAAAGTGGTTATTATTATATCTTTATGTTTATGATAAATGTTTACATCCCATGCTATAATTGTATTAACCGGAAATATTAATACTTGTGTGTTTTGTAAACATAAAAGAGTCCCTGGTAAGCCTCTTGTTAAACTAGCTTGTTGATTAATGGATGATCATGGTTTCCTGATCATGGACATTGGATGTCGTTAATAACAAGATCATATCATTAGGAGAATGATGTAATGGACACACACCCATAGTAAGCATAGCATAAGATCAAGTCATTAAGTTCATTTTGCTACAAGCTTTTCAAATGCATATTAACCTAATCCTTCGACCATGAGGTTATGTTAATCACCATCACCGGATGGGTACTTTGATTACATCAAACGCCGCTTCGTAACTGGGTGGTTATAAAGGTGACATTGGGTATTCTGAAAGTATGTGTTGAAGCGCATGGACCAAGATTGGGATTTGTCCATCCATATGACGGATAGATATGCTATGGGCCCTCTCGGTGGAATGTCATCTAGTTAGCTTGCAAGCATGTGACTAGGTCACAAGGGATGACATATCATGGAACGAGTAAAGAGTACTTATCAGTAACGAGGTAGAACTAGGTATGGAGATACCGACGATCAAACCTCGGATAAGTAGAGTATCGCGTGACAAAGGGAATTGGTTTCGTATGGTAATGGTTCTATCGATCACGAAGTCATCGTTGAGTATGTGGGAGCCGTTATGGATCTCCAGATCCCGCTGATGGTTATTGATCGGAGAGGTGTCTCCATCATGTCTGCATATTCACGAACCGTAGGGTGACACACTTAAGGTTCGAAGTTGTTTTAAGTAGATATGGAATGTGCGTTGGAGACCGAATGTTGTTCGGAGTCTCGGATTGGATCCGGGACATCACGAGGAGATCCGGAATTGTCCGGGGAATAAGATTCATATGTTGGGGATCATTTTCTAAGTTAGGAAATGTTCCGGAGTATTTGTATGGGGATTCTAGAAGGTTTCAGAACGTTCCGGAAGGTTCTAGAAGATTTCTTGGAGTTTACTTGAAAACCAAGAAAGGATCAAGGAATCCTTGTGGGGCAAGACAAGGAGTAGTGGGGGAGGAGGACTCCTCCCCCCACTCCCAATCCGCCGGCCAAGGAGGGAGGGGAGTCCTACTAGGACTCCCCCTCCCATGGCGCCTCCCTCCTTTAAATAGAGGGGTGGAGGCACAAAGCCCCTTGCCCCTTCTGTTCTCTAGATCTCAAGTTGCCTCTCTCCTCCTCCTTCCCTCTGCTCTGGCTTAGGCGAAGCCCTGTAGAATTCTCTACTCCACCACCACCACCACGCCGTCGTGCTGCTGGGATTCCGTGGAGAGATCTACTACCTCCGCTGCTCGCTGGAACAGGGAGAGGAAGGTCTGCTTCGACTCCGCACGTGTGACCGACTGCGGTAGCGCTGCCGGAACGCGGCGCCGGAAGGATCGTCTACTCGATCTTGAGATCGGCAAGTGATCAACTACATCAACCACGAGATCCGATCTCGTAACACTATTTGGATCTACAAGGGTTAGTACAGATCTATCTCGTTGCACATGTCTAATATATTAGATCTTGGCTTTTATCTAGATTAGATCTGGGTTTTGTTCGTTCTTGCGGTAGAAATTTTTTGTTTTCTATGCTACGAACCCATCAGTGGTATCAGAGCCGTGTCTATGCGTAGATCTGTTGCACGAGTAGAACACAATGGTTTTGTGGGCGTTGGTGCTCGTGCCGTCTTTTGCTTTGTCTACTTTGCATCTTGCGGTATGGTGGGATGAAGCGGCTCGGGCTAACCTTACATGTCATCGCACATGAGACTTGCTCCACGCTTGACGTGTAACTTGCTTTGCACAAGTGGCTTTGCGGGTGTCTGTCTCTCCCACCATAGTATAGATCCAATCTACACTTTGCACTTGATAGCACTTGTATCAACGTTGTGGTTCATGTTCGTAGGTAAGATCCGTTCTTATTCAAAAGCCCCAAGCCACGTAAAACATGCAAATAAGATTAGAGGCGTCTAACTCATTTTTGCAGGGGTTTTGTGATGTGATATGGCCATTATGTGATTGTGATTATATTTGATGTATGCAATGATCCTTATTGTAATATGGCAACCGGCAGGAGCCTAATGGTTGTCTTTAAATTTTGTTTAAGACCTACGTGTCTATTCATCATGTAATAGCTTTATTCCAAGTAGTTGTAATAGTTGCTGTTGGTGATGGACAACCATGAAGCGGTGCCACGGACCTTGACGCCACGCTGGTGATGATGGAGATCATGTCCATGCTTTGGAGATGGAGATCAAAGGCACAAGAAGAAAGGCCATATCATATCACATATTATGAATTGCCTATGATGTTAATCCTTTATGCATCTTGTATTGCTTAGATCGCGACGGTAGCATTATAAGATGATCCCTCTCACTAAATATCAAGTAATAAAGTGTTCATCCTTAGTTGGCACCATTACTAAGACTCGTCATTTCGAAGCATCTCGTGATGATCAGATGTGATAGATTCTACGTGTGCATACAACGGGTGCAAGCCAGATTTACACATGCGGAAACTAAGGTTAACCTTGACGAGCCTAGCATGTACATACATGGTCTCGGAACACGAAATACCGAAAGTTAAAGCATGAGTCATATGGATGATATGATGGACATGTTGATTGTTCGCCTTTAAAGCTACATCATCTCACGTGATGATCGGACTTGGTGTAGTGGATTTGGTTCATGTAATCACTAAAACAACTCGAGGGATGTTGTTTTGAGTGGGAGTTCATTTGTAATTTGGATTAGTCGAACTCAATTTATCATAAACACAATCAAAGTGAATTTGCATAGTTTGTTGTAGTCATTGGCATCCGTTCACCACCTTACGCTTAGTTATAGTTGAGATAGTGGAACTATAGAAATTCTGGATATTTTCTTTATGAACTGGTATCGTATTGTTTTGAGTGTCAATCTAAAGTTTAAAAGTCCTGTTGCAAACTTTCAGCAAACTCCGTTTACTCTGTGAAGTTTAATAAATAGTATTAAATCAAGAGTAACAATTCCAGTGTTAGTATCTAATGTATCATGTTTGCCTCCATGATTCTTGATACTCAAAATATTGTTTTTAATATCAAGTTTATCTAAGAGCTGAAAGCAATGTTTCAGAAACCATCATATGTGAAAGGTATTGCGATATCTAAAACAATGTGTTGGTTACAACATGATAGAGTATACGTCCTCATATTTGATGAGAATTTGTGAAGGTTGGAGACGCTAGTCGTCCTAATCCTCCAAAAGGTTTTGAAAAAGAAACATTATACTCGCAATTCACCTTTATAAGCTATAGCAGCTTGATCATGAAAGTTGTCATGATAAGGATGAATATAAGATGTAAGTAAAATGTTTACTACACTAAAAGATTACTAAAGGATGGAATTTTGAAAGAATGCCAAACATTTGATGAAGGTGATCCACTTCAAAGTGCAAGTCCAAAGGTATTGGTATTTGACTATACACACTTTGTACTATGTGTCATGTGAATGACACCACTATTGATGTTGATAGATTCTTTTAAAAGAAAAGGAATTGTTGAAAGAGAATCTATAAAATATTTGGCAGAAAAGAAAAGATTGGAGATGTCCAACTTAGGTATATAGAAGATACATGTTATGGTTGTATTCCTTGGTTGTTAAACAATGTGGTTCTGCGGTATTGGATACCGAATTGGTTGGTATGAAGTGTCATACAGGACAACACAACTCATGAATTGCAATGGCCTAAGTAACTAGCAAGAGAATATGTGATGATGTTCATCGAAAACAAACAAAGGGTTGTTGTGTTGCTCGTTAACATCAAAGCTTGCCTTCAAGATTTGTTTCAATAATTGTTATTTTGATCAGGTATTATGACGACAAAAGGTTGTTCAAATAATTACCGTATTCCATAATAGATGGATGATATACAAGTCTGGTTGGAGAAATAACGACCATAAAACTAATGCTAAAATGGCGTAAGACAAATGATTGAAAGATCACTTGCGAAGTGACATCGCTGTTTAAATTATATTGAAAGGGATACATGAAGAAACTCCATGTTGATGGATTTTTTGGAGTCTTTGATTTTGATCAAATGACGCTTGTGATACTTTCCTGGAGATAATTAAAACTCCGTTCGTAGGCCAAAAGAATAACGGATGACTAACTGATTGGAATTTGTACATACTGATGTATATAGTCCATTATGTGTAGTCGTGGGCGATGGATTTCAACTTCATATGCTTTCTCCGAAGATTTGAGTGAGTATATGTATATACTTAATCAATAAGGAAGAAGTATGAAACATTTGAAAATGTTCAAAAAACTTTCAAGATGAAGTGGAAAATTATTGTAACAAGAAAATAAAAAAGTTTATGATTGGATCATAAAGAAAGATGTTTGAGTTACAAGTTTAGCAAAACACCTAAGATTTGAGGAATCGTTCCATGGATTTGCATTTCCCAAAACACCATAGGAGTATGGAGTGTTCAAGATATGTAATGTAACCTTGTTTGACATGGTAAGATCAAAGGTGTCATTTATAAAACTGCCATTATATATTAAAGATTAAAGCTTTAGTGACTACGGCTTTTACACTGAAAAGAGCTCCATCGTGATCCGTTGAAATGACACCATATAAGCATGGTTTGGGATAAAACCCAGGTTGTCCTTTTTAAATTTTTTGGTATGCTAGGCATAAGTAAAATGTTTACAACCAAAGTCGGATGAGCATGTCTTTGTAGGTTATTTCGAATAACCATTGGGTATTCCTCCATAACACCGAAGACAAAAGTGTTTTTCGCTTAGAATGTCGAGTTTCTTGAGAAGGAATTTTTGGTGAAAAGTTAAGTGGGAGGACAATAGAACTTTGACAAGGTTGTTGAACCTTGGCTAGTATGTGCTGAGTTGCGTAGCGTCGGTAAGTGTCCCGGAGGCAGCAACAATGCTCATGGCTCACGTGCCTCAAAAGTTGTGGTCACGGAGATCTAAGTTCCTATTGAACCAAGTAGGTCGGGTAACTAATCAAATGCCAAGATTTGAGAGTTAAATCATTGTTGTTTGACAATGATGAACCGACTACATGCAAATAATCAATGATGGGCCCTGACTTTGTTAAGTGGCTTGAAGCCATAAAATCCGTGATAATTCCATACACGAGAAATCAAGCTTTGAATTTGAAAGACCCTCTGGAAAGGTGCAAGACCTTACAGTCATATATGGATCTATAAATAGACATGGATGTTTCACATCTATGAAATAGTCGACATGTCGGAAAGAGTTTACGACAATGTTCAAGGAATTGACTATGATAAGATTTGATCTTTCATAGCGATATTTAGTCTGGACGGATTAATGTAGCAACCACTACATATATTTTGGTATATGGTAGTTGAACAAACAAAACAAGTTCTTCTAATAGAATGGTTACCTAGGACGTGTACATGACATGATCCAAAGGGTTTTGTTAAATTAAAAGGATGCTAAAAGAGTATGCAAAACTTCAATGGTTGAAGTGAGCATCGCGGAGTTGGAATCTTCACCGTGATGAAACCGTTAAAAGGTTTAATTTCATCAGAGACGATGAAGATGTTTGCATTTTTCAAGAAATTAAGTGGGAGCGCTAAGACATATTTCTAATACATTATGTGAAAGACATATTGTTGATTAGAAATGATGTATCTTTTATTGACACAGGTTAAGAATTTCATTTCGATGAAAGACTTAGGCATAACCCAAGAATTAGGCATCAATGTCTATATGAATAGATTGAGGCGCTAATATGGTTTTGCCAAATGTACATAGATAAGATGTTGAATGAGTTCAATATGGAAACAACAAGAAAGGTTCTTGATGCACGGAAAGTACTGAATCAAGATTCAAGTGTGTTGACACGAGATTCAAGTGTTTTGACACTTGGTGAAATCACAAGAATATTTTGCTCAATCATTCTTTGAGATGTACACATCCAGATATGTCCTATGCTCTAAATGTTATGAGCATATACCAGAATGACTCATAAGATGATCATTGGACAATAGTAGGGATATTCCTATGATCTTTGGAAGAACTAAGAATATATTATTTATATAGTGGTGACAAATAGTTCATTGTAAATTGTTACATTGATACTAGTTTTGTCACAAATTAAGTTTATCTCAATTTAAACTATGGGTGGCACAATGTAATGGAAAGGAAGTTCCATAACGGATTTGGTTGAGTACCAAAGTTAAAACATTGTGACAGATACTACAACAAAAGGCTAAGTGTATGACTACTATTGTAGCAGCAAATGAGGGCATTTGCGTCAAGTAGTTTGTTATCAAACTAGGTGTGGTTCACAGCGGGATAATACTATGAAGATACATTGTATGACAATTGTGTCAACATGATTTAATCCCAAGGAACTAAAGGTCTCACCAAAGGACCAAATTTATACAATGCCATCTCATTGGAGAATGAGTAATGCGTAGAGACGCAAGGACATGCAAATACACATGGACCTAGAAGTGTCAGATCCGAAGATTATGTTTACCACTAGCAATAGTGTCTATACAACACCAGAAAGCCATAGGTGTTGAATGCACAAGTTTTTAACTAGATTATTGACTCTAGTGCAAGTGGGAGACTGTTGGAGATATGCCCAAGAGGCAATAATAAAGTGGTTATTATTATATCTTTATGTTTATGATAAATGTTTACATCCCATGCTATAATTGTATTAACCGGAAACATTAATACTTGTGTGTTTTGTAAACATAAAAGAGTCCCTAGTAAGCCTCTTGTTAAACTAGCTTGTTGATTAATGGATGATCATGGTTTCCTGATCATGGACATTGGATGTCGTTAATAACAAGATCATATCATTAGGAGAATGATGTAATGGACACACAACCATAGTAAGCATAGCATAAGATCAAGTCATTAAGTTCGTTTTGCTACAAGCTTTTCAAATGCATAGTAACCTAATCCTTCGACCATGAGGTTATGTTAATCACCATCACCGGATGGGTACTTTGATGACATCAAACGCCGCTTCGTAACTGGGTGGTTATAAAGGTGACATTGGGTATTCTGAAAGTATGTGTTGAAGCGCATGGACCAAGATTGGGATTTGTCCATCCATATGACGGATAGATATGCTCTGGGCCCTCTCGGTGGAATGTCATCTAGTTAGCTTGCAAGCATGTGACTAGGTCACAAGGGATGACATATCATGGAACGAGTAAAGAGTACTTATCAGTAACGAGGTAGAACTAGGTATGGAGATACCGACGATCAAACCTCGGATAAGTAGAGTATCGCGTGACAAAGGGAATTGGTTTCGTATGTTAATGGTTCTATCGATCACGAAGTCATCGTTGAGTATGTGGGAGCCGTTATGGATCTCCAGATCCCGCTGATGGTTATTGATCGGAGAGGTGTCTCCATCATGTCTGCATATTCACGAACCGTAGGGTGACACACTTAAGGTTCGAAGTTGTTTTAAGTAGATATGGAATGTGCGTTGGAGACCGAATGTTGTTCGGAGTCTCGGATTGGATCCGGGACATCACGAGGAGATCCGAAATTGTCCGGGGAATAAGATTCATATATTGGGGATCATTTTCTAAGTTAGGAAATGTTCCGGAGTATTTGTATGGGGATTCTAGAAGGTTTCCGAACATTTCGGAAGGTTCTAGAAGATTTCTTGGAGTTTACTTGAAAACCAAGAAAGGATCAAGGAATCCTTGTGGGGCAAGACAAGGAGTGGTGGGGGAGGAGGACTCCTCCCCCCACTCCCAATCCGCCGGCCAAGGAGGGAGGGGAGTCCTACTAGGACTCCCCCTCCCATGGCGCCTCCCTCCTTTAAATAGAGGGGTGGAGGCACAAAGCCCCTTGCCCCTTCTGTTCTCTAGATCTCAAGTTGCCTCTCTCCTCCTCCTTCCCTCTACTCTGGCTTAGGCGAAGCCCTGCAGAATTCTCTACTCCACCACCACCACCACGCCGTCGTGCTGCTGGGATTCTATGGAGAGATCTACTACCTCCGCTGCTCGCTGGAACAGGGAGAGGAAGGTCTGCTTCGACTCTGCACGTGTGACCGACTGCGGTAGCGCTGCCGGAACGCGGCGCCGGAAGGATCATCTACTCAATCTTGAGATCGGAAAGTGATCGACTACATCAACCACGAGAGCCGATCTCGTAACACTATTCGGATCTACAAGAGTTAGTACAGATCTATCTCGTTGCACGTGTCTAATAGATTAGATCTTGGCTTTTATCTAGATTAGATCTGGGTTATTCGTTCTTGCGGTAGAAATTTTTTGTTTTCCATGCTACGAACCCATCACATGATACTTATTCCACTTCTTTTTAGGCACTTCAATGTAGGAAGCAAAAGCCTTAAAATAAGAAGCAATGGCTTGAGAGTCTAGACCATAAGCATTTTTAATATTTTGAAAGTCATCAGTTCCCATAAAAGATTCAATGCATTCATAATCATAATTTATACCTGACTTTCTACCTTTATTATTCTCCCAAGCTTCAGCATTGTCTTGAATACGGTCCAGAAGATCCCATTTAGCTTCTTCTTCCATGCGAGTGAATGATCCAGCACAAGAAGCATCCAATAAATCCTTATCATGAAGAGAAAGCCTTGCATAGAAGTTATTGATAATAATATTGTTGGGGAGCTCATGAATGGGACATTTGAGCATTAGTAACTTCAATCTCCCCCAAGCTTGAGTTGTACTCTCTCCATCAAGAGGCCAAAAATTGTATATTTGATTCCGATCTTTGTGAATCTCACTAGGAGGATAAAACTTTGAATAAAAGAGAGGCACTATTTCCTTCCATTTAAGAGCTTGACCATTCTTTAGTAGCTTATACCATTCCTCAGCTCTTCCTTTCAATGATAACGAGAATAACTTGTTCTTAACTTGACCTGTAGTAATACCTACACACTTGAACAACCCGCATAATTTGTGTATAAAGAGCAAATGATCACCGAGATGGATAGTTCCATCTCCAACATACTAGTTATCCATCACACGATCTATAATTCTTGTAGGTATTTTAAAAGCATCATTCTTAGCAGGTGGTTGTTCATCTACTACCTTAGCAGTGGTAGTAGCATTACGAAACAAGAAACTCAGCGAATTATCCATAACAAAAATAAAGCAACTAACAGAAGTAAACAATACTCACAGTAGAAGTTTCCTTTATCAGTTCCACTCTCCAATAGCACTTCACTCCCCGGCAACGGCACCAGAAAATAGTCTTGATGACCCACAAGTATAGGGGGTGTATAGCAGTATTTTCGATAAGTAAGAGTGTCGAATCCAACGAGGAGCAGAAGGTGCTGGCTAGTGGTATGGATCAGGAATTCTCTACAAATACTTAGCAAACGAATTTTTAGGGTTTTTGATAAGACAAGTAAATAAAGTGCGGGTAAATAAAAGACAGTAAGAATAATTGCAGCAAGTGGCTGATACATTGCAAATGTATCTATAATTATTTGATGTTCCATGCTTGGTTTTATCTACTTTCTTGTGTTTTGTCCACACTTTGGAGTAATTTTCATATGATTTCTTGGACTAACCTATTAACAAGAGCCACAGTGCCAGCTGCCTTTTTTTTGTTGTTTTTGGTTCCAGGAAAGTCAGAAAATGAATATTCTTAGAATTGGACAGGACAAATGCCAAAGTCATTATTTTACCGGGGGACACCTGGAGCCAGAATACGAGACGGAGAAGGTCCAGAGGGTGGCCACACCACCTGACCGCGTGGCCAGGCTTGGCCCGCACCAGGGGGTGGTGTAGCCAGCCCAGGAACCCCTCGACCTCTCCTTCCGCCTATATATTGCCTATGATACGGAATCCCTAAGAGTTTGTAGCCGCGTCATCTCTATCCCTAGATCGGGAGGGATCTGAAGCTCTTCCCGGCACCCTGCCGGAGAGGGGAATTCACCATGGAGGCCTTCTTCATCACCATGCAAGCCTCCGGTGTGATGCGTGAGTAGTTCATCTCTGGACTACGGGTCCATGTAGTAGCTAGATGTCTGGTTCTCCTTCTTTGTGCTATCATGTTTAGATCTTGTGAGCTCCGTTCATGATCAAGATCATCTATTTGTAATTCTGCATGTTGTGTTTGCGGGGATCCGATGGATATTGAGATGCTATTTCAGATTGATTATTGATTCTATCATGTCTTTGCTATTTTTGATCTTGCATGCTTTCCGTTGTTAGTAGCTATCTTGGCCAACTAGATGCTAACAAATCCAAGAGTTTGTATTTATGCTTGATAGTGGGTTCATGCCTCTGGTAATCTGGGGAAGTGACAGAAATCTCTAAGGTACTAGATGTGCTGTTGCTACTAGGGCAAAAACAACAATCCTTTGTTCATAGAACAATCGTATTGTTTACTTTACACGCAATTCGTAATGCAATTATCCGTTACTTGCAACTTAATACTGGAGGGGGTTCGGATGATAACCTGAAGGTGGATTATTAGTCATAGATGCAGTTGGATGGAGGTCTATGTATAATGTTGTAATGCCCAATCGAATCTCAAAGGAGTCAAGATGATTAGTATATGCTTGTATGCTTTCTCGATGTTTGTCAATTGCCCCGCTGTAATTTGTTCACCCAGCAAGTTATCTATCTTAAGGAGAGCCACCTCTAGTGAACTATGGACCCCGGTCCTTTCTTTTACAATCAATCTACAAACCGTTTTACTACTTTGTGTTTACTTTCTACAAACTATTACTTCCTTCCATTCGATACGTTTAATCCTTTGTTTTCAGCAAAACCGGTGAGATTGACAACCTCATCACAAGTTGGGGACAGAGTTCTGTGGTTGTGTTGTGCAGGTCTCCATGTTGCTGCTGGCACCGGTAGTGTGCCCTGCCAATGTTCAGCTAGCTACTCCTTTGGGGTGTTTCCTTGCTCCTACTGGATTGATAACCTTGGTTTCATACTGAGGGAAAACTTGTTGTTGTGCTCATCATACCTTCCTCTTGGGGTTCCCCAACGAGCTCGATATATTTTGCGCCATCAAACATATTTTCTGGCGCCGTTGTCGGGGAGTCAAGGACATCTTCACAAGGAGACTCCCTCATCACCAATCTCTTTACTTTGTTATTTTTGTTTTGCTTAGTCTCTTTTTTCTTTGTTTGCTATTTCTTTATCAAAAACACAAAAAAATGACTACTCTGGAAAATACTAAGTTGTGTGACTTCACTAGCACTAACAACAATGTTTTATGAGCACACCTATTGTTCCACCTGTTCCTGAAGCTACTTTCTTTGAGATAAAACCAGCTTTACTCAATCTTGTTATGAGAGAACAATTTTCTGGTATTGGTAATGAAGATGCTGCAGCCCATTTAAATAACTTTGTTGAACTTTGTGAGATGCAAAAGCATAAGGATATAGATGGAGATATTATTAAGCTTAAATTGTTTCCTTTCTCTTTGAGAGGAAAAGCTAAAGAGTGGTTGAATTCCTTAACTAGGAATAGTATTGATTCTTGGACTAAATGCAAAGATGCGTTCATTGGAAAATACTATCCTCCTGCTAAGATTATATCTATGAGAAGTGAAATAATGAAGTTTAAACAATCTGATAATGAACATGTTGCTCAAGCTTGGGAAAGAATGAAATCTTTGGGAAAGAATGAAATCTTTGGTAAAGAATTGTCCCATTCATGGACTGACTGCTTGGATGATCATCCAAACTTTTTATGCAGGATTGAACTATTCTTCAAGGAACCTATTGGATTCTGCTGCTGGAGGTACCTTTATGACCATTACTTTGGGTGCTACAACAAAGCTTCTGGATAATATGATGGTTAACTATTCGGAATGGCATACTGAGAGAGCTCCACAAGGTAAGAAGGTAAATTCTATTGAGGAAACCTCCTCCTTGAGTGATAAGATTGATGGTATTATGCCTATGCTTGTTAATGGGAAAGCCCATATTGATCCAAATAATGTTCCCTTAGCCTCTTTGGTTGCTCAAGAAGAGCAAGTTGATGTGAACTTTATAAGAAATAACAATTTTGGCAACAATGCTTATGGTAATAACAATTATAGGCCCTATCCTCCTAATAATACTTATGGTTATAATGGCAAACCTGGAGCACCTAGTGAGGGAAGAATTTTAGAAGCTGAAAGAGCCACTAAAAACTTCATGCAAATGCAATATGAGAAAAATAAACTATTCACTAAAACTATGGAGGAACAATCTACCATTTTGAAGAACATTAGCCATCAACTTGAGAGTCTAAATAGGGAAATTCCTAGTTTACAATTGAAACTTTCTAATGCTGAAAGAAATATATCATCTTTGTCTGAAGCTCAATCCTCTTTGATTAATAAAATGGCTGCTAAACCTAAGACTATTGATAATCCCTTTGCTGCTAGTAATGCCATACAAGTAAGAATTGATGAAAATGTTAGACTATTAGCTGAATTGCATGCTAAGTGGGAAAGAGAAGATGAAATTGCTAGAAACATTAGTGTTTCTACTATCACTAGCACTAGTGTTGAGGCTAGTAATACCTCTAATACTTTAGATGATAATTATGATTTTGATCTTGATGGTTACAACATCTCTGAAGTTATTAAGTTCCTACAAAAGCTTGCTAAAAGTCCGAATGCTAGTGCTAAGAATATGGCCTTTACAAAACACATTACTGATGCTCTCATAAAGATTAAAGAAGAAAAGATGAAACATAAAGCTTTTATTCCTATAAAACAAGAAGATGGTTGGGAACCCATCATTAATATGAAAGTGAATGATTTTGATTTCAAAGCTTTATGTGATCTTGATAGTAGTGTTTCTATTACGCCTAAAAGGATTTATGATATGCTTGATTTGCCACCACTTGAAGATTGTTATTTGAATGTCCCACTTGATGATAATGCTAAAAAACTCATGGGGGGTATTAATGATGTTCTTATTATGGTGAACAATGCCTATGTCCCCGTTGATTTCTATGTTTTGTATGTTGAATGCAATGCTTCTTCTCCTATTACTTTGGGAAGACCTTTTCTTAGAACTGTCGGTGCCATTATTGATATAAAAGAAGGCACCATTAAATATCAACTCCCACTCAATAAAGGTATAGAACACTTCCCTAAGAAGAGAGAGAATATTTCTTTTGCCTCTCCTATGAAAACAAAATTTGCTCTTAATGCTTCTTCATTTGAGAACACTTGATCATTTTTCTTGCTTCTTATGCCTAACTTAAAGGCGTTAAAGAAAAGTACTTATTAGGAGATAACCCAAAAGTTTTATATGAGTCTTGGAAGTTATTACTTCAGTAATAACAGCTCCTTATCCTTTTTATTTGTTTATTGTGCCAAGAGTAACCTCTAATGAGAGAGAAGTAATGATTGAGAAAGTTGATGTCCCGAAACAGATTTCTGTGCTTCACCGTAAAAATTCGTGTAAAATCTCTGTACGTACTTTTGAGGCGTGAATTTTTGTTCTTCTGACCCAGGTTGTTATCTAACTTTAGTTAGTTCAACACGTTTTGATTTGAGCAACAGAAGGTTTTCGAAAAAAATCGTATTTACCTACTAGTCTGTTTTGACAGATTTCTGCCATTTTCTGCATTTGCTTCTTGTTAGTTTGTTTTTTGAGTTCTTTTGGGGAATTGAGCTTTTTGAGAGAAGCGCCACAGTAGCTTGTGTTTTAATGAAAGTTTTATTGGTGTTAGAACTGAACCTAAAAGACCTATTATCTTGAGTGCACTAATGTTGCTAATAAAGAATGTGTGAACTTTTGTATGAAGGAAAAAATTTCAGGTGTATGGAAGGAATGAGTAATGAGATGAAGGATGGACTAAATCTCAAGCTTGGGGATGCCACGCATGTCACCCCAATAAATATCCAAGAATTACAAGCGTCAAAGCTTGGGGATGCCCAAGGCATCCCCTTCTTCATCAATAAAAATCCCAGGTTTCTTCCAAACGCTTCATTTTTATTGTTTCATGCACAGTTGTGTTGTTCTAGGAGTGTCTTTTTTTTCGTTTTGGTTTTTCGTTTGCTTTGTTTGCTTAGTTTGCTGAATAAATTGGTTGGACCCCCTCTTTCTTACATTGGATTTCAAATATTTTGGTTTGGTTTGGAAAAGAGTAGGAAAGTTCATGATTAAGTGTTAAAGAGAGCTTGTTTTTGACTGTGGCATATGCTTTGTCATGCCATGCTTGATATTGTTTTGACTTTATGCTTAGTATTATTTTCTGTAGCATGACTTGTTATAAACAATTGAGATTGCTTAATGTGTCTTGGATGAATCATGCGTTGTTTTAGCATATTAAACCATAGTATTGTGGTATTCTCCTTTGATGCTTTATTTGGGTTGACTTGGCGCATGCTCACACCATGTTATGACTATCTCAAGTCACCATAAGACTTTATGATCCTTTAGTTTTCAACTTGTAGTATCACTTTATGCTTTGATCAATGATGTTTTGTCGCTCTGCATGATTATGGTCATATTGCTCTCTTAGTTTGTCGCTCCCAGTCTTTTGCTAGCCTCCGCAACCAAGTATGAGTTCCACTCATGCATCCAACTCCTTAAACCAAGTTATTCCAAAGAGTCCACCATACCTACCTATTAGCATATGCTATTCGAAGTATATTCATGTTTTTTTTACCTTCCAAATTAAACTTGTTATGAGAAAACTAGTGATTAAAGCTCTCACAAACTTTATGGAACAACTTACTTCTCTTGCCCTTAATAAACTTGAACCATTGTGTCGTCTATGTTGTATATGCTTGCACTTATCTATTGGGTATTAAAAGAACCATGTTGTCATGGGGAACGCTTTCAACATTGCACGGGTACTTTGTACCTAGTTGGTATCATGCTCTTTTGTCTATGGATGCCGTCGGTGTGAAATGAAAGGGGAGCTTGTAAGTCCATGGAGTTATGTATATGTGTTAGAGAAACGCCTGGGCCGCTGGTCTAATCCATGCTGACATGGTGAAAACCTGCAGCGTAACCATAATGAGTTGTCTATGAAGCATTCTTCTTATAAAAAAAAAGAGTCCTATATTGAAAAAAAGAGAAAAAGAGAAAAAAAGAGATTCTATGAAAAGAGGAAAGAGAGAAAAAAGCACCATATTCCCATGGTAAATAAGAAGAATGCTGAGATGCTCGTTGTCTGCTTGCCTTGTCATTTTGATATGGGGATTCTTCCGTATCATCGGGCAAGGGGTACCCCGTTGGCGGTTCTCTATGATACACATGTACTTACGATGACAAGAACTTACCGATGACTAAACTTGAGTAGCATGAGGAGCGGCCTTCATATTCAAGGGACATGAGATTTGTAACTTATACTTCGTCAAGCATGTACACCATAGTTTGTTCACTTTAACCTTAATCACTTCAAGATGCTTATGATAGGGGCAATGAGAGCTGAAAGCTATTAAGTACCATAATTTTTGGAAGCTCTTTATGAGACTTGAATCCCTACTTCCTTCTATGAAGGCCTTTCTTCCACTTATATATTGAGTCTCCACCTTCTATCTTTACGCACCTACTTTGAGAGCATAGTGGCCATTCTTAGTTCTATGTGCATTGTCCTAAGACTTGTTGATTGATGCATACCTTGATATTGCTTGTTTTAAACTATTTGTATCTAGTCACTCTTATAAATTTTGAAGGTGTCCTATGCATTTATATTTTCTACTATATGAGGGACAAGCTGAATACTACTATGCTATGTTTTCTTTATGTGAAACAAACAAATGTCTTGCAAAGCATTGTTATTCATGAATCTTTTGTTTGTGCCTTTTCATGTTGCAACATAGTTTCTTTGTCTTATTGCTAGAACTTTGTCTTTCATGTTATGATTGAAGTACTATGATCCCAGCTTTGAATGTTTTACAAATACTTTGATCAAGTTTATGATGGTGCATGTCACCACAAAAATTATTCTTTCTTTTTATCACTCACCTACTCGAGGATGAGCATGAGTTAAGCTTGGGGATGTTGATACATTGCAAATGTATCTATAATTTTTTGATGTTCCATGCTTGGTTTTATCTACTTTCTTGTGTTTTGTCCACACTTTGGAGTACTTTTCATATGATTTCTTGGACTAACCTATTAACAAGAGCCACAGTGCCAGCTGCATATTTTCTGCTATTTTTGGTTCCAGGAAAGTCAGAAAATAAATATTCTCAGAATTGGACGGGACAAAAGCCAAAGTCATTATTTTACCAGGGGACACCTGGAGCCAGAATACGAGACAGAGAAGGGCTAGAGGGCGGCCACACCACCTGGACGCGCGGACAAGCTTGTCCCGTGCCACGGGGTGGTGTGGCCAGCCCAAGCACCCCCTCGGCCTCTCCTCCCACCTATATATTGCCTCTGATACAGAAACCCTAAGTACCCGATCAAAATTCTTCAAAAGAGTCTATTGCCGACATCATCTCCATCCCTAGAACGGGAGGGGTCTGAAGCTCTTCTCGGCACCCTGTCGGAGAGGGGAATTCACCCTGGAGGCCTTCTTCATCACCATGCAAGCCTCCGGTGTGATGCGTGAGTAGCTCATCTCTGAACTACGGGTCCATGTAGTAGCTAGATGGCTAGTTCTCCTCCTTTGTGCTATCATGTTTAGATCTTGTGAGCTCCGTTCATGATCAAGATCATCTATTTGTAATTCTGCATGTTGTGTTTGCGAGGATCCGATGGATATTGAGATGCTATTTCAGATTGATTATTGATTCTATCATGTCTTTGTTATTTGTGATCTTGCATGCTTTCCGTTGTTAGTAGATATCTTGGCCAAGTAGATGCTAGCAACTCCAAGAGTTAGTATTTATGCTCGATAGTGGGTTCATGCCTCTGGTAATCTGAGGAAGTGACAGAAATCTCTAAGGTACTAGATGTGCTGTTGCTACTAGGGCGAAAACAACAATCCTTTGGTCATAGAACAATCGTATTGTTTAGTTTACATGTAATTCGTAATGCAATTATCCGTTGCTTGCAACTTAATACTGGAGGGGGTTCGGATGATAACCTGAAGGTGGATTATTAGTCATAGATGTAGTTGGATGGCGGTCTATGTATAATGTTGTAATGCCCAATCGAATCTCAAAGGAGTCAAGATGATCAGTATATGCTTGTATGCTTTCTCGATGTTTGTCAATTGCCCCGATGTAATTTGTTCACCCAGCATGTTATCTATCTTAAGGAGAGCCACCTCTAGTGAACTATGGACCCTGGTCCTTTCTTTTACAATCAATCTACAAACTATTTACTGCTTTGTGTTTACTTTCTACAAACTATTACTTCCTTCCATTCGATACGTTTAATCCTTTGTTTTCAGCAAAACCGGTGAGATTGACAACATCATCGCAAGTTGGGGACATAGTTATGTGGTTGTGTTGTGCAGGTCTCCGCGTTGTTGCTGGCATCGGTAGTGCGCCCTGCCAACGTTCAGCTAGCAACACTTTTGGGGTGTTTCCTTGCTCCTATTGGATTGATAACCTTGGTTTCGTACTGAGGGAAAACTTGCTGCTGTGTTCATCATACCTTCCTCTTGGAGTTCCCCAACGAGCTCGATATATTTTGGGCCATCAGTGGACCAATCCTTTAAGCAGCAAAGGACAAGCCGGTTGTATTACTTAAGATGACCAAACATTCTCGAGGACACATGGGAAGACTGTCAAGTGCTTTCGCTTCATATAGTTGATTAATCTTCTTTAGCTTGCTAAGTGTTGTGTGGGTGAACCTGTGCTAATGTACCGACCTTCCTAGGACTAATACATACTTGTGATTATACCCCTTGCAAACATCTATAAGTACAAGAATGTAATTAAGGTAGAAACCTAACCACAGCTTTAAACTCTAAGACCCTGACGTCCCTTGTGCAATGGTTTCCTAATGGGGGTTCAGATTTCTGTCACTCCGGCAACCCCTACGATTAGTAGCCAAATACACAATGCATTCCCCTAGGCCCATATAGGTGAAGTGTCATGTAGTCGACGTTCACATGACACCACTAGAAGAAGTACACCACAACTTAAATATCAAACTATTGAATCTTTCTCAACACAACTCCACTACGAACAACATGACTTCTCCCATGTCCTCAAGAACAAAACGAACTACTCACAAGACATCATATGGATCATGATCAGAGATGGAATAATGATGTATAACAATCTGAACATAAACAATAATTCAACGGTTCACTCAATAGCATCAACTACAAAGAGTAATCAACACCAGGAAAGTTTCCCCTAAGAACTATGCAAGATTCAACCCAACTGTTACAGCAATATGGAGATGGTGATGATGGTGATGATGGTGGTGGTGATGATGATGATGATCCCAATGAATTCCAGCTTGATGGTGGTGTTGATGGCGACGATCTCCCCTCTCCGAGGAGGAATTCCCCCGGCAGAAATCTATCTGCCCGAGAGATCTTTCTCTCTCTGGGTGTTTTCCGCCCCGCAGAGGCGGCGGAATCTTTCTGTGGTCACTCCCCGAGTATTAGGGTTTCAGGAGGATTATATACGCCAGATGGGAGAGCTGGAGGTGGGCTAGGGCAGCCGCACCACCTGGTGGCGCGGCCTAGGCTGGCCCGCGCCAGGGGGTGGTGTGGGCCCCCTGTGGCCCATCTCCACTCCTCCTTCTGGCTTCCTTCGTCTTTTAGAAAAATAGGATTTTCCGTATATTTTCCCGGATTTTCTGATCTTCGCGAATTTTGCCTCCAAACAGCACCTTTTCCATCAGAATCCTAACTCCAGCGGTCCATGCTCCAAAAGTCATCAACCATGCAAAAACAGATGAAATTACATAAGTATCATCTCTTAATATGAAATATATCAATGAATAACAGTGAATTATGATATAGAATAGTGATGCAAAATGGACGTATCAACTCCCCCAAGCTTAGACTTTGCTTGTCCCCAAGCGAAATTGAGCTCAATAAACATGGCCTCAGGTTTATGGAGTGAAGAGTCGATAAAAGAATACGGACAAGAAGCATCACATTCATCAATACATAGATCTTAATAGAAGACAACTCACTATTATATAACTTAACTTGCAATAAGTAAAGGAAACACAATAAAGGTACCAAGAGAGAATCATAATTGGTAATGGCAAACTTAGCTCTTGGTCAAAGAATAGTTGACAATTTACTGGAGTTCACAAATAACCGACTTTCAATGATAGCTTTCAAAGTAGTAAACACCAAGATAAGAGCAATGTGCAAAACAAGGAACATAAGAAACATGATTGAATAAATCATCATATGAATGAATGAAACACAACAACTCAAAATACTTGCTGAGACAGAAGGGAAATAGGTTTACTGACTCAATTGAAAAGTAAAAGAAAGGCCCTTCGCAGAGGGAAGCAGGGATTTCAAGTTTCATAAAGAGCTCCCAAAATTATGGTGCTAACTAGCTTTCAGCTCTCATTGCCCCTATCATAGGCATCTTTAGGTGATTAAGGTTAAAGTGACACAACTAAGAGGATACGCTTGACAAGTTATAAATTGAAGCCCCATGCCCCTTACTTATGAAGACTGAACCTCATGCTACTCAACTTCAGTCACGAGTAAGCTCTTGTCATTGTAAATACATGTGTATCATCGAGAACCGCCAGCGGGGTACCGCTTGCACATGATACAAGAGCTATCCCATAATCAAAGTGACAAGGCAAGCAGACAATGAGCATCTCAGCGATCTTTTTATTTGCTATTTGCATAGGTTTTTATTGAGGATGCTTCATAGAATGCTCACTATAGTTATGCTGCAAGTTTCCACCATGATTAGGCATGGCTTAGGCTAGCGGCCCAGGCGTTTCTCTAACACACATATAAATTCCATGATCTTACAAGTTCCCCTTTTATTTCACACCGCCGGAGAGATCTTTCTCTCTCGGTGTTTTCCGCCTCGCAGAGGCGGCGGAATCTTTCTATGGTCGCTCCCCGAGTATTAGGGTTTCAGGAGGATTATATACGCCAGATGGGAGACCTCGAGGTGGGCTAGGGCGGCCACACCACCTGGTGGCGCTGCCTAGGCTAGCCCGCGCCAGGGGGTGGTGTGGGCCCCATGTGGCCCATCTCCACGCCTCCTTCTGGCTTCCTTCGTCTTCTGGAAAAATAGGATTTTCTGTATATTTTCCCGGATTTTCTGATCTTCGCGAATTTTGCCTCCAAACAGTAGCTTTTCCATTAGAATCCTGACTCCAGCGGTCCACGCTCCAAAAGTCATCAACCTTGCAAAAAACAGATGAAATTACATAAGTATCATCTCTTAATATGAAATATATCAATGAATAACAGTGAATTATGATATAGAATAGTGATGCAAAATGGACGTATCATCTGACCCCAACGGTCAGACAACGTGGGCTATGAGCCATTGTCGCGCAGAGGCTAGCGACAGAGGAAAGGAGGGCACCGAACTACTATTTCGGGACAAGCATCTTTAAGGAATATCTAGACCATGTAAGCCCAAGCTGTAACATGGCCACCCCTTTATAAGGTGAGTTAGGGCCTCCAAGGAGAGGTACGGTCCATTTGCGCTAAGGGAAAACCTTAGGATGAGAAGAGAGTAGAAGCACTTCAAGTTCTTCATCTCTTCGATATAGCTCAAGGAGCACTTGTACAAATGTAGAGATCGTAATATAAGATCTGGTGCAGGAGTTGAGGTTTTATCTCCACAGGAGAGCCTCAAACCTGGGCATGTCGTCTGTATTCTTGTGTTCTTTGTGTGCGGATTCACTTCACTATCCCTCCCCGGATACCACTAGTGTCCATAGGCCCATATTTAGCCTACCCATGGCATCTGCCATGACACCACCACGACAGTTGGCGCCCACCATGGGGCCAGCAGCGGCGCTAGCTGGTGTGTTCATCCGGACGGGAAACTTCATTGCCACTAGAGAGCGCATTGTCTCTGAGCTGGTTCAGTGATTCGGCTCGCTGGACTTCATCAGCGACAACGTGCGCAACATCGACAACCATCCACCTCCGTGCAACAGCCTCTTCATCAACTTCGGCGTGCACAAGATCTACGTCGCGGTCGACATCTCCTATGTGTACCGGCAACGAGTCCTCGAGGCGGGAGAATCTCCTCTCAGCGCGGCTCGTGGCCCGCATATCAATCGTCCCACCAGCTATGTCGAGGTGATGATGACCGTGCTAGATGCTGGTACGAGCAAAGATCCGACCAGGGATGGGGAAACAACTCCCAAGGTAACTCGTTCGAGATTCCCTTCGCTGGAGAGGCCACAAAAGATACTGCAGCAAGCCATAGAGAGCTTAACTACTCCATTAGCTCCCATGGTAGATCTGGCTCAGGCATAGGCCGAGCTAGAGGAGACCCGGCAGAAAGTGCTCGAGGGAGCAAAGAAAATAGCAGCATCTCAGCAAGCATTAAACATCACGCTGTGTGAGTACGCGGGGGACAACAAGATCAGCACTAGTACCACTCATATGGATGGTGTAAAGATTAGGGGAAAGAACCTCATCAGTGAAATAGATAAAGAGTATGTGACAAGGCTAATAGATTCGGGAAACCCAATGTCTGCAGGTTTGCCGAGGTACAACACCCCGACAAAGAACCTCGGGGCTACAGATGTAGCAGCAGCCGAGTTAGATGGTTTGACCGAGGAAGCCCGGGAGAGGCAACAATAGAGAGTCATAGAGCTGGTGCGCATCACGAACTAGCAAAATGAGGAGATACTCGGGACTAACCCGGCAAGGGCAGGGGGTTCCTCTGTCATTCATTCGGCTGGGGGCGCTCCTGCAAGATCAGTCGGGGCAGCATCTTCACTTGGTGCTGGCTCAAGGGGAGATGAGGTGGTAACCTATGGCAGAGGGAACAAGAAGATGGTGCCATATGACCCGGCAGTGGCCGAGAAAGGAAAGCAGCACAGGGCAATGCTGACCGAGAAGTGTTAGCCGACGTAACATTGGTTAAGGGAACCCCGGCCAAGGTAACGGGAGTCAAGGAAATGTCGGGCATGGTAATTTTGGCTAGCGTAATTCTGTTGGAGCGGGACAACATCCGCCTCAGCAGCACCAGTAGTAGTACATACCTCGGCAAGAGTAAAGTTTAGGACCAGCTATGTAGCAATAGTATGCTCATCCGGGGCTGAACAGATACAATGATGGTTATTTGGCTATGGCCCATACCGGGTTTCCCAGGCCGGATCATCAGATGATGGGAGCTGCCATGGGATATAGGCTGGGAAACAGAAACTTGTAGCCGGATGATGCAAGGTTGAAGTTGGATAGGATATATATGTTGGAATTGATGGAGGGACAAGCTCCTCTAGGTCTTGCATGTTTTGGACCTTAGATTATAAGAGAACCACCTGTGCCGAACTTTCACCTAGCCAGGGGGAAAAACACATATGATGGTAGCACCAAGCCACAAGATTGGTTGATTGGCTATTCAACAACTGTGCACTTCACACAGGGAAATCTCAAATGGGCGGTGAAGTATGTTCCTGAGATGATGGAAGGACCAGCAAGGGTTTGGCTGAATAATCTACATGCATGAATTATCATATGTTGGGTAGATTTTGAAGAGATGTTCATAAGTAACTTTACCAGTACATACAAGAAGTCGAAAATGCCACAACGCTTGGCGATGTGTAAGCAAAGGCCGAATGAGACTGACCAAGAGTTTTTTGACTCGATGGTGTACATTGCGCAACTCAGGTGAAGGTGTGATCGAGTCACAGGCAATTGCGTGGTTTGCACAAGGGTGTAGACATGCAAGTGTACTATGGCAAAGGCTACAGAGAGATTTGCTAACTACGTTGGCCGAGACAATCAAGATTGCAGATTCATATGCATTGAGAGATCTGACCCAACCGATGCTTATGTCGGCTGAGCTGAATGAGGAGTACACTCCAGGGCCGGGGCCGGGTCATCCCGGTGGAATGATTTCCGGGGCAAAAGAAGAGATGAGAGGCTGGACTATTGATATGGGTCGAATCATGTTGCTGCGGTGAACCAAGATCAGCCAGGAGCTGGGAGTAGCCAGCGACAAAAGAACAGTGACCAGGAATGGGCACAGAAAAGTGATGGCAATAAAACATGGACCAATGAGCAAAAAAAGTAGTGCCAGGAAAGGTCGAAATATACGTATAAGTCCATGCTAGATCAGCCGTGCAAGTTCCATACTCCCAATCCGAGTAAGCCGGGAAATCACACGACTCGGTAGTGCGTGTGGGTGCAACGTGCTCTAGGGGACATGGGTCCACCTTAGGAACCTCACCCGCCCCAACTCACATCGAGAAATGCACAACAGTTAGTCCTACCTCCGCCACCGCCGAGGTATGAGAATAGGAGAGAAGAGATGAAGTGCATCAAGTGAACAACCAAAACCAAGGGAACTATAGAAACTCTGGCAATGATGGCAGGAATAAGTATAGGATTCATCACAAGAGCTATTGTGTGTTTACCACCGAGGAAAATGACAGGCAAAGTATGCAGAGACGACACATGGAGGTCAATTATGTCGGCAGTGCCGGCAGATATCGCACTCCGACCCCAATGTATAAGGGGGCGAGGGCTGAGATTGGATTGCCTGGATGAGGTCGGGACATTTTCTAGGATCTATTTAGGCTCGAAATTGGGCCAAAACTGGATAACACCTAATAGCCGGTGTTATCCAGTTCGGGGCCGATATCCAAGATCTGCTAAAGATGCTCTAAAGCTATCCATATACACAATAGAGGTTAACTTTAGAATTTTTTTCTTAAGGATTATCTATAAGGTTGGAGTTATGAAGCAATAAATAATGATTTTACTCTCTCTTGTGTGTATTTTTAACAAACACGTGGGTCCCAACTGATGGTTAAGTTGTCCTAAGTAGTGGGGATACAGGGCGGCATGGCTCTCTGTAGCCCTCTCAACTCATGACGAATTGTCTTATAAGTGGCGGCCTAGGTGAAAAACGGGGATGGAAAATAGAGACAGACAGGAAATGGCTCGGCTTGGCCAGAAACAGAGGCGCGGGCGGTGGGAATAATCATGACATCCACGACTGATGGGTAGCTCGGGCTTGTTTGATTTGTAGGCTTTTAGGATTGAGTTCCTATGGATTTTTTCCTAACACAGTCGTTTGATTCGTAGAAATTGAGGGTTTCTTTGATTCATAGGAATTGCATAGGAATTGTGTAGGATTTAAATCCTATGGAAAATTTTCTATGTAATTGTTTGATTCATAGGAATACATCCTATATGAATTAATTCTATAGGAATCTTGTAGTGCAATTCCTATAGAAAAGAAACCTTAGATCAGACTTAATAGAATTCTTTGCTACATCAAACATGATTCCTCTTCCCATAGGATTGTAGTTGGTATGGCATCTTAATCCTATGTTTTTACTATTCATGTACTTTTCCTATCCTATGAATCAAACAAGCCCTGAACCCATCGGTTTATTTCCTATGGAACTTTGTCCAGTCTATTTGGTAGGAAAATTTTCATTATGTCCGTGTTCTTGGAAAAATTCCTATGGATAGATTTGTGAGTAAGCTACCTGTTTAAAAGCTCGAACTTCAATCAAATTCCCGTGACTTTCGTACTTTGTCATCAAACAGTCTGTTATGCTAATTCCCATGGATTTCATTCTCATAGGATTCAACGGGCATGACACACCAATCCTTCATTTTCCTATCCCCTCATTTTTCCTACCCGTGAATCAAACAAGGCCTCGATGTCATAGTGTAGGAGTACACATTTGCAAAGGAATATCTCTACGTTTGATGGACATGGGCATCAGACCTTTTTATACTCCTCTATCCAAATTAATGCACACAGCTTTGTCTATATTTATATATATGGTCATCTTTTAGTGCTACATATATATCTGAATTTAGACAATACTCGTTTCGATTCCTGGACCTCCGCTCGTTTCATTCTCACAGAGTCACATGTGTGTAGCTACCAGTAGCCTACCACCCATGAGTAGAATTATATTTTCGTTTATCCCTGCGGTTAATCAGATATGCAAGACATGCGCTTATAAAGGCATCTTGATCGGGTCGACCGAACCGTACGAGACGTACGAAGCCTCTCAGCGGAACGACCTAACCGGATAGACGCGTCTGGCTCGATTTATCCGTGCATTAAATTTAGGCAACGGTTGTGTCAGCCTGGACAGCGCACGGACCGCGCGGATGTTTGCCAGTCGGCCGCTCGGGGTCCATAGGTAAGTCAAACATTAGTACTTAAACTTGCTTTTCATTAGATTAGGCCCTGCCAATTATAAAAAGACACATTTGAACAAAATAAAAAAGGGACTACTACTGCTGGGGGAGACCCTCCCTACGACTACTCGCCATTATTCTCGCGGCCACCGTTGCCGCTGCCGCTGGCCCCATCGATCGCCGCCCAGATGGCCTGCTACTGGATGCGTTCGCGGTAACGGTCGTGCGCTCGGCCATGAGCCACCGTCTTGCCCGCCGCCTTTATGAGGTCCTCTGCCGCCCGGTATGCCAGGACCTTCTCCATCCCAGCGGCCTAGTGGTCCCTCGCCTCATGGTCGCCAGCTCCATCGCTGCTGCCAAGGCCTCCGCCCGTCGGGCGAGTTCTGCCTCCGTCGGGGTCATCCTCATCGGAGACCCGTTGGGGCCGAGGCCCAGCGCCTGCGCGATCTGCAGGGGGACGACGATCACCTCCGCCCTCGGCTCCTCCTCCACCTCCGTCTCGTTCCCGTCAACGAGAGCCCACACGGTCACCACCTCGGCGGCCGTAGCCACGCGTTGCTCCTCCGCCGCCGCGTCGGCGGCGTGCTCCGCCGCTTCCACCGCACTGCGTGTGGTGGTGGCATGGCGAAGCTCGCGAATGACGACCATGGCGGCCTGCTTGGCCACCTCCTAGATCGTGGTTATGGCCGCCTCGTGGCGGATCTCACAGAGGGCCATTGATGCGGCCTCCTTGGCCACCGCCTCCACCACCTCTTTGGCGGCGACATGGTGATTCTCGCGCACCGCCCATTGGGCGGCCACCTTTGTAGCCGCCTCCACCACCTGCTCGAGGGCCGCTTCGGCCACACGACCTTCCTCCTTGAAGGCCACCACCTCTGCCATGGCCATGCGCTGGGACAACAACTTGGCCTGAAGGTCGACAGCGTCGATGTCGGCCTCCGGGAAGCGGGTGTGGCACATCTCCCTGATCTTGGTCCAGTTGGCGATCTTGCGGCGAGACATGACTGTTGGTGGTTGACGCTTTTCGGTGGTGCTTGCTCTTGCTTGGCCTTGTTGTTTTCGCCGCGCCGGCGGTCGTATTTTATAGACCGCGGCGAAGACGGAACGGTCGGCGAGACGCGGGAAGTTTTCTGGTCGCGGGAGAGAAGACGCGCGCGGGAATCAGAAATCTACGATGGCGAGAAACACCGGCCGCGCGGGAAGCCGCCGATGCTGATAGCCGACATCACGTCGACATTAACGTCCCATCGCCGAGGGTGTCAAGCGGTCACAGATGGATCGCGTCACTGAGCACGGCTGACCAGACCGGCCGGACCACGACCCAAAAACGACCGTTGCCCGACATAAACTGACCGTTTCGTTCAGCCGTCTGGGTCGTCCGTGTGGAGATAGCCTAATGTCCGGGTTTATTTAATTTGTCTATGCGTGCAACTCGCCCGCTCTCCGAACGTAGATCGGTGGAATTTCGGAAAAAAAAATACCTACACTGTTCGGTTCATAGACCTCCGCTAATTTCGTCCAAAGTCATCTGAGCGATACGCGAGCTCCGGACGCTCGAAATGTGACGAATCAGCAGTGTGCTCGACACCGTATGGCATCCGATGCGGAGACGAGGCACTTGCACTATACTCGTCAAACCACTCGATTTACGACGGAAGATTCAAATTGTAGTATTGGAAATAGATTTACGAGCAATTATGAAGTGTACCAGACTGTCCAGAGGCAGTCATGATCGAGCAATTATGAAACCCCATCCAATCCAAGGCGAGGTGCTGTGATTGCACACAGCTCTGGCTACCATCCGACGGCACACGATATCTTGGATGATTTGCTCGATGCTTTGTGACACAGCATGGCGTGCGACCGCGGGTCTCCTCAGCTTTTCAGCAGCCTTGACTTGCTGATGTACCTCGATCGAGTCCCGTCGCGCGCTCCCGGCCAGCCTCTCCTGCTGCCGTGCGTCATCGTCTGCCCTCCTGCCTGCCACGCACACACTCAACCCACCAGCCCCACCCCACAGTTGACCGACCCGATCTCCACATCTCCACATGGCAGGCTCACTGGTGTTCGTGTGTGGGAAATCTCCTCCACATGCAAATCTTTTTAGCAAACGACGCAACAAGCCTCTCTTTTCAGATAAAAGTAACCATCAACGTGATTATGTGTTCAAGTATGATCAAATTCCAGGCTAAAATCCGGAGCTAAATACGCCGGATAAAGAAAGTTTTTCGCCTTCCAGTCGCGTTCCCAGACCGACCTCTCAGTTTTAGACAAATTTTAACAAAATTCGGCGAAATTTGGTTGAATATAGGCGGATTTCATTGATAGATGGACGATTCATAAATATTACATCGAATTCGCGCGGGCACTCAAATTCTGACTTCACTTAGGCTAAAAATAACTAGAAAAGACGATGCCGAAGACTATGTCGATGCTGAGGCCGATGCCGACGATGCCGGTGGACGCCGTCTGCATGCCAAAGTCGCGGTAGAAACTAGTGTAGTACGGGTCCGCATTGCCGCCGCCGCCGCCGTCGTCGTCGCTCGGCGTCTAGGGGGGGGGGCGAGCTGCCCTGGCCTGCGTCGACGTACCTCCACGGCTGGTAGGATGAGCCGACGTCATTATCGTCGTCGAGGACGGCGAGAGGCGTTCCCTGGTAGGCGGGCTCGCGGCGCGCTCTGGCCTGGCGCTCGGCCGCCTCCTGCAGGCGCTGGACGCGTCGTGCCTCCTCCTGCTCCCAATCCGCCCTAGACTAGGCGAGTATGTTCCGCTACAGGATCGGTGACGGTGGCGTGGCGTCGTGCAGGGACCGTCCGATCCCCATTTTCATGGCGAAGGAGTCCTCATCGATAGCCACGCCCCAGTCCGCGGGTTCCGGCTTCGGCTGTCGCAGGCGGAGCCGGCCTGTCGGCGGCGGCGCCATGTGGGGTTCGTTGATGACGATGCCCCGCGTGCGCGTCCTTGGCGGCGAGCTCCTGGGCGTGTCGGCCTCGCATTTGGGAGGCCGAAAGAACTCGCCGCTACTCGGCAGCGACTGCACCGGCGCCGTCCCAGACAAGCGTGATGCGGTGGAGGAGGAGGAGGTGAGGCTGTCCATCCTCCTGGGCAGCCAGTTCGCCGGAGGCCGGCTCCCGCGGCGAGGTGCTGGCGCCAGAGAGCACGGTAAGCCGAGGCGGGGGTTGTTGCCGGTGTCGATGTGTTCGAGGACGGCGACGAGCGTGCGTCCTGGCGCACTCCACCACCGATGATGCCCCGCCGTGTTGTTACGCTTCGGCGGCGTGTCGGGCGGCCCCTCATGGGCGGCGAGCTCGTGCAGCCGCCACTCGGCGAAGAACTGCTCCTAGTGGACCAGGTTGCCGGGGTCTTCGGCGAGCTCAGGGTCCTCCATCCCTGCGATGGCCTCTTGGATCGCCTCGACCATTTGGTCGCCCTCCAGCGCCGGCGGTATTGATATGCCGCTGGCGCTGAGCTTCGAGTCGGGCGGGCAGCAGAAATCCGGCGGTGCCATGTACCCGGCGTCATAGAGCATCCGAGCCTCCCACGACGACAAAGTGCGCCTGCCGAAGCCGTTGGCCGCTGCGGGGTCGCCTGGGTACCTTTCTGCCATGGGTGTTTTGCCGAGATCTACTGTTCGCCGTAGTTGGAGAGGGGATGGAAGAGTGTGAGCCGTGAGTCGTGTCGTGGCCGGCTTTTATAGGATGAAATGGACGGCAAAGGCGGGAGGGGTGTAGATGCTTCGACAGAAAAGGGAATCAGCGGGAAGCCGAAGCGGCGGTGTCGCGCCATTACGGCGACGCGTGGTCGATGAGACGCGCCATCAATTGCCCGGCGGTCCTTCACGGGAGACGAGGCGGAAGGATGACGACGAGGCGATTTCGGTCGCTGACTGGGCAGGTCCACGCGCTGAGGCATTTTTTTGCGCCGAATTCGCTTCGTCCGGCGTTCCCAGGGCATTCCCGCCGCGCCGAGAATTGGTTGGGATCTCCGGAGGTATTTTGGGCCAAATCCGGACGAAACCGACGTCCTAGGAACACGACTGGGCAAAAAACATCGTCCGGACAAAAAAAAGCCCTGGAAACGGCCTGCTGGGAACCCGAGTGGAGATGCTCTAAAGAGACTAATTTCTGACGGAGCGGAGTGAGACACGTCGTCGGGATTGTTGATGACCTAGGTTACCATACCTCCTGTAAGCCGTCGGCTACGATAAGTTGCATATGTGAAAATCTACGGCATTGTGTAAACACTTCCCGGTATAGTGAAATTTCGCTAGCTGACGCCCGTGCCTTTCTCCTGTCTTTGTTGGAGACATTTTTCCACGTTAAATCTGTGTCCCCTTTGGCGTGATTTTTTTATCGTTCTTCGTTATTTGCTTGTCGCAAAGCTAACATTATGTACTCCGTATTAGATAAGAAAGAGACTATCCTGATGGGATATTCAATTCGGCTCGCAGGTGCAAATGCACTCATTGTGAGAAAACATTTTTCGAAATGTTGAAAATTCTAAAAAAATATCCGCATATACATTCGAACATTTTATGTTGGTCCAAAGGTTTTCGGCATGAAACAACATTTTACATGTCGTGTATATAAGGACAAAATATGTCACCGGGATACGACAATTCATGTAACTTTTTTGTTTTTTATACATGACACATATTGTTGGAAATATGCCATAGAGACAAATAGTATTAAGGACTATTATCATATTTCATATAGTTTATGATTAAGTTTTATATCATGTTATAACTGTATTGAGTGGAAACATCAATACACGTGTGATATACAAACAACCAGGGTTCCCAGTGAAACTCTAGTCACTGGTTCATTGGTCAACGGATGATCATGTTTCCTAATCATGTTGCATTTATGCTAGTTGGAAATGAGGTCATCTCATTCGGAGAATGAGATGATGAACCAATACCCAACCTAAACATCGTGACCTGATCATGTCACGAAGTTCAAGTTACGATGATTAGAAATGGATCCTCGTAGACTATTCCAGAGACCGTGAGGCTATATCAATCACTGTCTCCCGAGAGTGCTTAGATAACATCAAACACCATCTGGTAAAATAGTGATTATAAAGGTGTGTTCAGGTATTCGGAGAAAACTGTAGAGGCAATATATGTCAAGGGCGGGATTTGTCCATCCATGTGACGGGAAGATACTCAAGGGCCCACTCGGAGAAGTTATATCCAATAGCTGCGCAGCGTGTGATTTGATCACGAGGATATCACTTGTCGGAACGAGTTAAGTAGCATTGTTCAGTAACAAGATTGAACACGACATGGTGATGTCAATGATCAGATCTCGGGCAATGCAAGTATCGAATGACAAAGGGAATAAGACATGACTGTCCCGGTTCAAACGACGAAAGATCTTCGTGGAACGCACAGGGGTCACATGGCCATCCAGGTACCTCTGTCGATCATTGGTGCGGGAGTGTCCCGACCATTTCTGGAGTGTTCCCAAACCGTGGGGTATCACGCTTAAGGGCTTGATGATGCTTAGAGAGTGTTTATAGGATCGGTAGTATCACCGAAGAGAAGAAGGGAGAAAACCGGAAGGGTTTCGGTAAGTCCGGAGGATGTCCAGAGTAGAGGTGGAAGGTGTTCCATAGCCACAGAGATTGAATAATGTGTAAATGAATGTTAAATGTTGATTTAATTATTTATTCATAATTATTTAATAAAGAGAAAATCAATTAAAGGTCAAAAAGGCTTAATGGGTAAATTCCGGAGGGAGAGGGCCCATTAGGGGAAAGGAGAGAGGGAGAAGGGGCAAATGGGAGGCCGGCTAGGCCTAGCACCCCCCCCGCGTGGGGCCCACTAGGTGGCCGGCGGCCACCTCCTCCCCCCTCCTCTCCTTTAGTCCCACCCTGGGACTTTGAGGGAGGTAGTACCTCTCATTCCCCTATGTATAGTTGGGTATTTGGCCTAGAAAAATACACCAATAATCAATAAAGGTCTCCCCACTTTTGGGAGGACCTCTAATTGATATTTTCTCTCTCCCCCTCTCTCTCTCTCTCGTGACCGTGGTCCCAAGTCTGGACTGCGCGAGCGAGAGACATCTTCATCGCGGATCGGCCGTCGTGCTGCGGGATTCGGATCCGGGAGCTCTACTTCCGCAACTGCTATTGGATCGGGAAAGCGGGAGTCATCATCAGGAACCAGACGTGTGTAACTCCCCGCGAGGTGTCGCACTTGAGGCACTAAAGTCGTTGGAGCCAGAAGGAGCGCAAGGACTTCATCACGACCTTGAGGTCGGCTTCGGCTCGTCTACATCAACCACGCTCTCCTGAGCGTTGACAACACTTTTCGGTCTTCAAGGGTAAGTTCGCGGAAAGCCCCTCCCGTTACTGTATTACTAATAGATAGGTCCTGGCAACTTCAGGGGTTCAGGGGCGTAGGGTAAAATTTATTATTTTCATACGCAGAACCCCTTGATACATTGCAAATGTATCTATAATTTTTGATGTTCCATGCTTAGTTTTATCCACTTTCTTGTGTTTTGTTCCAATTTTGGAGTACTTTTATTATGATTTCTTGGACTAACCTATTAACAAGAGCCACAGTGCCAGCTGCTTGTTTTCTGTTGTTTTTGGTTCCAGAAAAGTCAGAAAATGAATATTCTCAGAATTGGACGGGACAAAAGCCAAAGTGCCTATTTTTCCAGAAGGGATCAAGTGCCAGAATACGAGATGGAGAAGGGCTAGGGGCCGGCCACACCACCTAGCCGCGCGGCCAGGCCTGGCCCGCACCAGGGGGTGGTCTGGCCGCCCCCAGCACCCCCTCGGCCTCTCCTTCCGCCTATAAGTTGCCCTCGGGACGAAAACCCTAGGTACCCGATCAAAAATCCACGAAAGAGTCTGTAGCCGCCGCCGTCTCTGTCCCTAGATCGGGGGGACCTGAAGCTCTTCCCGGCACCCTGTCGGAGAGGGGAATTCACCCTGGTGGCCTTCTTCATCACCATGCAAGCCTCTGGTGTGATGCGTGAGTAGTTCATCCTTGGACTACGGATCCATGTAGTAGCTAGATGGCTGGTTTCTCCTCCTTTGTGCTTTCATGTTTAGATTTTGTGAGCTCCGTTCATGATCAAGATCATCTATTTGTAATGCTTACATGTTGTGTTTGCGGGGATCCGATGGATATTGAGATGCTATTTCAGATTGATTATTGATTCTATCATGTCTTTGTTATTAGAGATCTTGCATGGTTTCCGTTGTTAGTAGCTATCTTGGCCAAGTAGATGCTAGCAACTCCAAGAGTTAGTATTTATGCTCGATAGTGGGTTCATGCCTCTAGTAATCTAGGGAAGTGACAGAAATCTCTAAGGTACTAGATGTGTTGTTGCTACTAGGGAGAAAACAACAATCTTTTGTTCATAGAGCAATCGTATTGTTTACTTTACACGCAGTTCGTAAAGCAATAATCTGTTGCTTGCAACTTAATACTGGAGGGGGTTCGGATGATAACCTTAAGGTGGATTATTAGTCATAGGTGCAGTTGGATGGCGGTCTATGTATTATGTTGTAATGCCCAATCAAGTCTCAAAGGAGTCAAGATGATTAGTATATGCATGTATTGCTTTCTCGGTGTTTATCAATTGCCCCGCTGTAATTTGTTCACCCAGCATGTTATCTATCTAAGGAGAGCCACCTCTAGTGAACTATGGATCCCGGTCCTTTACTTTACATACAATCTATAAACTGTTTACTGCTTTGTGTTTACTTTCTGCAAACTTTTACTTCTTTCCATTCGATACGTTTAATCCTTTGTTTTCCGCAAAACACGGTGAGATTCACAACCTCATCGCAAGTTGGGGACAAAGTTTTGTGGTTGTGTTGTGCAGGTCTCCACGTTGCTACTAGCACCGGTAGTGTGCCCTGCCAAAGCTCAGCTAGTAACACCTTTGAGGTGTTTCCTTGCTCCTACTGGTTCGATTAAACCTTGGTTTCATAACTGAGGGAAACTTCCTGCTGTGCTCATCATACCTTCCTCTTGGGGTTCGTAACGAGCTCTACATCAACACCACGCACCAAGCACTTTTCTAGGCGCCGTGTATTGAGCCATCAAGCGATTTTCTGGCGCCGTTGCCGGGGAATGAAGAAGAAGAAACTCCCACGTCAACTACACGCCATTAGCGATTTTCTGGCGCCGTTGCCGAGGAGTCAAGGACATCTTCACAAGGGGAGTCCCTCACAACCAATCTCTTTACTTTGTTGTTTTTGTTTTGCTTAGTTTCTTTTTTTGCTTTGTTTGCTTGCTTTGTTCTTCAAAAACACAAAAAATTAGTTTTACGTGTTTTGCTTTCTTATTTGAAACCCCCAAAAAAATGACTACTCTTGAAAACACTAAGTTGTGTGACTTCACTAGCACCAACAACAATGATTTTATGAGCACACCTATTGCTCCACCTATGGCTGAAAATACTTTCTTTGAGATAAAACCTGCTTTGCTCAATCTTGTTATGAGAGAGCAATTTTCTGGTATTGGTAATGAAGATGCTGCTTCCCATCTAAATAACTTTGTTGAAATTTATAAGATGCAAAAGCATAAGGGTATAGATGGTGATATTATTAAACTGAAATTATTTCCTTTCTCTTTGAGAGGAAAAGCTAAAGAATGGTTGAATTCCTTAACTAGGAATAGTATTGATTCTTGGACTAATTGCAAAGATGCTTTTATTGGAAAATACTATCCTCCTGCTAAGATTATATCCATGAGAAGTGAAATAATGAAGTTTAAACAACTTGATAATGAGCATGTTGCTCAAGCTTGGGAAAGAATGAAATCTTTGGTAAAGAATTGTCCCACTCATGGACTGACTCCTTGGATGATCATCCAAACTTTTTATGCAGGATTGAACTATTCTTCAAGGAACCTATTGGATTCAGCTGCTGGAGGTACTTTTATGACCATCACTTTGGGTGCTGCAACAAAAAATTTGGACAATATGATGGTTAATTATTATGAATGGCATACTGAGAGAGCTCCACAAGGTAAGAAGGTTAATTCTGTTGAGGAAACCTCCTCCTTGAGTGATAAGATTGATATAATTATGTCTATGCTTGTTAATGGGAAAGCCCATATTGATCCAAATAATGTTCCTCTAGCTTCTTTGGTTGCTCAAGAAGAGCAAGTTGATGTGAACTTCATAAGAAATAACAACTTTGGCAACAATGCTTATGGCAATAATGCTTATAGGAACAATTTTGGTAACAACAATTATAAGCCATATCCTCCCAAAAATGGTAATGCTTATGGAAATTCTTACAACAATAATAAGAGTGCTCTCTCTGAACTTGAAGTTATGCTTAAAGAGTTTATTAGTAGACAAACTGCTTTCAATAAAACTATTGCGGAAAAACTCTCTAATGCTGGAAGGAATATAGCATCTTTGGCTGAAGCTCAATCTACTTTGAATAAAATGGCTGCTAAACCTGAAACTAATGAGAATCCCTTTGCAGCTACTAATGCCATACAAGTAAGAATTGATGAAAATGTTAGACTATTAGCTGAATTACATGCTAAGTGGGAAAGAGAAGATGAAATTGCTAGAAACATTAGTGTTTCTACTATCACCACCACTAGTGTTGAGGCTAATAATAGTTCTACTACTTTAGATGATAAAGTTGATTATGATCTTGATGGTTGCAACATCTCTGAAGTTATTAAGTTCCTACAAAAGCTTGCTAAAAGTCCTAATGCTAGTGCTATTAACATGGCTTTTACAAAACACATTACCGATGCTCTCATAAAGATTAAGGAAGAAAAGATGAAACATAAAGCTTCTATTCCTATAAAGAAAGAAGATGGTTGGGAACCCATCATTAATATGAAAGTGAATGACTTTGATTTCAAAGCTTTGTGTGATCTTGATAGTAGTGTTTCTATTATGCCTAGAAGGATTTATGATATGCTTGATTTGCCTCCTCTTGAAGATTGTTATTTGAATGTCCCACTTAATGCTAATGCTAAAAACAAACTCATGGGGATTCTTAGCGATGTTCTTATTATGGTTAATGATTCCTATGTCCCTGTTGATTTCTATGTTTTGGATGTTGAATCCAATGCTTCTTGTCCTATTACTTTGGGAAGACCTTTTCTTAGAACTATTGGTGCCATCATTGATATGAAAGAAGGCACCATTAAATATCAACTCCCACTCAAGAAAGGTATAGAACACTTCCCTAAAAAGAGAGAAAAGATTTCTTTTGCTTCTCCTATGAAAACAAAATTTGGTCTTAATGCTTCTTCATTATAGAACACTTGATTCTTTCTTTGGTTCTTATGCCTAACTTAAAGGCGTTAAAGAAAAGTAATTGTTGGGACATAACTCAAGTGTTTTAGTTGAGTCTTGGAAGTTATTACCTATATAATAACCTCTCCTTATCCTTTTTATTTGCTTTTTGTTCCAAGAGTAACCTCTATTGAGAGTGAAGTAATGAATGGGAAAGTTGCTGTCCCGAAACAGATTTCTGTGCTTCACCGTAAAAATTCCCGAGAGAGCTCTGTACGTCGGATTGAGCTGTAACGTTTTGTGCTTCTGCCACATGTTGTTATCTAACTTTCGTTAGTTCTACACGTTTTGATTTGAGCAACAGAAGGTCTTCAAAAAAATTTGTCTTTACCTGCTGGTCTGGTTTGACAGATTTCTGCCATTTTCTGCATTTGCTTCTTGTTAGTTCCTTCTTGAGTTCCTTTGGGGAATTGAGCTTTTTGAGGGAAGTGCTATAGAAGCTAGTGTTCTAATGTAAGTTTATTTGGTGTTAGAACTGAACCTTGAGACTTATTTATCTTAAGTGCACTAATGTTGCTAATGAGATTGTGTGAAGTTTTGTATGAAGAAAAATTTTCAGGTATATGGAAGGAATGAGTAATGAGATGAAGGATGGACTAAAGCTCAAGCTTGGGGATGCCACGCATGTCACCCCAAGAAATATCCAAGAAGTACAAGCGTCAAAGCTTGGGGATGCCCAAGGCATCCCCTTCTTCATCAATAAAAATTCCAGGTTTCTTCCAAACGCTTCATTTTTATTGTTTCGTGCACAGTTGTGTTTCTCTTGGAGCGTCTTATTTTTCATTTTTGTTTTGGTTTTTAGTTTTCTTGGTTTGCTTAGTTTTCTGAATAAGTTGGTTGGACCCCCTCTTTCACACTTTGGTTTGGTTTTGGAAAAGAGTAGGAAAGTTCATGCTTTTGTGGTAAAAAGAGCTCGTTTTTTACTGTGGCTATGCTTTGTCATGCCATGCTTGATATTGTGTCGGCTTTATGCTTAGTATTATTTGCTGTAGCATGACTTGTTATAAACAATTGAGATTGCTTAATGTGCCTTGGATGAATCATGCGTTGTTTTAGCATATTAAAGCATAGTATAGTGGTATTCTCCTTTGATGCTTTATTTGGGTTGACTTGGCACATGCTCACACCATGTTATGACTATCTCAAGTCACCATAGCCTTTATGATCCTTTAGTTTTCAACTTGTAGTATCACTTTATGCTTTGATCAATGATGTTTTGTCGCTCTGCATGATTATGGCCATTATCGCTCTCTTAGTTTGTCGCTCCCAGTCTTTTGCTAGCCCCCACAACAAAGTATGAGTTCCACTCATGCATCCAACTCCCTAAACCAAGTTTTTCCAAAGATTCCACCATTCCTACCTACTAGCTTATGCTATTCCAAGTATATTCATGCTTTTGTTTACCTTCCACTTGTTATGAGAAAACTAGTGATTAAAGCTCTCACGAACTTGATGGCACACTTTACTTTATTGCCTCTCATAAACTTGAACCATTGGGTCCTTCTTTGTTGCGTATACGCTTGCGCTTTATAAGTTGAAATTAGCAGAACCATGTTTCATGGGGAACGCTTTCAACATTGCACTTGTACTTTGTACCCCGTTGATATTATGTTCTTTTGCTTACGGATCCCGGCGGTGTGAAATAAATGTGGAACTTGTAAGATCATGGAGTTTGTATGTGTGTTAGAGAAACGCCTGGGCCGCTAGCCTAAGCCATGCCTAATCATGGTGGAAACTTGCAGCATCACCATAATGAGCACTCTATGAAGCATCCTGAATAAAAACCTATGCAAATATCAAATAAAAAGATCGCTAAGATGCTCATTGTCTGCTTGCCTTGTCATTTTGATTATGGGAAAGCTCCCGTATCATGTGCAAGGGGTACCCCGTTGGCGGTTCTTAATGATACACATATACTTACAATGACAAGAGCTTACTCGTGACTGAAGTTGAGTAGCATGAGGATCGGTCTTCGTAAGTAAGGGGCATGAGATTTCGGTTTACAACTTGTCAAGCATATCCTCTTAGTTGTGTCACTTTAACCTTAATCACCTTCAAGATTCTTATGATAGGGGCTATGAGAGCTGAAAGCTATAAGTACCATAATCTTTGGAAGCTCTTTATGAGACTTGAATCCCTACTTCCTTTTACAAAAGGCCTTTCTTCCACCATTATATTGAGTCTTCACCTTCTATCTTTATGCACCTACTTTGAGAGCATACTGGCCATTCTTAGTTCTATGTGCATTGTCCCAAGACTAGTTGATTGATGCATAACTTGTTATTGCTTGTTTGAAACTATTGTATCTAGTCACTCTTATGAACTTTGAAGGTTTTCTATGCATTTATATTTGCTACTCCATTGAGGGACAAGCTGAATACTTTTATGCTATGTTTTCTTTATGTGAAACAAACAAACGTCTTGCAAAGCTTGTTATTCATGAATCTTTTGTTTGTGCCTTTTCATGTTGCATCATAGTTTCTTTGCTTATTTCTAGAACTTTGTCTTTCATGTTATGATTGAAGTACTATGATCCCAGCCTTGAATGCTTTGCAAATACTTTGATCAAGTCTTTGATGGTGCATGTCACCTCAAAAATTATTTATTTTTATCACTTACCTACTCGAGGACGAGCAGGAGTTAATCTTGGGGATGTTGATACATTGCAAATGTATCTATAATTTTTGATGTTCCATGCTTAGTTTTATCCACTTTCTTGTGTTTTGTTCCAACTTTGGAGTACTTTTATTATGATTTCTTGGACTAACCTATTAACAAGAGCCACAGTGCTAGCTGCCTGTTTTCTGTTGTTTTTGGTTCCAGAAAAGTCAGAAAATGAATATTCTCGCAATTGGACGGGACAAAAGCCAAAGTGCCTATTTTTCTGGAAGGGATCAAGTGCCAGAATACGAGACGGAGAAGGGCTCGGGGCCGGCCACACCACCTGGCCGCGCGGCTAGGCCTGGCCGGCGCCAGGGGGTGGTTTGGCCGCCCCCAGCACCCCCTCGGCCTCTCCTTCCGCCTATAAGTTGCCCTCGGGACGAAAACCCTAGGTACCCGATCAAAAATCCACGAAAGAGTTTGTAGCCGCCGTCGTCTCTGTCCCTAGATCAGGGGGGCTCTGCAGCTCTTCCTGGCACCCTGTCGGAGAGGGGAATTCACCCTGGAGGCCTTCTTCATCACCATGCAAGCCTCCGGTGTGATGCGTGAGTAGTTCATCCTTAGACTACGGATCCATGTAGTAGCTAGATGGCTGGTTTCTCCTCCTTTGTGCTTTCATGTTTAGATCTTATGAGCTCTGTTCATGATCAAGATCATCTATTTGTAATTCTTACATGTTCTGTCTGCGGGATCTGATGGATATTGAGATGCTATTTCAGATTGATTATTGATTCTATCATGTCTTTGTTATTTGAGATCTTGCATGCTTTCCGTTGTTAGTAGCTATCTTGGCCAAGTAGATGCTAGCAACTCCAAGAGTTAGTATTTATGCTCGATAGTGGGTTCATGCCTCTGGTAATCTGGGGAAGTGACATAAATCTCTAAGGTACTAGATGTGCTGTTGCTACTAGGGAGAAAACAACAATCTTTTGTTCATAGAGCAATCGTATTGTTTACTTTACACGCAGTTCGTAAAGCAATAATCTGTTGCTTGCAACTTAATACTGGACGGGGTTCGGATGATAACCTGAAGGTGGATTATTAGTCATAGATGCAGTTGGATGGCGGTCTATGTATTATGTTGTAATGCCCAATCAAGTCTAAAGGGGTCAAGATGATTAGTATATGCATGTATTGCTTTCTCGGTGTTTGTCAATTGCCCCGCTGTAATTTGTTCACCCAGCATGTTATCTATCTAAGGAGAGCCACCTCTAGGGAACTATGGATCCCGGTCCTTTACTTTACATACAATCCATAAACTTTTACTGCTTTGTGTTTACTTTCTGAAAACTTTTACTTCTTTCCATTCGATACGTTTAATCCTTCGTTTTCCACAAAACACGGTGAGATTGACAACCTCATCGCAAGTTGGGGACAAAGTTATGTGGTTGCGTTGTGTAGGTCTCCACGTTGCTACTAGCACTGGTAGTGCGCCCTGCCAAAGCTCAGCTAGTAACACCTTTGAGGTGTTTCCTTGCTCCTACTGGTTCGATTAAACCTTGGTTTCATAACCGAGGGAAACTTGCTGCTGTGCTCATCATACCTTCCTCTTGGGGTTCCCAACGAGCTCTACATCAACACCATGCACCAAGCACTTTTCTGGGCGCCGTGTATTGAGCCATCACCCATACAGTGGTATCAGAGCTAGATCTATGCGTAGTAATGCTAGTACGGGTAGAACACACGAGATGTAGCGTGTGGGCTTTGATCTTTTAGTTGTTACCCTCCCACGTGTACTTGTGTATACCGCAGTAATGCTTGATGAAGTGCCCCCCAACCGACTTTACGCGTTCATTTGCGAGACTGGTCCACGCTTGACATACGGCTTGTACCGTATAAAGTGGCTTAGGGGGGTGTCTGTCTCTCTCGCGTTAGTTGGTATACCATTTGCAACGGAGGGTCCCGAAAGGGGTGTAGTAGAGACAACTACTTGATCAGCGTTGTGCTGAAAGTTCGTAGGTAAGAACGGTTCTTGTGCGAAAGCCCATTCAGCCATGTAAAACATGCAAAGATAAAGTAGAGGCGTCTAACTTTGTTTTGCAGGGGGGCGTTGCTTTGTGATATAGTTGTGGCAAAGGTAAAGTGATTACCTTTTGTTACGTAGTAGTAGATAGTCACGGAGGTGATGGACTACCACGCCGGAATGACACCGGTACCCTGGTGTCTACGGTGCCGGAACCCTAGAGCCGAAACCCGGTGATGGCGGATGGAGATCACGATGTGAAGGACCATATAACATAGCATTTACATTCAATGTTATTGTTTGTATGTCTTATTGTGTGCTAGTATTAGATACTCGACGGTAGCCTAATAAGATGATCCCTGTTAAAATTACCAACAATTGTGTTCCCCCTTAGTGTGCACCACCAAGAAAGTTCTTCGGTATGAGGCAGGCCGTGATGATCGGGTGTCAGACATATCTAAGTTCACATACAGTGGGTGCAAGCCATGTTGCACAGTGAAAACACTAAGGTGGTGAGCCTAGCATGTACAAACATGGCCTCGGAACGCGGATGGTCGAAAGATCGAGCACGAGTCGCATGAATGATGTGACCGACGTTTAGCGTCCACCCTTGAACCCACATTGATGGTCGTGATGATCGGGGGAGATGTGGCTGATAGGGGTCGTGTTATCACTAGGAACCCTCATTGGGGATATGTGTTTCTGAGTGGAGTTATTATTAACTCATTTAATTATAAACTTAGTCTAAATTCCTTTTGCAAATTATAAATGTAGATGGGACCTTTCGTGTTGACAATTGAATGGTTAGAAGGAGAGAAGCTCAGATTAGATGGATCGAACTTCTCCATTTGGGTTGCTAGTCTCCATGTTCTCCTTAGCGAGAACGACGTGGTCGACTACATACTTGACGGGATGGATTTGGATCAGCCCACTGACCTTGAGACCCTAGAGGAGCGGAAAGACCGCTATCTCCGTCATGAGATGGCCTCCTACATTTCAGTTGTGATGCGTTTTGGAATGGTGGATGAGCTGTGGCCTTTCGTGGGTGATGTCAACCCTCGTTCGGTGATGCTACAGCTTAGGACACATTTCGTGGAGCAGACACGCATTTGGGAGCATGAGCTGATGGGAGACTTCCTCTCCATTAAGATGGAGGAGAACTCATCACTGGACGACCACTTGGAGCACATGCATGATGTGTACATGAGGCCTGCATACTTCCTGGACGTCTGGATTACGAGCTCTTTTGCAAACACTACTTTGCTGCGGTTGCTGCCACCAAGCTACCAAGCACAAGTCAGGACTTGCGTAATGAGGGGCGACATGGAAATGGAGTTCCACCGGTTCATGACACATCTCAGGAATGTGTTGGTTGAACCAGATGTCGCTGAGGTCGTCAACGACAAAGGTATATATTTGATATACATTTTTATAAATGTTATAATCTTGCAAACACATTGGAGTGTTAAGTATATCTGATACTTGTTCTGTTTTACTGAAAACAGGTCCTTCTGCATGAGAGGTGCTTGCTGGAGAGGAGGTGACATTGCGTGTCGATGGCAAGCATGATGATGATGGCCGATGATGAAGGAAATATGCCCTAGAGGCAATCATAGAGATGATTGTATTTCATGTGTATCCATGAGTTATTATAATGTTCCTTGAATATCCATATACCAGGCAACTTGTATTGATTGGCAATTATGTGAATTGTTTGTGAAACTCTTTACTTGTATGGTTATCTAATAATTGTCCCTAGTTGGAGTTCATGCGAGGACACACGTGAATATTAGACTAGCACATCGATTGGTTAATGACTATGTTTCGCAAGTCATTGACATAGAGATGTCAAACCAATGATGTGGACACATGTTATGAACATGGGGTTGGACTGACCCAACATGAGACTAGCAATAATACTTGCAGCTCTCTCTACACATCGTGTACGTTTTGTCCTTAGACCTGAGATTGTCGCATGTACTTGATATGTGGATCGACCTACTTTGGGGCTATCAAACACTACTCCGTAATTGGGTAGTTATAAAGGTAGCTTTCGGGTTTGTCCTGATACATGCTGCAAGGCATCGGTCAATCAAGATGGGATTTGCCCCTCTCTACTTGAGAGAGATATCTCTGGGCCCCTCGAGTGATCGGATCCAGAAATGCATGGCCGTGCTACATATGGTTAAGAGTTAACCTAGTAAAGGGATTCTGAATCACAATATCGAGAAAGAGAGGTCAGCTTAGAGCTAGACCAAATATCGTGAGGCAAAGGGAAAGACATGTACTCAACCTTGTGATGGTTCGTCCGAATGATCTTTATATGCGTTTAGGAGTTGGCACGTCTTGCTAGAGGCCGCTACCAACTATTGACGGAGTAAGTGTACTCGCGTCATGTCTATACGTGTATGAACCTATAGGGTCACACACTTTAGGGGCTGGAAGCCTAATGAGGATTGGATCCGAATTAGACCAGGCTTAGGCTGCTAATGGGCTGCTAATGTAGAAGCCCCCCAGGGATGCCTATATAAGAGGGAGTGAGGCGAGCTGAAAAGGAGAGAGCATTCCACCCAGCCGCCACTCCTCTTCCGCCTGTGTTGCACGCGCCGACCTAGCAGTCTGCTGTGTGACGGCTTCCACTCCGGACGTGTGGATACCTCGGAGGTGCTGCATCTGTAGCACTTGGACGAGCCGCGCAAAGGGGAGATGCTCGTGGGACGAGGACGAGGAGGAGACGTAGAACATCTACACTGCCGCAACATGCTTCATCGAGTTCCGCACCTGCGCGTCTAGCGGTAATCCCGTGATCTATGACAATAGTATTCCTGGTTGACGCGGTAGAAAATTTTGATTTTACGCTAGTGTAGCCTACCCGTAACCCTTCAGATGACACTCTCCCTCGACATTTATCATTTATTTTATGTTTTAGGATGATTATTGTGATCGAGAGATTTGAACTTCTTTAGTTTGTCTCACACTTCGTGAGACGGTTATTCATATGAGTTTGTAACAAACAGTTGTTCCACTTTTATGAATGATTTCTATTCGTGTTCGTATCTTGTTTGATTATGTGTGAATTATCCTTATTATTTGAAACTAATTGATAATGTACGAACATTTGTAAAACATTAAAATGCCTTGTTTAAAATACCCAACTTAATGATATATTCATTAATGAATGAAACCATTGTTTGAATTCAAAGTTATGTGATAATATGTGAAAGTCATTCGATTTCTTATCACATATGAATCATGCCTAAGTTCGGCAAAATAACTTGAACACCGTGTATTACTTGAATATAAAGTGTTTAATGAATTGTTAAATAGAATACATATTCGATGATTATCTGTTTAACAAAAATGGTAATTATCATTATATGATTGTTTAAATGTGTAAAGTAGTTTACCAAAGAAACATGAATATGAAACTATTTGATTTGATCAAAATGTTTTATCAACAAAGGTATAAGTATAAAAGAGAATCTAATTACTACGATTTGATCAATAGTAATGAAATTCTGACTTTATAAGAATGGCATAAAAGAAATAGTGGAATGCAAAGTGTTTTGAAACGTCAAAATGCAAAGCATCACAATGTGATATTAGATATCAAAGGGGTTGAATAGAAGGCACCAAATAAATCGTTGTAGTGTAGATGTAGAGACCCTTAGCTTAGAAATAGTTAGCACTCAATTAGAATGTAGTGAACCATTTGAATTCGTGAAAGTTTTGGGGTTATTCAATATAACCAAAACGATAGCGAATAATTCCTTGTAGAGTATTCATTGGAAACTTTCAATACGAAATCATAGCTAAATCAAAAGGAAAGCAAAACTTGTATTGCTTGGATTTTGGTGCATTCTTGAGAAAGCTCACTTCTAGTGATGTTTCTCAATTATGAAGCAAATGGAAAATAGTGTAAAAACATGATGAGGATTCAAAACCCTGCATCAGAGTATTGAGAAGCACAACGAACAACGTTCCTGAATGATTCTCTGCACAGAAGGAAAGAATCAATGATATTGATCATTGTGTTTTCCCCACTAGTGTTTTCACTACATGAAGTAGGATTCAAAATGTAATCCATATCTAGTATGGAGAAATTTGTGAATCACTTTTCATGATTCTTGGAATATGACATACCTACGAACTACAAAGGAAATAATGGTAAACTAGAATTATGAGAAATCCTAGAACCAAACTTCCCTTGAGATTAGAAAGCAATTCGTTGCTAAATCTCAGAAGTAAAAGGGGTTACTTGGAATTTTTCCCAAATGACTGCAAAGCCATAGTGGAAAAAGGGGGTGAATGACAAAAGCACAATTTGTCAAGTATTGGATAAATTCAAATGAATTTGATTCATGTGTGCTAAATGTCTAGTGGATTTAAAACTAGTAAAGTACTAGTATCTCATAGTAAATCTCCAAGTTTGATATTTGATCAAAAGATTTTGAAGTTATTCAAAATAGTGAGTGGATATGCAATTTGCATAAAATTGAGTGGGAGCTATGAAAGTCTTCCTGAAAAAATATGTGATTGACATATTTTAAGTGGGAGCAATATAAGACACAAATTCAAATATGTAGGAACATATTTTGAGTGGGAGCTTATAGGAGTAATTCTTAAGTATGTTAAGAATGAAGGCACAAATACTTATAAATAATGATTTATAAGATGTAGAAGTTGATAATAGGTGTATTATGATATTATGTAGTATTCTTTAAGGGATTCTGAAAGGGGTTTCAGAATAGAAGTTAATTAAGGAACTAGTCCTTAATAACTCAAATTAGGAATAGAATTAAGTTTAACATCAATGGTTAAAAGAAAGAAAAGGATGATCATCATCCACTATGTTGAGACATAGGTTCTGTCCTAGTAAACCATGATGATAACTTAACATAATATGTGATCCAAATAAGGAACGTTTGAAGGTGATTAAGTTCGAATCACAAAACGTTTGAGCTAAGTTTGTCCGCAGTGTTTGATACAGAACTGCAAACATATTTTCCAAATCCATAAAGGATAACATATCTTAAAGCATAAAGAGTTATGTTATAAGGGAATATGTTGGAAACTCCTGTAAATACCAATTAAAGTCAAGTAGGAAGCGAGGTGAACAAAACATCAAAAGTTGCACAGAGTGCTCTAGTATTTCGATGAATACATTTATAATAATAAGGGTACCATCTAAAGTGTTGTATAATGTTATGGCGGGGCTAGTTCGCTTTTAACGTAGAATGATGTGTCCTAGGGCACAGTGCCCATGAGAAAGCCCTCAAGGTTGATCTAACGTCACTATAGGCTCCTAGAATCAGGCCTCGTTCTGCTGCCATAGCGACGATGCATACACAAAGATGCTATCATGTGATGATAAAGTATTAATGTCAATTCAGGTGACATTAGTAAGTTGCAAAGGATTTGGGACTGTAAAGTGCAGACCCAAGACTCAACCTCTTCCATGAGCAAGCATGTTTAGGGTACCGGTAATATGGTGCCAATGATTGAGAACAAAATGCAGCTAGTGTATTTGTACTCTAGTGCAAGTGGGAGACTGTTGGAAATATGCCCTAGAGACAAATAGTAATAAGGACTATTATCATATTTCATATAGTTTATGATTAAGTTTTATATCATGCTATAACTGTATTGAGTGGAAACATCAGTACACGTGTGATATACAAACAACCAGGGGTTCCCAGTGAAACTCTAGTCACTGGTTCATTGGTCAACGGATGATCATGTTTCCTAATCATGTGGCGTTTATGCGAGTTGGAAATGAGGTCATCTCATTCGGAGAATGAGATGATGAACCAATACCCAACCTAAACATCGTGACCCGATCATGTCACGAAGTTCAAGTTACGATGATTAGAAATGGATCCTCGTAGACTATTCCTTAGACCGTGAGGCTATATCAATCAATGTCTCCCGAGAGTGCTTAGATAGCATCACACGCCATCTAGTAAAACAGTGGTTATAAAGGTGTGTTCAGGTATTCGGAGGAAACCGTAGAGGCAATATATGTCAAGAGCAGGATTTGTCCGTCCATGTGACGGCAAGATACTCAAGGGCCCACTCAGAGAAGTTATATCCAATAGCTGCGTAGCGTGTGATTTGATCACGGGGATATCACTTGTCGGAATGAGTTAAATAGCATTGTTCAGTAACGAGATTCAACACGACATGGTGATGTCAATGATCAGTGTTGGGGATCGGCGCAGAAAAATAAAAAAATTCCTATGACAGAACCCCAGAAACATAGCCTAGGATCTATCTATGTAGTAATGCGGTAACGGCCGATGCGTAGAGAATACATACCCTTGTAGACCGTACGCGGTTAACGTTCCGCAGGGAACGTGGTTGATGTAGTCGTACTCGAAGCCGACCTCAAGGTCGCGAAGCTCCTCGCAGGTCACCCCTTGCTCCTTCTTGATCTTCATCATCTTCATCGTGCAACAGCTCTGGCTTATGACATTTAAGCGCCCCAAGTGTTGCGCCTTGTGTCTTCGTACACATCCGGTGCACGATGAGACCTCCGGCTCCCCGATCCCGCCGGGAGTGCGGAAGTTGATATTTGGCTAGGAATCCCTGCAGTGCAATGGCATACTGCAGGTGTGCCTCGATCGCACATCCCATACTTGGGGCCATGGTCACGAGGTATAGAGAGAGGGAGGGAGAAAGTCAACCAAAGGACTTCTTAAGTTGTGTATTTGGTGTGTCTAATCCCACCCATGGGCACCCCTTTATATAGGCGGAGGGGGTATGCCCTCCCCATTGGGTTAGCCATGTGGGACTACTAATAAACATGAAATATCAGGTATTTTCGTCCTGGACGATTAGGCCGAATCTGCTCAGCCCAATAGTCAAAACAGGTAAATACCTAATAAAAGAAAAAGGGGAAAACAACCTGGGCTCAGCTAGCCGGGTGGGCCGACCTGCCCCCCGCGGCCCAGCTGCAGCGGCTGCTACTGCCAGCGCTCGGGTGGGCCGGCGCTCACCCGCAGCCCAGCAGGCACCGGCCAGCCCGAGTAGGCTGGATGCCACGGCGACCCGGCTCGGCGAGGGGAGGGAAGAGGCGGCCCAGGGTGGGTCGTCCGCGCGAATCCCAGCACTACGCCGCCCTGTGCGGCGCGTATTACTTGCCGCTCGCCTAGCGTGCAACTTAGCTGCTTGCCGCCCGTGCGGCGGCAACTATCTGTCGCCCACGTGGGCTGGCTGTTTTTCTTTTATTCCTTTATTTTTCTGCAGCTTTTATTCTAGACTATTTCCCTCCAGGTTTTAGCCTAATATAAAAGTTGCCTTTATAAATCTTAATCTAAATATTATTTATAATATATTAATTCACAATTAACATATAATAAATATATATTTAAATTCCCATTTATCCGAAAACACTTTTCGGGGCTTTTCCTTTATTCTTTCTCCGAACAACTTCGGATCTCTCCGTGGAACGATTACGGCTTTCTCTCTTTCTCTACTGTGATTCCGTCTTACGAATGATCGCTCTCATCGTACCCGTAAGTGTATCCTCTCACGGCTCGGGAATGCTCTAGACATGATCTGTATCAATGATCAACAGAGGGGCCAGGGAGGTCCATGTGACCCCTATGCATTCTTAATGACAATGTCGTTTGAACCGTCTAAATGTAGCATCCTCTTCCTTTTGTTTCTCGATACAACTTTTCCAAGATCCGATCATTGGCATCCCATACCTTTGTTCAATCTCGTTCACAATAAGTTATGTTTTCTTGTTACCGTGATATTACATCCCCGTGACCTAGTCACATGTTGCAACATTTATAGATGTAATCTCACCAAGCCGGCCGTATGTATCTTTACCCGTCATGTGGGTGAACAAATCCCGATCTTGTAGTCACATGTCATCTACTGTTCCTTCAGAATACCCAACATACACCTTTATGACCACTATATTACCAGATGACGGTTGATGCAGTCTAAGCAGCCTAGGGAAATAGTGAGTAATATGAGCTCACGGTCTAAGGAGAAGGAGTCTAGGTATAGCTGTTGCAACAATGAACTAGATGACTTGATCGTGTTGCACTCCTTCGAGGAATGTCCAATCACATCATTCTCCAATGATATGATCTCGTTGTCAGTTGGCATAAATGCCCAGGAATTGAAACCCAGATCATCTTCGTGACCAGCGAACTAGTATAAATAGAGGCTACTAGGGACTTTGTTGTTTCATACCACACCTGTACGAATGTCTCTACTTGGCACAGTTATATCACAATATGACACTATTATAAACTGATTGAGATATGATAATAAAAACCTATTTCATATTTGCCTCTAGGGCATATCTCCTTCAGTTTCCCACTTGCACTAGAGTACAAATAACCTAGCTTGCATTTTGTGGCATCCCGCAAAAAACCACTACTAGAAAATCGCGGTGTTTTTGTGCATTGCATCCTCATGTCATCATGCCACATTGTATTTGAGCATCGTCATGTTATCTTGCATTTGTTTGCATAAAACTATTTTCGAAAAGTCTGTTTTTGTTTTCTAAACGCCCCGTCGTTATTTCAGATTAAAACCCGGATCTCCGGAATAATTTGTTTTGTCTACCAACGGTTTGCAAAAGTCCCGTTTTAAGTAATAAAATATTTCTTTTATTTTTAGGAGGCAGCCCGCCAGGCCCGAAAGCCCGGCCGGCCACCTCCAAACCCTAGTCTAAAATATCTAATCCTAAAACTACCCAATCCTATTCTACCCAGCCCCCTCCACATCACCCTGGCCAACCACAGCTCGCCACATCAGCCTGACCCCAAATCTCCACCAATCGCCAGCCGCCCGAAATTCTCCCTAGCCCACCTGGGCGCGCACCCCACGTCGCACCTGCCCGTTTCCCCACCTTGTCCCTTCCATCGCCCCGCCCCTCACCAACCGCGTGAGCTGGCCCCACCATCCAGGCCCACTTCCACCGACCGCATCCCGCCCACGCCTCGACTCCCGCCCCGGGCCTACGCGGGAGACGCGGCCGCCCCGCACGCCGCTCCCCCCCTCTCTCTCCCCCCGTTCGCCCCTCCCCCTCGCGTCCTCCTCCTCGTGGTCGCGTCCCCGACCCCGCTCCGACCCGACCCCGTCTTCTCTGCCGCCAGGAGCGCCCCTTCCGCCGCCGCGCCGGTCGCCCGAGGCCTCTCTCCCCCGCCACCGACCTTCCCCGGAGTCGCGCCGCCGAGCTTCCCCCGGCTCCGCCCCGTGCCCTTCGACGCCCGAGCTTCTCCTCGAGCCCACCCCGACCCCGCTCGCTAAGACCTCTGCCGCCGCGGGCTCCCTCTGTTCGCCGTCGCCTCCTCCCGTGTCACCGACGGACGCTGCCGCCAGCCGCCCTCTAGCGCCGGCCCGGCCGCGCAACCCGTCGCTCATACCTCCCCGCCTCGGTGACCCCGCTCGGCACCGCTGCGCCGGCCCTCTTCCGCACCGCTCCAGACGACGCCTGCCGTCTGCGCGGGCCCCCTATCTGCCTCGCCAAGCGCCGCTAGCCTCCCTCGCCGAGCGCAACCGTCTCCTCTGCCCCCGACTGCGATGCCCTGCGCGGTCCCTCGCCGCTGTTCCCGGCTGCCTCCTCGACCCCCAAGCGCGTCTCGAGCCCCTGCCCTGGCGGCAGCGCCGCGTCTCCACCCTCCTATAGAAGCTCTGCCGACCGAAGTTGTTCACCGCCTGGATACTGACCACGAACATGTTGCCGCCACCTCTAGCATGTACTATTTCCTCACCCTTTGTAGTCTGAGACATGTTGTTTGGTACTGTTGAAGGTGTGTATAATATGTGACGCTACTACAGGACTTTCTGTACTCTAGATCGACCTCGGCTCGGCGACTTCTGATGTGAGCCTCCATGGATGAACATGACAAAAACCTAGAGATCATCTTCATGGATCTGATGTACCGAAGATGCTAACATAGGACCTTAGTCCACCATACGACATGATCCCCTTCACGGGAACCGAAGACCGTACCCAACCGAAGGTGCTCGAGAAATCTCGGACAAGAACTCCTTCACAAACCCTGAAGACCCGACACCGGATTCGGAGTCCGAACCCCTGTACCAGCTTCATTCTCTCCTTCATGAGCACCAAGACCCTGTTCCCGGAAGGCAAGACCGATCCCGGCGAGACCGAACCGAACCCTCGGCACGCCAAGATCTTCTCCTCGGAACGCCATGATCTCCTTCACAGATCCGAAGACCCAGGAGACCCCGACCCTCGAACCTCAAGATCGTCAACACCCAGATGTGTGACCCCTTTATCCGAGCCCTAATTTATAAATTGGCATCTATATGAATTGTTGCATATTAATTGAACACGCTCGCATACATGTTGTGGGTTGGGGGCATTATGTCTATTCACCTCATAATTAAATATGGAGTCCATCTGCGGGATATCTTTGTCTTATTCCGGACTCCATTTAAATGGTGTAGCGAACCGATGCCATGTGTTGCCTTGTTAATACAACATTTAAAGTGCGGGGTAGTTAGATAACTTGAACCGTGTAATTAATTGTCGGTACCCCGGTTCCGCTTAATACTGCCTAATTGCACCGCATCTGCATCATATCATAATCAAGCCGGATATTGCTGGCCTTGCGAGTCATAGTTGCTTGCTCAGGTGCGATCTCGTGTTGTCAAGTACCACAGTTGTTGGAATGCTGGGAGATGGTTAATGGTGGAGATGTTTGTTGGTGGAGATGACCATGACTTTAAACACAACTATTAAAATGCTAGATATAACTAATGCCGAGGCATTGGTGGGCAATAGATGTTATTTGGTTCTTCCACGCTCACTTGTGTCCCGTAGGACCCCGAGTACTTGATACCTGTTCCTTGATTTTTCGCACTATCCACATCCGGGAGGCCTTATGGACCCCCCTGAGCCAGAGCTTGATTCATTCCTATTTCTTGGGGCCACAAAGTAGTTTGGGGTTTTATTACTATCCTGTACTTATACCATGTTACTGCTTTATTTACGATTGTGCGTGGAGCACTTGTACTGTTTAGGATCGTGACACGTTTTCGCTGTATCGACAAGCCCAATCACACTTTCGGGTTCCCAGTCGTTTACAGCCGTCCACACAAACCCTGGGTCCGTTCCGGAGCCGGCCAACTTTGTTGCGGGTAGCATAGTGGGGTGCCCCCCTGAAATATTTCTGAATCCTGTGATCGCTTTGTCGTGAATGCCTCGTTGGGTTTTGAGTTGGTTTTTCCGAGGTTGATCGAGTGTGTGTTGCTATTTGTGCACCCCTGCAGGGTAAAACTTTCTGAAAGCCGTGTCCGCGGTTATGGACGACTTGGAGCACAGTATCTCGATCATAGACAAGCATAACTAAAGTAGTGCTATAAACTTGACTTAATATGTGACTAGTAATCAGCTCAAGTATAACGGAATGGATATTAAAAATGCCAACAACTGCTAGATCTGGGTTGTTTGTTATATCTGCCTAGTAAGTATTGCAACTCCAATGGAATGTGATAAAAGTGCCAACCACTGCTGGGTTTTGGGATTCCTCAGGACAATTATATCCGACTAGTAATTGACCCAACTACAACGGAATGGTGATTAAAACTGCCTACTACTTATGCTTCAGGATGACTCATGCTATCTGTATCTGATTAGTAATTGCTGCAACTATAAGGGAATGAGTAAAATTGCCAACTGTGTGAGTTCCTTGGTCCGACTTCCTCGTTTGGTCTCGAGGGGGAAATACCAGGATGGGTATGTTTGGTGTTAGTATCAGGTTGGATCCGAATAGGTCTTTCTTATCCCTCTCTTATAGCCGCCAGTATTACAGAGTCTCTATAGGTTGTTTCGTGTCGCTGCGCTGCCGCTTCAGCCCACCATAGCTATGTAGGCGAGAGCCGCCGAATTCTAGCCTCGCCATGTGCTAGCCTCAGTACTGATGCTCCTCTTTTCCCTTTGCCCTTTGTCAGCACCCCTTTTGTTTTAGCAGGTTTGAGATCGCCGTCGTTAGCAGGGTTACCCTTCCGGCTTGGCCTGGGCAGGGTTATGGATGCCATTGGTTATTCTTCAGGTCTCTTAGCCCCATTTGCATCTTGTCCATAGTCGGACGCTCTATCGTTTCCAAGGTGATTTGGATCTTTGTATAATATATCTGTATTCTTGACTCACGGAGTCGTTGTTGTATTTATCTGTTCTATGGGTCTCATCGAGGACTGTTGTGTAATGGTATTACTTCGTTTTCCACCCGCACGAAAGTGCCTGGTGGGCGTCCTTGAATCGTTTCTATGCGGGTTTGGCGGAAAAGGGCTAAAACTTCCATAGGGACGATTTGAGGGTGTTACACATTTTACTCATATAAACCATATACCATATGCGTTTACAGATCATGCATGCTCATGGGAAACGTCATGTCCATGTTTTATTTTAGCAGATCATTATGTCTTTTGCAAATCGTTGATGTCTTCCTAATTTTGACATTCACACCATTATCTTATAATAGGTCGAAGTATTTGTTTGGAAACAAAGTGAGACTTTTGTTTCTAGTGTTTATGATGACGGTCGTTTTTCACTGTTGTCATCTAAACTTCGAAACACACTTCACTATCCTTTGTGTATATACTATAGTCATGGCACCAGAACGAGGCCGGATTCCAGGAGCTTACAGTGATGTTAGATCAACCTCGAGGGCTTTCTCATGGGCACTGGGCCCTGGGACACATCATTCTACGTTAAAAGCGAACTAGCCCCGCCATAACATTATACATCACATCAGATGCAGCCTTTATACTTCTATATCTATGTAGATCCTAGTGCATGAAATGCATCTATGCCACTTACATTGCTTCTTGGCATTTATGTACAAACTCAATTCTGGTTCAGTGATCAACTCAGGAATCACTCAAAGACATGTTCTTACAGTTAAGAGCTAGTCCTTCGAACCAGAACCTTGGGTCACATTATGTCGAGTATGCAACATGGTTATATGGAAGAACCTATGACCAAGGCATAGGAGATGCAACGCATCTCTTTCTTTCAACCATAGTTGCAATACTCAATGCTTCATACGGTAATAACTTCCTTCTTACCTTGTTCCATTCTGAACTACTTTAGAATCTTGCTTAGGACATTCTAAACATCTTTCAAAATCAAGTCCAGGAAGCATTCGACATTCAGTGTTTATTAAACTCACCAATCTATCTCGATAGATCTTATTGTTTAATAACTTCAACTTCATCCTTACTTATTTAACTTAAATATTTATTAACACCGATCACATCATTCACATATGTCGTCCACATATTCTAGAACGATTTCACGCTCCCACTCAAATATGACATTCATGTTTGAGATCCAGGGATTTCACTTAGCTCCCACTCAAAATATGTCAGCTACATACTATGAATTAGCCAAGCTGATTTGCTCCCACTCAAAGCCAGGTCCTCTCGATAATCTTGGACATTCCAAAATTCTTTGATCACTATCAAGTCGAGAATTCCACTAACGAGATTTCAATGACCATTCATTTCTCGTACTTAGGTCCATCACGCTTCTTTGTAATTCGTAGGTATGTCTTGTTCAAAATGAGACAAGTGAATCAATATATAATTCCACAAACTTGTAGAATATATATAGTTGAATCCTACTTACTTTAGTAAACGTATTCACTGAAACTTTATGATCATTATCGCCAGTTTCTCCTCTATTTGTAGAGTTTGGATTCACGAAATAAATTCCGCTGCGCCACTCAACAATTCGGAGACAAGGTCAAATACCTTGTTTTGATCTTTTACTTTCTTCCACCTGTATCTTCATCAAGACACATCAATTTAGGACAATAACAGGTTTGCCCCCTTTGTGGAAGATGCATTCATAGCTTTCTAAGAATGCTCTACAAAGACTTGTTTATTCGCCACGATTTCGACTTATCAAAATCTCTAGAAACTCGAACTTGCCATAACACTTATGGTGTTGTTTCCACGAATCTTTAGATGTTCCTTTGTATTTCAAATGAGTGTTTGCTTATTTCGGTCTCAAACTCTAAACGACAACTATAACCCCTATAAGAGATAATACTATACCATATGTATCTTAATACATAATGATTATGATGTTTAGACATTTCAACATAGTTTGAATTCGTCCAATTATCATAATTTGTGAAACATCTTTCACAAGTTCCTTTTATGCTAAACTTAACTTGAATACCTTAGTCATGTCGATCAAATTGAAGAGACTTTGTATTCTCATTAATTTCAATATCCTTTTATTGTTGTGAATTCATTTGAACAATTCAAATTATTTCAAACTTATGTTTCATTAAGTAAATACGCTTATTCACTTAAATCCACAATTAACAAATGATTTCCACTACTTGTTGAAAATACGATACATCACTATGTATAAGATTCAACATTTCTTCGCATATCACCATTTTACTAGAATGCAGAGTTTTAGTCATTCTGCCTAAGAGGCATGGTTTTGCAAAGTCTCTAGATTAAGCATCTAGGACCCCGATCTTTCATAAAGAACATGCAATAACCAAAATGACTTAAACTGTAGTGTAATTTCATTATTAAACTTTGGATAAATTTTAGCATTCTAATCCTTTTATAAATGTTTAAACTATTATCATTAAGATAGTGATGAGAATAACTTGTTTGTAATCATAATGTGACCATAAGGTATTGTTCATAAGAATAGTACAAACTGGCTTGTAACTTGTTCATATGAATAATCGTCTCGCCAAAAGCAAGACACACAAACAAGGATTACAAAATTATATTCAAGTCCACTAATCCAAATGATAAACTTTGAGAAAAGAGGTGATGCCGGCCATCAACTGTTTTGCTTGCCGTCATCAAGTCACGCTGCCTCAAAACTAGCAATTCTCAAGCAAATCATCCTGTTTTCACAAAACAGGACAAGTATCAAATACTTTGCAAACTGCAGTGAGTTTTGCAAGAACCACATTTATAATTTTGTATATCTTACATATACCTTTTCGTCCATGACCTCCATTTGCAATCAAGCCCTTCTAAGAGTTCTTAACTCTAATGCAAGACCGCTGAGTGTTTTTCCAAACATTCTGGAGTCATCGAATTATCTCCTAATGGTTATTTTATCAAGAAGAGAAGATCACCTTTTACGAGGAAATCCCTTAGGCGTGGGTATTAATCTATGAAGTTGGACCCTTTTGCTAAGTTCCAAATTAAGCAATGTATTCCCATGGTCGCAAAGGACCTCAATGGGATAGGCCAAGGTCTGCTAAGATATTTGCAAACAGACATCTAGACTAAGTTTATAATAAGAGATCAATTTATAATTGGTCTCCACTAAAACGGTCATCCCCTAGACGATTTAGTGATCGCATGATCCCTATCCTCTGCACCTCCCCCGATCATCACGGCCATCAGTGCATTATCAAAGGTAGACATTCACTAATGTCAATCACATCATCCATGTGACTCATGCTCGATCTTTCGATCTCTTGTGTTCCGAGGCCATGTCTGTACATGCTAGGCTTGCCAAATCTAACTTGCGTGTATTCGCTGTGCAACATGGCTTACACCCACTGTATGCGAATGTAGATATGTCTGACACCTAGGCCTGTAACCCTGGGTTGCCTCATACCGAAGAACTTTCTTGGTGGTGCACACACAAGGGGAACACAAAACATTGGAATTAAATAGGGATTATCTTATTTGCTACCGTTGAGTATCTAAATACTAGCACACAATAAGATGTAAAACAGGTATCAACTGATGGGTTCGTAGAATGGAAAACAAAAAAATTCTACCGCAAGAACGAACAAAACCCAGATCTAATCTAGATAAAAGCCAAGATCTAATCTATTAGACATGAGCAATGAGATAGATAGGAACTAACCCTCGTAGATCCGAAAGCGTTAACGAGATTAGATCTCGTGGTTGATGTAGTCGATCACTTGCTGATCTCAAGATCGTGTGGACAATCCTTCCGGCGTCGCGTTCCGGCAGCGCTCCCGCAGTCGGTCAAGTTGACAATCCTTCTGGCGCCGCGTTTTGGCAGCGCTTCCGCAGTCGGTCACACGTGCGGAGTCGAAGCAGACCTTCCTCTCCCCGTTCCAGCGAGCAGCGGAGGTAGTAGATCTTCTCCACGGAATCCCAGCAGCACGACGGCGTGGTGGTGGTGGAGTAGAGAATTCTACAGGGCTTCGCCTATGCCTGTGCAGAAGAAAGGTGGAGGAGAGAGGCGGCAGAGATTGGAGTTGTATGGGAGAGGGCTAGGAGGGGGCGCCCCTGCCCTTCTATTTAAGGGGGGAGGCACGCCGGGGGAGGGGGAGTCCTAGTAGGACTCCCCTCCTATGGCCGGCGGTGGGAAGGGGGGAGGAGTCCTCCTCCCCCACGAATCCATGTCTTGCCCCACTACGTTTCCTTTGACCCTTTCTTGGTTTTCAAGCAAACTCCAAGAAATCCTCTAGAACCTTCCAGAACATTCCGAAACCTTCTAGAATCTCCATACAAACACTCCGGAACATTTCCTAACTTTGAAAATGATCCCCAATATATGAATCTTATTCTCCGGACCATTCTGGATCTCCTCGTGATGTCTCGGATCCATTCCGAGACTCCGAACAACATTCGGTCTCTAACGCACATTCCATATCTACTTAAAACAACTTCGAACCTTAAGTGTGTCACCCTACGGTTCGTGAATATGTAGACATGACAGAGACACATCTCCTATCAATAACCATCGGCGGGACCTGGAGATCCATAATGGCTCCCACATACTCAACGATGACTTCGTGATCGATTGAACCATTTACATACTAAACCAATTCCCTTTGTCTCGCGATACTATACTTATCCGAGGTTTGATCGTCGGTATCTCCATACCTAGTTCTACCTCGTTACTGATAAGTACTCTTTACTCGTTCCGTGATATGTCATCCCTGGTGACCTAGTCACATGCTTGCAAGCTAACTAGATGACATTCCACCGAGAGGGCCCAGAGCATATCTATCCGTCATATGGATGGACAAATCCCAATCTTGGTCCATGCGCTTGAACACATACTTTCAGAATACCCAATGACACCTTTATGACCACCCAGTTACGAAGCGGTGTTTGATGTCATCAAAGTACCCATCCGGTGATGGTGATTAACATAACCTCATGGTCGAAGGATTAGGTTACTATGCATTTAAAAGCTTACAGCAATATGAACTTTAATGACTTGATCTTATGCTATGCTTACTATTGGTGTGTGTCCATCACATCATTCTCGTAATGATATAACCTTGTTATTAATCACATCCTTATGTCCATGATCAGGAAACCATGATCATCAATCAATCAACAAGCTAGTTCAACAAGAGGCTTACTAGGGACTCTCACATGTTTACAAAACACACAAGTATTAGTGTTTCCTAATAATACAATTATAGCATGGGATGTAAACATTCATCATAAACGCAAAGATATAATAATAATCACTTTTATTATTGCCTCTTGGGCATATCTCCAACATCAACATCATATGTATAAGTTGATACGATATGGTCTTTCTTGCGCCTTGATCTCCATCGAGCACTCCGGTATGATCTCCATCTCGCCCTTGGTTTGACACCAAGTCCACGACACCGCCACCAGGTCGTTCATCGGAACAATGACTATTACTATACTACTTTGCAACAGAAAAATAAACTACTTTACCTTCGTAACGACCATTGCCATATCATAATCACATGCCCCTGCAAAATAAATTTAGACGCCTCTACTTTATCTATTGCAAGTTTTACGTGGTTGTTAGGGCTTTCGCACTAGAACCGTTTCTAAACTACGAACTTTCCAACCACAACATGGATCCGACAGTTGTCACTATTACACCCCTTTCGGGGCCCTCCGTTGTAAATTCTATATCAACTATCGAATGAGAGACAGACACCCGCTAGCCACTTATACGGTACAAGCCGTATGTTGAGCGTGGAACCAGTCTCGCATACGAATACGCGTAAGGTCGGTCTGGGCCGCTTCATCAAACAATACCGCGATATAAACAAGTACACGTTAGAGGGTAACAACTAAGGGATCAATGCCCGCACAATACATGTGCGTACTGGCCGTACAACACTCCTACGCATAGATCGGCTCTGATACCACTGTTGGGGATCGACGCAGAAAACAAAAAAATTCCTACAACGGAACCCCAGAAACTTAGCCTAGGATCTATCTATGTAGTAATGCGGTAACGGCCGATGCATAGAGAATACATACCCTTGTAGACCATACGCGGTTAACGTTCCGCAGGGAACGTGGTTGATGTAGTTGTACTCGAAGCCGACCTCAAGGTCGCGAAGCTCCTTGCAGGTCACCCCTTGCTCCTTCTTGATCTTCATCATCTTCATCGTGCAACAGCTCTGGCTCATGACATTTAAGCGCCCCAAGTGTTGCGCCTTGTGTCTTCGTACACATCCGGTGCACGATGAGACCTCCAGCTCCCCGATCCCGCCGGGAGTGCGGAAGTTGATATTTGGCTAGGAATCCCTGCAGTGCAATGGCGTACTGCAGGTGTGCCTCGATCGCACATCCCATACTTAGGGCCATGGTCACGAGGTATAGAGAGAGGGAGGGAGAAAGTCAACCAAAGGACTTCTTAAGTTGTGTATTTGGTGTGTCTAATCCCACCCATGGGCACCCCTTTATATAGGCGGAGGGGGTATGCCCTCCCCATTGGGTTAGCCATGTGGGACTACTAATAAACATGAAATATCAGGTATTTTCATCCTGGACGATTGGGCCAAATCTGCTCAGCCCAATAGTCAAAATAGGTAAATACCTAATAAAAGAAAAAGGGGGAAACAGCCTCGGCTCAGCCAGCCGGGTGGGCTGACCTGCCCCCCGTGGCCCAGCTGCAGCGGCTGCTGCTGCCAGCGTCCGGGTGGGCCGGCGCTCACCCGCGGCCCAGCAGCCACCGGCCAGGCCGGGTGGGCTGGATGCCTCGGCGGCCCGGCTCGGCGAGGGGAGGGAAGAGGCGTCCCGGGGTGGGCCGTCCGCGCGACCGCGTCCCGCGAGAATCCCAGCACTGCGCCGCCCTGTGCGGCGCGTATTACTTGTCGCTCCCCTAGCGTGCAGCCTAGCTGCTTGCCGCCCCGTGCGGCGGCAACTATCTGCCGCCCACGTGGGCTAGCTGTTTTTCTTTTATTTCTTTATTTTTCTGCAGCTTTTATTCTAGACTATTTCCCTCCGGGTTTTAGCCTAATATAAAAGTTACCTTTATAAATCTTAATCTAAATATTATTTATAACATATTATTCACAATTAACATATAATAAATATATATTTAAATTCCCATTTATCCGAAAACACTTTTCGGGGCTTTTCCTTTATTCTTTCTCCGAACAACTTCAGATGTCTCCGCGGAACGATTCCGGCTTTCTCTCTTTCTCTACTGTGATTCCGTCTTACGAATGATCACTCTCATCGTACCCTTAAGTGTATCCTCTCACGGCTCGGGAATGCTCTAGACATGATCTGTATCAATGATCAACAGAGGGACCAGGGATGTCCATGGGACCCCTATGCATTCCTGATGACAATGTCGTTTGAACCGTCTAAATATAGCATCCTCTTCCTTTTGTTCCTCGATACAACTTGTCCGAGATCCGATCATTGGCATCTCATACCTTTGTTCAATCTCGTTCACAACAAGTTATGTTTTCTTGTTACCGTGATATTACATCCCCGTGAACTAGTCACATGTTGCAATATTTATAGATGTAATCTCACCAAGCCGGCCGTATGTATCTTTACCCGTCATGTGGATGAACAAATCCCGGTCTTGCAGTCACATGTCATCTACTGTTCCTTCGGAATACCCAACGTACACCTTTATGGCCACCGTATTACCAGATGACGGTTGATGCAGTCTAAGCAGCCTAGGGAAACAATGATTAATATGAACTCACGGTGGTAAGGAGAAGGAGTCTAGGTATAGCTGTTGCAACAATGAACTAGATGACTTGATCGTGTTGCAATCCTTCGAGGAATGTCCAATCACATCATTCTCCAATGATATGATCTCATTGTCAGTTGGCATAAATGCCCATGATCTTGAAACCCAGATCATCTTCGTGACCAATGAACTAGTATAAATAGAGGCTACTAGGGACTTTGTTGTTTCATACCACACATGTCCAATGTCTCTACTTGGCACAGTTCTAGCACAATATGAAACTATTATAAACTAATTGAGATATGATAATAAGAACCTATTTCTTATTTGCCTCTAGGGCACATCTCCTTCAATCAGATCTCGGGCAATGCAAGTATCGAATGACAAAGGGAATAAGACACGACTGTCTCGGTTCAAACGACGAAAGATCTTCGTCGAACACATAGGGGTCACATGGCCATCCAGGTCCCTCTGTCGATCATTGGTGCGGCAGTGTCCCGACCATGTCTGGAGTGTTCCCGAACTGTGGGGTATCACGCTTAAGGGCTTGATGATGTTTAGAGAGTGTTTATAGGATCGGTAGAATCACCGAAGAGAAGAAGGGAGAAAACCGGAAGGGTTTCGGTAAGTCCGGAGGATGTCCGGAGTGGAGGTGGAAGGTGTTCCATAGCCACGGAGATTGAATAATGCGTGAATGAATGTTAAATGTTGATTTAATCATTTATTCATAATTATTTAATAAAGAGAAAATTAATTAAAGGTCAAAAAGGCTTAATGGGTAAATTCCGGAGGGAGAGGGCCCATTAGGGGAAAGGAGAGAGGGAGAAGGGGCAAATGGGAGGCTGGCTGGGCCTAGCCCCCCCCCCCCGCGCGGGGCCCACTAGGTGGCCGGTGGCCACCTCCTCCCCCCTCCTATCCTTTAGTCCCACCCTGGGACTTTGAGGGAGGTAGTACCTCCCCTTCCCCTATGTATAGTGGGGTATTTGGCCTAGAAAAATACACCAATAATCAATAAAGGTCTCCCCACTTTTGGGAGGACCTCTAATTGATATTTTCTCTATCCCCTATCTCTCTCTCTCTCGTGACCGTGGTCCCAAGTCTAGACTGTGCGAGCGGGAGACATCTTCACCCCGGAGCACCGTCGTGCTGCGGGATTCGGATCCGGGAGCTCTACTTCCGCAACTGTTGCTGGATCGGGGAAGCGGGAGTCTGATACATTGCAAATGTATCTATAATTTTTGATGTTCCATGCTTGGATTTATCTACTTTCTTGTGTTTTGTCCACACTTTGGAGTACTTTTCATATGATTTCTTGGACTAACCTATTAACAAGATGTCACAGTGCCAGTTGCCTGTTTTCTGCTGTTTTTGGTTCCAGGAAAGTCAGAAAATCAATATTCTCGGAATTGGACCGGACAAAAGCCAAAGTCGATATTTTACAGGAAGACTCACGCAGCCAGAAGACGAGACGGAGAGGGGCCATAGGGCGGCCACACCATGTGGTGGCGCGGGTCCCCCTTGGTCGCGCCAGCAGGTGGTGTGGGACCCCTGGCTGCCCACCGACCTTGCCTCTTCGCCTATAAGAAGCCTCCTGATGCATAAACCCTAAATCATCATACCAGAAATCCACGAAAGTTCTGCTACGCTGCCGCCACCGAAGGGGAGATTCGGGGGACCTAAAGTCTGTGTTCCAGCACCCTGCCGGGACGGGGAAGTGCCCCCGAAGCCATCTCCATCGATCGCCACCACCATCTCCATCACCATTGCTGATTCCCATGATGAGGAGGGAGTAGTTCCTCTCGAGGCTAAGGATTCTACCGGTAGCTATGTGTTCATCTCTCTCTCTCTATGCATGATCTTATTGAGATCATGAGCTTGTAATCTATAGATCTATTCTGCTACTCAAGTGCTTTAATGAATCTTTGCTCTCCCCATGTGTGTGAAAGTGACAGCGTGCTCACCATGGTGGCACTTAGGCTAGAGATTACAAATACTTGTTATGAGTTATATTTGGAGTTGGATGTCTTTATGAAATTGTGGTGTTTGTTGGACTCATCTAGTACTCAAGGTGACAGTGTGGGGTTTTCTAGATGGGAAAGATGGACTTTGAGGTGTGCTGTTATAGCCCTACCATCGATTAGAGTGTCCTACCGGAGAGTAGTTAAGAGTAGTATCATAAAGAGAATATATTTATATGAGAGTGTTCACTAGTGAAAGTATGATCCCTAGGCCTTGTTTCTAAGCACTGAAACACCGTTTGCTATTGGATCTACATGTTTGCTTGCTTCTATCTTAATTTCAGTTTTACTTTAGTCTTTTCCATGCAATCAAGCTATTTTCTATCACCGTTACCTCTTATAATTATCTATACCACTTGTATTTCACTATGTTTTCACCGAACTAGTGCACCTATATACCTGACAAGTGTATTGGGTGTGTTGGGGACACAAGAGACTTCTTGTATCTTGATTGCAGGGTTGCCTAAGAGGGAATACCTTTGACCACTTCCTCCCTGAGTTCGATAAACCTTGGGTAATCCACTTAAGAGAAAACTTGCTGCTGTTCTACAAACCTCTGCACTTGGAGGCCCAACAACTGTCTACAAGAATAGAAGTGTGTAGACATCAAGCTATTTTCTGGCGCCATTGCCGGGGAGGAAAGGTAAAAGGTATTCAGACCAGAGGATTAAAGAAAAAGAACCTCGCACGGCAAACGCCTATTTTCTAGTGTGAGTACTCGAAGTTATTTCCTTTAGATTCTGCAATTTTGTCTTTTTGTTTCTTGTTTTCACTAGTTAGGCTTAATGGAAAACAACAACAAAATTAGAGAGCTTTATAGTATTTATCTTGAGTTAGGACATGAAGTGTTTGAAGAGAAAATTAAAAAACCTATGGAACTTTATTTGCATGCTAATAGCAATGTTGTTAGTATGAATTCTTTGGACACCATTATTGCTAATACTATGGAAAAGTCTAAGCTTGGGGAAGCTGGTTTTGATGAAAATGATCTTTTTAGTCCCCCAAGCATGGAGGAGAAAATTTACTTTGATGATACTATGCCTCCAATATATGATGATTACAATGAAGATTATGATATTTTCAGTCCACCTTACTATTGAGGAGAAAATTAATTATGATTATAATATGCCTCCTATATTTGATGATTATGGTGATGAGAATAATAATTATAGCTATTTTGTTGATTTTGCTCCCACTACAATTAATAAGAATAACTACGCTTATGTGGAGAGTAATAATGATTATATGCATGTGGCTCATGATAAGAATGTTTTATGTGATAGTTATATTGTTAATTTTATTCATGATGCTACTGAAAGTTACTATGAGAGAGGGAAACATGGTTTTATGTGTCTCAACAATATTAAGTTTCTGCTCTTTATGTTGAAATTTTTGAAGTTGCACTTGTTTTTCTTTCATATGCTTGTTGCTTTGTGCTTTCATGAATTGTTTATTTACAAGATTTCCTATGCATAGGAAGTGGGTTAGACTTAAATGTGCTTTGAATTTGCTTCTTGATGCTCTCTTTTACTTCAATTCATATTTCTTATGTGAGCATCTTCTCAAACTATCATGCCTAACTTAAAGGCATTAAAGAAAAGTACTTATTGGGAGATAACCCAAAAGTTTTAGATGAGTCTTTGAAGTTAATACCTCTATAATAACCGCTCCGTATCCTTTTTATTTGCTTTTTGTGCCAAAAGTAACCTCTAATGAGAGAGAAGTAATGATTGGGAAAGTTGCTGTCCTGAAACAGATTTCTGTGCTTCACCGTAAAAATTCGTGTAAAATTGTTGTACGTCCTTTTGAGGATTAAATTTTTGTGCTTCTGCCCCGGGTTGTTATCTAACTTTAGTTAGTGCAACACTTTTCGATTTGAGCAACAGAAGGTCTTCAAAAAAAATCGTCTTTACCTGCTGGTCTGTTTTGACAGATTTCTGCCATTATTTGCATTTGCTTCTTGTTGATTCCTTTTTGAGTTCTTTGGGGGAATTGAGATTTTTGAGGGAAGTGCTACAGTACCTAGTGTTTTAATGGAAGTTTTATTGGTGTTGGAACTGAATCTTAAGACTTATTTATCTTGAGTGCACTAATGTTGCTAATAAAGATTGTGTGAAGTTTTGTATGAAGGAAAAATTTCAAGTGTATGGGAGGAATGAGTAATGAGATGAAGGATGGACTAAATCTCAAACTTGGGGATGCCATGCGTGTCACCCCAAGAAATATCCAAGAAGTACAATCATCAAAGCTTGGGGATGCCCAAGGCATCCCCTTCTTCATCAATAAAAATCCCAGGTTTCTTCCAAACACTTCATTTTTATTGTTTCATGGACAGTTGTGTTGTTCTTGTAGCGTCTTATTCTTCGTTTTTGTTTTTAGTTTTCGTTTGCTTGGTTTTCTTAGTTTGCTGAATAAATTGGTTGGACCCCCTCTTTCATACATTGGTTTTCAAATAGTTTGGTTTGGTTTGGAAAAGAGTAGGAAAGTTCATACTTAAGTGGTACAAAAGAGCTTGTTTTTGACTGTGACCTATGCTTTGTCATGCCATGCTTGATTTTTTTTGGCTTTATGCTTAGTATTCTTTGTTGTAGCATGACTCGTTATAAACAATTGATATTGCTTAATGTGCCTTGGATGAATCATGCGTTGTTTTAGCATATTAAAGCATAGTATAGTGGTATTCTCCTTTGATGCTTTATTTGGGTTGACTTGGCGCATGCTCACACCATGTTATGACTATCTCAAGTCACCATAGCCTTTATGATCCTTTAGTTTTCAACTTGTAGTATCACTTTGTGCTTTGATCAATGATGTTTCGTCTCTCTGCATGATTATGGCCATTATTGCTCTCTTAGTTTGTCGCTCCCAGTCTTTTGCTAGCCTCCACAACCAAGTATGGGTTCCACTCATGCATCCAACTCCCTAAACCAAGTATGGGTCCCCCTTGGTCGCGCCACCAGGTGGTGTGGGCCCCCTTGCCGCCCACCGACCTTGCCTCTTCGCCTATAAGAAGCCTCCCGATGCATAAACCCTAAATCATCAAACCAGAAATCCACGAAAAGTTCCGTTGTGCCGCCACCACCGAAGGGTAGATTCGGGGGACAGAAAGCCTCTGTTCCAGCACCCTGCCGGGACGGGGAAGTGCCCCCAGAGCCATCGCCATCGATCTCCACCACCATCTCCATCACCATTGCTGATTCCCATGATGAGGAGGGAGTAGTTCTCTCTCGAGGCTAAGGGTTCTACCGGTAGCTATGAGCTTGTAATCTATAGATCTATTCTGCTACTCAAGTGCTTTAATGAATCTCTGCTCTCCCCATGTGTGTGAAAGTGACAGCGTGCTCACCATGGTGGCACCTAGGCTAGAGATTACAAATACTTGTTATGAGTTATATTTGGAGTTGGATGTCTTTATGAAATTGTGGTGTTTGTTGGACTCATCTAGTACTCAAGGTGACAGTGTAGGGTTTTCTAGATGGGAAAGATGGACTTTGAGGTGTGCTGTTATAGCCCTACCATCGATTAGAGTTTCCAACCGGAGAGTAGTTAAGAGTAGTATCATAAAGAGAATATATTTATATGAGAGTGTTCACTAGTGAAAGTATGATCCCTAGGCCTTGTTTCTAAGCACTGAAACACCGTTTGCTATTAGATCTACATGTTTGCTTGCTTCTATCTTAATTTCAGTTTTACTTTAGTCTTTTCCACGTCATCAAGCTATTTTCTATCACCGTTACCACTTATAATTATCTATACCACTTGTATTTCACTATCTTTTCGCCGAACTAGTGCACCTATACACCTGACAAGTGTATTGGGTGTGTTGGGGACACAAGAGACTTCTTGTATCTTGATTGCAGGGTTGCTTGAGAGGGAATACCTTTGACCACTTCCTCCTTGAGTTCGATAAACCTTGGGTAATCCACTTAAGGGAAAACTTGCTGCTGTTCTACAAACCTCTGCACTTGGAGGCCCAACAACTGTCTACAAGAATAGAAGTGCGTAGACATCAGAGTGATCATCAGGCATCGGACGTGTGTAACTCCTCGCGAGGTGTCGCACTTGAGGCACTCAATTCGTTGGAGCCAGAAGGAGCGCACAGACTTCAGCACGACCTTGAGGTCGGCTTCGGCTCGTCTACATCAACCACGCTCTCGTGAGCGTTGACAATGATTCTCGGTCTTCAAGGGTAAGTTCGCGAAAAGCCCCTCCCGTTATTGTATTACTAATAGATAGGTCCTGGCAGCTTCAGGAGTTCAGAGGCATAGGGTAAAATTTATTGTTTTCATACGCAGAACCCCTACACATATAATGTTCTTTCATTCCAAAAACTTGTGAATCAACATAAAATGTTTGAATGTAAATGAAGAATTTTTGTTTGAATATTTTGACATTTTAAAATATATTTTCTCACAATTGGTTCATTTGCACCTATGAGCCGAATTGCCGCCTCGCTATCCCGATCGCACTCTGAATAGGAGCACCCAACCACGCATGTGAGAATTATAAAATGCAAACCAAAGCACGCATCACATTTCAAACGACAGCTGGAACAGAGAAACATACAGTCATCTTAGAGCATCTCCATTCGTTTCCCAATACGGTGTCTGGCGCGGCTTTTTTTGCCTCTATTGGGGTGCGCTGGATAGATCATGGATTTGGGGGGCGCTGGCTCCTAGCCATGCCCCCATATAAAAATTTCAAACATTTGAAGTAAATGGCAAATACGAAATTAACATTGATTTTACAGATAATTGAAACAACTTCACATTTTTTTAGAAGAGAAAAAACAGAACTACTAGTGCCACAACTGTCGATTCCGGCGCCGAGCGCAAGCTTGAGACTTTAATCCAGACGAGGGTGGTTCCCGACGGTGATGTAGTCGAGCACCCAGTCAAGCGTGCGCTCTGGTGTGCTCCACCATCACCGTCGGCCGTCGAAATTGTTGCCCTGTTGCGGCGAGCCGGCATCGTTGTAAGCGATGATGTATCCCGCACGCTACTGTTTGAAAAAGATCATCCACGCGTGGTGGTTGTCGGGGTGCCATTGGGGGCCGTCCCTCTCCTCCGGTGTGAGAGCCAACTAGAAGTGGGAAAAGATGGCCACGGATAGGGCCTTGCCGACCGGCACCGAAGGTACCGGCAGGCCACCAGCGCTGACCACCCATCCCTTCGGCAACCGAGTGTTCGGAGACACTGGGTACTAATGGCTCGGTGTTGATGTAGAGCTCGTTGGGAACCCCAAGAGAAAGATATGATGAGCACAACAGCAAGTTTCCCTCAGTTATGAAACCAAGGTTTAATCGAACCAGTAGGAGCAAGGAAACACCCCAAAGGTGTTGCTAGCTGAGCCTTGGCAGGGCGCACTACCGGTGCTAGTAGCAACGTAGAGACCTACACAACACAACCACATAACTTTGTCCCCAACTTGCGAGGAGGTTGTCAATCTCACCGTGTTTTGCTGAAAACAAAGGATTAAACGTATCGAATGAAAGGAAGTAATAGTTTGCAGAAAGTAAACACAAAGCAGTAAACAGTTGCAGATTGTATGTAAAGAAAAAGGACCGGGATCCATAGTTCACTAGAGGTGGCTCTCCTTAAGATAGATAACATGCTGGGTGAACAAATTACAGCAGGGCAATTGACAAACATCGAGAAAGCAATACATGCATATACTAATCATCTTGACTCCTTTGAGACTTGATTGGGCATTACAACATTATACATAAACCGCCATCCAACTGCATCTATGACTAATAATCCACCTTCAGTTTATCATCTGAACCCCCTCCAGGATTAAGTTGCAAGCAACAGATTATTGCTTTACGAACTGCGTGTAAAGTAAACAATACGATTGTTCTATGAACAAAGGATTGTTGTTTTCTCCCTAATAGCAATAGCACATCTAGTACCTTAGAGATTTCTGTCACTTCCCCAGATTACTAGAGGCATGAACCCACTATCGAGCATAAATACTAACTCTTGGAGTTGCTAGCATCTACTTGGCCAAGATAGCTACTAACAACGGAAAGCATGCAAGATCACAAATAACAAAGACATGATAAAATCAATAATCAATCTGAAATAGTATCTCAATATCCATCGGATCCCCGCAAACACAACATGCAGAATTACAAATAGATGATCTTAATCATGAACGGAGCTCACAAGATCTAGACATGAAAGCACAAAGGAGGAGAACCAGCCATCTAGCTACTACATGGATCCGTAGTCCAAGGATGAACTACTCACGCATCACACCGGAGGCTTGCATGGTGATGAATAAGGCCTCTAGGGTGAATTGCCCTCTTCGACAGGGTGCCGTGAAGAGCTTCAGATCCCTCCCGATCTAGGGATGGAGATGATGGCGGCTATAGACTCTTTCGTGGATTTTTGATCGGGCCCTTAGGGTTTTCGTCCCGAGGGCATCTTATAGGCGGAAGGGGAGGCCGAGGGGGTGCCTGGGCTGGCCACACCACCCCCTGGCGCGGGCCAAGCCTGGCCACGTGGCCAGGTCATGTGGCCGCCCTCTGGCCCTTCTCCGTCTCATATTCTGGCATCTGGTGACTTTCGAAAAATAGGCACTTTGGCTTTTGTCCCATCCAGTTTCGAGAATATTCATTTTCTGACTTTCCTGGAACCAAAAATAGCAGAAAACATGCAGCTGGCACTGTGGCTCTTGTTAATAGGTTAGTCCAAGAAATCATAGGAAAAGTACTCCAAAGTGTGGACAAAACACAAGAAAGTGGATAAAACCATGCATGGAACATCAAAAATTATAGATACATTTGTAATGTATCAACATCCCCAAGCTTAACTCCTGCTCATCCTCGAGTAGGTAAGTGATAAAAAGAAAGAATAATTTTTGAGGTGACATGCACCATCAAAAACTTGATCAAAGTATTTGTAAAACATGTATAGCTGGGATCATAGTACTTCAACATAGCATGAAAGATAAAGTTCTAACGATAAGACATAGCAACTATGTTGCAACATGAAAATGCACAAACAAATGATTCATGAATAACAATGCTTTGCAATACGTTTGTTTGTTTCACATAAAGAAAACATAGCATAATAGTATTCAACTTGTCCCTCATAGAGTAGCAAATATAAATGCATAGGACACCTTCAAATTTCATAAGAATGACTAGATACAATTAGTCCAAAACAAGCAATATCAAGTTATGCATTAATCAACTAGTCTTGGGACAATGCACATAGAACTAAGAATGGTCACTATGCCCTCAAAGTAGGTGCATAAAGGTAGAAGGTGGAGACTCAATATAATGGTGGAAGAAAGGCCTTTATAAAAGGAACTAGGGATTCAAGTCTCATAAAGAGCTTCCAAAAATTATGGTACTTATAGCTTTTAGTTCTCATTGCCCCTATCATAAGCATCTTGAAGTGATTTAGGTTAAAGTGAACAAACTATAGTGTAAATGCTTGACGAAGTATAAGTTAGAAATCTCATGTCCCTTGTATACGAGGGCCGCTCCTCATGCTACTCAAGTTTAGTCATCGGTAAGTTCTTGTCATCGTAAGTACATGTGTATCATAGAGAGCCGCCAACAGGGTACCCCTTGCCCTATGATACGGAAGAATCCCCATATCAAAATGACAAGGCAAGTAGACAACGACCATCTCAACAATCTTCTTATTTACCATGGGAATATGGTGCTTTATTCTCTCTTTCCTCTTTTAATAATCTCTTTTTTTCTCTTCTTCTCCTTTTCTCATTATAGGACTCTTTTTTTATAAGAAGAATGCTTCATAGACAGCTCATTATGGTTACGCTACCGGTTTCCACCATGTCAGCATGGATTAGACCAGCGGCCCAGGCGTTTCTCTAACACATATACATAACTCCATGGACTTACAAGCTCCCCTTTCATTTCACACCGACGACATCCATATACAAAAGAGCATGATATCAACTAGGTACAAGTACCAAGTGCAATGTTGAAAGCGTTCCCCATGAAAGCATGGTTCTGCTAATTCCCAACAAATAAGTGCAAGCATATACAACATAGACGACACAATGGTTCAAGTTTATTAAGGACAAGAAAAGTAAAGTGTTCCATCAAGTTCGTGAGAGCTTTAATCACTAGTTTTCTCATAACAAGTTTAATTTGGAAGGTAAACAAAAGCATGAATATACTTGGAATAGCATAAGCTAATAGGTAGGTATGGTGGACTCTTTGGAATAACTTGGTTTAGGGAGTTAGATGCATGAGTGGAACTCATACTTGGTTGTGGAGGCTAGCAAAAGACTGGGAGCGACAAACTAAGAGAGCAATAATGGCCATAATCACACAGAGCGACAAAACATCATTGATCAAAGCATAAAGTGATACTACAAGTTGAAAACTAAAGGATCATAAAGGCTTATGGTGACTTGAGATAGTCATAACATGGTGTGAGCATGCGCCAAGTCAACCCAAATAAAGCATCAAAGGAGAATACCACTATATTATGCTTTAATATGCTAAAACAACGCAAGATTCGTCCAAGGCACATTAAACAATCTCAATTGTTTATAACAAGTCATGCTACAGCAAAGAATACTAAGCATAAAGCCAAAACAATATCAAGCATGGCATGACAAAGCATAGGCCACAGTCAAAACGAGCTCTTTTGTACCACTTAAGTATGAACTTTCCTACTCTTTTCCAAACCAACCAAACTATTTGCAAACCAATGTATGAAAGAGGGGGTCCAACCAATTTATTCAGAAAACTAAGCAAACAAAAAACCAAAACAAAAACGAAAAAGAAGACGCTCTAAGAACAACACAACAGTGCATGAAACAATAAAAATGAAGCGTTTGGAAGAAACCTAGAATTTTTATTGATGAAGAAGGGGATTCCTTGGGCATCCCCAAGCTTTGACGCTTGTACTTCTTGGATATTTCTTGGGGTTACACGCGTGGCATCCTCAAGCTTGAGCTTTAGTCCATCCTTCATCTCATTACTCATTCCTTCCATACACCTGAAATTTTTCCTTCATACAACACTTCACACAATCTTTATTAGCAACATTAGTGCACTCAAGATAAATAAGTCTTAATATTCAGTTCTAACACCAAATAAACTTCCATTAGAACACTAGCTACTATAGTAATTCCCTCAAAAAGCTCAATTCCCTAAAAGAACTCAAAAAGGAACCAACAAGAAGCAAATGCAGAAAATGGCAGAAATCTGTCAAAACAGACCAGCAGGTAAAGACGATTTTTTTTGAAGACCTTCTGTTGCTCAAATCAAAACGTGTTGAACTAACGAAAGTTAGATAACAACCTGGGGCAGAAGTAAAAACATTCACGCCTCAAAAAGACATTCAGAGATTTTACACGAAGTTTTACGGTTAAGCACATAAATCTGTTTCGGGACAGCAACTTTCCCAATCATTACTTCTCTCTCATTAGAGGTTACTCTTGGCACAAAAAGCAAATAAAAAGTATAAGGAGCGGTTATTACTGAAGTAATAACTTCCAAGACACATCTAAATTTTTTGGGTTATCTCCCAATAAGTACTTTTCTTTAACGCCTTTAAGTTAGGCATAAGAAGCAAGAAGAAGAATCAAGTGTTTTCAAATGAAGAAGCATTGAGATCAATACCAGAAATATTTTCAACAAGGCAAGGTATATCATCCAAATAAGTCCTAGAGGATCCTCTCTCAATGCTCTTAGGTTCACTATTCTCATCAAAAGGGTTTGCAGGAACAATCCAATCAAGATTCTTTTCTATGGCATCATGTATTGCTACTAGTTTAAAGGGTATTGGTATCTTAGGTTCCTCAACATTAGGTTCGTTTTTGTTCATATTTTCTCGTGTACCAACAACATCTACACATGAGCCTAGCATATTGAATCGTTCAAATACTTTCCTAGCTTCCTTGGCAACATCATAGAACTCCTTAAACAAAGTTTCTAGAATAAAATCTCTCTTTTCAGGGTCCTCAATTTCTCTAAGCTTAAGAAACATTATTTGCATTAAGGGGTTGAGGTTAACAAACCTAGCTTCTAACATGTGAATTAAAGAAGCTGCAGAAATCTCATAGTTTGGAGCAAGTTCCGCAAGGGATATATCCTCAGTATCCTCATGTTTACTAACATGATTAAAGAATTCTTCAATATTATCTTTCCCAATTATAGAACCACTACCAATTGAAAGATCTTTCAGGGTGAATTTAGGGATCAACATGGTGAGCTAAAGAAGAGGTGGAAACTAAAGGAGACTTAATTTTTGTGTGTGTTTTGATAAAGAAAGCAAACTAGTAAAACTAATTTTTGTGTGTTTTTGATCAAGAAACAAGCAAACAAAGCAAAAAGAAACTAAGCAAAACAAAAATAACAAAGTAAAGAGATTGGTTATGAGGGACTCCCCTTGTGAAGATGTCCTTGACTCCCCGGCAACGGCGCCAGAAAAATGCTTGATGGCTCGGTGTTGATGTAGAGCTCGTTGGGAACCCCAAGAGGAAGGTATGATGAGCACAACAGCAAGTTTCCCTCAGTTATGAAACCAAGGTTTAATCGAACCTGTAGGAGCAAGGAAACACCCCAAAGGTGTTGCTAGCTGAGCCTTGGCAGGGCGCACTACCGGTGCTAGTAGCACGTGGAGACCTGCACAACACAACCATAGAACTTTGTCCCCAACTTGCGAGGAGGTTGTCAATCTCACCGTGTTTTGCTGAAAATGAAGGATTAAACGTATCAAATGGAAGGAAGTAATAGTTTGTAGAAAGTAAACACAAAGCAGTAAACAGTTTATAGATTGTATGTAAAGAAAAAGGACCGGGATCCATAGTTCACTAGAGGTGGCTCTCCTTAAGATAGATAACATGTTGGGTGAACAAATTACAGCGAGGCAATTGACAAACATCGAGAAAGCAATACATGCATATAATAATCACTTTGACTCCTTTGAGACTTGATTTGGCATTACAATATTATACATAGACCGCCATCCAACTACATCTATGACTAATAATCCACCTTCAGGTTATCATCCGAACCCCCTCCAGTATTAAGTTGCAAGCAACAGATTATTGATTTACGAACTGCGTGTAAATTAAACAATACGATTGTTCTATGAACAAAGGATTGTTGTTTTCTCCCTAGTAGCAACAGCACATCTAGTACCTTAGAGATTTCTGTCACTTCCCCAGATTACCAGAGGCATGAACCCACTATCGAGCATAAATAATAACTCTTGGAGTTGCTAGCATCTACTTGGCCAAGATAGCTACTAACAAAAGAAAGCATGCAAGATCACAAATAACAAAGACATGATAGAATCAATAATCAATCTGAAATAGTATCTCAATATCCATCGGATCCCCGCAAACACAACATGCAGAATTACAAATAGATGATCTTGATCATGAACGGAGCTCACAAGATCTAGACATGAAAGCACAAAGGAGGAGAACCAGCCATCTAGCTATTACATGGATCCGTAGTCCAAGGATGAACTACTCACGCATCACACCGGAGGCTTGCATGGTGATGAAGAAGGCCTCCAGGGTGAATTCCCCACTCCGGCAGGGTGCCGGGAAGAGCTTCAGATCCCTCCCGATATAGGGATGGAGATGATGGCGGCTACAGACTCTTTCGTGGATTTTTGATCGGGCCCTTAGGGTTTTCGTCCCGAGGGCATCTTATAGGCGGAAGGGGAGGCCGAGGGGGTACTTGGGTTGGCCACACCACCCCCTGGCACGGGCCAAGCCTGGCCACGCGGCCAGGTGGTGTGGCCGCCCTCTGGCCCTTCTCCGTCTCGTATTCTGGCATCTGATGACTTCCGGAAAAATAGGCACTTTGTCTTTTGTCCCGTCCAATTCCGAGAATATTCATTTTCTAACTTTCCTGAAACCAAAAACAGCAGGAAACATGCAGCTGGCACTGTGGCTCTTGTTAATAGGTTAGTCCAAGAAATCATATGAAAAGTACTCCAAAGTATGAACAAAACACAAGAAAGTGGATAAAACCAAGCATGGAACATCAAAAATTATAGATACATTTGCAATGTATTAGGTACTGGGTGTCTCGGAGCGCTTGCGCCTCCTGGACGCATAGGCACTTGCCGCCCGTAGGCGTTGACAAAGGCCCCATCTTCTAGAAAATGCTCCATCATCGGCGGGGATTCGGCCATGGCTTCGATTGTATAGATTGCAGGCGGGTTGTGTGAAGAATGGCGGGTGTGGGCATGGTGTAGATGTGCAATGGCGATGACCGCACCTACATATAGCGAGAAAAGGGCAGGAAGCCGGGGCTGGAAGCAGTGGAAAAGCCAGAAAGAGGTGGAAGCGCATGGTGGGAGAACGCGTGGCCGGTGACGGGACGACGCTTGGGAGACGAGCCGTCTATCTCACTGCCAGGGCTGGCCCACGTCTTTCTCGGCTCCAGCCGGCGCCCCTGCTAGCCCCCTGTGGGTTGGGTTCGGCCTGGGGGCGTCGGATGTCAACCTGGGCCCCGCCGGTGCGGAAAAAAGTTTGGGAGGTGGGGCGGGCTGGACGCGATTTTGAGCGTCGGCACCCCCCATAGCTATTTAGGGGGGCTTTAGAGCCCCCGAGTGGAGATGCTATTACCATGCTACTGGTGCACCGAGAGCATCTCCGCCGGGCTAGTCCATTTTGAACTCGGGGTGTGTCTAGATCTGTCTGTTTGGGTCGATCCACGGACACGAAAATAGCCTATTTTAGTCTCTGTCCATTTGGATCAGGGGTGCCTCAGCGAGCGTGACCCACTTTTTTTAATACTAACAATACAAAAACTTACATGCATTACACAAACAGTCCAAAACTTAGCTATGGAACGGTGGTGTCAAAGGCGACGGCGACACCTAGTCATCGGCCTTCGTCGTCCTCCATGAGGTCAAAGACTGGCGTCGTGCTAGGGGGAAGAGGCGGCGGCAGTAGGAGACGCGGATATGTCCCCGCCGCAATGTAATCCGTGACGGAGGACATTGTGCGGCCTGACATGCTACATCAGAACCTACGCCCTTCATTGCCGTTGTCTATCGGTGTGCAACAACCGCCGTAGTAACAGGCGAGCTTCCTCTCCCGAGCGCTTGCGGAAGAACTCGATCTAGATAGGTGTGGAGGTTCTGTTATCTGGCGTTTGTAGTGGGAGGTCGCCGGAGCTTGCCAGGGTGGCTTCAATCGATGCTACTCACCAAGCTCACCGCAGCTACTCCTCACGGTAACCAAAAGTGCCAGGACTAGATTGTTTTTTCTTTTCTATCCAAGGTCCTTGCTGTAAGAAAAATGAACCCTGCTGTAATGTATTCTTTTTGTAGTACCCAGTTGTATTTTGCCTAAGCCAAAAAATGGACAAGTTACTTTTGCTTACCTTTAAATGGGTAAGCGTGCCTAGCCTAAAAAATGGACAAGTTATTTTTGCTTACTTTTAAATGTGTAAGCTGTTAGAGTTACCGTGACAAAGGAACTCTTTGTATATTTTACTGAGAATGAGGTTAAATACTATACTCTCTTTATTTAAACTTTTATTAATGAGGCCCGCTCTCGGTATATTCAAAGTCATACACAAATTACTAACCTCTGGGAGAGGTTATCCTGCATCCCGAGGCGGTTTTTTTAAATACTACACTTTATTTAATGATTTTCATATGTATTGTACGATTTTGACATTTTATAAAACTAGCACATAGTCGGCTTCAACCTGGCCGAACGGGCCAATCGGCGTGGGCCAAGCCGAGTCAGCTCCATTCGGCCAGGAGCAGACCGACTGCACGTGGGCACGTGGGGTGCAGGCGCATGCTCCATTTGGTCAGGCCCAAACTGAATGCCCATTCGGTCAGGTCCAGGCTGCATGCTCCATTTGATCCGGCAAGCTGAATGCCCATTCGATTAGGCCTGACCGACAGCATGCTGGGTTGTCGGTCGGCGGCCCACTTGGTCAGGCCTAGACCGAATTGGTCCACTCTGATAGGGTGAAGCTGACAATGTGCTACTTTTGTAAATTTTTAAAATTATGCAATAATCTAATAATCATTAAATAAAGGGTATTATCTAAAAAAAACCTCCATCCCGAGAACCCTTTAGGCTTTTGTTACTTTCTTTATTTTACTTGTTTTATTATTTTTCTGAAAAAAAAAACAAAAAACCTTCAAACACTTTTTACTTAAACTCAAAAGCAGTTTATAAATATCCTTTGGTAGAGAGTTACGATCGCACGCTCAACGAGAGGAGCCAACCATGCAATGCGAGAACTACAAAATGCATGATGACATGTCAACAGCAACCCATTTATGTTAGAAACATGCATCATTCCTGTATTGCAGAATAGACTATGATCACTGAAACTACCCTAGCACAAATCCTTCTTGCTACTAAACACTCCACACATACTCCCTTTGTTCCAGTTTACTTTGCGCGGTGCTACGGTACACGCAAAACAAAATGGCCGATTTTTCTCTTATTTTTTACTTTTTTTGTTCTTCGATTTTTTGGATGTGTAGCTCCGTATTTATTCTACCCATTCCAAAAATCATAGAATTTTTTTGATGAAAAATAAGAGAGAAATGAGCCGCCTTGTTTTACGTGATAAACAGTAACGCGCGGAGTAACATGAAACAGAGGGAGTACATACTACTACTGTACTAACCTTCGAGCATGTGGAGTGTGGATCTAAGATGATAAAGATAATTAAGTGCTGATGGAGACCACAAAAGACACATTCGACAAACTGATCAGTTCCTGGCTTAATTAGACTATAATCATGATCACGCAGGGATGCTCTGGATCTTGTCGATGCAGACGAACAGATGCATCGCCTTCCCATGCAGATCCTCCGGAAACACGAGGACAACGTTACATTCCGGCTCTTCTTCAACGTCGAACTGGACGGGCACCGAGCAGCTCGCCACCGCCTTCTTTTCCATCTTCTGCCGGCGAACCGTCGCCGGAGAGCCCTCCACAATGACCGACGAGCTGTACACCGGCCCTGCAGTGTCGCCGTTGTTGCTCCTGACGCAGAGGACGATGACGTAGTGGGTGCCGTCGCTGTAGTTCCCCACGGCCAAGAGGAACACGCCGCCGTCATCCTCCGCGACCAAGAGAAAGAGGCCGACCATGGCGCCGCGGGCATCCCGCTGCTTGAGCTCCCGCACGTCGACGTCGAACACCTGGTCGCTGCCATAGGCGATGCTGCTGACGGGCCAGGCGTGCTGGCCGGCCTCGTCGGTGAGGTGGCGCACGAGCTCCGCCGGCGAGCCCTCGAAGGAGCACTTGGGGCAGGCGCAGGGCGCGTGCGCGCACGCCGCCGCGTGCGCCGCCACGTCGCGGTAGGCGACGGAGCTAGCGCAGCCGTACTTGCTGTACGGGCACGGCACCTTGATGTAGCTGAACAGGGTGTCCAGGTAGGAGCTCTGGACGTAGACGGCGGCGTCGCCCAGGTCTGCGCAAGGACGGCACTCGCCGGCGCCGCAGCCGCCGCACGCGACGTGCCGCAGAAGAGAGCACTGCCACCTACGCGACACACACACAAAAAACATCAATCGATCGATCGATCTTGTGGCATGCAGTGCAGGCATGGAATGCAGACTTTGGATGGTTCGTTTGTTGGGTTTATCTGGGAAACGGGGGGCGTCAGGGCATGGCAGATGGCGCAGCGCATAGCACCGTCTTCGGCACGTCGGAGTCGAGGAGCTTCACCACGTCTTCCGCCGCGGTGCCGACTGGTAGTTCTTGGAGCCTCCCTCCGTCTTCCGGCGGCTGATGATACGTCACCATCGGGCTGACCGCCGGTGCCGGTGCCGGCTCCGGCTTCGGCTTGCGGCCCGGCGGGCCGTCCGACGAAGGCATCTTCTCTTCTGCCGTTGTCTTCCTCTTGCAGCCCATCGCGCCCCGTGGGGTCGTGTAGTACGTCGGGTTTTCCGTCGCGCTGGTACATTGAAACAAGGCATCGTCCCGTCCCGTCGACTCGACTGCCTCGCCGAACTGCCGAATGGCTAGCATGCAGTTGGAAAGATTATTACAGGTGTACTGTCGTGTGCTCCTAACATCAGGGATGCTGCCACTGTTGCGGCGGCTGGAACATCAGGGATGTCAAGCACTTGAGGTTCTTCGACATCTTTTGTCAAATTGTCCGCTGCATCAGAAGCATTGGACGGCACATGTGCATCTGCATAGGCTGCTTGCTTTTGTCTAACCGCATATTAGCCCATGATCCAGGTCCTCTAGTACTCCTGCTGGAAGTCACAGCATTCCTTGACCTCTCTTCTGCTGATGAACCTGCTATTGGCAAGAGCACAATTATTCAGTACTAGAAACAACCAAAAATATATTAGCCGAGACACACGACAAAAAATGAACACTTGCAGACCTGGATCAAAGAAGCCACAAATTTTGTTAGCTGGTCTTTCTTCTGTGCCTCTACACCGGCGAAAATCTCCTCAATGACAGCTCCTTTGAATTCTTCGCCGAGATCTGACTCACCAGGATTGACATTCATCTCAGAATCTGCGTTGATCGCTGCCTCCAGGATCTTCGCAGCTACTTCTTCGTATATCAACTCCTTAATCTTTTCGGCTCCCTATGAATCAAAAGCGTATTTTTTTAAACCACCTAATCCTGTGCATGATAAGTTTAGACACTAACAACTGTACATGGTACTTCCTCCGGTTCCCCAAGCATGCCTGCGATCAACGTATGTGTTCGTTCAGGGAGGCTTTCCATGTATACCTAAGGCCTTGTCTTAGGTACACAGTTATTGTCATAGTTTAGGATAGTTATGATTCTAGCCTAATTCGTCTTTTACTCCAAGTCGATATCTGTACGCCTATATATGTTAGCACAGCCTTTGCCGCCGAGTACTTTCCGACGACACCGACGATAAAGTTCCGGCGAGACACGCACGTACCAATCACCAAATCCGCCGAGACGCACACGTACTGCAGCTAGCCCGATCGATTCCTTACTATCTAGCTAGTACTACTTCAGCAGCACATAACGCACACGAAAAAAGATTTAATTGCCACAGGTGCATATCACGCCTGTCTTCTCCATTGATTCAAAACTTCACACGATAGTTCGATTACAAGCAGACTTGCATGTATATATAGCTAGCTAGCTAGCTGAGACACCAACACCGACTCGGTTACCAACTGCCCTATACGTACACGTATACTACTCGTATATGTCATACGGTGTCGTGTCGGTATCGGAGTGCTTATTTCCAACAATCACCTTCTAAGCACGACATGCGCTTCACCTCGACCTGGATCCCAAATGCACCAGCTACTTCTCTCGGGCGTCATCCACAGCATTGCTTTCGCCGCTTCTTTTCTCAGCACCCATGTCATCGACTTTGCTTTTGTCAGCTTCTCCATTGCTTCACGCTGATCGTCTTTTTTGTCCGCGCCCTTCTCCACGCCTTCACGCCGACAGTCCTTTTTATCCGCGACTTGAGACATTATACTTGGTTCGATGAAGTACTTCCTCATCGATACTTCGGATATTTGATCTTCTGCTTGCCGGTACTCTTGGATGCAATAGAACAAATATGTAGGAGCTAGCTCACGTTGGTTGACTAGCAAAGCTAGCTTTCTACCGTGACTAGCAATTCTGACTTCTACCTGCTCCTGAGCAACATCGTCTTTTGGCTCGTCTGGAGTAGCAAGGCACAAGTTGCCTACCTGTAGCGATTCATCTTTTTTTTTTGAATCTCTTTCTGGCGTGTTTTCTTCTAGCTTCTCTATATCACGTGAAAAGCCTCTTGATAGAGCTGCACCCCCTATTGTTGGGTCTCCTCCATCTGTCTGGCCACCAGTCCACACTCTTGGACCATCACCTTCTAGCCTTGCTGGCCTGTTTGTTGGGCTCGCTTCAACTCTCCCTCCTCCTCTAATTGCTGGGCCAACAAGTGCAGGTATCACTGCACATGCATACCCTTCTAGCTCCGTGTCTTCTGGCCACGGACTAGCCTTATCTTCAGACTCTTTTTCTTCTAGGAGGATCCCTTGTGTTTCTGGCCTGGTGTCCACGCCTGGAGCACCTCCTAGGCCTTCAACGCCTTCTGGGACCGAACTTGCTGACAAGGATAAGCTTGATTGATCCATATTTTCTTCATACTCAAGATCCCACGTGACATGAAAAAGTTGGATATCCCGGTTCGTTGGAGCCCCAATTCCATGACTCGCCTTCCTCAAAGATTATGTTGCCCCTGACAACCACCTTATTGGTATAAGGATTGCACAAGCGATATTCCTTTGAGCTTTCATAGCCCGTCATGATCATTGGAGTCCTCTGCTCCGCCAATTTACTCTTATGGTCGGACTCCGTCTTGACATGCGCCACGCACCCAAAAGTGCGAAGATGATCAACCGAGGGTTTCCATCCGTACCATGCTTCGTACGGTGTTATACCAACGCCACGCTCAGATGGCTCCATGTTCAGCAAATACACAGCCGTATTGACTGCCTCACCCTAGAATTTTCCTGGCAAGCCTTTACTCTTCATCATGCTTCGTGCCATGGTCAACACAGTTTGATGCAGTTCACCCCCTTGATCAATGCATAGGACTCTTATCTTCGCCTCCACCTTGAACTCTTCGGCTTCCTTGATCTTCTCGAATGCTTGTTGAGCTTGATCCTTACTTTTCAGCAACACAATCCACATGTATTTACTATGATCATCCACCACAAGCATGAAGAACTTATTGCCGGACGGAGTTGCGGGTGAAATTCCAACGCATAGATCACCATGAACTAGTCCCGAGGCTTCACTTGCCTCAAACGTGGCTTCACATGGTAACGGGGCACTCCGTTCCTCGTGATCCACACACGGTAGATCGTGATCCACTTGCGCCATAATCTCTGTCGCCGGTGATGGAGGATCCTCCTCATCCTTTAGCTCAGTTACTTTGAGCATCAGCATCATCGGTCCACCATCTCCTTCCTGGGCGATGAGAGCCCTCTCCTTCAGCGGTTTCTTGCAATCCTTCTTGAAGTGACCGAGCTTGCCGCAGTTATGACATCTTACTTTCTTAATGTCAAACTTCCTCCGCGGCGGAGCGTCGTCCTCGTCCTCCCCTGCGATATACTTTTTCGCTGGGCGAGAAGCTTCTTCATCACTCCTGCTTCCGGATCCTTGATCGCCCTTTTCTTTGGCGACCACCGCCTGCCACTGGGCACGGGTAAGCATCATGTGCTCTTCCGGTACCGCATCACCGTAGGTGATCTTCATCCGCTCATCATGAGCCTTCAATCGTCCAACCAGATCATCTGCCGTGAGAGTCTTGAGATCAACGCATTTCTCGATTGCCGACACAACGGACAAGTAACGCGGCGGCGCCGCGCAAAGGAAATGCCGAACGACTGAGATCTCTTCGAGCTTCTCACCGAGCGCGCGAATCCCATTGACCAAAGTGGCTACCCTCGAGGCAAACGCGTCCAGCGTCTCGTCTCCTCCCATCTCCAGATTCTCGTACTTCTTCTGCAAGGTTTGTAGGTTGCCTCACGTGTTGGGGATCGGCGCAGAAAACAAAAAATTTCCTACGAATGAAACCCCGAAACTTGCCTAGGATCTATGTATGTAGTAATGCGGTAACGGCCAATGCGTAGAGAGTACATATCCTTGTAGTCTGTACGCGGTTAACGTTCCGCAGGGAACGTGGTTGAAGTAGTCGTACTCGTAGCCGACCTCAAGGTCACGAAGCTCCTCGCAGGTCACCCCTTGCTCCTTCTTGATCTTCATCATCTTCATCGTGCAACAACTCCGGCTCACGACATTTAAGCGCCCCAAGTGTTGCGCCTCGTGTCTTCGTACACATCCGGTGCACGATGAGACCTCCGGCTCCCCGATCCCGCCGGGAGTGCGAAAGTTGATATCCGGCTAGGAATCCCTATAGCGCAACGGCGTACTGCAGGTTTGCCTCGATCGCACAGCCCAGACTTGGGGCCATAGTCACAAGGTATTGAGAGAGAGAGAGAAGGAGGAAGTCAACCAAAGGACTTCTCCAAATATTGGTGTGTATAATCCCACCCATGGGCACCCCTTTATATAGGCTATGGGGGTGTACCTTTCTTAAAGGCTAAGCCATGTGGGACTAATTACTAAAGGAAAAACTCAGCAAAAATTCGGACTGCCAAATGGGCCAAAAGTACTCGGCCCATATAGCAAACAGCAAATGCTAAATAAAAATAAAAAGAAAAGGCAGCAGCAGCTGGCCAGCCGGGTGGGCCGGCCTGCCCACCGGCGGCCCAGCTCGCGCCGCGACGGCCTGGAAAGGGGAAGGACCCCGGGTGGGCTGGCCACCCCCGGCGGCCCAGCACCCGACCCCGCCCCGACTCGGGTGGGCCGGCTAGGCAGTGGTGGCCCAGCGCCCCGTCCCGCCTCGCCTGTGTCCTGCCCCGCCCGGGTGGGCCGGCTGACAGCGGTGGCCCGCTGGTGGCTCGGCGTTGCCCAACTATCCGCCGCCCAGTGCGGCGGCTATTGTCCGCCGCCCACTTGGGCTGGCTATTTTTCTTTTCCTTTTATTTTCCTGCAATTTTATTTCTAGGCCTTTTCCCTCTGGAATTTGGCCTAATATAAAGTTGACTTTATAAATCTTAATCTAAATATTATTTATATTATATTAATTCATAATTAACATATAATAAATATATATTTAAATTCCCATTTATCCAAAAACACTTTTCGGGACTTTTCCTTTATTCTTTCTCCGAACAACTTCGGATCTCTCCGTGGAACAATTCCGGCCTTCTCTCTTTCTCTACTATGATTCCGTCTTACGAATGATCGCTCTCATCGTACCCTTAAGTGTATCCTCTCACGGCTCGGGAATGCTCTAGACATGATCTGTATCAATGATCAACAGAGGGACCAGGGATATCCATGTGACCCCTATGCATTCCTTATGACAATGTCGTTTGAACTGTCTAAATGTAGCATCCTCTTCCTTTTGTTTCTTGATACAACTTTTTCGAGATCCGATCACCGGTATCCCATACCTTTGTTCAATCTCGTTCACAACAAGTTATGTTTTCTTGTTACCGTGATATTACATCCCCGTGACCTAGTCACATGTTGCAACATTTATAGATGTAATCTCACCAAGCCGGCCATGTGTATCTTTAACCCGTCATATGGGTGAACAAATCCCGGTCTTGCAGTCACATGTCATCTACTATTCCTTCGGAATACCCAACGTACACCTTGATGACCACCGCATTACCAAGTGGCGTTTGATGCAGTCAAAGTAGCCTAGGGAAACAGTGTGTAATATGAGCTCACGGTCTAAGGAGAAGGAGTCTAGGTATAGCTGTTGCAACAATGAACTATATGACTTGATCGTGTTGCAATCCTTCGAGGAATGTCCAACCACATCATTCTCCAATGACATGATCTCGTTGTCAGTCGGCATAGATGCCCATGATCTTGAAAACCAGATCATCTTCGTGACCAACGAACTAGTATGAATAGAGGCTACTAGGGACTTGGTTGTTTCATACCACACATGTACCAATGTTTCTACTTGGCACAGTTCTAGCACAATATGAAACTATTATAAAGTAATTGAGATATGACAATAAAAACCTATTTCTTATTTGCCTATAGGGCATATCTCCTTCAGTCTCCCACTTGCACTAGAGTACAAATAATCCAGCTTGCATTTTACTCTTATAAACCATATACCATATGCGTTTATAGATCATGCATGCTCATGGGAAACGTCATGTCCATGTTTTGTTTTACCAGATCATTATGTCTTTTGCAAATCGTTAATGTCTTCCTAATCTGACATACACTCTATTATCTTATAATGGGTGATACATTGCAAATGTATTTATAATTTTTGATGTTCCATGCTTGGTTTAATCCAGTTTCTTGTGTTTTGTTCCAACTTTGGAGTACTTTTATTATGATTTCTTGGACTAACCTATTAACAAGAGCCACAGTGCCAGCTGCCTATTTTCTGCTGTTTTTGGTTCCAGGAAAGTCAGAATATTAATATTCTCGGAATTGGACAGGACAAAAGCCAAAGTGCCTATTTTTCCGGAAGGGATCAAGTGCCAGAATATGAGACGGAGAAGGGATGGGGGTCGGCCACACCACCTGGCCGCACGGCCAGGCCTGGCCCGCGCCAGGGGGTGGTCTAGCCGACCCCAGCACCCCCTCGGCCTCTCCTTCTGCCTATAAGTTGCCCTCGGGACGAAAACCCTAAGTACCCGATCAAAAATCCACGAAAGAGTCTGTAGCCGCCGTCATCTCTGTTCCTAGATCAGGGGGATCTGAAGCTCTTCCCGGCACCCTGCCGGAGAGGGGAATTCACCCTGGAGGCCTTCTTCATCACCATGCAAGCCTCCGGTCTGATGCGTGAGTAGTTCATCCTTGGACTACGGATCCATGTAGTAGCTAGATGGCTGGTTTCTCCTCCTTTGTGCTTTCATGTTTAGATCTTGTGAGCTCCGTTCATGATCAATATCATCTATTTGTAATTCATACATGTTGTGTTTGCGGGGATCCAATGGATATTGAGATGCTATTTCAGATTGATTATTGATTCTATCATGTCTTTGTTATTTGAGATCTTGCATGCTTTCCGTTGTTAGTAGCTATCTTGGCCAAGTAGATGCTAGCAACTCCAAGAGTTAGTATTTATGCTCAATAGTGGGTTCATGCCTCTGGTAATATGGGGAAGTGACAGAAATCTCTAAGGTACTAGATGTGCTGTTGCTACTAGGGAGAAAACAACAATCCTTTGTTCATAGAACAATCGTATTGTTTACTTTACACGCAGTTCGTAAAGCAATAATATGTTTCTTGCAACTTAATACTGGAGGGGGTTCGGATGATAACCTAAAGGTGGATTATTAGTCATAGATGTAGTTGGATGGCGGTCTATGTATTATGTTGTAATGCCCAATCAAGTCTCAGAGGAGTCAAGATGATTAGTATATGCATGTATTGCTTTCTCGGTGTTTGTCAATTGCCCCGCTATAATTTGTTCACCCAGCATGTTATCTATCTAAGGAGAGCCACCTCTAGTGAACTATGGATCCCGGTCCTTTTTCTTTACATACAATCTGCAACTGTTTACTGCTTTGTGTTTACTTTCTGCAAACTTTTACTTCTTTTCATTCGATACGTTTAATCCTTTGTTTTCCACAAAACACGGTGAGATTTACAACCTCATCGCAAGTTGGGGACAAAGTTCTGTGGTTGTGTTGTGCAGGTCTCCACGTTGCTACTAGCACCGGTAGTGCGCCCTGCGAAAGCTCAGCTAGTAACACCTTTGGGGTGTTTCCTTGCTCCTACTGGTTCGATTAAACCTTGGTTTCATAACTGAGGGAAGACTTGCTGCTGTATTCATCGTACCTTCCTCTTGGGGTTCCCAACGAGCTCTACGTCGAAAGTCCAGCTCATCAAGGTTTTTTCTGGCGCCGTTGCCGGAGAGTCAAGGACATCTTCACAAGGGGAGTCCCTCATAACCAATCTCTTTACTTTGTTATTTTTGTTTTGCTTAGTTTTTCTTTTTGCTTAGTTTGCTTGTTTTGTTCTTCAAAAATCCAAAAAAATTAGTTTTACTTGTTTTGCTTTCTTATTTGAAAACCAAAAAAAATTAAGTCTCCTTTAGTTGTCACCTCTTCCTTAGCTCACCATGTTGATCCCCAAGTTCACCCTGAAAGACCTTCCAATTGGTAGTGGTTCTATAATTGGGAAAGATAGTATTGAAGAATTCTTTAATCATGTTAGCAAACATGAAGATACTGAGGATAGATCCCTTGTAGAACTTGCTCCAAACTATGAGATTGGTGCAACTTCTTTAATTCACATGTTAGAAGCTAGGTTTGTTAACCTCAACCCCTTAATGCAAGTAATGTTTCTTAAACTTGAAGAAATTGAGGATCCTAAAAAGAGGGATTTTATTCTAGAAACTTTGTTTAAGGAGTTATATGATGTTGCCAAGGAAGCTAGAAAAGTTTTTGAACGTTTCAATATGCTAGGATCATGTGTAGATGTTGTAAGTACACGAGAAAAGATGAACAAAACCGAACGTAATGGGGAGGAACCTAAGATACAATACCCTTTAAACTAATAGCAATACATGATGCCATAGAAAATAATCTTGATTGGATTGTTCCTGCAAACCCTTTTGATGAGAATAGTGAACCTAAGAGCATTGAGAGAGGATCCTCTAGAACTTATTTGGATGAATACCTTGCCTTGTTGAAAATATTTCTGGTATTGGTCTTAATGCTTCTTCATTTGAGAACACTTGATTCTTTCTTTGCTTCTTATGCTTAACTTAAAGGCGTTAAAGAAAAGTACTTGTTGGGAGATAACCCAAGAGTTTTAGTTGAGTCTTGGAAGTTATTACCTCTGTAATAACCTCTCCTTATCCTTTTTATTTGCTTTTTGTGTCAAGAGTAACCTCTAATGAGAGTGAAGTAATGATTGGGAAAATTGCTGTCCCGAAACAGATTTATGTGCTTCACCATAAAAATTCCTGAGAGATCTCTGTATGTCGTATTGAGCTGTAATGTTTTGTGCCTCTGCCCCAGGTTGTTAGCTAACTTTCGTTAGTTCAACACCTTTCAATTTGAGCAACAAAAGGTCTTCGAAAAAATTCGTCTTTACCTACTGGTCTGTTTTGACAGATTTCTGCCATTTTTCTGCATTTGCTTCTTGTTAGTTCCTCCTTGAGTTCCTTTGTGGAATTGAGCTTTTTGAGGGAAGTTCTACAGTATCTAGTGTTCTAATAGAAGTTTATTTGGTGTTAGAACTGAACCTTGAGACTTATTTATCTTATGTGTACTAATGTTGCTAATAAGATTGTGTGAAGTTTTGTATGAAGGAAAATTTTCAGGTATATGAAAGGAATGAGTAACAAGATGAAGGATGGACTAAAGCTCAAGCTTGGGGATACCATGCGTGTCACCCCAATAAATATCCAATAAGTACAAGCGTCAAAGCCTGGGGATGCCCAAGGCATCCCCTTCTTCATCAATAAAAATTCCAGGTTTCTTCCAAACGCTTCATTTTTATTGTTTCATGCACAGTTCTGTTTCTCTTGGAGCGTCTTCTTTTTCGTTTTGGTTTTTAGTTTTATTGGTTTGCTTAGTTTTCTGAATAAATTGGTTGGACCCCCTCTTTCATACATTGGTTTGCAAATAGTTTGGTTTGGTTTGGAAAAGAGTAGGAAAGTTCATGCTTATGTGGTAAAAAGAGCTCGTTTTTGACTGTGGCCTATGCTTTGTCATGCCATGCTTGATATTGTTTTGGCTTTATGCTTAGTATTCTTTGATGTAGCATGACTTGTTATAAACAATTGAGATTGCTTAATGTGCCTTGGATGAATCATGCGTTATTTTAGCATATTAAAGCATAGTATAGTGGTATTCTCCTTTGATGCTTTATTTGGGTTGACTTGGCGCATGCTCACACCATGTTATGACTATCACAAGTCACCATAGCCTTTATGATCCTTTAGTTTTCAACTTGTAGTATCACTTTATTCTTTGATCAATGATGTTTTGTCGCTCTGCATGATTATGGCCATTATGGCTCTCTTAGTTTGTCGCTCCCAGTCTTTTGCTAGCCTCCACAACAAAGTATGAGTTCCACTCATGCATCCAACTCCCTAAACCAAGTTATTCCAAAGAGTCCACCATACCTACCTACTAGCTTATGCTATTCCAAGTATATTCATGCTTTTGTTTACCTTCCACTTGTTATGAGAAAACTAGTGATTAAAGCTTTCACGAACTTGATGGCACACTTTACTTTACTTGCCCTTAATAAACTTGAACCATTGTGACTTCTATGTTGTATATGCTTGCACTTATTTGTTGGGAATTAGCCGATCCATGCTTTCATGGGGAACGCTTTCAACATTGCACTTGGTACTTGTACCTAGTTGATATCATGCTATTTTGTATATGGATGTCGTCGGTGTGAAATGAAAGGGGAGCTTGTAAGTCCATGGAGTTATGTATATGTGTTAGAGAAACGCCTGGGCCGCTGGTCTAATCCATGCTGACATGGTGGAAACCGGCAGCGTAACCATAATGAGCTGTCTATGAAGCATTCTTCTTATAAAAAAAAGAGTCCTACATTGAGAAAAAAAAGAGATACTATGAAAAGAGGAAAGAGAGAAAAAAGCACCATATTCCCATGGTAAATAAGACGAATGCTAAGATGCTCGTTGTCTGCTTGCCTTGTCATTTTGATATGGAGATTCTTCCGTATCATCGGGCAAGGGGTACCTCGTTGGCGGTTCTCAATGATACACATGTACTTACGATGACAAGAACTTACCGGTGACTAAACTTGAGTAGCATGAGGAGCGGCCCTCGTATACAAGGGACATGAGATTTCTGACTTATACTTCGTCAAGCATGTATACCATAGTTTGTTCACTTTAACCTTAATCACCTTCAAGATGCTTATGATAAGGGCAATGAGAGCTGAAAGCTTTAAGTATCATAATTTTTGGAAGCTCTTTATGAGACTTGAATCCCTACTTCCTTTTACAAGGGCCTTCTTCCACCATTATATTGAGTCTCCACCTTCTATCTTTATGCACCTACTTTGACAGCATAGTGGCCATTCTTAGTTCTATATGCATTGTCCCAAGACTAGTTGATTGATGCATAACTTGTTATTGCTTGTTTGAAACTATTGTATCTAGTCACTCTTATGAACTTTGAAGGTGTCCTATGCATTTATATTTGCTACTCTATTGAGGGACATGCTGAATACTATTATGCTATGTTTTCTTTATGTGAAACAAACAAACGTCTTGCAAAGCATGTTATTCATGAATCTTTTGTTTGTACCTTTTCATGATGCATCATAGTTTCTTTGCTTATTGCTAGAACTTTGTCTTTCATGTTATGATTGAGGTACTATGATCCCAGCTTTGAATGTTTTGCAAATACTTTGATCAAGTCTTTGATGGTGCATGTCACCTCAAAAATTCTTTCTTTTTATCACTTACCTACTCGAGGACGAGCAAGAGTTAAGCTTGGGGATGTTGATACATTGCAAATGTATCTATAATTTTTGATGTTCCATGCTTGGTTTTATCCACTTTCTTGTGTTTGGATCCAACTTTGGAGTAATTTTATTATGATTTCTTGGACTAACCTATTAACAAGAGCCACAGTGCCAGCTGCCTGTTTTCGGTTCCAGGAAAGTCAGAAAATTAATATTCTCGGAATTGGACGGGACAAAAGCCAAAGTGCCTATTTTTCCGGAAGGGATCAAGTGCCAGGATACGATACGGAGAAGGGCTGGGGGCCGGCCGCACCACCTGGCCCGCGCGGCCAGGCCTGGCCCGCGCCAGGGGGTGGTCTAGCCGACCCCAGCACCCCCTCGGCCTCTCCTTTCGCCTATAAGTTGCCCTCGGGATGAAAACCCTAAGTACCCGATAAAAAAATCCACGAAAGAGTCTATAGCCACCGTCATCTCTTTCCCTAGATCGGGGGGATCTGAAGCTCTTCCCGGCACCCTGCCGGAGAGGGGAATTCACCCTGGAGGCCTTCTTCATCACCATGCAAGCCTCCGGTCTGATGCGTGAGTAGTTCATCCTTGGACTACGGATCCATGTAGTAGCTAGATGGCTGGTTTCTCCTCCTTTGTGCTTTCATGTTTAGATCTTGTGAGCTCCGTTCATGATCAATATCATCTATTTGTAATTCATACATGTTGTGTTTGCGGGGATCCAATGGATATTGAGATGCTATTTCAGATTGATTATTGATTCTATCATGTCTTTGTTATTTGAGATCTTGCATGCTTTCCGTTGTTAGTAGCTATCTTGGCCAAGTAGATGCTAGCAACTCCAAGAGTTAGTATTTATGCTCAATAGTGGGTTCATGCCTCTGGTAATATGGGGAAGTGACAGAAATCTCTAAGGAACTAGATGTGCTGTTGCTACTAGGGAGAAAACAACAATCCTTTGTTCATAGAACAATCGTATTGTTTACTTTACACGCAGTTCGTAAAGCAATAATATGTTGCTTGCAACTTAATACTGGAGGGGGTTCGGATGATAACCTAAAGGTGGATTATTAGTCATAGATGTAGTTGGATGGCGGTCTATGTATTATGTTGTAATGCCCAATCAAGTCTCAGAGGAGTCAAGATGATTAGTATATGCATGTATTGCTTTCTCGGTGTTTGTCAATTGCCCCGCTATAATTTGTTCACCCAGCATGTTATCTATCTAAGGAGAGCCACCTCTAGTGAACTATGGATCCCGGTCCTTTTTCTTTACATACAATCTGCAACTGTTTACTGCTTTGTGTTTACTTTCTGCAAACTTTTACTTCTTTTCATTCGATACGTTTAATCCTTTGTTTTCCACAAAACACGGTGAGATTTACAACCTCATCGCAAGTTGGGGACAAAGTTCTGTGGTTGTGTTGTGCAGGTCTCCACGTTGCTACTAGCACCGGTAGTGCGCCCTGCGAAAGCTCAGCTAGTAAAACCTTTGGGGTGTTTCCTTGCTCCTACTGGTTCGATTAAACCTTGGTTTCATAACTGAGGGAAGACTTGCTGCTGTATTCATCGTACCTTCCTCTTGGGGTTCCCAACGAGCTCTACGTCGAAAGTCCAGCTCATCAAGGTTTTTTCTGGCGCCGTTGCCGGAGAGTCAAGGACATCTTCACAAGGGGAGTCCCTCATAACCAATCTCTTTACTTTGTTATTTTTGTTTTGCTTAGTTTTTCTTTTTGCTTAGTTTGCTTGTTTTGTTCTTCAAAAATCCAAAAAAATTAGTTTTACTTGTTTTGCTTTCTTATTTGAAAACCAAAAAAAATTAAGTCTCCTTTAGTTGTCACCTCTTCCTTAGCTCACCATGTTGATCCCCAAGTTCACCCTGAAAGACCTTCCAATTGGTAGTGGTTCTATAATTGGGAAAGATAGTATTGAAGAATTCTTTAATCATGTTAGCAAACATGAAGATACTGAGGATAGATCCCTTGTAGAACTTGCTCCAAACTATGAGATTGGTGCAGCTTCTTTAATTCACATGTTAGAAGCTAGGTTTGTTAACCTCAACCCCTTAATGCAAGTAATGTTTCTTAAACTTGAAGAAATTGAGGATCCTAAAAAGAGGGATTTTATTCTAGAAACTTTGTTTAAGGAGTTATATGATGTTGCCAAGGAAGCTAGAAAAGTTTTTGAACGTTTCAATATGCTAGGATCATGTGTAGATGTTGTAAGTACACGAGAAAAGATGAACAAAACCGAACGTAATGGGGAGGAACCTAAGATACAATACCCTTTAAACTAATAGCAATACATGATGCCATAGAAAATAATCTTGATTGGATTGTTCCTGCAAACCCTTTTGATGAGAATAGTGAACCTAAGAGCATTGAGAGAGGATCCTCTAGAACTTATTTGGATGAATACCTTGCCTTGTTGAAAATATTTCTGGTATTGGTCTTAATGCTTCTTCATTTGAGAACACTTGATTCTTTCTTTGCTTCTTATGCTTAACTTAAAGGCGTTAAAGAAAAGTACTTGTTGGGAGATAACCCAAGAGTTTTAGTTGAGTCTTGGAAGTTATTACCTCTGTAATAACCTCTCCTTATCCTTTTTATTTGCTTTTTGTGTCAAGAGTAACCTCTAATGAGAGTGAAGTAATGATTGTGAAAATTGCTGTCCCGAAACAGATTTATGTGCTTCACCATAAAAATTCCTGAGAGAGCTCTGTATGTCGTATTGAGCTGTAATGTTTTGTGCCCCTGCCCCAGGTTGTTAGCTAACTTTCGTTAGTTCAACACCTTTCAATTTGAGCAACAAAAGGTCTTCGAAAAAATTCGTCTTTACCTACTGGTCTGTTTTGACAGATTTCTGCCATTTTTCTGCATTTGCTTCTTGTTAGTTCCTCCTTGAGTTCCTTTGTGGAATTGAGCTTTTTGAGGGAAGTTCTACAGTATCTAGTGTTCTAATAGAAGTTTATTTGGTGTTAGAACTGAACCTTGAGACTTATTTATCTTATGTGTACTAATGTTGCTAATAAGATTGTGTGAAGTTTTGTATGAAGGAAAATTTTCAGGTATATGAAAGGAATGAGTAACAAGATGAAGGATGGACTAAAGCTCAAGCTTGGGGATACCATGCGTGTCACCCCAATAAATATCCAATAAGTACAAGCGTCAAAGCCTGGGGATGCCCAAGGCATCCCCTTCTTCATCAATAAAAATTCCAGGTTTCTTCCAAACGCTTCATTTTTATTGTTTCATGCACAGTTCTGTTTCTCTTGGAGCGTCTTCTTTTTCGTTTTGGTTTTTAGTTTTATTGGTTTGCTTAGTTTTCTGAATAAATTGGTTGGACCCCCTCTTTCATACATTGGTTTGCAAATAGTTTGGTTTGGTTTGGAAAAGAGTAGGAAAGTTCATGCTTATGTGGTAAAAAGAGCTCGTTTTTGACTGTGGCCTATGCTTTGTCATGCCATGCTTGATATTGTTTTGGCTTTATGCTTAGTATTCTTTGATGTAGCATGACTTGTTATAAACAATTGAGATTGCTTAATGTGCCTTGGATGAATCATGCGTTATTTTAGCATATTAAAGCATAGTATAGTGGTATTCTCCTTTGATGCTTTATTTGGGTTGACTTGGCGCATGCTCACACCATGTTATGACTATCACAAGTCACCATAGCCTTTATGATCCTTTAGTTTTCAACTTGTAGTATCACTTTATTCTTTGATCAATGATGTTTTGTCGCTCTGCATGATTATGGCCATTATGGCTCTCTTAGTTTGTCGCTCCCAGTCTTTTGCTAGCCTCCACAACAAAGTATGAGTTCCACTCATGCATCCAACTCCCTAAACCAAGTTATTCCAAAGAGTCCACCATACCTACCTACTAGCTTATGCTATTCCAAGTATATTCATGCTTTTGTTTACCTTCCACTTGTTATGAGAAAACTAGTGATTAAAGCTTTCACGAACTTGATGGCACACTTTACTTTACTTGCCCTTAATAAACTTGAACCATTGTGACTTCTATGTTGTATATGCTTGCACTTATTTGTTGGGAATTAGCCGATCCATGCTTTCATGGGGAACGCTTTCAACATTGCACTTGGTACTTGTACCTAGTTGATATCATGCTATTTTGTATATGGATGTCGTCGGTGTGAAATGAAAGGGGAGCTTGTAAGTCCATGGAGTTATGTATATGTGTTAGAGAAACGCCTGGGCCGCTGGTCTAATCCATGCTGACATGGTGGAAACCTGCAGCGTAACCATAATGAGCTGTCTATGAAGCATTCTTCTTATAAAAAAAGAGTCCTACATTGAGAAAAAAAAGAGATACTATGAAAAGAGGAAAGAGAGAAAAAAGCACCATATTCCCATGGTAAATAAGAAGAATGCTAAGATGCTCGTTGTCTGCTTGCCTTGTCATTTTGATATGGAGATTCTTCCGTATCATCGGGCAAGGGGTACCTCGTTGGCGGTTCTCAATGATACACATGTACTTACGATGACAAGAACTTACCGGTGACTAAACTTGAGTAGCATGAGGAGCGGCCCTCGTATACAAGGGACATGAGATTTCTGACTTATACTTCGTCAAGCATGTATACCATAGTTTGTTCACTTTAACCTTAATCACCTTCAAGATGCTTATGATAAGGGCAATGAGAGCTGAAAGCTTTAAGTATCATAATTTTTGGAAGCTCTTTATGAGACTTGAATCCCTACTTCCTTTTACAAGGGCCTTCTTCCACCATTATATTGAGTCTCCACCTTCTATCTTTATGCACCTACTTTGACAGCATAGTGGCCATTCTTAGTTCTATATGCATTGTCCCAAGACTAGTTGATTGATGCATAACTTGTTATTGCTTGTTTGAAACTATTGTATCTAGTCACTCTTATGAACTTTGAAGGTGTCCTATGCATTTATATTTGCTACTCTATTGAGGGACATGCTGAATACTATTATGCTATGTTTTCTTTATGTGAAACAAACAAACGTCTTGCAAAGCATGTTATTCATGAATCTTTTGTTTGTACCTTTTCATGATGCATCATAGTTTCTTTGCTTATTGCTAGAACTTTGTCTTTCATGTTATGATTGAAGTACTATGATCCCAGCTTTGAATGTTTTGCAAATACTTTGATCAAGTCTTTGATGGTGCATGTCACCTCAAAAATTCTTTCTTTTTATCACTTACCTACTCGAGGACGAGCAAGAGTTAAGCTTGGGGATGTTGATACATTGCAAATGTATCTATAATTTTTGATGTTCCATGCTTGGTTTTATCCACTTTCTTGTGTTTGGATCCAACTTTGGAGTAATTTTATTATGATTTCTTGGACTAACCTATTAACAAGAGCCACAGTGCCAGCTGCCTGTTTTCGGTTCCAGGAAAGTCAGAAAATTAATATTCTCGGAATTGGACGGGACAAAAGCCAAAGTGCCTATTTTTCCGGAAGGGATCAAGTGCCAGGATACGATACGGAGAAGGGCTGGGGGCCGGCCGCACCACCTGGCCGCGCGGCCAGGCCTGGCCCGCGCGGCCAGGCCTGGCCCGCGCGGCCAGGCCTGGCCCGCGCCAGGGGGTGGTCTAGCCGACCCCAGCACCCCCTCGGCCTCTCCTTTCGCCTATAAGTTGCCCTCGGGACGAAAACCCTAAGTACCCGATAAAAAAATCCACGAAAGAGTCTATAGCCACCGTCATCTCTTTCCCTAGATCGGGGGGATCTGAAGCTCTTCCCGGCACCCTGCCGGAGAGGGGAATTCACCCTGGAGGCCTTCTTCATCACCATGCAAGCCTCCGGTGTGATGCGTGAGTAGTTCATCCTTGGACTACGGATCCATGTAGTAGCTAGATGGCTGGTTTCTCCTCCTTTGTGCTTTCATGTTTAGATCTTGTGAGCTCCGTTCATGATCAATATCATCTATTTGTAATTCATACATGTTGTGTTTGCGGGGATCCAATGGATATTGAGATGCTATTTCAGATTGATTATTGATTCTATCATGTCTTTGTTATTTGAGATCTTGCATGCTTTCCGTTGTTAGTAGCTATCTTGGCCAAGTAGATGCTAGCAACTCCAAGAGTTAGTATTTATGCTCAATAGTGGGTTCATGCCTCTGGTAATATGGGGAAGTGACAGAAATCTCTAAGGTACTAGATGTGCTGTTGCTACTAGGGAGAAAACAACAATCCTTTGTTCATAGAACAATCGTATTGTTTACTTTACACGCAGTTCGTAAAGCAATAATATGTTGCTTGCAACTTAATACTGGAGGGGGTTCGGATGATAACCTAAAGGTGGATTATTAGTCATAGATGTAGTTGGATGGCGGTCTATGTATTATGTTGTAATGCCCAATCAAGTCTCAGAGGAGTCAAGATGATTAGTATATGCATGTATTGCTTTCTCGGTGTTTGTCAATTGCCCCGCTATAATTTGTTCACCCAGCATGTTATCTATCTAAGGAGAGCCACCTCTAGTGAACTATGGATCCCGGTCCTTTTTCTTTACATACAATCTGCAACTGTTTACTGCTTTGTGTTTACTTTCTGCAAACTTTTACTTCTTTTCATTCGATACGTTTAATCCTTTGTTTTCCACAAAACACGGTGAGATTTACAACCTCATCGCAAGTTGGGGACAAAGTTCTGTGGTTGTGTTGTGCAGGTCTCCACGTTGCTACTAGCACCGGTAGTGCGCCCTGCGAAAGCTCAGCTAGTAACACCTTTGGGGTGTTTCCTTGCTCCTACTGGTTCGATTAAACCTTGGTTTCATAACTGAGGGAAGACTTGCTGCTGTATTCATCGTACCTTCCTCTTGGGGTTCCCAACGAGCTCTACGTCGAAAGTCTAGCTCATCAAGGTTTTTTCTGGCGCCGTTGCCGGAGAGTCAAGGACATCTTCACAAGGGGAGTCCCTCATAACCAATCTCTTTACTTTGTTATTTTTGTTTTGCTTAGTTTTTCTTTTTGCTTAGTTTGCTTGTTTTGTTCTTCAAAAATCCAAAAAAATTAGTTTTACTTGTTTTGCTTTCTTATTTGAAAACCAAAAAAAATTAAGTCTCCTTTAGTTGTCACCTCTTCCTTAGCTCACCATGTTGATCCCCAAGTTCACCCTGAAAGACCTTCCAATTGGTAGTGGTTCTATAATTGGGAAAGATAGTATTGAAGAATTCTTTAATCATGTTAGCAAACATGAAGATACTGAGGATAGATCCCTTGTAGAACTTGCTCCAAACTATGAGATTGGTGCAGCTTCTTTAATTCACATGTTAGAAGCTAGGTTTGTTAACCTCAACCCCTTAATGCAAGTAATGTTTCTTAAACTTGAAGAAATTGAGGATCCTAAAAAGAGGGATTTTATTCTAGAAACTTTGTTTAAGGAGTTATATGATGTTGCCAAGGAAGCTAGAAAAGTTTTTGAACGTTTCAATATGCTAGGATCATGTGTAGATGTTGTAAGTACACGAGAAAAGATGAACAAAACCGAACGTAATGGGGAGGAACCTAAGATACAATACCCTTTAAACTAATAGCAATACATGATGCCATAGAAAATAATCTTGATTGGATTGTTCCTGCAAACCCTTTTGATGAGAATAGTGAACCTAAGAGCATTGAGAGAGGATCCTCTAGAACTTATTTGGATGAATACCTTGCCTTGTTGAAAATATTTCTGGTATTGGTCTTAATGCTTCTTCATTTGAGAACACTTGATTCTTTCTTTGCTTCTTATGCTTAACTTAAAGGCGTTAAAGAAAAGTACTTGTTGGGAGATAACCCAAGAGTTTTAGTTGAGTCTTGGAAGTTATTACCTCTGTAATAACCTCTCCTTATCCTTTTTATTTGCTTTTTGTGTCAAGAGTAACCTCTAATGAGAGTGAAGTAATGATTGTGAAAATTGCTGTCCCGAAACAGATTTATGTGCTTCACCATAAAAATTCCTGAGAGAGCTCTGTATGTCGTATTGAGCTGTAATGTTTTGTGCCCCTGCCCCAGGTTGTTAGCTAACTTTCGTTAGTTCAACACCTTTCAATTTGAGCAACAAAAGGTCTTCGAAAAAATTCGTCTTTACCTACTGGTCTGTTTTGACAGATTTCTGCCATTTTTCTGCATTTGCTTCTTGTTAGTTCCTCCTTGAGTTCCTTTGTGGAATTGAGCTTTTTGAGGGAAGTTCTACAGTATCTAGTGTTCTAATAGAAGTTTATTTGGTGTTAGAACTGAACCTTGAGACTTATTTATCTTATGTGTACTAATGTTGCTAATAAGATTGTGTGAAGTTTTGTATGAAGGAAAATTTTCAGGTATATGAAAGGAATGAGTAACAAGATGAAGGATGGACTAAAGCTCAAGCTTGGGGATACCATGCGTGTCACCCCAATAAATATCCAATAAGTACAAGCGTCAAAGCCTGGGGATGCCCAAGGCATCCCCTTCTTCATCAATAAAAATTCCAGGTTTCTTCCAAACGCTTCATTTTTATTGTTTCATGCACAGTTCTGTTTCTCTTGGAGCGTCTTCTTTTTCGTTTTGGTTTTTAGTTTTATTGGTTTGCTTAGTTTTCTGAATAAATTGGTTGGACCCCCTCTTTCATACATTGGTTTGCAAATAGTTTGGTTTGGTTTGGAAAAGAGTAGGAAAGTTCATGCTTATGTGGTAAAAAGAGCTCGTTTTTGACTGTGGCCTATGCTTTGTCATGCCATGCTTGATATTGTTTTGGCTTTATGCTTAGTATTCTTTGATGTAGCATGACTTGTTATAAACAATTGAGATTGCTTAATGTGCCTTGGATGAATCATGCGTTATTTTAGCATATTAAAGCATAGTATAGTGGTATTCTCCTTTGATGCTTTATTTGGGTTGACTTGGCGCATGCTCACACCATGTTATGACTATCACAAGTCACCATAGCCTTTATGATCCTTTAGTTTTCAACTTGTAGTATCACTTTATTCTTTGATCAATGATGTTTTGTCGCTCTGCATGATTATGGCCATTATGGCTCTCTTAGTTTGTCGCTCCCAGTCTTTTGCTAGCCTCCACAACAAAGTATGAGTTCCACTCATGCATCCAACTCCCTAAACCAAGTTATTCCAAAGAGTCCACCATACCTACCTACTAGCTTATGCTATTCCAAGTATATTCATGCTTTTGTTTACCTTCCACTTGTTATGAGAAAACTAGTGATTAAAGCTTTCACGAACTTGATGGCACACTTTACTTTACTTGCCCTTAATAAACTTGAACCATTGTGACTTCTATGTTGTATATGCTTGCACTTATTTGTTGGGAATTAGCCGATCCATGCTTTCATGGGGAACGCTTTCAACATTGCACTTGGTACTTGTACCTAGTTGATATCATGCTATTTTGTATATGGATGTCGTCGGTGTGAAATGAAAGGGGAGCTTGTAAGTCCATGGAGTTATGTATATGTGTTAGAGAAACGCCTGGGCCGCTGGTCTAATCCATGCTGACATGGTGGAAACCTGCAGCGTAACCATAATGAGCTGTCTATGAAGCATTCTTCTTATAAAAAAAGAGTCCTACATTGAGAAAAAAAAGAGATACTATGAAAAGAGGAAAGAGAGAAAAAAGCACCATATTCCCATGGTAAATAAGAAGAATGCTAAGATGCTCGTTGTCTGCTTGCCTTGTCATTTTGATATGGAGATTCTTCCGTATCATCGGGCAAGGGGTACCTCGTTGGCGGTTCTCAATGATACACATGTACTTACGATGACAAGAACTTACCGGTGACTAAACTTGAGTAGCATGAGGAGCGGCCCTCGTATACAAGGGACATGAGATTTCTGACTTATACTTCGTCAAGCATGTATACCATAGTTTGTTCACTTTAACCTTAATCACCTTCAAGATGCTTATGATAAGGGCAATGAGAGCTGAAAGCTTTAAGTATCATAATTTTTGGAAGCTCTTTATGAGACTTGAATCCCTACTTCCTTTTACAAGGGCCTTCTTCCACCATTATATTGAGTCTCCACCTTCTATCTTTATGCACCTACTTTGACAGCATAGTGGCCATTCTTAGTTCTATATGCATTGTCCCAAGACTAGTTGATTGATGCATAACTTGTTATTGCTTGTTTGAAACTATTGTATCTAGTCACTCTTATGAACTTTGAAGGTGTCCTATGCATTTATATTTGCTACTCTATTGAGGGACATGCTGAATACTATTATGCTATGTTTTCTTTATGTGAAACAAACAAACGTCTTGCAAAGCATGTTATTCATGAATATTTTGTTTGTACCTTTTCATGATGCATCATAGTTTCTTTGCTTATTGCTAGAACTTTGTCTTTCATGTTATGATTGAAGTACTATGATCCCAGCTTTGAATGTTTTGCAAATACTTTGATCAAGTCTTTGATGGTGCATGTCACCTCAAAAATTCTTTCTTTTTATCACTTACCTACTCGAGGACGAGCAAGAGTTAAGCTTGGGGATGTTGATACATTGCAAATGTATCTATAATTTTTGATGTTCCATGCTTGGTTTTATCCACTTTCTTGTGTTTGGATCCAACTTTGGAGTAATTTTATTATGATTTCTTGGACTAACCTATTAACAAGAGCCACAGTGCCAGCTGCCTGTTTTCGGTTCCAGGAAAGTCAGAAAATTAATATTCTCGGAATTGGACGGGACAAAAGCCAAAGTGCCTATTTTTCCGGAAGGGATCAAGTGCCAGGATACGATACGGAGAAGGGCTGGGGGCCGGCCGCACCACCTGGCCGCGCGGCCAGGCCTGGCCCGCGCGGCCAGGCCTGGCCCGCGCCAGGGGGTGGTCTAGCCGACCCCAGCACCCCCTCGGCCTCTCCTTTCGCCTATAAGTTGCCCTCGGGACGAAAACCCTAAGTACCCGATAAAAAAATCCACGAAAGAGTCTATAGCCACCGTCATCTCTTTCCCTAGATCGGGGGGATCTGAAGCTCTTCCCGGCACCCTGCCGGAGAGGGGAATTCACCCTGGAGGCCTTCTTCATCACCATGCAAGCCTCCGGTGTGATGCGTGAGTAGTTCATCCTTGGACTACGGATCCATGTAGTAGCTAGATGGCTGGTTTCTCCTCCTTTGTGCTTTCATGTTTAGATCTTGTGAGCTCCGTTCATGATCAAGATCATCTATTTGTAATTCATACATGTTGTGTTTGCGGGGATCCGATGGATATTGAGATGCTATTTCAGATTGATTATTGATTCTATCATGTCTTTGTTATTTGAGATCTTGCATGCTTTCTGTTGCTAGTAGCTATCTTAGCCAAGTAGATGCTAGCAACTCCAAGAGTTAGTATTTATGCTCGATAGTGGGTTCATGCCTCTGGTAATCTGGGGAAGTGACAGAAATCTCTAAGGTACTAGATGTGCTGTTGCTACTAGGGGGAAAACAACAATCCTTTGTTCATAGAACAATCGTATTGTTTACTTTACACGTAGTTCGTAAAGCAATAATCTGTTGCTTGCAACTTAATACTAGAGGGGGTTCGGATGATAACCTGAAGGTGGATTATTAGTCATAGATGCAGTTGGATGGCGGTCTATGTATTATGTTGTAATGCCCAATCAAGTCTCAAAGGAGTCAAGATTATTAGTATATGCATGTATTGCTATCTCGGTGTTTGTCAATTGCCCCGTTGTAATTTGTTCACCCAGCATGTTATCTATCTAAGGAGAGCCACCTCTAGTGAACTATGGATCCCGATCCTTTTTCTTTACATACAATCTACAATCCTTTTACTGCTTTGTGTTTACTTTCTGCAAACTTTTACTTCTTTCCTTTCGATACGTTTAATCCTTTGTTTTCCGCAAAACACGGTGAGATGGACAACCTCATCGCAAGTTGGGGACAAAGTTCTGTGGCTGTGTTGTGCAGGTCTCCATGTTGCTACTAGCACCGGTAATGCGCCCTGCCAAAGCTCAGCTAGTAACACCTTTGGGGTGTTTCCTTGCTCCTACTGGTTCGATTAAACCTTGGTTTCATAACTGAGGGAAGACTTGCTGCTGTATTCATCGTACCTTCCTCTCGGGATTCCCAACGAGCTCTACGTCGAAAGTCGAGCGCATCAATGGGTCAAAGTATTTGTTTTGCGACAAAGTGAGACTTTTGTTTCTAGTGTTTATGATGACGGTCATTATTCACTATTGTCATCTAACCTTCTAAACACACTTTGCTATCCTTTGTGTATATACTATAGTCATGGCAGCAGAACGAGGCCTGATTCCAGGAGCTTACAGTGACGTTAGATCAACCTCGAGGGCTTTTTCATGGGCACTGGGCCCTGGGACACATCATTCTACGTTAAAAGCGAATTAGCCCCGCCATAACATTATACATCACATCAGATGTAACTTTTATACTTCTATATCTATGTAGATCCTAGTGTATGAAATGCAACTATGCCACTTACATTGCTTCTTGCTACTTAAGTACAAACTTAATTCTGGTTTAGTGATCAACTTAGGAATCACTTAAAGACATGCTCTTATAGTTAAGACCTAGTCCTTCCAACCAGAACCTTGGGTCACATTATGTCGAGTATACAACATGGTTATATGGAAGAACCTATGACTGAGCCATAGGAGATGCAATGCATCTCTTTCTTTCAGCCATAGTTGCAATACTAACTCAATGATTCATATAGTAAGAACTTACTTCTCACCTCGTTCCATTCTGAACTTCTTCAGAATCTTGTCCAGGAAGCATTAGACATTTAGTGTTTATTAAACTCACCAATCTATCCTGATAGATCTCTTTGTTTAATAACTTCAACTTCATCCTTATTTATCTAACTTAAATGTTATTAACACCAATCACATCATTCACATATGTCGTCCACATATCCCAGAATGATTTCACGCTCCCACTCAAATATGACATTCATGTTTGAGATCCAGGGATTTCACTTAGCTCCCACTCAGAATATGTCAGCTATATATTATGAACTAGCCAAGCTGATTTGCTCCCACTCAAATCTAGGTCCTCTCGACAATCTTGGACATTCCAAATTTCCTTGATCACTATCAAATCGAGAATTCCACTAACGAGATTTCAATGACCATTCATTTCTCGTAATTTAGGTCCATCACGCTTCTTTGTATTTCATAGGCATGTCTTGTTCAAAACATGACAAGTGAATCAATATATGATTCCATAAACTTGTAGAATATATGGTTGAATCCTACTTTCTTTAGTAAAAGTATTCCTTGAAACTTTATGATCATTATCAACAGTTTCTCCTCTATTTGTAGAGTTTAGTTTCACGAAACAAATTCCGCTGCGCCACTCAACAATTCGGAGGTAAGGTCAAATACCTTGTTTTTTGATCTTTCTCTTCCACCTGGATCTTCATCAAGGCACATCAACTTTGGACAACAACATGTTTGCCCCCTTTGTGGAAGATGCATTCATAGCTTCCTAAGAATGCTCTACAAAGACTTGTTTATTCGCCACGACTTCGACTTGTCGAAATCTCCAGAAACTCGAACATGCCATAACACTTATGGTGTTGTTTCCACGAATCTTTAGGATGTTCCTTTGTATTTCAAATGAGTGTCTGCTTATTTCGATCTCTAACTCTAAACGATAACTATAACCCCGATAAGAGATAATATGATATCATATGTATCTAATACAAAATATTTATGATGTTTAGACATTTCAACAAAGTTTGAATTCGTCCAATTATCATAATTTGTGAAACATCTTTCACAAGTTCCTTTGATGCTAAACTTAACTTGAATGCCTTAGTCATGTCGATCAAATCGAAGAGACTTGTTAATTCAGTTAATTCAATATCCCATTTAGTTATGAACTCATTTGAACAATTCAAATCATTTCCAACTTCATGTTTATTAAGTAAATACTTTATTCACTTAAGTCCACAAAAAATGATTTCCACTACTTGTTGAAAATATGATACATTACTATGTATAAGATTCAACATTTCTTCACATATTACCATTTTACCAGAATGCGGAGTTTTAGTCATTCTTCCCAAGAGGCATTGTCGTCGGATTGAGGACAAGTACGCCATGAGGGGGTCCTCGAGGCGTGCGCAAGAGAGGGGTGTGAGATGTACGGTATTCCGGGACAGTGAGCACACAAGTTTACCCAGGTTCGAATCCGCCGACTTTGGACGGATCCTACTCCTTCTAGCAATCCAGTAATACAGCAGAGCTGGAATATGGGTTACAAGGGTTTTGCCTGTGCGAGTTGAGATTGTAGACTATTGTGGTGCCCTAAAGGCTATCCCTAGGACGGCTTATATAGATATCCGGCCTAGGGTTTACAGGAGAGATCAATCTAGATACAACTATGAGTTGGTTACAGAGTACATCTTGAACTACAAGTAACATTATGGGCCTAAGTCGGTAAGTCTTCTGGGCCTTCCCGTAGCCGGATTGGACTCTGTCTTTCTCCCTGACTGGGCCGCCCGTGAAGCAAAGCTCTAACCCGAAGTGGGCCACCCTGGTCAGTGAGGAACTGTGAGGATACCCGGAAAGTATATCCCCAACAGCAGCCCCCGGAGGCCTCCAAGATCCAAAGTCGGATTTTATCATCGTCTAGCTTGATCTTCGGCTTGCAGAATCTTGAAGGGTTCCTGAAACTTCACACCAAAAAATACGATCCGGGTCTTAAAAAATAAGTTGGACCTTTCAACAGGTTACTCGGATTTTCCATCTTGATTTCAAACTATGCCGGAACTTGGTTTCTAACGCCACCTAACACAAGTCATGGTCAAGTCACGTCATCTGACAAGCGTGCCATCAGCACGACCGTTGGTGGGTCCACAGTTCGCGGAACCGAGGCGCCGTTTCAATGCGTGCGTGGAGATCGAGGAGACGCAATCATCGCGCGGGTCCTTCCTAGTTCCTTCCACGACGCGTGGCGGTTACACTGTAGCTTTTGCACGAATCTTGGCGCAGTTAGGTGGATATAAGGGGTGTGGATTTCTCCTTCTCCCTTCCACCGGTCCTTTGCCGTTTCCTTTCCTCCCAATCCTCCTACACGCACAGAGCCTCCTCGTCCTCCCCCCACAGAACTCCCAGAGCCGCCCCTTTTAGGTCAATCTCTCACCGGAGAAATGGCTGCATCTTCTTCCTTCGGTTTGGCGGCAGTGGCGGCGGCGGCGAGAGCGGAAGCAGCAGCGGAGAAAGAGAGCTTCCGGGGAATCTAGATCCCCTGCGCTCTCAACGAGGAGGGCCTCAAAAACATGGAGAAGGAGGGGCTTCTCACCGCCGGCAACTGGCGGAGCGGCTTCGCAGAAATGGTCCCTAATCCACGCGACGGCGAACGGGTCCACTTCGGCACCCACCTCGATAGAGGTTTGTCTTTTCCTCCTTTGGAGTTTTTCTCCAAGGTGATAGATCATTTCGGAGTTCAACTTTATAATATTCCTCCCAACTCTCTCTTAGAGATGAGTGCGTATGCTTCACTTTGTGAGGGCTTTCTCGGCATTAGCCCGACTTTGACTCTCTTCCGGTATTATTTCCATATCTGGAGAAATTCTATCACTACTGGTTTCCTTACATCACCGGCACTATCAGCTTTTCACTTAGACGAGACCGGGCTTATCCCAAAATTTTAGCTAGTGACTCGGTCAAACAATGGCCAGGCATATTTTTCTATCATAGGGATATTCCGGCTCCCGGCAAAGCTACTGCTTTGCCGGCTTTTGTCGACGGAGCCGCCACGGCCCAGCCTTCTTGGGACGAGGCTGCTCCGGCTCTCACCGATCATCTGATCCTCGCGAAGAGGAGGATCGAATATTTGATCAAGCACAAGGGTCTGAAGGGATCCAACTTGGTCCAGTGCTGGGTTTCTCGTCGGATCCAGCCCCTTAAGTACCACGGGGATCGACTGATGCACTCCATCACGTCATCCAAAAAAGACTCCCTCCGCATCAGCCCCAAAGCATACACCACTCAAGGCTACATAAGCCAAATCAAGTGGCTGATCAAGGAGCGGATCGAGAGGAGAATTCTAGAGATTTCTCTGGACATGCACACGGCGGAAAACCCCGTAGTGCCGGTAAGTTTACATCAGTACACCTTTTTATGTGTTTCAATCTTTGAGTTATATTGCAATACCGATATGTTTTCTTGTTTTCAGCTTGCCGACCTCCCCGAGTCGGAACTTGCTCCGCTCGAAGGATATCTTCCTAAGTTTTCTTAGGAGACAGAAGTGGTTCCTCTGCCGGACCTTGCGCTCAAGAAGCGCAAAGCTCCGACAGTGGCTGTCGGCACAAAGGAGGTGCCTGTTGTGAAGAGGTAACTTTCAGTCACAATCTCCGCCTTTGTACCTTTCTCGAATTTCTTTCCGAGATGTAATGTTTCCGACTTTACTACATTCTCAGAGCAAAGCCTCTCATCAAGGGTAAGGGGAAGGGGATTCCTTCGAAGCCCCTGCGACAGACGAGGCTCACCATAACTTCCCCTGCCGTGGCTCCTCCGACTCCTGCCCCTCAACCTTCTGCAACTCCGGCGATCATTCCTTCTCCGGTGGTTGCAGAAGATCCGGCTCCTCCAACGGAGCCTGCGATCCTTGGGTCGCAAACTGACGTCATCATGGGTGCGTCAGATCAAGATAAGGGTGAACCCTCTTCGGGTAATGATCCCTCGACTGAAGTCTTCGCCGAAAACCTCATCAGCAATCCAGGACTTGCCAAGTTTGGCCTGTCCTGGAAATCTGCAGAAGAGATCCAGCGGCTAGCCAGGAAAGTCCTGGAGAAAAGCCATTTATCTCCCAAAGAAGAAGCGCAAGAAGCAGAGGACGTCAAATTCTCTGATCTTCTCGCTCAAGTCCACCTTCGCGACGAGAGGATTAGGATTGGCGAGCTTCCAATAGCCCCAGTGATCCCTCTTACTCTTGCCGAGAAGGTGGCCGCTGAAGTGAACGCGGGTTTAAATAAACTCACGTGCGAGCAATATGTAAGTCGGAATTCCAACTCTTGTTTTTCCATTATGTTATATCATATCCTCTAGCCCCCAAGCATGAAGTAGGATATATAATTCGGGTTTATGCTTCATTAGGATGCCAAAGAACGAACTAGTGTAGCCCCCAAGGCTCGTGCTGATATTTAGCAAAAAAGTATTAGCCCGAGTCTTAAGTAGCTTTCTGACTTTGGGTATTCTGACTTACATAATGTATGTTCCTATAACCAGAAATTACTGACCAATGTTTGCGATAAGCGGAGAGAGATCAAAGCTCTCCGGCTTAAAAATGCTGAACTTAAAGTAGCCAAGGATGAAGCCGAAGGTAAACATTCCGAGATTCAAACCTTGTCTTTTGCTTTTTCAATGTCGAATTTTTTCTGAACTGTTGTTCTTTTTGACTTACAGCGCTGGTGAAACAATCCATTGCTATGACTGAAGAGGCCGAGAACCTCAAGACCCTGGTGGTGGAGAACAAGGGACTTCACCAAGAGCTGGATAAGCTCAAGGCGGATCATGAAAGGAGCATAGCTCAAGTCCTTGAATCCTCCTCCATGGCCACTGAAGAGCGTGATCGCAAGATCGCTGCTCAAGATAAAATAATCTCGGATCTCAAGAATGAGCTTGGCAGAGAGAAGGACATCTCCTAGGCACTCCGGGCTGAACTCCAGAGTCTCCGGGAGGAGAAGACCAAGATTGACAACGTCATTCTCGGTATGTTCCATCTGTCTGACTTATCTTTTTCTTTGACTTCTATCAATGTCGGATTTTTCTTAACTTGTTTTGTGTATAGGTCCTCTGAACTTGACAAACTCTTCCTCCTCCGAGCCCCACACCCACCGGCTTACCCAAGTCGGTGACCGCTTCATGACTTCCGCCAGTCCCTTGAGGACATTGGCGAAGCTCTAAAGATTCCGGACATGCCAAGCATGTCGGATTTTCAGGTGCGGGACAAGGCCAAGGAGATGCCGCAGCTTGTTCGGGACTGGAATATGTCCTACGCGCGGACTGCTGCGCATAACGCTCTCACCATGGTCATGAGCCACCATGGAAACATGGAGATATGGCAAGTGACCATAGGATACTGCAAGGTAGACGAAGACGGCCAGGAGCAGGACCTTCAAGCTATCATGCACTCCTGCGCCGGATACGGGTGCCACGTGGCTGATCTCACCAGCTACGAGATCCCCTTCTTCACTCGCGTAGCTACTCCACCTCCTCCTCCAGAAAAACCGAAGAAGTTTCTGACGATGAACGGACCACCTTAGATCCGGACATCTCGGAACGATATCAAGACGGAGTAACCAGCGAGCCGGCAGCTCCTTCATCTCCTCCTGCATCATAGACCAGAAACTTATGTACTATTCTGGAAAAACATGATGCGTTTGTAAATATTAAGTACTATTTATTTTGCTAGTGCTAAGCTTGTGATCTATTCAGCACTTTTAGCTTTGATTTTTTTTGTGTGCCTAAAATATTTTCATAAGCACTTGAATTTTTTCATATCTACTTATCGTTTATCTGGCTTTCCGCCTCGTCCCTTTCGTGAGCCGGCTAAACCTTCAGCCAGAAACTTTGCCGAGCAACGGAGCTCACTTGCTAAACCAGTTTAAACTCGGAAACAAAGCCGGTTTCCAGTACCAACAATTCACTACTCGGAAAATACCCGCATCCAGCAATCAGACAAATAACCAAAGTAAAGACTAGAAATTTTAGAGTTATACCCGAAGGTAGCAATTTTAGAATCGGAAATCTAAACCAGAACGAACATGAGCATAAAGTACTTTCAAGCATTCTGGGATTTTCGACTATGACATGATCATTTGGAAATAAGATGGTTAATACTTTTTAGAAAAACTTGAGGCAACCAAAACTTTTATTTCTCAAAGAACATGTACATATATATGATTACAAAGAAGGATAAACTAAGAATAAAAGGAACATAGCTGAGCAATATTCTACGGTCTGTCTAACTCATCCGGATTTGTACTGCCTCTAGCTCTCTTTCTCTTCTTAGTAGCAAGTCTTTCTTTGACTGGCGTCATGTCAGTTAAGTAGTACGATCCATTGTGCAATACTCGACTAACTAAAAAAGGCCCTTCCCATATTGGGGAAAGTTTGTGCTTTCTTTGTTGCACAAGCCGGAGAACCAAATCACCTTTATTGAAAGATCTATTTCGGACTCTCTGGCTATGATACTTGCGTAACTTCTGCTGATAGGCTATAGATCTCATTTCAGTAACGACGCGAACTTCTTCGGCTAAGTCGAGATCATTTTGTCGAGAAATCTCGGCATCCTCTTCGATATACGTGGCCACTCTAGGAGAAGTATGGATTAAATCACTAGGAAGAACTGCTTCTACGCCATAGACCAAGAAGAAAGGTGTGTATCCTGTTGACCTGTTCGGAGTTGTTCGTAAACTCCAAATTACAGAAGGTAATTCCTCTGCCCAAGCCCCCGCAGCATGTCGTAGTGGTGCTTCGAGTCTCGGTTTCAGGCCTTGTAAGATTAAACCATTAGCTCTTTCGACTTGTCCGTTAGCCTGTGGATGTGTGACTGACACAATGTCAAGCCGGATATTTTGCTGGTCGTAGAATTCAGCCATTTCTCCCATAGAAAAGTTACTCCCGTTGTCCGTGATAATGCTATGTGGATAACCATACCGGATTATAACATCCTCGACAAATATTTTGGTTGTTGCTCCATCATAACTAGTGACAAGTTTAGCCTCAATCCATTTTGTGAATTTATCCACCATCACTAAGAGGTGAGTAAATCCACTTGGAGCTCGTTTAAATGGTCCTACCATATCAAGCCCCCAGACCGCAAAGGGCCATGTTATAGGTATTGTTCTTAGCTGATCAACCGGAACATGAGCTTGCTTGGCGTACTTTTGGCAGCCTTTGCACGTCTTGACTAATCGTTCGGCATCTGCCTGAGCTGTAAGCCAGAAAAATCCGTGTCTAAAAGCTTTTGCCACTAAAGATTTGGCTGCAGCGTGGTGACCACACTAGCCTTCGTGGATTTCCCTTAAGATTTCCACTCCTTCCTCCGGAGATACATAGCGCTGAAAAACCCCCAGAAACACTCCGTTTATGGAGCTCACCTTTAACAATAGTATAGGCTTTTGCTTGTCGGATAATCTGCCGGCTCAGCACCTCATCTTCGGGTAGTTTGCCATCTACCAAATAATCGAGGTAGGGTTGAGTCCAGCTGGGAATCACAACCAGAACTGCTATCAATGGTGAGTCGGATTTGGTCGGATATTCCTCATCTACTCCCTTTATCGAGGGGACTTTGAGGTGCTCTAAAAAAGCGCCATCCGGGACTTCTTTCCGCGCAGAGCCTAACCGAGATAGTGCGTCTGCTTCCTCATTTTCTGCTCGAGGGATGTGTTGAACTTCAAACCCTTCGAACGATTTAGATAGATCATCCACGACAGCTTTATTTGCTGCCATGTGTTTATTTGCATTACAAATATCCGAGACTTGCTGAGCAACAAGATCCGAATCTCCGTAACACATCAAACGTCGGATGCCAATATCCTTAGCAATCCGGATTCCATGCAGGAGTGCTTCATACTCGGCAATGTTGTTTGTCGCTGTGAAGTGGATCTACAACACGTATAAAAGTTTATCTCCTTGGGGTGATTTGAGCACCACGCCAGCCCCTGAGCCCCCTCGAGCCTTAGACCCATCTAAAAAGAGCGTCCAATATTTCGACTCAGGGAGGATCATGTTTCCTTCGTCTCTGTCCAGTCAGCGACAAAGTCAGCAAGGATCTGGGATTTGATTGCTGTCCGAGGTTTATACTCAATATCGAAAGCTGAAAGCTCTATTCCCTATTTGGCGACGTGTCCTGTGGCGTCACTATTGTTGATTAGATCTCTCATGGGAGCTTTGCTCACCACGGTAATTGGATGCTCCTAAAAATAATGTCGTAGCTGACGAGATGCTAGAAAAACACCGTAAGCCAACTTTTGATAATGCGGATACCGCTGTTTGGACTCTGCCAGGACCTCGCTGACAAAGTAAGTCGGACGCTGCACCAGGTGTTCCTGATTTTCCTCTGGTCTCTCCACCACCATGACGATACTGACAACCTTATTTGTCACAACAATGTAAAGCAACATCGGTTCCTGAGGTTCCGGTGCTGCAAGGATAGGAGCAGATGAGAGTACTCTTTTTAGATCTTGTAGTGCAGCTTCAGCTTCGTCCGTCTAGACAAAATCCTTGATCTTTTTCAGGAGTTTATATAATGGTGCGGCTCTTTCACCAAGCCGGCTTACAAATCGACTGACTGCAGCAATGCAGCCAATTAATCTTTGTATGTCCTTCAGGCGAGTTGGCCTGGAAATATTGAGTATAGCCTTGATTTTGTCTCGGTTCAGCTCTGTGCCTCTTTGAGACACGACGAAACCTAACAATTTTCCGGCTGGTATTCCAAAGAAGCATTTCTTCGGGTTAAGCATGATGTTGTATCTTCGTAGATTGGTGAATGTCTCCTCCAAGTCGGAAATCAGTGTTTCCTTCTTTTTGGACATCATCGCGATATCATCCACGTATGCATGTACATTGCGTCCGAGTTGGTCATGGAGGCAACGCTGCATTGTGCGCTGGTACGTAGCTCCTGCGTTCTTCAGCCCAAATGGCATCGTAACAAAACAGAAGGTTCCGAAAGGGGTTATGAATGAAGTTTTGACTTTGTCAGATTCCTTCATCCGGATTTGGTGATAACCGGAATATGCGTCGAGAAAATAGAGGAGTTCCGAGCCTGCCGTAGAATCGATGACTTGATCAATTCTAGGCAGAGCGAACGGATCTTTTGGACAAGCCTTGTTCAGGACAGTATAATCAACACATCCTTAAATCAGTGGTGTCCTTTTTAGGGACCATTACAGGATTGGCCGACCACTCAGTGTGGATGACCTCTTCTATGAATCCGGCTAACTCGAGCCATGCTATTTCCTTAGCTATTGCCTAACACTTTTCATCGCCAAACCGTCGTAAGGACTGTTTGACGGGTTTAGCATTCGGGTTTACATTTAGAGAATGCTCGGCAAGTTCCCTAGGTACTCCGGTCATGTCAGATGGCTGCCATGCGAAGATATCTTGATTTGCTTGGAGGAACTTGACGAGCGCGCTTTCCTATGCGCTACTTAGGCCTACGCCTATCTGGGTCACCTTGGAGGGGTCATCATCCTTCAACGGCGTCGTCTTCGTCTTCGTCTCTTCTGATGCCTTGGACTCTAGATTTGGCTTTGTCACCTCCTTCTTCGTTGCGGGCATCTCGGACGGATCTATGCTCTTCTTGATCTCCTGGTACTCCTAGGCGTGCAGCACGGCTTCGGCAAAGGCGGCATTTCCATCCTCGCACTCTCGCGCTTTCTTCGGGTCTCCCCTGATGGTGATCACGCCGTTGGGACCTGGAATTTTCATCATATTGTAAATGTAACACGAACGAGCCATAAAAGCCCAGTAAGCCGGACGTCCGAATATAGCGTGGTATGCGCTCTTGAATGGGACCACTTCAAAGGAAAGTGCCTCCGTCCGATAATTCTTTAGAGTTCCAAAGATAACATCCAAAGTAATCTCTCCAGGGGAATTAGCTTGTCTTCCTAGGACAACTCCGTGAAAGATCACAGAGCTATGGTTCAGCTGTGTTTCCGAGATCTTCATCCGGCGTAGCGTTTCGACATAGAGAATATTGATACTGCTACCATCGTCCATGAGGGTCTTGGAGAAACCATAACCGTCAATAAGTGGGTTGACAATTAAGGCGTATTTTCCTCGCCTGTGCAACTTAGGCGGATGATCAGCACGGTCAAATGTGATTGCCACTTCCGACCAGTCCAGATATTGGGGGACAGCCGGAACTGTTGCATTGAGCTCGTGGAGAACTGCTTTCTTGACCTTTGCTGGTTGAGATCCGAGGAAGGTGACGTAAGTGTCCTTCTTGGTGGGAAAAGTTTTCTTCCCTTCCAACTTGGGATTCGAAGCATCGGCTTCCTCCATGTCAGAATCTTCCTTGGTCACCTTGTCCTTTTCGGGATTTTTCTTTCCCTTCTTCCGCTTAGCTTTGTAGCCCGCGGTATCATCTCTTTTGATGTCGTCGTTAAAACGACACTCAGCGTTGGTGTGGGACGAGCCCCCATTGGTGTCTAGGTGATGCACACATGGGTTATTGGCAATGTTGGCCCAAGTGTAGGTTTTGCCTGGTTGTTTCTCTCCTCTACCTTGGACCCTTGATGTCCCACGGCCACGCCCGCGGCCTCCGCCACGTCCTCCTCGTCCTCCAGACCCGGAAACAGTAGTGACCACCACTTTTTCCGCATTGGGTTTTTCTTCCGAGGTATTTTTGCGCTTCTGAGCTTGTTGCTTTGGTTGTTTTGCCAACTGAGGCACAACCAGGACGTTGAGTAATCCCTCTACATCGTCGTCAGCATCTGCATACTTGCTCGCTGTTTCTATCATCTCTCCCAGATTAGTGACCTTATCACACTTCAAGCGGTGACGTAGTAGACCAATTGGGAGTCCTGCGATGAAGGCTTCAATCGCGTTCTGATCGTTTACTCCTTCACAGGAGTTCTTGGTGTCGATCCATCGTCCGAGGTAATCCCGGCAAGTTTCTCCGGCTTTCTGGGTGCAACGCTGTAGGTCTCCAACCGTACAGGGCCTCCGATATGTGCCTTCGAAATTCCGAAACAACGCACTTTGCATGTCATACCAGTTGTGGATGGTGTTCTCCGGAAGTTCATTGAGCCATGATCGAGCCGTCTTCGGCAACATAAGTGGGAGATATCGGGTTGCGACCAGGCTGTTTCCACCTTTGGCGATGCAACAAGCTTGGAAAAAATCATGTAGGCAGGTATCTGGCCGAGCAATGCCATCATAGGCTTGGATGTGCCTTGAGATAGCAAATCCTTCCGGGAATCTTGTAGCTCTGACGCGTGGTCCAAAACACTTTGGGCCCACGTAGAAATTGTTGTTTTCGTAGCGCCGCGCCTCTATATTGGAGTTGATCCTGTATCTTGCATCGTTCGGGGATAGAGATCGTCCCGAATGTCGGCTGTGGCTGCGGTGCCTTGGAGCCGGACTTCGGCTTCTGCCACCACCTCCTCCGCCATGTCGTCCTCCTTGCCCTCCTTGGGGGCCGTTGTGATAACTGCCTGGTGGAGGGGGTGGGGCAGCTGAATAGTTTCCGGCTGATCGCCGGCCTCCGTCCGGAGCGTCATTATTCCGGTTCCGTGGAGGTTCTTGACTATGATGAGCCCCCTGCCGGCTTGTCCCAGCATGGTTTCCGTCGTTCCTTCGTCCATCGTTCCCACCATGGTGAGGCTCAGCCGGAAGGTTTTCATGTCTAGGAGGTGGCATTCTCTGACGATCCTCCTCCCGACGTTTCTCTTTATCTTCTCCCCTTCGATCGTTAAACTCTCGTCGGGGAGGGTTCCTCGGATTCAGTGCAGCGATGGCGTCTTTCTCGGCCGCTGGAGCGACATTGGTCCAGTTATGCGTAGTTCTGCTATGTTGTCCTGACGATCCGGTTCTTGAATAATTGTCTTCCCTGCGTTCGGGGTGATGATACTACGCCCGAACGTAATGGAATCTTACGTCAGCCCATGCCGGATCTATGCGACATTGGTCAGAATCCAAGACCAGTTTTTGACTTCCGGACAGGGCGACCTTTTGTTGCTCCAGTCCCTTGTTGAGTAGCTTAATACCCAAACGGATTTCCTCTGGTCCTAGATTAGCCGATAAAATTTCTCCGGCTGCCACGGTATTCTGTACTGGGGTTGGGTATACCCAATCTCCGTTGCTGTCTTTCCGTGGCTTCCCCATCTCATCCCCCAAAAGGACGACACGGACACGTGGGAATTGGTCATCATTGGCGTGATGCTTATGTGTCTTCTGATGCAACCGAGACATGTAGTCCTTAGTTGACATGCGTTTCTTCTCCACCTCGATGTTTTTGGCCTCATCAAGGAGTTGTTGACGACGCGCTTATAGGGCTTGTGCCCTTTTGCCCAGCTCATCTGCAGTAACTCTACAGCTGTAGGGATAGGTGTGGTTAATGTGGCATCGATGAGTTTACCCGCACCTTCGGTGATCACGTGTCCATCCACCGATGCTTCTTTTTTCGGCTCTTCTGGGATAAGTGCTCCATCCGAGTCTTCCTCGTATTCCTCGGTGATCACCTCCTCTGTGAGAGGGTCTTTTGCTGGGGTCTTGTTCTTCTTGTTCTTCTTCTTTGCCTTCTTGGCAGCGCCGGTAGCAAAGGCGGCTTTGGGTCCGTTTCCCGGAGTCAAGATCTGATCGTTACTTTCGGACATCTGGACTTCGGGATTATCTCCGACGTGCATGTCATCCTGCGCTTTGGGAGAGTGTTCCCTGGATCCTTCGTCCATGGCTTCTCCTTCTTCTGCAGCTTTGGAGTTGTACTCCTCTTCATATTCCGCGGAGAACTTTCGGAAATCCGCTGACGTCATCGATTCATCCGAGGATGCGGGTACGTCGGCGTTTGTTCCAATTACCTCTAGCATAGAGTCGGTGTTTTCTCCAGCATCGGCAGAGCCAGATCCCACGTATCCGACGAAGTGTGACGTGTGCTTCCTGAGGTACCTGCGGCTTTCGCGATCATCCATGTCAAAACTTTTGATGGTTTTGAGGATTGCATCTGCGCTTTCGCCTTGCAGTATCATACTCTTAGTGTGTACCTTAGGAAAGGCTTGTCTGTCCCGGCATCATCAGAGCCAGAATCAGTGTCGTTGATATGCTCCTCCTGAATTTCGACTTCCACGGGTGGGTCGATCTGGGATCCGACTTCTCCAGGGAGATCCGCTCCATATTCGACTTGGTCCGCTAGGTCTTCTTCAGGCTCGGATTTTTCCACTATCTCCGCAACTGGTGCGGGCTGGGTGGGATTAGGGTTTTCCAAGATCTGGAACTCTGCCACCTCCGCGGACAAAGGGGACCTAGAAAATTCTTCTGCCTCTATCATCACCGCTGGGGTGAGTTGGGCAGATTCAGCGAAACCGATGTAAACATCGATCTCGCCAAAAGACATGATTGTGTAGGCAGTCACGGGCTCCTTAGCCGGAATCCAAGTCTTGTCGAGAACGATGAGAGGGACGTCGCTGGCATAGAGGATGCGACCGACGGCGATGGTCTCGCCGATTCCGATTTTTGCAGATTCCGCTCGGAACGTAGATCCGAAGCTCACTTGCCCCACGGTGGGCGCCAATTGTCGCCGGATTGAGGACAAGTACGCCATGAGGGGGTCCTTGAGGCGTGCGGAAGAGAGGGGTGAGAGAAGTACGGTATTCCGGGACGGTGAGCACACAAGTTTACCCAGGTTCGAATCCACCGGCTTTGGACGGATCCTACTCCTGCTAGCAATCTAGTAATACGGCAGAGCCGGAATATGGGTTACAAGGGTTTCGCCTGTGCGAGTTGAGATTGTAGACTATTGTGGTGCCCTAAAGGCTATCCCTAGGACCGCTTATATAGATATCCGGCCTAGGGTTTACAGGAGAGATCAATCTGGCTACAACTAAGAGTTGGTTACAGAGTACATCTTGAACTACAAGTAACATTATGGGCCTAAGTCGGTAAGTCTTCTGGGCCTTCTCGTAGCCGGATTGGACTCCGTCTTTCTCCCTGACTGGGCCACCCGTGAAGCAAATCTCTAACCCAAAGTGGGCCACCCTGGTCAGTGAGGAACTCTGAGGATACCCGGAAAGTATATCCCCAACAGGCATGGTTTTGCAAAGTCTCTAGATTATGCATCTAGGACCCCGATCTTTCATAAAGAACCTGCAATAACCAAAATGACTTAAACTATAGTGTCATTTCATTATTAAGCTTTGGATATCTTCCAGCATTCTAATCCTTTATAAATGCTTGAGCTATTATCATTAACATAGTGATGAGAATAACTTATTTGTAATCGTAATGTGACCATAAGGTACTGTTCATAAGAATAGTACAAACTGGTTTGTAACTTGTTCATATGAATAATCGTCTCGCCAAAAGCAAGACACACAAACTAGGATTACAAATTATATTCAAGTCCACTAATCCAAATGATAAACTTTGAGGTAAGAGGTGATGTTGGCCATCAACTGTTTTGCTTGCCATCATCAAGTCATGTTGCCTCAAATCCAGCAATTCTCAAGCAGATCATCCCGTTTTCACAAAACGGGACAAGTATCAAATACTTTGCAAACTGCAATGAGTTCTGCAAGAACCACATTTATAATTTGTATATCTAACATATACTTTTTCATCATCCATGACATCCTTTTTGCAATCAAGCCCTCCTAAGAGTTCTTAACTCTAATGCAAGATCGCTAAGTGTTTTTCCAAACATTCTGGAGTCATCGAATTATCTCCTAATGGTTATTGTATAAAGAAGAGAAGATCACCTTTTACGAGGGTATCCCTTAGGCGTGGGTATTAATCTATGAAGTTGGACCCTTTTGCTAAGTTCCATATTAAGCAATATATTCCCATGGTCGCAAAGGACCTCAATGGGATAGGCTAAGGTCTACTAAGATATTTGCAAATAGACATCTAGCCTAAGTTTATAATAAGAGATCAATTATAATTGGTCTCCACTAAAACGGCATCCCCTGGACGATCTTAGTGATCGCATGATCCCTATCCTCTACACCTCCCCCGATCATCATGACCATCAGTGCATTATCAAAGGTAGACATTCAACAATGCCAATCACATCATCCATGTGACTCATGCTAGATCTTTCGATCTCTTGTGTTCCGAGGCCACGCTTCTATGGCGTGCTAGGCTCGCCAAATCTAACTTGTGTGTATTCGCTGTGCAACATGGCTTACACCCACTATATGCGAACGTAGATATGTCTGACCCCCTATCATCACGGCCGGCCTCATACCGAAGAACTTTCTTGGTGGTGCACACACAAGGGGAACACAGAACAATGGAATTCTATAGGGATTATCTTATTTGCTACCGTTGAGTATCTAAATACTAGCACACAATAAGATGTAAAAACTGGTATCAACATCATATGTATAATGTGATATGATATGGTCTTCTTGCGCCTTGATCTCCATCGAGCGCTCCAGCATGATCTCCATCGTGCCCTTGGTTTGACGCCAAGTCCACGACGCCTCCACCAGGTCGTCCATCGAAACGATGACTATTACTATACTACTTTAGTAATAGAAAAGTAAACTACTTTACCTTCGTATCGACCAATGCCATATCATAATCACATGCCCCCCTGCAAAATAAAGTTAGACGCCTCTACTTTATCTATTGCAAGTTTTACGTGGTTGTTAGGGCTTTCGTACTTGAACCGTTTCTAAACTACGAACTTTCCAACCACAACATGGATCCGACAGTTGTCTCTACTACACCCCTTTCGGGGCCCTCCGTTGTAAATGCTATATCAACTATCGAATGAGAGACAGACACCCGCTAGCCACTTATACGGTACAAGCCGTATATTGAGCGTGGAACCAATCTCGCGTACGAATATGCGTAAGGTCGGTCCGGGCCGCTTCATCAAACAATACCGTGATATAAACAAGTACACGTTAGAGGGTAACAACCAAGGGATCGATGCCCGCACAATACTTGTGCGTACTGGCCGTACAGCACTCCTACGCATATATCGGCTCTGATACCACTGTTGGGGATCGGCGCGGAAAACAAAAAATTTCCTATGAATGAAACCCCGAAACTTGCCTAGGATCTATCTATGTAGTAATGCGGTAACGGCCAATGCGTAGAGAGTACATACCCTTGTAGTCTGTACGCGGTTAACGTTCCGCGGGGAACATGGTTGAAGTAGTCGTACTCGTAGCCAACCTCAAGGTCACGAAGCTCCTCGCAGGTCACCCCTTGCTCCTTCTTGATTTTCATCATCTTCATCATGCAACAGCTCCGGCTCACGACATTGAAGCGCCCCAAGTGTTGCGCCTCGTGTCTTCGTACACATCTGGTGCACGATGAGACCTCCGGCTCCCCGATCCCGTCGGGAGTGCGGAAGTTGATATCCGTCTAGGAATCCCTACAGCGCAACAACGTACTGCATGTGTGCCTCGATCGCACAGCCCAGACTTGGGGCCATGGTCACAAGGTATAGAGGGAGAGAGAGAAGGAGGAAGTCAACCAAAGGACTTCTCCAAATATTGGTGTGTATAATCCCACCCATGGGCACCCCTTTATATAGGCTATGGGGGTGTATCTTTCTTAAAGGCTAAACCATGTGGGACTAATTACTAAAGGAAAAACTCAGCAGAAATTCGGACTGCCAAATGGGCCAAAAGTACTCAACCCAAATAGCAAACAGAAAATGCTAAATAAAAACAAAAAGAAAAAGCAGCAGCAGCCGGCCTGGCCACCGGTGGCCCAGCTTGCGCCGCGGCGGCCTAGAAAGGGGAAGGACCCCGGGTGGGCTGGCCACCCCCGGCGGCCCAGCACCCGACCCCGCCCCGCCCCGGGTGGGCCGGCTAGGCAGCGGCAGCCCAGTGCCCCGTCCCGCCTCGCCTGTGTCCTGCCCCGCCCGGGTGGGCCGGCTGACAGCGGCGGCCCGCTGGTGGCTCGGCATTGCCCAACTATCCGCCACCCAGTGCGGCGGCTATTGTCCGCCGCCCACTTGGGCTGGCTATTTTTCTTTTCCTTTTATTTTCCTGCGGTTTTATTTCTAGGCCTTTTCCCTCTGGAATTTGGCCTAATATAAAAGTTGACTTTATAAATCTTAATCTAAATATTATTTATAATATATTAATTCATAATTAACATATAATAAATATATATTTAAATTCCCATTTATCCGAAAACACTTTTCGAGACTTTTCCTTTATTCTTTCTCCGAACAACTTCGGATCTCTCCGTGGAACGATTCCGGCTTTCTCTCTTTCTCTATTGTGATTTCGTCTTACGAATGATCGCTCTCATCGTACCCTTAAGTGTATCCTCTCACGGCTCGGGAATGCTCTAGACATGATCTGTATCAATGATCAACAGACAAACCAGGGATATCCATGTGACCCCTATGCATTCCTTATGACAATGTCGTTTGAACCATCTAAATGTAGCATCCTCTTCCTTTTGTTTCTTGATACAACTTGTCCGAGATCCGATCACCGATATCCCATACCTTTGTTCAATCTCGTTCACAACAAGTTATGTTTTCTTGTTACCGTGATATTACATCCCCGTGACCTAGTCACATGTTGCAACATTTATAGATGTAATCTCACCAAGTCGGCTGTATGTATCTTTAGCCTATCATATGGGTGAACAAATCTCGGTCTTGCAGTCACATGTCATCTACTGTTCCTTCGGAATACCCAACGTACACCTTTATGACCACCGCATTACCAAGTGGTGTTTGATGTAGTCAAAGCAGTCTAGGGAACAGTGAGTAATATGAGCTCACGGTCTAAGGAGAAGGAGTCTAGGTATAGCTGTTGCAACAATGAACTATATGACTTGATCATGTTGCAATCCTTCGAGGAATGTCCAACCACATCATTCTCCAATGACATGATCTCGTTGTCAGTCGGCATAAATGCCCATGATCTTGAAACCCAGATCATCTTCATGACCAACGAACTAGTATGAATAGAGGCTACTAGGGACTTGGTTGTTTCATACCACACCTGTATCAATGTTTCTACTTGGCACAGTTCTAGCACAATATGAAACTATTATAAACTAATTGAGATATGAAAATAAAAACCTATTTCTTATTTGCCTCTAGGGCATATCTCCTTCAGTCTCCCACTTGCACTAGAGTACAAATAATCCAGCTTGCATTTTACTCTTATAAACCATATACCATATGCGTTTACAGATCATGCATGCTCATGGGAAATGTCATGTCCATGTTCTGTTTTACCAGGTCATTATGTCTTCTGCAAATCGTTAATGTCTTCCTAATCTGACATACACTCTATTATCTTATAATGGGTCGAAGTATTTGTTTTGCGACAAAGTGAGACTTTTGTTTCTAGTGTTTATGATGACGGTCGTTATTCACTGTTGTCATCTAAACTTCGAAACACACTTTGCTATCCTTTGTGTATATACTATAGTCATGGCAGCAGAACGAGGCCTGATTCCAGGAGCTTTTAGTGACGTTAGATCAACCTCGAGGGCTTTCTCATGGGCACTGGGACCTGGGACACATCATTCTACGTTAAAAGCAAATTAGCCTCGCCATAACATTATACATCACATCAGATGTAGCTTTTATACTTCTATATCTATGTAGATCCTAGTGCATGAAATGCAACTATGCCACTTACATTGCTTCTTGCTACTTAAGTACAAACTTAATTCTGGTTTAGTGATCAACTCAGGAATCACTTAAAGACATGCTCTTATAGTTAAGACCTAGTCCTTCCAACCAGAACCTTGGGTCACATTATGTCGAGTATACAACATGGTTATATGTAAGAACCTATGACTGAGCCATAGGAGATGCAATGCATCTCTTTCTTTTAGCCATAGTTGCAATACTAACTCAATGCTTCATATAGTAAGAACTTACTTCTCACCTCGTTCCATTCTGAACTTCTTCAGAATCTTGTCTTGGGACATTCTGAACATCTTTCAGAATCAAGTCCAGGAAGCATTAGACATTCGGTGTTTATTAAACTCACCAATCTATCCTGATAGATCTCTTTGTTTAATAACTTCAACTTCATCCTGTATTCTCCATGTACTGCAGTTACCACCATCGATTCCTTACTATCTAGCTAGTACTACTTCAGCAGCACATAACGCACACGAAAAAGGATTTGATTGCCACATGTGCATATCACACCTGTCTTCTCCATTGATTCAAAACTTCACACGATAGTTCTACTACAAGCAGACTTGCATGTATATATAGCTAGCTAGATGAGACACCAACACCGACTCGGTTACCAACCGCTAGCCTATACGTACACGTATACTACTCGTATATGTCGTACGGTGCCGTGTCGGTATTGGAGTGCTTATTTCCTACAATATATACTCGTCCATGAGGCTCAATACTATATCCATCATATTTCGCCAAACTAATACTCTTTCATGGTATCAGCCTAAATCGATCTTAAATCCTAGCTTCCGTCGCGCTGCCCTCGGGGAGACCGATCTCCATGATCTCCGCTGGGGCTACGCAACCCGTATGCAGGTTCGTCCGTCGATCCGTGATCGGCTATCCTGTAAATCTTTTTCTTTGATCTCTTAATCGTCTTTCTTTTTGGTTTTCCGGTCTTAGATCGGATTGAGTCGCCCACCGCTGTCGTTATCGCCGCGCCTCTATTCCGACCATCGGCATCGAGGATCTACATCGCGTCCGTGCGCTTGCCCCCTTCGCTGCTGCGCCTGCCTCGGCAGGCTGCCACGCACCACAGACGGCTGCTACACTTTCCTCGGAAGGCTACCACGGCCGCCCCCCTCGGATCCTCTTCGTCGTCATCGTTCGGAACTTCATCGAAAACGTCGCCATCGAATCTACGTCGTCCACGCCATGGCGCATATGGTGCACCGTCGGTCTGATCAACCGATCCCGCGCCTGTCTACGCCAAGCATGTCCCCGAGCACGCGCCTACCAGCGATCGAGCTACGAGCTGCCGCTGTGTCGCCCCGTCGGGCCGCAACGCCGCCGTCTTTGGTCCATGCTACCGGCTTCCAACGCGCATTCCTTGGCGTGTACGTCGCTGGTGGTCTCCCAGCCGCTGCACCGACTTGCGCCCTGCAGCTATGCCGCCCCTCGGGTCGTAGCGTGGCTGCACGTAGTCTACTTCACCGTCCTCGTGCATCGACGTCCTTGACTTTCATCGCGCCATCTCCTACGGCGCGGATCGCCGCTGTCTGCACATGGTCTTCGTAACGTCGTCGGGTCTTCCTCGCCTACTTCGAGCACCGCCGCCGCGCTTCACAAGGTAAGCTGCAGGGCGCCCTCTTGCCATCGCAGGTCCCGCCGACTACCCTATCACCACTCTAGGCATCCAGCATGACTAACCCATGTTGCCAATGGTTTCGCCGCCTTCTACGTCTTCGTCCACTACAACTTCCCCGCTAGCGTCATCGCCTCATCCCTGACTACACCACCTGCTACTCTACTCTGACAACCGCGAACAGCGCCGACATCTCTCCCTTCGTCGCTCTACGCGTCGCAACTGCTCTGGAGGCTTCCTCTGCTAGTCTTTCTGACATGGCGGCAAGTTCATGATGGTCTCTGCCCCCGCACGCCTGGTACTGGCAACACCGAGAGTGCCTTCGTCCCCGATGAGTTTCCGAGTCTGGAAAGCTCGAATCGGCACCTCGTCTTCATCGGTTTCGACAACGTCTTCTTTGGCATCGACCCCACTACAACTACCTTGACCGCGTCACCGACGAGTTCTTTGCATACTCGGTTCTGGCAAAACCGGAGTGTGCGTTTGTCCCCGACGTGCTCCGAGTTCTGGCAAAACTATGGCCGCACCTCGTTCTCGATGGCTCGGACTGCATCGACTTCGTCATCGACACCCTCAAAAACTGCCTCGACGCGTCTCCGTCATCCTCCTCGTGCACTATGCGCATGCGGCATCACGTGCGGCTATCTCAACACGGACATCCCCGACCACGACATCGACCACGGCGACCCATCGCACGGCTACCTCGACCATGGCACCACCTCACGCTCTCGGCTCCCTCGACATCGGAACAAAGGCTACTACCTCGCTTGAGCATCACCAGCTTCCTCTACAGTTCAAGTTACCGCGACGCGACACCGTCCAAATCGTTTCCACTACGACTGCGGGGGAATGTGAGCCTACTGGATGCTACTTCGGTTTATATCTAGTCAGACCGTCCGCGACGTTCCGGTTGTTCACGACGCTACCGCTACGACTGCGGGGGATGTTAGAGTATGATATGTACACGGTTATTGTGGTAGTTTAGGATAGTTAAGATTCTAGCCTAACTCGTCTTGTACTTCAAGTTGATCCCTGTACGCCTATATATACTTGTCCATAAGGCTCAATAATATATGACCAGAGGAGCAGCAGAGCTAATTATATACATTCGCCACACAGTTTTACCTTGTATCTCGGTGTAGCTCTTTTCCTGTCTGCAGTATCGAATAATTAGCTCCTTCATCTTCTCTGCGGTACGGTGTACGTGCTGATCTTTGGAACCAAGTCTATCACCAAACTGGCTTCTCCAAATCAACCCAGTCAAAGTAGAAGATCTGGTCCATAATGATGGATTATTACTTAGAAAAGGCAAAAAAAGGTAAATGCAGAACCAAAACCAAACGCCAATCTGTACCGACAATTCACAAATTAGTCTATGACCATGCTTTGTGAGGTAAAATTTTAAGTAATTCTTATTACATCTATCCTTCACACTTAAAATTGCAGGGACTACGAAGCATCCCCCCGTTTGTTGATTTTCACTGAGGACCACAAAAATCCTTTTTCTCGTTTTCCTTTTTTAGTCATGATCCCATCCAACAAATGTACTACGGTTTCAAATTACAGTGATAAAACATGGCAAACGATATTACGCATTTAGTGAGGCATGGTTAGAAAACCACTCATCAGAAGCCCGAATTGCAGCTGACACATGTCTCAATCCACAAATTGTACCACAAATTCCGGAGTAAATGACGGAGAACTACCACATTTGTGGCACAGTTGTCAGTTGCTACCACTTTTGCGTGAGTTGACACATAAAGACCTTTTTTGGGGCGGGTCGGGGACAGAGAGCACGGATTGTGCGTTTTACTAGGCCTAACCCATTTTCTGGCAGGTGGGGCCCGCTGTCAGACTTGACATGGCATCTACACTGACGGAACTAGGGCACGACCGTTAGGTTTGCGTCGAACCTAACATATCCCCTGCTTCCGACCGTGTTGGTCTGTTGTGCTCACTCTCTCTCTCTCTCTTGCTGTAGGTCCAGCTCGGCACCGCCCGTGGCTGCTACGCTTCTGTCTCCCCCCACCGATGGCAATGGTTTCCTGGGGCGATGGAGAGGAATCTTCAACTGATCTGAGCTCCGATTCAGAGGTATTTCATCCATTCCTCGTTAGCTAGGGTTAGGGTTCATATAGTTTTGGGGGTTTCCGATTTTGGCACGAATTTGGTGTAGTTACTGTGTACAAATGAATGTTAGGGTCCAACTACAATGTATGACTCTGATTACAATGGATTAGCCGACGAAGGAGAAAATGCAATTTCTTGTAAATGCAATGTTGTGGCTGCCAAAAATGTGGCATTCGAGGGATGTTGGACTAGTAGGAGGTTCTTGACCTGTGCAGGCTAGGTGTGTGCAAATTTTTAAATGGTTTTCAAATAAATTGATGTACATATAGCTCTATTTAGGCTCACATATTGTTCTTTGTATGACACCATAATTGCAGTTTGGTGAACCATGTGACTTTCTTCATTGGGTTGATGATGTGTGGCATGATCCACTATGCAAATACCTCTCAAAGCTCTAGGAGATGTATTTAGAAGTGAAAGAAAGCAGAGTTCATGCTGCACTGGACCATGTTGAAGCAAAGTACACGTACCAGGATGAGATTTCCAAGCTGCACACTGACTTGAGGAATGCACAAGATGAACTCAAGCTTGTGGTTGAGGAAAAGCAGGTGATACTAGCTCTCAAGGCCAAAGCTGAACAAGCAATGCTGGAAGCAGTTGCTGAACTGGAGCAAAAGAAGTCTCAGGATGCATGTACTACTAACATGCACAAATGTTTGACGGTGAAGGTTGCGAAGGACAGGGATCAGATGAAGGAAGAAAAAATGAAGGCTGAGAAGGAGAGGGATCAGATGAAGGAAGAAAAAAAGAAGCTTGAGTTCATCATTGCTGAATTTCTCAGGCAGAAGGAAGGAACCAGGGCTAAACTCAGGAAGATCAAGGCTATATGTGATGAGTGATGACCCTGCCGTTTCAAAAACTGTTGCATCTATGTTCGATGAAATGTTGTCTTAGTATCAGTTATTTGTGAGTTGGACAAGTACCTATTGTAATGTTTGGATTAATGTTTGGACAAGTACCTATTATGATTGTTTCTATCTATGAGATGAAGAGGATTGTAATGTTGAATTATAATGTGTCTTTGAATTATCCGTGAGATGAATGTTCCTATCTTTGATAATGTTCCTATTTTGAATGTTTCTATCTGTGAGATGAATGTTCATATCTTTGATCTGGATTATAGTGGATTGTAATGTTGAATTATAATGTATCTGTGGAATGTACTGGTAGTTCCTTATGGTGAAACAAGTATCACAGAAATAGCAAGAATGACAGCACATAGTTCATTCCACAGATAACCACAATGACAGTAGAGTTTTAGCAATACATCATTCCATAGACAACCAAAATGACAGCAGAGTTTATAGAGACTACATCACTCCAGATACAACCACAATGACAGTAGAGAGTTTTAATAACTACATCAGTCCACAGACAACCAAAATACTCAAGTTTTTTAGCCAAGGACTAGACTATCATGTCCAGAACACTTCACAGACCACTAGATCCATCTAGAGGACCAACTCCTGCATCTCTGCCATAACCAACATTTGCACCAGCTGTGAAGTATGACATAAAACCTGGAGCTCTTGGTGCAGCTTGAGCTCTTGGTTCAGCTTGTGTCCTTGGTTGAGCATGGTGTGATGAAGAACTTGGAACTGCATCTGGCATTGACCTATTTGCCTGCACATAACAAGTTAATGAATGCCTTTTATTCAATAAGGAAATTAGAGACAACAAGTAACTGTAGCCTATTTACCTTGTGATTTTTTCTTAGTAGAAGATCTAGCCTCAGTGGCACATAACATCTTGTGTACTTGTGACCTTGAAGCTTGCAGTTGCTACATGTAATTGTAGCCATTCTAGATGTGTCCTTAGGTTTAGGCACTTCAAACTTCCCTTTCCTCCTTTTTTCCTGCCTTCTTCCTTTAAGATGATCTTTGAAAGCTGGTGGCATGATGTCTGCTGTATTGGTTTTTGTCCAACCATGTTGTGCTGGCATTGGTTGAAAGACTGGCAGGTAGCTCTTCAAATAGAAGCTCTTTTTGAAGAAATCACTGACATAATCTTCAGGATGCTGGCAGGCTTTGTATATGGGAGCTACATCATGGTTGCATGGCAATCCTGTCATTTGCCATTTTTTGCAAGAACAACTCCTAGTGTTCATGTTAACTGCATGAGTTGATGTGCCACTCTTCACTTGCCATAATCCAACACCAGCCTTCTTGGGGATGCAGTCCCTAGAGTATTTTTTCATGAGCTCCAACCTCTCTGCATAGTAGGGAGTGATTTCCCAACTAGCCTTTCTAGCACCATCCCTCTTCCCATCATGCCTAACCATCTGTTTATCATATATTCCAACCAACATTGTTACTATAGGTTTGTTCCTAACATCCAAAATTTACTTGTTGAACACTTCACTCAGATTGTTGTTTGCCATGTCAGTTTGACAATTTGTATTAAATGCCCATCTTGCCCAGGTATGCACATGAATCTTTGAAAACCAAAGCCAAGCTTGATCACATTGCTTCTTCATCTCCTCCATTCCTTTATCAAAACCATCTTTAGTGTATGAATAAGCAGCAGTATCGATACACTTCTTCAGATCCTCTCCTCTAAAACCTGCTGTCTGGAAATTGGCATAGATGTGCCTAAGGCAGAATCTCTGTGGACAATTTGGAAACACAGTGCTGGCTACTTTGATTAATGCTTTTTGCATGTCTAACATGATGTTGTAGTACCCAAATTTGCCTTTTTCTCCACCTAATGCCTCCTTCAACTGCTCAAGAAACCATTACCAATTCTATGTATCTTCTTTAGCTACCACTGCCCATTCAAAGGATATATATTATTGTTCCCATCTCTAGCTGTTGCTGCAAGAATTTGAGCTCCTGTTGTTAGCTTGATGAAGCAGCCATCCAAACCAATGAATGGCCTACAACCTTCTAGGAAACCCTCTCTAGCAGCATTAACACAGAAAAAGAGGCCATGGAATCTTGGGGTGTAGCTGATATCTACCACATTGCCTTTCTTCATTTCTTCTAGCTGTTCTTCTATAGGTCCAGTGGCGGTGGTGACAATACACCTGGAACTAGGGTTTTTGTCTATAACAGTCTACAGGTAATCTCTGATCCTGTAGTACCGCTTCTTATGGTCTCCCAACACTATCTGTCTGGCTTTAGTCCTAGCCCTATAGGCCATCCTCTTGGGCACATCCACCCCACAATCGTTTTTATCTTTATCTTGCAATGAGCATATGCCTGTGGTGATGTCTGACCTAAACTTGTCCACATAAGTAGTGCTCAACCACTTGGAATTTACCCTACTGTTTGCAGGCTCAGTTGGACATGTGTGTACCAAATGCATTTTCTTAATGCAAAAAGTTTTCTCATGCTTTATTTTCAATGCTGTCATGTAAAACTCACAACCAAACTTGTCCTTATGACTGCACCAAACAATAATCCTATCAGGTGTGTTCCTATGGTAATGGAAGTTTCTAACCTACACAATGTGAAGTCTACATAATGCTTCTCTGAATTGGTATACATATCTGAAACATAGGGACAACATGAATTGTTGCTCTGCATTTTCCCTTGCTTCATCATACCAAACCCTTTCCTTTGCCTTCTTAGCTCTGCTCTTTCTTCCTTTGGGCTGCACAAATGTCAAAGGCTCATACCCATCATCATCTTCAGGTTTCATAAAACCTTGTTCTTCCTCATCATCAGAAGGAAACCACTGTGGGATTTTATCCTTAACCACCTGAGAATGTGATCTCTCTGTTGGCCCTGGCTTCTTCACTATCTTCTTCAAAGGTTTTGATGCTGCTATCTGTACTGGATCATCTTGTGTCTCAAAGATGTCCTCTATGTCTGTCTCACCCTCACAGTGTAGCAGTGCATCATTCTTCCTCCTCCTCATCTCTGTAATTTCCTTATACAATTCCTCTTTCTCTATTCTTCTCCTTTCCTCTACCTCTTCTGGGTTGTATTGGCATGGATAAGCCCAACCATCATCAGATGATTCCTCTTCTGCCATATCAGATTCATCCTCTTCTACCTCTTGGTCTTCATAGCACACATTGTCCTGTGTCAGCAACTGCACTAGATTGTGCTCATCTATTTGTGTGCACACATTTTGACAGTGCACACTGTCTTGAGTTTGCATCTGGTATGGTATAGGCTCTTCATCCTCCATGTCAATATCAATATGTACTGCAGGTTTGGTCTTCATTGGGGACAGCCCAATTGCTTGACTTCTCTTGTCTCTCATCACTGTCAACACAAGTTTCCTAGATAAATCATACTTCCTCACCATTTCTTCAACCTTCAAATTGCTATCTACAAGTGCAAGCCCATTCAGTCCCTCACCTTCATGCTTAACATAGTATAGTGAATCAGTAATGCCATATCCCTCCGACTCCATGATGGACAGCAAATTAAGATATCTAATATCTGCTCGGCACATTTTTTTGCACAAACTTGGCTCCATCAAACTGAAAATAGAGGTCCCAAACTTCTGATTTTGGCATAAATTTCAGAAAATAACAACAATTTCAAGCTATTGTCTGACGAAACCTTAGAAATTTCGATCCCAAATTCAGAAAGAGGAGATAGATTTCTTACCCATCTTCGAAGACGTAGTGGCTCATGGGGTCCTCGCCAGATGTGCTCCCAGCCGACGTCCACGCCTTCTCCGCTATGGGCCGTGGGGGGCTCGCCGCCGCCAGCTGCAGCGGCACAGCCTGCTCTTGTTCCCAGCCACCGCGGATCCCTTCTCCTGCACCCTCCTGGCCACCGAACAACCTTGCGCGGACATGCCGGTCATCACCTGTGCCGCCTCCACCATCTCCGTTCCCGCGAGGCCGGCAACGCCAGATGCTGCCGCCACCACCAGTCGCCATTGACTGTCTTTTCGAGCGCGGGAGAAGGGAGGGAGTGAGGAGACTGAGGGAGAACAGACTCGTCAACGCGGACCGAACGGCCGTCACCCCCGGTCCGTGTCAACCACGCCACGTAGGACTGACTGGTGGGCCAGGGACGTCAGAAAATGGGTTAAGCCAGGCAAAACACACAATCAGTGCTCTGTGTCCACGTCCTGCCCCAAAAACGGTTTTTATGTGTCAACTCGCGCAAAAGTGGTAGCAAACTGAGAAGACTGGCACAAATGTGGTAGTTCTTTACTCCAAATTGCTCATAATGTCCAGCAGAGACCCGTAATACCCAGCAAAATTCAGTTCACCCATGTCTCGATGCACAATTTTGTATGGCAAATTTTGGCAGGATAATTTACCTGTTGGTCCATACTAGAGATGTTGGATCTATATTTACACTACACTGCACGGAATCTGCTTGACCGTCATTTTCTTCTTCCACCACACCTGCTACTGCTTCGACGTTGCAAATCATGGATTGATCCGGCTCGACCGAGCCCACATGACTGCACACACCGTCCTCAATCGCTGCTCCACCCTTTACGGCTCTCCGGCCTCCATCTTAGATTGTCAAGCTTCCATCGAAGGAGAGAACATATCCAGGATTTAATCTTCTAGATCAACGAACTCCACAGCAAATTACCTGCTCATTGGATCATGGGGTAGTCTGGTCCCGGTTCCGGTGGAGATGAGGTCGCATCGGCTCACTAGGATTAAGGGCACGACACCGTCTTCGTTGCCATCCGCCGAATCGCCGGACTAGGAGTGTGGTATAGTCCTGCCCTCCTTCGATCCCCAAACTTGATTCCTGTACCGTGGTCCAGGTATTCAACACAGACATGTTTTGTGGGTCCAGATCGTCACTGGTTCAGCTCTATCGGGCCATCGCGACCTCGAAGCACCTGATGTATTCATCATACCTAGACCCGGGAGCCAAAAACTCCACTCCCGCAAAGTTTATAAAAAAATTCGATGGATTTGGCGCTACTTAAAAGAATGCCTATAGATGAAAATAAAAACACATGATTGTTAAGTAACAAAAGTTGTTTTGTTTAGGCTTTTAGAGGCCGCCGCCATCAGCCTCACGCTCACCATCTACAACCGGGAATAGACGGGTCTTTGCCACCTCTATTTGCCGCTTCGGTGCATGGAGGGGGTGGGAACATCGGACTTGCGCTCGGCGCTGAAGAAGGGTCTCGAAAGTTAGAGTTTGGTCAACTGGCATCTCGTTATGGTGGCTATGGATAAGAATAAGTTATACCCGTCTCTATGTCCACCGCATCAGTAGCAATATCGCTAGTGGCATTGAGGAGGGCCATGATTCGTCTGATCACCGCTTCAATGAATGATGAATCTCGTCTAGTCTACATGTGTTAGAGGTTTGGTGTTTTTGGTGTTAGAAGATTTAGATCAATTCAAAGGTTTAATAGCGAGGACTCGCGGTTGGCGTCATCGTTGAAGTTCATGCCGTGACGTGGCCGACCGAGCCTCCAAGCCGCATTGTACGAGCACATGGGCTTATTGGTTTGCGGCCCAAAAGTTCCTGGGCGAGTCCATCGCGGTACCCAAGTTGCCTGTAATTGCCGCGTTTCGCAAAGTTGGGCTGCCAACTACCAAGAGGAGCCATTTCGAGGCAAACTCATCTCACCCTTACAAAATTCAAACATTCCGTTAAACTTCCCCGTGAAGTAGATGGTCGGGACCCACATGTCGTTCATCTGTCCGTGACACGAGCGCCAACGCGCCAACTACTGACTCGTGTAATAACGAGCTCGTTGGGGAACCCCAAGAGGAAGGTATGATGATCACAACAGTAAGTTTCCCTCAGTTATGAAACCAAGGTTATCAAACTAGTAGGAGCAAGGAAACACCTCCAAGGTGTTGCTAGCTGGCCTTTGGCAGGGTGCACTACCGGTGCTAGCATCAACGTGGAAACCTGCACAACACAACCATAGAACTTTGCCCCCAACTTACAGTGAGGTTGTCAATCTCACCGGTTTTGCTGAAAACAAAGGATTAAACGTATTGTATGGAAGAAAGTAATAGTTTGCAGAAAGTAAACAGAAAGCAGTAAACAATTATAGATTGATGGGAAAAGAAAGGATCGAGGTCCATAGTTCACTAGTGGTGGCTCTCCTTAAGATAGATGACATGTTGGGTGAACAAATTATAGCGGGGCAATTGACAAACATCGAGAAAGCATACAACCATATACTACTCATCTTGACTCCTTTGAGATTTGATTGGCCATTACAACATTATACATAGACCGTAATCCAACTGCATCTATGACTAATAATCCACCTTCAGGTTATCATCCGAACCCCCTCCAGTATTAAGTTGCAAGCAACAGATAATTGCATTGCGCATTGCGTGTAAAGTAAACAATACGATTGTTCTATGAACAAAGGAGTGCTGCTTTCTCCCTAGTAGCAACAACACATCTTGTACCTTAGAGATTTCTGTCACTTCCCTAGATTACTAGAGGCATGAACCCACTATCGAGCATAATACTAACTCTTGGAGTTGCTAGCATCTACTTGGCCAAGATAGCTACTAACAACGGAAAGCATGCAAGATCACAAATAATAAAGACATGATAGAATCAATAATCAATCTGAAATAGCATCTCAATATCCATCGGATCCTCGCAAACACAACATGTAGGATTACAAATAGATGATCTTGATCATGAACGAAGCTCACAAGATCTAAACATGATAGCACAAAGGAGAAGAACTAGCCAACTAGCTACTACATGGACACGTAGTCCAGGGATGAACTACTCACGCATCACACCGAAGGCTTGCATGGTGATGAACAAGGCCTCTAGGGTGAATTATCCCCTATGGCAGGGTGCTGGGAAGAGCTTCAGACTCTTTCATGGCATTTTGATTGGGTACTTATGGTTTCTGTATCGGAGGCATCTTATAGGCGAAAGGGGAGGGCCGAGGGGGTGCCCTAGGCGGCCAGACCACCCCCTGGCGCGGGCCTGGCCTCGCCGCGCGGCCAGGTGGTGTGGCCGGCCGCTGGCCCCTCTCCTCGTATTCTGGCTCCGTGTCCCCCTCGGTGAAAAACTGACTTTGGCTTTTGTCCTGTCCAATTCCGAGAATATTCATTTTCTGACTTTTCTAGAACCAAAAAAGCAGAAAACAGGCACGTGGCATTGTGGCATCTTGTTAATAGGTTAGTCCAAGAAAGTGTATAAAAATTACTCCAAAGTGTGGACAAAACATAAGAAAGTAGATAAAACCAAGCATAGAACATCAAAAATTATGGATACGTTAGCAACATATCAACATCCCCAAGCTTAACCCCTGCCCGTCCTCGAGTAGGTAAGTGATAAAAAGAAAGAATAATTTTTGAGGTGACATGCACCATCATAAACTTGATCAAAGTATTTGTAAAACATTGATAGCTGGGATCATAGTACTTCAATCATAACATGAAAGATAAAGTTCTAACAATAAGACATAGCAACTATGTTGCAACATGAAAAGGCACAAACAAAAGATTCATGAATAGCAATGCTTTGCAAGACGTTTGTTTGTTTCACATAAAGAAAACATAGCATAGTTGCATTCAGCTTGTCCCTCATAGAGTAGCAAACATAAATGCATAGGACACCTTCAAAGTTCATAAGAGTGACTAGATAGAAATAGTTTAAGAACAATCAATATCAAAATTATGCATTAATCAACAAGTCTTGGGACAATGCACATAGAACTAAGAATGGCCACTATGCTCTCTCAATAGGTGCATAAAGATAGAAGATGGAGACGCAACATGAAAGTAAAAGAAATGCCTTCATAGAAGGAAGCAGGGATTCAAGTTTCATAAAGAGCTTCCAAAAATTATGGTACTTATTAGCTTTTAGCTCTCATTGCTCCTATCATAAGCATCTTGAAGTGATTAAGGTTAAAGTGAACAAAACTATGGAGTATATGCTTGACAAAATATAAGTTGGAAATCTCATGTCCCTTGAATACGAGGGCCGCTCCTCATGCTACTCAAGTTTAGTTACCGGTAAGTTCTTGTCATAGTAAGTACATGTGTATCATAGAGAACCACCAACAGGTACCCCTTGCCCGATGATACGGAATAATCCCCATATCAAAATGACAAGGCAAGCAGACAACGAGCATCTCAACAATCTTCTTATTTACCATGGGAAATGGTTCTTTTTTCTCTCTTTCCTCTTTTCTCATATCTTTTTTTTCTTTTTCACTTTTTTTCTCAATATCTGACTCTTTTTTATAAGAAGAATGCTTCATAGACAACTCATTATGGTTATGCTGCAGGTCTCCACCATGACGACATGGATTAGACCGGCGGCCCAGGCGTTTCTCTAACACACATACATAACTCCATAGACTTACAAGCTCCCCTTTCATTTCACACCGACGACATCCATAGACAAAAGAACATGATATCAACTAGGTACAAAGTACAAGTGAAATTTTGAAAGTGTTCCCCATGACAACATGGTTCTGCTAATCCCCAACATATAAGTGCAAGCATATACAACATATACGGCACAATGGTTCAAGTTTATTAAGGGCAAGAAAAGTAAAGTGTGTCATCAAGTTCGTGAGAGCTTTAATCACTAGTTTTCTCATAACAAGTTTAATTCGAAAGGTAGATAAAAACATGAATATACTTCGAATAGAAAATGCTAATAGGTAGGTATGGTGGACTCTTTGGAATAACTTGGTTTTAGGAGTTGGATGCATGAGTGGAACTCATACTTGGTTATGGAGGCTAGCAAAAGACTGGAAGTGACCGACTAAGAGAGCAATAATGGCCATAATCATGCAGAGCGACAAAACATCATTAATCAAAGCATAAAGTGATAATACAAGTCGAAAACTAAAGGATCATAAAGGATATGGTGACTTGGGATAGTCATAACATGGTGTGAGCATGCGCCAAGTTAACCCAAATAAATCATCAAAGGAGAATACCACAATATTATGCTTTAATATGCTAAAACAACGCATGATTCTTCCAAGGCACATTAAGAAATCTCAATTGTTTATAGCATGTCATGCCAAATAAAATATCACTAAGCATAAAGCCAAAACAATATCAAGCATGGCATGACAAAGCATAGGCCTCAATCAAAAACAAGCTCTCTTTACCACTTAAGCGTGGACTTTCCTACTCTTTTTCCAATCCAATCCAAACTAGTTGAAAACAAATGCATGAAAGAGGGGGTCCAACCAATTTATTCAAGCAAACTAAGAAAACCAAAAACAAAAAACGAAGACGCTCCAAGAACAACACAATTGTGCATAAAACAATAAAAATGAAGTGTTTGGAAGAAACCTGGGATTTTTATTGATGAAGAAGGGGATGCCTTGAGCATCCCCAAACTTTGTCGCTTGTACCTCTTGAATATTTTTTGGGGTGACACGGGGTGGCATCCTCAAGCTTGAGCTTTAGTCCATTCTTCATCTCATTACATCATTCTCTCCATACACCTGAAATTTTTCCTTCATACAAAACTTTACAAATATTTATTAGCAACATTAGTGCACTCAAGATAATAAGTCTTTAGGTTCTGTTTCAACACCAATAAAACTTCCATTAAAACACAAGCTACTGAAGCACTTCCCTCAAAAAGCTCAATTCCTCAAAAGAACTCAAAAAGGAACCAACAAGAAGAAAATGCAAATAATGGCAGAAATCTGTCAAAACAGACCAGTAGGTAAAAACCAATTTTTTCGAAGATCTTCTGTTGCTCAAAGCAAAAAGTGTTGAACTAAAGAAAGTTAGATAACAACCTGGGGCAGAAGCACAAAAATTCACGCCTGACAACGACGTACAGAGATTCTACACGAATGTTTACGGTAAAGCACAAAAATCTGTTTCGGGACAGCAACTTTCCCAATCATTACTTCTCTCTCATTAGAGGTTACTCTTGGCACAAAAAACAAATAAAAAGGATAAGTAGAGGTTATTACTAAGGAAATAACTTCCAATACTCATCTAAAACTTTTGGTTTATCTCCCAATAAGTACTTTTCTTTAACGCCTTTAAGTTAGGCATAAGAAGCAAGAAAAAGAATCAAGTGTTCTCAAATGAAGAAGCATTAAGATTAATACCAGAAATATCTTCAACAAGGAAAGGTATCTCATCCAAATAATTTCTAGAGTATCCTCTCTCAATGCTCTTGGGTTCACTATTTTCATCAAATGGGTTTTCGGGAACAATCGAATCAAGATTCTTTTCTATGGCTTCATGCATTGCTACAAGTTTGAAGGGTACTGGTATCTTAATTTCCTCCCCATTAGGTTCGGTTTTTTTCATCTTTTCTCATGTACCAACAACATCTACACATGAGCCTAGCATATTAAAACGTTCATAAACTTTTCTAGCTTCCTTGGCAACATCATAGAATTCCTTAAGCAAAGTTTCCAGAATAAAATCTCTCTTTTCAGGGTCCTCGATTTCTTTAAGTTTAAGAAACATTATTTGCATTAAGGGGTTAAGGTTAACAAATCTAGCTTCCAACATGTGAACTAAAGAAGCTGTAGCAATTTCATAGTTTGGAGCAAGTTCTGCAAGGGATCTATCCTCAATATCCTCATGCTTACTAACATGATTAAATAATTCTTCAATATTATCTTTTCCAATTATAGAGCCACTACCTATTGAAAGGTCTTTCAGGGTGAATTTAGGGATCAACATGGTGAGCTAAGGAAGAGGTAACAACTATAGAAAGACTTAATTTTTTTAATAAAGAAATCACACCAGTAAAACTAATTTTTTTGTTTTTTTATAAAGAAACAAGCAAACAAAGCAGAAATAAACTAAGCAAAACAAAAAAACAAAGTAAAGAGATTGGTTATGAGGGACTCCCCTTGTGAAGATGTCCTTGACTCCCCGCAACAGCGCTAGAAAAGTACTTGTTGACTCATGTAATAACGAGCTCGTTGGGGAACCCTAAGAGGAAGGTATGATGAGCACAACAGTAAGTTTTCCTTAGTTATGAAACCAAGGTTATCGAACCAGTAGGAGCAAGGAAACACCTCCAAGGTGTTGCTAGCTGGCCTTTGGCAGGGCGCACTACCGGTGCTAGCAGCAACATGGAAACCTACACAACACAACCACAAAACTTTGCCCCCAACTTACAGTGAGGTTGTCAATCTCACCGGTTTTGCTGAAAACAAAGGATTAAACGTATTGTGTGGAAGAAAGTAATAGTTTGCAGAAAGTAAACAGAAAGCAGTAAACAATTGTAGATTAATGGTAAAAGAAAGGACCGGGGTCCATAGTTCACTAGTGGTGGCTCTCCTTAAGATAGATGACATGTTGGGTGAACAAATTACAGCGAGGCAATTGACAAACATCAAGAAAGCATACATGCATATACTAATCATCTTGACTCCTTTGAGATTTGATTGGGCATTACAACATTATACATAGATTGTAATCCAACTGCATCTATGACTAATAATCCACCTTCAGGTTATCATCCGAACCCCCTCTAGTATTAAGTTGCAAGCAACATATAATTGCATTATGCATTGCGTGTAAAGTACACAATACGATTGTTCTATGAACAAAGGATTGTTGTTTTCTCCCTAGTAGCAACAGCACATCTAGTACCTAGAGATTTCTGTCACTTCCCCAGATTACTAGAGGCATGAACCCACTATCGAGCATAAATACTAACTCTTGGAGCTGCTAGCATCTACTTGGCCAAGATAGCTGCTAACAATAGAAAGCATGCAAGATCACAAATAACAAAGACATGATAGAATCAATAATCAATCTGAAATAGCATCTCAATATCCAACGGATCCCCGCAAACACAACATGTAGGATTACAAATAGATGATCTTGATCATGAACGGAGCTCACAAGATCTAAACATGATATCACAAAGGAGAATAACCAACCATCTAGCTACTACATGGACCCGTAGTCTAGGGATGAACTACTCACGCATTACACCGAAGGCTTGCATGGTGATGAAGAAGGCCTCCAGGGTGAATTCTCCCCTCTGGCAGGGTGCCGGGAAGAGCTTTAGACCCTCCCGATCTAGGGATGGAGATGACGGCGGCTATAGACTCTTTCGTGGAATTTTGATCGGGTACTTAGGGTTTCTGCATCGGAGGCATCTTATAGGTGAAAGGGGAGGTCGAGGGGGCGCCCTAGGCGGCCATACGACCCCCTGGCGTGAGCCAGGCCTGACCGCGCGACTAGGTGGTGTGGCTGGCCCCTAGCCCCTCTCCGTCTCGTATTCTAGCTCCGTGTCCCCCTCGGTGAAAAACTGACTTTGGTTTTTGTCCCGTCCAATTCCGAGAATATTCATTTTCTGACTATCCTGGAATCAAAAATAGCAGAAAACAGGCAGATGGCACTGTGGCATCTTGTTAACAGGTTAGTCCAAGAAAGTGTATAAAAATTACTCCAAAGTGTGGACACAATATAAGAAAGTAGATAAAACCAAGCATGGAACATCAAAAATTATGGATACGTTAGCAACGTATCAGCAACCTCTTAGGCAAATTGAGGAACTAAGTGGCTTGGATGCGTTGACCAATTTCACAAATATATTCCCTCCTTTTCCCTAGCACCGGCGTCGTTGAAATCCACCCTCCAGGCAGAACGATTCCTTTGGACATTTGACTTCTAGCGCCAAGTTGCTGCGCCTAGTTGCCGTGCCCATTCACTTATCCCGAGCTCCAAAGGCGCATGCATAGCCGCCATTGCGAGGCTCTATCCCACCTTCACCATCGATGAGCTGAGCAGCTCGGAGGATGGCAGATCCTACTACCAAGGAAGATGAAGTTCTGGCTACATACGGGAGAGCTACCCTTCTCTTTGCTATTCGCACTAACTATAACTGCTAGCTGGCTACTGAACCTAAAATTATTTGTTAGCCCAACACTGACAAACATATTTTGTCCACAGTTTTCTGTCAAGTGGGATCTCCGCGGACCACCCTTACCTGGTTACGGTAGCCCTCTTCAGGTATGACTCTAAATCAGCAAGGGTGAAGGGCAAGTGGTATGGACACCATTGTATCACGATGGAAGCAGAAGCGCATGCGCAGATCTGCACTATCCCTGGTATGGTTGCTACTCTACGTAATCATGCTGAAATATGTCCAAAGCAGACTACAAAGTTCAGCTTCATGGATGAACGAGGCATCATGGTTCCTCTAACATGTTACAGTCAGCTAATTGGGTTCATGAAAAGGTATGCTTCGCTTGCATGTTTGAGCTGAATTGTGATGTACTAGATGTGGAAGCTGCTGCAACTAGGAGTCACCCTTCTATTCTTGGACAGGGTGGTCGCTCGAACCCAATTAGCTGCTGGTAAGCAAAAGTCTCTCTTGGGGTTCGCATGTTTGTGCTAAATTGTAATTTTTGTTTTATTTACTCTGTAGATATTAGGCAGTTATGCAACAGTTCTGTTTCTTTGACAGGAAGTGCCGCAAGGTTAGAAACATGACTGCCGGGTCAGTCATTTTGCTACCGAAAGAAAATAAAAAATGAGTGGAAAGATGATGTTGGACACGATTCTGGTGTTGATTGTCCCGACGATGTGGAGTATGTGAAGCTAAGAAAATTGGCACCGAGGAAGAGGAAGAAGGCGGGAAATGAAGAAGCTAGTGGACATGAAGGCTTGGCACCCAGGCGAGAGAAGAAGGCTGTTGGCAATGAAGAGGCATAATAATGTGTTGAACTTGAACATATATAGGTAATTCGGTTAAATTCTAGAGCTCTATGCGTGGAAATTGTCGGGCGAAACAATCTACCCACGTTCTCGGAGTAAAATGTACCGCGACTTAGGATTTGGAAACTTCCGAGTCAGTAGTTGAATCTGAAATTGTGATTGTACCACTACTATCTAAAAACACGCAGCACCGGTTCCACGATTGCTGAGGGGCAGGAGGTCTCCAAATTCGATGAAGTGTAAGTGGCACAGAAATAAATTATTTAAGCTGCTACACTCCATGAAACAACAACTTATTTCAGCTGCTACACAATGACATGACATTATAAACAACAATGACAACCGATAATGCCTAGATGATGTGGAAATCGGTACTACTTTCTGGCCTAATCTTGAGCCCGTCTATCTCACCACCTCCCTGCTCCTCCATCCCCTGCATCTGGCGAAGCTCTCGGATCTCTAGTAACAGGGTGTACGTGCTTCCACTTTATAAATTGTGGTTGTTCCATTTTCATGCGGCACAATCCATGTAGATTACATTTAAACAAACCACCAATGTTAGAATACCACCATCATCAGACAAAAGGAAGTAATGCAGGGTTAAGACAGATTAACGGCTGACCAATTTTTTCTTCCAGGACTTCGAGACCACTAGTTCAGACTGCTAGGTCAATAAGTACTACTATTATAACTTAAAAAAGTATGGAGCTCAAGCTAAATAGAACTAGTTATCACACATCTCCTTTATCTTCCTAATCCTAGCCTGATGTGCATCTTCCCACGAGAGCAAGGATCGAATCATCTGCTCCGTCCTGTTAGTATCTTCCTTATGCAGCTTCAATTGTTTCTCTGCATTTATCCTCATGTACTTGTCAATACTCGTAGTTGTGAACTGCAGAACTTTGGCCTGGTGAAGTTCATTCCTTGCTTGAGTCAGTTCTTGGTCTACTTTAGCCTTCAGGCCCAACGCCACGTCTCTCTCCTTCTCGACTTTGCTAACCTTGCCGTGCACCCTCCTGAGATCTCGATTAAGCCTGGTTGTGTCAACATGGTCAAATAACTTCATCTCAGCACTCTCAAGAAGTGAGATGACTATGGATTCTTTCAACTCAATAGTCATATCCCATAGTTTGTCCAGCGTTTTCTACATCAATTTGGGCCACCTTGGATATACCCATTTGACAACACCGCAAGTTCTGCGTTGCAACATTGCACGATGTCCTTGACACCCTAAAAACCTCCTGAATGCGTTTTGTCCTTCGAACGCTACAAATTTAACAGGCACATATCCATGTTCACATAGCAGAGGACTGTCTTCCTCCGCTAAACCGTGATAGTCGGAGTCGTATAGCGTCTAGTTGGCCTAACACATCATGTGTGCATGAGTAAACAGAGTAGATCTAGCTTAAAATAGATAATTGGCCACAGATGATAGAGATGAGACAACTCACATCGAAATCACCATCCCTGTAGTCACGTCGCGTTTCCTCACTGTCTCCCCTTGAACTCATGGCGAGAGGGGGGTAGGGGACTGGGGTGGCTGTGGGAGAGATGGCTGGAGGCGTCGTCGGCTTGTGGCTACGGCAGGATGGGAGAGAAGTGGGGAAAGTGGCTTCGAGGGGAAGGAAGAGAAGTAAAGGGGACGTGACACTGGCATATGGCCCACGGAACTGGTGACACTCGCAAAAAGGGAGCACACGGTGTTGCTAGTTTGTCCAGAGAAAGCGGACAGTAAGCGTGGCCACTCATGTCGCAGAACAGTCTACTCGTGGATCGCTCTTACGAAGAACCATCCCAATCGTCCAAGCGCCCCTAGAACGGTAACAACCGTCATGCAGAACAACTGTGTTAGGGCGTGCCTTCTAGAAGACTCGGTCTAACGGCCACCATTGGGGGCTATGGTTAGGGATCTCCTAAGGTTAGGATACAAGTGGTTTATGAAAAGAACACACATTTCAATGACACTAGTGGATCCATGTGGTTTATGAAAAGAACATACATACAAATGACTCTAGTGGATCTATGTGGTTTATGAAAAGAACACACATGCAATGACTCTAGTTGTGGTTTATGAAAAGAACACACATGCAATGACTCTAGTTGTGGTTTATGAAAACAAAACACATCCAATGACACTGGTGATGTCTGCAAAAGCACATATTGTTTGTAGCTAGTTTCGAAGTTCAGATATCGATCCCACAGGAAGCCCAAAGGTAAGTGTTTATTGGTGAAGTCTCTCTCACACCCGAAGTTGTCACAGGTCTTCGAGTGAATTGACTACAAGTGTTGAAATAAGAATGAGTTTTGATTAAATGCGATAGATTTAAATAAAGCTAAAATATAAACTTCAGAAATATAAAGCATAAAAATAAAGAACGATTTTGCTTGTTTGTTGTTTCCTGCAGATGACGAAAGAAGACACGGGGAGATTCAGTTCATGGTGATAGTGACTGTGCCAGGTGGATGAATGGTGAATTTAACAATTATAATCTTATAGATATATGTGTAGGCAAGCAACCCATAATTAGCCGGAACTCCTCTTGGTAGATTTCATCCCAACTTCAATAATCCTACCAACCTGCTACCAAAACCATGGTCAGACACTAGATGATTAAGACCCTTCAGGTCGCTTAGCGATTAAGCTCCTTGGATCGTACTAATGCGATAAGCATAGTGGTTACTTGTTATCCTCGAGTCAACTAGCTTTCCATTAATATCCCCGTGTCACCCGGGGGTCGCCGGACAACTAGCGTACAAGATCTTATCTGTGTAGAACAAGGTATTATGTTGTCTGCGCCTTTAATTGGACAACAAGCATTAGGCATCCCACAAATAGTAAAACACACATATTATAGTAATTAGAATCAATCACAAACTAATGGAAAATATATGAAGGCACATCACATCTCACCAATCCCTACGTCTCCCACGCCCAAGGGAATTACTCACACATGAGAGAAGAATAGATCATCAATATAATTGAATAAAGGGAATTCGTCTTGGTATTACCCATGAAGATCCACAATAAGAATAGAAAAATATCCAACACAATTCAAGATGGGAAGAAACAGTCTCAAACCCTAGTCTTGCAAGGTGGAGATCCCTCTCTCTCGAGTACAAGTAGTGGTTGTGGGGTGTATTGGCTAGGAGGTCGAAGATCGTGGAGCGAGATGAAGAACGTCTTCTCCTTCTTCTCCGGATCTCTTATTTCTCCCTTCTAGATGGTGTGGTGGCTGTTGTGTTGTGTTTTCCTCCCCTGTCCCTTCACGGAAGTTGTCCCTTTTGACAAGACAGAGGCGACGACAACAATACGGCAGCAACTATACGGCCAGAGAAAATATTCCTGCCGTATAGTTGCTCATTAAAGCTTCTGTTGACTCCTCTTGCATGCTTCCAAAATGAGACTTGCTTGTTTTCCCCAGAATATTGTGTTTCTCTAGTTAAATCCTCATGTTAACGTTCAGAACCTGAAACACACATTAAAAACTAAATTTTCTTCGCTACCAAAGTATTAGCATTATGTAAAACCAGAAAACGATCAAATCCGGGAGAAACCCGTCAATAAAAGCCATCAAAAATGTGTCGAATCTCACATCTATCAACTCCCCCAAGCTTATATGTTGCTCGCCCTCGAGTGACAAGGAAATAAAGAAGAATAGCGGAGATTCGAAACTAAAAATAGAGGAACTCACAAGTTTGAATTGGTGTCAAATTATTTTCTTCATAATCCTTGCAATCTTAAATATAATCATACAAGTATTCACAAGATTGAAGTGAGTCCACTTCCTAACCACGTATATCTTGTTAGCAAATAAATCATACCCCAAGCAAGTGTCGACGGTTTAGCTAGGAAAGTGAGACAAATTCTTTTGGTCACTATCTTTATAGAGAGATGAAAACCTTTTGTTATTATTTGTTTACCCAATTAATAGTACTCAGGTAGGCATCGACGTATATAATTTTAGAACAACTCATCTATCCCATATCAAAATCTCAAGACTATCAAAGCACCTCTTTTTTCTTTTGCCTTTCAAAAACTTTAGTTTTTCATAGAGAAATCATACCACTATTTTTATCATGTTTAATTGGGGCTGTGTTGTGCACTCGTGACCATGCCAATAAATAATTGTTGAGCAGTAATAGGCCAGAGGAGTACTACAACTTCACTTGGAACGTGAAACCATGAGGAGACTAAAATTTTTACCCGTCATAGATTTGCTGCTACAGACGTTTACATAACTCAATAGCCGAAATCAAGTGGTTTCCCACATTTAGATAGTTCGCTGGCCAACGGAGTTAATAGTTCCCCATGGAGTTGAAATCCCCTGATTATTCCCCAATCCCCAAATCTCAAACCACTCGAATACTGATCCCAACTACAGATCGGCGCTACTACTAACTAGGGGATCCCTTAACTGCAACTCGGAGGACAAATAAAATAGGATCAAAATACGAAAATGGGGATTCATCGAAATACGAGATCTAACATAAGAGGATTAGCTACTGTAAAAATACCTAGAATCCAACGATTGAAAATACGAACAGCCAAACCCTAATAACATACGATCTAGCATCCAATGATGTGAATGGGGGAAGAACAAGGGAAGGGGAGAAACTGCTAGTTACCTCCGACCATGGGTCGATGATGCTGGCGTCGTAGGGGTTCTTTGGCCTGATGTAATCGTCCTCCTCGTAGGGGTCCCAACTGAGCAAGATCTGCCTAAGACCCGCATGGGCCTCCTCGCCAGTGGCTACGACGGAAGCAGGGACGGGGGTCTGGACAGGGACGGTGCCTGCCTTTGATGCCTCGATGGAGGCCTATACGGGAACGGGGGCCTCCTCGCCGGCGGCCTTGGAGGCGACGATGGCCACCGCGCTGTTCTTCTCCATCACCGGCGTGGTTGGGGTTTTCTTGGGGGTTTGTAGAAGGTGATGGGATAGTGGAGACGGTTGTGTGAGTGAGCGAGTGAGTGATGAGTGAGAGTGAGGAGGCCTCAATAAAGGAGAATGGGAGGGATGTTTCATTGCACCACCGTGCACCGCGTAACCACGTACGCTACTATACCGTGCACGACCACGCGTGTCCTCTACCGCCCCATGCACCGTGACACGTGTACCGTGATTCACGTTTTTCCCTCGTGTCTAACCCTGGCGACTTAGTTGTGCTCAGTTATACTCTCAAGTGTAACACTAGTAGTTTAGTTGTACTCAGTTTTGCCCTCCAGTACTAACACTACCGTGTGTAATATCCTCAGTTTTACCCTCCGGTGGTTGGTCAACAGAGAGTCAACGAATGGGTTTTAGCTAGCTAATTGAGTCATTTTATGCATAACAAATTCAAAAAGATCAAAACATAGTGGCATCTACCTAGTGAGTCTTATTATGTGACCTGCCACCATAAGAAATGTATAGAAATCAAGTTTTAACCTAAATCACCACTTCTCAAATCACCTGCTATCTCTAAAGGTTCATGGCTTTCTACTCAAGCCTCTTCCCAAAACATCCCTTCCCAAAATATAGTTTGTCTGAATGAGGCAATAATTGTCAAATTGGTGTATATTTGAATTGCAAATAGTTTGATATATACCAAGATGTATTTTATTGTATAAAAGACGCATTTTACATTTTTTAAATCTCTTTCTATTTTCTATTTGAATCCCTTTGTCCTTTTTGCCCTTGATTTTTAAGTTCTACTCAGTTTTTTCCTTGGGTTTTAAGTTCTACTCAGTTTTCCTCTCTCTTAGTCACAAACTCTCTCACATGTGCGCATCATGGCTGCTACGCTCTAATTGGTTGAGATAGTTGTCACGCGGATCGTGCCCACCAATCATTGATCCTCTGTGATCTAGCGGACAAGATAACCCCTATATCTGTCGGGGCACCCCTCTATCCATGCAAAATAACGAGTTTGCCACCAGTACTTTAACTCCATAAACAAATGATTTTGAATATAATGTGAAGGAAAAGTGTTCAAAGGTGTATAATTTTCATATATGCAAGTTTGTGCATTACATTCCACTCTATGAAAATGATAATCTCTCAAGATTTTCGTAGCACAACATTATCATGTATTAAGGTAGATTTCAAAGAGCTAAAATGTGTATAAATATCACATATGCAAGTTTATGCATTGCATTCTACTCTATGAAAATGGGGGAGAAAATAATAATCTCTTAAAATTTTGTTAGCACATCATTATCACTTATTAAGTGCGATTTCACAATGTTCAAAGGGTTATAATTTTCGTATACGCAAGTTTATGTATTATATTTTACTCCATGAAACTGATAAATGATTAGGATTTTATTAGCACAACATTATCATGTCCGAAGTGCGATTTCAAAGAGTTCAAAGGTGTATAATTTTCGTATATGCAAATTTATGCATTACATTTCACTGAAAATAATAATCTCTTAAGATTTTCTTATCACAACATTATCACGTATTAAGTCCGATTTCAAAGAGTTCAATTGTGTATAATTTTTATATATGCAAGTTTTTGCATTACATTCCACTCAATGAAAATAAGAGAGAAAATGATAATCTCTCAAAATTTTGTTAGCACACCATTATGAGGTATTAAGTGCGATTTCACAGTGTTAAAAGGTTTATAATTTTCGTATATGCAAGTTTGTGCTTTACATTCCACTCTATAAAAATGACAATCTCTCAAAATTTTCTTAGCGCAACCTTATCATGTATTAAGTGCGATTTTAAAGAGTTCAAATGTGTATAATTTTCGTATATGCAAGTTTATGCATACATTCCACTCTATGAAAATGGGGGAGAAAATGATAATCTCTCAAAATTCTATTAGCACATCATTATCACATATTAAGTACGATTTCATAGTATTGAAAGGTTTATAATTTTGGTATATACAAGTTTGTGCATTACATTCCACTCAAGATTTTCTTAGCATAATAGTATCACGTATTAAGTGTGATTATAAAGAGTTTTAATATGTATAATTTTCGTATATACAAGTTTATGCATTACATTCCATTATATGAAAATGGGGGAGAAAATGATAATCTCTCAAAATTTTGTTAGCACATCATTATCACGTATTAAGTGCGATTTCACGGTGTTCAAAGGTTTATAATTTTCGTATACGTAAGTTTATACATTATATTTCACTCCATGGAAATGATAAATGATTAGAATTTTATTAGCACAACATTATCATGTCCTAAGTACGATTTCAAAGAATTCAAAGGTGTATAATTTTTGTATATGCAAGTTTATGCATTACATTTTACTATATAAAAATGAAGCTAGACAAAGGACCACCGTTGCCGGAGAAGAAGAAGAAAGGGGAGGCGACGACGCGGGCGCGAGCGCGGGGCTGTCTTGGGGTCCCATCTTGCAACGCCAACCTGGGTAAGTTGTGGGTTCGTCGCTCACGTGGATAAGCTGTGGGTCTCATGCTGAGATAAGTGGAGAGATATCCACTACGGGAACCGATTAAACGTGGCCCTACTTGTCAGCATGTAACGATAAGGGTCCACTACATGATCCGATAGAACGCGGCCCCACTTGTCATCACGTAACAGCGAGGGTCCACTACGGGATCCGACTGAACGCGGTCCTATTTGTCAGCACGTAACGGCAAGACTGACGGACATAAATTTTCAGACCTTGTAAGAGTTTAGTACAAGAAGATACCAAAAGTAAGAAAAAGTTAAGCGGCGGGAAAACTGAGTACAACTAACAAATCGAGAGTCTCTGCAGTTGTGTCGGCGGAAGGAGGATGTGGTGGCTGAGACAATGTTTGCTAAATGGCAGAAGCCTTTGGGCGACTTGATTAAACTGAACACCGATGGGGCATTTTGTGATTTTGAGGGGACAGGTGGATGGGGTTTTGTTGCTCGGGATGCAGAGGGGGCAGCGAGGGGAGCTGGCTTTGGTCGAACCACATATGCTTCAAGCGCGCTGCAGACAGAAACCTTGGCATGCACGGAAGCAGTCCAAGCTGCTGCTCTATGGGGTATGTGACGGATTGTATTAGAAACTCATTCCCAAGTCCTCGTTAATGCACTTGGTGGAAGCGAGTACGATCTAGCTCCTGAAGGTGTTCTGTTCAGGGATCTTCGTTCTTTTATTCGACTGAACTTTATTTCAGTTAAAGTGGTGTATGCACCACGTGCTTGTAATAAGTTGGCCCATGAGTTAGCTGCCTTAGGTGCTGCTCAAGAGGAACAAAGTGTTGTGTGGTTGAACTATGTCCCTGAGTCTGTAAGTCACATTTTGGCCAGCGAGCTGTGCCTGCTTAATGGGATCGTGGAGTTCCAAGTCAAAAAAAAAAAAAAAACGAGGGCACGAAAATAAAAATCTTATTTATTTTTATGGCTGAGAAAGGCATCCACCAGTCCGACAGATGGCCGCAAGCCCCCAGTTACCGTTCACTGCGCGGCTGGTTCAGTGCGCTTAACAAACAATTAGAAGCTCTGGTCCGGTTTTTCTGATTCAACCAGTGAACCTGTTCGGTTTTTAAAACTATAGTACATAGACGTACGTATATATGTCCTTGGTGTTATTGACTACTTGACTCGTTGATCGACTTCCACCGCAACCAACAAGGGCCACATGATTTTTGTGAGGCGTGCATGGAGTCATGATTCATGAACAAGGGGAAATTGATCGGCGTTGCAACTAGGATCAGTATCAAACCCACCTTTTATTCAGATATCAAGAATTACAGGTAGGGATAGGCCATCTGGTGGCAAAACTAACCAAATATGTCTACCGACTTGCAACGAAGTCGCAAACTTTGCTAATCTATGGGTTTCCCCATTAGACTCATGATGCTCATGAACGAAGCGTACACCATCTCTCAGACGAGCCCTTTCTTTAATCTCTACAAGGATACTACTAAACACGCCCAGGTTTTCTCCTTGTAGTCCCTTGATCACCTCCAGACAATCCGGCGCCACAGTCAACGATCCCGGCAGTAGATCATCGGTCAGAGCTAATGCTTCACGACACGCCAAAGCTTCCAGGCTAGTCGGGTGCACAATTCCTTAAAATACCACAACTGACGCTCCCTGGAAGCGCCCATAGCGATCTCGGCAGATCGCTCCTACTGCTCCCTTCATTTCCTGCTTCACCACGACAGCATCCACATTCACTTTGGCCGAGCCAGGGGGTGGTGGAATCCATTTCGCATGCCTGCCAACAATCGGGGTGCTGCACTTCTGCAGTCGAGTCATCACCACAGCACTTGGTTCAAGATCGACGAGGAAACGATCCACAAAAGACATCATCGCCAACGGGCTTTCGAAAACATCTTCATGTATCGCTTTCCATCGAGCATGCCAAATAGCCCACATTGTCACCAACATGCGGGTAAGCTCCGGTTCTTTCAGCGCATCAAACATTGCAAACAACCACTGTTTTGCCACTGATTCCCTACCGATCGCCATCATCTCCGTTATCTCTGCTGCGGTCAGTGCCCAAACACTCCTTGACAAATTGCACTCAAAGAGAGAGTGCCGCCATGAGTCCTCGGCACCACAGATAGAGCACGTCGCAGATGGAGCCATGTTTCTTCTCATCCTTACATCTCCCGTTGGCAGCGAATGCTTCGTAAATCTCCAAAGAAAAATGCGAATTTTGGAGGGCACTGACACTTTCCGTAACCTCGTCCATGCCTTCCCTTCCTCCGCGGAGCTTGAGGCACCTGGTCTCTCATAGAGCCAGTCCTCCCGCGTTTTCTTTGTCACCACCAGAGCGCGGTAGCAGGACCGTACAGAGAAGATCCCAGTGGTTTCGTGATGCCATCCCTAGAAATCCGCTTGTTCTCGAGTACAAAGCGGGATATTCCGTATCACCTCACTATCCATTGGGAGGAAGAATTCTTCTAGCTTCTCGACATCCCACCTTGCCTCATGTGGAATAATATAGTCGCACACTCGTTCAGGTGCATCATCCTTGCGAGGTGCGATCAGACGCAGCCGCTCACCCCACGACAGCCAGTTGTCATTCCACGCATCCGTGAATCTCCCATCGCCAATGCACCTGATAAGGTCGATCTTCAAAGCATCCCTCCCCTCCACTAGCGCTCGCCACACTTGGGAAGGGTGTGACCCGAGTTCCGCCGACATAATATCACCGTTAGTAAAATAGACTTCCTTGAGAACACGAGCACTAAGTGAATCTGGGACTTGCAGGATGCGCCACGCTTTCCTTGCAAGTAGGGCAAGATTGAAGATCTCTATATCTCGGAAGCCAAGTCCTCCGTCAAACTTTGGGCGTGTCATCTTTTCCCATGACACCCAACACATTCTTCTCTTTCCTTCTTTACTTTTCCACCAAAATTTGCGAATCATCGAGTTAATATGCTTCACATAGCCCCCTCGGCAGTTTGAAGCAAGACATGGAATATGTAGGAATAGCCTGGGCTACGGCTTTAATCAAAACCTCTTTCCCTCCAACTGAGAGCCATTGCTCCATCCATCCTAAAACCTTCTTCCACTCTCTCTCCTTCAAATATTTGAAGGATCCGTTCTTGGACTTACGAATATCCAATGGCATCCCAAGATACCTCTCGTTAAGAGTCTCTCTCTGTACCTCTAGAGCATTTTTTATATCCCCACGAACTGTTTCTGGACATCCTCGGCTGAAAAAGATCGAGGACTTTTCCATATTGATTCTCTGACCAGATGCTCGACAATAAATGTCCAAAACCTCTCTGATCTCCATAGCACCCTCCATACTTGCTTGAAAAAACAGCAGGCTATCATCAACGAACAATAGATGGTTAACTGCAGGAGCAGTCGCCGCTACCTTAATACCATGAAGTGCAGATGATTGGTCTCTATGTTTGAGGAGGCACGAAAGGCCCTCCGCTGCTAACAAGAACAGGTATGGTGAAATTGGGTCACCCTGCCGAATCCCTCTCGAGGGTCGAAACTCTTCCTGCGGTGCCCCATTAAAAAGCACCGAGAAAGATACCGTGGAGAGAAGGCACATTACCAAAGCTACCCAAGCTGAACTAAAACCCAGCTTTAACATGATAGCCTGTAAGTAGCTCCACTCTACCCGATCATATGCCTTCCTCATATCCAGCTTGAGGGCACATGACCGATGTTTCTTGGCCTTGTTCCTCTTCATGAAGTGTAAACACTCATACGTCGTAATAATGTTGTCTGTAATCAGTCTCCCAGGAACGAAAGCAGATTGCTCCTGAGAGATAACATCTGGTAACACTTTCTTCAGCCTGTTCGCCACCACCTTGGAGGCAATCTTGTAAATGACATTACACATACTGATATGTCGGAATTGCCCAAGTTCCCTCGGGCTTGCTATCTTGGGTATCATGACAATAAAAGTTTTATTGATCACCTTCGGGCTCTCCTCTCCAGCTAGCCCGTATAACTGCCTTAGTTACCTCCTCACCACAAAGCTCCCAATTTCTCTAAAAAAAGTGGGCGGGAAAACCATCTGGTCCCGGTGCCTTGGTGGGATACATCTCAAACAGTGCATTTTTCACCTCCATATTTTCATAAGGGGCGTCTAACATCTCATTCATGAGGCCATCAACCTTCACAGGGACCTTGTTGAGAACCTCCTCCATATCCTGTACACCCTCAGAAGTGTACACAATTTTATAGAAGTTGCTAGCCATAGGGCCGTGCTCTTCCTCTCTAGTTTCCAGGGACCCGTCATCACAAACAAGCTTGGTCACCCTGTTTTTCTTCCTTCGTTGGCTGGCACGCATGTGGAGGAAGAAGCGGGAGTTCTTATCCCCCGCAGCGAGCCACTGAAGCCGCGATGCTGACGCCACATAATCTCTTCTTGTTCCAGCAGAAGGGACAATTTCTCCGTCAGCTCCAATTCTCGTATATCCGGATTCCGACGGCCAGGTGAACTCCTTAGATCTCTCAGCTCACTTTGGAGCTGCCTTACTTGCCTCTGAACATTGCCGAAAGTGACTAGGATCAGTAAGTAGTAATTCTGTTTGGAGAGCGGGCAGATTTAAGCTACTGGGCCGCTTAAGTGGACCTAAATAGTAAAACCCAACGCCCGCGGAAGTAAGGCGCAGGCCTCAGGCTATGGCAATCGCAGAAGTCCGAGTGTGTGGTGTTTTCCGTCGCCATGAAGAATACTCTCTTATCCAAATTTAAATAAATTTTTGACATCTATTTTAGAACAGAGAGGAAGTATTATTATTAATGGTTATACAAATTTGAATAAAATAATTCTTACTCGATAAGAACAAAATGAGGACGTTCTAGCAGTCAAATTAACTACCTTCTGTACTTTGGAAAAAACAGATTTCCATCCATCGAGTAGACTCAAATACTTTTACAAGTTTCTATGAAAAAACGAACTGTGCGGAACGTTAGAGTATGATACGGACACGGTTATTATGCTAGTTTAGGATAGTTAGGAGTCTAGCCTAACTTGATTCGTACTCCAAGATAATCCTTTGTACGTCTATATATACTCGCCCATGAGGCTCAATAATATAGCCATCATATTTCGCCAAACTCATACTCTTTCATGGTATCAGTCTAACCACGATTCTCCTACCCTAGCCGCCACCCCTCCCCCAGGCGCTGTCGGCTCCCCTACCACCAAACCCTAGTGCCGCCGCCCGCCATGACGTCGCGCTAGCCGCCGCACACGCTTCCGCGCAGCGCCGCCCCCGGGGAGGTCGATCTACACGATCTCCGCCGGGGCCCGTGCAACCCGTACGCAGGGTTCCTCCGCCGATCCGTGATTGGTTGCCTTGTAAGTCTATTTTTTCGATCTCTTGATTGGTTTTCTTTTTTGGTTTACCGATCTTAGATCGGATTGAGTCGCCCACCGCCGTTGTCATCGTCGCGCCTCTACTCCAACCATCGGCATCGAGGATCTACACCGCGCCCGTGCGTCTGGCTCCTCCGCTATTGCACCTGCCTCGGCAGGGTGCCGCGCACCACGGACGGCTGCTACGCCTTCCTTGGAAGGCTACCGCGCCCGCCCCCCTCGGATCCTCTTCGTCGTCATCGTCCGGGACTTCACCGACAACGCGGCCATCGAATCCGATCTACGCGTCGTCCATGTCATGGCGCATATGGTGCACCGTCGGTCTGATCAACCGATCCCGCGTCTGTCTACGCCAAGCACGTCCCCGAGCATGCGCTGATGGCTTGGTGTTGATGTAGAGCTCGTTGGGAACCCCAAGAGGAAGGTATGATGAGCACAACAGCAAGTTTCCCTCAGTTATGAAACCAAGATTTAATCGAACCAGTAGGAGCAAGAAAACACCCCAAAGGTGTTGCTAGCTGAGCCTTGGCAGGGCGCACTACCGGTGCTAGTAGCAACGTGGAGACCTGCACAACACAATCATAGAACTTTGTCCCCAACTTGCGATGAGGTTGTCAATCTCACCGTGTTTTGCTGAAAACAAAGGATTAAACGTATCGAATGTAAAGAAGTAATAGTTTGCAGAAAGTAAATACAAAGCAGTAACAATCTATAGATTGTATGTAAAATAAAAGGACCGGGATCCATAGTTCACTAGAGGTGGCTCTCCTTAAGATAGAAAACATGTTGGGTGAACAAATTACAGCGGGGCAATTGACAAACATCGAGAAAGCAATACATCCATATACTAATCATCTTGACTCCTTTGAGACTTGATTGGGCATTACAACATTATACATAGACCGCCATCCAACTGCATCTATGACTAATAATCCACCTTTAGGTTATCATCCGAACCCCCTCCAGTATTAAGTTGCAAGCAACAAATTATTGCTTTACGAACTGCGTGTAAAGTAAACAATATGATTGTTCTATGAACAAAGGATTGTTGTTTTCTCCTTAGTAGCAACAACACATCTAGTACCTTAGAGATTTCTGTCACTTCCCTAGATTACCAGAGGCATGAAACCACTATCGAGCATAAATACTAACTCTTGGAGTTGCTAGCATCTACTTGGCCAAGATAGCTACTAACAACGGAAAGCATGCAAGATCACAAATAATAAAGACATGATAGAATCAATAATCAATCTAAAATAGCATCTCAATATCCATCGGATCCCCGCAAACACAACATGCAGAATTACAAAGAGATGATCTTGATCATGAACGGAGCTCACAAGATCTAGACATGAAAGCACAAAGGAGGAGAACCAGCCATCTAGCTACTACATGGATCCATAGTCCAAGGATGAACTACTCACGCATCACACCGGAGGCTTGCATGGTGATGAAGAAGGCCTCCAGGGTGAATTCCCCTCTCCGGCAGGGTGCCGGGAAGAGCTTCAGATCCCTCCCGATCTAGGGATGGAGATGACGGCGGCTACAGACTCTTTCGTAGGTTTTTGATCGGGTACTTAGGGTTTCTGCATCGGAGGCATCTTATAGGCGGAAGGGGAGGCCGAGGGGGTGCCGGAGGCAGCCAGACCACCCCCTGGCATGGGCCAGGCTGGGCCGCGCGGCCAGGTGGTGTGGTGGACCCCTGGCCCCTCTCCGTCTCGTACTCTGGCATCTGATGACTTGCAGAAAAATAGGCACTTTGGCTTTTGTCCCGTCCAATTCCGAGAATATTCATTTTCTGACTTTCCTGGAACCAAAAACAGCAGAAAACTGGCAGCTGGCACTGTGGCTCTTGTTAATAGGTTAGTCCAAGAAATCATATGAAAAGTACTCCAAAGTGTGGACAAAACACAAGAAAGTGGATAAAACCAAGCATGGAACATCAAAAATTATAGATACATTTACAATGTATCATGCGCCTGCCACCGATCGAGCTACGAGTTGCCACTGTGTCGCCCTGTCGGGCCGCAGCGCCGCCGCCTTTGGTCCATGCCACCGGCTTCCAACGCGCCTTCCTTGGCGTGTACGTCGCTGGTGGTCTCCCAGCCACTGCACCGACTTGCGCCCTGCAGCTATGTCGCCCCCTCGGGTCGTAGTATGGCTGCACACAGCCTACTTCGTCGTCCTCGTGCATCGACGACCTTGGATTTCACGGAGCCATATCCTACGGCGCAGATTGCCGCCGTATGCACATGGTCTTCGTCACGTCATCGAGTCTTCCTCGCCTACTTCGAGCACCGCTGCTCAAGGTAACCTGCAGGGCGTCCTCTCGCCGTCGTAGGTCCCGCCGACTACCCAATCGCCACTCTAGGCATCCAACACGACTAACCTAGGTCCCCGCTGGTTTCTCCGCCTTCTACGTCTTCGTCCACTACAACTTCGCCGTCAACGTCATCGCCTCGTCCCCGACTATACCACCTGCTACTCTACTCCGACAATCACGGACAGCACCGCCATCTCTCCCTTCACCGCTCTGCATGTCGCAACTGCTCTGGAGGCTTCCTCTGCTAGTCTTTCTGACATGGCGGCAAGTTCATGACGGTCCCTGCACCCGCATGCCTGGTACTGGCAACACCGGGAGTGCCTTCGTCCCCGACGCGTTCCCGAGTCTGGCAAACTCGGATCGGCACCTCGTTTTCATCGGCTTCAACAACGTCTTCTTTGGCATCGACCCCTCTACGACTGCCTCGAATGCGTCACCGACGAGTTCTTCTTTGCATACTCGGTTCTGGCAAAACCAGAGTGTGCGTTCGTCCCCGACATGCGCCTAGTTCTGGCAAAACTATGGCCACACCTCGTCCTCGACGGCTCGGACTGCATCGACTTCGGCATCGACACCCTCAACGACTGCCTCGACGCGTCTCCGTCATCCTCCTCGCGCACTATGGGCATGCGATTTCACGTGCGGCTACCTCGATACCGGCATCCCCGACCACGACATCGACCATGGCGACCCTTCGCACGACTACCTCGACCATGGCACCGCCTCATGCTCTCGGCTCCCTCGACATCGACACAAGGGCTACCACCTCGCTTGAGCATCACCAGCTTCCTCTACAATCCAAGCAACCACGACGCGACACCATCCATGACGTTCCTGCTATGACTGCGGGGGGATGTCAGCCTACTAGATGCTACTTCGGTTTATCTCCAGTCTGACCATCCGCGATGTTCCAGTTGTTCACGACTGCTACCTCTACGACTGCGGGGGGATGTTAGAGTATGATACGGACACGGTTATTATGGTAGTTTAGGATAGTTAGGAGTCTAGCCTAACTTGACTTGTACTCCAAGATAACCCTATGTACGCCTATATATACTCGCCCATGAGGATCAATAATATATCCATCATATTCTGCCAAACTCATACTCTTACACGGAACAGTTACCGTTAATCAACTAGCCACAAACTAGCTTGCGCAAATGGCAGGGGCTCCCTTCTCTTGCCCATCCCTCACCCACGCCCTGTTTGGGTTTCTTTCTTGTCAAAAGCATAATCTTGATTTTTTTCGACTAGGGGAATAACACCTCAACCATGCGTCGGTTGATGCACACAACTTTTTATTATAAAATGTATCATTCAGAGTTATTACATAGTCAAACATCGCTAAAAGGTTGAAACATGAATCAACTAGCAAAACAGAACAAGCATATGATACCTAAGCATCTTAAAAAAATCCTGAATGCGTAGGTTTAGTTACATTGCCCACTGAAGGTGCTTTGGTACAAATTACTAGCCTTGTAATGGCCATTCTCAAAAGAGGTAGTCCTAGACAAGCGAATCGAAGGAATAAAGATCATGCAAGATCAGTTGTTTGTCTCGAAGTTGAGCCATGTGCATTGCTAGATCCGACCTCGTGGAGGCTACCTTTCTCTCCCTCCCATGTCGCTCCCTTGGGCAACGGGGAGGGAACCCTAGCCACCCTACCAGGCACCCACCTTCTTCGCCTTCCTCTACTCGCCATCGTTGGCGGCGGAGGAGGACCCCTTCCTTCCCGCTCACGTGGAGGTCTCAGCATGCAACGAGATGGCCCACTTGGGCTCTATGCAAGTGAGGGGCGCGAAATCTTTGGTGGTGGTGTGGATGCTTTGTGGAGCATCTGTGTTTGGCGGCGGCGCTGGTGCGGCGGTCGTGGCAGATGACATGGATGTCGGCCTCTTTGGATTGGCCGATGAAATCCTCAGGTCGGTGTCGGGCCTGTGAGCAGCACAAACTCTCCGTGCTAGCAGAGGCATGGATGGGGATGGCATGCTCTTGGACGACAACGGGTGGTGTTGGCCAGGGATAACAGGGACTTCGACCTAGATCTAGATCCATGCGGGCTAGATCCACGCCTATTTGGGCTTGAACTGGGTGGTGCGGCCCTAATGTCCTAGTGGTTTTAGGGGTTCCTGGTACACTTGGGAACCCAACAGGCGTAGATACAACGACCATACGATAGTCCCTTTTCGGCACTATGAGTGGGACCGGCAGGCAAAGATGTCTGCTAGTTATACCTCGTTGCCCGAGAGTTGTTGGTTGGCTTGGTCCTCACCTGTCAACTCCCTTGGTCTTGTTGTCATCATGCCAGTCACCCATCAGGTGCGATTGTCCAAGATCTTGGATGCTGGGTAGCGGCCTCGAAAGGTGGACTGCACGCGACTCTACGATGAGTGACGTGGCAGTGCTCTCTCCCTTCGGCCATGATGATGGTGAATAGTAGGTAAACATGGATTCTGGTGTTGTTGGTAGGCATGTCCTAGATTGCTATTTGGAGGACTGACTCGGGGATAGAGGGCGGTCTGAGTTATCGCGAGTGGTGTGGTAGTTTTTTAGGAGAAAACTCAGTGCTTCGGCGCCAACGGTAGCGATGCCTGCAGTTGTCGTAACCCTCTTGGGGGCGCCGTTGTTGGTACCTTCTCCGCGCTAGAGCTCCAGTGGAAAACCCTCGATCGATCGTCGTGGTCTTGATGATGGCGGCACAATGTGTCGTTACCCTCTTAGGGGTGTTGGCGTGGAGCTTCAAGTTCTTTTGGTCTCGTTCTAGTGTTTTCGGTTGCAAGTTTTGGCTCACCGTGTTCTTTTCTTTTGTTTATGTTTGATTTTCTGTGCAAGAGGATCTCCTTATCACATTGTAGCGATTCAGCCATTGTGGCTGTTTTTATAAAAAGGAGACTCTTTCGAGGAGTTGAGTCATGTGAGGATAATTGGACGAAAATAAATTGTACATACATCAGTTACTGTCCGGCCTTTCTTGTCATAATTTTAGTTTATTTGGTTACACTCTTATTTGTTTGTTAGCTGAGCAAAAGATTCTAATTTCTAAACGGAGAGAAAAGTAAGCCTTAAGAGTTGTAAGGCCGCATGCACAACAACATCTTGGCAGCACATATTTAGACGTTTTTAGCCGTCCGATCGAGCTTCTTTGTTGCCGTTGGCCATTGGATGAAATTCAGTCCCGCTGTGGGCCGAATATCCCTGAGGAGGCTACTCTGGATGTCAAGTAGCCTTCCTGTGGTTAATTGGGCCCCAAATAAGCCCATTAGTTAGAGTCGATGAAATTCCGCTGTCTGATTGTGAGCTTAGGTGCGCACATGATTCGGCAGGGTGGTTGATAACGACCGTGCGACGAATCCGATCGAGCGCAGGACAGTCCAGTGAAATCAAGGTAGAACACCTCCTCGGTCAGATCCCCTCGCTCATCCCTATCCCTGTAAGCCGGTGGGATTCGCCTCACTCAACGAGCTCGACACATGCCGCTGCCTTTCCTTTGCGGCATCTACTCCCTACTGCCACCAGAACGCAGACCCTCTTTAGGTTGTACTGAATCTTATATCTGGAGCAGGTGCTGAGAGAGGCGTACGCGCACTCGGCCATTATACGAGTCATGCTGAGGACGGTGATGTTTATCCTCTTCTGCTGAAAAATAAAATCAGGTCCGTACTGACGCGGCAGCAGATGAGTAGGTCTAGGATGATTGTGGTTATCCTATGCAAAGTAAGATTAACGCACCTGTATTTATTTCTATAACATACTTAAGGAGTAGCTTATATCATGTTTATGATATGATGAACTCATTCTCAAGTTTAGACACTGCACCGCTGAAGACAGTTATGCAGCTTAAGAAAGTTTCTAATGCTTATCCCCACAAGTGATAAATGTATAGACGTGAGTGGACTTCTGATATTGAGAACCACTCTGCAAAGCTAGCGAATTGTTCCATATCACTTGAGTGGTGCTGTGTCTGAATTCTCAACCTGCATAAAACATTGGATTGAGCAAAAAATGAACTGTAGAAAACTACTTGATGGAGCAAATAATTTAGACTTGATATTGCATGTGTGGAATTCGCATATCAGAAATTTCACAATTGTCAGTTCACTGCTGAGGTAGCATAAAATTATCCCGATACTTGTGCTCGCATGGAGCAGTAAAGATCACGTTTTGCAAAATTTCATGCTCGATACTTGTGCTCGCATGGAGCATGAAATTATCCCAATAATTGTCAGTTCACAATGGATGTTCTTCCAATTAATCAAATATGATTAAATTCTCTTTGCGCTAATTCGTAGAAGTTTATAAACATATTGATTTTGAACTTTGGACCGTTCATATTTTTCCATGTTTCTCATGAGTTGTATAAACTCTAGTGTCACTGAATATGCTTGCGAGCATTCTTAGATGTTATGCATAATCGGTAGTTGATGGCCTGCAAGTTTTCAATGGTTACTGTAATCTTTAGACTGTGCTCCCTAATTTTGCCAACAGTGTACTTGGATGTTCCTGTTAGGGGTTAACTTTGTTGAAATATCCAAAAATTTGGGAACACCTAGATCTTGACATTGTGTTGTTAATCTGGGAAATCATTTAGATTGCCATATATACAATTGATGCCATGAATAGTTCAATAGCCCGCGATCAGAAAATCCTCTTTCAACTGCTGGTCTCTCACACAATGAAGTTTTGGTTCAGATTTGTTATTACGACGTGCTAAATAAAGCTTAAAGAGGATGCAGATAATATCTTTCAGGTAAATCAAAGCTGAACAAGTAATTGGGTACCATGGTGTTTACTTGTCAAATTATTTTGCATATCTCTGGAAAGTGTGGTACTTCCTAAAAATCTATTTATTTACCTAATGGACGGGCGCGACAACGTTGTCCTACATGATCTAGTATAGATTAGAAGGTAGGCATGTTTTCATTTTATTGTTACCAATCCTTACATGTAGTGGGGTACGATGTACAATCAGTTGCGCATGATCAATATGCCTGCATCTTAGTCAGAGCCCTGAAGTATAGCTCACTCCGGTGTCACTTAGCCACGAGTCTCCCAAAATAAAATCCCGCACAGTGAACCGCGTGGCGTCTACGGTGGACAGTGATGTGTGCACCCCGCTCCACTTCACTCGTCCACTTGTCCCCGCGCCAAGACCAGTGTTACTGTACTCCCCGTAGTACAAGGTGCTCAATGCAAATTGGCCCGACCACTCCATCCACCCGGCTGGGGCAATTGAATGGTCGAGATTGCTCGCCATCACGACTGTTCGGGAGTACTTCTTCCACGGACGACCTAGGTACACCTTTGTGCCACCTATGTCAGATGTGCAAGTGATGCGGCACTTGTGGATAGAAATGCCCGTATTCTGGTTCGGGTCAGTCCGACCCTGGGCCGTGATCGTGTCCTCCTGGCCCAGGCGAGGCTTCCTGGGATGGATGTCGCAGTTTTGGATAACCACAGCAGAGTTACCGAAGATGAAATCTACTGTGCCGGAGATGCTATTCTCGACGTAGAACTGACGGTTGGAGTGCACGTAAAGCGTGTCCTGGTACGCCTGGATGTCGCACTGGTAAATGACGGAGAGGTCGCCGCCGACCCGCAGAGCCACGGCTTGGCCCTTCCCTGGCCCGGCGTCGTTGATGATGGTTAGCCCCTTGGCTATGAAGCCTGAACCCATTGCAGCTGTCACACACAAACACATTAACGTGTTAGCTAGCTAGTTAGTACGCACAAAGAAAATAAGTAAATCAAAGGCGTGAGTGCACTATATGGAGCAAAACCGAGAAACAAAAGCATGTGACAGTGGCAAGTGAAACATCGCTATCATTGCATATGACGGTTCCCCATCCATGGCAAATGTTATTGGTGCTACCCTGTCGATGGGATGGAGGATATAAAGATGATGAAAAGGCGTATGGATCTAACGACCAGATCGAAATATTGGCATGGCCATATTTGGCTTGCTTGTGGCTTTATATTTGGAGGGTACAAGGCAGCTAATAGCCAACTGCTCCGTTCTGGGGGCTTTAGCTTTTGCATGGTTGATGCCATGACGTACGGTATTAATTTCAGGGCTCTTCTTTAAGAACCTAGCTAGGACAAGAAAAAGTTCCAACCAAATTGAAGAGGGGGAAAAGTTCTGGGGGCTTTAGCTTCTGTAGCAGTGCTCCTTCATATTCCTACTTCGTTATATCGCTCTCTCCAGTTAAAACAAATGTGATTTTCATCACTGATTTGTACAAGTAAAATGTACTCCCTCCGTCCCGTCCCAAAATAAGTGACTTGGATTTGTGTAAATTCGTATGAATCTAGACACTAAAACATGTCTAGGTGAATCTAGACAAATCCAAGTCACTTATATTTTGAGACGGAAGGAGTATATCAGATTCCATGTGTTGTAGTTTTTGTAAGCACATCTAAGAACGTCCGCACTTTTTAGATGTATATAAATAGGTACACCCAAATCTCAAGCACTCTCCTTTGCAGGTACAAAATCCACTATATATCGTGTCTAAATAGTTGCAAAGATAACGTTAGTCAAAGTTTAAATAAACTTTTGCCTTCAAAAAATCTCAGCCAATATATTCATTATATGTCTTCACAAGTTTTACTGCTAGTGTGCAACCAACACTCGTATACAGAACTAGTAAAAGGTTATAAGAAAAATCTGAAATTGGTACCAATCTAACATGCCGTAATAGAATTTCAAACCAAATATAATCTACAGGTTGAGTAACTCAACAGGACATTTTAAATTTTAAATAGTAGCATTGGTGAGACAGATATTAATAATGTCAGTGTTCACAATAGTTTTTTTTTTATGTTGTGTTTTGAGTTGATTTTTTTGCAGTACAGATTTCTTTCATGACTTCTTCATAACTTGTACTGACGCTGCATTAGTTAGCCATATGTCACCTATGTGGTAGGCATGGGGTTTAAATTTGTACCAACATGTAGAATCATGCATGACAGTGGTAGCACGCTGCAGGTAGTACTACGTACCGACGGTGGCGGAGGCGTAGGTGGTGTAGCCGTCGGCGGCGCTCCTGTGGCCGACGATGATCGTCTTCCCCTTGCCGTCGCCCATCAGCATCACGTCCCTCTGTTTGCTCGAGATGCGCACGCTCTCCTCGTACCGCCCGGCCTTCACGTAGATCACCTTCCTCCCTGCTCCGACACTCGCCTTGGAGGAGCCCACCGGTGGCATTGCCGCCGTCACCGCGGCGATCGCCTCGCCGATGGTCCCGTGCGTCCCGCTGCCGTCCAGCGCCACCACGGCGTCCGGCGTCATGCCCACAGGGGACTCCAGGAGCTTCCTGTCGTGGTCGGAGACCCAGGACGGGAACGTCCGGTTCGACGGCGAAGACGATGTCATGGACGCGGAAGAAGGTGGTGGCGCCGGTGTTGTCTGGCTCCCGGCCTTGAGTTTGGCGTGCAGCGCCAGAGCCGTGCCGATGAACTCCGCGAGCGCACTAACCCGCCTGCGCACGCCCTCGCGCCCCGTGGTGACTGCCACGGCGGCGAGGCTGTCGCCGCAGGTGCCCTGGTTCGTAAGCGCGGCGCTAAGCCACGTCGTCGCGTCGTGCGAGGTGGCGGCGGCGAGCGCGTCGCCGAGCTGGCCGTGGCTGATGTCCAGCAGCTCGGCGCAGTCGTCCATGCCCGAGGGTGGCAGCGGGCCCCGGCGATCGGACAATGATGCAGAGAGGTTGCGGGCCAGTGCGCGCGCAGACGCGGCCCGCGCCATGGCGAACTGCACGGAGGCCGCGAACGGGTCTTTGACGGACCGTGACGCGGACGACGACAGTGCCGTCCGGCACGCACCGGGGTACGGCGTGGACGAGCAGATTGCAGTGAGGTTCACGCGCAACGACAGTGCCAACTCCGCCGACGAGGTGGCGATCCTCGAGACAACGGCCGCACTGCCGTCAACAACCTTGGAGGTCATCTCTTGTTTCTGTCCGGCGGCACCAGCAGCTGCTATTGTGGCTAGAGCTATCAGTAGCCAGCTTGTCCTGCCATGCATTGCCATTGTTCCAGCGCTGCTGTGCTGGACTGATAGGTGTGGCTGTGCAGCGTACAAAGCTAGCACACAGGGGTTTTTATAGGGGAAATGATAGGCCCCCGGGGATCGAACTGCCCCCGGGTCCTGTTTTTACTGCACGGTCGCACTGCCCCAGCAAGCAGCCCGCGCGCGCCCGCTCCTGCTTGCGCGCCGCCGCCGGACCTTGCCCGCGCGCCTCCGCCCTCCGTCTCCGCCAGAGCTCCCCGCGTGCCCCTACTGCTGCTGCTTGCGCGCCGCCGCCAAAGCTCCTCGCGCGCCCCCGCCAAAGTTCGCACGCGCGCACCGCCAGAGCTCGCCGGAGGTCGCCTCGCGCCGCCGCTGCTGGTTGCGCCTTCTCCTTGCCGGAGCTCGCCGCACGCCGACCGGATCTCGCCACCCTCCTCTAAAGCTCGCCGGAAAGGCGCCGCCGACCTCCACTCGACAAGCACGACCGCGCAACCGCGCCGCCATAGCCCAGACACCACGGCTCCTGTGTGGTAGACGGTGTTTTGCAGTGGAGCCACGCCACGGTGCTACACATGCAGGACGACGATGCTACTGGAGGTGGTCATCGTTGCTACAGACGAAGGGTCGTGATGCTACCGACAAACGGATGCGTTTTGATATTTTTGCTATAGGGCGATGCTATAATAGTAGTAAGTTTTTGCTATTTCTTTTCTATGTTTTTGCTACAATAGCACAAAGTATTTGCTACGACATTTTCGACGAAAGTCCTCTGCAAAGTTGGTTTTGCTAGGGTAGCCACCGACGATGTCTCTGGCGAAGTTGTTCTTTTTGCTACATTAGCACTTTTTTTTGCTATCACCGTTTTGCGGTTTTGCTACAATAGCATAAAGTTTTTGCTACACGGTCTCCGATGAGGTGTACCAGCGAAAGCCTCCGACGAAGTCGATTTTTACTACATTAGTATTTTTTTCTACACGGTCTCCGGCGAGGTCTAGTCTGTCTTCTTTTTCTGGACCAAACCGTTTTCGGCTACATGTAGCAAAAGCGGGTCTAACTGTAGCAAAAGCGGGCCTATCTGTAGCAAAAGCAGGATGGAGGGACGGAACGAAGATCTGACCGTCGATCGAACCAGATCGGACGGCTGAGGACCTGGAGGGGGGGTGGGGGGGACGCGTAGCACTTCCTTTTTATAGTAACGACTGATAATCCATACCCATTAACGGCTTCTCGATAAGTTAGAAGACTTTCATGTGATCTCAGCTCTAATCCAATGACTTGGTTGGGTGATCATAATGTGTGGTCCAGTGCTAATTTGGTGAATTGGTTGACGCAGTGAGTGACAGGTCAACGAATTAAGTTATTGATTGATTGAGCGCTCAGCTGAGACGCAAAATCATGCAGGCCGCCGATGCTTATTACCACATGGTCAAGAACTGTATAATAAGTGAGTAAAACATTAAGTTGTGCTGAGCATCTGACTATCTAAGTTAGAGAAAGTACACAGTACAACCACATATTACGAAATCTGATCCTACCGAGTGACCATACGTTCTAGTACTAGAGTTACAAAAACCAGCTAGCAGGTGGAGCGCACAGAGAGAGAGAGGGACTATATAACCAGACGAGGTTTCTTCTCTTCCAACTCACCGTTCTACCTAGTAATATCTATATTCACCCAAATAACAGTATAGAGTATAGATGAGAATAGAGAGATGAAAAACACATGGAAGGAACTCGCATAGTACCCCATTGGATTGAGAGGCCACTGGAAAACTTTCGAAATAACATTTACTTGAAACATATAGTATATTTTTCCTTTTCCTACAACTCAGGCATGCTAACGTTCGGCCTGCTGAAGCCATTGTAGATGTTTCTAGGCCAGATAGCGGGGAGAAACAAGGTGTTGCCATAGTAGAAGTAGCAAGATGTGCGGAGAGTTCTTTTTGGTTCTCGTGCACATAATGTCTTGGAGCATCATCTATGTAGCTTTGTCCCGGAGCCATCCTCAGACGGGTTCTTCCATTCCCATAAAGTACTATATCACCATATATTGGTTTCTCCACGCACATTCTTTACTTGTGGAATCATTTTTTCCTATGCAATTTTGTAGTTGATGTACGATCCCACAATACACATTGTCATTACTTACTTCATATCCAGCTGGATGCTATGCATTGCACTAAGTTGTGTTGTGGCCAAGGATGACCGTCTCGCTGCTCAGGCACCCGCGGCTCTACTCCAATGACTTCTCAATCAGTTTGAAGACTTTCATGTGATCTCGGCTCTAATCCATTAACTAGTAGAAATAGAGCCTTTTGTCCTGTTTTGTAAGGGGCTTTAGTCCCGGTTGCCCAACCAGGACGACACAATTGGGACTAAAGCCCCAACCCTTTAGGCCCGGTTGGGCTGCGAACCGAGGCAAAATGGTGGTCCACATGGCCGCTGGCTGTCGCAAGGGGAGGGGCATTTGTCCTGGTTCGTAATACGAACCGGGATCTATGCGTCTCTGCCGCGGCAGCATTTTGGGCATTTTTTGTGCCGCGACAGAGATTTTTTTATATATTTTTCATTTATTTTGTTTCCCTTTTATATATTTCCTTTTTATGTTTTGGGCAGCATTTATTTTGTGAAACTTACCCAGCACTATGTTGTGAGGAATGCTCGTCCTCATAGTAGATGGTGCGAGATTTGAGTAACATCAACCTCACACCATCTACTATGAGGATGAGCATTCCTCACAACATAGTGCTGGGGTAAGTGTCATCTACCTTAAGAGAACCATTATATTCCAAAACATCTCCTGATTATATTACATAGCAAGTATCGAATATATTACATTCATGCATATATACAATATAAATTATTTTATGATCCCTATTAAATTATTATAATCTTCCAATAGTATTCTTCTTTTGGATCTAGGACCTCTGCATCTAAGAATCTTGCAATTTCCTCTTGGATTGCTTGTATGCAATCCTTTGGTAGAAGATTGTCCCGCAACCGTTCGATCTAATTCAAAAGAATGAGTCAACATATATGAATGAAACTAAACGTAATTGATGATAATAAAACAAATTTCTGAATATTGTTTACATACTTGAAGTTGTTCTAAGTTTCTGCCCTTCTCACAGGTCGTTTGACGAATGAACTCGCAGACATAGTATCCACATAAGTTATTTCCATCTGGCTGCCTCAGACATTTTACGAGAACAAAGTTTGATCAAAATAATAATAATTAAGCATGATAATGGTATCGAAACTAGAATCAAAGAGATGCACGGATCTAGCTAGTAGTACTTACATTTAGTGGTTTAAATGTAAGCTTCTCTTTCCAGGCACCCTTAGCCTTGTTGGTGAATCGTTTCCATGCGCTGTCCGGCAAAGAAAATGAATGAAATGAGTTATTAATTACTTGATGCATGTAAATGAACGAAAGTTGCCGATATAGTGTCATAATGACTGAAATTATCGCTAGAGCATATCCTGCATGGGTTCCCACTTCTCAAGGGGTTTACGCTTAGAGTCCATGACTTGTATTACTCCATTGTCAGGTTGAATGATTAGCAGAATATAATGGAACCTGCGCATGCATAACTCATCAATTATACACTTAACATCGAGTAAGTGAAATAGAAAATGTACAAGACAATAATACTCACTCGAAGTTGTAAGGTAATAATATTTCCCTTTTGGTTTCTTGAAACCTTTGAGCCATTAAAATTTAATCCTCGGTGTCCTTGGGATTAAGTTTCACAGTAATTTCATGAACCCAATATGGGTCAATGAACCCAATGTCACAGATCTGTCCTCTTCTGCATTCGAGAATCTTTAGTCTGTATAATTGTAACACCTCGCCTGATAAGGCTGAGTTCCTGTGTATAGTGCCAATCCTTGGATCGGTTCACTGGCACACACAGTACAGATGAATACCAAAGAATATAACAGTGCATCATTATTACATCGAATGATCCAGAATCTGTAATTATTATAATGCGTAGCTCAAAGGCTAGCTCAAATAACAAAGTAGCATACGGAAGCATAAACAGATAGTAGGCTCCATCTTCAATTGTGCCACAGGCGAACAACTGTTGAGTGGAGTATCGCGACCTATTCGATCACTCATAATCGATATAACCTGCAACATAAAACGTAGCAGCCCCGAAGGGTCAGCACTTAGAATGCACTGGCAAGTGGAACAATGAGAGAATCAACAAGGCTAATAACTATATGCATATCTGGCTTGTGGGGTTCAGGCTTAATTGCAGCAGCAAAATACTTTATCCTATCTTTTGTAAATCATTTTAAAACATTTGATCTTCTTCACACAACCCAATTATGTTTCAACCACAAGTTTTAGCAATTACAATTTAGAATGAATGAGAACATGTCATAGCACCCATAATTCAGCAACTCAATCGTCCATTACCGGGGACACGGCTAAGTACTTAGTTTTACACCCTGCAGGGGTTGCACACTTTACCCATATGACTTGGTCGACCCGCTCGTACCACGACACACATATTGAGTCATGATAGGGAGAAGCCCAAGAAGAGACAATTCGGGAAGTAGCTCCCCAAGCCCATCCACGCACGGTACCAACCTATCACATTCACTACATCTCTGGATATGAAGAGCTTGGGTCGCCACAACCTACTAAGTCCATCCAGCCACCCATAACTCACTGGCATATGGTTGCACACGGAAGCTACCAAATCAAGACACTAATCATTTCTCAGAAACCTGGGTGGCCATCCACAAGTGAGCTACTCGGGTAAACCATAGACATGGGCCTGACACTCACGAACCAAGCAATTACCAATCCATCCAGAGAGTTCATTAATTAAGTTGTTTTCAAACTTTCCAAACACGTTCTTTTAAAACAATCTTTGCCATGGTGTATCCCACCCTCGTCTACATAAGCACAACTACTTACGACGGCTCACCTAACGAGAAAGGCTACGACATAATAGGATATAGCATAGCAATAGATAAACTTGTAAAAACAAAACAAGCTACAATACATAAAGAAAGTAAATAGGACATTTATGAAGCTCCACTTGCCTTTAGTTGATGTAGTCGTTCAAACAATCCTCACAATTGCAATCATTGCACTCGTCGCACTCAAAAGACTTGCAATCACAATGCTCGCAATCATAGCTGTAGCGATCATAGTAGTTACACTCCTCACGATCTATCGTTCAAAAGCAAAAGCACATCAACATATCATTCAAACATTGCAATCATGCAACAATACAACAATATAATAAAACAGTGATGATCCAATGCATGCATGATGATTTAATATATCATAATGGTTGTAATTAATTATCTAAACAATACTAGATCACATGATGCATGTAGAAGTGTTTTAATGCAATATAGTATTTGTTATCCAATTTCAATTGCCAATAAAGGGATTTTAACATAACTGTTGTAGCTTCTGTACTAGTTGCCTAATTAAATTTATATCTGAACTGTAATGGATAGAGGCCTTTAATACGAACCATTAGCAATTGGATTCACTCTAATCGGAGTTATAGATCTTTTTCTAGGATTTATTTAGTGTTTAATGGAGTTTAATAAATCTGAACAGATCGTACTAACAACAAACAAAACTAAGTACAGATCTGAAAACTATGCAAGATTATGAACTCAGGGACATATTACTCATATTTTTCGGATCTATAGATTATTTACTATGAATTTAATGATTTAAAAGGCCAATAATACTAATTAATTATTCGCTAGTAATCTATATAGTAAACTTGTAATTTTATTCCAGAATCATGTTCTATAGAATTTTGTGAATCCAGGGGTTTATCATTTGTATTTTTCTGAGTTGTATTTTATTTTCTGTGAATTAATTGCTCCAAAAAGTGTATTAAACCATTTAAATAATCACAACAAATACTTACAGTAAATGTTTGATACAATTACATATTAATACTCTACAAAACTTTGTGATTCCAACGCTAAATTATTTGCAATGTTTAGACATAGTATGAATTTTCTATGGATTTTACAAGTTAGATCTATAATCTGCAATTTTAAATTCGAACGGAATATTCCAGGAAATATTCCGCTGACTAGACAGGTTGACCGTGCAGGCTGACTGGGACTAGACGCTGACCTGACGACGACGTGGCGGTGACGAGGCAACTGATCGGGACGATTGAATCTCGACCGTCGGGATGAGATCCGGTGGCTAGAAGAGAAGTTTGCTCAAAATAGACCCGATTTTGCCTCACAAAGGCTAGAAGTAGATCTGTGTTAGAGAGACAAATCCGTAGGTCAAATCGAAAAACTTTGAACATGAAAGTTGTGGAGGATGATTAGATCTACCTTTTCACCAAAGGAATTTGGATTTCAACAAACGAGCGCGAGGAGATCTTGGAATTACGCCATCAGATCTGAAATATTACGTTGCGAAATTCTCTAGCTGTGGTGGATGAAAAGAGATGAGGTTTGTCGGAATTGAAAGATTTCGACGAGATCTACAATTTTCGTGTTGAAGCCGAAGGCATCCGACAAAGTTTAGATTGGGTTAGAAGCGAAATACGATTCGGTAGGGTGTAGATTCGGGATTTCGGGAAGGAAATGTGTTATAGCTGTGGCTCCGAGAGATTATTTAGGCTTTCAGGATGATGGGAAGATAGATCTTGAAGTATATAACAAGTAGAAACAAACGAAAATTAATTCGGAGTTATAAATAAAAAGTTATAAGTGTTTGAATAGAAATAGGTTTAGAAATCAGATTTTCGCACGCTTTTTAAAGCGGAGGTGGGATCGATCCTTCATGTGCACATGATGGCTGGTTCGGTCGGCCCAGTGGGCCGGCCGGGTGGCCCATTTCCTTTTTTTTCTATTTTTTCTATTTTGGTATTTTCTTTATATCTTTTGCATACGAACTCCAAATGATATGATTCTTGTTTCTAAATTTTTCTAAAATTCAGTAGATCATTATAAGATCATATTTATAACATTTTCACTAGTTTAAGATGGTGGCTTCACAAATTTCTATATATTCCTTTTCTTATTTCTTTAATAACTTTTGAAATATAGCTCCAAATGAGTTCAAACCAGTTTGTAAAATTTTCAAAAATTCAAAATATCTTTATAGGACTACTAGGGCACATAATCCTGTCCATTCAAAATTCAAACATGTATTTTTCAAATAAAACCTTAATAGGTTAAAATAGAGATTTTGAAATAGGGTTTTGACACAAAGGGTTTTGAAGATGAAATTTTTGCATGATGCTTTATGCAATGCATAAATGTATAACATATGTCAATCACCAAAACAAAAATCATTTTATGCCCTTTTGCCAAATAGGGCTACTTAGGCGTTATCAAAAGGATATGTGGTTTTATGCAATTGGCCTTATATGGCTACTATGCAATATTTCTAAATAGCTTCTTAGGGTTTTATTTTAACCACTCAACCAAAACACACAATGCCACAAATTCCCAAAACAACAGGTTTAATCATGTAACATGAAGGAACACATTCTTAACATCCAATGAAAATGAAGATGTCATGTTATCTTCTCTCTTTTCAAGCAAGTGGTGAAAAGCATCTAGAATGGTTTCATAAATCGAAGTAGAGACTTAAAGGGTCAAATAGGGAAATTAGAATATCACTCCACCATAATTGGGAAAGTCATTTTATTCCCCCTCTTTATTCATCTAAGCATGGTTGGATATTTAAAGAATCAAATGGTTGAAAAGAAAATGAAAACAAGTTGGATAGTCATGTGAATCCAATCTCATACAAGTTTCTGAATTCAAGGAAGGAAAATCATAACAGAAAGTTTCTTTTCTTTGAGAAATTTCAACAAAGTCAAACAATTCAACCAAGTTATTTTATTAACTTTACATTCCAAAATTAGGAGAATTTTGGGATGTGACAATAATACAGTGAGTATGATTATACATGCGATAAACGAGGCGAGCTAACTAGAGACTTAATTATTAGAGAAATAATACTTACAGACAATAGGCACTGACGATCCATTTGTTGAGGGTGTCTTGATTGAAAAACTGATGTAGTTCAGGAAATTCAATCAATATCTGGGCATCTCCATACCCGTAATGCTCGTTTCGAATTCCGATCACTATCCAGTTTGCCCCTTCCTTTGTGGCTTTAATATACCAATTATGCAATCTTCACATTTTTGTTGGTAGATACTTGACATCCTCAGGTCTGACGAGAGATTTCCCGTACTCGTATTTGTATGCTTCCTCAGCCACGGGGAAATCTAACTGGTCTAAGTACTGAGCAATAGTCATACCTTGAGCAGCGACCGCTTCTCCATACAGTGAAACAATTTTTGGATCATACTGCTCGTTCGCAGCTTTGCTCGACTCCACCATGGTATAGGAAATCACTTTGAGCGGGGGGCATTCCTTGTTTTTCTATAAACCGAGCTGGGGAATTGAATTCCCGCTTGCACTAGTGCTCTTTGACCACACCATTGACTGATGTGACTTGACAATAGAGCGGTCATATTCTGATAACAGCCTTGGCTCGGGTTGATGAAGGGTCTTCAATATTTTTTGCACTTTGGCTTTTTCTTCTTTAGTGCTAGGAACTGTGGCTCTTTCATCCGCTTGAGGCTATCAAACTACTTTTGCGTTTGGGCCTTTGCGATCACCGCATTCTCCTCTTCAGTATAGTCGTAAGCTCTCTTGGGAGGAACCTTTGGTACTTTTGGGAGGGGATCCGGTAGACGCTTTGGTGATCGGTTACTCTTTCGCTTTTGGCCCTGACCCTTTTGTACTTTTGGGAGGGGCTGAGACGGCTGATGCGGCGGCAAAGACGGCCGTGCTAGAGACGACTGACGCGGCGGCGAAGATGGCCGTGCTGGAGACGGCTGACGCGGTGGCGGCGACGATGCTTGACGCGACGACGGCAAAGACGGCTGATGCGCTGGAGACGGGTGAGGCTGCGACAAAGATGGAGTTATGCTCTGAGGAGTGGATGGCCTTGGCGTCCGATTTGAAAGCACAATGTGTTCCTTTCGCCATAGAATGGTCATGTTTTTTTTGCTTCTCCCAGCTCAGTCACATCCCCTTCACCTGCAGGTTAGTCAAGCTTGAGCTGTGTGAATCCGTCCATAACTTCATCCACCCCGGCAATAGCGTAGCCCTGTGGAACCGGACAACAAAGGTAAGTTGGTACCAGTCCAACTAATGGTAAGGCATAGCCGACCGCCACCTTCATGGTTATGTTGACAACTTTCACATGCAGCTCACAATGTGTCATCTCCATGATATCATCCACTAGGTAGCGAAGAGGAGCCATCGCCGGTGCATCATCAGCATCATCACTAGGGAGCTCCGTGGAAGCCACGTTGCTTTTTTGATTAGTGGATGGGCCGGTAGCATCGAAGGAAGGTTCGTCTACCATGTGCCCATGAGATGGGCTGGTAGCTTGCTGGCTAAGTTTGTCAAGTTGATTCTGATGCTGCTTTAATTGTTGTTCTGTTTCGCGCATCCGTTCTTTCTGCTTCATTACTTCAAGTTCCTCCCTTTCCTTTCTCCTTTGATGGCTTCTATCGGGATATTTCTTCCTATGGTCGGAAAAACCAAGGTTCCATGGTTTGGAGCCTTTTGTGCCTCGTGTTCGTCCCTCGTGTTCCTTGTTCCCAAGGGCGAGTGCGAGCTCGTCATTCTCTCTAACGGGAATGAACTCCCCATCTTCAACAGCCTTTACTGCATTTCTAATGTCTTCGATGGGTATGGGAGTTTCTTTATGTCTTATGTTATATATGCACTTCCCTTCCGAGTCCAACGTGCCCCATGCCCATAAAACCAATTCCTTACCCGTTCGATCCAATTGTATGGCTCTAGGGTCATCCCTTTAGTCATCAGGTCAGACTCGAGTTTCTCTCACTTAGGCTTGCTAGCCTTGTAGATACTGCTTTTTATCAGCATTTTGCTTATTTGTTTCAGACCTTTTCTTAGCTGGCGCCGATGTCTTGTACGCCACAAAATCAGCCCAATACTCTTCTATCTTCTCATACGCTCCAGTAGTGAAATCTAGAGTCTTCTCTTTCACGACAAAGTCAAGGTGCAATCTTTTCTTCCAGTTGTTGAATTGCTAGGCCATCTTCTTAAGAGCGTAATCCTTGAATTGTTGTTCCATGTGTCTCTGTAGTTCCTCCTGAGTTGGAATCTCCTCATCTGGAGCGTAGTCATCTGGATACACCCACTAACATCGGTAAGATGAAATTAAGCATGAGCATTTTCCAAAGAGTGTCTTTGGCTAAGTCACTGACATATAGAGATTCTGGATCCTTTGACGACCTATTCCATTCTCTAACGATGATCAGGATGTAGTCCCTAACAATAACTCCACATTGCCTTATAAATTTGTTTGCAGCATCAGTGGGAGCCTTCGGTTCGCCGTCTAGAGCGACTTATTCGATCCTGTACCTTTCATGGTCTCCCAACTTTTTGGCTGGGCCTCATTTATTCTTTTTAGAAGAGTTGCTCGATCCGGAGGGCTAAAAGAAGAAAGAGTGTTAATATATATGTATATAGACAACAAAGGCTTAATTTATTAATATATATGCACCTCGCCGGCTTCTACCTCGCTAGCTTATCCCTCGCCGGCTTCTCCCTCACCGGAGCCATCTGTTCGGTCGAAACCCGGATCTCCCTCACCGGAGTTGTTCAAATATAGCAAGGTGACATCATTATCGATATGTCCTCCCTTATTGATCATATCCTCAAGCGCCATTTCCTTTTCTTTGTCTCTGGGTTCCATATTTCTGCAAAAGGGGAAAAGTGGATGAGTCGAAGCGGCCAAGCAAGGAGGTTAGATAGGCGTGGTTTGACGGGCTAGGGATGTAACCCATAATTCAAAGAAACCCTAATATATGGCGTGCGTTGCCACGCCACTACTAGGAAAACCCTTATTAGTGGCACACCTTTTTTCACTATCCGTGGCGCATATGTTAGTCGCCACTGATACGTCGCCACTGATAACTATCTTAAAAAAAGGCGGGCCAGATCTCAAACTTCCGTGGCGCATATGTCTAATATGCGCCACAGAAGTTTTTTTCAAATTTCAAAAAAAAAACCCGGGCCAGATCTAGATCTGGCTGGAGTTGTCGGTGGTGGTGGTGGTGGCGGCTGGAGGAGGGCTAGGAGGAGGAGGTTACCGGAGTTGGTGGTGGAGGAGGAGGAGGTTGCCGAAGTTGGTGGTGGAAGAGGAGGAGAAGAAGGAGGAGGAGGTCGCCTGAGTTGGTGGTGGAAGAGGAGGAGAAGGAGAGGAGGAGGAGGTCGCCGGAGTTGGTGGTGGTGGAGGAGGAGGAGGTCGCCGAAGTTGGTGGTGGAGGAGGAGGAGGTCACCGGAGTTGGTGGTGGAGGAGGAGGTGGTCGCCGGAGTTTGTGGTGGTGGAGGAGGAGGAGGTCGCCGGAGAGTGGAGAAGGAGGAGGGAAGAGAAGGGGAGAAGTGTGGAGGGGAGGAGAAGTGGGGAGGGTAGAAGAAGTGGCGAGGGGGAGAAAAATAAAAAAGGGAGGGAGAAGGGTGCTGGCGGGATTCAAATTTCGAATCCCGCCCAAAACTTCTGTGGCGCATATGGGGGAAATGCGCCACAGAAGTTTCTCCCCCTTTTTTAATTTTTTGCAGTAAAAAATCTTCTACCCTAAATAACCTTTTACTCTTTTCGAATTTATGGATTCTATAAAATTCAGAATGACCATAGGTGGTTGAATTCGAGTAGGGAATTTCAAGAAGATCATTTTGATAGGTTAACCATTTTTTCCGACATCGTATGCAAAAGTTATAGCCGTTTTACCGTGCCATGACCTATTTTTGCAAAATACATCGAAATTCATGTTTTTCTATTTTGTCTAGATCTATATCCTAAAATCTAACTACAGCTCAAAGGAAATTATTTTTTTGAAGTTTCTATCATTTTTGTTTATTTTTTACAAAACTGAAAAGGCGATCCAAGGGGGGGATATGTTTTTCCCCCCTATATGCTTGTTCTATGGCGTATACACCTATATGCGCCACAAAGAGTGATGTTTCTGTGGCGCATATGGACATATGCGCCACAGAAGTTTCTCCCCCTTTTTTCCTACTTGGTCCCATCAACCTTCTATGGCGCATACGTCTATATGCGCCACAGAAGTTTGGCACTTCAGTGGCGCACACGAAAATATGCACCATAGAAATATGGACTTCTGTGACGCATATTGGTTTCATGCGCCACTGAAGTGCCAAACTTCTGTGGCGCATTTTTTCTAGTGCGCCACTGATAGATATCTGTGGCGCATGGTTTTACATATGCGTCACTGAATATCTTGTCTACCTATAAGCTGTTTCCTAGTAGTGCGCCCGTCCATCGTCCCTATATGGCGCGTGTTACCGCAACCCTAATCTAGTCTTACAAAGTTGATCAAGCGGGTCTACGGTTTTCAACTGGAGCGCCACCACCGCCGCCGAGACCAAGCGGATCTAGGGTTTTCACCCGGAGTGCTGCTGCCGCCGCCGAGACCAAGGGGGTCTAGGGTTTTCACCCAGAGCACCACCATCGCCACCAAGACCAAGCGGGTCTAGGATTTTCACTCGGAGCTCCAAGAGGGTCACGACACCCATAGGTTCGCTGCTGTTGGCGCCAAAGCGCTAGGCTTTCTCCTGGAAAAACTATCGCAAAGTCGGCCCAGATACACGCACGACGTTACGTGGCTCTCACCGGTGGCATTGGCTGTAAATACTTCTAACTAAAACTAGCTAACTCAAATTTAACTAACTAAAACTAGCTCTAACTAATAGTATAGACTAGCTAAACTAACTAACTAACTAAAGGTAGGTACTAACTAATTAACTAGCTAGGTTCTAACTAATAGTATAGACTAGAAAAACTAACTAATTAATTTACTAACTAAACCTAGGTACTAACTAAAAACAATTATACTAGGGGCCCGGGGGCAACCGTACCTGCGGGCGGTGGTGGTGGCGGCCGGCTTGCCGGGGCGCGCTGATACGTCCAAAACGTATCTACTTTCCCGAACACTTTTGCTATTGTTTCTCCTCTAAACTTGTGTGATTTGGATGCAACTAACACGGACTGACGCTGTTTTCAGCAGATTTGTCTTGGTGCTTAGTTTTTGTGCAGAAAATCAACTATCAGGAAAAATCCCGGAAAATGTGCCAAAAATCCTATTTCACCAGAAGACTCCCGGAGCCAGAATACGAGACGGAGGGGGGCTGGGCCCAGGCCACACCACCTGGCCACGCGGGCTAGGCCTGGCCGCGCCAGGGGGTGGTCTGGCCGCCCCAGACACCCCCTCGGTCTCCCTCTTCGCCTATAAGATGCCTTCTAACCTAAAAACTCAGGGGGGGGGGTTCAACGTTTTTCCAGAAGGAGTTCCGCTCCGCCGCCACCACCAGATTCCACAAAACAGCATGAGCTCTATTCTGGCACCCTACCGGGACGGGGAATTGGAGGAGATCACCGCCATCATCATCACCATCGCTTCTCCATCGACCATCCATGTTTCCCCCATCTATGAGTGAGTAATCCCCCGCTGTAGGCTATGGGGATGATAGGGATTGGATAAGATCGTTCATGTAATGACATCAGATTGTTAGGGCATGGTGCCTAGTATCTTTTATTAGTGCTTTATGACTTTGTTGCGACTTGTTATGCTTAATGCTTGTCAGTAGGGCCCGAGTGCCATGATTTCAGATCTGAACATGTTATTGATTCATTATGATAGTATTGTTTATTGTCTTACCTGCAAGTTGTATACACACGTTGTTATCCGGAACCAAAGGCCCTGAAGTGACAGAAATCGGGATAACCGGAGGGAATGGCTTTGATGTGAGGATCACATGTGTTCACAGAGTGTTAATGCTTTGCTCCGGTGCTCTATTAAAAGGAGCACCTTAATTGCCAATAGTTCCCTTGAGGCCCCGCTACAAACGGGCTAGCTGGACAAAAGATGTTGTGTAAGTTCTCATTGCGAGCACGTATGACTATATATGGAACACATGCCTAGGATTATCTAGTACTTGGATGCTTTATCTTATTTATCTGCAATTGCCCTATGTTCTGATTGCTATGTGAATTTTCTTGTCCATGCAACGCACGTCCATCCATCCCTATGCCTACCGCACTCGAATCCTACTGTTTACTGCTATTGTTAGTGCTGTCTTTACTTTACTACTGCTGTTACTTTACTATTCCTACTACAAAACCGTTGCTACTGATAAACTTCTATGAGCAAGATTGTTTGCAGGTGCAGCTGAATTGACAACTCAGTTGTTAAGGCTTATAAATATTCTTTGGCTCCCCTTGTGTCGAATCAATAAATTGGGTTTCACTTCCCTCAAAAATACTGCGATACACCCCCTATACTTGTGGGTCATCAAGACTATTTTCTGGCGCCGTTGCCGGTGAGCATAGATTTATTTATCAAGTTCACTTGGATTCATTATTGTTCGCTGCCATCCATCCATCATGGGTAAGTCTCATGATGGCAAGGTTCCTATTTTACCATCCACTACAAGAGGAGGTACGGTTCCGAACACCTCTGTTGCTCTTGATTCACCATATGTTATGAGTAAGCTCGTTACACCACCACACATACGTGTTACACACACTGCTACTACTGCTGAATCTGAAACTTCTGATACTTATGATGCTGCTTCTACTGTTCTTGATAAGAGTGGTTCATTAGGTCCTTTCCTAGATGCTACGATTGCTAGAACTATAGCTGGAAATACTGAAACTACACCTGTTAGTTCACCTGAGTCTAGTGAGAGTTATGATATTGAAGATGGTTATGTTGAGATGACTGATGAATTTATTAAAGAATGTAAAAACACCCATGATAGGAATGCTGCTAAGAGTCTCCTTGAGAGGCGTACTATTAGACCCAAATTGTCTCCTATTGCTAAGTTTGCTGCTTCTCCCATAAACATTAAAGATAAAGATTATGATTTCTCTCTTGATCTATCCTACATAGCTATTGTTGAGAAAGAACCTTTTTGTGGGACTAAGAATGAAAGTGCGGTAGCACATATGACTGAGCTTTCTACTATGAGTGGCTTGTTTTCTGATGATATTAAGATGCGTACTTACTTTGTTGCTAAGATTTTCCCTTTTTCACTGAAAGGAGAAGCTAAAACTTGGTTTAGTAATTTACCTCCTGGATCTATTGATAGCCCTGATTGCTTGATTAGTACTTTCCTGCAGAAATATTTTCCTCCTAGTGCTAGACATGCTATTTTGCAGGAACTTTTTGATTTTAAACAGGGAGAGAAAGAGATATTGCCTGAATCATGGGCAAGGTTTTGTGCTTTGATTCATGCACAGGCTGGAAGTCCATTACCTAAGAATGAGCTTCTTGATATATTTTATAATGGACTAACTGAAGAATCTAGGACATACCTAGATAGTTGTGCTGATTGTGTTTTCAGGAATAGGACTCCTAAGGAAGCTGAGGAATTGATGGCTAAAAATAAGCAAGAATTATGAAGACTGGACTCCTCCTGAACTAGCTATACCTGAAATAATTATACCTGAACCAACTATTCCTGTGCCTATTCCAACATCAAAGAAGAGGGGAGTTATTGAATTAAATGATGAAGTGATGAAGGAAGCTAAGAAATGTCTTAAAGAGAAGGGAATTAAAGCTGCAGATGTAAATTTTTTACCTCCTATAGAAGAATTATGTAAGCCTATCCCCTACTCATCCACTATTGAGGTACACTCTCTCCAACACTTTGATGAAGGTGATATCCCTTACTCTAAACCTCCTGATCAATGCTTAGAAGAATTCGATATCTTTATTGTTAAGCATGATAATTTTAATAAAAGGGTGCAAAATCATCTAATGGAAAACACTAGAGCTATTGTTGAGTTGAAAGATATTGTGGAAAGAACCTCTAATGATGTTAAAATGACTGTTAAACACTTTCAAATGGTTCAAACTCAAATAGATCAACTCATTAAAGTGCAAAAAGACTTGCTAATTAACGCTGCTAAAGAAAAACGTGCTTATGAAATTAGAACTAGAAGTGGTGCTGCTACCCAGGATCCTCTATATCCTAAGGGGCATCCCAAAAGAATCGAGCAGGACTCTCAACAAGCTGAAAATAGTGGCTGTACTCGTACGAAAAGGAAAAAGAAACATAAAACTATTGTAGAACCCGATGAACCTGCTGTAGATCCTAATAGTATATATATTTCTGATGCTAAAACTGAAAGTGGTAATGAGGAAAATGATGTTCCTGATAAATAAAAGGTTGAAGAAGAACCTGAAAAGCACACTAAGAATACCAAATACACTAAAGAAGATTTTGTTGCTAAGAAACATGGTAGTGAAAGAGAGCCTTGGGTCCAAAACCTATGCCTTTCCCTGATAAGAAACACAAGTCAAAGGGAGGTGAACACTATAATAAGTTTTGTGAGTGGATGAAACCTTTATTCCTGCAAATTCCTTTGACTGATGCTATTAAATTGCCTCCTTACTCAAAGTATATGAAGGATATTGTCTCGAATAAAAGGAAGATCCCTAATGAAGAAATTTCTACTTTGCTTGCTAATTATTCCTTTAATGGTAAGGTTCCAAAGAAACTTGGAGACCCAGGGATTCCAACTATCCCTTGCTCTATTAAGAATAGTTATGTTAGAAGTTCTTTGAGTGATTTGGGAGCTGGAGTTAGTGTTATGCCTTTCTCTCTCTATAAGAGACTTCAACTAGAAAAATTAATACCAACTGATATATCTTTGCAAATGGATGATAAATTTACCACTATTCCTATTGGTATATGTGAGGATGTACCTGTTCAAGTGGCTCATAATTGCTTGATATTAACTGATTTTGTTGTGCTTGAAATGCCTGAAGATGATAATATCTCTATTATTCATGGGAGACCTTTTCTTAATACTACATGAGGTGTTATTAATTGTAATCAAGGAAAGGCGACTTTCAGTGTTAATGACAAGGAACATACTATCTATTTCCCCAAGAAGATTGATAGGACTTATGGTTTGACTTCAATTAAACATGTTGAGGGCATTCAAGTTGGATAAATATTTTGTCCCATACCAAGAGAAAAGTTTGAAACTATTATGATTGGGACCATTGCTATCAAAGTTGAGGTAACATAATCATTAGTGGAATACAAAGTTTTGTCTCATATGAAATTGTTTTGGTAACAAGACCTGATCAACCTTGTTAACAAAAGGATTTCATTAAGCAAAACAATGTTTTCACCATGATTATCTCCACTTACTTTTATTCTATCCATTTCAGTTTTTGATTTCGTTTAGTTTTATTTTCTCTTGTTAGTTGCTTGCATGTTAGAGTGTCTTAGAACTTCTGTAGTTTTAGCCTTGTTTTGTCATTCCATCATTCCAAAAAAATCTGTCTGTCAGAAAATCATTCATCTATACCTGAAAATTGCCCAAAAATAAAGTGTCTCGAAAAATTCCAGAAAATTGATATTAAATTTTTACGTGAAAAAGGGGCAGAGGAGTGCCTGGAAGGTACCAGGGGGGCCCACCAGGCAGGCACACCACCTGGTGGCACGGCCAGCCCTGGGTCGTGCCAGCCTATGGCATGGGCCACCCCTGGCCCTCCACTCACTCTCTCACTTGCCACTTTCTTCTCTCTCCCGAGCAAACACCAGTTCATTGCTCAAAATTGTGTTCTTGCTATGCTTGCCCTCGATTTTTCGATCTCCTTGCTCATCCCATCTTTGCTGCTGAAATTTGGAGCAATTGTTCTCCGGTATGTGACTCCTCTGCTTGTCCAAGTAGATTTTTGATTAGTGGTTTATATCTTGAGTATTTTGCTGTTGTAGGTGATAGGATTTGAGATCTTGTAAGCTTGTTTGATGCTTAGAGATATAGTTTTGATACATGTTTAGGCCTCTTACAAGTCCCTATGAGTAGTGCATTTCATTATATTCACTTTGCAATCACTTGTTTAATAGATGTTTAAATTTCAGAATAGAAGATGAATGAGCATCAACTAAACCAACATGAACTATGGGTGCCTGAGGTTATGAAGGTTCACCGAGAGGAGGAAGTTTTTCCTTCCATTTATCCATGCTCCAAATTCATGAGAGATGCAGGAATTTTCCAGGATTTCCATACTTTGGTTGCTAATGCAAGATTGGAGCACTTTTTGGAAGATGAACCTTGTCAATTTGTGAAGCTAACAATGTCTGTGGTGCAGGACTTTCAATTTAGTTACTCTTTGTCTAACCCCATGTTCCACTACAAAATTTACAATATTGCTGTCGACCTTTCTCTCGATGACTTTTGTGTAGCTATTAAGGTACCTAAGTGGGGATCATGTGAAAGGATTAAAGAGCGACCTGCACCACTCATGGATTTATACGCAGAAATTTGCCAAGGGAGCAGCTTCTCAAAGGAGAGTGGGAAAATCTGTAACATTCATCTCCCCTCCATTCGCTACTTTGCCTACTTTATTGCCAAATGTGTTCTTGCTAGGAAAACTGCCAATAAGTTATCTTCATATGATCTAGCATTCATCTCTGCTACTCTTAAAATAGATAGGTCTTACAACTTGGGTGCTTTGATAGCTTTCCGTCTTGCTGCTAACCGCGAGAAAGGTGGAATTTGTGGGGGCCTCATTGCTTCTCGTTTACTAGCATTGCATGGTTTAGTGCCTCATAATCTAGACCTACAGTTCCCCATAGAAAGGCGTGATCTTAATTCCATGATATAGCATAAATTTGTTTCTTTGTGGGCTAGTTTGAGTGAGCTGTCTTATGAAATAACTTTTCTCAAAGCTGGTTGGAGAAGGAGCAAGACCGAGCGTGTTGTTCTTTTGCCTGCACCTGTTTTGTTTAACCTTGATAACATGGTAGGATGGTCTCTCACGGAGGAGGAGTTTGATACATACTTGGGAGAGCTCTCCCAGTAGGAGCAGGATACTAGAAGGGAGGTCACGGATGATTCGGTCTAGCCCTCGAATGAGGGGGAGTCTTCATATTAGCAGCCTATCTATGATTGGGGAGCTTATTCTTCCTCCCAAGGGCCCAACTACTATCATTCTTACCATGACCCGCCTGCTTGGAACCCTTACTCATACCTTGGATTGATACCCACTTAGGCCAAAAGCCTATGCTTGGGGGGAGGTACGCCGACATCGCACTCATCTCCTTATCATGTTTCGTCGATACTTTGTATATTCATGTTTCGTTCTCCTTTTAGTTTTCATTCTTTCTTTGCTTTTGCTTTCTAAAACACAAAAAGACCGAAAATATTTCGGTTGTTTCTCTTTGTTTGCTTCCTCTTTTTTTGCCTCGGTTTCCTTTTTCCTTTTTGCTTTGTTTGAACTATTCGAAAAACCCAAAAAGATTTTGCTTTGCTTGTTCTTCCTTTTTGGTTCTTGTTTTAAAAATCGAAAACACCAAAAATATTTATTGTTCTTCTTTGGTTTTGTGAGTTTTGTTGCAGGGTTCAACAATCCTCAGTGGGATTTGGTTTCATATTATTATTCAAGCCACAGAAGTGAAATGCAATAATGAGGATTAATGAAAACCTGAGGTGTGGTAAGAGGCTGGTAACAAACTCTATTTGTTTTCATTTTTGTACATATACTCATCATTGTGGGCATGCTTAGTCTGTTCGTGTGGGGTGTATGTTATTTATGGATGCTTAGTAGTTCTTGCTTTCATATGATTAGTTCCAGCTTGCTAATAGTTTGTAGCATGTCATATGAATGTTTGCTTGCACTACTCTATTCATAACTTGGTATGACACTGTGGTATCCTCATCTGAATGTTTCATTTGAATTGACTTGGCACATGCTCACGCATGCATATGACTGAAAGATATCAGTTAAACCTCGATGAATTATTTTGCCTTGAGGGTCTTGAATCACTTTCATGCCATGATTAGTCTTGTTTTGTTTCAAGCATGATTATGACAGTTATTGCTCTCTCGTTTGTCGCTCCCTTACTATTGCTAGCCTTCACTTACACTGAGTATGTTTTACTCGTGTTTCCAATTCCCTAAACCCAAATATTGCCAAAAGTGTCCACCATACCTACCTATTAGCATCATTTGTTATTTCCGTGCATATTCAATATGCCTTGTTTTCTTCCGAATAAAATGTTTGCTTGTTATGAGAAAGTTAGTTAGTAAAGCTCTCACGAACTTGATGGCACACTTTATTTCCTGCACCTAATAAACCTAAACCCTTGTGACTGTCCATGAAAGTTATGTGCTTGCAAATTATAGGTTGGGGATTAACAAAACCGTGCTGTCACGGGGAACGCTTTCAACATCTGTAAATATATACCCAGTTGATACCATGCTCTTTTGTTTGCGGATGTCGTCGGTGTGAAATAAAAGGGGAGCTTGTAAGTCCATGGAGTTATGTATGTGTGTTAGAGAAACGCCTAGGCCGCCGGTCTAATCCATGCTGGCATGGTGTAAACCTGCAGCGTAACCATAATAAGTATCTATGAAGCATTCTTCTTATAAAAAAAGAGAGAGATAGCTATTGAGAAAAAGAAAAAAAAGAGATTTGAGAAAAGAGGAAAGAGAGAAAAAAGCACCATTTTCCCATGGTAAATAAGAAGATTGCTGAGATACTCATTGTCTACTTGTCTTGCCATTTTGATATGGGGATTCTTCCATATCATCGGGCAAGGGGTACCCCATTGGCGGTTCTCTATGATACACACGTATTTACGATGACAAGAACTTACCGGTAACTAAAGTTGAGTAGCATGAGGAGCGGCCCTCGTACTCAAGGGACATGGGATTTCCAGTTTATAGTCTGTCAAGCATATAACTCAGATTGTACCTCACTTTCACCTTAACCATATTAAAGATGCTTATGATATGGGCAATAAGAGCTCAAAGCTAATGAGTACCATACTTTCAACATTTGGAAGCCTTTCAAACTATTAAAAACCTTTTCATTTCCTTATTGAGTCTCCACATATTCTATGAGCACCTTCTTGAGAGCATAGTTGTCATTCTTAGTGTAATGTGCTTGTCTCAAAACTTGATTATTTGTGTTATGACTTTGATGCTTGTATCTTTGATATCTTTACTTCTAGTCTTCACCTGAACTTCAGAGGTGCCTTGTCATTCATAAGCAAAGGCAAGCGAGATACCACTCTATCATACCTTGTTATGAGCATTGTAATGTTGCTTATGTTTATGTTTCATGCTATTTATTATTTTTGAGTTGGAATCTCTTCATAGCTTGCAATGCCTATTAAGTAAACTTAGTTGCATACTCCTTATTATGAATTGTCTAAGTAGTTGATCACATGCTGAGAATATATACATCATATGAAGAAAATGTGTTCGTGAAAGTTTCTTTTATCGCACTCAGTTTTCAAAACTCGTGAAAGTCTCTGTTCATTTGGCGATTTTTTAGATTTTAAAAATTCGAAAAGAGTAAAAAGTTATGATCAAAAGATCGTTTTTTCCTGCAGAAAAAAATGGAGGTCACTTACTTGTAGCTGCACCACCCCTAGTGCGCCACGAGTAAGTTAGGCCGGATTCGAAATTCGAATCACCACCCAACCACCTAACCCTCCATATATATTTTCCCCACCCACCCCTTATCTCCTCCACTTTCACTTCTCCTCCCTTCTCCACTTCTCCTCCCTTCTCCACCTGCTCCTTCTCCTTCTCCTCCACCTCTCCGACCTTCTTGTTCTCCTCACTTCTCCTTCTCCTCTCTCCGGCTGCACCCACCTTCGATGGCGCCCTCCTCCGACCACCTCCGGCTACATCCTCCCCGACCATCCTCCGATGGCGCCCTACCCCATGCACCTCCGGACACAACCTCCTCCACCATACTACGACCGTGCCCTCCTCCGACTGCACCCTCCTCCACCAGCCTCTGACCACACCCTCCTCTGACCACCTCCAGCAGCGAATTCCTTCAACGAGGCTACAACACCGACGGCGACGGCGGCCGGCTGCTCGATCTAGATCTTGATCTAGATCAAATCCCGCTTTTTTTTGAAATTTGAAATCGTACCCGTGGCGCACAGCACCTAGTGCGCGACGGCTAACTTTTCATACGTGTGGCGCACCACCTAGTGCGCCATGGCTAACTTTTCATACAGGTGGCGCACCACCAAGTGCGGCACGGCTAACTTTTACCCGTAGCGCGCGCCTCGTGGCGCACCCCTAGTGCACCACAGATGATCAAAACAGGTGCGCCACGGATTAGCTGTTTTCTAGTAGTGTCAGACGAAATGAGGTCAACATTGAGGTATGCGCGCTGCCATTAGATTTTTTCGTCCGGTTCGAGCACAACTCAGACACTGAGCGCGTTCCGCATTCTTCCCGTTCTTTCGAGTGCCGCGGGGAGAAAATGAGCTTCATGCGTTGGCATCGCGCCTGTGGGTGGGACGATCGCTTGGGACAGCTTCGTTTCTTCTCCAAACTCGGCTTTGACGGCCTCCTATTGGATGCTTGGGAGCCGGAGGCCCTCAAGCAGGTCGTCAGTAGCTTTGGCGGCGAGCTAGTGGAAATCGTGCCACTGAGCGACAGATGGGTCATCAAGGTAAAGGCATGGCTGAAAGATCCTGACGCTGTTCCTAAGATGTACGAGGTGCAGATTCCAAGCAGTGCAGGGTGACAACTTTGCTGGAAGCACCCGGTCATCATCCACCTAGAGGAGGTTCTGGAATCGGTACATGGCATTAGGGCCCCGAAGAGGCTTCCAGAAAGCGTCCTCGTCGCCTGAAGTGTTGGCCTGGAAGGATCGATGGCACATGACCACCACCGTTTCGCGACGACGCACACAGTTTCGGTGGGGGACCGGGCTTGGACGAGCTGGTGGTTTTGATTTCCCTCGAGTGAAGACAGAGCTCTAGTGAATTGCTGTTGTATGTGTGGCTAATGAATTTGTAGTATGGAGAGCGTAGCTGGAAGTTAGCATCGACTAAAAATGTGTAATAGTTTGAATCGATGTAGTACGTGTGTGTAATAGTTTGAAGTAGTATGTGTGTGTAATAGTTTGAATCGATGTAGTATGTGTGGGTAATGAATTTGATGTAGTGTGTGTGTGTGTAATAGTTTGAATCATTGTAGTTGAACACCGTGCTTTATAATTTCTGTGAATAACCAAGGACAACCTCATGAAAAGAGGGTGGTCTAGCAATGAGCAATGTCAATTCTGTGGATGCCAGGAAAATGTAGTCCATCTCCTCTTCAATTACAAGGTAGCTACATTTGTAACACGTTGAACTGAAGGACCATTTTGCAGGCAACACAAGACAAAGGAAAAAATGGTTTACATCATAGACAGCAGACGCAAAATCTATAGTCTGAGATAAAAAAGATGCCAGTTAACTAGATTGAACCACGACTAGTAATTGAAGGAAATAGATACTTGATATTATTTGCTTACAACAGTAGTACTTCCATACAAAAGGGTCTCATACCTGCACAAAAGTGGGCTAAACTTCCTACTAGTTTATAGAACAATTCGTCAGCATTTCATCTACAAAAGCCATTCTTCAGTCTGAACTTAACTATTCTACACTAAAGAAACTACAGATCTCCTACCAGAAAATTGGCTGGCCAATTGCCTTGAGAGGACATAAGTTCTTTGATCATTTAACCCAAACTGATCTATTGCCTTCCCGCCAAACTACAAGAAATCTGCATCGTTCATGCACGAGCGATTTGCGTGCGCCAATCCCGGTTCAGTTGGACCATCCGCGCCGCCGCAACGATTTCTTCGAAACTGAAATTCGACATCTCCTCCTCGGGATCGTAGGTCCGTGTGAACTCGAACCTGAATTCCGGGGTTGAGCTGATGCCCGCCGCCGGCTCCGGCTGTCGAACAATCCAGCATGGTGAGTGTAGGCGCTTGGTCGCCGTCATGGTACGGCCTTCAACGGTGCGTACGATGGAGCTTCTTTGCCGCAGACGGCGTGCTCCCAGCATCCCCCACTGAGGTAAGGTAGTCTGCGCCGAAGCGTGGACGCGAGAGTTCCTAGACTTTAGCGCTGCCCTATTCAAGGGTGTGTACCCACAGCGGTGGCATGCTCTGATGAATAATTTGATACGTACCTTGTTCCCACTGCCTAGAGCATACCGTAATGCCGCCGCGCGATTTCTCCACATCGCTCTCTTGGCCCTGCTTGCCGCATCTGGCGCGGACGACGGCGCAGTCGCCACCGCGGCCGATTCGGCACATTCGGGGAAATCATCCGCCTGGTAGGGCAATGGGAGACCGGCCTTGAAGTAGAGCTTCAAGGCCTGGCTTAGAGGGGCTAAATACCCCAGTTTCGGCGGCTATCGCGGCGGCTTAGGTGGGGCCATGTTACCCTAGTTGGTGCGGCGCGGAGGAGCTGTGCAAGGTGAACTGTGGTTAGTCGGAGAAGGGGAGTGAAAGACTGACAGTAGATTTGGACTACGGGCACGCGTGAAAATAACCATTTCCCATTTCCTTAGAGGGTAATAATTCGACACTCGTTTCATTTACAACTCAATCTTTATTTCCCTTCTCAGCATAAGAGTGTGAACATATTAAAAATATCGGTCATGGCTATCCACTTCATCGGGCAATGTACCAGGACAGGTAGGAGACGAGACCAGATTTCATTTTAGAAATGTTGACGACTATGCCCTTATGTTTATACGATATTATTTATATGCCACCATGTACCGTCGAGTGTAGCAACACCATCTGAAACAGGGGATAACGACGTGGCGTGTTTTCTTTTTTTAAAGGGCATCAGAAATAGGGGATGCCGACGTGGCATGTTTTCTGACTGGTGGGCCCACCACCTCCACCTTCGATGGCGCGCATCCCAGGTTCGAGGGGTGGTGCCATCCAGCAACACATTATTGTGCAATTTTCCATGTGGAACCTGAATTCCGGCGCTGAGCTGATGCCCATGTCGAACACAAAGAATTCTGAAAGAAGCTACTAAAAATAAATACTTTGAATTCTAAAAGTACTAAATTTAAATACATTACAATTTTTTCTGAAAGTTAATACGCATACTGCTCATCGAAATAATATAAATACAGTACAAATTTCTACTTCGAAAAATAGACCTGAAAATGCTAGCAAATAACCTAGGATGAATATAGGATTCATTCTCCTCTATATATTTCGTCGTCGTCGACTAACGCGTGTTGCAACACATGTTCAGAGAACTCTCTCCGTCTGGAGTGTGCTGCCAGTATCTCGTCTAGAGGGTAAGGCCTCGGTGTATGTTCCAGACTTAAGCCATACATTACCATTGTTGGTTCCACTTCCCAGGCTTGAACCTCATGATCGTATAGTCTGATAAAATTCCTGTAGTATATGCAACCGGGTTTGACTGTGGGGTGTAACCTAGTGTCAATGGAGATAAACCGATTGTAACCAACGAAGAGGGCACGACTTCCAATGTCACCGACGGCCTCGAGAGAGCAGTTCTCTGTGTCCACCTGGTACAACACCGGTTGCCCTTTGGCGAAATCCCCGTTCAACACAAGAAGCAGATCACCATCTGACTCCACAAGGTAAAATGTGTAGGTTCCGCGTACCTGTTGAAAGACTAGGGCCAAAATTATTTTGGCCATCGTGACAGTGCTCGCGCGCTGTTCTATCTGGATGTTGGTCGACAAGATGTCTCCATTCTCAAGTAATGCATATACTTCCCCTCGGAATGCCGTCATGCAGACCAGAAGCGTATCAGGAGGTGGAGAATACAATTCTTCTCCAAATGATCCATTGATTTGCCCCGTTGGGGTGCTCTCATCGGCCCATGCAATATGATCTGGATAATTAGTGCAAACGAACACCATCATCAGGGACTTCGTCACGATGAGAGATTGCAGAAGATCAGATGGTATGTGTGCTTGAAACTCAGTGTTAGACTTATGTGTGATTGGGTTTAGAAGCCGAATCTGGTACGACTCCACCCTCTGAGCAAGCACGATGATGCCACGAGAAACACCGACGAAATAGAATCTTTTGTAAGAAGAGGGCATCAGTTAGCACTAAGATGTTTACAATGGAAAATACCAATAAATATCGGATGTGAATGTGAACCTGCGATGGACATCCATTAGATTTTCCCTGAAGCAACGACCAGTGGCGAGGTTGAGGAAGGTGAAGTCGCCAACGTCTCGAAGTGTGTGATCTATCATGATCCAGTTGTTGAGATGGAATTCGGGCACCCTTAAAGTGCGGCACCAATCGGTGCAGACTTCCCGACAAGCAGCATAGGTGTCGACGTACTCCTCTTTCTCCAGCAAACAGTCGGCGATCTTGCGAAGTGGGTCGGCCAGGAGATCGGCCTAGTTCCTCTTCATCTGGCTACTGGCCATGGCTTACATGCGGGAATGTTTTGATCGAGGAAGAAAGAAGAACTACCACTGCGAGGAGAAGTAGAAGAGGATAACAGACGAGGGAGACGAAGCGGAACTGCCACTTCAAGGAGACAAGGAGACGGGGGGGGGGGAGAAGCGGAACTGCCAATTCAAGTTTGGATCAACGGGCTTTTTTCGGAACTAGCGCGTGAACTAGCCATGCACTGCATGCAAGTTTTGATCAAACAGACTGACATGTGGGACCTGCTAAAAAATTCCGTGAAGTGATCCCCATGCATAGTGTGCTGACAGGTGGCATGTTTTCTGATAGGCGGGCCCGCCTCCTCCACCTTCGACAGCGCGCGTCCCAGGTTCGAGGGCTGGTGCCGCCCACCAACACATTATTGTGCAAATTTCCATGCTTTGTCGCAACCAGCTCCGCTCCGCTCCTCTCCTCTGCTCCTTCCGCCGGCACTCTGCTCAATCATGCACCGCTCTCGTCGTCCCCTTGGGCCGTTGTCCTCCCGCCCTCCCCTCCCTGCCATCCCCTCACGTCCCCTCCCCTCCCTGCCCTGTCTCCTTGCCGCCGCCCACCGCCCAGGCGTGTCTGGAAACGAAAAACGAGAGTCGGCCGTTGGGTTAGGGGCCCAACGACGCTGGTGATCCGGATCCCGCTCAGAGATGGATCTTGCGAGGCTTGAGAGCACGGATATGGGTCCTGCGCGGCTGGAGAGCACGGAATCTCCTTCAAGTCTGGAGAGCATAGAGGACAATGAAAGGGGGGAGAGGAAGCGGGGTGCAGAGCTTTGGAGGTAGGGATCCTGGAGAAGGTGCCGTGCGTCCACATTGAAGGGTAAGAACTGTGATTCCTTATCTGCATACCCCAATTAGCGTTTCTAGTCCCGTGGTGATGGCAAGGATATGTGTTGGTAACCGCATGACGTCTATACAGCTTGTCCTTGAGCATGATGCTTTGTCAAGCGAGAATGAAGGCACTGAAACGTGTGGCGGTGCGGATGATGATGAGAAAGAATATCCAGACGTGGTTGCTGACCCTGATAGGATGGAGAGTAGGGAGTATTTGGTTGATTCAAACTTTGAGCCTGACTATGGGACTGATGAGGAAGATGAATGTGAAGATGTGGAAATGGGATGTAGATACGATGACGAACACGTGGATAGGCCAGTGATACACTTTGCCAGGGACAATCCTACAATTGATGAGGGGACTGTCTTTGATAATGTGGAGGACTGCAGATATGCAGTTGCAACCTATGCAATCCGAGTTGGGTTCGAATTTATCATTGAAAAGAGTGACCAAAAGAGATTTAGGGTGCACTGTAGGGAAAGTAATGTGTGTAAATGGAGATTACATGCATCTCCAATGCGGGGTGGACACCCATTTCAGGTTGCAATAGCTACATTTAGTTTCAGTCTTTCTCATATTTATTCTGCTGATAACTAGCTCTAAATTATTTGGATTCTTATCGAATGCAGCTCAAAGTAAACACGAAGAAACACAACTTCCCTAATACTTCTTTAAGTGGTAAAATTAGACCGGCGACTACCAAGTGGATTGCTGCTACTGTACTTGACTGGGTGAGGCAGGATCATAACATTGGACCCGCTGAACTCAGAGCAAAGATTAGCAAAAAGTTTAACATTCTGATTCCTTACCATATAGTCTTTGATGGGAAGGAGATGGATCTAGACTTCATTCAAGGCAAGTGGAATGATAATTTTCATATGGTGTATAGTTTCAAAGCTCAGGTAGAGAAAACATCACCTGGTAGTGTTGTTGACATCGATTACGAGGTTGTGAAAGGGAGAGAAAAGGTCTCGAGGGGGGTCAAGTATAAGCAGGCAGATAAGATATGCTTTAGGAGATGTTTTGTCTGCCTGAAGGCATGCTGGAAGGGGTTCCTAGATGGTTGCAGGCCATACTTGGCAATAGGCCCAACTTCTTTAACAAGGAAGTTCAGGGGACATGTTGCTTCTGCTTGTGCTTTAGACGCGCATAATTGGCTTCTACCCGTAGCTTATGCTGTTCTTGAGGGTGAATCAAATGAAAGCTGGACATGGTTCATGCAGAGACTACGGGAAGTAATTGGTCACCCTGAAGGCTTGGTGATACACACCGGTGCATCCGAGGGTCTTGAGAATGCTGTTGATGCTGTGTTTCCTAGGGTTGAGCATAGGGAATGCATGCGGCACCTCGCTACTAACTTCACGAAGAAGTTCAAAGGAAAGATCTTTGAAGAGGACTTGTGGCGATCAGCATACACATACAGCCCAAGCACGCATGCTACTTACTTGTAGAACATGTATGTAGTGCCAAAGGTGAAAAAATACCTTGAAGAACAGCACACCAAGCTATGGGCCAGAAGCAAGTTTGGTGAGTTAAGCAAGGTGGATTTTGTATGCAATAATTTGGCAAAGAGTTTCAATGATAAGATTTCGGGCATGAAGACACTTGGAATTGTTATTTTGTTGGATGCAATAAGACAGTGCATAATGGTGAAGATAGATTTAAGGCAAAGAATTTGTGCAAGAAATTTTTTAGGCCATAAAATAGTTCCAAAGGTGGTTATGTTACTGAATGCAAGAACCAAGGCAATGAGAACGATAAAGATGAGGGTGGTCAGAAGTTCCAGAACATTGGCTGAGGTTTATGCAGAATACAAGTGTGGAAGTGAACGGAGGTACACTATAGACATTGGAAACAAGACTTGTTCATGCAAGTAGTGGCAGATTACTGGTCTGCCATGTCACCATGCAATTTACTTCATCTTAAAGCTTAGAGGTAACGGAGCTGAAATAGAGAACTATGTCGACCACTATTTCTCCGTGGACAAGTTTGCTGCAACTTATGCAGAAAACGTACCACCTATGGCCGATGAAAATGATTGGGATATTGTCGATCTAGGGTTCAAACTTCAACCACCAATTCTTAGGAGGCCACCTGGGAGGCCTAGAAAGCTAAGGATCGAAGCCTCCACCGATAAAGGTCCAAGGCTGGGAGCTAGGAAAAGGAAATGCGGACGTTGTGGCGGATTCGGCCATATCAAGAAGTTGTGCAAAAACCCAGTTACACATGCTATTGTCCCTGTTCACACCCTGGTGGCAGAAAATGAGGCTTTTCAGTCAGAACTGGCGGAAGATCAGCGCGAAGACGATGATGAGCACTCGGAGGAAAACGTACGTAAGCAGCCAATTTATGAAGAAGTGGAGGTGCCGACGAGAAAAGGGTGTGAAAAGAAACAAAAGGGTAAGCGGAACGGGGAGGAAAGGGCAAATAATGGAGGTGTATTATAATATGAAGAAGTTGCAAGGGGTGATTGAGGATGTTCTTGAGGATCTTTCGACTAACTACAGGAGAAATAATAAATCCCTGCCAATTTCATCTTTGTACGATTCTCCGGATGAAAAGTAATCTTAAAAATTGTTTTATTTGCCATTTTATCATTTTTTTATCCTCATCAACTGAATGCTTAATGCAGCGTGGGCTAGCAGACTAATAAGAGGAGCAGAAAGATGCAGGCATAGTAACGTCGTATGTTGAATTATATCATTGAAACTAAACTAGCCGTGTCGTCTTTATTTATATCTGGCGCGTGCAACGTGTCTGTGATGGGGTCATGTGGACCAAATTACATTTTTTTAAATATTATTACATTAATTTTTTACCTGCGTTTGGATGCGGCTACTAGTGCCCATCTCCCTTGCATTCCCATCTCCTCTGGCGCACTCCAGATGGCTGTGCCATCAAGTAGCAGAGCCAGCGTATCCCATCAGGTGTGAATGCAATGACTTTGTTTGTTCAGAATTTGACGACTTTTGATTAGTTTGAAAGACAGAGAAACCTAAAACATGTATCTAGACATCTTTTGGATATAGACACATTTATTAAATATCTAAAAAAACTAAGTCAGTTATATCTGGACAGGAGTAGTACACTATTACAACACGCTCGATCCCTTCTCCTCTAGAGCACTCCAAATTACGGCTGTGCCATAAGGTGCTGGGAGCAGAGTCAGCGTATTGTCCCACCAGATATGCCAGGGAGCGCGCAGACTTTATTTTCAGGATCGGACGAGTTTTGATCGACTAGTTTCAAAGACAAAGACAACTAAAACATGGCCAACATATATAGATTATGACGATAATCGACTATGACTCAAGTGACCCATATCCAAAGAGCGCATTAAGATACCGTACATAGATTTAATTTATGCTTAAGTGGCCCTAATCGAGTATGACACTCCCGCAGTCTCCATCATTGACGATGTCGTCCGTGTCGCCGCCAGCCTCCTCCGTGTCAGAATCGATGCCGATGTTCCCGACAGCGTTCCTCCTCCTCATGGATTCTTCACGGCGCACTGCATCGATAACAGTGGAGGTCGTACGCCCAGGCACTGCCCAGAAGCGCTGCCTCCCTTTGGGGTTGCGCATATCCGGGTGGATCTCCCGCCGGTGGGTTCCACACAGCTCAATCAACACAACCCGCTCCTTCTTGAACAACTTTCGCCAGTACGTGCTCATACGCGAGTACCACGCCATTGCCCTCTTCTGCTCCGAGAGCTGGCGGCGGTGCTCCTCGATCTTCCTCGCCAACGTGTTGGCATGCAAGAGCGGCGTAACAGGAACCCCGACGTAGCTGAGCTCGAAGACGGCCGGAAGCCTCGCGAACGGCGGCGTGAGTATGTCGTAGTGGGCAAACATCTGAGCCTCGTGCAAGCTGAGTTTGGGCCTCTCCCTCTCCATGGTGATGAAGGAACACGATCTGATTTTCGGCTCCGAGGTTAAGGGGATAAGGGCAAGGACGTAGGCCCAGCGTAGTTGCGACTGCCAATCATTTCGCATAACAGACTTCTCGTGGATCGCCCTCGCGAAGGACATCACTATCGTCCACGCACCCTGATCCAACAGCACCTAACAATCGGGGATCGGGTTTTCTAGAAGCCCAGAGCGGTTGCTGGTTAGTTCCGCGTCTCGATTGTTTGTGGCCAACGGCAGTAGTTGAAAATAATACACATTTCAATGACACTGGTGGATCCATGTGTGGTCTCTGAAGAGAACACACATCCAATGACTCTGGTTGTTGTTAGTAAAAAGAGCACACATGCAACGACACACGTGGATCCATATGTGGTATGTGAAAAGAACAGTCATGAAATGACTCCAGTTGTTGTTAGTAAAAGAGCACACATCCAACGACATTAGTGGATCCATATGTGGTATGTGAAAAGAACACACATGCAATGACTCTACTTGTTGTTAGTGAAAAGAACACACATGCAAAGACACTGGTGGATCCATGTGTGGTATGTGAAAAGAGCACACATGCAATGACACTGGTGGATCCATATGTGGTATGTGAAAAGAACACACATGCAATGACTCAGTTGTTGTTAGTAAAAAGAACACAGATGCAATGACACTGGTGGATCCATAGGTGGTCTCTAAAAAGAACACACACGCAATGAGACTAGTGGATCCATATGTGGTATGTGAAAAGAACACACATGCAATGACTCTAGTTGTTGTTAGTGAAAAGAACATACATGCAATGACACTGGTGGATCCATGAGTGGTCCCTGAAGAGAACACACATTTCAATGACACTGGTGTATCCATATGTGGCATGTGAAAAGAACACAGATGCAAAGACTTTGGTTATTGTTACTAAAAAGAACACACATGCAATGACACTGGTGGATCCATAGGTGGTATGTGGAAAGAACACACATTTCGATGACTAGGAAAAAGAACGCTCATGCAATGACACTGGTGGATCCATAGGTGGTCTCTGAAAAGAACACACATGCAATAACACTGGTGCATCCACTGGTGGTATGTGAAAAGAACACACATGCAATGACTCAAGTTGTTGTTAGTAAAAAGAACACACATGCAATGACACTGGTGGATCCATAGGTGGTCTCTGAAAAGAGCACACATGCAATGACACTAGTGGATCCATATGTGGTATGTGAAAAGAAAACACATGCAATGACTCAAGTTGTTAGTGAAAAGAACACACATGTAATAACATTGGTGGATCCATAGGTGGATTGTGAAAAGAACACACATGCAATGACACTGGTGGATCCATATGTGATATGTGAAAAGAACACAAATGAAATGACTCCAGTTGTTGTTAGTGAAAAGAACATACATGCAATGACACTGGTGGATCCATGTGTGGTCTCTGAAGAGAACTCACATTTCAATGACACTGGTGGATCCATATGTGGTATGTGAAAAGAACAGTCGTGAAATGACTCAGTTGTTGTTAGTAAAAAGAACACACATGCAATGACACTGGTGGATCCATATGTGGTATGTGAAAAGCACATTCATGAAATGACTCCAGTTGTTGTTAGTAAAAAGAACACACATGCAATGACAGTGGTGGATCCATAGGTGGATTGTGGAAAGAGCACACATGCAATGACACTGGTGGATCCATATGTGGTATGTGAAAAGAACACAAATGCGATATCTCTGGTTGTTGTTACTAAAAAGAACACACATGCAATGACACTGGTGGATCCATGTTAGGTATGTGAAAAGAACACGCATTTCAATGACTCCGGTGGATCCATATGTGGTATGTGAAAAGAACACACATGCAATGACTCTGGTTGTTGTTAGTAAAAAGAACACACTTGCAATGACACTGGTGGATCCATATGTCGTATGTGAAAAGAACAATCATGCAATGACTCTGGTTCTTGTTCGTAAAAAGAACACCCATGCAAAGACTCTAGTTGTTGTTAGTGAAAAGAACACGCATGCAATGACACTGGTGGATCCATGTGTGGTCTCTAAAGAGAACACACATTTGAATGATACTGGTGGATCCATATGTGGTATGTGAAAAGAACAGTCATGAAATGACTCAGTTGTTGTTAGTAAAAAGAACACACATGTAATGACACTGGTGGATCCATAGGTGGTCTCTGAAAAGAGCACACATGCAATGACTCTGGTTGTTGTTAGTGAAAAGAATACATATGCAATGACACTAGTGGATCCATGTGTGGTCTCTAGAGAGAACACACATGCAATGACTGTAGTTGTTGTTAGTGAAAAGAGCACACATGCAATGACACTGGTGGATCCATGTGTGATCTCTAAAGAGAACACACATTTCAATGACACTGGTGGATCCATATATGGTATGTGAAAAGAACAGTCATGAAATGACTCAATTGTTTTTAGTAAAAAGAACACACATGCAATGACACTGGTGGATCCATATGTGGTATGTGAAAAGAACAGTCATGCAATGACTCTGGTTGTTGTTAGTAAAAAGAACACACATGCAATGACACTGGTGGATCCATGTGTGGTCTCTAAAGAGAACACAAATGCAATGACTCTGGTTGTTGTTAGTAAAAAGACCACACATGCAATGACACTTGTGGATCCACGTGTGGATTGTGAAAAGAACACACATTTCAATGACACTGGTGGATCCATATGTGGTACGTGAAAAGAACAGTCATAAAAATAACACTGGTGGATCCATATGTGGTATGTGAAAAGAACACACATGCAATGACTCTGGTTTTTGTTAGTAAAAAGAACACACATGCAATGATACTGGTGGATCCATTGGTGGTGTCTGAAAAGAACACACGAGCAATGACATTAGTGGATCCATATGTGGTATGTGAAAAGAACACACATAATGACTCCAGTTGCTGTTAGTGAAAAGAACACACATGCAATGACACTGGTGGATCCATAGGTGGATTGTGAAAAGAATACACATGCAATGACACAGGTGGATCCATATGTGGTATCTGGAAAGAACACACATGCAACGACTCCAGTCGTTGTTAGTGAAAAGAACATACATGCAATGACACTGGTGGATCCATGTGTGGTCTCTAAAGAGAACACATATTTCAATGACACTGGTGGATCCATATGTGGTATGTGAAAAGAACAGTCGTGAAATGACTCAATTGTTGTTAGTAAAAAGAACACACATGCAATGACACTGGTGGATCCATATGTGGTATGTGAAAAGAACAGTCATGCAATGACTCTGGTTGTTGTTAGTAAAAAGAACACACATGTAATGACACTGGTGGATCCATAGCTGGATTGTGAAAAGAGCACACATGCAATGACACTGGTGGATCCATGTGTGATCTCTGAAGAACACACATTTCAATGCCATATGTGGTATGTGAAAAGAACATAAATGCAATGACTCTGGTTGTTGTTACTTAAAATAACACACATGCAATGACTATGGTGGATCCATGTGTGGTCTCTGAAGAGAACACACATTTCAATGAAACTGTGGATCCATATGTGGCATACGAAAAGAACACACATGCAATTACTCTGGTTGTTGTTACTAAAAAGAACACACATGCAATGACACTGGTGGATCCATAGGTGGTATGTGAAAAGAACACACATTTCAATGACTAGTAAAAAGAACACACATGCAATGACACTGGTGGATCCATAGGTGGTCTCTGAAACTAGCACACATGCAATGACACTGGTGGATCCATATGTAGTATGTGAAAAGAACACACATGCAATGACTCCAGTTGTTGATAGTGAAAAGAACACACATGCAATGACACTGGTGCATCCATAGGTGGATTGTGAAAAGAACACACATGCAATGACACTGGTGGATCCATATGTGGTATGTGAAAAGAACACACATGCAATGACTCCAGTTGTTGTTAGTGAAAAGAACATACATGCAATGACACTGGTTGATCTATGTGTGGTCTTTGAAAAGAACACACATGCAATGACACTGATGGACCCATATGTGGTATGTGAAAAGAACACACATGCAATGACTCCAGTTGTTATTAGTGAAAAGAACATACATGCAATGACACTGGTGGATCCATGTGTGGTCTCTGAAGAGAACACACGTTTCAATGACACTGGTGGATCCATATGTGGTACGTGAAAAGAAAAGTTGTGAAATGACTCAGTTGTTACTTAAAAGAACACACATGCAATGACACTGGTGGATCCATATGTGGTATGTGAAACGAAAAGTCATGCAATGACTCTGGTTGTTAGTAAATAGAACACACATGCAATGACACTGGTGGATCCATAGCTGGATTGTGAAAAGAGCACACATTTCAATGACACTGGTGGATCCATATGTGGTATGTGAAAAGAACACAAATGCAATGACTCTGGTTGTTATTACTAAAAATAACACACATGCAATAAAACTGGTGGTTCCATAGGTGGATTGTGAAAAGAACACACATGCAATGACACTGGTGGATCCATCTGTGGTATGTGAAAAGAACACACATGCAATGACTCCAGTTGTTGTTAGTGAAAAGAACATACATGCAATGACACTGGTGGATCCATGTGTGGTCTCTAAAGAGAACACACATTTCAATGACACTGGTGGATCCATACGTGGCATGTGAAAAGAACACAAATGAAATGACTCTGTTTGTTGTTACTTAAAAGAACACACATGCAATGACACTGGTGGATCCATATGTGGCATGTGAAAAGAACAGTCATGAAATGACTCTGGTTGTTTTTAGTAAAAAGAACACACATGCAATGACGTTGGTGGATCCATAGGTGGATTGTGAAATGTGCACACATGCAATGACACTGGTGGATCCATATGTGGTATGTGAAAACAACAGTATGGCAATGACTCCAGTTGTTGTTAGTAAAAAGAACACACTTGCAATGACACTGGTGGATCCATATGTGGTATGTGAAAAGAACAATCATGCAATGACTCTGGTTCTTGTTCGTAAAAAGAACACCCACGCAATGACACTGGTGGATCCATAGGTGGTCTCTGAAAAGAACACACATGCAATGACTCCAGTTGTTGTTAGTGAAAAGAGCACACATGCAATGACACTGGTGGATCCATCTGTGGTCTCTAAATAGAACACACATTTCAATGACGCTGGTGGATCCATATGTGGTATGTGAAAAGAACAGTCATGAAATGACTCAGTTGTTGTTAGTAAAAAGAACACACATGCAATGACACTTGTGGATCCATATGTGGTATGTGAAAAGAACAGTCATGCAATGACTCTTGTTTTTGTTAGTAAAAATTACACACATGCAATGACACTGGTGGATCCATAGGTGGTCTCTGAAGAGAACACACATGCAATGACACTGGTGGATCCATGTGTGGATTGTGAAAAGAACACACATTTCAATGACACTGGTGGATCCATATGTGGTATGTGAAAAGAACAGTCATGAAAATGACACTGGTGGATCCATATGTGGTATGTGAAAAGAACACACATGCAATATGTCTAGTTTTTGTTAGTAAAAAGAACACACATGCAATGACACTGGTGGATCCATAGGTGGTCTCTAAAGAGAACACACATGCAATGACACTGGTGGATCCATATGTGATATGTGAAAAGAACACACATTTAATGACTCCAGTTGTTGTTAGTGAAAAGAACACACATGCAATGACACTGGTGGATCCATAGGTGGATTTGAAAAGAACACACATGCAATGACAATGGTGGATCCATATGTGGTATGTGAAAAGAACACACATCCAATGAATCGAGTTTTTGTTAGTGAAAGAACATACACAATGACACTGGTGGATCCATGTGTGGTCTCTGAAGAGAACCACACATT